>CM077310.1:26084127-27302127 GCA_039655065.1 Glossophaga mutica
AAGGAGAAAGAGAGGGAGAGAAACATCAATGTGTGACTGCCTCTCACACTTCCCCTACTGGGGACCTGGCTTGCAACCCAGGCACGTGCCCCAGACTGGGAATCGAACCGGCAACTGTTTGGTTTGTAGGCCAGCACTCAATCCACTGAGCCACACCAGCCAGGGCAAATTTTGCACATTATTAT
This sequence comes from Glossophaga mutica, assembly GCA_039655065.1. Taxonomy (NCBI): domain Eukaryota; kingdom Metazoa; phylum Chordata; class Mammalia; order Chiroptera; family Phyllostomidae; genus Glossophaga; species Glossophaga mutica. The sequence continues at coordinate 26,084,313 of CM077310.1, forward strand.
GCAAGTGTACAATATTCTATTAAGTAGATCCCTAAGAGTATTATTGCTGAATCAAAGGTTACATGCATTTGTAATTTTGATAGATATTACCAAATTATTCTCTATTTCACTGGCTAACTTTAATGTAAGAGAGTTCTATTTACTCACAGACACACCAACACAATGTGTTGTCAATTTTTTTGACTCTTTCCAATCTAATACGTGAAAAACAGTATCTTAGAGTAGTTTTAATTTGCATTGCTCCTACTATGACTGAGGCTGAACATTATTTTTATGTATTTAGGGGCCATTTCTGTTTTCATTCCTATGAACTGTCTGTCCACATCCTTTATCCATTTTTCTTTTGAGTGTTTGGCCTTTTGTTGATTGGTGTATGAGTTCTTTATCTATTAGGAAGATTAGCCCTTTTCAATTATGTGAATTGAAAATAGTTTCCAATTGTACCACATTTGCCATGCAGAATCTTTTATGGCATTTAACTTATCAATCCTCTATGCCTTCTGTGATTTTTGGATTTTGAATTATAGTTAGAAACACTTTACTGACCCCAAGGTTATAAAGATTTTAACAAAGAAATTCTCCCCTGCCCTAGCCGGTGTGGCTCAATGGATTGAGCTCCAGCCTGCAAATCAAAGGATCCCTGGTTCAATTCCCAGTCAGGGCACATGCCTGGTTGCGGGCCAGGTCCCCAATAGGAGGCACTCGAGAGGCAGTCACACGCTGATGTTTCTCTCCCACTCTTTCTCTCTCCCCCCAAAAAATAAATAAATAAAAATATTTTTAAAAAAGAAATTCTCCCCAATTTTCTTCTAGTATTATATGGATTTTTTAAAAAGAAAAAAACATTTAAGTCTTTAGTCCATTTGAATTTTTTTCCTTCTTCTTCAACTTTTTCTCACACAGGGAAGGGAACTCCTTGTGTCCCCTTGCCATCCAGCCACCCCCCCAACTCCCCTTTCAATCTAACCTGAACTTGGCCCTGCACTTGACTGAGACATGACAGCAGCTGCCAGCAATGTAGACTTCAGGAAAAGGCAGCGACCCCACGGCACCTCCCAGAGCGATCAGAATTTCCACACGAATTTGAGCTGTCTACAGCGAGAAACAGGTTCGGGGAACTGAAGGAGGCGACTGAAAGGAACCCACCAGCAGGGACCCCACCATCGGTTGCCTCAGCCACTTAAAATTCTTGGAAGCACTGAACGGAGTCACTTGGAAAGAGAGAAAAACAGACTTAAAAAGCAACTCCCGGGTTTCAACATGTGTTCTTCGCTGGTAGAATTCGGGACGAGGATTTGAAGGACCCTGTGGGAGTATCTTTTCACTGCTCTCCCCTAATCCTGCCCAAATCGCCTAGGCTCTACAGCTGTTGGTCAGCCAGATAAACTATTTGTTCAATTATTCTTGGCCTCGATGGGGCGGCTTGCCTCAAAGGCTTCGGGCTTTATAATTCGGGCTACTTCAATCAGCCACGGCCCTCCCAGGGCTGCCTGCAGGAGACAGAGCCCGTTTGAAGATCGCAGCGCCCCCAGCCAGTCTTTCCCTTCCACCCCCTTTTCATCTCCACCCAGACGGGGCTGAGGCGGCTGACACCTCCCCGCGGACCCCGATGTCGGGGAGCGGAGTTAGCGTTGGGAACGATGCCAAAGCAGAGAACCAAGGCGATAAAATAATTACAAATGAAAGGGAGATTAGCAGGGACTGTCGGGACAAATGCTTCCAAAATGGTTCCTGAAATCTTGGGCGGCACAATCTCAAAGGAGACGTCGCAGCAGCTGCTGTCTCCACGGCAACGAGGCAACAGATGCCCCGCCGGGAGCACTGGCTGCGAACGTCAGACCCCGCCAAACGCCAGCCACGGGGAAGGAGATGACAGACTGGGTCACCTTTGCATCATGGAAATGGACTGGTAATTAACACAACTTTATTTTCTCCCTTTGCCTCCTCTCCCTCCACCTTCCCTTGGCTTCAGTAGAGTCTCACTAATAAATGGTTGACAGCTGTTGAGAGATGGGTCCCTTCTGGCAGTGGCTCTGAGACAAGCTCTCTTTTAGGGTTTGACCCTCCAGGCTGCTGCAAAGTCCTCAGCAGCGCCGGCACCTCTCTCTCTTCAGCAACTCCCGGTGCTCACAGAACACCTCTGCTCAGGCTCCTCCTGTGGCTACTTCACTCACTTGCTTTGCAGTCTTTGACAAAATCCCCACTGGCTGTAGTTTCCCCATGCTTTCTCCCTCAACGTGAGCCATGATGCCCCCTCCGCAGAATGACTGGGTTTGCTTGTTGCAGAGGCAGGTCCCTGGGCATCGGTGGCTCAGAGCCCCATCATGTGCACCTTCAACGAGCTTCTCACAGGGTTCCCACGCACCCCTGAGTTTGGGGTCTACCGCAGGGCTCTGCCACTGCACTGTGCTCTGCACACTCCTGCCAGCTGGGCCTCAACTACCCACGTCTCCCAAACCAACCAGCTTTGCTCGAGCCTACCCCAAGGCCAGCGATGGGGTCAGGAGATGAAGAGTCCAGGGCTGCGTGTCCATGGTCCTAGGGGACAATAACTGGGTCTGAATGCAGAGTGGCAGGCGTTTTCCTTTACACAGCGTGCCCATCGCTTTGCAGACTTCTGGAGGGGAACCAGGGCAGTGCAGAGGAGTGGAACTTCCCAACCTGGAAGTCAATTGTCTTCAGCTGTGGTGTAGGGAGACCCAGGGGAGAGGCCCAACCCCAGCATGGACCGTGTGCTCAGTGGAACAGGTGAGCTCCTGGACCTGTTGCCTTTTGCCATGGTTAAAAAGATGAGCATGGACTAAGTCTATGTTTATTCTACCTGGAAAACTGGCATCGAGGGACTGTCCCTAAGTTGAGTGGAGCAAATGGTTTTTGCCATATTGACATAAGAGGTCTGTCCAGAAAAAGTCCAGCCGCTATTAATATAATGAGAACAGTTTGCATGACACCAATGTAACCTAGCAGCCAAAGATAGTGGACTGGAATGTGCACGTGCGAACAATGACGAATTCACTGTACCAGTCAGTGGGGCAGTAGATGTCACTGAGTGAGCATGTGTACTGTGTGGCCATTGCATTCAAAATGACTGTGCAAGGAGAGCAACAAATCTGCATCAAATTTTGTGTGAAGCTTGAACATTGATTGCTCCACGGAAATTATCCAGACGATTCAGCAGGCTGCAGCTGTGGGCAACTGGTGACTGGCAGCTTCATCACGACAATGCACCCACTCATGCATCACGTCTCGTGCCAAGTTTTTTGGTGAAACATCAGATCACCCAGGTGACTCAGCCCCCCTACAGCCCAGATTTGGTGCCTTCTGACTTCTGACTTTTCCCAAAACTATAATCACCTTTGAAAGGGAAGAGATTTCAGACCATGGATGAGATTTTGGGAAGTACGATGGGGCAGCTGATGGTGATTGGGAGAACTGTGTGAGGTCCCAAGGTGCCTACTGTGAAGGGGACTGAGGTGTCATTGTCCTATGTACAATGTTTCTTTTATCTTATATCTTCTTCAGTAAATGTCTCTATTTTTCATAGGACATGGCTGGATACCTTCTGGACTGACCTGGTAGCAGGAACAATTCTGAGAGCCGTGAATGGCAAGGTGTAAAGCCAGCGAATCAATTCTCCACATTCAGTTCTTTTAGGCCCAAGTCAACTTCTGCTTCTTCCACAAAGCCTCTTGAACTCATACCACTCTTTCTCTCTTTTGAATTCCTAATGCATATACAAGAAGGAACCCCCCAATGGATTTTTTCATTAAAAAGTAGGTATTTATTTTTACATGTTTAAATTTCAGTCAGCTTCAAACTACTCTCCATTTGATGTAATACACCTATTGAGATTTTTTTTCCACTGCTCAGAAGTTTTTGATCTCTATCTGGATGCCTTTCGGTGCTTCTGCTGTTTTTTGTTTCACCTTCTCCACATCTGCAAAACATATCCCTTTGAGGACGTTTTCATCTGGGGAAACAAAAACACGGCTCAGGGTGAGGAAAACAGGGACGGTGGGGCACCGGGTTGTGCTGGTTTTGGTCAAAAACTGCTGAACACTCAGCGTGGTGTGAGCAGGTGCACTCGTAAATCACCCATCATATGAACTGGGTGAATGCATTGAAGAGTCTTCCAAAAAATTTTCACTGAAGCTGAACACAGCCTCTCACAACAACGCCAGCTGGTGCACTGATACAGATGGGTTCCTAGAACACCCACCTAGTGGGGGAAGCCTGCACTGCAAGGGGCTGGCCCTCCAGAAGACAATTCTGGTTTTTCAGGGTATCCCCTCTTATATATCACTGGCATGTGTTTTAGTGCAAACGTATTCTTTATTCTTAGCGTTTTGCTTTTGTCCCCACGTCCCCACATTATAAGCCCCTTGAGCACAGAGGCCACGTCTCATTGCCGCAGGGCCTCCTTCAGTGTCTGGCACAGTGGCTGTCCCTGAGCACCAGGGAATAGCTGCTAAGCAGGGAGCCACATCAAAGGGAGAGTGTTGGGAAAAGAAAGTAGTAAAAGTATCTTTACTGAGTACCGGTTATGTGCCAGTCTTCTTGTAAGCATCTAACATGTATTAATCTCCTTAATTTTGACAAACAGCTACTGAGATGAACCCACATTACAAAGAAGATGATCTGTTACAGAGCATTTGTGGTAATTGCCTGGGGTCACACAGCTGCTAAGAAGCAAAGGCTGGATCTGAACCCAGGGTGAGCAGTTCCTGAGCCCCTGGTCATACACACACCCTAATGTTGGGAACAGCCCTGCCTGGTTTCAGAAGCTGTAACCCCCATGGCTAAGGCTGAGTGAGCGACCTTTGGACCATAAGCCACTAAGGAGACAAGGCTTATCTCCCTGGCAGGAGCGCCACTTCTGTTCCTTTTACTTCATCCATAACTGGCCCCCAATGCTTGATGGGTTAGTCGATGACGGGTAAGATTCCTCAAGGAGGGAACAGCCTGAGCCAGGCACGATCACATGGAGGCCCCAAGGAAGGATTTGGGGGGACTATAGCAAAAGGGGGTGATGGACCCTCAGTTATGGGGACATAGCCTGAGTCCTCATTCCGTCTGTGAGAAGTCTCGTAATGTCTTGGCTGCCTTGCTTACCCTGCCTGACTTAAGCCTAAGACAATGCCTTAAGCCTGAAACAAAGCCTGTGGTAGGTGCCACCCTGTGCTGGAAAGGGCAGGTTCCCTAGGGCGATCAGGCCTAAGAAAGAATATGTAAAATCCTGTGAAACCTGCTTTGTTTAGAATGCTCTCAATTAAATAAGGGTCCAAGCAAGAAGTGAGTTTGTTCCTCAAAGTTTTATAGCTCTTTAGCTATCGACCCTGACTCAAAATAGGCCCTCAGAGCTCTTTGTATGTTATCTATTGTTTGATCCTTACTGCCTGACAATGATTAATGAGCCTGTATGCCTATGCAAAATGAACCCAATAAAAACCCATTGAGGAAAAGGCTCTTGGTCCTTCTCCTTTGAGAGATCAGCCACCTTTCCTTCCCAAGCAGATCATATCTTGGTAGACTTATTCTCATCCGTGACAGATGGCAAGGGGGGGGGCGGGGGGGGGCTCTGCAAGCAAAGCTCCCCCACACCCGAACTCTGCAGAAGGAGAGCTGTCCCTGCGGGCATGGGAAAAGTCGATGAGGTCAGAGGAATGGATGACATGTATGCTTCCCAGAAAAAAAGAAACTGGAACCCAGAGTCTTTACTGACACTCAGTTTGCAGTGACTGACCAGCAGCCAAAGGGCCGTGACCTTAACCCAGTGCCTCAGCTCTGCTTCCAAGTCTGCCCCAAAGGCAGCTTTTCCCTTAGCCACAGACTGCAGCCACACCACCCCCCACCACTCGTCCCTTCCCCCACCCACCTGCCCCACCTCCCAGAGATCCTTCTTTTTCTGCATGGACTGGGGGAGAGGAGGATGAGGACAGCCTCCTGTGTCACTGGAGAGTAGCCCCAGCTGGCACCTGCTGGCACCTCTTCGCACCTCAGAGTTGCCTGCTCAGAGTAGGCTGCACCAAGCCACAACTAGCAAGAGAAGTCTCAGAGCCCTAGAAAAGCATCCCCCAAATGAAAACAACCCCTTGCCACAGACTTGTTTTCACATCCTCTCATCTCCTCATGTAGGTGAGTACAGGACACTAACACAGTTCAAGAGAGAGCGTCCATATTCATATAACTCTTATCACTGTACATTGTTACAATTGTTCCATTTTATTATTGTTACTGGTTTTTCTATATATTCCATTGATTATGCTATTACAGTTGTCCCATTTCCCCCTTCACTCCCCTCCACCCTGCACACCCTCTCCCACCTAAATTCCCCCCCTTTAGTTCATGTCCATGTGTCATAAGTTCTTTAGCTTCTACATTTCCCACACTATTCTTGCCCTCCCCCTGTCTATTTTCTACACACCGTCTATGCTACTTGTTCTCTGTACCTTTTCCCCCTCTCTCCTCCTCCCACTCCCCTATGCTAATCCTCCATGTGATCTCCATTTCTGTGGTTCTCTTCCTGTTCTAGATGTTGGCTTAGTTTGCTTTTGTTTTTGTTTTAGGCGTGGTTGTTAATAATGATGAGTTTGCTGTCTTTTTACTGTACATGTTTTATATTTTCTTTTTCTTAGATAAGTCCCTTTAACATTTCATATATAAGGGCTTGGTGATGATGAACTCCTTGAACTTGACCTTATCTGAGAAGCACTTTATCTGCCCTTCCATTCTAAATGAAAGCTTCGCTGCATAGAGCAATCTTGGATGTAGGTCCTTGACTTTCATGACTTGGAATATTTCTTTCCAGCCCCTTCTTGACTGTAAGGTCTCTTTTGAGAAATCAGCTGACAGTTTGATGGGAACTCTTTGGAGGTAACTATCTCCTTATCTCTTGCTGCTTCTAGGATTCTCTCCTTCATTTTAATCTTGGCTAACATAATTATGATGTGCCTTGGTGTGTTCCTCCTTGGGTTCAACTTCTTTGGGACTCTCTGAGCTTCCTGGACTTCCTGGAAGTCTATTTCCTTTGCCAGATGGGGGAAGTTCTCCTTAATTACTTGTTCAAATAACTTTTTCACTTGTTGCTCTTCCTCCTCCCCTTCTGATACCCCTATAATTCCAATGTTTAAAGGTGTCCTGAAGGTTCCTAAGCTTCTCCTCATCTTTTTGAATTCTTGTTTCTTCATTCTTTTCTGTTTGGTTGTTTGTTTCTTCCTTCTGGTCCACTCCAGTGATTTGAGTTCCAGTTTCCTTCCCATCACTATTGGTTCCCTATACATTTTTCTTTATTTCACTTAGTGTAGCCTTCATTTTTTCATCTAATTTGTGAACAATTTCAACCAATTCTGTGAGCATCCTGATCACCGGTGCTTTGAACTGTGCATCTGATAGGTTGGCTATCTCTTCGTCGCTTAGTTGTATTATTTCTGAAGGTTTGATCTGTTCTTTCATTTGGGCCATATTTTTTTGTCTTGTCACACCTGTTACATAGTGAGGGGTGGAGCCTTAGGTGTTCACCAGGGCAGGGCAGCCCAGTCACTGAGTTGTGATGCTGTATGTGGGGAAGGGGTCAGAGACGAATAATGGAGCTTGTTCCACTCTCTGCTGGATTACAGTCCCTTCTGCCGCTTCCCCCAAGAAAACTGGGACTTTCTGGTGCTGATTCTAGGGTGGGTGGGTTTGTGTATGTTCTAGGACCCTGTGGGTCTCTCCAACAAACTCTCCTATGAAGTTGGGAGTCTCTCCCAGCACCTCAGCCCCCACAGGTATTTTCAATCAGTGTTTTAAGGCTTTATTTCCCTGGCACTGGGGCCCTGGGTTTTGTGGTCCATCTCACTCCCCAGTTTCGCCTGGTTTATCTGTGCACGAATGTGGGACCGTAGGTCAGCCAGCTGCCTTGTGCGCTGCGCCCCTCCACAATCCACCACCTCACTGTGTCCACCCGCTGCCACCCCACGCCCAAGGTTCACAAGCCACCACTTTTTTGCCATGACCCCTCTCTGCCCAGCTGCCCAACTCCACCCCTCCTACCAGTCTAGATGAATGTGTCTATTTTAACTTCTTGGTTGTCGAACTTCCATACAGTTCAATTTTCTGTCAGTACTGGTTACTTTTGTTTCTAAATTTTTGTTGTCCTTCTTTTCGTTGTGCAAGGAGGCGCAGTGAGTCTACCTATGCCTCCATCTTGGCCAGAAGTCCTAGTTACTGTTATTTAATCTCTTACTGGGCCTAATTGATCATTAAACTTTTTATCATTGTATATGTATGTATAGAAAAGGCACACTTCGTTTCATTCTGCTTCACAGATACAACGTTTTTTTGAAAGTTGAAGGTCTGTGGCAACCCTGCTTCAAACGAATCTACCAGCACCATTTTCCCAACAAGCTCGGTGATGGTTAGTATGTTTCAGCAATAAAATATTTTTACTTAAGGTATGTACTCTTTTTAGACATAGTGATATACACTTAATAGACTACAGTGTAGTGTAAACACAACTTGTATATGCACTGGAAAACAAAAAAGTTCATGTGACTCACTTTATTTTGGTATTCGCTTTATTGCAGTGGGCTGCAACCCCGCCTGCAGTTTCTCTGAGGTGTGTGCTGTATATCCAGGGTTCACTACTATCCACAGCTCCAGGCGTCCACTGAAGGTCTTGGAGCATACCCCCTGAGGATAAGAGGGGGCTCCTGTATATTTATCTCATTCAATACTCACAACAAACTTATAAGGTAGAATTACAGCCCGTACTTCACAAATGAGAAAACTAACCTAAGTCCGTAGGCAAATGAATCGGAAGTGGCAGGTTAGAGACTCACACTCAGGCCTGCTTGCTGGGACTCTGCCTACTCCACTGCTTACATGCCAGGCTGGCCCTGGGCTCACACAGGCACAGAAGCTTTCAAACACCTAAGGAGTGAGCTCGGTGAATGCTGCATTCTTTTCCTTCCCGCCCTTCTTCATCCCCCCACCCCGGAAATGGGGCCCAGGCTCAGGGGATAGGCCATTGTCTGAGGTTCCTCTCCACCCAAAATTTCATTCATCCCTCTGACGCTCAGAATGTCCCAATCCCCACCAGATTCACACCCCTTCACTTTCAGTATTGAATTTTCCCTCTTCCCTCCAGCCCCTACCTGAGAGAGAGGAACTTTCCTAGAAGTCAAAAACCTGTGGATGTTTATAAATAAACTTCTTGGACTCCACGAAACTGCTGAGTCACTGCAGGAGGAAAAGTGCTTCCGAGCCTGTTGCATTCTCCTCTCTGCCCGCGGGGGGCGCTGGAGAGGCGGGCTTTGGACAGGCTAACCAGGCTTGTGGCACTGCCTCTCACCGAGCTCTCGCAGCCTCCCTGGCCGCACGTCTCTACCTCTCTCCAGTGAAACTCCAGGGTGTTAACTTGGCAAGAACAGGGGAAAGGAGGTGTGCTTCTTTTGCCCTTGATAAGAAACACAGTCCTGGCGGTGTGGCCCAGTGGGTTGGGCATTGTCCTGCAAACCAAAAGGTTGCTGGTTTGATTCCCAGTGGGGACACGTGCCTGGCTTGGGGACCCAGTCCCTGATTGGGGTGTGTGCAGAAGGCAGCTGATGGATGCTTCTCTCTCTCATCAGTGTTTCCCTCCCTCCTTCCCTTCCCCTCTCTCTAAAATTAAATAAATAAATTACAATTTTTTTCAAAAAGATTTTTTTAAACAAGAAACCCTTCCCAAAGGTGTTCCTATTTGTTAAGTGACAGCGTGACTAGAATCCAGTTCTGTGTTTCAGTGACAGGCTTCCGAGGACAGATGTGTCGGGGTGGGGCCGGGATACCTCTCTCTGTCATTAAGTCTGGCTTGTTTGGAAGACAAAACCAAGTTTTCAAAGCCTGGTGTCCTCTCTCCTTTCAGAGTGATAAGAACCTGAGAAGCCAGGAGAGGACACTGTTGTGAAACTGCTTTGGGCCCGAGGTGTGGGGGATCACAGATGTATCTTGCAGGAAGAGGAAGGAAGGTGACGGACTTTGCCTGGTGGCTGATGTGGGTGCGCTGTGCAGTTTGTGCTTTTCCCCGAGAGCCGAACGTCCACGTGTTTTATGGATAACACTTGGCCCAGAAGCCTAGTGGCTGGATGGAGATACAAGGAGATGGTCCCACACTGGAGGAAAAGAATACACTGAAATTGATTCATTGGATATGGCGCCAACTCAAGGAATAAAAGTCAGAGGGAGCCTCTTAGCAGTAATACTTCTCCAGGAGCAACACAGCACCCCCTGGTGACCAAGTGGGTGTAATGTCATTGCGATGTCTTGGAAACAGTGCCACCTGCTGAACTATAGCTTACTGATTTGCCAACCAAACTTCCGTAGGTGTTTTCAATTTGCCTACTTAAATTAGGCGGTATTGGGCTTTTGGAAGTGAACTTGTGAAATTAAAAAAGTGAAAGGAAAGGTGGTTTGATTATTGGAACAATGGGAATCCAAGAGAAATGGGCAGTAATCATTTCAACAACACGCGCTGGCCATCCGAACGAGGTGAGAACATGGTAAGGCAGCACGTTGCAGCGGAAAAGCATGGATTTGGGAGTCAGACGCCTGAGATCAAACCCCTACAAGCTCTGTGAGCCTGGGAAACTTGCAGAACGTCTCTGCACCTCAGTTTTCCTCATCTTTAGCAGGAACAGTATTAACGGACAAAAATTAAAAATAAAATGTGTATAAAGTAAATCAGATAATATGTATAATAAATAGATTTTAACAGTATAACACAAAAAAATTTTAACATAGAAATTTATCCTAGTTGTTATAATTGTGCCATACTCCTGAAATAGATGTATCAAATGAGAACCTGAAATTTCTGAGGTATTATTAAAATAGTCAAGACTTCTCTTTTTCTAGATTGGCTAATTCTGACCCTTCTCCACAAGGCACCCTGCTTCTGGTCACAGGATCTAGAAACAGAGTTCTACCAAATTGAGATTCCACTTACATTTACAGAACGTTGGCCACACGCTAGACACTTTTAAACATGCTCTTTCATTCTGAGTAAAAAAAAAAATTTGAATCTTCACGATCCATCCCTTATTTCCACCAGCAGTTTCTGCCAAGCATATTGGAACCTGCCTTCATAGCCTCTTTCAAGATTACTCAGAAAAGCCCGACGCTGGAAACTCGTGGAAACCGAATGTCCATTAATAGGATGGCCTGTGATCTACCCATACAATGAAATACCGCTGCACAGTAGAAAGGACAAACAGCCAGATAAATACGACAACGTGGGTGAATCTCAAATTTCAGCAAACAACCCCTGACCATATATATACACACACTGTGTTTTTATGCAGCTCTCGAACGTGAACCTAATCTTCACTGGTAGAAATCGGCAGAGTGGTTTGCACAGCATGGGGGGTGAGAATTGATCACAAAGGGGCTGGGGACTTGCAGGATGATGCAAATGTTCTAAGTCTTGATTTGGGAGAGGGTTACACAGGGATATACAGGCAGCGGGGTGCTGAAGCCTTCCAGAGCCATCAGGAATGCTGACTGTCAAATTTTCAGGAAGGTTGGAATCCAGTTGACCATTGCATTAGTAGCTTAGAAGCCCTGTGGTGAAAGTAATTACACCACAGATATTAGAACACTATACAGCAGGTTTGTTTTCTTATCCCACCAGAGAGCCTGTTATTAAATATTTACCAACACCCCAGTGTGTATACATTGTCAAAACTGTGCAGGAAACCCAACTGTGCAGGAAAGACCTATGCATTATTATGCTGTATGAAAGGCATACCTCAGTAAGTGGCAGGGAAGGCTCTTACCACCAGACTATGCAGGAGAACTCATCTGTAGGCCACTCCTTTGAGAGAGGAAAACTATATGCAGCTTGCCTGGGGTTGACAAGGAAAACTTAAGAAGTCTTTCTGTTCAGTCATGATGGATCTAAAGCAGCACTCCAAGTCAAACTGCATGGATCAGTGTTTCTGCAGTAGCCACGTGGGTTACAGCTTACCAGTCTCACAGTTGCTAAGGAGGGCCTGGGGTTTGATCAGCATTCACCGTCCATCCTCTGTAACTTAATTAATTTATAAGCCATCATACAAGAAGATCCTCTGATACACAGTTGTATAGCTTTAATACATGAAATAGGTCTATACAATCACCACCACAGTCAGGGTGTGGGACAGTACCCTACCCCGCAAATGGGCTCTGCCTTCATAATCACAGCTCCTACGCCCTGGCAGCCACTCGTCTGCTCTCCTTCACTGTCTGTCCTTTCGAAAATGTCTTGTGTATGACAAACGAATGAGAAATGCAGTGTGTAAATGTATAAGACTACCTCTGCTCAACGCCGTGCCTCGGAGTGCCATCAGCTTCTATATGGATAAACAGTTCACTCCTTTTTACTGCTGAGTAATATTCCATTGTAGGGAGGTACCACCGCTTGTCTCACTACTCACCCACTGAAGGGCCTCTGGATGTTTCCAACTTGGGGCAGTCATGAATAAGAACACCCAGCATTTCTGGACTTCTGGCCAAGATGGAGATGTAGGTGGACACACTGTGCCTCCTCGCACAACCAAAACTAAGGAAACAGAGATTTAGAAATAAGAAAACATCCAGAACTGACAGAAAATTGAACTGTATGGAAGTCCAACAACCATTCATCCAGATGGATAAGAGGGGCAGAGTCACAGCAGGAAAACGCAGAAGTTGGAGGACCTGGGTGCGCAGGAGCCCTAGGTGTACAGGCGGCGGCTAGAGGACCCTGGGCATGGGGTAGCAACGGGCAGACCCAGTGAGACTGCGCAAGGCGGCTGGCTGACCAGGCAGTCCCACATTCTCACTCAGATAATCCAGGCGAAAACAGGGAGCAAGACAGACCTCGCAACCTAGGGCCCCAGTGCTGGGAAATAAAGCCTAAAAACACCGATTGAAAACACTTGTGGGGGTTGAAGTGTCAGGACAGACTCCCACCCTCACAGAAGAGTTCGTTGGAGAGACCCACAGGGTCCTAGAACATACACAAGCCCACCCACATGGAAATCAGCACCAGAAGGACCCAATTTGCTTGTGGGAAGTGGCAGAAGGGACTGAAATCCCACAGAGAGCGGAGCAAGCGTCATTGTTCCCTCTTGGACCCCGCCCCCACATACAGCATCACGACCCAGTAACTGGGCTGCCCAGCCCTGGGGAACACCTAAGGCTCCACCCCTCACTACATAACAGGCGCGACCAGGCCCCCCCCCAAAAAAAAACAAAAACAAACAAAAACAAAAACAAAAATGGCTCAAACAGGAAAACCGATCAAAGTTCCAGAGTCAATTCATCTAAGCAACCAAGAGATAGCCAACCTATCAGATGCACAGTTGAAAGCACTGGTGATCAGGATGCTCACAGAATTGGTTGATTCTGGTCACAATTTAGATGAAAAAATGAAGACCACACTAAGTGAAATGAAGGGAAATGCACAGGGAACCAATAGTGATGGGAGGAAAACTGGGACTCAAATCAGTAGAGTGGACCAGAAGGAAGAAAGAAACAACCAAACAGAAAAGAATGAAGAAACAAGAATTCAAAAAAATGAGGAGAGGCTTAGGAACATCCAGGACATCTTTAAACATGCCAACATCCAAATTATAGGGGTACCAGAAGGGGAAGAGGAAGAGCAACAAGTGGAAAATTTATTTGAACAAACAATAAAGGAGAACTTCCCCAATCTGGCAAAGGAAATAGATTTCCAGGAAGTCCAGGAAGCTCAGAGAGTCCCAAAGAAGTTGAACCCAAGGAGGAACAGGCCAAGGCACATCGTAATTACATTAGCCAAGGTTAAAATGAGGGAGAGAATCCTAGAAGCAGCAAGGAGACAGTTACCTTCAAAGAGTTCCCATCAGGCTGTCAGCTGATTTCTCAAGAGACCTTACAGTCAAGAAGGGGCTGGAAAGAAATATTCCAAGTCATGAAAGGCAAGGATCTACATCCAAGATTGTTCTATCCAGCAAAGCTATCATTTAGAATGGAAGGGCAGCCCTTGCTGGTGTAGCTCAGTGGATTGACCGCGGGCCTGCGAACCGAAGGATTGCGGTTCGATTCCCAGTCAGGGCACATGCCTGGGTTGCCAGGCCAGTTCCCGGCAGGGGACATACAAGAGGCAACTGCACATTGATGTTTCTCTCCCTCTCTCCTTCCCTTCCCCTCTAAAGATAAATAAATAAAATCTAAAAGGGGAAAAAAAAGTACTTAAAAAAAAATCTTAGAATGGAAGGGCAGATAAAGTGCTTCTCAGACAAGGTCAAGTTCAGGGAGTTCATCATCACCAAGCCCTTATTATATGAAATGGTAAAGGGACTTATCTAAGAAACAGAAGATAAAAATAGGGCAGTAAAAAGACAGCAAACTCACAGATATTAACAACCACATCTGAAACAAAAGCAAACTGAGCAAACAGCTAGAACAGGAACAGAACCACAGAAATGGAGATCATATGGAGGGTTAGCAACAGGGGCGTGGGAGGAGGAGAGAGGGGGAAAGGTACAGAGAATAAGTAGCATAGACAGTGGGTAGAAAATAGACAGGGGGAGGGCAAGAATAGTGTGGGAAATGTAGAAGCTAAAGAACTTATGACACATGGACATGAACTAAAGGGGGGGAATGGGAATGTGGGTGGGAGAGTGTGCAGGGTGGAGGGTAATGATGGGGGAGAAATGGGACAACTATAATAGCATAATCAATAAAATATATTTTTAAAAGAACATGTATAAACACTCATATATAAGTTTTTATGTAAAAATAAGTTTTCATTTTTCTGGAGCATGGAGTACATGGCAGATTTACGTTAACTTTATAAGACACTGCAAAATCGTTTTCCAGAATGGCTGTACCATTTTTCAATCCCAGCAGCAATACACGAGAATTGGAGTTGCTCCGTGATCTTGCCAGCAGTCAACACCATCAGTTATTTTATTTCAGCTATTCTCCTAGGCGTGCTGTGGCATTTCATTTGTGATTTCAATGTACAATTCCCTAGTGCCTTACAATATCAAACACATTTTTGGGTACGTACCTGTACTGAGGTGTCCTACATACAAACCCTGTAACAGACGTGTGACTTTTAAATGTTTTTTCCGAGGCTGTGTCTAGTGCTTTTATTCTCTCAGCAGCATCTTTCACAGAGTAAAGGTTTTTAATTCTGATGGAGATGGGTTTATCATTTTTTTTATGAACCACATTTTTGGTATCCACAAACAGTTTTCCTAAGCTTGGGTCACAAAGGTTTGCCCCTGTGTTTTCTTCTGAAAAGTTCTAGAGTCTTACATTTTACGTTTAGGTCTATTATCCATGTTAAGTTTTTTTTTTTTTTTTTTTTTTTTTTTTTTTATCAATGTACGGTTGCCTCTCGTGTGTCCCCTGCCGGGAACTGGCCCGCAACCCAGGCATGTGCCCTGACTGGGAATCGAACCTCGATCCTTTGGTTCGCAGGCCCGCGCTCAATCCACTGAGCTACACCAGCCAGCCATGTTAAGTTTTGTATAAGCTTTGAGGTCAGCAATCTTATTTATTTGTATGTATTTACTTATTTTGCATATGGGTGTCCAGTCCTGCTAACATCATTTCTTGAAAAGATGATCATTTCAACACTTGTGTTTGTTGATTTGTTGATGACAGCCATTCTGACAGGTAGGAGGTGATACTTTGTTGTGGTTTTGTAGGGACATTCCTCAAAAACTTAAAAATGGAACTACCATATGACCCAGCAATTCCACTTCTGGGTATTTATCTGAAGAAACCCAACACACTAATTTGAAAAGATGTATGCACCCTTATGTTCACTGAAGCATTATTTATAATGGCCAAAATGTGGAAGCAACCTATGTGTCCATCAATAGACAAATGGATAAAAAAGAGGTACATATATACAATGAAATATTACTCAGCCATAAAACATTAAATCTTGCCACCTGCAACAATATGGATGGACCTAGAGGGTATTGTGCTGAGTTAAGTAAGTCAAAGAAAGACAAATATGATTTCACTTATATACGAAATCTGAAAAACAAAATAAATGGACAAACGAAACAGAAAAAGCTCATAGACAGAATACAAACTGATGGTCATCAGATGAGGCGTTGGTAGGATGGGTGAAGAAAGGTAAAGGGATTCCGAAATAAGAATTGCCGGTTATAAAAACAGTCACAGCGATGTAAGGTACAGCATAGGGAGCCCAGTCGATAACACTGCAATAACTACACAGGTGTCAGGTGGGTACCTCGCTTATTGGGGTGATCATTTCATAAGTTACATAAATGTCTAATGCCACTGAAGTCAATTTAATATTGTATGTCAACTGTAATTCATAAAGTTTTTAAAAAAGGAAAGGTGATCCTTTCTCTCCTAAACTGTTTTTGCACCTTTGCTAGAAATTTCTCGGCTGTGTGCCTGGCTCCATTTCCAACCCTCGCCTGTCCCGTTGGTGGGTGCGGACGCTGCGGTCTGGCTGCGGTCTGGCTGCGGCAGCTTCGGAGCACCTCCCAGCTGGGGAGTAGGTTCCCACAACTCATTCCCGCTTTTCAAAACTGACTCAGCTCTTCTGACCCTTTGCCTTTCTATGGAAACTTTAGAACCAACTTACCTGTGCCAACAAAATGTCCTGGGGAGAATTCGACTGGAATTATGTTAAATCTGCAGATCAATTTTGGCAGAATTGACAACTTTTAACATTAAGCCTTCCAATTCCTGAACACAGTGTGGTATTCATTGAGGTCTTCTTGGAGTTCTCTCATCAGCATTTTTTGTTTTCAGTGAGATTTTTGCCAAAGTATTTCATTTTTTGGATCTTTTTACATCTTTTTTTAAAAATTTTGCTTTCTGTTCATAGATTTCTGGTTCTAATAAGTGATTTTATGTCAACTTGGCTAGGCCGTGGAGCCTAATTTGAGCCACACCCCAGTCTAGATGTTGCTATGAAGGTGTTTTTTAGATGTGATTAGCATTTAACCGGTAGTCTTTGAATAAAGCAGGTCACACTCCATAATGTGGGTGGGCCTCCTCCTATCAGTTGAAGGCCTTAGGAGAAAAGCCTGGGTCTCCTCGAAAAAAGGGACTCTGCCTCCAGATGCCCTTCAGACTGAGCTGCAACATCAGTGCTTCCCTGGGTCTCCAGGTGGCCGTTGTCCTGCAGATTTTAGGCTTGCCAGTCCCACAACAGCATGAGTCGATTTCTTTTCTTTTTTTTTAGAATTGACTTTGGTTTTTATTTCAATGGGCACACTTCATTCATTGTCTGCAGAAAAACTAGGCAAGGTCTCGATGGGCAACAGTCACAGCTACTAAACAAGTAAATACGCCACCGCCTCGGCGTCCTTCATTTCTTCCTATCTTCAGTCTTGTCTGCCTCTTCCTCTTGATGTTCTTTCCCACCTCATTTCTTTCATCTGTATTTCTGTTCAATGAACTGCTTCCGATGGGCCATCTGAGGAAAGTTATTTTTTCTTCTTTATTTTTTAAAAGATTTTTATCTTTTTATTTTTAGAGAGCGAGGAAGGGAGGGGAAAAGAGAGGGAGAGAAACATCAGTGTGTGGTTGCCATTCGTGTGCCCCTCACTGGGGACCCGGTCCACTACCCAGGCAGGTGCCCTGACTGGGAATCAACCGGCGACCCTTTGGTTCCCAGGCGGGCACTCAATCCACTGAGCCACACCAGCCAGGGCAAAAGTTGTATTTTTCAAGTGCATCCATTGCTGCCTCCCATTTCTGCTTGCTGAATACTTGGTCCTTTTCCCTGCCTATTCTTTCTCCTTGAAGTAAAAAGCTATGGTGTGGGTTCTAGCAACCTGAGTCATTTTCTTAAAATAAATCTCTCTCTCCCCCTCTCACTGTCTCTCTCTCTACACACACACACAGCTGACCCATGAACAACACAGGGGTTGAGGTGCTGACACTCATGCAGTCAAAAACCCATATATACCTTCTGAGTCCACAAAAACTTAAGTACAGTTAGACTTCCACGTCCTCAGGTTTCCAACCACGGGACAAAAAAAGTTGCGCTTCACACAACGCAGGTCTGAACTGCGCAGGTCCACTTACACAGAGTCGTTTAACATTGCACCCACACACACATGCTGTCGGTGGTTTCTCTGGAGAACCCCGACTGGTATGCAGGTAGGTAGGGATATCATTGCTTCTGGGTGTGTTGACTTTACATCCTGGAGCCCCGTTAAACTCACTCATTAGTTCTAGGAAATTTTTCAGACTCTGGGTTTCCAGCGTACACAGCTGTGTCCACCACGAATAGGAGTCGTTTGGCCTGGCTCGGGACAGCGAGTCCGGGCGAGCCCAGGGGGAAAGGGTGTGTATCCCGCGGATGTTGTTATTTGGTTAGATGATTTATGAGAGCAGAGTTTTCTCATTTGTGAGGTGGTAAGGAGCGGGGATTCAGATACTAGGTGAGAAAAGACAGGTCCAGAGAACAGGGCAGCAGGCCAGTGGGAAAACAGCTGAAGGCCAAAGACAAACTTAGCCCGTCCTCAATAAGGCCGGGCTTTTAGATGAACCAGGAATCGGAGCTCACACGAGGCTGTTCAGCTGGATCCAGCACGGGATTCCAAGTGAGTCCGGCATATGGTGGGGTGCCCAGTGGAAGCCTTTGTAAAGTGTGTGGGGGAGGGGAGTGCTGAGAAGTCTGGGTTAGAAATCACTAGAAGGAAAAAAAGAGGCCAGACACTGCACGCTTATCCGGGAAAAAGCCTTGGAGCAGGGGCGCGCACCCCTGCAGACCGGCCCCCCACGCCCCATTGCAGACACCGACGGCAAGTCCAGGCCGTCGTCTGTGCTCTGACCCACTGGCTGTAAATCAGCGGTTCCCAGAAACCCCCTCTCAGGTTCAACGAATTTGCTAGCGTGGCTCCCAGAACTCAAAGAAACATGTTACTGACTAGATTACCAATTTACTATAAAAGGTTGTAGCTCAGAACAGCCAGATGGGAGAGATGCTGGGACCAGGATGTGCGGAAGGTCTGGGGCCCATCCCCTGCCCAGCACCTCCACGTGTCCAGCAGCCCCAGCTCTCCCAACCCCAGCTTTGGGATCGACGGAGGCTTCCTTGGGCGCGGTGGATGAAATCACTCCTCCCCCTTCCCGGAGGCGGGGCGGGGGGGTGGTGATGGGCGGGGGTTGGGGCTGAAAGTGCCAACCCTCTAACCAGGTGGTTGGTTCCCCTGGTGACCGCCCTCTTACCCTGAGATGCTTACAAAAGTCACCTTATTAACATAAAAAAGACACCTTTATTGCTTTCATCACAGAAAATTCCAAGGGTTTTAGGAGCTCTGTGCCAGAACTGGGGACTGGAACCAAATACTCATTTCTTATCATAAATCCCAATATTACAAGACCCCAGACGTCTGGTGCGCACTTAGAAGGGGCTCCAGCGATCCTGTGAGATATGGTGGAACGAGAACCAGGGAAACTGGAGTTTTTAACTCACTGTATGCTGTTGCTACAAGTCTGTGAAGTCGAGAAATTTTAAGCAAAAAGGGGAATTTCACCTTTGTGCCCGTAGACTCATCAGCCCCTTGGCTCCATCACGACACCCTGGAGGTCGGTGTTTGCCTTTTCCACACGACTGGCAGCTGGGGAGCTGTCTGGCCACCTCTGAGCTGTTAAGATGGTAGGAAGTCATTTGACTCGACAGGAGGCTGCCTGCTAATCATCACACCCCCGGGCTCCCGCTTACTTTCCTGTCATCCCATCGAAGGCTCCTAACAGCTGTCCCGAAGTTCCAGGTTGGAGAAATTACTCTTTAGGTAATATGTCAAAACACCATTAGTGCCCCTCAACACCCGTGGGGCCTTCCTTCCCCCTTCCTCCAACCTACACGCAAGGCCCATCCTTTCTCCTCCTTCCTTCCCCATTCCCCACGCCAACAGGGAGCACATGTCAGAACCGGTTGCCTCTGGGCGCTGGGAGCCTCCAGCAGCCCGATCCCCACGACTTCCCGTCTACCCCCAAGTCCCAGACATCAGGGCCTCCTGACAGCTGGGTCCTTCCTGGGTCCCCTCACATCACCAGGCTAAGCCAATGTTCCAAAATAGTCTCCCAAACAACGGCGACAACTGCATAGTTATTTTGGAAGGTGCCCTGAGTGGCCAAGACTCAGAACAACGCAGGAAAGACCATCAGTGGGCGCCAAGGGGCCCGTGCTGTGTACAGGTGAATCCAAAAGCCTGTATTTTTTCTAAAGCATGACCGGCGAACGGAGGAGCCTAAAAATAAAACCACAGCCAGATCCCAACAGCTTCCCATCCCTAAATCCGCACAGAAAGCAAAGACCTAGAAGTAATCTCCTTTATTTTTTTTTAAAGATTTTTATTTATTTATTTTTAGAGAAAGGGGAAGGAGAAAGAGTGGGAAGGAAATATCAATGTGTGGTTGCCTCCTGCACGCCCCACAATGGGGACCTGGCCTGCAACCCAGGCATGTGCCCTGACTGGGAATTGAACCTGCAACCCTTTGGTTTGCAGGCCTGCGCTCAAACCACTGAGCTATGCCAGCCAGGGCAGGAAGTAATTTCCTTTAAAATGGCCTTTGTTACTCTCACAGGGAGAGCCGAATCCAGGGCCTGAATTACAAAAGGTGAGGGCCTATTGGAAGCAACAGCACTTTGCAAGTTCCCGTTTCTAAAATAGCCTGGAGTGGCCCTGGCCAGTGTGGCCAGGCTGGTTGGAACCTGGACGGTGAACGGATTTGTTCCCAGTTGGGCACGAATGGAGCCAACCTATCAATGTTTCTCTGTCACATCGGAGTTTCTCTCTCCCTTTCTCTCTCTAAAAGTAGGGGAGGGGAGGAATGTCCTAGGATGAAGGGTTTTTTTTAATTTTTTAAATAAAATAAAATAGTCCAGATGGGAGTCCAATTGTACATGGTGACAAAGACAAACTGGCACTTGAAGCAAACATAGTCGGTGCAGGGCAGAGAGGTGTCTGCAAGAGGAGCTGGGGCTTGTGAAGGTTCCCACAGGCTGGGTAATCGCGAGGACCCTACTGGAAGAATTCTACGTTTATAATAAAGCTCTGTGGTTCCAACTCCCCTTTCCCTTAACGTCTGTTTTCCCGGATGTAAACACCCCCACGTCTGGGCACGCTGGCCAGGGAGTGCACCCGGTTTGCCTGGTCTGCACAGGTTGCGACCCTTTCTTTTTTCCCGAATAAATCCTTTCTGGTGAGGAAACACCCAGTCGGTATCATTTTTCAGTCCACGACAGCAGTACATTTCTTCTCTGTTTTTGTCGGTTTTATAAAACATACATCCAGAAACACGCACGAGGCATTCCGTTCACCCCTCGCTGAATTCCCACCGAGGAAACACATCTGGAAACCAGCACCCGGATGAGGAAACAGAAGGTTACACAACCCCAGACGCACGCCCAGCGACGCTTGCAGTCCCTACCCCACACCCATCCCCGGGGCGGCCACCGGCCTAACGTCCACCGCTGAACGTTAGTTGTCCCATTATTTGGACTTTTGCAGTAAACCAAAGACTGTAAGTTTCATCACTAGCTTTTTTGCCACTGACATAAGTTTGTGAGATTCACCCTTTCTGTATGTAGCTGTAGTCAATTCATTCTCACTATTGTACAGCATTTCATTGAATAAATATACCACGGTTTATTCATCCATCCTGCTGTGGGGCATTTGGGTGATTTTCATTCTGGTGGCATTAGGGAGGGAAGTGCTGTGAACATTCTAGAACATGATTTTTGGCAAACATACACAGACAGTTCTGTCGGTATATACTGTGGAGTGGGGATTACAGTTCTCAAAAATGCATTCCAAAGAAAAGAAAGCAAATTCAAGTCTGATGTGGACTTGACTGATGTGGGAAGTGGACTCTGTGACCGTGGTGGACCCCAGCTGGCCCTGGCCAGTGCGTGGAGCGTGCTTGTTTGGACAACTATCCTGACAGTGGGTGCCAGGCACAGATCTCTAAGAGGTTGTCCAAAGAAGCATCATCTTTATTCAAAATGATGGGAAAGAACTCTGAAAAAAGATCACAGAATCATTCGGATAAAGGCCTGTGGGTGGAAGCAGTAACTACCTTCAGGGAATCAGCACAAGATCATCCAGTTGCTCTTCACTCTTATATGCCGAGCTCTCTGACAGCGAGTGTCGTGGATCCCTGGAGGAGGAGAGACCAGGGGCTGTACGCCACGCACAGGCAGGCTCTAAGAGAAATCTGTGCTGCCTGCGCACTTTCTTTAAGGATTCTGGATGGAGGGGAGGAGGCAGATGAGATTCTATTTTCTTAAAAAAAAAGAAGATTCCCTGTCACTGTTCTCTGTCTTGGACCCTCCTACCATGTATGTGTGAGTGAATTGATTTCATTACTGCTAGCAGATCCTTTCACTGAGGCACGCAAAATACATGTTTTTATCCCCGCCAAGGACATGCTCATTGATTTTGATTTTAGAGGGAAGGGAAAGGAGGGAGAGAGAGAGAAACATTGATGTGAAAGAGAAACATCGATTGGTTGCCTCCAGTATGCACCCCAGCTGGGGCTGAACCTGCAACCCAGGTATGTGCCCTGACCGGGAATCGAGCTGATGACCTTTTGGTGAATGGAATGACGCCCAACCAACCTAGCCATACCACCTAGGCCTACATGCAAAATATTTATGAACCATTTTATGTCATTCCCATTCTTTTTGAAGTGACAGAACTAATCTTTCCATTTTGAAATTAGAAAAACAAAGTCACAAGGAAATCTGCATTTTCTAGTTTCAGGTTTAGTTATCTTGGAAGTTGTCTCAGCAATTGAAGGACCCAACCTGTGAACCAGACGGAGACAGGCTCTACCTTCCACCCCAACGAGGCAGCTTGGCTGAGCCTACAGCGCCATCTAGTGTTCACAGTGAGGCAGCTACTTTTTAAATACAGAGTCTATTGAGCATTATTCAGACACTCAGTATCGAGTACTACCTCTCACTAATATGTTAGGGGCAGAGCACACAGAGGTGAGTAAACAGTTTTAGGATTCAGGTTTTCATCACCATATGGTTTCAGGCAATTTATTTCGCCTCACTGTGCCCCAGTTTCCTAAACCTGAAAATGGACAGAAAAGTAAGAAATGGATACAGTTTTTCAGAGGTGTACAGAAGCTGAGCAACATAAGGCATACAAAACAAACGTTTGTCGACTTAGTCGTCACCCCACACATGGCAACCACCAAGCCTGACCCCTGGAAGACTTGACATTCGTGTAGGGGAGGCAGACGTGTGAATGGAACACAGAAAAGGCATGCTGGATAATGAAATAGAAATAGAAACTTTCCCTGCGAATGTTTCATATGCATAGACCAACGTCAAAGCTGTGTCACTCTGACATGTGGCCTTTAAGAATTTGCAGTAAGACTTCCTTCATCTCAGTCAACAAATAAGCACATACTAAAACAACAAGGAAGGACCTCCTGTGTGCCCAAGGAACTTTCAGGCCCAGGGAGAAAGCGCTCTAGCATTATGAAGTCTCCAAGCGGTCTTTCTCAAACCTTGGTTGTTACACATTAGCATATTAATATAGTATATATAAACACTGCAGAATTTTATTTCATCTATAAGAGAGATTCTTTAAGTGCATTAAATTTAGAGGGTTAACATCAAAGAATATGGTTGACAGCGCATTAGAAAACAGCGCAGCCTCTGTCTCGAGCTCACCCTAGTGAAAACCATGGACCTCCAGTTCCCTCTCCTCTTGCCTGTTCTTCCCAGGGTCTCTGGGAGGCTGGAGAATGACCCCTGTGGCCACCGGACACCACCAACAACCTTCCTTGCAAGTAGCCCCCTCCTCTGGCCAGCTTGTCCTCCTTCTGCTTGCTAACAAAGCGGCTTCTCTCTCCATGGCTCACTTTACTGACACTAAAATCTCTCCCCTCGCTGCTACTTGGGCTCCGCTGTGCCCTGAAGCTGGGACCACTACCTTACTCACAGGACTCCTTTCCAGTCACCATCCCTGCTTCTAACCTGAGCCACAGACCCTCTGCGAAGCCACAGCGTGAGCATGGTGACCTCACACCAGTGCGGGGACTGGAAGCTGCTTGTCCAGAGAACAGGCACAAGAGGGAGCCTCGTGCCAGCTTCTCCAGCCAGACCGAGGGCCACCAAGACGCTTCCGCCTCCACCTAGGCGGTGCAGCACCCAATAAGGTAAAATTTATATCTTACAGGCAAAAAATTATGAGGCATGCAAGACAAAAGAGAGAAAGCACCGGAAAAACATATCGTCCACAATGAGGAGAAAGGGCGAACCTTAAACCGACCCAGAAATGATGCAGACTGTAGAATTAGTGGACAAGGACATTAAAACAGTTATTATAACCGTACCCTATATGTTCGAGGAGTTGAGGAGAGGCTGGCCATGACAGTAGAGCTGTGGAAAGTATTTTCAAAACACCCACGTTGAGCTCCTGAGAATGAAACTACAATATCTGAAGTATTTCCTCGTGGATATTTCATATAAAAGAGATTAACAGCATGAGATTATGTGTGAGATTAACAGCACATTTGACACTGAAAAAGAAAAGATTCATGACCTGGAGACGGCAGCGTAAACCATCCTCGATAACACACAGAGAGAGAAATCATACCAAGCAGACGAGAAGCGCGCCCAGGACTGCCAGACCTCCTCAAGCAGCCCGCCACCAGAAAGGCTTTGAAGTGGAAAGGGAGCGAGTCCCCTGGAAGCCGGAGAGCCCCTCAGAATGAGCTCTCAGGGTTATTGGAGAAGAAAGCTTTCTTTTAATGCCCAAGAGCCCAACACAGAAATCCGTGTGATGTAACCTCTCAACGGTCTCCTCTTAGGCTGACGCAGCTGCCATCCCAGGGCTTATCACCACTCTGCTCCCTTGTGACTGTTGTTTTTTCAATAATATAAAAATAATACATGACCAAGAAGAGGCCGTTTCAGGAACACAAAAGTTGTTCGACAGCAAGAGGCTTCTACCGGCACAAATCATTATATTTTCACACCCCGAAGGAGAAAACCCACACGATTTTATGAATCAATTCAAAAAGAGATCTTTTCCTGATATTTAATAGCACTACACATAAAAACACCAATTAAAATGGGAATATAAAAAATTACTTAAATATGACGAAAACTGTTTACCAAAAATCAACATTAGACTTCTGCTTTCCATTGCAACGGAATAGCCGAGACCGATTCGGTTGGCCCTGCCTCCTTAAACAGCTAGGAGCTGGACCAAATGCACGAACCAGAGAGGTTCCCAGCCACTGAACAGGCAGTGCAGAACGGCTATCCCCGAAAGGAGGATCGGTGAGGTGCGCACCGAAGTGCCCCAGCTCGCCCCCTGGAGAAGTTACAGGCTGGCGCAGACAGGGCTAACCAAAGCAGAGGCCAGCGTTCTCACTAGCTTAAGGGGACAAGGACCAGAGCTCCAGTGGGGCAAGGGGATGAAAATTTGCGAGGCACAGTAACAGACAGGGGGCTGCACAGATCTGCAGACGGATCCCTCCAGTCCGTGGTGGAAACGGGTCCCTCCAGTCCGTGGTGGAAACTGCGTCCTGCGCGTGGGAGGAAACCTCCAAGGCTGGGGAAGACTGCCAGGACCGAGGGGGCAGGTCAACCCTCGGAGCTCACGAGGAGCCTGAAATAGTGCTCCTCCCAGCAGGGGCTGACAGACGGCGGAGGACCTGGGACACTGGGCCCAGTTCTCAGAAGCTTGTCGTTTCAGTGGAGCCAAGTCGGCCCTGGATGAAAATCTCTGTTAGACCTGGCCTATCACGGCTTAAAATCAAGCCTCAAAAGAATGAAACTGACTCCAAGTAACTAAACCAAGCCCATAAAAAGGTAAAGGAATTCAAAAAATCCAGCACCCGATAACAAACTGCACACAACTGGCATCCAATCAAATGTTATCAGGCATGCAAATAAGCAGAAACACGACCTACAACCAAGAAAAGACTCAATCTGTTGATCAAAACAGCAATTCCAGAGAGCACAGAACCACAGTTAAGTGTATTTTAGCCAAGTTCTCACACATTCCCATCACACATCACGGTTATTTTTTTAAGATTTTATTTATTTATTTTCAGAGAGAGGGGAAGGAAGGGAGAAAGACACCGATGTGTGAGAGGAACATTAACTGGTTACCTCTCGTCCACCCCTAACCGGGGATCTGGCCCACGACCCAGGCATCTGCCTTGACAGAGAATCCAACCCACCGCCTTTCCAGTCACAGGCTGGAGCTCACTCCACTGAGCCACACCCGTCAGGGCACATCACAGCTTTCAGCAGCAGACGCTGACTCAAAAATGAGAGAATCGGCAAATTCCCTTTCCCTGATGTTTAGTGCTAATAAACCAAAAAGTTATTAAGAAGAAAAGAAAGCAAAAGCTCAACTGGTATGTGATTTCCTCAGAATCCTCTAATCTTCCCAGTTTAAAACGCTGCTTCACTTTGGGCTCCTTTCTGTTGTTACTTCATTCCTACTCTTTGGTAAATCAATGCCTGTTTTACTTTGAATAAAAACATTTTATTAAAAACTGCTTCGAACACAAAACTTCAAAAACTATTCCTGTAACTAACTTACGCATGTCCGGTATGAAAGAGCTGTTTCTGGGTTGTCACTCTGCATGAGGTCTCTTTAACAACAGAAAACTTCATAATATGCTGCTCTGTGCCGAGCACAGTAAGTGCCATGTAAAAATGCATGTTTTCCCATGTAAACAAACACGTATATCTGGGTTATGACAGCAGCCCTGTCTGGCAGATGTCATTCTCAGTTCTGTATTACAGATGAAGAAACTGAGGCATGGAGAGGTTCCCAAACCTGCACTAAAGTCACACAGTTCATAACGGGCAGATTTGGGCTTGAACTCAGATAATCCACCACCAGAGCCCGTGATTTGAACTTCTGTACGATACTGCCTCTAACTAACCCACAGGCTGCAGAAGAGATTATCTGGTTTTTAAAAATAAAACCATACAGATGAGACTGATGCAGCTTGCTCCCATTCTTTTCCTCCCTCCATTCCCCGAAGTAACCACTAATCTGAAGACACAGAGAGCTCTCACACAGGGGTTCCCCTCCCCTGCCCCACCCGTGGGTCCCAGAGGAAGATGTCTGGGTAAATCACATTACCCAGGTTTCAGTGATCAACCTCCATTGGTCCACACGGACCCCCTCTCACTGTTTTTGTAAATGAACTTGTGGATATCTTTGTGCCCTGTTCCCGTGTTTCTGCCCCCACAGCTAACCAGTCTAACGGGCTTTGTACATATTTTTGAATTTCCGTATTTTTTTTTTGTAAAACCCACACTGATGGCGGTACTGAGGTGTGTACGTTCTGCTGCTTTGGGATGAAATGCCCTGAGGAAATCAATTAAATCCACCTGATCTAGTGTGTCATTTAGGACCACCATCCCCTCGTCGATTTTCTGTCTGGAAGATCTATCCATTGATGTCAATGGGGTGTTAAAGCACCTACGTAGGCTGTAGTGCTGTTGATCTCTCCCTGTATGTCCATCAAGATTTTCTTTACACATTTAGGTGCTCCTGTGTTGGGTGCATACATGTTTACAAGGGTTATATCCTCTTGTCGGAGTGCTTCCTTTATCATTACGTAGTGTCTTCCTTTGTCTCTTACTATAGCCTTGGTTTTATAGTCTAGTTTGTCAGTTTTAGGTATTGCTACCCCAACTTTTTTTATTCTCATTTACATAAAATATCTTTTTCCACCCCTTTACATTCAGTCTGTGTGTACCTTTCGATCTGAATTGAGTCTTTTGCAGACAGCATATAAATGGGTCTTATTTTCTCATCTATTCAGCTGCTCTATGCTTTTTGATTGAAGTATTTAAACCATTTACATTTAAAGAAATTATTGAGAGATACATATTTATTCCCATTTTATTATTCTAATCATGTTTCTCTGCTTATGTTTCTTCTTCCCTTCTTCTTCTCCTTAAAGTAAACCTTTTGACACTTCTTATAATACTGATTTGGTTGTAATGAACTCCTTTAGCTTTTTCTTATCTGAGAAGCTCTTTATTTCTCCTTCAATTTTACCTACTAGCCTTTCTGGGTGAATTGGTCTTCATTGTAGGTCCTTGTTTTTCATCACTTTGAGTATTTCACGCCAATTCTTTCTGTTGACAGTCTTACGGGAGCTCCTTTGTAGGTAACTAACTCTCTCTTGCTGCTTTTAAGATTCTCTCTTTGTCTTTAACCTTTGCCATTTCAATTATGAGGCATCTTGGTGAGGGCCTCTTTGGATTCACCTTTGTTTGGGACTCTGCACTTTCTGGACTTGTCTGTCCATTTCCTTCACCAAGTTAGGGAAGTTTTCAGTCATTATATCTTCAAATAGGTTCTCAATCTCTTGCTTTCTCTCTTCTCCTTCTGGTACCTCTATGATGTGGATGTTGGTTCACTTCATGTTGTCCCAAATGTCCCTTAAACTATCCTCATTTTTTTTTAATTCTTTTTTTTATTTTGCTACTATGATTGGGTGTTTCTTCTACCTTGTCTTCCAAATCACTGATTCAATCCTCTGCTTCATCCAACTGTTTATTCCTTCTAGTGCATTCTTCATTTCAGATCTGTAATCTTCATTTTTGACTGGTTCTTTTTTATTGTTTCTATATCTTTCTTGGTGTTTGCTCTCTCTTTGTTGAAGTTCTCACTAAGTCCCTTGAGCATCCTTATAACCATTTTTTTTAACTCTATATCTGATAAATTGCTTGCCTCTGTTTCATTTAGATCTTTTTTTCTGGGGATTTCTCCTGTTATTTCATTTGTGGCATGGTTTTTTGTCTCCCCATTTTGGCTGCCTCTTTGTGTTTGTTTCTGTATATTAGGTAGATCTGCTATGAGTCCCAGTCTTGGTAGAGTGGCCTTATATTGTAGGTGTCCTGTGGGACCCAGCGTCAGAGTCTCATTGGTCACCGATCCAAGTGCTCCAGGAATGCCCCTTCTATGGATTGTGTGGGCCCTCTTGTTATAATTGAGTCTTGATTGCTATTGGCCCATTCACTTGTGGGGCCGACCCTCAGGCTAACGAATTGTGAAGATTGTCCCTGACCATGGTGTATGAGCTGCTATGCAGGTGCTGACCACTTGAAGTGGAATTTGCCTGAGCAGGATCTGGTACCTGCCAAGCTCTCCCTTTGGATATGCCATTTGTGAAGCTAATTAGATGCTTCTGGCCATTGTGTGAATCTGAGGCCACTCTACCAATGTCTCAGGGTATACCAAGTCTAGCTCTCACCTTCAGGTGCCTTTGGGGTGGGGCAGGCTCTCAGGGAGTCATCAGGGTGAGGCCAGCAGAGTTTCTCAGGCCCTAACCGACCAAGATTTGGCTGTGTGAATGGAGAGCTTTGCACCAGTCAGACATGAGAGGGGAAAATGGCCCCAGTCCTAGAGCCACACAACTTAGTCTGTCCAAGATTTTGCCACAAGCCCCAGCTCAACAGGGTGGGACCACTGGGAATTGAGAGGGTGGGTCTAGTGGATTTCTGGCCCTGAAGGGAGGTGCAGGTGAGGCTTGGGGGAAGATGGGAAGAGTGGGCCCCCACCCCTGAGCCATACACTCAGCCTGTCCTGGATTCTACCCAGATCTCCGCACGGCTGGACCACCAGAAGCCAAAAGGGTGGAGCTAGAGGATCTCCCATGGGGGGGTGCACTATTTAGGTTGATGGGAAGGTGGGGAAAGGCCACATCCCTTGGTCGCTGAGACCCCTGAGTCTGCCCAGAGTACCCCAGCCCAGGCAGCTGACTGCTCAGCGGGATGTGATCTCCACAGGGTGGGGCTGCAAGGAGTCCAGAAGGCAGGGTTATTGCATTCCCCAGGCCGATTCTGTAAGGAAGGGCAAGCTCCACCCAAGAAAGAAGGTGTCTGTGGTGCAGGAGAGGGACTCAGCACGGGCGTCCTGGTGCCTGTCCCCTCAGCTCTCTCCCCCAGAGCCACAAACCCGTTCTTCTTTTTCCACACAACTCCAGTCTGCTCCACCCTCCCTCCACTGGAGCTTGGCCCTTTAGGAGGGTATCTGAGTTTCTAGAACACTCCTGTTTCTCCCTGGCAGACAGAATCCCCACTGATCTTTACAGTCAGACATTATGGGGGTACCTCTTCCCAGCTCTGGTCCTCCGGGCTAGGGAGCCTGGTGTGGGATTGAAACCCCGGTCTCCTCAGGGGGAAACTTTGCAGCTGAGATATCTCTTCAGGATCTCATCCACCCCTGGTGGGAGCAGGGCCAGCCTTTTTCATGTCTCTCTGCTTCCTGCCAGTCTCAATGTGGCTTCTTCTGTAAGTCCTTGGTGATGACTTCCATTTAGCTTGTCTTCGGTGGGTCATTCAGGCTGATTGTTCTATACTGCAGTTGTAATTCCAGTCTGGTCCCGGGAGGAGGTGAATGTGACATTCACCTAGTCTGCCATTACCTTGGAGTTCTCCCTTTTTCATTTCAAACACATAAAAGAAGCTGTAAAATTGTTAATTCCTAAAACGTTTAAGACACTGCTCTTCAGACGTTTTTGGCTCAAATAAACTCCAATAAAAATTCAAAAAATACCGTAGACTTTATAAACACTCTATGCTTAGGTTATACACAATGCATAAAACAATATGAAATTTAATAAAGCATGAGCGAAATGATGCAATCAAGAGACAAGGTAAACACAAGATGTTTGAGGCAGCTGCTTGCATAACTGTTTACAGCACATTTTATAAGTAGAAAGAGTATACTGCAAACAATGATAGTAAATATAGTAAATACATAAACCAACCACATAGCCTTTTACTATCATTATCAAGAATTATACACTGTCCATAATTACATGTGCTCTACTTTTACACAACTAGCAGTTCTGTAGGTTTATTTACACTACCACCACTGCAAACACAAGTGATGTGTTGCGCTTTGCTGTTATAACAGCTACAATGTCACTGGGTGACAGGAATTTTTAGCTACATCATTATCTGATGGAATCATCATTTCCATGTGGTCCGTCATCAACTGAAACATCATCACACAGTGCGTGACTATATTAGTAGTTCATTCACTTCTGCTGTTAAATACTATCCCATTTTATAGATATAGCACATTTTTATTATATATTCACCAGTTGATGGGTCTTTGAATTGTTTCCCATTTTTAATATTATATTAATATTATGTATGAACATTACTATGTTTGTAGTAATTTTAATATTACTATGAACATTGGCATAGAAGTCTTTGTGTGGACACATTTTCATTTCTCTTGGATACATACTTAGGAGTGAAATTGCTGGGTCATACGATAGTAAGTTTATTTAACTTTTTAAGAAACTGCCAAATTGTAATCCAGAGTGCCTATACCATTTTACATTTCCATAAGCAATATATAAAGGTTCCCTTTTATCCACATCTTCCCCAGTTCTTATTACTTTCTGTTTATTTTATTATAGTCATGCTAGTGGATACATTGGTATCCCATGATGGTTTAATTCACAATTATGTTAACCATCTTTTCCTGTGCTTTTTAAATATCCATATATTTTGTTAGTGAAATATTTAGTCAAATATGCTGCCCTTTTTAAATTGGGCCTCCTTATTAATTAGAAGACTTTATTGTAACTCTAGACACAAGACCTTCAGCAGGTAGCTATAACTTGGAAATACTTTCCCCTAGTCTGTGGCTTGACTTTTCATTTTCTCAGTGGTGTCTTCTGAGTTTGTAATGTTGACCATGACCAACCTACCAGATTTTTCTTTCATCAGCCATGCTGTCGATATGAATAGCTTGGGTCCTCTCTGGCCTGTTTTGTGCAGTCATGTGGAAACTTATCCAGACATCTCGGCTGTCTCACATTCCAGATTTTCCTGTTAAATTTTTGGGCAGTCCCCTGGTTCCTTGCTTGTCCTAGCCAGGACTAGTAGCTGAGCCACTGGTTTTACCTGTTTGTCACTGAAATCACCACTATTACTTACAGTACTGCTGGGTGTGGGTTTTTCCAGCTCATTCAGAATCAAGGGAGACCCCTCTGGCAGTGAAGCTGTGGGCTTTCACAGCCTGAACAGACCGGCAGGACTCCCTACAAACTTGGGTGCAAGCTGGAAGAAATGGGAGCAGCCCCAGGAAGATCACCACAGAACCTCCTGCTTTTACCGGAAGCTCCGTGTTTCATTAAGAACCACTTCCCAATTGGCCGTCTGCCCCTTTGGTCAATTTCCAGAGTCGTGAAATGGCTGTCTTTAACAACTTAGTCCAGTTTTATAATTAATTTGGGGGGAGGAAATGTTCTGGGAGGTGGAATTGAAAGACTGTACAGAGACTGACTTCAACAAAAACACAACTAGATAGTTTGGGGTGTCACTGGTGCACCAACTCAGTAGTTTAAAAATAAGTAAGTGATGGAAAAGAATTAAACACTCATCCTGCCTTTTTGGCATGAATTCTCTGAGGGAAATGGGATAGTCTTAGATCAGGAAGGTGAGTATGTGAAGAAATATTCTAGCTAATAAGTGCATAATGAATGATAGAAAATCACCATTCAGCAACCTCTAATAAAAAACTGATTCAGATAATGATCATTAATAAATAAATTTAACAAAATATGTCCAAGACTTCTATCCTGAAACCTATAAAACAATGTTGGGAGAATTTAAAGAAAACCTTTGTAAAAGAGGAATACACTGCATTCATATGTTGAAGGACAGTATAGAATCATTTAATCCTCTCCAAATTGACCTATAGATTCAATGCAATCTCAGTCGACCACTGGCAGATTTTGGGTATGTGCAAGAAAAACAACAAACTGTCTTAAAGTAAACATGGAAAGGCCAAAAGGATGAGAATAGCTCAGACAAACAGAAGAACAGAGCTGAAGGGCTCATGTTATCAGGCACCAGGACGTCACAATCGGACAGCCTGGCTGGGCCAGTGAATGAGGCCTCCGGGGCACAGAGGCTGACGGCGAACGATCACAGGCCTGATGGCCCCTGCGATGCTAGATGTCATCACCATCCTGACGCAGTGACAGCCCACACTGGGGACTGCTGTGTCTGTTACTGATTTGGCTAATGCTTGCCTCTCACTCCACATGCAGGGGGAAGGGGAGGGCCAGTTTGCATTCACATGGAACGACCCACAATGTACTTTTAACATGTTTCCACGGGCACACCTCCACTGCCTGGCAGTGTGCCACCGCTGGGCAGGGCCTGACCTTCAATAAGCCCAGGTCACCACGGGAGAATTGGTCATCCATTGTATCAACGACATCCTGATAGCAGGGCCCACCGAAAAACGGGTGGAGGTGGTGCTGCAATTAGCCCCAGTGACTAATGATAGCTGGGCTCTGAATGCAGATAAAGTCCAGGCCCGGCACAGCGGGTGCCGTTCCTTCAGGACCACGTGGGCGGGAAGCCAAAGAAACGTCTCAGATTCAGTAAAGCAAAAAATGGCTGACCCCAGCTGCATCCGCTAACAGAAAAGAGGCCCAACATCTGGAAGGCCCCTTTGGGTAGTGGAGACAGCATGCACCACTTGGGGTCCTTTTGCCCCCACTAGTTAAAGTGACCCACAGGCACCAATTTTGAATGTGACCCTTTTGGACAACAAGTCTCAAGCTGTCCAACAAGCCATGGCCCAGCCTCAGCCGTTGAGCCTTTGGAGCCTACCCGCACAGCGGAGCCACAGGTGCAGACAACCTCCACTCAGGCTGCTGTGGCAACAAGAAACTGCCCCTAGGCTTGGCCTACCTCCTGGATACTGGACCATAATTTGCCTGAGGCAGCCACCAGATACAATTCTTTGAAGAGCAGCTCCTGCCCACAGCCGGACACTGGGGGAGACGGGCGTGGTGGTGCCCCTGCCTGACTAGGGCAGGATGGGCCCTAACCACTGCACTCCGGTGCAAAAGAATCATGCCACTGCAATGCATGTTGGGAAATATTGAGCTTGGAGAGGGTGGAGGTGGATCATGAAGCCACCTAATTAGGTTGTACCAGCGAAATCCCAATCTCAGTGTACACAACCATTCTTTTTCCCCCTCTTAGAGCCCATTTAAGTTACCACAGTACCCCGAACAGGGCCCCCCAGCTCTAATCTGGAAGTGATATTTGCAGGCAATGGTCTCTGTTGTGGCACCAAGAACCTCTGATCCCCTTGTTCAAAAGGATGACATTATCGGACATGCCAAGCTTGTTCATGGGCAGAACATGACCTCCCCCTGGACTGGGTGACCAACGCTGGAAGGTCTGGGTCAAGCAACAAGAGCGAAGATGTCTATGAAGGTGGTAGCCTCGAAACTGGGACAGACAGTCTGGGTTGCAATACCAGGATAGCCAGCACCCCAAGTAATAGAGAGGAACACCTCTGACCACAGGAAGTCCAGAAAGTAGGCTGGGGGTAGGGAGAAAATTATCCCTCCCCATTCTGTCCCTTTAGAATGCCCAGTGGGGATTGTTGACAATCCCCAGAGGTGGATAGTACATTGGTGAAGATTAACACAGAAGCAGCAGCAGGGGGAGGTTTGAAGCGTTGCTGGATGTCACCCATGTATTCAAGGTATTTTTCCTCCAGACATCGCGTGTGGCCTATTGCTAATCTGACAGGGGTCCCAACAGCCATCAGTGCTTTTATCAAAGTGACACTCTCAGTACAAGTTCAGATCCATAGGATACTAATACCTGTGCATGAAGCTTACCTTGAACACAGACAGAAAATGATAGGCAGACTTTAAACATCCCCACTGGTATGGGACAGTCTTACATCATGAACTTGACGTTGCTACTTAACCCATAGCTAAACCACACATGGACTTTGTGTCCTCGGACTAGAAACTCTTACACCTGTTCCCCAACCAGCGCGACTGGTGCTCCACTGGGTCAAGTGCCCCTCTGAGGGGCAGGGAGACTGGGCCGCCGAGTGCTGGTGCTGGGCGCTGAGGGTGCTCAGGTGGGGCATGCTGCTTGGGAATCTCTATGTCGTCAATCGTTTGTACAAAATGACACCCAAAACGGGAAGGGCCCCACTCTTCTTACACGTTACAGTGTTGCCAGAGACACCCTGCCAGGAAAACAACCACACAGGCAGTTAGTTCTAAGCTATTCGTGTCCTCACGCCTGGCATAGGCGCATCTGCCCGGGGGCCGTGGGGAGAATGGTGTGTGACTTGTCGTTGACTGTGGTGGAGCGGGGATCTAGCACCACGGCCTGCGTGTTCTCACTGAACTCCCTGGCACGGGGGTGGTGGACTACCCCACAGCCCTCAATTGTGTGCTGGCAGCACAAGGTGGCACTGGTGTTATTGCTAGCACCTCTGGTTGTGTAGCACCTCAATAATTCAGGGAAGAGCTGCAGAACACCCACGCTCAGGTGGTAGGGTTATTGGCTATATTGTCACAGTTCCCCCAGCTCATTCTTTGACTCCTTTTGTGAGAGCAACCCCAGCCCTTGGGGTTCCTGGTTGAAGACCATCCTCCAGGAAGGCTAGGCCATCTCTGGGGCCTGGTCTCTGAATAACCCTAGTACAGGGCTGTCTCGAAATGATGTGGAGGCTCTGCCAGCAAACTTCAGCTGCACAAGTTGCTTAGAGACCCCATGGGCACTGCCTTCGCCTCCAAATTCAAGGTGGGCAATGGTCCTGCTGGATTTGACATGCTGTATCTGCTGTTTCTGTGGCCAGGGAGGGTCGGCGGCTGGGCTATTGAAAAAGGCAGTGCCATGTACAGCCTTTCAACTCCCCCTGGGACACAGAAGAATGGGCCTTGGGCCTGGGGCATTTCCTTACCACGGGGGAGAGAGCCCACACAGCTGTGCGGGCTCATAGCCTCGTCTGTGAAGACCTTTCCCTGGTTCAGACGCAGTGAGGCCTCTGTTCTGCTTAAACAAAGGCCCTCAGGCACACCTGAAGCACTCAGTACTTCAGACTCCGGGGGGAGGGGGGCGGGGAGAAGTCGGGGTCTTTCTATTCTAGCACAAGAGGGGCACATGTAAGCCATACTGACAGGCTGCCAGGGTGGAGGGGACCCTGCTGGCCAAGGGGGACCAACGCACACTATTGGAGCTGACCATACTCCGTCTCTTCTCTAGGGGAGCACAGCACTGCTCCATCCAGTGCCCTGCAGTGTTTGCCCCGCTGACTCTGATACCAAGGGGCTTTGGGGCTCCTGCTCCCTCCCAGCATCTGGCGCTGTGGTGAGCTTGGCTATCCTCCAGCAGAAGTCGGGGTCCTCCCCTGGGACTGAGAGCCAATGTGCCACTTGCACTGGATAGTTTATTTATCCTTCTGGAATATTATTATGAATTAATAATCTTTAAATATTCGATGTTTTTATAAATTGCTGGCATTCTTTTGGGTTTTCCAATTGGCCCCTCTTTAGAGTGCTCCTTCAAGCTGGCTTCTGTGTCCTTTTGACAAAGCTTCTGTATTTACTTAGGTTTCCCCAAGTCAGAGCTAAGGGAAAATGTTTGTACGCAGTGGTATATACGCCCAGTAGATTCCAGGGAGCAGGAGAGAAAGATGTGGAGAGCGTCACCAGGAAGGGACAAGCTGGCTCCTGGGACTTTTCTCCTGACTGACACTTTTGAGGAGTCTTTGGAACGATCTGCCCATGGAAGAAGATGAGGCACACGTGGATTGGCTCCTATTCTCCACTGCTGGAGGAGGAGTGGCCTCCTGGGCATTTATTCCCCCCAGATTTCTAGTTGTGTACGCACGGCCACCGAGTGGCTTCCTGCCACGGCTCTACACCCTGTGAGCCTTAAAGGAGCCCCAAGGCAGTAAGCAAGAGATCACAGCGCAAGCAGGCAAGGAAGCACTATCTGCTTGTATCTGCACAAAGCTTGTCAAAGCACACACGAACTGTTTGCTGTAGCTGTGACTGAAGGAAGAAGTAGGCCTGAGAGGACGGTGAAGTGTTGGACAAGAGG
Source organism: Glossophaga mutica (assembly GCA_039655065.1). Taxonomy (NCBI): domain Eukaryota; kingdom Metazoa; phylum Chordata; class Mammalia; order Chiroptera; family Phyllostomidae; genus Glossophaga; species Glossophaga mutica. The sequence continues at coordinate 26,121,202 of CM077310.1, forward strand.
TGTCTGGGACTGTTCACTTTCAGCCACTCGTGCTCTCTGAAGTCTTGTCCACCACAGAGCCTCCTTCCAAGTAATGGCCAATCACAAATTCTGCAAGGATTCTATGTAAGAGGATTAGTGGAACAAACTATAGTCCCCACTGCTCAGCTGGTCCTAAGGCCATGATCGGGATAGCCATTATATATGACCCACCCTAAATTCCTTCATCTTCATCAGCACTTCGGCTGGAAACACCTCGGAAAAGAAGTTAACTATCTCTCACCTGCCACCTTTCTGTCCAGCATTGTTCCCGTGACACAAACAAGGTAGCTTTCCACACCTTCCCTAATGCTTCTTCATGTACCACACACATACCACACACTTATGTGTGTATGCAATGTGATCTCATTATTGTAAAACAAGAAGAAAAGAAAAATAAACTGAATCTAACAGATATATACAGAACATTCCACCCAACAACAACCGAAGACACATTCTTCTCAAGGGGACATGGGACATTCTCCAGGATAAACCGTATGTTAGGCCGCAAGTCAAGTCTCAGTAGATCTTAAAAGACAGGTATCATACAAAATATCTTTTCTGGCCACAACAGGAAGACGTTAGAAATCAATAATAGAAAAAAATTGGAAAATTCACAAATTTGTGAAAAATTAAACAACACTCATAAACACTCAATGGGTACAGAATAAATCACAAGGAAAATTAGAAAATACTTAGAGATGAATGAAAACAAAAGACAACATACTAAAATTTATGGGATGCAACAAAAGCAGTACTAAAAAATTGTAGCTATGAATGCTTGCATTAAAATGAAAAAAACCCTCAAATTAACTATATAATTCAAGAAACTAGAAAAAGAACAAAAACTAAACCCAATGATAGCAGAAAGAAAGAAGAAAAATTTACAGCAAGATAAGTAAAATAGAAAATAAAACAATAGAGAAAATCAATTTAACCAAAAGTTGGTTCTTCAAAAAGCTTAACAAAATTGGCAAATCTTTAGCTATATTGACTAAAAAAAAAAAAAAAAATAAGAGAAGATTCAAATTACTGAAATCTGAAATATTAAAGGGGTCATTACTACCAAATTTTATACAAATAAAAAGGATTATAAGAGAACAATTGTACTGTGAATAATTATATGCCAACATATCAGATATCCTTGGTGAAATGAACAAATTCTTAAAGATGCATGACTTACCAAGACTGAATCATGAAGAAGTAGAAAATCTGAACAGACCTATAACTGGTAAGAAGGTTCAATCAGAATAACATTGAATGTAAACTATAATTTAAATTTTTTTAAAAAGAAAATTAAGTCAGCAATCAAAATCTCCTAACAAAGAAAAGCCCTGGATCTAATGGCTTCCCTGGTTAATACCACCAAACATATAAAAAACAACTAGCACCAGTTCTTCTCAAATGCTTCCAAAAAAATTGAAGAGAAAGAAATACTTTTTCATTGATAATATGAGACCTGCATTGCCTGATATCAAAGCCAGATAAAAAATACCCCAAGAAAAGAAAAATACAGACCAATATCCCTTATGAACATTGATGCAAAAAATTGTAATAAAATTCTAGCAAATAGAATTCAACAGCATATCAGAAGAATTATATGCCATTACCAAATGAAAGTTATTCCTAGAATGCAAGTATAGCTCAACATATGAAAATCAATGTAATATATCACATTAACATAATAAAAGAGGAAAATACCTGTAATATAATTGCAATCAATGCAGGAAAATACATTTGACAAAATCCAGCACCCTCTCAAGAAAATTACACTTAACAAACTAGGAATAAAAAAACTGCATCAACATAATAAAGGCTATATGTGAAAATTCCATAGCTACCATGACACTCAATGGTGAAAGACAGAGAACTTCTTCTCTAAGATTAGCATGAGCAAACAAGACAAGGAGGTTTGTGTATTTTTTACTTCTGTTCAACATAATATTGGTTCCAACCAAAGTAATCAGGCAAGAAAAAGAAATAAGGCATCCAAGTTAGAAATAAAGAAATAAAATGATCTCTACTTACAAATGACATGACCTTATATGTAGAAAACCCTAACTATTCCACACAGAAACTATTATAGGTAATAAACAATTCACAAAGTAACGACACCCAAAAATTAGTTGCATTTTTATACACTAACAACAAAATCTGAAAAAGGCAATTAAGAAAACAATTCCATTTACAATAGCATCAAAAGGAATAAAATATATAGGAATTAACTTAACCAAGAAGATGAAATACTTGTACACTGAAAACTATAAAACATTGCTGAAAGAAATTAAAGAAGATGTAATAAATGGGAGACAATTTCAAGATGTAATAGTACTCAAAGGAATCTACAGAGCTGAAGCATTTCCTATCAAATTCCCAAAGATGTTCTTTGCAGAAACAGAAAATTTATCCTAAAAATCATATGGACTTTTAAAGGACCCCAAATAGCCAAAATAATTTGAAAATTAAAAACAAGTTTATTAGCTTCATACTTCCTGATTTCAAAATTTACAACAAAACTACAATAATTTTAAATAGTGTCTTACTGGCATAAAGGCAGACATACAGACCAGTGTAACAAAACAGAGATCCCAGGAATAAACCCTTGCGTATATGGTCAGGTGATTTTTGACAAAGGTGCCAAGACCATTCAATGGGGAAAGGATAGTCTTTTCAAATAAATGGTGCTGGGAAAACTGGATGACCACACACAAAAGAATGAATTTGGACCCTTGCTTAATGCCATATATAAAAACTAACTCAAAATGGGTATATAGCTAACATAAGAGCTAAAACTATGAAACCATTAAAAGAAAACATAAAGGGAAGCTTTTGTGACATTGAGTTTGGCATTGATTTCTTGGATATGACATCAAGGGCACCGCCAACAAAAGCAAAAGTAGTAAATTGTACTTTATCAAAAGTTAAACTTTTTTGCACCAAAGGATTCTATCAATAGAGTAAAAAGGCAACCCATAAAATGGGAGAAAATATTTACAAGTCACATACCTGAAAAGAGATTAATATCTAGAATATGTAGAAAATTCCAAAAACTCAGCAGCAGCAGCAACAATAAAACCCAATATATCCAGCTCAAATATGGGCAAAGACATGTCTCAAAACAGGTATACAAATGGCCAAAAAGTAGATGAAAAGCTGCTCAACAGCACTGATTAGTATGGAAATGCCGATCAAAACCACACCCATTAGGATGGCTATTATTAAAAAGCAGGGGGGAAAAGCAGGAAAAAGTGCTAGCATGGATGTCAAGAAGTTGGAACCTTTGTGCAATGCTGGTGGGAACGTGAAAGCGTGTAGCTGCTGTGGAAAACAGTATGGTGGGTCCTCAAAATCTTAAACATAGAATCGATCCCACAATTCCACTCCTGACTATATACACTAAGCAATCGCAAGCAGAAACTCAAACAGGTATTTTTTTTTAAATATTTTATTTATTTATTTATTTTTATTTATTTATTTATCTTTAGAGGGGAAGGGAAGGAGAGAGGGAGAGAAACATCAATGTGCGGTTGCCTCTTGTATGTCCCCTGCCGGGAACTGGCCTGGCAACCCAGGCATGTGCCCTGACTGGGAATCGAACCGCGATACTTTGGTTCGCAGGCCCGCCCTCAATCCACTGAGCTACACCAGCCAGGGCTCAAACAGGTATTTTTAGACAAAGGTTCATAGAAGCATCATTTACAATAGCCAAAGGTGGAAGCAACCTAAATATTTATGAACAGATGAAGGGATAAATAAAATGTAGTATATCTGTACATTGGAGTTATATTCAGCCTTCAAAAGGAGTAAAATCCTGATACATGCTACAACATGGGTGAAATTTAAAGACATGCTAAGTGAGTTAGGCCAGACACAAAAGGACAAATACTATGTGATTCCACTCATATGAAATGCCTTGAGTAGTCAAGTGCATAGAGACAGAATGTACAACAGTGGTTACCAGGGGCTGGGAAAGTGAGAAATGGGCAGTTATTATTTGAAGGAATACAGTTTCGATGCAGGAGGGTGGAAAAGTTCTGGAGGTAGTGGTGACAGTTGCACAATGTACTTAATGTCACTGTAGCGTATAATTAAAAATGATGGGAATGTTAATTTTTATGTTATACATATTTTACCACACAGAAAAGAATCCCTCACTGCTCTGCAAACTTTTTAACAATACATCGTGACTATTTTCCTGGTCAATAAATATAAATCTACTTGATCCTTTTATAGAACTACACAATAGATCATAGAAAGGGCATGCTATGCTATATTTAACTGCTCCCACATGGACAAACATTTGTTGTTACAAATGATGCTGCAGTCAGAATCTTCAAGGTTCTTATGATATATTAAAGTCTCCAAACTGTGATTAATGGGCAAAGTGAAGAGATATTTAGATCTTTCTTTAAGCCGATTTTAATTTTTTTTTTTTTTTGCTGCATGATATAAAACTGAAGGTAGATGTTCTGATAGTTAAGTTATAGATTTGGCTGCAAATAACAAAAATTTCCAGTAGCTGTGACTTATACAGGATATAATTCTGTGGGCATTCCAGGACTGGTGAGGAAACTACTGCATGAGATCATGCAAGAATCCAGCCTCTTTTTATCCTCTTATTCCACCGTCCATTTTCATGGCCCAAGACAGCTCACTGCCATGTCCACATTCCATTCTGCAGCAGGAGAGGAGGAGCAAAGATGGGCACACCCACTTCCTTTCAAGGCTCTACCTAGAAGCTGCCTGCATAACTTCTACTCATAGCCTATTGTCCTGAACTTAGCCACCTAACCCAGCCCAGCTAAAAGGGAGACTGGGAAATCATAGCCATTCTGGGTGACCACATGCCCAACTGGTACCAGGATGGCCAAAGGAGAATGGATAATGAGCAGTTCTACAATAAGATCTTCCAAAAGAATAGTCAGCCATGTCAGCAATATTTATAAAATAAACCATTTTCCATTGAATTAAAATGCCATCCTTGCCCTGGCTGCTGTAGCTCACTGGACTGAGTGCTGGCATATAACCCAAAAGGTCGCTGATTCAATTCCCAGTCAGGGCACGTGCCTGGGTTGCAGGCCAGGTCCCCAGTTGGGGGCGTGTGCAAGAAGCAACTGATCGATGTATCTTTCATACATCTATGTTCCTCTCTCTCTGTCTTCTTCTTATCCCCTCTCTCTAAAAATAAATAAATAAAATGTTTAAAAAATTATACCTTTGAAAAATAAAAACTAAAAATAAAATAAAATGCCATCCTTGTGTTTATGAAGGCCCACATATAATTGGATCTGTTTTTAAATGCAAATCTGTTATATTAAAATAGCTTTATAATAGTTGTTAGCTGTTCTTATTGTATTAATTTATAGTTGTTGATATATTAGTAATTTATCTTTTGTTAACTGGTTTAAGCTATTTGATTTACATTGTTTTTACAGATCAAGTTAAATACGGTGAAACTTATTTTGTAAGAACTAGTTTATTCTGGCACTTGGATATTGTAATTTGAGGCAGAAATCATTTTCTTCATTCCAATTTGCAATGTTAAGAAGCATCTCTACCCGTCAGTAACTACAACCAAGAGGTCACACGTTTGTTTTGTTGTCATCGCTTTATTGGAAACGAAAACCTTATTAAAGAGAAAGCCTGACCGTAGCAGCAATCTGGCGACAAGGAACAGGATTTCCCAGGCCTCTGGGACTCCACCTCACTGTCCATTTAAAGAACGATGGGGCGAATGAGTTCCCAAGGTGATGGGAAATTAGAGAGGCGCTCTCCCGGCTCTGGGTCTGGCACATTTTCCATCTGGAATGTGTGCTTCCATTAGCCTTTTAACTGCTATCGGTGCCTCTCTGCCATTATCTCCTTCCATCAGGCTTCATTCAATCTTTTATAGAGGAGATTTGCTCCAGTTTATGCCTTATCCTCCAAAATGCCTTCCTTTGACTTTATGGAAAAGAAAAGCTACTTGATCAAAAGAAGCTGTACTTGGGATCCCCTCCCTTTCACCCTGCTAATGTATATCCTCTGCCTTTTTTAAAAACCTAGTACAGTGTCTCTTCCACAAAGACTTTCTTGGTGTCCAGCACCCTCAACAACAGATAAGTGGGAAGGCATCTCCGAGACCTGGAGGGGAGGTTCTCAACCCTGACCTCCTGTGGTCACGGAGGAGCCCACAAGAAGCACATCTGCCAACACTCCTCCCAGATTCTGATCAGTGGGTCTGAGCTGGAGCTTTAGCTCCCGCATTCTTCTATTTCCACAGGGGGTTATGAGCAACAGGGTAGGAAACGATTCAACTAGGCCAACCCTTAACTTACAGATGAGAGCATTGAGACCATGTGATGCTACGAAGAAATTCATGCATTTCTTAGCAGGAAGCAGCTCCTGCCAGGCAGGGACTTCTCCTCCTTCGCAGCTCTCTCCCGCACCTAGAACTGTGCCTGCCTAGCATGTGGCAGATTTGTGGAATGAATGCATGCATGCATAAATAAATGAATGAACGAACGAAAGAACGAAGGAGCAAACCCATGTGGCACCAAGCTTAAACTACAAAACTGGGTTCTGAAGGTCCAGGATGTGACACAGCCAGTCTTCCTTAGGAAAGCCTCTGCCCCCGAGTCCTTGCCGCGCCTCCCAGGCTTTGTAATTGCTCTGCATCTTAGGAGGTCACTATTGGTCGCAGTCTGTCCTGAGTGCCCAGCGACCGGCCCTTGCCGGAGCGCACACTTTAGGGAGTGTCCAGGGCCAGGGAACACGTCAGCTGGAGGTCAGGGGCGTGGAGAAAAGTGAAGGCTTTGAGAAGAGAGGCACAGCACGCTCGCAGGGGCGGGGAGGGCAGGCTGGTGGCTCGGCCCAGGAGGGTGGGGTGCTCGCACCTGCTCGTCGGCGCCAGCACTCAGAGGACGCACGGCCAGCGGATCTCCCGGAGGCGCTCAGCACAGGTGAGATGCGCGCAGGGGGCAGGGGGCTCGGACGGTGGGGAGAGGCACGGACGGGGAGGGAGCCGGGACCCAGAGGAGAGCTAGGACGCGGAGGGGGCTAGGACTCGAAGGGTGCGGGAGGCGGGGGGCGGGGGGGGGGGACTCGGACCAGGCACAGGCGGGAAGAGCTAGAAGGCCCAAGGCTGGGGAAGCTCCCGCCTCGTCCATCTCCTTTCGGATCCCCCGCGGCCCTGGAATGAATGTGTTGCATCCCTGACCGGTCGGGCTGCGGGTGCTGCCGCGTGACCGGTCGGGCTGCGGGTGCTGCCGCGTGAGAGGAGCTTCGAAGTGTGAAGCCCCTGCTGTCCGTCCCACCCCGAGGAGTAGAGAACCCTCGGGCGGCGATGGCTGTGTCTGGCCGGGAAGCCCGAAGCTGCTATCCGTGGGCTACGCTGGACGGTGGGCTTAACACCCCCGCTGCCTGTCCCTGTGAGCTCCCATCCATAAAGTCACCGGTCAGACACCGTCCTGCGGCTAGGAAACCTGGAATCTACTAAGTAAGGCGATTGATTGATGGTCTCCTGAGCCATTATTCCGCTTCCGCTAATAGGCCGGTGGGTACGGATCTCAGGAGCGAGGAGGTTGGAGAGGTGTGCATGGGACCTAAATATAGGGTGGGGTGACCCTGCCTGGGTCTGGAGGAGAAGTGACCCAGCCGTGGACGTAAGAAACGTTTGTGTTTCAGTAAAGGAACCCTGTGTGTGGCTTTATGGAAGAGATCAATTTTAAATTTAGCCAGGCACCTCTTCTCAAAGTCACAGAATGACCATTTCCTTCACATTCCCTCCCACGCGGTCCCTGCGTTTCTACCATTGCCCTCCTCTTCCCTGACCATTTGTCCCACTGCCCCACCCTTCATTCTGCCTGATTCACCAAGTGGCTTAAGAAATTTACCTGTATTTGTACATTCATCTTAGCAGGTGGTATGGCTTAGTGTTCATAAGAAACAGATGTGCGATGCCGTGCGGGGCAGGCAGGGGTGGGGGCAGGAACGCGCTACGCTGTGAATACAGGCCAGCGGGCTTCCGACTAAGTTCTTCGCGTCCGAGCCTTTGTAGGCTTAGTAATGACATGCTTGCCCTCTGTTCCCGGTGTTTCTGGAACAGATATGGAGTTGCTAGGACAGCTTCGTCGAGTTCGGCCCCTTGGTTTCACAGGGGAGAGTGCCTGACCTGTCAGTGAGGAGTGGTTTCTGGTCGTGTGTTATTGGTTCTGGTATTTTGGGAGCCAGGCGTGCAATTTCCTTTTTTAAGGAGCTTTGATTTCCTATCACTTCGTCCATGGGTGGTGGAAACAGTACCCCCGGTTACTTATCTCTTAGATACATTTTTTCTTATATTCTGCGGGTTCCTCCCTCACCCATCTGGTGAGTGTTGATTGTGACAGAGTAGCGGATGCCACTGACTCTCCCCTTTAGCACCAGTTACTCCAGTTGGCGTTTTCCCCAAAACGTCCTTGGTTGTGCTCGGTTCTCCTTGGTTCTTGCTGAATCTCAGCCAATAGGACTTGGAGAGATAGTCACAGTTTGGCAAGGGCTGGGGAGCAAATGGGTAAAGAGGAAGAAAGGCGTCTTTCCTATCTCCCCACCACCTTCAAGTTCACCTCCGGTGCCGTGCTTAATTGGTCAGAGTACAGGTGTTAGCTAGGTTGGCTGTAATCGAAGGTCTGTCTCTTCCATCAACGCATCTGCTGGTTAAAAGGGAGAGGAGCAGTTCTGCCATCTGTAGAGCCACACCCAGGGCCAAGGTTCCTGTTATTGCAAAACTTTTTATGATTGTGTGTCATCGACTAATGACTCTGTAGACACAGTTCATTTCAAGACTTCTTCCTACAGATAGGTCATAAAACAAAGATTATTTGGATTATTCACAAGACTGTGCAATAGCGAATGTAAGTGCTGCGATCCCCACACTTACTTGAACTCAAGTTCGCTTTTAACTACCCTCCAAACCTTTCCTGGGGCTAGAAACAAACAGGGATGATTTTAATTTTAGCTGTTTCTGTTTCTCTTGTCTGTTCTCTTGTATAAAAATAAAATGGGCTGCAAGGGAGAAGAAAACTCAAAAGATCTGTCAGCTTTATGTGATGAATTACACTGAAGGTATCAAATTGTACCCACATAATTCCTTTGCAGGATTTAGATACTATAAGCATTTCTGATATCTTGTTGGTATTGAATCATAAGGGGGCTTTACCGAGTACAGGCGATTTCCACAGCAGCACTGTGAGGGAAGAGTAATAGCCAAGTTCATAAATAAGGAAATTGAGTTTTAGAGATATTGATCTATTGATACGCCCTGGCCTGAGCGAATGCATCTGTTAAGTGGTAGCCAGGACTCGAAGCAGAACTTCTTCCATAATATCACAGCCCCCTCCAGGGTGGCTTTGTTTGTTTGTTTGTTTGTTTGTTTAATTTGGGGGTGAGGAGTTGTGATTTGTTTAGTGTATTTCATGCCCGCCATTGTTCAATGTAGTCACAAAATTATTGTAGCGCTGAGGATAGCCTTAAAGATTACCAAGCCCAGTCTTCTTGTTTTCCAAAGAAGAAAAGTGGATTCAGGGAAAATTCAGAAAGTACCTCATGTTGCTTCTCCCAAATCTGCTTTGCTGAAGAAGTACAGCTAAAACCCTAGGTTTCCCGATGTTCAGACTGCAGCTCGCTCTGGCACGTGGTCCCTTGAGGATTTCCTAGATATGTAAATCAACTGGTTTAGTTTGACTGACTGTTGCTTTGGGGGTCTGTGACAGCAGACCCCAGCCTCCCTGAGTCCGGCACTCCAATGTCGGCAGATCCTTCTACTCTCCCTGTGCTCCACGTTCCACAGAGGAAGAGCCTCGTCCGTCTGGCTCACTGTGTTACTCCCAGCGCAGTGCCTGGAGTAGCCGCTCAGCGAGATGTGTTCCGTGTCTATCCAGTAGTTGCTTCCAGGGTCGGAAGAATAATAGGAATATAGGTGTTGAGAAAAGGTGACTGTAGTCCTATCTGTAGTGTTCATAATAGATAATAATGATCTCATTCAATTAAAAAATCCAGAAGCAGGCCTGGCTGGTGCAGCTCAGTGGCTTGAGCGCTGGCCTGCGGCAAACCAGAGGGTCACCAGTTTGATTCCTGGTCAGGGCACATTCCTGGGTTTCGGGCCAGGTTCCTGCTTGGGGGCCTGTGAGAGGCAGCTGTTCGTTGTGTCTCTCACACATCGACGTTTCTCTTCCTCTCTTTCTCCCTGCCTCCCCCCTCTCTAAAAACATAGATAAATAAATATCCAAATCTAAAAACAAACATGAAGAAATATTAACTTATTAATTCTAGGTATTGCAGGTTATTGTTTGTAAGTCTTTGCACATTAAAGTCCTCACAAGATAAAAGAAATCTATGAAATAAACATTCAGACAAGGGTGAGATGTCGTTATGATTCCATTCGGCCACAGTAACAGACAACCCTGCCCCAGTGACTTTAGTAAGACGTTTGTTTTTCCGAAATAACGAGATGTCTGGAGCTGAGGAGCCCAGGGCTGGGACGGCTGCCTCTGCCTCTGCCCCCTGCACCCCCCGCCCTCCACGTGCCGCTCTCCCCGGCGTAGGGAGACGGGCGCCTCTCCCGTCTTCCTCAGGAGGGTGGAAGGCACGTCCTGGCTGACTCTGTCCTTTTTTATAATAATAATAAGGTATTTCCTGAAAGCCCCACGCAGTCGACTTCTTGCATCTCAGTCACGTAAGAACTGTGTCACGTAGCCACTCCTAACTGTAAAGGAGCCTGCGAATGTTGACTTTTGTCAGACGCATTGCCAGCACAACGAAGTATGGTGGGCGGAGGGTGGGGGGATTTTGTTAGTAAGGAAGAAGGGAGAGTGGATATTGACCGGGCGGGCACCTAGCAGTCTCCCTAGTGCGTTTCATAGTCATTGACTCTTTGTCTCTCATAGGTTTTTGGGTTGTTTATTTACTTATTCTGTTTTTTGGTTTACTGAAAAGCATGATATTCAGTGGGTCTAGAGGAACTTTTTTAAATGATAGGTTCTGAGTCCCACCCCAAGAAATGCTGACTCTTTAGGTCTGGAATGAGTCTATCAATCTTGAATAATAAACTGGCACTCCAGGTGATTGAAATATGCGTGATCGCAGGAGACCGATTTTCAAAACACTGACTTAGGGGTCCTTTAGCAGGGGCTCCTCATTTTATTTCCAATAACTTTCTGTGTCACTCCTCTTGAGGTATTACTTCTTGCATTTTCTCTTTTGGTCAACATTAACAAACATGCAGTTTTAGAAGGAGTAAGTCCTCAAGCCTTTATGGCATCTATACTGAGCTGCCCCCTAGAAGCAACTACGTGTAATGCTTTGAGTTATGTTTTTCTCCTATTTTCCACCATATTTCCAAACAACATGCTACTATTTCTTTTTCTTTTCCCAGCTCTAGATAATATCTGTTGATGTCTTACCTTGGAGGATGAGGATTTCTCTTCTTTATACCCCATTATTCTATCTCATATTCACTTCCATTTCTTGCAAGGTCCCAATATGGTTACATTCTATTTTTTTGATATAGCAATGTTTATTTACTGTTTACATTATTATGACCTTGCAAATATTATTCACAACTGTGCCATATGATAAGCCATGATTTTTACACATCCTTTCACGTACAACCTTCTTCTGTCCCCTGAAGTCAGTGATTGCTTCATCTTCTTCAGGTGCTTAGATTTTTGAGTACTCACTACCAGCTCTTGTTCAAACTTTGTCAGGATGGTAAAATTCCTCTCAGGAGAGTTAAAACTGGAGTAGCCAGTTTGATTTCTTTCTCTCTTGGAAACATCCCTGATTGGCCCCCATTCTCTGGGACTGGTTATTCTTCTTGGAGTCCCTCTCGACCACTCTGTGAAATGCACTGGATTCCTATTTGGGCTTCTATGCCTTCTCATTCGTTGGTTTTGCTGAGCACAGCTTCCTGAGAAAAGGCACGGGGAGACAGAGGCAGATTTGCCCTGGAGCTGATAGTGCTGTGGGCTCCTGGGAGGGCTGAAAACCGCTGCGGGCTGTGGGGTGGGGAGGGAAAGCCAGGCTGCCACCAAGAAACATTTTGGGTAAATTTTCTAAAGGGATTTTAAAAGAAAGAGTCCTGAGCCTGCATGGCTCCGACTGTTGTGATTTCTTTTCCCAATCTGAGTAAATAAATATTCACTTTCACACCCAATTTTGTATTTGTAAGTTTATGGGGTTTTTCCTTAGAGAGTGCTCCCAAAACTATACAAAATTCAGACCCCCCAAGACCTGACTGCTTTTTGAGACCTTGTGCATTCAAGATGCAGATTTTCTTCCTTCATGCTTGGCTGATGGTTTGGCTGGCTAGAGAATATTAACTGGAAATAATTTCCCCTGAGAATTTTGAAAGCACTGTTTCATTGCTTCTGCCTTCTTAGAGTGCTGTTGAGAAGCCAATGCCATTCTGAGTTCTGATCCTGTGGATTTTGTTTTAATCTCTGGAAGTTTGTAGGGTTCTCTTTCTTCCTCGGGTTCTGACATTTCATGATGTTGTTAGTTGGTGACAGGGTTTTTCAGTCATTGTTCCAGGTACTGGAAGGTCCTTTTCCATTTAAAACTCATATTCTGCAGCTCTGGGTGGTTTTCTTCTGCCGATCATTTCCTCTGTTCTGTTCTCCTGAAACTTACATAACCAGTTAGAAGTTGCATCTCTTGGATCTGTCCTGCTTCTTATTTTTTCTGCACCATTAAAAAAAAACAAAACCCTCTTGTCTTTTAATTCTAATAAATCGTCCACCCCTTCTATTAAACGTTTGCATTTTTAGCATTATATGTTTAATTCACAAGGGTTTTACTTGGGCAGGGGCTTTCCGAATGTTTTATCTTATAGCATACTGTGTTTATATCATGGGTGCAGTATCTTCTCATATTTCTCTCAGACTGTTAACTCCATATTTTTCTATATTTTGCATCTTATTCAGCAGTCTGCAGTGTCAATTTTCAAATTCTCTTTTTCTGTTATTTTTTTCTGTCTTTCATGTGGAGAGCTTTATTCAAATGTCCATATTTAAGAATGGCATATTTAAATTAAAAAAAAAAAAAAAAAAGCCTGGTGTGCTGGAATGCCGTTTGTAGAGTAGCACGCTCCGTCGCTACATCGCAGGGCGCCCAGGCAGAGCAGGGCTTTTGGTGGCTTGCCCTTATGTCTCCAGCAGCTTTCTGGTATGACCAGTTCGTCATCGGAAAGGTCCCATCCCTAGCCATTTATTCCTGTTTGAGAAAAGGCCACTAATCACTTAGATTTACTTAGTACATAATTTGCTTCCTAGTCAAGGTTCTTGATTTAAGGCAGGTAAGTGGCAGTCTCGGGTTCAAAGTCAGAATTCGGTTCTTGACTCTGCCCACTTGGAAGCGCCTGGAGCCTCTGCGCCCCTCTGTTGTGTCTTTTTTCTGTCCGTGGCACTGAGGCCATCAGACAGCTTCCATGAAGACTGAGTTCCTTTCTATTAAAGAGAGAGAGAGAGAGAGAGAGAGAGAGAGCGAGCCCTGACCGGTATGGCTCAGTTGCTGGACGTCATCCTGTCATCAATGGTCGCTGGTTTGAGTCCCAGTCAGGGCACGTGCCCAGGTTCAGTCCCCAGTCTGGGTGGCTGCGAGAGGCAATTGATTGATGTTTCTTTCTTGCATTGATGTTTCTCTCCCTCTCCTTCTCCCTCTCTTCCCCTCTCTCTAGAATCAATAGAAATAAAAGTAAAAGACTCTGGAAGGGAATTTCTGTCCTTGAAGTTCACTGTCAAATCCATATCATTTTTCCCTCATGCACCCTGACTTGTGATCATCAAACCCTGAAGGTGATTCATCACTTTTTGCTGGGAGAGTTTTAGATCACATGGCTACACCAGATGATACGTGTTATAGGAATGATTCCTGGTGCAGCTTTCGAAGACCTCTTAATTGAAAAGCCTGTGCACTAGATACTGGATTTTCTGTTGTTGGCTTTTCCTTCTCAGACACCTTCTAAGACTTGCAAACTCCTTGAAGGCTGGGGTTCAGTCTTGTTATCTCTCTTCCTCCATCACCTAGATTCTAGGTCCAAGAACAATGCCCGATACATAATAAGCACTGCTTAAATGTTCCTTGAATTAAATAGACTCCATTACCCACTTCAAATTAGCCCTTTCTACTTATCACCTTGCTGTTTCTTCTGTTTCTTCTTTTTTAGATATTTATTTATTTATTTATTTATTTATTTTTAGAGAGAGGGGAAGGGAGGGAAAAAGATAGGGAGTGAAACATCAATGTGCCCCAGATGGGAATTGAACCAGCAACCTTAGGGCCCTTGGAGCAACGCCCAACCCACTGAGCCACACCAGTCAGGGCTCTTCTCCATCTTTCTATGTCACTTCCTCTTGGATGATGTGACCTCATTCTCGAAGTTGATGTGTGCAACAGCTCTAAGAAAACACACTAGGAAGTTCTCAAACTACCAGGACTCCAGGTACAATTTCCAGCGGTGAAACCTCCCCATATCTTTCTACTAAAGATGTAATGATGCCTTAGGTTATCACCAAACACCCTGCATCTAGTCCCATCTTTCACCGCAGTTCTATATGGAATCTTTTCTTTCCTTGTGCTCCACACCTCACCTCAACTGCCCTTCACTGCCTTCTACTGACTTCAATCTGGCCCCTCCTTTGATCCAAGCCTTCTCCTTGTTCAATCTGACATTGTTTTCCTGCCTCCTCTCCCCTGCCTTGATCCCACATCTGGAATAGTTTGTACAAAGCACAAGGATGCACTAATTTCAGAACACCTGCCCTGCCTATCAGGCAGACACCTTTTCACACACAATCCAAGACCAGGATGAAAAATCTCTCCTGGCTGTTTTTGAGATTGTTTCTATGCTTCAGTCTCACTGGGGCTGTTTATTTTTATACAGAAGGCTCTAGACAACAATTAAACTACAATGTAAAGCGATGATCTGTTGATTAGTGCTTCTCAAATGCTACCATAGAATGTGTGCTCTCATGACATGGGGGCTTGGAGGAGAGCAGCCTGGAGGAAGCTGAGGACTCTCTCAATGCTTAAAAATGTACTCTGCCCCCAAATACATCCCTGTCTGTTTTAACATGAAAATTATTTTCCCCAAAATCTTTAGCTGAAATTGATACTCTGGGATGCTATTCTTATATTGGTCTTGTGATTTCAGATATTCCTTTGCTTACCCATACGGCAGACTAAGAGCATAATACCAGACGATCTTTCAAAGACTCATGTAGCTCTAAAAAGTATATGAAAAAGTAATGGTAGCAACAACCTTACTAATGACTGCATTTAGGAGATAGTTTCCTCATGATTCAGGATTAAGGCTAAGCCGCATCGGGTCATGTCAGATGAACTATTATTATATGCCAAGCTAAGCCATAGGAAGTTTAAGATGAAGCAGATAAGGTCTACTTTTGAGGAGCCAAAGGTCTAGTGAGTTAGACATGTAAATGTGTAATTGTAATATGACAAAGTAAGTGATAAAATCAGGCTATATATAGAGTACTGTGGTAGCGCAGAGGTGGGGCTCCTGGCCCATCCCGCAGTTCCCTGAGGGCTTTCCGTAGGAGACAAGGCCCATGTATTGAAAACCGAGAAAAGGCAAGCCAGAAAACTGACAAGAACATACTAGATGGAGGCAATAGCAAGAGCAAAGTGAGGCCTACTAAGATAAGATTTTGGAGATGTCCACTGGATGAAACAATATGGAAGGCATTTATTGACATCTACAAATACAATTTCATAGCAGAACTTGGACTAGAACCCAGGCCAACTCAGTGTGGCAGTGGAGAGGGAGAACTGAACAAAAACAGAAATTGTCTTTCTAGGTTTTTTCAAGAAACTGAACTGATTTTGACAGCAATTTGTTGCATTACACAAAATCACCAAAACTCCTTCCTATCCAAAGAAAACCTCACTTAATGGTAATTGAGTTCAACATTTCATGATGTTTCAAATAGCTTCTAATATTAGAAATTATTTTTCATTATCTATAAATAAACCTTTGATCAAAGGTGTTTATTGACTCGACTAGGGGAGATGGTAAGACAAAGATCCACATGTTTTGAGTAAATATACTAAGTTTCAAAATTTGCAAAGTTATGTTGCTTGGAGATCGCAGATGTAGTAACATGCAGTAAACAGACACAGTGTAGAGTAACACAGAAGCAAGTGGGTGCTGAACACACGGTTCAGGATGATGGTTACTTCTTAGGGAGAAGTTTGGGGGGGCCATCAAAGAGGATCAACAGGAAGCTCCAAAGATGTTAGTAGTGTTCTACATCTTAAGCTCGGTCCCTTTTGGGACACAGTTGTTAAATTATTCTTTATACCTTTGATGTACGTTAGTTATTTTGAAATAGTACACAGGAAGAGAGACACATGGTGGCTCTTAGGAGATCCAGGGTCAACGTCAATTTTTGTTTCTTTCATTTCGTGTGACAAAGTCTTAGGCTTAGTTGTAGTTGAAGGGAAGAGGCAATAAAGTGTGGGAGACATCCAGAATCGACGGAAGTGGGGCCCAGAGGGCACAGGCGTGGCGGATGCAACCAAAGGCACAGATGAAGGAAGGACTGGCCTGTAAGAGGAGCAGTGACTCTGAAGAGAAGAATGGGTGTGGATATGTATGAATTTGTAGGTGAGGAAGAGGAAATTGAGGTGAGTGATGCCTTATAGGTTCAATTATGTTAATGAGTGGGAGGAAAGCTTCGCCCAGAGTTGAGTGAACTCAGGTTAAGGGAGTGATGAGTTTTCAAAAACTGGTCGTACGGCAAATGGATGGAACAGCTTGTATGTGACAAGGGCTGGTGAGTGAAGCGGAAGGCCCAGCATCTGTCTTGTTCACTGATTCGAGTGCTGAACAAGTTCGCTAAGAGGATAGAAAGAAGGAAATGTATATTAAACCTTTTCCCCTTGTTGCTTGAAGAGTCAGCCAACCTGTCAAGTCCAGAGAAGCCCCTTTTGTTCAAACCCATGCCGAAGTAGCACCTGGGAACTGCTGCTTTGCTGCTGATTCCACACACTGTGTCCCATCCCCACCCCCCCACTGCCTGAACTTACTCTAAGTTCTTTTTGTTTTTCATTTCATTGCATTTTTGTAATGTGATAGGAGCAGAGAAAGAAAGGTATTTTAGAACCAGGAAATACCCTGGAGATTACGTTTTCCCAACTACCCATTCAACAAAGAAATTATGATCTGTGAGGTCACATATCTTGCTCAAGGTCACAGAGAGAGTTCATAGCAGAACTTAGATGTTCTTTATTAGATCTTGAGAAGTAATAATATTTAGACAAAAATTTTTTTCTTCAATCTTTTTTTAAAATATTTATTTATTTTTAGAGAGAGGGGAAACATCAATGAGTGGTTGCCTCTGGTGAGCCTCCTAGTGGGGACCTGGCCCACAACCCAGGCATGTGCCCTGACTGGGAATCGAACTGGCAACTCTTTGGTTCTGAGGTCGGCACCCAGTCCACTGAGCTACACCAACCAGTGCTTTTTTCTTTAGTCTTTAATTCAAAATTCCAGTAAGAGTGCCTAATTTTCATGACAGTGTGGAAGAAGCCATCAGAAAGGCCCAGCTCAAATATCAGGCCCCTCTGTAAAGCCCACTCAGATTCCCTGGTGAGAGATATTCGCTCTTTCACATCCACAGGGATTGCTGTCAGTATATGTCACGACATGCAATGTTTCACAAGTCCATAGCTCTCTATTAGGTTATAACCTCTGGGAGTGTAGGGACCATTCCTTCTTCGTTATATTATTTCCTCAGCACCCAGCATAGAGTAGTGTATTTAAAATGCTCACATGAAAAAAAAAAGAAAGAAAAGCAGGAATGAGACCATATTGTTGCTGAGGAACCAAACTGAGGAGGTAAATGAGCTCTTGTTCATGGCAATTTTGTTCAGTAGCATCACGAACTCACGCCAGAACAAGGTTGAGACTATTATTCTGGTTTTACGCCTACGGAGAAAATAACACTGACAGTAGCAGCGGACAAATCATGAAGACAGCGATGGACTGGAGTTGCAATACTGCAGGCCTGGAGAGCAGGGGTACACCTTGCTGGGAGTTCAGGACTAAGCTGCAGTCACACCAGCCTGCCGCCAACAGAGGACTTCCAGCAGGGTTCCTGGTGCCTCCCCTGCATTCTACTACTAGGCAGCTCGGGGAAGAAGGGGGGATGGCCCTCGTTGTTTGCAGAGTCACAGAAAGCCTAGTCAGGCAGGGTTGGGTGCATTCCAAAGTCAACTCAGGCCAGAAACCATCTGAGCATTTCCGCTGGCAAGGACAGATTCAGACAGTAAAATAACATGCTGCATTCTCCCCATAACCTACTTCCCTACTGCCCAAACACCCATGCCACTGTCCAAGAAGGTAAAGGTTTAACAGTGATCCCCGCCGCCTTTTATGGGAAGGGCAGCTACTAAAAGCAAAGGATAGCAGCCTCAGTTCAATATGTATATTTCTAAGGAAGAAGCGTAGGTTCCTCCCCTGTGAACTGTGGGTCTAGATATAAGAGCACCAAAGAAAGGAAGCCAGTCTTTATTAAAACACTCATCCTAGGCAGCCACAAGTATGTTCAGTTAATCCTCACAAGATCCCTCGGAGGCAGGTGTGACAGTCCCTGATTTGGGAGGGGTGCTGAGATTCAGAGCGGTTAGGGAACTTGTAGAAGGCTTTACCAGTAGCAGTGGCCAAACCAGATTGGAACTGGGGTTTGCCACTCCCAAGGTCATGCTCTCTCTATTAGTGACTATACTTCCCTCCAAAGGACACTTTAGGAACCCAGTCTCCCTTAGGGAAATCTAAGAAGTAGAGTGCACCCAAACTTACATAAAACTTCACTTAAATCTTTTCCAATTCCACCTTCCTCAGACCCATTTGTGAGTTGGTTTAATCCCTTCCCAGACACTCTCCAGCACATGGGACCACCATGTCTGGTTGATTTGAGTTTTAAGCATTCCCAATTTAATACAACCTCAGGGTTTAATACAGTCCACCCAGGGAGGAGAATGATGTATCATCTTCTTGGGAAAGAAGTTGGGAATGTTAGTGCACAGGGACTAAGCAACATTATCTACCTCAGCTCTGACCATGTGGGTGACTGGCTACAACCCGTCTTAGGTTTCGCACGTACTGTTTGCCTGCTTGGAGCTCCACCCACGCTGCTGATGTTGACTGGTTTTTCAAGGAAGCTTTAGTGACACGTCCCTCTATCATCTCTCTCCTGTTTCCCCTGAGCTGAATCAGCCCTCCCTTTATTGTAACACTCTGTGCACTCCGTGAAAATATTTAAAAACACCCAAGTGTGCCTTTCAGACACATTAGGAAAAACTGTCCCAGGAACAAAAATTATAGTTAGTAAGGTTGTTGAAACCTTTAAAGTATCTTTTTTGATACACCTGCCAGTTGTCTTTTGGAGTAACTTAGTAATCAAATCAATAAAAGTGTATGGAAATGTCAGGTAATTGTTGACTGGATAAACACGATCTGGTGTTACAGGCTAAATTATGTCCCCCTCCCCTAGAGATTATATGTTGAAGCCCTAACCTCCAGTGCCTCAGGATATGACTCTATTGTTTGAAGATAAAGTCTTCAAAGAGGTGCTTAAGTGACAATGAGGTTGGTCACTAGGGAGGGTTCTAACCCAACAGGGTGGATGTCCTGGTGACAAGAGGTCGCAGGTGCAGGCAAAGGAATGGTGATGTGAAGAAGCAGGGAGAAGATGGCCCTCGGCAAGCCAGGGAGAGGAGCCTCAGAAGAAACCTAACCTGCTGACACCTTGACCTCAGACTTCCAGCCTCCAGACTGTGAGAAAATACCGCTGTTTTTAAGCCACCCTGTCTGGGGCGCTTTATTACAGCAAACCAATAAATGGGGTACATCCCTGCAATGAACAGTCAGCCATGAAGAGAATGGGTGCTGGTGCATACTACGATGTGGGAACAACTTGACAACATCCTGAAGGAAAGAAGCTAGTCACAACAGACTGAATATTGTAGGATTCATTTTTTAAATATACTTTATTGATTATGCTATTACAGTTGTCCCATTTCTCCCCCATCATTCCCCTCCACCCTGCACACCCCCTCGCACCCACATTCTCCCCTTAGTTCATATTCATGTGTCATAAGTTCTTTAGCTTCTACATTTCCCACACTATTCTTGCCCTCCCCCTATCTATTTTCTACCCACCATCTATGCTACTTATTCTCTGTACCTTTTCCCCGCTCTCTTCCTCCCACTTCCCTGTTGCTAACCCTCCATGTGATCTCCATTTCTGTGGTTCTGTTCCTGTTCTAGCTGTTTCCTTAGTTTGCTTTTGTTTTAGGTGTGGTTGTTAATATATATGAGTTTGCTGTCTTTTCACCGTCCTATTTTTATCTTCTTTTTCTTAGATAAGTTCCTTTATCATTTCATATAGTAAGGGCTTGGTGATGATGAACTCCTTGAACTTGACCTTATCTGAGAAGCACTTTATCTGCCCTTCCATTCTAAATGAAAGCTTTGCTGGATAGAACAATCTTGGATGTAGGTCCTCGACTTTCATGACTTGGAATACTTCTTTCCAGCCCCTTCTTGCCTATAAGGTATCTTTTGAGAAATCAGCTGACAGTCTGATGGGAACTCCTTTGTAGGTGACTGTCCCCTATCCCTTGCTGCTTCTAGAATTATCTCCTTCATTTTAATGTTGGGTAATGTAATTATGACATGCCTTGGTGTGTTCCTCCTTAGGTCCAACTTCTTTGGGACTCTCTGAGCTTCCTGGACTTGCTGGTAGTCTACTTCCTTTGCCAGATTGGGGACGTTCTCCTTTATTATTTGTTCAAATAAGTTTTCCACTTGTTGCTCTTGTGGTACTCCTATAATTTGGGTGTTGGGACGTTTAAGGATGTCCTGGGAGTACCTAAGCCTCTCCTCATTTTTTTGAATTCTTGTTTCTTCATTCTTTTCTGTTTGTTTCTTTCTTTCTTCCTTCTGGTCCACTCCATTGATCTGAGTCTCAGTTTTCCTCCCATCACTACTGGCTCCCTATGTGTTTTCCTTCATTTCACTTATTGTAGCCTTCATTCGTTCACCTAATTTTCAATCAAATTCAACCAATTCTGTGAGCATCCTGATCACCAGTGCTTTGAATTGTGCATCTGATAGGTTGGCTATCTCTTGTTGCTTAGATGTATTGGCTTTGGGGCTTTGATCTATTCTCCCGTTTGAGCCATTTTTGGGTTTTGGTTTTTGTTTTGTTTTGTTTTTTTGGTCTGGTCACCGCGGTTACATAGTGAGGGGTGGAACCTTAGGTGTTCCCCAGGTGTAGGATTCATTTTATATGTGGTGTCCAGAATAGGCGACTCCAGAGAGATATGAAGTAGATGAGTATTTGCCCAGGGCTCTGAGGGGGTGGGAGGTGCACTAAGGAAATGGGGAGCAACTAACAGGCCGGGGTGCTCTGCCATGGGTGATGAAAATGTTCTAACGTGGACTTACAGTGACAGCTGCACAGCTCAGGGAATACACTCAAAAACACAGAGTTTTACATTTGACATAACTTGTATGGTATATGAATTATATCTCAACAAAGCTGTTACTTTTTTTAAAGGATATGGAAAACAAAGAATAAACTGTAGGGAAGCAGGCTTACTCTCCACACACAGTTTTGAAGGCAGAACACTCTGAGAATAAACAGTGACATAAATAAATAACAAGAAAAGAAAGACAGCCTGACCTCTGCTTCAAAGGGAAGATAGGAAGCTGGTCTGGAATAGAGCAGCATCTCACAGCCTCAGCATTATTAAGGTTTGGGGCTGCAGGCCTACCCCTGTGGCACAGTTGGTTGGAGCATCATGGGTGTGATTCCCAGTCAAGGCACGTACCTAGGTTGTGGGTTTGATCCCCAGACAGGGCATGTAGGAGAAGGCAGCCAATCTATGTTTCTCTCTCATATTGATGTTTCTCTCTCTTCCTTCCTCTCTTTCTGAAAGCAATGAAAAAAAAATGTCCTCGGGTGAGGATAAAAAAGTTAAAAATAAATAAATAAATATCTGGGCCTGCAGAATTTTCCATTTTGGGGACTGTCCTGTGTGTGATGGTTGGCAGCACCCTGCTCTTGACCCGCCTGGTGCCAGTGACCGCACCTCCACCCCCAGCTGTGACAACCCAAAAGACTCCCAAATGACCCTGTTGAGAACCACTGAAGAGCAGTGGACCTGCAGGCAAACCTTGCGATGTGACAGAGCAGTTCCCTGAACTTTCATCAGGCTGTGCCATCAGACAGGGCAGCAGTGCCCGAACTCGAGCGCCATTTCAAAGGAAAAGATGTGTCGATCTGATGTCAAGTAGAAAAACACGAGTCAGGACCGTTCCAGACAGGATTTGCCAAAATTTTCTTTGGCACCTTTTTCGTACAATTTCTACCATATCAGGCACCTAACTGCTTCTTTGGATTGAATCAGGCTTTTCAATACTTAAAAAAAAAAAAAAAAAAAAAACCACTACAGAAGCTTGAGTGTCCCAGCCAGAACGTTGACCAAGTTTACTTCTGTTTCATTAAGAGCACATTAGGTTTTGTTGAACGCAAAGAGTCCACAAGTCCTCCCACGCTCTGCGTTCTCCCTGGCTCACTGGGGGCTCTGCTCGGTGTTGCCGCACTCCGGGATCTAGGCTGATGGAGGAGCTGCCGTAAAGACCACTGATAATGACGTAGCAGAGGGAGGTGTGTTCTGGGGGGGCGGGTCTTGAACTAGCATTTCTGTGTTTCAGCCCAGAAATAACAAGTCACTCTTGCTCGCAACTCACAAGACCCCACCCAATCACAAGAGGGCCACACAGCGCAGTCATACCATGTGCCTAGAAGACAGAGAGCCAGAAATGTTTAATGAACAGCGTGAAGTGCTCTCCAAGTACTCTTCATATTGCTTTCCCTCCCTGTTCATATAAGAGATACCCACATTCGTTTGTATATATAAAAGCAGGACGTCATCACTATTGCACAAAATGGGGTCGTATTGTAAGAGGTGGTTTCCATCTTGCTTTTCTTAGCCAAGGTTACCTCACGGAAAGCCTTCCAGAACAGCTGGTACAGCTCTAACTCACTCTTTTAACGGTTACATAATACCCCATGGTGGAGACAAACCATAATTCACTAAGTCAAAGGCACAACTGGGACTCAGTAGAGCCCAGGTTGTCTGTGTGGTTTGGTAGTCCCATATATTTTGGGTGCTGTCATCACAGCTTGGGAGAAACTGGCTTTAACTCTTGCCCTGCTGTGAGAGCCAAGTCCTCAGTTCTCCTGATGTTGGAGAGTGCTGGTTGCTAAGCGTAGGCAGAAAACAAAATTCACTTCTCTGGCTGCTTCTTTTTGATTCTCCCATTCATCTAGATACATCCCTTCCTTCACAATTCCTACTCTCCCCATCCAAAGTAAGGGAAAATATGGGCTTTATTAAAAGTTGCCATATGAAGTTTTATTTTTAACTCCAGACAAATGGCATCAACCATAATCTCTCCTTTCCTCTGTACCATTTCTTGTCTCTACATCTTTTTAAAGACTTTTTTTAATGCTCACCTGAGGACATATTAATTGATTTCAGAGGGAAAGGAATGGAGAGAGAGAAACACCAATGTGTGAGGGAAACATTGATCAGTTGCCACCCATAGGCACCCTGACCCGGGATCGAACTCGTGACCTTTCAGTTTTCCAGACCACGTTCCAGCCCACTGAGCCACACCAGCCAGGGCTCCTCTATCTACTTTTGTGACTCTTCTTTCCTCATTCCCCACTCTTTCTTACTCTTACCTCCTTTTCAACACCTTTAATTTGTCTTCCCTTTCATTCACCTCAGGTGAGAAAGAGAAGGAATGTATGTAGGGGAAATACATTCCTTGAAAACAAGGAATACAAGGAAAAGCACATCGAATATCTTACTCAGATTATGATCCTTTCCTAGAGGCCTCTTTAGACATGAAATGAAAATCTGACCAAACTGCTAGCCTTCTTGGTTGCCAGCTTTAATTTAAAGCAACTACCTCTCCAAAATACTCACTCCTCCCTTCATACCCGCATTCTGTCTCATGTGATATCAAAAAGGAATAAATGTATTAAATGTATTAAAATTTAAAAGGAGATTTGTCTTTGCGGAGGCACCTTCTAATGTTTTCCTACCTGTGGGTTTTCCTTAGAATAATGTTTTTTACAGTGTAACGCCCACCCTGTTCTCTGTACACCAGGGTGCTCACTCCTTCAGTGTTCACTTTTTTCATGCTTTCAAATTACTTTTTAAAGCTAGAGTTCTCAAGGTCTTAGCCTATTTGAATGTTGTTATCCAGATTATTAGAAGTCTAAATTTTTTAATTTATTTTAATTAATTACTTTTTTTAGAGCAGGAGAAACACTGGTTTGCTGTTCCACCCGTTGGTGCATTCACTGGCTGATTCTTTCACAGGCCCTGACCGGGGATCAAACCCAGAACCTGGGTGTATCAGGGCAATGCTCTAACCAGCTGAGCGGCCCAACCAGGGCCAAAGTCTGAATTTTTATTGTTCATTTGAGGTTAGTTATTGCCTTGTGCCTCCTCATAAAAACTGACCTATCCTAAAACCTATCCTAACATCTTTACCACATGTTGTATAACGTAGCCAATCTAATAAACTAAGCTAATAATTTATTATGGAGAAATCTCCTTCCCTCACTCCTCTCCCCTATGAGGTCAAGGTACTCAGCCTCCAAATAGCATAAGTAAATTTGAAAGTAGTTCTGACAGACATGATGCAGGCCCTACGGATGTGAATTTCATATCAGGTAAGAGGGAAGGGTGGGGCCAGGTGTGGACATAGAGGCAGATAAGGACACTGCATTTGAGGAAGTCCTCAGAAAAATGGGGAAGGGCACGGAGGGTTTGCAAAGCTGGTTTTTCTGCACTTCCGGCTGGAAAAACAAAGGAGTATAACAGGCCTGACCTTGAGAGGGATTTTTTTTTTTATGTTGACCACAAAAATTAACTCAAAATGGACCATTGATTTAAATGTAGTATGGAAAACTATAAAACTTCTAGAAGATAGCATAGAAAACCTAGATGCACTTGGGAATGATGATACCTTTTTAGATAAAACACCAAAGACATGATCCATGAAAAAAGAAAAGTAAGTCAGACTTACTTAAAATTAAATTTTCTGCTTGGCAAAAGACAAAAATCAAGAAAATTAGAAGACAGCCCTGGCTGGTGTGGCTCAGTAGATTGAGTACTGGCCTGCAAAGCAAAGGGTCGAGAGTTCGATTCCCAGTCAGGGCACATGCCTGGGTTGCGGGCCAGGTCCCCAGTTGGGGGGTGTGCAAGAGGCAACTGACTGATGTATCTCTTACACACTGATGTTTCTCTCCCTCTTTTTCCCCCTCCCTTCCCCTCGCTCTAAAAATAAATAAATAAAATCTAAAAAAGAAAATTAGAAGACAAGCCACAGACTAATAGAAAATATTTACAAAAGACACATCTGATAAAAGATTGTTATCCAAAATAAACAAAGAACTCTTAAAACTTCATAAGAAAATAATCTGATTTAAAAATGGGCTAAAGACCTTAACACTTTACCAGAGAAGATATACAAGTATAAGCATGAAGAGATGCTCCACATCCTATGTCACTAGGGAAACGCAGACTGAAACAGCGAGACACCACTACGCACCTATTAGAACGGCCAAAATCCCGAACACTGACAGCACGGAACGGTGGTGAGGGTGCGGGCCAACGGGAACTCCAACGCACAGCTAATGTCAATGTAAGAGACCCTATAGAGAATTTTTGTGAGTTTATTTGAGCCAAAGTGATGACAATTGCTGGGAAGCAAAACCTCAA
The DNA here is from genome assembly GCA_039655065.1 of Glossophaga mutica. Classification (NCBI taxonomy): domain Eukaryota; kingdom Metazoa; phylum Chordata; class Mammalia; order Chiroptera; family Phyllostomidae; genus Glossophaga; species Glossophaga mutica. Next base: position 26,147,068 of record CM077310.1, read on the forward strand.
TGACTTGAGATAATGCTCTGGAGAAGGGTGGCTTAGCACCTCATTTGATACATTACAATCAAAGGAAGAGACAAAAGAGGGTTCCATTGGCAGTAGGTCCCGGAGGCGGTGAAAGCGAAGCAGGCGGGGGACGACTGGGACTGAATAAAAGGTAAAATCATATAGACACATTCTTCTTTCACACAGGTGGGCACAGGATGTAGTTCACGGTCAACAATTAGCACGATGACAATGACATGAGGGGATTTGTGGTCACAGCTCTGGTGAAGCGGTTGTACCCAAGAGGTTCAGAAAAAGGGACTTTACCTTGACATTCCAAAGACATGTTCTCATAGATGAAAAAAGATAATAGGCTCAGTTAAGGTAAAGGCTGACTTTTGTTGGGGGGCAGGAAATACCAGCCTAGGACATGACTGCCTGCCAGGAACTGCTTTTAGTTAATAATCTTCCATTTCAGCCCATCCTTTGCGGTGTCTGCAAGGCTACCTCGCAGGCCTCCCCTGAGCTTGTCAGGTTAATAGGCGGCCCCTTTTTGTCCACACTGGCAGGAATGCAAAACAGTACAGCTACTTTGGAAGACAATTTGGCAGTTTCTTCAAAACATATTCTTGCCATATGATCCAGAAACCTCGCTCCTTGGTATTTACCCAACAGAGATAAAAACTCATGTCCACCCAAAAACCTACACACAGATCTCTGTAACAGCTTCATTCATAATTGTCAATTCTTGGAAGCAACCAAGATGTCCTTCAGTAAGTGAATGGATAAATGAACTGTGGTACATCCAGGCCACAGAGTATTATTTGGTGCTAAAATTAAACAAGCTACCAAACCATCAAAAAAAAAAAAAAGAACAAAACCTGGAGGAAAGCTAAATGCATATTACTGAGAGATGAACCAGTCTGAAGAGTCTGCATAGCGTATGATTCCAAGTGTATCTGACATTCTGGAAAAGGCCAAACGATGGAGGCAATTAAAAGGCTGGTGGTTGCCAGGGGAGAGAGTGGGGGAGGGGTGAATGGGAGAGCACAGAGGACTTTTAGGGGACACGTCTGCTATTTTCCATGAAGTAGCCAGAGACGAAAGAACCATTTGAGCCGAGACCCAAGCAAAGGAAAACTGTCCTGGGAAGAACAGATGGTGCTGGGCCCTGAATCAGGAGCGGGTGGCCCTTGTGAGAGGGACCGAGGGGCCTGTGCCGCAGGGATAGCCGGGTGGGAGAGATCAGGGGGACAGCGCAGGATCGTGTGGGCCCTGGTAAGGATTTCGGATTTATACAGCAGTAATAATGAAACTAATGATTTCAGTAAGTGCGTACGTTGTTACAGTGAAGGGAGAGGCGGTAAAGGACGCCAGGAAGTTGAGAGAGAGTGCCTGATGACAGTAAGTTAACAGATGGCAGGGTGCCCACAGATGAACTAGAATTACGGACGTAATTACCAGAAAAAAGCAGTGGAAAGAATGTAAAGGGGTTTCCCTGGGGGGTGAGGAGGGAGCGAGCACGGGGCTGCTGCTTCTCATTGTAAACCCTCAAATGCTATTTGACATTTGAAGGACTATAAGCATTTTTTGAAAGCTTGCGAAAGTTCTTGATGAAGGGCAGATACCGCAACTGTAAATGGATCAGGCGCAGAACAGCCCTGACAGGGAGCCGGTGCCAGAAGGCAGGGACACCGTGACGGCCAGGGTTGGTGCAGGCTGTGAGGAGCACTGGTACTCTCTGCTCCTAAGTGGTGTTTTCTAGATCACCACCAGCTGCTGTTTTTCTCCCACCCTCCGTTTCTGTAGCGCCCCATCCAGGCCATGGGGAAAAAGTGATCATTTTCCTTCTGAATAAAGTCTAGCCAACACTCATGATTTGGATCCCATAGCCTTGCAACTGTAACTAGGATAAAAGAAACCATTTTGAGTTTGACTGAATTTGAATCATATTGACCATGTTCATTTATACTAGAGCTACATCAAATCTCTAGTTTTTTAAAATATATTCCAATTAGGTGAAAATGAGACTGCACATTCCTTTGCACGTCTTTAATCCCAGTGAGATTTATTATCGACTTGCATGACTTGTGAATCGTGTTCATGTCTTTGCTCATTCTCCTGCGGTCTTCTTCCTCACTCATCCACATTGCTGCCTGCGCACTTTACGGGGTGACTGCCCTGCTTGCACCACGCACCGCGTCTGGACACTTAGACCAGGCCTTGAGCTTAGGCTTCCCGCCCCAAATTCTGGCTTTGCTTTTTCCAGGCTATCTTTTAAAGTAGCCACATAAGAGTTAGGCCCTCAAAAATTCGTGATCTCCACCCCACCACCTTAAATGTAACAGGTGCTTGCTCCCCTGCGCTCTCTCCCCTGCTCCTGGCAATCGGAAGGAAGGCTGCCCTTGCCAGCTCGTTGCCCCTCCCCAACCCCATCGCTGTTTCTGGGATCTGTCTAAAGTAATGAGCCTGTGATGCTGCTGTCTTTGTATGAAAGTATTGAAACTGTGCCCTCGATCAAAGTGACCCTGTGGTTTTCACTTCCCCAAGGTGGGAGCTTGGGTGCTAAGGGAGCTCCCTGCCAACTGTGTGGGTGGCTTGTTCCTTCTCATTCACTAGGTCATAGTCTGCGTTTTCTTATTCCAAGGCAGATGTTTTTGATCTAGAAAATGCCAGTGTCAGTGAATATGTTTTCTAGTTCCTTCCTTTATGTTTACAAAGGCTCTTCTACTCTGACATCAATATTTACTGATCCTCTGGTTCCCCGCCCCCCTTTTATTTACCTACGTTTTTAAAGCCTCAGGGTAGCAGCATCCACTTGGCATCGACTCACTCTGCAGAGAACCCTGCAGTAACGCAGCATCTCTATGTTGTATGACAACGAGCACATCCTTCTTCTGACGGCTTCTGATTTGGAATCCTCAGTCGTGCATCGCATTTCCTGCCATGATATCCATCCGCCTTCTTTCAGCCGCCTAACAGCTTCCCCTCTTTTCCAGGCATCCTAGAGCCCTGATGGCGAACTTCAAGGGCCACGCTCTCCCCGGGAGTCTCTTCCTGATAGTTGGGCTGTGGTGGTCAGTGAAGTACCCCCTGAAGTATTTTCATCAAAAGAGGAAGAGGAGCCAGCTGGCTCATCATTATCAGCGTCTCGAGATCATTGAGGCCGCAATCAGAACGTTATTTCCAGTCATTGGTAAGAACGGGGGCCACCTGGTCCAGGGGGTCTCTCCATCATACCCAGAACCTGTAGCCCGTTTTCTGGGCGCTGTGAAATGGATGTTCCCACTGGCGGAGATGCGATAAAAAGGACTTTCGGTTGTGCGCTGAGCTTTGTAACGGTAACAGTTAACAGCACGTTGTGTCTTTGCGCACTGTGGAAAACTACCAAATAAACTGCAGTCTCAGCCCGAGAAGGGTGTGGGTATAGGATATAGGACAGAAGACATACTTTGTGAAAAAAAACAAAAGAATAAGCTCATGTACATGAGTTATGAGAAAGTACTAAATGAAGTTTAGTTTTAGGAAAATCCATCCTTTTTTTCCCAACCATCTTTCCACTAGAATCTCACGAGTGAACACCCTACTTATGGGCATATCCTCCCTCTCCAACTCTCACGCAATATGGAGAGGAGAGCTCATGCTGCAAGGCCAGTGAGAGAGACGGTGGAAGAGACAGAGAAGCCCCCAGAGGGCTGTTTGGGAGGCATTTCCTTCACTCTGCCCCATGCCAACAAAACCCACCCACTTCCACTTGTCATCTGTTCCCTCTACCTGTGGTCCTCAAGGAATGGCTGGCACCAATGGGGGGTCTTATTCTGTGCGTGCATTTGTTACTTACCACCTCTGGCCTATAGTTGTCTGGGAGGAGCTGAAGCAGTAACAGTAGCTTCTCTTGGAATTAGCGAAGGTACACAGCTTGGTTTGCCTGGTCCGGCTGGATTTCCCCCGTTCACCAGTCATGCGGGCCTCAGAAAGGCTTTCTCATCTTTCTGGAGCTGAGACGTGACAGGGACCATATGGCAGAAGTGGTGAAGGCAGCACCGACCTGGCCTAAGTAAAACTGGAAGCATAGCATCCGGGTGAAAGCAATACTCATCCGCCAATCACTTCTTGGATTCCCACCATTGCCAGGAACTCCCTGGTGGAGATGCTGAGGCTACAGTGGGGAGCCAAACAGTCTCTGCTCTCACGGGCCTTCCATTCTAGTGTCACCGGGGCCTCCCTTCCCTGGTCGTTTTCCCCAACTCGACCCTTCACACATAGACTCAGAGAGGGGCTGGGTCTGAGGGAAAGTGTCTGGGGAGCAGGGGCCAGAATGCTGCCAGGGAGGATTTATTTAGGCCGCATGAACATTTTGGGCACCAGGCACGACGAGGCACATCTTCTGCCTGCCAAAGCAGGTGACGGGAGAAGGGGTGAGAACTGAGACCACCGGTGTGGCGCACCTTCTGGTCCCAGTTGCCGAAGTTAGCCTCTCCTAAGATGCAGTGTGGCCAGAAATGCCAAGACCAAGTGCTTAGGACACCGAGACCCAAAGCTACGGGAAGAGCCAAGCCCAGATCCCGGACGGTGCCTGGGAAGAGCGCTCACGGGACATCTGCCCCGACAGAAACACCTGGGAGCTGCGTCCCTCCCTCGGGCGTGCCCAGGCGTCCTCACCCCCGCTGTCTGTCGGCTCGGACCCTGCTGTGTTAACCTAATGGTTGCCTTCTAGGGTTCCTCTCACTGCTCGCTGGGCAGAGGGAGCCCCAAGATGAACTTATCTGCCACACTGTCCCTTCAGAGACAATGCCTTACTATCAATCATCTCAGCTACTGGACAGGTGTCCTGTGAAACTGTGTGGCTATGTTTCTACTGCTTCTCCCCTCCCGCCATGGATCCCCATCCAGGGAACAACAGCCACAAAGGCTACGCAGGTTCCTCAGGAAATACCTTTGCACCGAAGCAGCAGAGTGGGTCCAGCGGACCACTGGCCACCTTCACCCACATCCTGGCTTCATTCGTGATACGGGGTGATTTTTCGAGGCCACGTGTTTGTCTTGGAACTCCTCTTCCCTCCTCAATTTCCATTCTCATTTTCCTGCAGGGATCCTGGCAGAGCAGTTTGTTCCAGATGGGCCACACCTCCACCTGTACTCGGACAACCAGTGGATAAAGCTGATGAATTGGCAACACAGCACCATGTACCTATTCTTTGCAGTCTCAGGACTCACCGACATGCTCACCTATCTCTTTAGCCACGTTCCCTTGGGGCTTGACAGGCTGGTCATGGCTGTGGCAACATTCAACGAAGGTAACTTAGCGGTAAGGAGGGAAAAAGGAGGAAGCCGACAGGTTGTGATTATGAGGGCTTGGGGCACAGTAGACCAAACTATTGCAAATATACTAACCTGCCCCGGAAAAATGCAAATCTCTGACCTTCACCTTGAGCAGGCTCGGGCCTACGCTCTGGATGGTATAGGCGACATACTCCATAAAGCAGCACATGAAAGTACAAGGCTTTTAGGCAAAGCCACCAGCTAACAGTGGGCAAACTCCTTGCCCTCCCCCAGCCCATACCCTCCCCCGCTCACACGCTGTGAGTGCTTGTGCGCACATCTACACAGAAACACACAACTGTCTGGAGACTGGGTGAATGCTACTGTGCAAGGGTGTGATTCCCTGTGGCCCGGGAAGAGAAACTCCCCATTCCACCCCAACCCCACAGCACTGCCATCTGGACTCTGTCACAGACAGGAGACTTGCCCAAAGGCCAGGACAGATCTCCCAATAGAACTCATGTTAAATGGGTCATAAAAAAGCATTAAAAAAAAAAAAAAGACACAGTTACATTTTGTTAAGATGTGATTTATTTATTTTTAGAGAGATGAGGAGGGAAGAAGGGAGAGAAACATAGATGTGAGAAACACATAGAGATGAGAAACATCAGTGTGTGGTTGCCTCTCACACACCCCCAACTGGGGGCCCCACCCACAACCCAGGCATGTGCCCTGACTGGGAATTGAACCAGCAACCTTTCAGTTCGCAGATCGGCACTCAATCCACTGAGCCACACCAGCCAGGGCAAAAAGCATTATGTAACTTCACTTACTTCTGTACCTCAGGAAGAGTTGAAAACAAGCTGAATGAGGACAAAACTGAATTTCAAGTAAACACACACACAATTTGTCGCAAATCAGCAGCATTTCACTTGCCCATCCTGTATTGAACCCTGCCACAGATTCTGTAGAGATTTAAAGCTGTACCCTTTGATGCTTACACCCACTTTACACACACAAACTAAGTTTCATCTGCCTGTTGGTTGTCCTGTAATGTTACATAAACTCACTTTCCAAGTACTGAAAACCCTGGCTTTGAGAAAATTCTAGTAATGGACAGAGTCCGGAACGAACGCTCTGCCGCAGAAACAGGCAACTCTGACGGCCGTAACTGGCTTCGTGGCAGGTTTCCTCTTCTACCACCACGTCCACAGCCGGCCGCCCCTGGACCAGTACATCCACTCCCTCCTGCTGTGTGCCGTGTTCGCAGGGGCTCTCAGTATCTTCTTGGAAGTGATTCTTCGGAACAATATTGTGCTGGAACTTTTCCGAACCACCCTCACTATCCTTCAAGGCACCTGGTTCTGGCAGGTAATTGTACTAATGCTGTTTGGGTTGAGGGGGCCCACCAAGCATGTCCAGGTGAAGTCCTGAGGATACAGCACTAACACACCACGTGGGTGGGCTTAGAAGGCCACGCTCCTTACCTTGCCTGCCCCGGCCCTATGTGACTTTCTCCATGAATGCCCTGCGGATGCGTTAACGAGCCCGATCCGTGCAGCACACGCAGCGAGCAGGTGCACATTGCCCTATCTGCCCACCCCAGTGCTGGAGGCACTGACACCGTCCACAGGGTCCTCCTGCTCACCTGTCTGCCTGAGGTTTGGTTTGCAGTAAGCCTGTCCTATAACCAGAGTTAACCTCACCATTTTCCTGTGCCAAAAGGTCTTTCTGTGCTAACTCGGGTATGGGAGATGAGGTGCTGGGGAACAGTTGGTCTGGTGACCCCAGGAGGGAAGCATCAAACAGGGCTGACTTCTCTGTGTAATCCTCCAGATTGGGTTTGTGCTATTCCCGCCCTTTGGAGCACAAGAATGGGACCAGAACGACCACTCAAACCTCATGTTCATCACCATGTGCTTCTGTTGGCACTACCTGGCTGCCCTCGGCATTGTGGCCATCAACTACTCTCTTGTCTTCTGGTATGTCCACGAGATGACCTTTGTCTAGTCTCCCTGGGTCCTGACCAACCCTCTGCTCCTGAGGTGTGTCACACTGTGCCACTGTTATTTCCAGGGACCCCCCTTTCGTAGCTGAGTTGTAACTTCTGCCACTTCGGTGCCAACTAATTGCCAAGTTCTGTGCAAGGAACTGCACACCTACAAGTGAGGGTGGTGAGGCTGTCAAAAGGGCAAGGCCCTGACCGGTACCGAACCTGTGGGAGAGGCAGTTGTGATGGACTGCAGGCCGGGCGTGTGAAGGAAACACTCTGCACTGGGCATTGGCCCCTGGACTGCAGTGCCTGCTCTGTCCCCCGTTCACCCCAAGCCCATCACAGATTCCTGTCCCCGAGACTTTGTGACAATCAGATAACACAGGCGGCAAGTGCTCTCCAAAGCACTCTTCAGAGATAATACTGTAATTCCTACACACTTAGTTTGTCCCTTTGGTGTATTGCCCAGCTAAACCTGTATCACTTTTTGAATGAGATATGCACTGTCACGTTCTACAGATAGAAAGACCAAGGCTTCAAAAGACTAACTTGGTCAAGGTCACCCAACGAGTAAACGGCACAGTCCCAGTCTTTCACCACAGGGCGAGACTGACTTTTGGTGCATGCTGGTGGTAGTTCTGCTGTGCTGTGGCTGCCCTACCTTTTTCCCTGGCTCCTGATTTCCCTACCCAAAGCAGACACACTTCACCCAGAAAGGGCTCCACAGAGGCAACTCAAGGTCACAGTTTCCTTTAGTTCTACTGCCCAGTCAGTAAAATAATAAAAAAGGATGTGGGAGACCTAAGTTTAGTCTCAGTTACAATATTAACTATTAAGTATTAAATCATGGTCTCTTTATCTACCAACGAATGCTGAGAAGTCAGATATGCAATCTCATGTTTGATAGAGACATAAAGGAAATGCTTTAAGAACGATCAGATGCCCTCACATTCTTGGGTGAACAAGCGGGGAGTTTGGGGGCTCAGTTGTCTCTGTTTCTCTCCTACAGCCTTTTGACTCGACTAAAGAGGCGCAGGGAAGGAGAAATCATTGGGATTTCAGCTGAAATCCCACTGAAGTCAGACCCCACTGCCCAGAAGGCCCTCTTGAGTGGCTCAGAGGAGGACTGAGGAAAGGCCATCGGTCATAAATGGGATGGACAAGTCCCTTTGAGCAGAAGCAGTGAGAGCGTCCCCAGGGGCCACACATCCCCTCCACTGCAACGCTCGAGCTGGTCTGCAAGCTGGTCTGCACTTCCACCTCTCCACACCTGCACCTGCTCACTTAACTGGCTAAGGTCTGTGTGGGCGTGGTACCCTCCATGAAGAGAAATGAAGCAGGCTTTTTCTGTGGCTCGGAGTGAAGAGAAATCAGAGACCCTTAAAGCTGCAGGACAGGAAGTAGCCTCACGGATGGTGTGAATCCAGCAAAACTCGCTGCTTTTGATAACATATCCCTTTTCCTCCCAAGAAACAGGTACTTTCATATTAGAAAGTAAGTGAATGACAGTGCCTTTATTTCACAAATGCAATTCTAACATGTATTTTTTAAAAGCACTAATTCACAAGCTTTGGTGTGTTAAACATCTCCTGATTATAAATTTCAGAGAACTGTAATACCACCGCTGATAAGTGACAAAGTTAGGCCAAAGGTGATTTTTATTTTTTAAATCACGAAGCTGGTTAGTGGCCGAGCTGGGAGCTGGGATCACGTGTTCTGACTCCTCCTAAGAGGATGCTGACAGGAATCCTGTATAATGAGGGAGAGAGCAAAATGGCAGGTTATGGAAGGCCCTGACTTTACGGCTACACGCAAAGGGTAAGAATCCTGCAAAGAACGTGAAGCTTGAACTAGTAATACAAGTCTTGTCACTCTAGTCTTGGTTCTGGTTCTTCTTTTTTTCTTTTAACTCCTTCAACAAGTATTTATTAAACAGCTACTCTGCACCAGCACTGACATGGTTGTGCGGATTAAGAAGTGTGTGTCCAGCAAAGAATTCACGGTCTTGTGGGGGAGAGAGGCAAGCAGTGACAGACAGGGGGACTGGTGCCACAGGGTAAGTAAAACCACCACGAGAGACCGAGGGAGGACAAGCAGGGAGCCGCCCCACTGGAAAAGCGCTTCCCGGGCACAGAGGCCATTAGAGTGTTCGCAAAGAGCGAAACGCATTAAGTCAGGGGTGTCGAACTCATTTCCACTGGGGGCCACATCAGCCTCAAGGTTGCCTTCAAAGGCCGAATGTAATTTTAGGACACTATAAATGTAACTACTCCTTAACCAAGGACAAGGAGCTCTACATTCAGCCCTTTGAAAGCAACTGAGAGGCTGATGTGGCCCCTGCTGAAAATGAGTCTGACACCCCGGCATTAAGTTCTGTCACATGATAAAAGTGTGTCAGGCCCAATGTGAAGGCACTTCCAGGCCGAACAGTACCAGTGACATGGCCTTTTTCGGACTTGAAATGTGTGTCTCGTTGGTTTCTCATCACAACTACCTCTGATGTAAGCACCTCTGGTTCTTAGGGGAATGGATTAGCCTAAGGTTACACAGTTCTACTAAGTCATAGAACCAGCCTCCTGTGGGACTCAGACGTCAGTGTCTATCTCGCTTTCCCCTCTGCCACCCCACAAACACAGCAGAGACCATGTACACGAAGCACTGTGTGCACTTTGGAAGAAACGCTGTACTCAGTGTAAGGTCACCTCTACGGCGAGCCAGCATATTAGAGTTGAAGTCGCAGCTTAGAGGTTAAGGAGGAGCTACTGGAAAACACCGATTTAATCTTTAGAAGTGACAACCCTTTCAGGATACCCATGAGTACCCTTCCAGGATCCACTTCAGTTTGTGAGCAGAAACCCACTCACTCAGCAAGGACTAGAGGACCTACTACTGGCCATCAATGTAGCCCGTGTTCTTTCCTTAGGCACAGGAGGTGGGAAGAAGAAACCTGCTCTCACCTCCCCAGCGGAGCTGTCCATTTTGATTCAAAAGGGGCCGGGCAGAACGCTTCGAGGAAATGGAGTGGTTTCTCCAGAGGGCGAGGGTGAGGGCAAGGGGTGTGGCTAGGTGTGAAACCTTCACAGGAGTGACCAGCCCGGGCAGGAACACTCCCAGACATGGCAGTCAAGGAGAAACCCAGGCTCAGAGACGCGGTCTGAATAATTCTACCAATCTCTATCAACCAGAGGCTCAAAGACTCCATGGCCACCACAGGTTCCTCTGGAACTGCCCCCCACCCCCACAAATACCCACCAGAGCCACACCCCCTCTGCGTGACCCCTGAGATACGCACCCAAGGAACCCCGTTCGGCACCAGTGCTGGTGATGTCACTTCACCATGCCAGCAGGGGCTGCCAAAGTGGTGCGCCCTGCCCCGCTTTCCAGGGAGTCCGACCAGCACTGGCATCCTGACACCTGTCTGTGCTCCTCGGGTGTAAACGTCTGTGGCCACGAAGCAGACAGGCACTTGGGCAACTTCAGTAAATACAAGTGTAGGGTGAGGCTGGGGCTGACGGTCAGAACTACTTTTATGAAGTCATTTGTTAAGTAAATTCAGAGGGAGTTTAACCAGCATTAAATACCTGAGACAGGATTCCACAGATGTGTTCCGTTTTCTCATTTAGAGACCGTCCCATGAACTTCTGTGAAATGTGACTCTAGAGAACAGTGACATGCAAATATCAAAGTAGCATAAACAACAGAGGCAGCCTCCTTCCAGCAGGTCAAAGACTCGCCTGGTTCCTTCCCTGCAGCCCCTCCTGCTCACCTCTGCACCAGCTCTCTGCCCCCTCGAAAGCTCCTCCTTACTTCAGCTGACTCCCCTCTGTTCCTTGTAATCCACGCTTACCACTCTCAGCTCAGGATCATCCACAGCCTCACTGTGGGACACCTCACGGCCCTTCTCTTCTTAGGAAGGGAGCCGAGGGGGTCCTTAACTTAGAACCAGGAGACTGGATGTAACACCCTGGTTCTCTTTAACTTCAACCAAAAGTTGCATTTTCTCAGTTAAAACAGATGATAAATATTTTACATAACTGCTTTAAGAATTATATGAGATATCTATGAAACCTCTGTGTTACCCACAAGCCACTCTACAAGTCCCTGCTCCTCTGCAACTTGCCTGATGACCAGCCTTCCACCAGCACCCCTCCACAGGGGGCCACCCCAGTTCCTCCCATCCATTCCACTTCCTCACTCAGACCCCATCAAGTTCATCACTAGACTTCTACAGATGAAAGAAACATTTTAATAATCTGGATACTTTCAAGAGTTAGGGCTTCCCTAACTCTCAAAGGTATCACTGCAGAAAAGCTTCCCCACCCACCCCTGGCTCCAGTACGAAACAGGCATACATCCTTAATCACCAGTGCTTTAATTCAATTTGACACTTTAAAATATCACTCTAAGCTCTCCACAGGTAGCTTGATGGAGGCTCAGAAGTACGAAACAGCCTGGATTAAATAACTTGTGTATCGAGACTGACTTCTTTTGTGGCTGGTGCTGCCTAGCACGGACACCTGCTCTCTTCCTGCCATCTCTACTTTGGAATAAAATCAGCAAAGTTTCAAACAACCATATAAAAAGTATTGTAGGCTGGAGGGCCATATGGTCTCTATGGCATCCGTTCAGTTCCGCCTTCAAATTGAAACCACCCAGGTAATACATAAATGAATGGGCATGGGCTGTATCCCAAAAAAACTTTATTCACAAAAACAAGCAGCCAGTCCAAGGGCCGTGGTTGGCTGACTCTTGCTCTGGAACGAAGCAGAATGTGTCAGCAGCTCTGAACGGAAGTAGTCTGTGCTGCAACAGCAGCACTTCCTCAGCTGTCACCTACCATACCCACCAGCAGCGCGCTTCACCTGTGCGTGAACAGGCTTGATGAGGAGCACGGCCCGCAGGTGAGGGCACAAACTGCGGTCAGGACCCTGCTGCCCGCCTTACAGAGGCAGTGCCGAACCAACCCCCGTTCAGGGGACACACACCATCCCCACTTCCTATTTCTCTCCCATCTCAGAGCCTCTCCATTACTGTGTGGTCACCAAGTCAGCCACCAGCTTGGAAGGACCTTGCTATTCTCACATTCTGGTCAAAAGAATAAGCAGTTTTTTAAAAAATAAGTTACATAAAAATTTATAGACACGAAACTCCTAACCAGACCATGAGTCACAGAGAAGAGCACAAACTAAAACATACGATCCACATACGTCACAGGCTCATTCGCTGCCTGTGCTCTGGGCTGCAAGCCCTCCCTCAGCACCCTGTTCTCCGAAGAGAACTTCGGTTTGTGTGACAATTGTGACCTCACACAAGCTTGAAGAGCGGCTGCTCCTGGATCAGTACAGAACAGACCTGGAGAGAGCCTTTGTCAGCGTCCCCCATGAGGAGTGTGGCCGCAGAATCTTAGCCACTGCTGCTACCATCTCACCGCTGGCCATCCTTGGCCAGGGAGGCCTAGAGGAAGGACAGGCCTCCTGCCCCTTCCCTTCGGCAGCAGGGCAGAGCAGGCCCGGGCATTCAGGGAAGCCATCTTTCTTCCAGAGTCACTGTTGGTCAGGCGCCTGCTTGGGAGACGGAGCTGTGGTCACAACAACAGTGGAGACTGCCTTGGAGGGATTCGAAGCTGTTCCTTGTTGAAGATGGGACGCAGGCACAGTCTGGATGCGCACCTGTTTGCAGAGAGAGTGTCTGATCAGCAGATGCAAAGGGGCTCATCAGCTGAGAACACACAGCAAAGGAAGAGAGAAAGCCGGAATGGCCAACAGTTCACCTCGGACCTCACCTGTGTGGCCTGACCTTGCTGCTGAAGCTGCTGCAACTGCTGGGCAGTGAGGAAACTCACAGGCTTGTTGCCAGCAATGAGTTTAGCGCCCGCTGGCATGGTGGTGAGGATGATGTTGCGGCCTAAGCCACCGAGGCTGCAGATGGAAAGCAGGGCAGGGTGTTACCTCCCACCCAGAACCAGGCCATGTGTTGAGGGAAAAGAGGAGGTCTGGTGCCCAGTGGAAATCCAAGCATTCTGGACTGAAATGGAAACCATCTCAAGAGCCAAGCTTTCTGCAGGTTCTCTGCTTCCCGTGACAAGAGCAAAGAGCCGGCCCGAAGCTTGACCCTGATGAATAGGGCCCCAGAGAGGTGTGTGCTTTTGGCAGAAACCTACCCCCAAACAGCTGCCTTGAGACCATCCGAATGACTCCCTCATGCCCTTTATCCCTGTTTATCAGGGCCGCAGGAAGCCCAGGCTCCCGAGTAAGCAAGCCCTCACGCTGCGACCTACCACACCGCAGGGCTCACGTGTGCGAGGGCAGCCCTCCCCAGCACCTGAGCTCGAGTCCAACCCCATCAAAGCTCCTCCTGCCCCTTCCGTGCTTTTCTCCACAGTCTGTCCTACCACCCCACGCCGCATTTCACTTTATTCTCTCCCCACTTGAGGACAGCAAGGATTTGTGTCTGTTTTAATCACTCCTCTATCCCCAGCACCTGAAACAGAGCTAGTTACTCAATAAATCTTGTTGAGCACCACAGAAGTGGAGGGACAGCCCCCCAGGACACCCTGCCCAGCCCTCACTAAACAAGCACTCACTTGGCTCCAAGGTTGCCTTTGATGATGGGGGCCGTGACCACACTCTTGCCCTTCATTGGCTGGCTGATCACAGAGAGTGGAACCGTGATCCGCGTAGGCAGCTTCCCCTAGAGAGGAGGAGGAGACCAGGAGGTGAGACGGGAGATGAGAAACCAGCAGCCCGTGTCCAGGGCTACCAGAGCTGAGAGCCAGCATTCAGCAGCTTCTGGTCCCTGTGCCCCTCAGGGCTCCCATGGCCAATCAGCTGTCGCTGGTGGGCTGCAGGTAAGGGCTCCTATGCTACACTGAGGGTCACCTGATCTGTCACCGTCCTCGTTCACAGTGAGCCCTGCGTCTGGGCTCCTGGGGGTGCCGGGGCCTGCTCCTCCGTGCACCCCCCACACTCGGCCCTCCACAGCTGCCCACGGGGGTGGGGGCAGCACACAGGCACTCAGGGGTTAACTCAGGACATGCACACCTGCTGCCCCCCTGGACTGACGGCTGCGCCTGCTTGCTCACCTGCCTGCTCCAGCACAGGCCACACTCTCCAGGTGCTTTCCGTTTCTCCCAGAGATAAGAAGAGGTCAGTTAGGGGACACAAATCACAAACTCAACCAAGTGAGAGTCCAACCTCAAAGCTAACAAGGCCTAAGAGGAATAAAAAGTTGAAAAGGCCTAGTTTTGGGGATTTCAGGATGGCTAAGATTCGGTAATTGCATCACCTGTTTTTAGGTTACCTGGTTTTTTAATGCTTGGTTGGTAATAAAATTTATATACAGTAAAATCCTCTGATGCAAGCCCTGGCCAAGTAGCTCAGCTGATTGCAGTGTCATCTCATACACCAGAAGGTTATACGTCTGATCTCTGCTCAAGGTATACACCTGGGCTGTGGGTTCAACCCCGCAGTCAGGGCACATGTCAGAGGCAACCCATCAATGTTTCTTTCTTTCTTGGACTTTTCTCTCTCTCTCCCCACTCCTCTCTCTAAAATCAATACATACATCCTTGGGAGAGGATTAAAAAAATGATTCAAGAGTCATAGATAGAGAGCAGAGTGACGGCTGTAGGAGGGAGGTGAGGGATTGAACAAAAATGAAAAAAAAAAAAAATTTCCCGGACACAATAGCGTGGTGACTGCCGGGGTGGGGGGGAGAGCTGGGGGGGAGGGGTACAGGAGGGTGTGGGGGTAAATGGTGATGGGCAGCGGCCTGACTTGAGGCAGTGAACACACAACACAGTGTGCAAACGCTATGCAGTAGAGCTGTGCACCTGAACCCTGTGTCATTTTGTTAACCAGTGTCACCCCGATTAGGCAATAAAAAGAAAAAAAAAATGATTCAAGAGGGGTGGTTTGATAGAATGCTAAAAAACGGCATGGACATTTCCTATGGGCGAGCTGGCTCTAAAGAAGCCAGGTGCTCAGGTGCAAAGCCACGTCGGAGTAGCGGCCCACTAGGAAGCACTAAGAGATGCCAACCGGTGACAGCACGGTGCCTCCAGGTGGATTTATGTACGTTTTATTTTCTTAATGCCTCAGCGCAGGGGTGTCAGACTCATTTTCACCAAGGGCCACATCAGCCTTGAGGCTGCCATCAAAGGGCCGAATGTAATATTAGGACTGTATAAATGTAACTACTCCTGAATAGTTAAGCGAGAGCTCGGCGCTGCCGCCGGGTAGAAACAAGGTGCCAGGCCGGATAAAACAAGACGCCAGGCCGGATAAAACAAGACGGTAGGCCGGATTCGGCCCACAGGCCTTGTGTGTGCTACCTGTGCCTTAGTCGCTTAAAAAAACATTTCAGGCCACCGGTACAGCAACTGGAATCGTCCCTTCATGAACTGGCCTAACTAGCAGACTAGACGGGGAAATCTCAATGCTTCCTAACCCACCGAACGCTCTCCGGTCATACAGGGTGGGGCAAAAACAGGTTTCCAGTTGTAAGTTCACAAAACACAAAGTTTACTTTTGTGCTAGCATTTACTAATTCTTGTATTCTTGTCCACACCAACACCTGCAACCTACTTTTGCCCCACCCCGGTATGTACCAGAGCGGAAACAGGGCGGAGGCCGCCGGGCGGCAGCTGTGTTGTGAGAAGGGCTCACGGGAAACAACAGTGGGCCAGGCAGCGGTTTCCTCTCTTCCTTACTCTGGCTTCTGGGACACAAGCACCTAACTGTTTCCTTTTAAGCCACACTATCTACATCAGGGTTTGCTGGCTGGCTGGTTTCACTAACCTGTATGTCCTCCTCCACCACTCTGGCTTCTACCCAAACAACTGAGGTTTCATTACACAGCTTATTCAGAAAAGTAAAACTATGTTTTATCCTCCCTACACAAAAATACAGAACACTGCTCCTTATCTAGAAGCCACACGAACATACCTGTACCCAGAAACACACCTATGTTAATACGAAGATTTGGCTCCTTTTTTGATAAGTGTAGGGACCAAAGTTAGCGGGGAAGGGATAAATTAGTCAATGATGTTGGAATAATTTGAAAAACAAAATGAGATCTCTGCCACATGCTATTCAAAAAGCTACATTTCAAATGGATTATCAGTTCCGCTTTTCTTAAAGCTCTGAAAATATTTCATGAAAATATAAGGTAATATCTTTATAACCCTGGGGTAAGAAGGCAAAAAACATAAAACTTAGGAACCATAAAAGCAATGTTGATAGATCTAATCAGATAAAATACCTGTAGAGCAAAAGGCTCCCTATGCAAGGTTAAAAAATGACAGAGTGAAAGAAAATATTTTCTGCACAAAGAATTAACACCCGGAAGATATAAAGGGTCACCTCAAACTATGAAAAAGCCAACCACCCCCGAAGAAAACTGGCAAAGATGTATTCACTGCAAGAGAGCACTAGCCAGCGTCCACAGGACTGGACGTTCGACCTCACTGAAGGTCGGGGAAACAGAAAAAGAACTCACTCTCACCACCACAACAGCTACGCAAAGTGACAGCCCCCACGGCGCCCAGCACTGGGCAGGGCAGGAGACCTGCAGCTTGGACTATAAGCTGGTGTGGCCTTTTTGACAGCACAGCTGCATGTCTCAACTTTCAAGGTGTTACCCCCATGGCCCAGCACAGGCACCTCTGCTCCAGAAACCCACACACGCGTGCATCTGTGCACACGTGTGTGTTCGAGGTGGCACCACTCCTAACGGCAGAGAGCACCCTCCTGCAGGGGAACGGCTAGACAAAGTGCATCTTCTATGGACCACAGCCTCATTCCAGAGAACTCAGTATCTGCGGGGGGTCGGAATGATCCCCAAGGCATATTTTTAAATACAGCAAACCGCAGAACAATATCTACACTAAGGTCTTTCATAGGGGTTTTTCTTAACTGTGTGTTATGTGTATAAAAACACCTGGAAGAAAAGAACTAGATGGATAAATGTCAAGATACCAACAGACATTAGCCCTCAGGGAGGGAGAACTAGGGGGTTGTGAAAGAAATTTTATATTTTACTCTAGGTACTCCGGTACTATTTTAATATTTTAAGAATGTATGCAGGTACTACATTCATAAATCTGTTTCAAAATTAAACACCAAAGTCTATTACTAAATAAGCCTGTTTGGGTCAACTGAGGTGACACAGAATTTCTGTTCCTGAAAAGAGAGAGGCTCCCTGTGGGGAAGGGCTACTCTACGCCACCATCAGTACTCACAGCCTGCGACGTGGACACCACCGTGGTGCTGACAGGGACCTGCCGCACAGTGGGGGCTCCCGTGCCAATGCTGATGGGGGTGCTGGCTGCCCCGGAAGCCACGGCCACAGTCTTGGACACAGCAGCATTCACGCTGGGCAGGGACACCGCCGAGGTATGGACAGTGCCAGACCCACCGGCCACGGCAGGGCCCTGCTTGGCGTGGGCCGCCACTGTGATGGTCTGGCCTGCTTTCGGGGGCATCACTCCCAGGCCCTGCACAATGCGGATGGTGGCAGCCGGCTTCGCTTCTGAAGAGGCCACCGCACTCTTCCCCTTCTGGTCGGCCACACTCACACCAAGTGCCGGCATCAAGCGAAAGGCTGAGCTTGAGGCTTCTGCTGGCTTCAGGTCGGGAGTCACCTTGACCACGGTGGTACCTGTTGGCGTGGCTGAAGGGGCATTGGTGGAACCGGCCTTCGCAGGGCTGTCGGCAGCATGCACGGGATTGGAAGTGACATGTAAGGTAGCAGAGATGCCTTTTCCTGCGGTGCCGCTTCCTGCCCCGAAGAGGTCCTGGGTCAGCTTGACCGTGGTAACCTGGGACTTGGCCAATGTGGCCATCATGTCCGGAGTGATCCGCAGAACCGTCTGGCCTTTGGCATCTGTGGTGATGGAAGAGGGCGGCAGACGCAATACATCCTTACCCTGGATACGAAAGTTAGTGGCTGTGAGTGGAATGCTGCTGCCCGTCTGGGGCTTCACGCCGAGCTGCCCGGTGACCGCCACCTGGGTGGGGAGAAACAGCACTGACCAACAGGCTCGCAGCGGCACGCAGGCACAGAGCACAATCAGGCAAACCTTCACTACATGTGCATGTGCGTTTCATGTATTTCTCTAACTTTTTAAAAATGATAAACATTCACAAAAGAAGAGCATGACAAATCCATGTACCTATACCCCAGCTTCAAAGGTTATCACCTTGTTGGTCTTCAATCTACCCTTCCCAAGGTCTGGGGGGCCGAGAGAGGAGGATACAGGAGGAGTGAGAATATTTTTAAGTAAACTAATATGTAGCATTTTGCTGATTGATGCTTCTGTACATCTCTAACCTAGAACACTTTCTAAATTAAAAAAATAATCACATACTATTACCTAATAACATGTATTCACATTTCCCCAATGGTCTTAAAAACATCCATTCATAGTTGCGCCAACCTCCACCCTGAGGGCAGTACAGCAGTGGGGCCCAGCTCCCGGACGCGATGGATGCAGCCCTTCCAGCCTCAGGGATTCTGTCACACGAGCACGGCCTCCTCTCTCTGCGGCACCACTGCCACCGGAACGCAAACGCCGCAATGTGTCCTGTCCGCAAACACGACAGACCCCTGTGGACCGCACATCTCCCTCCCCTGTTCCGCTCCAGCCCCAGTTCTCTGTTCTCTTCAAAGAGCCAAATTACTCTAAAAATTATCTGCCTTCACTATCTCCATTTCTTTGTCTCACATTCTCTTTTGAACACATTCCCCAAAAGCCACCAATCAGTGGACCCAGTCACGTCCGCTCAGCACCCACGTCCAGCGAGGGGCCAGTCCTAACCCTTGCATCCCTCCCACTCTCATGCACCTGGTGCCTGCACTGACCTCAAGGGGCACCCTTTCCGCTCCTGGCCTGCCTTACAGTCTCCGCACCTCAGCGTTCTCCATCTCAGGCAATTATCACCATCAACGCAGTCTTCACTCCAGCCAAAAGCCACAGCATCGATCTGGACCCCCTTCTCTCAGACCCGAGAAGGTATCAAATCATCAGAAAATCACAGACCTGACCCTGGCACCCTGAGTTTGGAACTCCTGCTCTCTCACCCGCCGCGATAACCACTCATAGGAAACCAGCACGACCTCTCCCTGGCCCATGGCAACCGCCTCCAACCCTGTCTCCAGGTCCCACTCCTGCCCCCTCTAGTCCGTTCTACACAGCAGCCAGGGGCATGCAAACCAGATCAAGTCATTCTGGCTCACAATCTCTCCATGGTTCCTTATCACATTTGAATTACAGTCAAAGTCTGACAGGATCTAACCACTGGAAACCTCTCAAGAAACCACATCCCAACACTTCCACACATGTGCTCACTAGGCCTCAGCCACCACTGCTTTCCTGTCCCCCCCCCCAATACTCCTGACTCAAGGCGTTCCACCTGCTCTTCCAGTGCCTGGGATGCATTACCTCCAGCTCCCTGTAACATGGCACACTTTCCAACCTCAGTCCCCACTCTCAAATGCCACTCCTCAGACAGGCCTTCTCCAGTCGCCCCAGCTGAACTGCGCACTGCACTCCACACCTGCCCACTGACATTCACAGCCCCGACGGCCCCACCCCGGAGTACCCGTTCGCCCACTGGCTCGGGGAAATACGCACCCCATGAAGGAGCAACTTAGTCTGTGCAATATACCACTAAAGCCCCAATATTTTTGACAGTGCCTGGCACACACAAAGTACTCAATAAATATTTAATGAAGAACATGTTACTTTATCATTACATAGCCCCATTTCCCCTGTAAAACAGGGATGACAAAAGTGCCTGCTCCGCGGTGCTGAGTATTAAGTTACTTAACAGCCATGATGCAGTCAGCACAGTGCGGGCACTAGCTGCTATTCTGCCTGACAGTTCTTTGAGGTTCTATAGCTAGCCTTGCATGTTCACAACCAAAAAAGTACAAACATAGTCTTTTACCAGCGGTGAACTGAAATACCAATGAAGCATACAAATGAAGTTATACCGCAGGCGTTAAATTTAATTCTCGGAGAGTCTCCTCCCAGTTCAGAAACTCAGTTGCTACATGGTGAAGTAGACGGAAGGAGCAGCGAAGCCTCTTCAGCAGCTGCAGAGCCTGCGCTGCCCTGGTGGGGACGCATTCTTGAAATGCCTGCGCACTAAGGATGGGAGATCCCCGACCATGGAGACCTCCGCTGTCCTCTGCTTCAGGACGAAGGGGTCGGGCCCCACCCACCTGCTTGATGATGCTCTGTCCACTGACGTTCTGAATGACAGCAGCTGTGGAGGCACTCGGGGCAGAGGTCCCGGGAGAGCTCGTGGCCAGCTTGCTTGCAGGGCTGGCTGTGGCAGGGAGGCTTGTCACCGTGAGCCCCGTCTGCCCGGGCCCCGGCCGCTGCACAGTAGCCGCTGCCGTCTGGGCTTTGACTGGAACAGTGGCCATCACTGTCTAGTTCAGAGCATGAGGCCGAGAGCTTAATTAGACACTAAGACGCAGACCGAAACACTGCCCCCCAGGGGTGTGCCTGTGCAGGCACTTCTAATCTAACCGGGCTTCCTGCGCACCAGTCTCTAAAACGGACACGTGAAGTTCCTATGCTTGTGAGCATGCCTTTCATGTTCGGGATGATCCCACACGTAACACCCCATCCCCACATACTGCAGACGAACAGTATGCCCCTTTTATAGTACAGGACGCTGAGGCAGAGGACTTCTCTCTAAAACTGCATGACTAGTTAGGGGCACGGCTAAGTCTAGAGGCACATCAGATGGAGCCTGAGATTCAGGAGCACAGGCCTGGACTTCATCCCACCTCCATGAGGAACCTAAAGTTATAATGCTGGGTAAACCACCAAACTGCTCAGAAGTTCCGATCTGCCATGTGTAAAGCAGAACTCCTGAAAACTCTGGCCCAGCCATGAACGTTAAACAAGTTGTGTAATGAAGATCCTCATCAGCAGACAGAACATAAGGCCCCTCAGTCCTTGCCCAGACTGCCCATTGCGCTCACAGCCCACCGCAGGGTCTGCTGCCCCCGTTTACCTGGGGCACGACTTTGGTTTGCGCAGCAGTGGCTGGAACGCGAATCTGAGGTCCTGCTGGATTCGGTGGCAGTGTCTGTGCTGGCCCAGCTGATTGCTGAGTCACAGCGGGAAGGCTAGGCTGGGCCACCACCCGTACCTGGGGCAAGCCGGCCGAGCCAGAGTGGCCTACAACCCGGGCGGTGGCCTGAGAGCTGGGTGGAGTCTGACTGGAAGCTGGGGAGAGCATCGTTCCCAGCTGTGGCATTGTTGGTGAAGACACCAGAAGAACACTAGGAGGAAACAGGGGGCAATGACAGCCAACCAAGTCAGGACAGGCACACAAGAGGACTTCAGAGGGAGCAGGCTAGAGAAGCAACAGAGGAGCTTACCCGGAGCTAGACTTAGCTGGTTCCGAGACAGGAGCAGGGCCACTTTTGTTGACCGCCGAAACTGGCGGAGGGGAGATAGGAGTGGCGGGCAAAGCTGGAGTGGTGGGGGTCACGGGGGTGACTGGGGTGGGTGGCATGCTGGAGTCACTGAGGCTCATCTGGCTCTGCTCAGAAGGGCCACTGCTGAGGACCTTCATTGAACTCTCCTTGCTATTGGACTTCTGTACGTAGAAGATGAAGAGAAATTCACGCGCAGACTTAACAAAGGTGCGTGAAAGGGAGGCATGGCCCGTGGTTCCTGACGCACTGCACTACAGGGGAAGGCCTCACTACCCCCTTCCCTGACACCGCTAAGCCAGGCACTCTGAGGCAGTCACTTACCACCTTGGATGAAGGCTTAGGTTTTTGCTGAAGGGCTTTTCTGGCTTTTGCTGCCGCTGCTTGTGCTTGGTGAATCCGCTCTGTAAACAAGAGGGAGACGCTTCAGCGGTAGTTTAAGCACAGTGACAAGGGGGGTTTCATTAAGAGCCCAGGCTTCGCTGGGGGCTGAGCCCTGCCTAAATGTCACTGAAAAGCATCCTGGAATTGGGGCAGAAAGTCAGAAGCATCCCTACACTAGCTGGACGCTGCCCAGAGGCCTCACACACCAAACTCTTCCTCGCTCCTGTCACGATGCAGGTAGATCCACAGCTTCCGTCCAATGTCATATTTCACACATGGGTCTTTTTCATAATGGAGCCGATCCAGTGCGCCACTCACTACTGTATTCACCTAGGAACCAGAACCAAGGGGACAAGGGACAGGTCAGACTCGAACACGGGAGAAAAGCGCTGAGTGTAAGTCACGGTTGCTGAGCTGATCATGTCTCAGCAGTGGGGCAGCACTCCCAAAAACTCACTGGGGATCATGTGCCCAAACAGGAAACACTAAGATTCCTGAAAGACTGAGCTGCCAACCCCTGAAGACAACAATGATCTCAGACCCACAGAAGCTGTAAGAATACTCAGAGTCAATTTGTGCTTCACTAGCAGTAAAGGTCTTAGGTTATCACTCTTCACCTGTCTTGAAACACCTTTCTTTCCTCTTAATTCAGTCTTTATAAATTTATGTTATTGTATATTTCCTGATAACTTTCCTGAATTCCTTTCTGGAGCAAAACAAAAATAACCTCTCCTCCATCCTACCTGAGTGCTGGTGACATCTGGGGCGAGAAACTGGGAGTCCTTGAGCAATTCACAGATCTCTGCTCGCGTGCCCTCGCCATTAGGCAGCCGAGCCGCCGCGTCTCGAACTGGTGGCATCAGGAAAGGAAGAGTCCATGAGTCAAGCAGGGCTGCTGCTGAGGAACCCTTCCTCTCCCACTGCACTGAGGAAGTGCCCCGAGGTTTCTCTGCCTCTCCCCGCCACAGCACTGGGCAGACACTGCCCTCTAGGGGCAGGCCCCTATACACTCATCACCCTTTCAGCTGAGACCAAACATGACCTCTTGGGACCATTATAAACAGAAGTACAAAACCACATATTGTTAGTGCTGTGATGCTCTGAGAGAAATCAGAAGTTTTCACATCACGTGACAGCTGTTGCAGACATCTCGAAACACCATTTCCACGCATCACTATTTGGAAACTACAGGCGTTGTAAGACCTGCTGCTAGACCTTGTCATTTAATATCATAAAAATTCATAATATTTCTGCCTAAGAAACTGGTTTTAATATTTTGATAACTTTTAATATAACTGGTTTCTCTTGTAACTCTAACCATAGTATTTTATGCATTTAAAGACCCAATTCTGAGAAGAGGCCCACAGGTTTCACCAGACTCATAACACAAAGCAAGGCTAAAAACATCACGTTTAAAGGACGCACAGTCTGGAAGAAGCCAGTCCCTATGCTCGCGCTAACTGCTTACCTGTGAACAATTCCTGCAAGAAAACAGACCAGAGCGCAGACTTCAGGAAAGAAACAGTAAGTCCGGATAAACCTCTGGGGGCAGAAGCCCCCTCCCCACACTCCAAAGCTTCCTAAAGCTACACCTGGCCCTCAGAGCTGTCCCGTGCGTGTGGTTGTGGGGCAGGGGGCAGAGAGCAAGCACAGCTTGCTGCAGGTCTGAGAAGGAAAGCGACCGCACCCAGTGACAGGATGGTGACGTAGGCAGGCCGGTCCGAGCGCAGCAGGGAATGCTCCCGTGCCTTGTTGAGGGAGGTCTCCTTGTCGAACACGCCCTTCACGGGCCCCACCACAGACTCGAAGCCGTGCATGCGGAAGGTGAACGCCTTATGAGGCTGGCTGTACCTGCAACGCTCCTGTCAAGAGCAAAGGGACAAGGCTCGTACGTCAGAGCGGTGCGGGTCTCTCTAGGGCGCCCCTACGAAAGGGGTCGACCTGCAGAGATCACACGAGAAGCAAACAGGCTACTCCAACTAGGAATACCGAGCCACCAACAGTGGGGAAGCATGGTCCCCAAAGCCCAAGCCACAAGCCAAGGGACAAAAAGGCAAAGGTAAGTGTGTTTTGCTAGCTAGAGGAAAAGGTATTCAAAACGTTTCTCATCCCCTTTCCTTACATCATTTCTGCCCCAACAGACAACCCCAACCAACAGAACACCTAAGGCTGCAGGTGTGAATTCCCTCTAAGAACGTGGACCCAAGAAGAGCCCTGCCTGCATGGCCTCCCTAGCTATTTCTTACCTGCTCCTGAAAAACTCGTTTTTCCTCCCCAGTACTGGGCCGCACCACATAGTCAGTTCTTCTGGAACACAAGGAATTTGGGGGAATCTAAAAAAAGCTGAACTCACGTAGACGGGGAGTAGAGCAGTAGTTTTCCCAGGGGCTGGCAAAGGAGGGGAATGGGCAGACGGGGGTCCAAGGGCACAGACTCGCAGCTGTGAGACGAGTAAGCCTCAGGTGTCCGGTGCAGAGCACACTGACCGCGGTTAGTGAAGCTGTTCGTCCCACAGCTGGGAGCTGCTGAGAGCGACCACACGCGTTCCTACAACACACCCCCAACACCGGTAATTACGTGAGCTGATCGATGTGTTAGCTCACCTTACTTCAGCAATCGTTTCACCATACATACATGCATCAAATCAATACAACAGTATACGTCAACTGCATCTCAACGAAGCTGGGGGAAGAGACAGGGGACCACCCCAGACTGCAAACAGTCACATGAGACGCTGTGACACAAAGAGCTCAGGGCCAGACCAGAGGTTAAGAGACCTACGTTCTTGCCTCGGTTCTGTCCTAACCTTCAGCCAGTCACTTAAGCTCTTGCCTCAACTTCTTTATACGTAAACCAAGGAAGACAGATTGGGTGAATCACTATCAAGTGGGTACTGCAGAAGGGGAAGCCAGGGGAAAATGTCCACCCGTAAGGTAGATCACATCCCCCTCAGAACCTCCCCAACTCAGAATCCTTTGCTCAGGGAGCCACGTTTACCGATGGGAGCGCGCTGCCCTCCTGAGGCGCGCCGAGGCAGGTGAGCATCGGTGCACCCTAGGATTGCTAACGACCCCCACAGCTCTCACACTCTGAGAAATGTCAGAAAACCATGGCAGTATCATGAAGTGCAGTCTCCTGGGACACCCCCACAGTTAGAGGATCATACTCACACCCGAGGGACAGGTGTGGTGGCATCTGCGCCGTCTTCATGTTCTTGCTGGAGAAAAGGAAAACACAAACAGGTAGATGAACTAAAGAATTCTGGCTAACAGAAGGGCTCTGGAAACCCAATGAGAAAAATCTGCTTTCTTTAAAAACCATACCTTACAGAATGTCTGGTCTTTGGTTTCTAGCCACAGCTGGAAGAGCGCAGCTAATTCCTTTTCATTATCTTGGGACTGGCCTATCAGAAGAATTAAAAGACAAAAAATAATAATAAAGCGAACTAAGGTGTTACTCAGAATCTCCCCTCTCCTTACTCCCTGTGCTTCTGTCAGAGGAAGTGGCTCTCAGGACCTGCAGCCACGGCCCTCTGCACACACTACCCACTCAGCCTGCCCCGCTTCCATCGCCGTCTGCCTAGACCACCCCTTCCGGGCGTCCCCTAACTAAACCACTCACTCAGTAAGTGTCTGCTGACACAGTGAGTGCTGGCGAGGCCGTAGAGAAAAGGGAACCCTAGTGCACAGTCAATGGGACTGCAGACTGGTCCAGCTGCTGTGGAAAAGTATGGAATTTCTTTGAAAAACTAAAAATGCAACTGCCTTTTGTCCCAGCAATTCCACTACAGCGAATATATCATAGGAATCTCGAAACACCAATTCCAAAGAACTCATGTACCCCAATGTTCATAGCAGCACTATATACAAGAGCCAAGTGCTGGAAGCAGCCTAGGTGCCCATCAGCAAATGAGTGGATCAAAAAACTGTGGTACATTTACACAATGGAATTCTCCACAGCAGAAGGAAGAAGCTCCTACCCTTTGTAACAACATGGATAGAACTGGAGAGTATTATCCTAAGTGAAGTAAGCCAGGTGGTGAAAGACAAATACCATATGATCTCACTTTATAAGAGGCATCTAATGAACAAAATAAAGTAAAAAGCAAAATAGAATCAGAGGCATGGAAACGGGACAGACGGCAGTGGCTGGGGTACACGTGGAAATGGTGGAAAGAAAGGGAAGGAGCTAGTCAAAAATCACGTATGAATGACCCACGGACATGGACAACGGTGTGCGGATTGATTATGGGAGCAGGGGGTGGGCTGGGTGGAGGAGGGCAAGGGGGAAAATTGGGACAACTATAATAGAATAAGAATAAACAAAAAATAAAATAAGTATTTGCCGAGCAGCCACTATGCGCCACAGTGCATGCTAGGTTAGAGTCAGTCCCTCGTGAAGTTTACAGGCAAGTGAGGAAAGAGCACATAACAAATAAAATCTTAAAGTGGCAGGTGTCACAAAGGATGTGATGAAAGCTTACCCTAGGAAAGTTATCCTGTCCTTGGCGGGGTGGGGGGTGGTGGCTAGAAAAGGTTCCTTCTGGCTAACGAGGGCACAAAGGCACCGCCACTCACAGTGCCCAGCAACAAGGACGCCGACAGGCAGGAGAAAAGCTGGACTCCCCCTGCCCTGCCCCAAACGAGACAAGCACTTTGCCCATGTCCTCCTCCGCTATCACTTTGTTCCGACTCCTGCTGTGGCACTTGTCACATGATGTCTCCTGCCCAGACCAGCCACCACAGGGACCATCACCCAGGTGTGCTGGGTAAAGAAGGCACCAGCCAGGGCCTGGCCTTCTCCAAGGCTGCTGAGCTGACCTCACCAGGTCTCCTACCTCTTTTCACCAGTCAGTGCACAATACCATCACCCCAGGAAATTCCGGGCTTTCTTACCCTGCGCAGCTCCTCTTACTCCCAATTCTGCCGTCTAGAAATGTGACTTCATAACCAGGAAATTCTCCTACAGCCACATCCCCTTCCCACAACACTCCCTCCACTTCCTTGTTCGGTGTGACTTCTGGTTCTGCCTAACCCTTCTGCCGTGGGATGTGCTGGCTATTCATTCCCTCACAGCCACACCCCTCAGAGCTGAGCTCTGCTCTCAACCCTGTAACTGATTCCAGACTATTTTTCACCAACTCTTCCGAAATATCAAAATAAAACAAAGGCTGGCCCACCTTGCTCCTCACCCACCCACGTCCCACCAGCCTGCTGTTGCCCACACAGAAGGCCCATCCAATATCCCGATCCTCGGTCCTGTGACCTCAGAGACCTCCTCCCCCCACCCCAGCCATTTGTTCCCACAACCAGCTGGACTCTGTCATTACCTCACACTGCTTCCAAATGCCTGATTCAGTATTTCTCAACCCTGTCTATAGGTAAGAATCACCCGGGAACTTATAAAATACCCAGGCTCCAGCCGTGCCCAAACAATCAGAAGGTCCATGGGGAAGGCCTAGGCATCAGTATTTTTCAGAAGTTTCCTCCTGATTCCAGTATATGGCCAGGGCTGAGATCTACTAATCCACACATTCTGCCTCCCAACCACCATCACCAAGACTTCATCCTTGTTTACCTCCTCCGACCAAAGCACTACCTGGACTCAGAACTGCTCGTCCTCTCCTCCAATCCCATCAGCCGCCTTCCTTCACATGGCTCTCCCTGTTCGGTCTACAGTCCTCATTTCCATGGTACCCTTACCAACACAGTGCTGCCTACCGCCTCTGCTCTTCTCTCAGCATCACTCCCATGCACACTACCCACATCCTCCAAGCCCCAGCTCAGACAGCGGAGGGCTACCAAAGAAACACACAAAAAAGGTGATGAATGCCACTACCAATGAATGACAAGCAGTGTCCACTGGCCCCAACACTGCCCAGCTATCTGAAGTCGTCTCCAGTCAGGCTGGTCTTCCACGCGCCGCGCTGACTACCCCCTCACTCTTCTTGGCTCCCTCCTCACCCACGACACACGCCCTCACCTCTCTCAGCTACTACTTTAACAGCAAAGCCACCGGACCAACTCCCTCAGGATTCCCACAATAAAACCTACAAAGCCTACTGGTCTGAACCCATCACTTCCACCTATTACAAGAAGCATGATGTCGCCGGCCATCTCAGGCCAATCCCGTCACCTCTTCCCATGAATGTACACAGTCAATTTTCCCCACTCTCCCGTATCGGCAACCTTTCTTCCCACTGTAACCTTCCCATCAGCAGTCAGGATCACCCAAAATTTCCTCTCTTGGCTACAAGTTCCTGTACTATCCTCCCCTCCCCAGCTAAACCTCTACAAAGAGTTGTTTAGATGGTCAACAAAAACTCTAAACAGAGCCCCTCTAGAACGGAGTGGGCGCGGCCACGCCAGAGCACTGCCTTGCATGTCTGCGGCCTCCAACTTTGGAATGTTACGACTGAGCAAAATAACCTTTGGCCTGGGTCTACGCAACCTTGTTTCCCAAAAACTATTTGCAAAGATAACAAGACAGCAGTCATTATGACTACTGGACTGAGGACTGCCAGTTACTATTTCTAAGTTAGCTTACCTGAACCAAAGGAACACCTTCCTTCTATTGATGGGACTGCCTCCCTGCTTCTCATACATACTCATTGCTTTTGCTTCCTAACTGGAACATTACCTGGGTTTCTACCTGAATCAGTGCTTCCCAAATAGCTATTCTTTTTTTTTTTTGATCTCAAATAAATGCTTGTTGCTCTCACTTTGAAAGGCTTTTACATTTAGCTTAACAAGATCCACTGTCTCTTTAACTAGTGTGTACAGGTAAATGTTTAACTGGCTGCAAAAAAGGGAGCCCTGACTGGGAGCATTTGCAGATCTCCACGGTGCACGTCAAGGGTCAGCTAACTGGCCACCTGTTTTTGTAAACCAAGTTTTATGGGCACACAGCCAGGTCTGTCCATTTACATACTGACCACAGCTTCTTTGCACTGTGATGCCAGGGCCAAACACATGAAACAGTAAGCATCTGGCCCATGAACTTAAAATACTTATCATCTGGCTGTCATGTTGGCCACCCCTGGCATACGGGTCCCACCATGGCTGATGTCAAGCTCCCAGTCCAACAGAGGAATGAGCCGCAGTTAGCTATTACGAGTCGCCTTCAGCTTGTCACTGTCCTTAATGCGCATCATTCTGATAAGGCATTACTCTTACAAGAAATTCATCATTTCTTCCAGGTCCACACATCCAGTCTTTACCTTACTGAACCTTTTAGAAACAATCAGGGCTAATAACCACTCCCCAGTTCTTGACTCTCCCATTACTGGGCTTCCAGGATTCAACCATCCGTGGCTTCCTCCTAACTCTGCAGTCACCTCCTCTCCCGACACTCACCCACGCAGCCTCCTCTGCCTCGTTTCTCAAGGCTTCGTCCGTGGCCCTCTGCTCTCCTTGTTTAACACTTTCTCCCAATGCCTTTGACTTTCCATACTATATATACGCCAACAACTCTCTACGCTCGACTCTGGTGTGGATTCTAAACCCGCGTATCCTATGCCTATTCAGTATCTCCACTTAAATACCTCAAAGACAGCTCAAACTCGGCAAACCCAAAACTACACTCACGCTACTCACCCTTCCCCAAGGCAGGCCATCTTCCACAACTGTCTACCTTGATAAATGACACCTTCCTCCACTAAATACAGATCTAGCACAGGGAGGCTTGATGGCCCTCTTCCCTCACTCCCACATCCATTCATAACCAAGTCCAGAACTTTCCTCTCCTAAAACTTTCTTAAATTCTCTCTCCCCAGGTCATAGATGATTACCATCATCTCTACATAAGCCTGTGTGACCTTCTGGAACCGAATCTTCCCTGGCAGCACTGACCTACGCTGCCCCCTCCATCTGGAATGCCTGACCCTTCTGTCTGCCTGGCTCCTTCCTAATCATCATGAATATCTCTGCTCACGTGCTCCCTCCCCAGGAAGGTCCTCCCTGACTTCCCAGGCTACACCAATGCCTCATTATAATGCCTATCCTTTCTGGTGCTTTCCCCTCGCAGAATGCATGAGTCTGATAGTTCACTTGAATGACTATCTGTTCTGCAAACAAACCTCAAAACCCAGGAAGGGAGCACGCTGTCTGAAACTTGCAAACCATCATATCCCCTAGCACCTAACACAGTGCCTGACACCTAGGAGCGGAATAAATGTCATAAAAATGGATGGAACTACTGCTTTCACGGCCTTCTCCTCCATGCATCTCCTCACAGACTACCCGAGAGAGTAAACAGAAAGGTTTATGAATCTCAACACAAAATCCACAGATTTTTCTTATCACCATCACCAGCTAACAGTCACCAAGTTACTATAACTCACAGAATAAGTGGAACTTGATAAACTTGAAACAAAAATAAGAATCCTGTTCCCGAAAAAGAGCTTATTCAGAGCTGTCCAGCATCTTGTTGCACACTGTCCTCAATGACAAAGCCCGTTTTAGGAACGAAAAATAACTGCATTATCATAAATTAATCTAAAACATAGGTACAATTAATATAAACATTGATTCCATTGTAAAATGCCCCTGCGTATTTAAACGTAGGCACACCAGAGTGCATTGCAATAGAAGGGCTATTCCGTCTCAGCTTCAGTGAGCCCAATCCAATGGGGGAGTGCAAGGGGTGAGATTCAGACCCCGAGTACCAAAGGGGCCTTTTACTTCATGTTGCTCTTTTCAACCTCCCACTGGACTATACTGCTGAATGGAAGGCAAAAGAAGATTGGGGGAGGAAATGAGAGAACGAAAACCCAGTGTTAAGAGTAGGTAATTATGAATTACTTACCAAGCAATTTCCACTGCTGGGTTTTCTCTTTGAATTCAACAAATGGAGAGAAACTGGAAGGTACAGCTGCAAGAAATGGATGACACAAGCCACACAGGTCAGAGAGAGTGCTAAACTCAGATTAATGAACACCTCTGAACTCTGAGATAACTTCTGATTGTTTCATGGCGTATCAGGAGAGCAGAGACCTCCAAGGCATGACATTATGCAAAGCCATACGGGTTTAAACCAGTAAAGCCGCAGTGCACTATAAGAATTAATTAGACAAGGGGGCTGGGGGTAACGACCCTACAGAATAAAGCTCCTTACCTCGGCTTTCTCCAGCAAGATATTGCAGGGCTGGCAACACCAACTCCGCCCAGTTGGGGGCTGCAGAGAACCAGCTATTGAGGGAGCTGGCTGGAGACGACTGCCAATCCAACACCCGCTCCTCTAGCTGCAGGAGAGGAGAGGCAGACCCAGTTAGAGTCCTGTGCTAACCAGCAATTCCACGGATGTGCCCGAGCAAGCTGGGGTCTATCTGTCCAGTTTGCCCAAGACAGAATGCAAGGTAGCTGCAGGCCTTGGGAGCAACCCAGAGTGCTGCTTGTCAAGCTATGGAGCACTGAAAATTTCTACGGTTTGAAAACTCTAATGTACATATGACTTTCCCAAAACTCTTACCACAGGAAGGCTAGACTGCCCCTCCAGCAGCAAGATTTCCAGTAGAAGAGAGAAAAAGCTGGAAGATATTTCATTGATTCCGAGGCAAGGCTTGAGGTCTTCAAGAGGCCTAATGAAGGAAGAAAAACGTGAGAAAAAAGACCCAGAACACATCCCTAGACTGGTTTAGGCTTGCCAAGCCTCCTGTCAGTCATAAAAGACTTTGGTCAAGGACCACACCATACACTCCCCCTAGCAGGACCCCTAGGACTCTGGGCTAGGGGTTCAACACAAACCAGTCCACACCAGCACCAGTACTGGGCACACCCTTAGGGTTAACCTTCCACCCACGGGCAGGAAGCTCTGTGGCCCACTCACTCCTCCTTGATAGCAGGCACTGCCAGCGGAGACGGGGCCTGCGAAAGAGGCGGCAGCCCCTCCGCACCGCTTAGGGGCTCAGCCAGATCCTCCGCCTCTGACTTGATCGTTTTTATCTTCTTCTTCTTCTTCTCCTCTTTTTCCTTCACCTTTTTCTTAAGGACGGCCAAGTCATAGAGGGCTGGGAAGAAAAAGCAACACAAGTCATAGAACTGCGTTTCTACATGAGGAAGTGAGAAGTTTCAGCTGCATATTATTTTCTCAGGCCCACCAGTAAAAGGAAGACAAATCTCAAAAATAAGATACTCAGTTTTGTTTACCAAACCCAAAGAGTGATTTGCAAATTATCTCTTAACAGTTATTAAGGAGCCCCTAATGATCTGCTGGTCTGACTTTATATTCACTACCCACCTATAAACCCATAGAGGCAATAACAAGAAAATGTTATCAGCAAGAAGAAAGCTGTGATTTCATTCATTCTCAACATGGAGGCAGGCTCAGGAAATTTACTATCACCAGATGATGACGCCCTACAGTGGATGTCCTGTACCTGCTAGCGAACCTTTCCTGCCAGCGTTCACTCGCGTCATGATGTCATTGAGAGTCAGGTCCCCCGTCAAAAGGTCCGGGTGGTCCTACAGTGACAATCAAAGAGTTGTTACGGAATCTCAAATACAAAGCTCAAACTGCTAGAGGTCTTGCCAATTTACCCAACAGATACTTAGATGTTACGTGCGCTTAAGGAAATCATGTTGAATTAAAAACACACACAGATAAAAACTGCTCTTCAAAACGAGCCAAAGGAGAGCCCAGTTACAACTTTTCTATCATACAGCATTTACAGTTTATAAAGCTCTTTCGCATTCCTTATCTTATGTGCTCTTCAAATAGTCTTGCTAAATACTGTATTTTAAAGTCTGAAAATGGGACTCAGGGAAATGAAGGGATCTGCCCACCACCACAGGGTAAGTGGAAAAGACAGGCAGAGAAGTGAGCTCTGACCTCAACTATGGGACTCTTCCCAGCTCACCGCTCTGCCCAAAGCAGACAACCTTTTCTTCCTCCCCTACGCTCTCTGGCTTGGCTGCACTGGAACTGCCTTGAGTTGGTGGAATAACAGAAGCAGTAAAAATGGGGAAGAGCACTGGATCTGACTCGGCTCTGCCACTTACTAGCCGAAGGGCCAAGGACAAGCTCCTTCACCTCTCTGAGCTCTGGTAACATGGATGTGATTCACATACCAGTCTTAAGTGAAGATTAAATCAGACACTATGTTAAGCATGCTCTATAAAGTCAAAGCATGTGTCTTCTCACATCTCTGGTTCTCCTGTCCTCTAACAGCGATAAGGAAAGGAAGCAGAAAGAAAGTCGTGACTCCCTGTACCTTCCCTACAATAGCCAACCCAGAGATTTCAGACAACCGCGAGTGACCACACACACCCTCCCCCCGTCTTACCGGTTGGTGTTTCCGCTTCTCATGGTGCTTCTTTAACATTATCTTCAGGTCATTGTCCCCCAGTTCTATTTTATCTGAAAGAAAAATGAACCAAACCACATGGACTAGGTCATTTACTCACATGACGCTGAAATGTAAAACCTCTCTGGTCACCTGGGACACTCAAAAGGAAGGTGTTTCTGAGTGTCCCTCTGACTACTGCCCTACAAGCGCCGACACTCCTGACCCAGCCAGAGGTCAACTCTTCAGTGTTTCTACACATCAGTCAGTACCAGTGACCTCAGTGACTCGGCTGCTCCTGAAACATACTACAGGTTCTTACACTCTTCTCTGATTCCTAGCCCAATAAAAACCCTCTAACTTCACAGGCTCTGATCACCCCTTTTGTTCCATTATTAAGCTGTCCCTCAGCATTGCTATTTTGTTTTAAGATTCTGCTTTAGCCCAAAATACCAGCTGATCAGCGCCTAAGAAAAATTTTCAAAGCAAAAAAAGGAAGGAAGGAAGGCCTACCTACTTGTAAAAAAGTGGAACTGTACAAAAACTTCTCCAAATTCTCCCAGTGGGTAACAACCTAGTCCTCACCTCCCTCTGAGGGCGTTCCTGAGTCTCCCTCCAGAGGCCCCAGAACGCCCACAGCACCAGTGAGTTCTCTCACCTGCAGTCTTCATATCCGTGGTTGAAAGTGTGGGCACCACCCTCAGGGGCACCGCAGGGCTAGGAGAACGCGCTGGAGAGCTCGGAAGCCACGAGCTGAGATCTTCAAAAGAAAATTTTTCTTGTAAATCCAACGTGGCTGTGGACTCCAACAGGGGAGATTGGGTAAGTGGCCATTTGGGTTCAACAAGGGCAAGACAACAACAAGGAGGCCAGGGTTCCACCATTCCTTTCTGCCCCTTCCCCAGGCGAACGGGAGCACACTGAGGCCATTTAAACGGCTCTTCCGGGAGGAGAGACTTCCACAGAGTGGCGGGGTCGCACTGCGGCGGGCCAACAGTCACTACCACTCTCCTGTGGGGGGAAAGTGGTTCTCTCGAGTGGCACAGCAGGGCCTGCTGCGGAGAGCCCTGCCTTGCCGGCGGGCTCCTCACCTCCGCTCCAGCGCCACTCAGGCACCAAAGGTAAAACCGGTGCGAGGTCCCGCCCACCTAACAGGAAGGCCCGCCCCCCGACGGACGAGTGGGACGGCTTCTCTGCTGGGGAGACAGACGGCTACCCTGGCTCCAGCCCAGCAACAAGCAGCAACAAGCGGCTGCTGTGCACCCAAAGCCCCGGCCACGCCACGTGCCCGCCCGCGGCCACTCACCCTCTTCATCAGACGACAGGGCCGTGTCGCCACATTCCTCCTTCACTTCCCTCAAGATCTTCAAGTAGCGCTGCTGTGTCCGCCACTCGCGCTCCTCAGGGGTGCGGGACGGTGAAGGGCGCTTCGGCCGGAAGGAAAGGGCCGGGCCACTCCGACGGGCCATCTCCAGGAGGTCCTGGGAGAAGACAAGAGAGGGAACCTGTCATCGTCGAAAGCCTGGTCTGGCCCATTCTCGAAGTCTGCGTTTTCCTGTCTTTGTTTAACATGCTCAACTCTCTCCCTCTAGATCACAGAGAAGATGAACATACGAGTGTGCCAAATAAAAATGGCCTATTCTGACTATTAAATGGGAAAATTCTAAAACTGAGTGTTGAACTGCTCCACCGAAAATGAATACTCATTACGTTCAACACCAGACACCCACATTTCCTCACCGAAGCTTATACCACTTAGAGGCAGAACAACTCTGGTCCACCCCGGGGCCAGAGCTTGGGGCACTGCGCACCTGTCAGGTCACCTGCAGGCCCCCGTGCGGGTGCGCACAAATCTCAAAGCAGCTGCTTCTCTTACTAAGCCAGGACGGCTCTGAAAGCCATTGATTTGTCTTGGTAAATACTGAAGCCACGAGACTTCATCAAGTCCAAGAGGTACCTTTTTATTACTGTAGTAACATCTCTGAAATCAGGGTCCACCTTAAAATTGATCACAAGATAGGAAAATACAGCTGAATTGTGTCATGGCTTAATTGGCAGTGGTTTTTCCTTAGTGGTACCTTTTGTATTTTGTACCCGAGCCACTCCACGAAGCCACGCAAGCAGTGAGTCCACTGCCCACGTCTCAGAGCCAGCTCCCAGCACTACTTACGCTCCGGGACGCCAGAATCTGCTTCAGCAGCCGATGGAAGTACTGCTGCTGCGAGCTGAGGTATCGCTTGTACTGTGACTTGAAGCACAGCTGCCGATACTTGACCACCTCAGGGTTAAAGTGTCCATCTTAAAAAAAGGAGGTACAACTATAAATACACCAGTCAACAAACATTCAATCTGTGCTTAAAGTGTGGTAAACTCTACCAAACTGGAATATAGTATTGGTGGAGGGAAGGATAACCTCCATTTACACAGAGCCTGCAGTCCAGTGGGAGAAACAGCAAATAAACAGGTAAACAGATAAAGAATATTCAACTCTCTTAAGTACTACAGGGAAATTAAAGGGAACTGCAAGGGTAAGGAGAATTGAATCAGGAAAGGGGTCTCGAAAGAGTGATACATAAAATGAAGCCTGATTAAAGCAACTGTTGCAAAATATCAACAACTGACAAATGCAGGTGAAAGTTACATGAATGTCCATTGTATTAGTTTTCAACTTTTCTATATGGTTAAAAGTTTTCATAATGAAAACTGGGAGGAATATAAGGTATATGGGGAATTAAAAAATGAGAAGTGACAACGGGGAAAGGCAAAAGGAACCGTATGTGCTGAAGTGGGCCTTGAAGCATGTTCCAACCTTAAAGAAACATCTGACGGCGAAAGCGGAGTGGGTTGGGGCTGAGTGTCACGAAACAACCTGGGAAGGTGGGCCAAGGTCAAACCAACCAGAAACGTTTAGGTCATGGCACAAATTCTACCCTAGGTGCAATGAAAACAATTTGAAGGGTCGGAAGCAGGAGAATGGCATGGTTGAGAGAGAGAGAAAATCTGCGGTAGTGGTCCAGGGGAGAGACGACGGTGGCTGGGCGCAATGCTGTCCCTCCACACTCAGTGAAGGCCAAGACCCCAAAGATGGGCTGCGAGGCCCTCCGTGACCTGCCTCGTGCCACCCTGGCCTCACCTGCCACCCGTCTCCCTTTTCCTCTTCTCCATCCCCACTGGCCTCCATGCTATCTCCTGAACAGGCCACCTGCCCTACTTTTTCGAGGCCTTTGTATTAAAGTTCCCTCTGCCTTCAAAACTTCCTATTAACACCCAACATTTTCATGGCTTACTCTTTCAGCCTTCATGAAGTTTCTGTTCCGATGTCACCTCACTGGAGAAACCTTGCCCAAATATTACATCTAAAACAGCTCCTTCCCTGCACTCTAGTCCCAGTACCCTTATTCTTTGTTGCACTTAAACCAACAAACACTTGCTTATTTATCATTTGTTTTTCTCTATTAGAATGTAAGGTCATTACTCTATCTCCAGAGTTCCAAAGAATGTCTGACACATATAAGCTGATTAGTAAACAGTGAAATTAATGGAAGCAGGGAGACTTGGGATACATTTCTGAGGGAGAAAGATCAGACCTGCTGACAGTTTGGATGCTGGGGCAGGAAGGGGAGCAATGGGGAGGTCAGCTGAGCATGGTCCCTAGGTCACCGAACACGAGCAGCTGGTGCCACGACCAGAGACAGGGAGGTCTAAAAGAGGCCCACTTTGGACACATTAGATTTGGGCAGGTAGGCTTCGATGAGAATCGAGAGGGAAAGACTGGGAAGCTCATCTCGGAAAGCTACAATAAGGGCTCAAAGCACAAGGTGTTCTTTTTTTCCAACTGCCCTAATAGTGTCCAAGGTACAAACACTCAGACCAGTACCTGACACCTAACTGCCACTACATGGGGGCCTTGCATATATTAACTCATTTAATCTTCCTAACAACCCCATAAGGAAGGCACTACTAAACCCTCATTTCACAGATAAGGAAACTGAGGCACAGAGAAGTTAAATAACTTGCCAAGGCCACACAGCTAGCAAACGGGAAAGTCAGGTCTGACCACAGGTAGCCTGGAACTCCCAGAGCCCAGCTCTGCACCACCTGTTACTCGGCCTGTTGTAGGGAAATAGGGGATCTGACCTTCAAGAAATGGACCAAGGGTTTAATGTGACTAATGCTGTTTGATGTACAGAAATAAGACTAACGTTCTACTTCTTTGCCTCTGTGCTTCTTCGAAGCTATATTCCTTCACTCTTTCATTTCCCTGACTTTCAGACAGTCAATAAATGCTACGCCTCTGTTAAAATAACACTGAGGATACAGCGAGTTAAAGAAAATACTTAAACTATTATTATTTTAATAATTAAATCATTAATAATTATTTAACCAATTAAAACAGATCATTGGGATCTGTTTAATTGCTTTCACTGTTCTTCATGTGACTACTGGGAAATCTGAAACTGAACACATGGCTCCCGTGCCAGCTGCTGGCTGGCACTGGGCTGGACGGCAGCGAGACAAGGGGAGACAGGGAGCCCTGCAGTTTCTCTGTGTGAAGGTAAATACTCCGCAAAGTGATGTTCTCAGCAGCTCACTCCGGCAGCCACACGGGGGCTGCTGCTGCGGCAGCCCTAGCAGGAATCATCGTTGAAGGGCTCGTGACTGCAAGTGGCAAGCATGGAAGTAAGGATGGAACCGAAACAACGGGGTTAGCAAAGAAAGGGGGGCGGGGGAGTCAAAGACCCAGGAGGAAATGCAGGACAAGAAGAATCCCTGCTGCAGAGGGGAGAGAAGTGTCAAGATGGAGGAAGTGGCTGAAGCATCAAACACTCAGAAGGTCAAGAAGAGAACTAAAAAGCATCTGCTGGTTTGGAAATTATATGTTCATTAAAGAGCATGGAGCAGGGAGAAAACTTTAATGATTTAATAATAATTAAAGTGGTTCTTATGGGGACAACTGGTGAGATACAATGAATGCAGACTATATGTAACAATGTGCCGATGTTAAATTTCATATTCCAACGCAAAAAATTTCTCTGTGTTCTATATTTTTTATATGATCATTTGTGGCTATGTAAGAGAATGTTCTTGTACTTCAGAGATTAATACTGAAAAATTTAGGGGTACTATGTCTACAATACTCTCAAATGGTTCAGCAAAACTAATAATACAGTGGAACCTTGGTTCTCAAACTTGATTTGTTCCAGAAGGCTGTATAGTAAGTGATCTGTTCGAAAACCAAATCCTTTCTTCCCATTGGAAATACAGGTCTCAGGAGAAAAGGGTTGTTGGGTCAAGAACCTAAGTTTTATTTGACAACTGAGACATGTCCTTCTATGAACAACTTGTTCAAGACAGGAGACAGTGAGAACCGCGGTTTGACTGTAGCAGTGACAGTATGTACAGTAAAGATGACAGCAAACGTGGCAAAATGTTAATAACTGGTGAACCTCATGAAGAGTATATGGGTGTCTGTTATACATTCTCATAACATTTCTGTGGGTCTGAAATTTAAAATTAAAGATAGGAAGGGGAAATAAAAAGAGGTCCCTGGTGGCAGCAGCAAGAGCAGGCCTGCGGACCAGGAGGGAACAGCCATGGGGCTCAGGGCAAAACACTGAAGGGGCAGCTCCAGACGCCTCTCCAGGAGTCTGGAGATAAAGGGAAATGACAGAGGAAGATGAAGGGGACAGATGGGGAAGCACTTCTTTGAGCGTAAGACCCCTGAACACACCTACGGACTGGAAAAGAGCGAGTGGAGTGAACATCCAAGCAGGGAGCGTGCACAGGACAGAGGACAGGTAGCTGAGCAAACGAGGTCCCAGAAGAGGTGACAGACAAAAGGATCAAGAGCAGGACAAAAACTAGCGGGGGTGGAAATGGAAGGGAGGTGAGGAGGGCTGGTGTGGTGGGCTGGGGTGAGAGTAAAAGACAGAAAACTGTACCAGAACAACAATTTAAATAAATAAATAAATAAATAAAGCAAGCGGGCGTTAAACAGAAGGAAAAAAAAAACCCTTCTTCAGAGACGAGTCAAACAGGTCAGAATGGAAATGAACTCAGTAAGCTAGGGTGGAGGCTGGGAGTGAGAAACTGGAGTTTATGACGCAGGATCCTTTCCTTTATGATATAGGAGCCAAGGGAGTTTGATAAGCATTTAGAACTTAAGGGAAAGGTGAATGTTTTAAAAACAACCAGGAAAGATAACCGAACGTACAAGAATACCAATAAGAAATGATAGTTCGCACCTGAAACTAATAAAATATTTTATGTTAATGCAGTTAAAAAACAACTTTTTCCATAAAAAAACAGCAAACAGCAATCATAGCTGAGATAAGACTGATAACCGTAATAACCACAGTAATGCGACTGTCTTCAGCAACCATGGAACTGAAGTGTTACACTGGACAGGGTGAAACATGCAGCAATTCCAGCCTTGACACTCCTTGTTTATATCCTTACCAGACTATTACATCACTCTGGGGGAAGATATGACAGCAAAATAGATGGCGGTAACATTACGGAAGGTCCCTAACATGGCTCCTCTAAAACCAAGGAAGCCTCCCGTTCGAAGAAATGGTTTATTCCCCACTGAGACCCCTGGCTTCTGTGAAATAAACCTTTGCCAACCACAGAGGGGAATTCCTCTTTAAACTAATAACCCACCAAAGGAGAGAATGCTAATCTTAAACCTGTAAGATAGTGAGGTTTAAACGGCATTTGCAGCTGTCCAGTTTAATAAAACTTAAGTTATCCAGTTTAATAAAACTTAAGGAGACCCACTGTCCTCTCAGGGCCTCCTTCCAAAGCCGCTTCTCCCCAGGAAGGGGGAGGGGAAGAGGCTTCCTCTGCTTCTCTCTATGGGACAGAGAAAAATGTGACGTAAGAGTGGTTCTAAACCATTTCCAACCCCAGTGCAATGGCTGATTTGGGAAAAGAATC
Source organism: Glossophaga mutica (assembly GCA_039655065.1). Taxonomy (NCBI): domain Eukaryota; kingdom Metazoa; phylum Chordata; class Mammalia; order Chiroptera; family Phyllostomidae; genus Glossophaga; species Glossophaga mutica. The sequence goes on from CM077310.1 coordinate 26,187,366, forward strand.
ATTACTAGGTGCTAAAATCACCGAGTAAAACAAAGGCTTTTGGGAAATAAGAGTATCACATGGTCCCAAACATATCACCCCACAGACTGCTTCTTAATCACAAAGGAAAAAAGGCACCCTCACAAACAGTAAGTTTGACAGACCTCACTTAAACGACGGACCAAACGCGGCATCACCAACACTGGAAAAACTGACATCATGGGCCTTCTGAAATGATGGTGGAGAAGAAGGAACATTTCCCACACAGCATTCCAGGCAAAAATGTTTAACCCTGATCTAATTGTGAGAAAACAAGACAATTTCCCAGAAGACAGGATGTTTTACGTTCAAGTGTCCTAAGCTCTTCGAAAATGTAAGTGTTTTGAAAGGCAAAAAGGGTAGAGGGCACCACCAGACTCAGGAAGCTAGGAGACATGCGATCCAAACGCAATGCGTGAACCTTGACTTGGTCTTGGATTTAAGAGGCAACCACACAGGACATTTGGAACAACTGGGAAAATCTGTACGCGGGATCTTCTGTGATGCTACTTGCTCAACGTAAAAGGTCTCGGGCGTGATGACAGGAGTGCAACCACGTGGAGAACATCCTTGTTAAGAGACACATACATGCTGAAGTACTTGGCTGTAGTGTCACGTTTTCTGCAGCAAAATGTATGTGATTCAGACACACACACATGCATCCAACACACACACACACACACACGTGTAATGATGCAAACAGTAAACTGTTAAAAACTTTCAAAGATTAGTCATAAAGGTGCCTCTAAGATGTCAGTAATATTTTATTTCTTAATCTGGGTGGTGGTTTTACACAGCTGAGTTCATGTTATAATGAATCACTGAGCAATACACGTATGATTTATATATTCCCTATATAAGTGAAAAATTTTATTAAAAAATAAAAGAACATCAGTGTTACACACAAAACCACTCTCTAAGTCAATACCTGTACGTACAAATAAATAGAACAAAGTGAAGAAAGGCATATTCACCTAAGTGAGTGTGCTCCTACCTTCCACCCCTCTCAAAAACAGACTGCTGAGCTACGCACCTCGGAAGAGCTTCTGGGCAATGTGCAGAGGGTTTCCAAAGCGGAAGTTCTCCCCACTGAACAGGGCCAGGATGAGCTGACTTTGCTGCTCAATGTTGTCTTCAGGAAAGCGAGGCAGAAACTGCTGGAGATGTTCGCGCTGAGAGTCACTCAATACTTCTTCCCATGTGGAGAGGCTGACCACATCAAAGAATATCTCAGGCTAGGAGAATGAGGAAAAGCAGAAAAAAAGCAAGTAAGAGAAAAAAATAGGTCTTTAATTCAGTTTTTTGTGTATGAGTGGTAAAACAGACATGACATAAAATTCACCATTTCATTCACTTTTAACTGCACGGTTCAGTGGCATTAAGTACATTCACACTGTTATGCAACCATCACCACCACCCAAGTTTTAAGTTTTTGACACAAACTAAAATTCTACTGACGGCAATTCAATTCTCCAAACTGAGAGATCTGTAAAAACCACATATAAACCAAAGTCTTACACCAAACAGGAAATAGTAATCCAATGGAAAATTATCTCAGTAGAGAGAATCCCACTAGGAAACCATTTCTGCCAGGAAGGGACATGATGGCAGACATCAGAGTTAAGCTTAAAAGGAGTTCCAGGGAAGAGTTAAGATGGGAGGAGAGAACCTGAGGAGTTGAGGTCGCCTGCTGAGTGAGAAGCAGCAGGATGGAGTTCACTTTCAACCCAATCACATGCTGGATATCTTCTGTGTGCTACACACTGAGACAGACTAGTACTGCATACATATTGTCTGGATGTGCAAAAAATTCAACACTAATTACCATGCAGTTTAAGAAGTTTACCTATAAGCACACAGGAGATGCACGCATCCCAGACTTAAGGTTTCAGAGAACACCTACCCAAGCAAGTGACATTTTAGATAACGAGGGACAAGGAAAAAAAAAAGATGGTGAGGCCAGAGGGTTAAAAATCCAAGAACAAGAACTCAGGCAATGTGTGGCTGGCATGTGGACATGGAGGGAGGGGAGAGGCAGCAGATGGCAGAAAGAGGAGCAAGGGCCCTGGGAACATGTTAGGGACTCGTGACTTTATCCTAAGGACAACGGAGAGCCTCCTGAGGGTTTAAGCGGGAGACACTCCTGAAATCTAGCTGCCTTTTAGGTGTCTCCTAAAAGACACATGCGTGCACCAAAGCATCTCAGGCTCAGTGTCCAACCTCTTCCCCTGCAAACCTACTTTTGCACCACTTTATTCCTTGCATCTCGGAGTCTGGCATAAAGCAGGTTTTTAAAACAAGTGTTTGCTGACTGAATGACTTCAGGAAATTTACTTGAAAGAGTATGCAGAGAAAACACGGAATGACATATACCAACTTTAGTAGCTATTACTTCAAGTGGGAGAAGGAATAAGGTAAGGGCAAAACAGTGGCTTTAATTTTATCTGAAAATTTTTTAAGGATTTTATTTTAGTTTTAGAGAGAGGAAAGGGAGAGAAACATCAATTGGCTGCCTCTTGCACATGCCCCAACCAGGAACCTGGCCCACAACCGAGGCATGTGCCCTGACTGGGAATGAAACCAGCAACCTTTTACTTTGTGGGATGATGCTCAACCCACTGAGCCCCACGGGTGAGGGCTACTTTTATCTAAAATGTCTGACACACTGTGAAAGAAATATCTTAACTAAATATGAGTAAACAAATTATATCCTAAAACTGGATGATGCACAGATGAATGTTTTATGATACTCTATACCTCTTATATTTGAAGTACAGCAAAATAAACAAGATAAACAAACAGATGTTTTGGCACATCTAGTGCCTTGCACATAATAAGCACTTAATAAATGGTAGCCACCTTAATAATAATGCAATTAGAGCCTGCCTGTGAAAGTGGTCAAAGCATGCTGATATGCTATCCCAGGGGACATACTAATAATTGATTACAGAGTAGAGGGTTACCTTATAGACAGAGATAATACATTTGGGTTTGGTTTCTTGATTCACAATACCGGTAACCTTTTTAATACAAATAATTCTACTCTTAAAACCTAAAACTTGTTAACTGCTGAAAATTATCATGTTAAAAATAGGGCTTTATAATATATTACCAAGTTATGTTGACACATTATTAATCATGCAGAATGTAGCTTATAATTTCTTCCTTAACCAGATATTGAATATATTGAATAGACTCTACACACACACACACACACACACACACACACACACACACGACAGAGATCCCTCTGGCTGCAATGCAGAAACTGAAACAGAAAGGAGCACAGAAGACTGAAAAGGTCTGGAGTAGTGGCTGTGGGAAAGCTGGCAGAGAGGAGATGCTGATGGGGACATGGCAACTTACATCCTCCAGGAGGTCCTCAGGCAGACTGACCCTGGTGTCCCCTAGGAGGCAGTCCTCCATGATGCGTGTGCCGTGGCCATCTCCACATGGACCCAGTTCCAGGGGGTCTGTCAACATGTGGTCCAAGGAATCCATTGTTTATGTTCCAAAGGTAATCTAGACAAATATACGCAGTCACACCTTAACAGGGAAAGGTGGAAGTCCCAGGACCTGACTGACACGCGCCTTCAGAAACTACTCTGGCTCAGGAAGTACTCAATCTCAGATCTAGTCCTATACTTGATCCTCACACCCTGACCACAGCTCAGCAGCCCTTCTCCCTCCCTTCCACCACCGCACATTCATCTGAACTTTCAAACCTGATCAGACCTCTCGTTACTCAGAATGCTTCTACAGTAACTCCCAAATTTGCAGAATTTCTTCTAGCTTCATTTCACACATAAGCGAAATGAGGCTCGATAAACAGATCAGCAGAGTCTGTAATTTAGGACTTCCCAGGCCAATAACCTCTCCACTATAACATAATGTAACAGTTGTTTTTTAGCAATTAATTTTTTATTCCTTCACAAAAGAAAATTTACTGAAAATCCACATAGACTAATAGAGCTCAGCCACTAACAGTAAGTTATTTAATGGAAGCCTTTTAAGTGCTAGGACTTTCTTGTATCTCATTTAATTCTTACAACTGTGCTATACAGGGTTATTGTATCTATTCTATAGATATTAAAACGATCAAAGTAGACAAGTAACTTGCCCAACCCCAGAGGTAGGACTGAAGTTCAGGTCTACCTGACTCCAAACCCATTTCCTAACTCTATACACAATACATCATATATAAAATCCCAATTTAAATCATGAAAAGGGAGCATCTTAATATGACTTCATTAGTCCAAGTAAACTCCGGAGGCTCCAACAACCTGGCCATGACAACCAGCAAAGTAGTGACCATCCCCCTCCAGCTGGTCCATCTGATGTTCATACCCACATAAATGTAGTGCTATTTTTCTCCTTCCTGTAATAACTGAACACAGCTGGTCACCTTTAGAAAAGTACATACGAGAATATTTCAGAGAGCATTTCAGAAAGCTGATGGCAAGAACCAGTCTAAAACTGAGGCCCCAGGTTTGCACGCACCTAAAAGGAACAAGAGCTTAAACTCCATCACCCTACGTCTCTATGTCCTATTCCTACTAAACAGGCTAACAAGCACAGTAAAAACGGAAAGAAAATAACAGGTGACAGTCAAAACACCAAACTACTCCTCTACTCTCAGTGACTTTGGCCAGAATCTTACTTCACCAGGTGTCAATAACGGGTAGTTGGACCAATCCTGGATTTCTGCAATAAATAATCTCTAGATGGGTGACAGTTTATATGGCATAATGTGGTCATGTAACATAGTTAATGTAATGACTTCTCATTCTGAAACTCTCAGACAAAGAGAAAGTCTGTAATATGACTACTAAAATAAGCATATTTCCACTACATTATTTCAAGCTATCTTGAAATTTCAGATCTATGTACGATCCAAAAGATACAGTGTTGATCGAGTCAGTTGAGTGGCCCCCAAGCAACTGTACCCCTTTCAGCTACGGTGAATTACAATATCCTGGACATTCCCTGCGACTAAATAACTGAAGCAAGTGAGAAAGCACGTGACACAGGCGTTTAACATAAAACAATGAAGAGGCAACCTGATGCTCAGAGTAAAGTCCTTCTAAAAGAAATGACACAGAACAGAGTTACGGCTGCAAGGCCAGTGCTCTCTACCTGACTCTTCGGAAGATCACCTACCTCCGCGTCACAACTCTCTCACAAGTGTCTTCAATTCGGGGGATGTGGAGCTAAATTTAATCTTATTTAAGTGGTAACCTTTGTCCTGCTACTATTCTGAACAGGCTGTTCAAATACCAAAAACAGGAGCTGCCAGAAGGTTGGAACCCCGGAAGCCAAGGAGTTCTAAGTCTTGTGGCTTCTGGACCTCTTTCTAGACCAAGCAGACCTCTCCCAATGGCTTTTCCTCTGCACCTGGACTAACCTTTCCTCCAGGACCCTCCCCCAAAAGAAGCTAAGCACTAGGCTCCTTCCGGAGCAACCCCCTGCTCCAAAACCGTCGCCAGCGGCACAGCCTTCCCTAGTCAACCCCGTCCCAGCCTAAGGCCCGGGTCCCGCCCCTCCAAACTGCACTTCAGCGCCCCGGGCCCCTCCCCCACACCATACCTAACCCTAACCCCCACCCACCCGAGCCACCCAGCTCCCACAGGCCCTCTCCAGCCCCGAGCCTACCCGCGCAGCGACCCTGAGACCAAGCCGCTCCCTCCCTCCGCTCCCCGGCAACAACTTAACCCTTTAGCTACCTAGGGCCCGCCCTCACCACTGCCGCAGGCGCGGGTCCCGCAGCCCGCTGCGCTCCTCGACCCGCGGGCTCCTGGACGCGCTCGCTCTCGCATGGCGTCTCCGTGCGTGCACGCTCCGGGCTCGGACGACGGAAAGGGTGGGGCCTGGAAAATGCCGGGGGCGGGGCCGCGCTGGGCGGGGCCGCGCTGGGCGGGGCCCGAAGTGGTGCGGCGCAGGGCGGGGCCAGAGGGTACCGAATGGGCGGGGGGATCAACAGACTTGAACTCACCCGGGTGGGTTAAGGTTGCAATTGGCCTTAAGGTCTCACCAGGTTTAGAAATTTCCGGAGGTTAAAGACGGTGTCAGTTTTTAACCTGGCTGTGAACTGAGGCTCCAAAACCCGAGTGACTGAATGCAATTTTATTAGGTGAAGTTTGCAGAAAGCATACCCCGCTCCAAACAGTTATGCACTTTCTATGCACTATCTTTGTACTACAGCTGTTTTTTGTTTTTTTAGTACTGTGTACTATTAGTTCCTGTTTTATAGGTGAGGAAACAGCGGTTTCTCGAGTTTCATCGAGGAGTACGTGGACTCCAGCCTAAGCCCCAATGTGTCCCCATTTCTCTCTCTGGTCCCCGGGCCCTAAATGTTCGAAAAAGTACATACAACGAAGAAATAGTTTTAATTAAACTGAATACGTTCCTCTACGTCCCTTTCTTCTTATTCACTGGCTCTTAGAACGGCTTCAGACAACACAGAGACTCTCACCAGTGGTGCAGAGATCCTCCTCAGTTCTTTATTTGGATGCATCTACGTCAGAGAAGCTGGAGCGTCCCCTAAATGTCCCTGCCTTGTTGGAAAATAGGGGCTTCTTAATAAAGCCCCATGTCTGCTCCCCTGCTGGCTGCAAGCCTGCTCTTAGTTCCTGTTAGAAAGTTGGTAGGCTCTTGAACTAGAAACCACTAAGTGAATGAGCAGAAGAACATCATTCCACAGTCATCATCCATACATTCTCTCACCTGGAGTCTCCGACCAGCCTAGAGTGAATCAAACAGTCAAAACACTGTAGGTTCTAGTAGTGAAAAATTAACAATCTCAGTAGCTCTTGCAGCTTCACACATACTAACAAGGAAGAAGTTTATTTAAAAAAATATTTATTAATTTTTACACCTGCTGAGTAGCACAAGACTATTAACACTATAACTCACTGAATGTACATTAAATGTTCACATTTAAATAACAGGATAGGGTCAACATTTTCAACTCATGGGTCAGCTAGCTTTAGCATCTCATGAAGTGCTTTTTCGCCCTAAGAGTTTTTCAAAGGATAATTGGAAATCAGAAAACAATTCAAGATCAAAACAATAGCTTTCTCCAGAATTAACAGGAGTTTTTCATGATAAAATGTCTATTATGTGGGCACAAATCAAACAGTAAAAATGTTAAATCTATATGTAACTCCAAAATTTTGACACTGCACTGACTGCAGTCTACAGTGCCAATGTGTCTTAAGAAAGGAAACAATATAAACATTGGCTGCGTACATTTCCGCCCCCAAACTGGGTCTTCAGGTGGCTTATAATCTGCCATCTCTTCAAACCCAAGTCCTTCTGAAAATCGATTCCCTTGGACACATGTGAGGAATACCTGATCTTAAAACAGTGTCATTTGGCTTGACTGCCACGTGCATCTCTGGTTGATAACATACCAATTGGTTTTAGAGTCTTTACTTCTTCCACATAAGGACAAAAACAAAGAAAGAAAAAACAAACTCATACAGGAAAGAGACAAAGAGGTCCTTCCACGTTTCCTTCTGTGTATTTTAAAACTTGAAATAACTGGCATAAAATGAACATTCCATTCAGTGATAGTTTTCTATTTTAATCAATGTTGCTCCTGAGGGGAGGGGAGGTACCTTGCTGATTCAAATTAAAAAGGACGCAAGGGGGCCAAACTTAAGGTATAAAAATTAAACTGGATCTTTGTGAAAGTCTAGTATTCTTCACCCAGCAAGTCTCTCTAACCTGGACCCCAGGTAATAGACAGTCATTACAACATGGGACTTGTTGACCCAGAGTCTCTATTTTGTGATTCAGAGTCAATATTTTCTATTTAAAAACACCGACATTACCTCTTTGTTACCAAAGACCTAGAGTCCATTTTCAGTTTCCACACATTTCCCAAGTAACTTTCTCATCTCTCGGGGCCCAAATTTTCAGGATAACTAAATGAATGAGGTCTCAGAATAAAGTGCAAAATCTACCTATTAGTAAAGTTATTTCAACAGAATTGTTTACTTTTCAGAAAGGTTATCTTTACCATAAAGAAGCTACTATCCTTAATTTATAGAACCAGTTTTTACCCAGAAATGTAAATAAAATAAATTAGTGACTTCATTTGAAATTTAAGTTAGGTCTTTCTATCCTGGAGTGATAAATTCTACCATCAGTAATTATTCTAAAAGTGTGTTAATATATCACAAAAAGTTGTTAAAATACATACTGATTTCTGCAATGTTTTATGTGAACAACTGGAATGTACAGTAAAAAGGAGGAAAATGTTTTCCCCATTGAACTCATAGTTATCAAAGAGGAATACATACAAGCGAAACTATCACTGAGGCAGACTTTTTCCTTTCCCTACTAACGTGTAATATTCGTAAGGACTGGATTTCTTCCAGATCCCTTAACGCAGCGATTTTCAACTGGTGTGCCGCAAGAAGTTTTAAAACATGCAATACCTGACTATTTAGTCTGGGACACTGATCTTTTTTCCCTTAGGTTGTCAAATTAAAAAATGACAACAGCCAACACAACAGTAGTCATCTGGTGCAAATGCCCTGTCTTGAACCATAAATATACATATAGGTTGTATAATAATGAGTTGCAGCTTATTGGTCACTTTGCATAATAAGGTTGCGTCTGATTGGCTAATTCTTGGTACTAGAAATCCTTATATACAATTATAGGCACCTGATTTTTTAAAAAGTCACTTTGGAGCAAAAAGGGTAGGTAATTTTTTTCGTGCTAAATCAATCAAATTATACCTATTTTTTGCCAAATTGGCAAATTTTTGCCTAATTGGCAATTTTTGTCAAAATGGCAAGAAATATATATTCTTTTGGTGTGCCACAGATTTTTAGTAATTAATTTATGTGTGCCATGAGATGAAAAAGGTTGAAAATCACTGCCTTAACGTACTGTAAATGGTCCCCATGTTCTTAATTTCCCCTAAGTGTGAAGTTGGTCATACCAAAAGGTCCAGATGAGTTGTAGTGTGTTTAAGGTAAAAGTGGTAAGAAATAAGGAGGGCCACCTTGCCACCCCATCTTGAAGAATGTTCATTTTAAGAAAGCATCAGAAATTCTAAAATACACTGAATGCTGTGAGTGAGGACTACATGTACACCTGGGGAGAGAAAGGAATTCGTCCTTTACCAATGACTGGTGAATGGGTCCTGCAAGGCAGGCGAGGTTTCAGTGCTGTTTACTTCATATACACACATATTGTCTCAGTAATTTTACTTAGTACCAACATCACCAATATCTCCTACACAACCACCCCAGAGAAGGGTTGGCAAAGCTTTACTGCAGGAGTTTCAATTTGGCCGACATCAAGCAACCTTTTCTCGTACAGGGAGCCCACCATGTGGAACAGTGAAGTAAGATCTAGCAGAACATGGCATTCTGACCTAATCTGCTGAGAGCCAGTACCTGTACTACCAACAGCCTAACATGATTTTTTCATTAAAAAGGGCAAGATTGTTTTTTTAAATCAGCAATAAGAAAAATTTAGATGACAGTTTTTCTTCAGAGCATCACTGTCAACCCCGTGTTTCATCATTGTTCTCTTCATATTCAATAGGCTCCCTTTGTTAAATCATGGCGAACTCAGAAGGTGAAGCAGTTCTGACCTAACACATGCCCATAAAATGCCCCTTCTCCTTTGGCGCCACAGCTTGGAATAAAGTCCAGTGGCCATGGACTTGTCACATCCTTTCTCCGCCTTTGGTACAAACACGATACACCACTTCATAGTTCCACAAAGGAAAAGTAAGGCTTATCAATGTGTTAAAAAAACACAAAAACAAAAACAAAAAAAAAAACTCAAGAGCAAGGTGAAGTTTCTCCATCTTGAAATCTACTTTCCACTGAAAGATCTCCATTCCACGACAGAAACTCCTAGGGTTTGAAGAGTCCTTTTGGTGAAGACGACTTTGATAAAATAAGCCCCAGTGGCTGTATGAGCATCAAAACTGTTACCTCCAAACTCTTGAGTGAATGATAAATCTTCAAAAAAGAGTTACAGGTGTCAGAAGCTTTCCGATTTACGAATGGGAGAAGACATGATGTGACTGCTTGATTCCAGCTCGAGGACGGAAATTAAGGTTTAGTGATGTGCACCTCCCTGCCCCCACTGCCACTGGTGGTGGTTGTGATGATGTACTGTGTGGCCTGCTGTGGGCTGCTGGCCTGGGCATCCAAGTCACTGTGTGTAGTTGGCTGAGCCTGGACTCCCCCAGAGAGGGCAGAAGCTTGCTTGTCCTCCAGTTCTGGTTGGCTCTCTGATAACACATAATGACCCTGGAACAGAAAGAAGGATCTTTAGAAATCAGGCCTAATGGGGACAGGGAGTCTAGAGGGCAGAAAGAGGGAGTATGTAAAGGAATATTACAAGGGGAAGCTAAAATAGGCACCTATGGAAGATGCCTTATCACAGTGTTTTAGAGAGTGGACCAATCACAGTAATTGACTACAAAGGTAATTTAAGGGAACACCTTAGTTGTTCTACTGAAGCATATAGTGAAGAACATCATGTACAGAAATTTGCATCACGATGGTAACCTACAGGGCAAAAGAAACGTTTGCTATTGTGCTACTCTTTAGAATTTAGCTTCCTAAAATAGGATTGCTATCTGTCAATTAAATTTTAAGATTAATATAAAATGGATCAAAGAAGGGTTATTATCTGAAGTCTCATTAAAGAGGCAGAACAGCCCTCAAGACAAGTGGTCAAGATCAACTGTTCCCAGACTTCAGAATTTCAAACACCAGCAAAATTAAGAGTAATGATAAATGGTTCCAAATTTTATTCTGCCAAGCAAAGTCTTTTTTGAAATACTACTGTCAAATAAGAGATATTTTAACACTCAAAAGCATAGGAAGAACACAATCTTAGGATAAAGTCCCTTACACATTGAATAAATTTAGCTTTATGAAGATATACACTGCCTTTCTATTTCCTCCTTTTTCCTCTGGCCATGATAGACTATCTGTCTCATAGACTGCAGCTAGCTATATCCTTATGTTAATGTTTTAAAGACAGAATGTGTTGGGTGGAAGGAGGATTAGTTAGCTACTAGACTGAGAACAAAAAAAGTCACAAAGGAAAACTCAAGCATTGGCCTTTCCAAGCACTGTCCAGAAAAAAGGCATAGCCAAATACCCATTTTATCCAGGTCCATATGCTCATCAATCAACTCTGATTATGACTTGGTGTCCCATGTGGCTCTTTCTTCAGCAGGAGGGAGCTGGTCCTCAACCTAGGGTACTTGGACCCCTAGGTGGTCCCTAACTGGGCTTCCAAGAATCTATGAAGTCCCCCAAAATGTACATTAAATTTGTGTGTATGTGAATTGTGGCAGGGGGAGGGGAACATCCTTGGCTATCATCAGGTTCTCAAATGAGTTCCTGGCCAAACAATGGTAGTTAGTGGGTCCCACAGATAACAAAAATTTCACTGATCATACTATTTCACATTAGTTATTGTTTTCATTGACAGTAGTGTTATTCTGGATTCACACATAGCTTCTAAGTCTAGTTAATGTGAGTTTGGATGCTAAAAATGAACTCTCAGTATGCCTTGGGGGGAAAAATTGGTTTTGAGGCCACCAGACTATCCTGGTACTCTTTGAGGCTTCTTGGGAAACAATCTTCCCCTGGGAACACTCTAATATTCCCAACCACTTAAGAGTCATTTCTTCATTTAAATTCACATACTCTGTCTCCTAATAACTGAGAGGCAGGTCAGAATGAACTGTGAAGAGGTTGCAGTTATAATCAACATTGACTTGCCTAACCTAAATATCATAAAATAATGTACGGTAATATTTCTCACCTTGGGATGGCTGAATTGTTTAAAATGATTTAAAGGGGCCCCTAACAAATTGGTTATGCCATTGTTGCCCAACGCAAGTTCATAACCAACAGTAGTGAAGAGTTACATACATTCCAAGAAGCACATTAAAAGGTGATCAATTATGAATTTATATGTATATGGACCCAGGAGGTTCACTATAGTTATTCATGGGATGGGTATTTATTGAGCATTTACTATAGTCCAGCCTCCTGTGTAATAGACTGAGAATAGAGAGATGAAGACAAGACAACCCAGCTTTGAGGAAATTCATCATCTATGGGGAAAAGATAGATGGTAGACCAATAATTAAAATAAACTGCACTAAGGGTTATAATATAGCTCCACAAGTTGTTACAAAAACACAGGGGAGGCACTTCTAACTCAGACATCGGCAGCTGGGGAGAAGGCGAGGGAGGGGCAGACGGGTGCAGCAGGTGGACAGGAAAACCCTCGAGAGCAGCACGGCTTACCGGAGTGACCGCCTTCACTTGGCCAGTGGTGACAGGAGTGGCCACACCACTATCAGTAATCACAAACTGTCCTGGAGGAAGCGTCATCATTTGAATCTCAGATGCTGAAAAACAGGAAAAATCCCCATTTCAGCAGTCTCAAGTTTTACTACGAGTTGTAGACCAGGGACCACAGTGCCCACTGAGATACGGTCGTGGGTTTATTTGCTGGGAGGGTCCTGTGATGACTCGATTTCTTGATGTAATAAAAGCATCTCTGGCAAGAACTGGTCACATGAGATTAGTAGAGTTACCAAATATCGAAAACAATCACTGCACCTCCCTCAAACTCGGCCTCTGAAGACCCATAAAGACAAATACTCAATGATGTTTTAAAACCTTGAAGGTACGAAAACTTACCTGTTAGTTTAATATTCTTATGTTTTATATTCACATTACAATTCGTGGATTCACGAAGAATCTACCATTGCCTAGCAATCACAAATTGACCTAACTTGAGTTTTATTTCACCACCGTAAGGCAAATTAAAAACAAAGTTCGCCAAAGCACCAGTTGAGTCTCTAAGTAATATTTTTGTGCTACAAGGGACCAGAGCTTCCTGGGAAAATGGCTGACTCCAGAGCTGAGGCAGAAAACATAGAGCATGAACCTAGAACACGGTGTCACGCCAGCAAGCGAGATGCCGTGAAAGACTACAAGGTCACGTAGAAAAAACACAGGAGCCCATCCGAAGCTGCTCCCACCAGCTAGAGATGGGATGCCCTGAGCGTCACCAAGGATGACCACTGCCACGGTCTGAAACACATCGGACGTGCCAGAAGTCATGAGCGTGTGGCAGTGCTCAGACTCACACACACGAGGCCCTCACTCAGCACCTGCCCCATCCCAGGAAACAACTCACAGTTTGGGAAATTGGTGAAGAAAGGAGAGGAGCCAGGTGTTTAAAGCAGTTATCCCGCCATTCCTGTACAAACTGTTTGTCCGCGTAACCTGGTCACTGAGGTAAACTCATGTTCTTCAGTGGAGTTTTCTAGCTAATTAGTGCATAAAAACATAGAGCCAGGCAATGATAACTTTGCGATCCCTAAAGAAATAGTGGACCGAAGGCAACAAGAGGCAACCACACAGTGTGTGCCTCCTGGTGGAAGCACACACCACCAGCTAGGAAGTGTCAGGGAGAAACGGAACCCGACTCTAGCTGAGCCTCCGGATCAAACTGCTCGCCTGCAGGAAGTGAAAGGAACAGCAGAAAGCATCTTAAGTGATAAGCTAGGGATGCCAACAGCAACATCCACGTGGGGTTTTGAGAAATGTGGGAATGGGGAAAACTCTATGGGGAGTACCAATGACTCAGTTTCTTCAACACGCATATTGCAACTCAAAAGACATAATCAATTGCAATGTCTGGCCCTTATTTGGAACCCTGTGTGAATAAACCAACTACTGAAAAAATTTGTGAGACAATCACAGAAATATGAGCACTGACTGGATATTTGATGGTATTAAAAAATTACCATCATTTATTTTTAGGTGCAGTCACAGTACTGGAGTTGTAGGTTTTTTTAAAAAATATATTCCTTTGGTTTTGAAGGTGCATACTAAAATATGGATAAAATGATATAGATTATTGTCTAGTTGGAGAACTGGGAGAGAATGGGGGTGGCTCAGAGGAGACACACTTGGTCTTGAGTTGGTAACTGTTGAAGCTCGATAATGAATGGGCCCAGGGACATCCATTACACTACTCTATTTTTGTATATTTTAAATTTTTTTCCTAATAAAAAAGTCTCAGTTCTAGAATCTTTTCTTCAGGTTAGAATGCTAGTTCATACTATTATCCCCATAACTATGTTCATCAGTCTACATTTCTTTCATAGCAATTAAACCAAGTATAAACGTCCATGTATTTACCAGGATTCTACTGGTATTTACCATGACTAGACTCCACCCTCACTGGGCCCACCAATATTTAAGAGAACAGACTAGAGAAATAACTAAATGGAAGAGTTGGAGAATAATTCCAAGCCAAACCTATATAACACAGCCAAAGATCAATCACAACAGAGACACAGACACCCCCTCCCGCCCCCCCGCTGTCCCACACAATAGCAGGGGAAGATCACCACTGGCTTTCCTACCTTCTCAGCCCCTGCTCCTCCTCATTCCTGCTACTGAGGTCTGTTACCTCTACTCCTGTTCCTTCTGCATCTTCAGTCAAAGGTCTCACAGTTTAGCTCATTCCCAAGCCTGTTACCTGGTTTGACCTTTAGCAGCCAGCCTTTTACTGCTTCTGTAGCACTAATCTCCAGGCTTTGAAAGCAACTACGCATCTCTCTCTCTCCCCCTCTCTACTAGCTAATACTCTTTCTGAGCCAAGGACCACCTCCTTAGGAGAGGCAGCCCAGCAGGGTGGGTTAGTGGATCTGGAGCCAGACCGCTTCAGTTCCAAACCTCCATTCACAAGTTGTGTTCTTCAGACAAGTTACTCTGTGCCTGAATCTTATCTGTAAAAGACAAATAACCAGCATACTTACCCCACAGGTTGTTGTGGATACTGAACGTGTATACAGGTGGCTTAGAAATTTCCCTGGCACACAGTAAGAGCTTACTGAAAGCTGGCTAACATTATTATCATGTGGTGTTAGTGATGTGAATGTTAATCTTTTGTACCCCCGGGGTCTAGCATACTGACTGATATACAGGCATTCAGTAAATATCGGGGAAAGAGACGAATCAATACTATCTACATATCCTACATCCATCTATTCTACCATGTACACCACCTGCCTACACTTCCTCCAGCAACATCCCTACTGTCCGTGAACTGGGTGGCTCTTCAGTGCTGCCTTGAATTCTGTCATGAAACCCATTCAAACCCGCACTACAGTGCAAAGAAAATGGTCACTGATACTTTAATCTAGAAAATCCAGCATAAAGCTGATGAAACGACGACCTATGGCTGTAGGTTCCCCACCCGAGACCTACAGCATTAACCCCGTATTCCTTACAGTAGCCACGGAAGGAATTCCAGGTGCTGGGTAGGTACGTGTGCTGCACAGAGGCGCCCTGCTGCTGCTGCTGGAGAGCCTGGCCTTGGGCGGACGCAGCGCCCTGTATGTGGGAGGGGCTGAGGCCCTGCTGAGACTGCTGGGCTGCGGGGCTGAGAGGCTGCCCAGCTACCTAGAGAGAGGGAGAAAGCAAGAGCAGAGAATTAGGAATGCCCAGTATGGTTAAGACTCTCAAATAACTGAAGAAAATCAATCAGGCTAAACTGAGTTATAATATGCAAAGTACCACTGCTAAAATAATAATATTTTAAATACAAACAGAATTAATGAAAAGTAATCATAACAATAAAATCCTACTTAGTCTTCAAAGGATTATCTCCAAGGGTATCCAAAAACATTAATTTCAGAATGCTTATTAGAAGTTAAGTGAAGGTAAATATAAATTATCTATATTACATGAAGTTAAAATAATCGAGAAGCTAATAACTTGTCTGTGCCACAAAGCTAATCTGCAACACAAACTGAAGTCACAGCTCCCATCGAAGGGTCCCGACAGCCGCACAGAGTCAGTGGAGAGAAACATGGGGACATGTGTAGACATTCGTGCAGAGGCTGCCCCCGTCGCCAGGATAAAGCCTGAGCTCCCCCTACCATTCACACCTGCCATGTTCCAGCGCCAACCTACCTTCCCAACCTTTCCCCCAAACCTCATTTCCTGTTACTAACCTCAACACCTTTCTATAAATGCACCACAGTTCCTCACCTCTGTGTCTGCATTCAAATGAGACCATGTTCAAATCATAATGCCTTCCCCAACAGCCGCGTCAAAATCATACCTCTCCTTCAACACCTGCCTGGTTCAAACACCACTTCTACAAAAATGTTCTCGATTCCCTGCTGACCATAACCTTCTGAACTCCCAGGACTTGTCCACACGTCCACAGGGCTCTCAGACCCGGGCAAGAGGGACCCCTGCCCTGCGGGGATCTCAGTTGGCCCTTCTCAGGCTGTGCCCCTCCTCCTCCCATGAGGCCAAACGAACGTGCCCTTCTGGAATGTGTGTCCCCTCCCAGGCCTCGCTTTCCCTGTAGAAATGGCCCTGCATCCACTTCAGGGCCTTTACAAGCCTCTTCCTTGGGTCTGTACTCCACTGGGGTCCTGGCTTCTGGATGTGGACCCGTCTAAGGCATTTGGGCCCCCGAGACCTAGGAGGCGGCCGCAGGATCGCCATTTGCAGGGGTATGGGCAGCCACGGGATTGCCATTTGCAGGGATGCAAAGCTGGCACGTGGTTCAGGGTGTCTGTGTGGGTACGTGGGGCCCTGGGAGGTGCAGGGTAGAGCCTGGGTGAGAAGAAAGGGGGAGCAGCCCTGGGGAGATGGTCCCTGTGCCATCAGAGTCCAACGAGGACTCTGCAGGGAACCTCCTGGCCCTCTAGTCTCCAGTTTCTTTGAGAGACTTAAAAGTGTGCCGCCAGTGGGGGTGGGAAGCCTGGGGCCCCTGGGGAGAGAAGCTGCCTGCCCTGGGAGAGGAGGGTGGCAAGGCAGCCTGGTGGCCAGCGGCCCAGCATCCTCTCTACCACGCCTGCCTCCAATAAACAGGAAAGTAGAGAATGCGCATGTGTGGCCCCTGCATCTCCACAGCAACTGGAAGGGCAAAGAGCTGGCAAAAGAGGGAGAAAGCCTTCCTCCCAGCTTCTTCCTGCGAGAGCTGGCAGCCGCTAGTGCCATCCACAGTTGTTTGGCAGGAAACACAATTAACTTTGAATTGGCACCATCCATGAACCATGTTATTTAGTATCAACTGTTACTTTACTTGTATTTCCCAATTTTGTCATAAAAGTATGTGTGTCAAGTAGGAAGCTAGAACGTATTTTAGCTAATGGTTGGTCAGCTTGATTCAAGACTTGTAAGCACTCCAACACATGGCGTGCGGGTGTCCTTCGTACCCTCGCCTAGACTCTACGACTGCCGGGTGGGCCTGCAGCATCTCCGTGGTACGACACCTTCCCTTCACATCCTCTTACTTGCACACTTGTGCTGTCTCCCTACTAGACTCTAAGCTCCTTGAGGACCTACGAAAGTTTCAGGTGAACAATAAGGATTTAATAAGTTGTTTTTAATGGATCTAGCTAAGCTATCTTGATAATAGAATCAATATAGCAAACAAATAATGCACTTCAAAGTCACTGTTCCAAAATTATAGAAACAAATTAGCAATTGCATTCTATTACCCGGCCATTAAGAATAGGAAGCAAAGACTGTGTTGTCTCTAGGACATCATAATATCACAGGGCTGCATTTGAACAGAAGCCAATCACTTAATGTGTGTCCATAAAACCAAAAGAGGAATTAAGGTCCAAAACAGCAACATCATTTCAACAGTCCAGGAGACTAGGTCTGAAGATAACGTCTCTTCACTCACTAACTCTTCGCCTGAGGCCACACGGACCTCTGTGGCCAGTTCGCAGAGCCGTGTACCTGGGGGGATGAGGCAGCTGCGGTGGCGGGCTCGGTGACCTGGATGTGCTGCACCTGGATGGCGTGCTGGGTGTAGGTCTGAGGGTCATGGAGCTGGCCCACGTCCACGGTGGACTGCTGGGACTGGTGAGGGGAGGTGGCCTGGAGGGTGGGGAAAAACAAACACATTCCGATGGAGGTTAAGAGAAATCTTTCCAGAGAAAAAGTCTGGCTAAACCAATATCCCAACAGAAATACAAGAGGAGATAGAAGCTGAGATCCAGCGCTTCCTCCCAGACAGCTCACCCCTAAGCCAAGCTGGCAAACATTGGCGAGAAAGAGAGTTTTTAAAATTAAGTTCATAAAACATAAGCCACTAATACTATTAAATTCTGAAAGAGAAGGAACCAAAAGAAATATAGCTTTTAATAATAAGCAGCATGAAAAGCTCTCAGGAATCGAAAATCTTTTCCTCTTAAATTTCAATTAAATTTAATGACCTACTCTTTATGAGTTAAAAGATACCAAAGAAGAGAATTTGCTTACAGCCTGGCACTATTAACCCACCAGAACAGTGGTTCCTAACCTTTTAAGTATCACAGACATCTTCGAAAGTTGGGCTGAAGTATGAACCCTTCCCCAGAACCACGTGCACACACTTCCTGTTACACAGCCAAGCCCAGGGAGTCGTGGGCTTCTTCCAAGCCTAAAACTAGGAGCCCTCCCGTAAGAAAGGCAAGATAAAGGTCAGGGCCACGCAACTTCCAGTTTCCTGCTCTGGTGTAAGTGCCCAGTTTTCGAAGACCAAATTATTTCAAAGCAACAGCTCTTCGGTTGGGCCTGCAGGACACCTGCTCAGCATAATTAAATGAAACCGAGTTCTGGGGGGCTCTTACTTCTGGCTCCCTGATCAGCAAGAACGAGCTACTGACTGCCTGGTAGAAGGAACACAGTTATACACCTAGACCAGTGATTTTCAACCTTTTTCATCTCACAGCACACATAAACTCATTACTAAAATTCTGTGGCACGCCAAAAAATGTTTATTTTGAGAATCTGACAAAACATAGGTATAATTTTGATTCATTCACACCAGGTGGCTAGTGTTGTGCTGGCTGCTGTCATTTTTTATTTGACAATCTCAGGGAAAAGAGGTGAGTGCCCCTGACTAAATAGTCAGGCATTGCATGTTTTAAAAATTCTTGTGGCACACCGGTTGAAAATTGCTGGTCTATTAATAAGGTACTGACTGATATTTAAAGATTGGATCAAAATGATTCTCTATAACCTCCCACTGATGTAAGCTATTTGATGCCTAGATAAGGGCTTATCAAACTGGCTCCTCACCACGTAACAAACCTGGGTGATCAGGGGTAAGGATTCAGAAGAGGCTCAGAAAGGGTCTGCCCGGGGACGGTCCTGCAGCAGCACAGTATGTGCTGGAACCCGAACTCTCAGGACTACTCCAGACAGAAATCTCTGACACTACTAAGTCCAGACCCTTTGTAGGCTGTGGCAGGGAAGCTATAGAATGCCTTAGACTCAGAATTTACATGCAGCAGCCCACTGCGTTGATAGGTAGGGTCCCATGCCGGCTCTGAGAGCCGGCTGCTTCGGTTAGCCTCAGTGCTCTATTCACTGGTGACAATATGGTATTCATGAAGATAAAGGGAAATAAACACAGTCCAGTACCGGGGCCACTTGCAGCACTTGAAGCTGAATGTGCTGAGGTTGCTGAAGACCAGATGTGGACTGTGACACAGGGATGTACTGGATCCTCTGGTAGTCCCCTTGCGGCGTTCGGTAATCTGTTGTTAAGGTCTGGGACAGTTCTGTCATGGCTTGAGTCAGCAGGTCTGTTGTCTACAAAATTGACACAAAACATATTAGTTGATAATTTCAGGGCTCTTAAATCCTACAGAAATTTAATTTGTATCACTGGTGGATCATGGAACTTAAAAATTAGCCCTGAGCTCAGATGGAAGAAACTCCAAAATGAGATGTTGGAAGATTACCTATATATGTCTCTCTGTCTACATCAGGACCCACAGAGATAGCCTCAAGGTTCCAACAATCTTGCAGCCAATGAGCAGCACTGGAAATTTCTTTTTTTAATTATATTTTATTGATTATGCTATGTGCTAAGTCTTACCCCTTTGCTCCCTCTTCACCCAGCATCCCCCACTCTTAGGCAATCCCCCCACCCTTGTTCATGTCCATGGGTCATGCATATAAGTTCTTTGGCTGCTCCATTTCCTGTACTGTACTTTACATCCCCATGGTTATTCTGTAATAACCTATTTGTACTTCTAAATCTCCTCACCTTTTCACCCATTCCTCCAAACTCCCCTCCCATGTGGCAACCACCAAAACACTCTCTGTATCCATGATTCTGTCTCTGTACTTGTTTGCTTAGTTTGTTTTTTAGATTTAATTGTTGATAGGTTTATGTTTTTTGCCATTTTATTGTTCATAGTTTTTATTTTCTTTTTCTGAAACAAGTCCCTTTAATATTTCATATAATAATGGTTTGGTGACGAGAAACTCCTTTAGTTTTTTTCTTGTCTAAGAAGTTCTTTATCCCCCCTTCGATTCTAAATGATAGCTTTGCTGGGAAGAGCAATCCTGGCTGTAGGTCCCTGCTTTTCATGACTTTGAATATTTCTTACCAATCCCTTCTAGCCTGCAAAGTTTCTTTTGAGAAATCAGCTGACAGTCTTATGGGAACTCCTTTGTAGGTAACTAACTGCTTTTCTCTTGCTGCTTTGAGATAGTCTCTTTATCTTTAACCTTTGGCATTTTAATTATGATTTGTCTTGGAGTGGGCCTCTTTACATCCATCTTGTTTGGGACTCTCTGTATTTCCTGGACTTGCATGTCTATTTCCTTCACCAAATTAGGGAAGTTTTCTTTCACTATTTTTTCAAATAGATTTCCAATTTCTTGCTCTTTCTCTTCTCCTTCTGCTATCTCTATGATGCATATGTTGGATCTCTTGAAGTTGTCCCAGAGACTGCTTTACACTATCCTCATTTTTTTGGATTCTTTTTTTCTTCCTGTTGTTCTGATTGGCTGCTTTTTGCTTCCTTATGTTCCAAATCATTGATTTGATTCTTGGTTTCATCCACTCTACTGTTAAATTGTTCTTTACTTCAATTAGTGTATCCTTTGTTTCTGACTGGATCTTTTTTTATGCTGCTAAGGTCCTCATTAAGTTCCTTGATCATCCTTATAACCAGTGTTTTGAACTCTCCATTTGATAAATTACTTATCTCCATTTTGTTTAGTTCTTTTTTTTTAAATATTTTATTTATTTATTTATTTATTTTTAGAGGAGAAGGGTAGGAAAGAGAGAGGGAGAGAAATATCAATGTATGGTTGCCTCTCATGTGTCCCCTGCTGGGAACTGGCCTGCAACCCAGGCATGTGCCCTGGCTGGGAATCGAACCTGGATCGTTTGGTTTGCAGGCCCGCGCTCAATCCACTGAGCTACACCAGCCAGGGTTTTGTTTAGTTCTTTTTCTGGAGTTTTGTTCTGTTCTTTCATTTTGGCCATGTTCCTTCATCTCCTCATTTTGGCAGCCTCCCTGTGTTTGTTTCTGGGTATTAGGTAGAGCTGCTTTGACTCCATGTCTTGGTAGTGTGGCCTCATGTAGTAAGTGTCCTTCAGGGTCCAGTGGCACAGCCTCCCCTATCACCCAAGCTTGGTACTCAAGGTGCACCCTTTGTGACAGCTGAGTACACCTTCTGCTTGTAGTTGCGACTTGGCTGCTATAGGCAATTCAATGGGAGGGATTTACCTAGGCCAGTCAGCTGCAAGAACTGGCTATGACCACTTACCACCAATCTCTGCTCTCCATGGAGGGTCAGCTGTGCAGGGTCAGGGTGGTATGTTCCGACATGGTCTATAGCTATTGACTGGGTGCACTGGCCTTGGGGCTTCCCATTTAGTGCAGGCCAGAGTCAGCCCTGACCTGCGTTTTGGCTGGGGCACCCTGCCTAAGCTGTAAAGCAATCTGTAATGGCTGCCACTTGTGCTGGGCTCGGAGATTCCTGGGCAAAGCTATGAATCTAGCCTGGTTACTTCTAGGGCCAGGCCTCTGGCTGAGGCCAGCTGTTGCTTGTTTGAGAGGAGTTAGAAAGTTGTGAAGCATGAGCCACGATTCGTATGGAAAAGTAGCTTGGGTGGGCCTGTAAGTTGGGTGGGGCAGAGTCTCTGGGGATCTCCAAGGCAGGTCAAACAGTGTTAGCCAGGTTGATGAAGTCTCAGATATGATGCCAGCTTGCTGGCTCTGTTCAGGGAGGGTTTAGAAAAGGGACAATGGTCTCTGCTCGCCTTGATGCCAGACACTTCAGTCCCTCCCTATATACCACTGGTGCCTTTCAAGCTGCTACTCCAGTGCTAGGGAGTGAGTCTGAGTAGGTGAGTCCATGTGTGGGCTCTTTAAGAGGAACTGTTTGGGCTTCCAGCAGTCTCATCCACCAACTCAAACGCCATTGATTTTTGCAGCCAGAAGTTGTGGAGACTTCTCTTCTTGGCACTGGAACCCTGGGCTGGGGCACCTGGTGTTAGGGTGGGACTTCTCGCTCCAGAGACATCCCTCCTGAATTTTTATCCACCACACGTGGGTGAGGGACCAGCCCTTTGCACATCTTCACCACCCCTACCAGTCTGGATGGACGTGGTCTCTTTCATTCCATAGTTGTCAGACTTCCGTTCAATGTAATTTTTGATGGTTCTGAGTGGTGGTTGTTCTATTTTAGTTGCAATTTTCATGTGGTTGTGTAAAGAGGCAAACCATCTTTGCCTATGCTGTCATCTTGACAGAAAGTTCAGCACTGAAAATGTCTTACTACCCCTTTCACAGAGGAGACCCAATCATAAGCATCATAAGCATAATGGGCTACATTTGCAGCCAATTAAATAACAAGATAGACCTGGCTTTGGCGTTGAAAGGCATGCAGAGCACTGAAGGCGATGCGGTGCACTGACCAGTCCCACACTTACCACCACAGTCTCTCCCGTGGCGCTGTCTGTGGTTAAAACGGCGGGAGTGGTGCTGATCACAGCTGTCGTCAGGGGCGTGTGCAAAGCATTAGGGAGCTGGGCATACTCTGGGTGCTTCTTCCGAATGTGTTGTACCATCTTGGTCTGAAAAAAGCATGACAAAAACCAAGGATAATTACTGGAATTACTGGAATTAGTCATTTTCAGTCTTTCTCACATGCAAACCCTCCAAATGTTCCTAAAGTCTCTTATGTTACCCATTAAAAAAAAACCCAGAGCAATGCCGACTCTGCCCTTCCTAAAGAGGCACAATGCTATGAAAGGGGGGGAAAAGACAAGGCTGAAGAGAAATTAAAGAATCACGTGACCCCACACCATCAGTCAAGGTAGAAATACCACCACCCCATCCCACCCCCGGCACCGTCTAGTCCCACCAACACCTGCACCAGTCAATCACAAGACCCCCAGCCACAACAACCCCCTTTTCAAGAACTATCACTCCAGTTCCCATCCAGTAATTCTGGAAGTCTTCGCTCATGAGCCCTGAGCGTGGACTGTGCCCATAGGAGACCCTCAGGGGGCAGGTCAAGGAACAAGGAACCCAGTCACATGCTCAGGCCACCACACAGTGCTCATTCTGGGGAGAGGCCACCATAGGCTCTTCCTAGCCTGTCCTCAGGAAACAGCTTCTTAGCACCTCCTTCAGCCCCCCATCAAGTCAGGAGCCATCAGAGCATCTGGAGGAAGGCACCTCTCAAGAGTCCTGAAATCGTGGCCTTGGTTCCAATCGGTCAGACACTATCCCTTACCTTGCTGCTATACTGTTTGGAGCAGTGGGGGCAGCAGACAGGAGGGGTGGCTATTGTGCCTGTGAGCTGGGTGTGGGTGCTCAGCATGGGGTCAGGTTCTCCAGGGCCCGCAGGGCGCAGTTTCCGAATGCTTGGTGGGAGCTCAGCCCCGGGATGGTTCTTCAGAATGTGGGCTTTCCTCTTGCTGGCACTTTTATAAACCTACAAATTCAAATGCTTTGCCATGACAGCAATATACAGTTCCACTTTCCTGCTTAAAGCAAACCATCTGACAATTTCCTTACAAGGAAATGAGAAAGAGATGAGTGTAGCCCAAGATAAAATAGATACCATGTAGCCCCAAATAAACAGATCTAATGAGAGATAATAGGGATGTAACAAAAATTAGAATAAAATAAGGACATCATCTAGATATGCCAGGCATCTTCCCCGAACTTATATCTCTAAGATAGCACTAGCAAAAATAGCCTTTACCCTAGAGTTTAAGAGGTGGATACACAATCACAGAGGGAGAACCGTTTCTAAGGCCAGGGCCTCTTTCAGCCTGCTGTGGCAGCCCTCATGTGATGTATATAGTAACGGTTGACCACCAGTGCCAGGGAACCTTCCAAAATAGAAAGTCTAACAGCAATGAGCACCTGCAGTGGTGAATCTACACTGAAAACAATGCTTCTAGTTACGCCAACATGGCTACATTGTGTAAGGAAACAATATTACAATGAAACAACAAACAGCTGTACTCTGTCATTTTTGTAACTGTACAGAAATAAAGAATGAACTAATACAAATAGAGTACTCTGCCACAGAACTTTTCCACTCCCTACTCAGTCTTCTACAAATCCAAACTCCATCATATATTTTACAAACTGGGTGCTTAGAAATTTTAAATGAATCCATGTACTAAGCTCTTGGTAATGAGACTCTTCTTTTGTAATAAAAATCACAGAGAGAATGAACAACAAGTAAAACCAAGTCAACTAATTCTGAAGAAAAAAATGATGGCTTAAAATGAGGCTACCCTTCTTGCCCTTTGTTGTTGGAATGGAAAAATACCGAGAGGCAAGGAACCATCTGTGGAGAGTAACTGCACAGAGTCCTACATGCGGACAAATTGGCTTCGGCGGGGCTCCCACCGAGACGCCCTGCTGAGGGCGGCTTCCATTTACCTTATCACAGTACTGACAAAAGTAATCACGGTTGGGTTTTATGATGGGTAGAGTCAACTCTGGCACCTCTTCTATCTTCATGTCTGGGTGCCTCTTTGATAAGTGATTTACCTAAAGGGAAAAAGAAAAAGAGACCCCATCAGGCACAGAAGCTAAAGGGACGCCTCCAACAGGGACTGCCGGAAGCTGACATTCTCTCACGCAGTGCCCCAGACAAGAAGGCATCTGGCCAGAGCCAGCACTGCCAGGCCCACCTGACACCAAGGCAGGCACAGCCACTGTCAACAGGAATTCAGCAAGTTACTGAAGGGGAGCTGGGTCACTATGGGGCCCGCTAGTAGTCTGTGATGAAAGGAAGGCTGTTGGAAAAAGGAAAGTTATGAAGCAGGAATTTCTTTAGCGAACTCTCCGGATGCAAACCTGCCTTTCATCATTTCCTGCCCTAGCCTTAGAGAGGACCCCAAACGAGATAAAAAGTAAGGGCCTGCAGTTTAAATAATGCTCCACAGCTTCAGCTCCTGGCAGAAATACAAAGTCCTCACTGAACGTTGTCAGTAAGTTCTGTGGCTTTAAGCAAAACAACATGTCACAAAACCAATTTTACTACAGGCTAATGGACAGGAACAAGAATTAAGTTCCTCTTCGCATCTCAGCAGCGTTATAACAAAACTACGTTGCTATTTGAGGACCCGCTCACTCTGGCTGCCCTGACATTTCAGCTAAACTGGTTCCACTCTGCTTCACTGAAGACTTGTCTCCTGTTGCTGTCACCAACCCGGAAAAGAGAGACATCCAGGAAACATTTGGGAAGAAGGCAGAGACCCCACAAGGAGGTTACATTCAGGAACACAAACGAGAAGAGGGAAATAAAACACAGTAAGACCAGAGACTGAGAAAGGTAAAGCAAACAAAACTAGTAATGAAAAGGGATAGCTATAGGCCTCTTCCAATGAACTGCGGCAAAGGAGGACGAACGGACACCGGGAAGGACAGAACTCCACATCGGGAACTGTCTGCCCCTGGCTTTCCCCCTAGCCACGGACAAAACCCAGTGACGAGAATCTGTACAGAATGTGGTACAAAGGCCATCACCAGGAAGCAGGAACGGACAGAGCGGAGGACGACAGGCGGAACCAGAGCCCCGGGCACTGACCAGCATGCCTCGTCTGCGGAAGCCCATCATGCACAGGCGGCACTTGAACGTGAAGCTGTCGTAGTCGGTGGATGTGATGCGGGGCTTGAACGTCTTGGAGCGGCTGATGCGGTCTGCTTTCTTGGCCTCCCGCTCAGGATTATGCATTCTTTGCATATGTTCCCGTAGTTTGTCTTTTCGCTGTTGAGAGAAGATTTTTGAAAAGGCAGGGAAGTGAGAAGCGGGGATAGAAGTTTTTTAATTGCAGGGGTACAGAAAAACTCAATGCAAGTTAGTAGTGACCACAATCTACCAAGAAGCATCTGGGTGAGGGGCAACGGCAGCGCTGGGATGCACGGGCACACGGCCAGAGTGACTAGGAACGACCCCGCACATCCCACCGAGCCTTCAGTTTGAAAGACACTGATGTTTGAGGAAAAAAAGGGCTCCACACTTACGGAGAAAAGACCCAAGGGCACACAGGGTAAGTCTGGCAGTAAGAACTACAGGACGATTGGTAACGAATGGTAGGGAACCCTGGATTTACGAAGCCCTGTGCGCACTCAGCCTCCACACGTTTAACAAACATGATGATGCTCCTCTAAATCTAAAGTGAGTTTAAGTAAGACTGTCTTATCATTTGGACTTAGAGGTTCAAGTGACCAACTTCGCGGTTTGCTCTGGACAGAGCGTATGGTCCAGGTCCAGTCTGATGATCTAATCTAGTGACGTACGTTGATGTGAATCCATAGGGGAAAAAACTAGGCAGAGCCCCTCCTGAATAAAAACAAAATTTAAAAAGTGCCAGCTCCCTTATCCAGTGAGGCTCTGTTCTTGGGCACGTGATTAAACCATTCCTTAGGAAGATTCTGAAGCTTTCTGCCAGACCAGCCCCTCCCATCTTTCGGTGCAGCCTGGAAGGTGGAAGCGCAGTGCAGCCACGACGTCCGGGTCAGATGCGGAGGTTCCAGAGCACGCCTGCTCTCTCACTCAGCCGCCAGCTCTCTCCCTGACCACCAGCCTGCTGGCCGAGTCCATGGCCACTGCCACATGCAGCGACACACCAGCTCTCCTTCACCGGCCCACCCTGCAGTTGGAAGTGCCCGGGTTCCCAGACTCCCGAGGTCCCATCTGCGTGCCCAGACCAGGCAGGCGTCCGCAAACGTGCGCTGACAGCCTTTCTCTGATCCTCAGCTTCGCCTTTCAGACTCTTACTTCTCCATCTTCTCCTACAATTAAGGTCTTCTTCCTACAGGAAAATCCCTTATTCCATAATACTCAGAGTGGTTTGGCTCCTCTAACTGAATCCTGTCTGGTATATTTGATGGAAGTAAAACAGAAGCAGAAAAGTTGGTTTTTTTTTTTAATATGCCTAGGCGCTAAAGTGGTATCTGGCACAAAATAATCAAAAACTGTTAAATGGGTAAGATAGACAGCCTACCAGTTGGCATCACAAACAGGGACCCCTTTAGACAAGGTGGAAAAACCTAGGCCCATTTACACCTTTCACACTAGTCCTTCGCAGCATGTACCACATATGAAAAGCCATGCAGTGATCCTAACACACATGCCACAAAGCTTAAGCTTTGAAAATGACTCCTACTTTCTTTAATGTTGCCACATTGCACACAACTGCACCCTTGTAAAATTATTCCCCCCCCCGAACCTGCTTCTGACTTTTTTCCAGTTTCCATGACAACACAATCTACAAACATATTCAGTTGGTGTCCCTCAATGACATCTTTGTAGGATCCTCTGATTTCCCCACAAAGCATTTTTTACTGTTTTTACTTCTGTTTGTTTAACTCATATCTCTGAGTCTCCCGTGGTTTTTTCCTTTGCCTCTTCTAAATTCCAGGCAGGTCACTGAATTTATTTTTTATCCTAATCCCTGGAGTCATTAACATTCCCCAGAGTAACCTAAGCCCTCTCCACACCCTGCAGAGTTGCTGCCTCCATCAGGACAGCCCTGCCACCTTCAAGGCTCAGTTATCAGGCTCTCAGACTTAACAAGTGCTCAATAAAATTCCCTTAATTTGATAAGCAAATGGATTGTTCGCTTAGGAATTCCTCAACAGCAATTTAGTTCTACTCATCGTACATTTAGATTCTCTTAGGAGATGTATTACCACTCTATTTGTGTGGGGATTTGAATTAAAAATTTGGGGAAATTAAAGTGAGTTTCTTTCCTCAGTTTGATCATAATAGCTAACACAAACATGAGGTCTTTGAAAGTAGGTGATAAGCTGGGTGAAACAAACAGGTGCTGATCCTTCGCGGGGCGTGACTGCAGGGGCTGTGGGAACCAGCCCGGGCTGCTCACTGCTCACACACCTTAAACTGCTTCCCACACGTAGAACACAGGAAATCTTTGCGGTCTGAATGTCGCAGCATGTGGAGTCGCAGTTTGTCAGGACGGCAGAATGCCTTGTCACACTCAGTACACTGGTAGATCTTTTCTGAGTGGAAGCTGCGCACGTGTTTTTTCACCTGGCAGTGAAGACAGAAAAGGGTACTCAGGTACCAAAGGAAATGACACAAGGCAGCTCATCAACGCTAGAGGGCACTCAAAGCATTGCCATGGACTTTGTCAACCAGGCGGTGTCATCCAATCCACTGTGATTGACAATTGGCCTCTGCCTGCCCCCCCACACACACACACTCCCTACCACAAAGTGACAAAATAAGTAGCCAGAAGCCTTACAAATCTCAACCTCCTACATGACTTCAAGAGGAGGAAGAAAGCATGCAAAGCCCTGATTATGTGGAACCCACTTTCTTTTCTTTTTTTTTTTTTAAGATTAAAAGCAGAGTTCCTTAGGACTTAAATGAATCTTGCTAAAAAAAAAAAAATACCTACAGGAAGACAAAAAATCATTCTTTCTCACTTTTCCTACCTCCAACTTGTACAGAAACAATTTAGCCCCTTTTAGTATTAGGTTCTTTCATACTTTTCTATGTAATCAGGTTCTGAAGAAGTAAAGACATGAATCGGATGATATAAAACATATCACCCATTTGTGAGGACAAGCTGACGCCAGCATTATGTCCCCTTCACTGGGACTTACTCCCTGTACTTTTAGGTAATTTAAATAAAGGCATGTGGCCTTGAGCTCTCTTAGCCATCGACCTCCAAAGAAGCACTGTGGGTGGGGGCCAGGCGGTAGGTCGCAGCAAGCCACTCCTGTAAGACAGTTTGCTTCATCACTGTCTTTTGCCGGTAGAGTCTGCCTTAGGGCAACTTTTCTCATCGTTGGTGTGAAGTGATAAAATTACCAAGACTTCCAAAACTAGAAGAACTGTGAGTAAATCACAGACTACTTTTTGCTTCGGAAATTTTTTTTAAAAGACTATTTTTTACTAGATATTTAGATTAAAGTATTCACTGACCAGCATATAACAATATAATCACTCAAAATCCAAGTGAAATCATAAATACTCGGGAATTTGTCCTCGCCCATATTGCTCCAGGACACAGTACAGGGAAGGAGACCAGTGCTCGACAGGAAAGTATATTATGTAACAACTTTCTCTTTGTTTTCCTCTGAAATACAGGACCTCAGTGAAACAGAACAGGAGAACAGTGGCAGGAAGACAGTGTCCCCAGGCCAGGAAATGGGAGCAAATGTCTTTAATCTTTGCCAGTACCCGCTTTTTAAAAGTTATAATCAGATAAGAGTGTTTACCACTTGTCATACCACTTAAATGTTCAAGTGCCAATGTCTGATTTGGGCAATTAAGAAGGTTATTTAGAAGGGTCACAGTAACCTTGTGTTTAACAAAAGCATTTTGATTGAAAAAAATTCCTCTCAACTGTGAAGCTGTGACAAAGAAGAGATGAAAATGCAGGAGGCAGGCAGTCTCAATTTCACAAAAACTCAGTTTCTTTCACCAA
Organism: Glossophaga mutica; assembly: GCA_039655065.1. NCBI lineage: Eukaryota > Metazoa > Chordata > Mammalia > Chiroptera > Phyllostomidae > Glossophaga > Glossophaga mutica. The sequence goes on from CM077310.1 coordinate 26,217,171, forward strand.
AAGAAGGAAGTATTCAGCAATGTCAGTAGCAGACACTCACCTGGATAAAATCTGGGAACCGCTTCTTACAAGTGGGGCAGGTGAAGTAGCCATCGTTGATGTGAATGGCCACATGATCTTTCAACAGATCGAGGCGGTCGAAGGACTCGGGGCAGAAAATGCAAGAGTAAGTCTTCTGGTCCGAATGGAGCTTCATGTGGCTCTCCAGGGACGCACTGCTGATGAAGCCCTTGTTGCAGAGGTCACAGGTCAACGGGCAGTTCCCCTCCCGCCCGTGGAAGCGCAAGTGCTGGTCCAGTTTGTCCTTTTCCCGGAAGGCCTTCCCACACTGCAAGCACTTGAATGGCCGGAAGGACTTCCGAATAAACAGATGCTGAAGAGCTGCGTTCTGAAAGACACACACAAATGTGATTATTTAAGTGAGGAACTTAAACGTGTGGCTCACACATTTAGAGAGAAAGAAGATGATCTCTGCCATCGCAGAGTTCCCACAGAAATTAAACTTAGGACACACAGTTGAAAAAAGACTTCTCTGGTGAGACATTAAAAATGAAGCCATCTCAAAGAAGTTCATCTTGAAAAGACAAACATTTTCTGTGTTTTGTTTTGCATCTATGTATATGTGTTTTCTGATGAAAGGATTTACATAACATTCAAAAAACAAATTTCCAAAAGAGGACTTGTTTGAGAAAACAAATCCCAAAGTGACGGAGACTGAATATTGAAGATTTGGGAGAAATGACTTGGGATGAGCTGCACATGCCTGAATGATGCTGGAGCAAGCCAGCTAAATGTCACTTGTGCAAGTCCTTGAGAAGAACTCAAAGCTCGATTAAAATGTTCAGCGATATAAAATGCGGTAAGGAGAAGTGAAGGGTAATACTTGCCAGGGGCTGGGTGAGGGAGACGATGGTAAGGGGGCTTCTTTGGAGGGGGACAAAATGGTCCGAAATTAGATGGTGCTGAGGTCACACAACTGTGGGAATATTCTAAAAACCACCATAAAGGGTGATTTTTATGGTATGTGAATTATACGTCAATTTAAGAAAGCAGAATGGAAAGAGAAACAAAGGGTACAGATTTACATGAACATGTGTGTTCATGAGACAAGGTATATGAGCACGCATCATCACTGGCGCTCGTGCACTTAACCCCGGCTTAGAAAACGCAGAGGACGAGTTCTCGACGTAGCTAGTTAGTTCCAGGGTTAGAACACCATGCTAATAACCAAGTCAGGCTCATCACCTCGCTCCCTCCCTGTCTAGGCCCAACGGTTCTGCCCCCTCGCCTTCTCAGTCACGGGCTGCACTTCTCACGTTGATCAGCCAGTAAATTCATGCAGGTGTTACGGAGAATCTAAATGAGAGTTCGGATACTCAGTGCAAACTCATCACTACCACTGGAAAAACTACTCACGCTCTATGAGAACAGATGAACAGAATCATCTTTCACACAGATAATACAGACCAATACTTTAGTTGTATTATAATGAAGCCTCATTCACAAAAAATATGAAAAAATCCCTCAAAAAACAGATATGTGAATGGGTATGCTTATGTAGGTATAAGGGAATAGTAACTGAAGGATTAGTGGAGCTCTTAATGCATTATTTGTGCAATAAAAAAGGTACAATGAACAAGATTTAAACCCTTAATTTCAAATTACGTACAAGTAGCAACTTCTAAACTAAATTTGATGTAAAGTAACCATGTAAGGAAAAGCAAAATAATCATTTTTGATTTCGTGAAAATTCTGAACCTCGATACTTCGCAACAGAAAACCTCCTTCTCAGGGCTCCTCACCCAGGACACGGAGAGATGCATGACTCATGTGTCTTTAGGAGAGAGCCAGTAACTCTCGTGTCCCCAAGCTGACTGCGGATGCTGCTGGGCTGCATCAGGGTTTACTCTCCTTTGCATCTAGAGCCCTTAGAAAATACCCTATTTCATATGGAGTGTTCAGGAAAAGTTTGACAATTAATTAAACGTATTTCGTACGAAAATCAAAAAGAATTACTTCAACGTTCTTTTCTATGGCATCTGCAGAGATCTTTTGGAACAGACCTTTCTCGAATCAGTCCCAGAGCCTTCTTTCACTTAATCACCCTTCTTAGCAGGTGTCTAATCTCTCCACTCTACAGAGCCTTACTTCACATAGAAGCTCTCAGTATTCTGGTGACTTTCAAAACGTTGTGGAAATATTGAAATAAACAAATGCTCTGCCGAGGTTCAGGGAGTCAAGATTCAGAGTGCTGGTGGCATGTAAGAACCACTTCCTCACCCACCCAAGTTCACCCTAGTTTCCCAGGGAAGACGCAGCACACAACACCTGACCCCCGCCCCACTGGGGGTTCCGTTTGTCCTTGGGTGCCAAATCTGGAAGGCAGTTTTGTCTCGATCCATTATGCTACTAACTCTTCTGTCATTGCTGATTAGCGTGAGTGTCCTCAGACACTTGATTTAAACCGGGCAGCCACCTGGCTCCACTTTCCAAGTTTATGGACAAATCTTACTCTTATCAGATTTTTAATTTCCACAGAGCCCTCAATACTGTCTAAGTACTCAGAAACCAGATTGCATTGCTCTGATCTAATGATGCTAAGGTAACGCTCACGTCACAAGGCAGTGAGCACCGAAACCGCTCGCTCCAACCCCCTGACCCGCCTGCAGGCCGACTCTACCCTCTGGTATCTTCTGTAGTTCAGGGCTACTGTCAGCACACCTTTCCGGGAGAAATCATGAGAAATGGAGAAGGCAGCCCGGATGGATCCATCACGGGTCTTCTGGTCCCCAAGTGACAGCCAGGCAACGACACCGCACTGGATGGCACACCGGCTGCTCTCAGGGCGCCCAAACGGGGTGGCAAAAATCTGTGACGAGGGACTTGACTTACAATGAAATGAAGTCTGAGACAACAGATTCTTTGCAAAGACCATAATATGTTTCTACAGTTTAATATCAATAGCTAAAGAAGCCTAAGTTACTGATTGATTTTCATACAATTTTGACCCTGCATTCAAAGTCCTGCCCAGTAGATCGCACTCACTGCTGTCCCTCACGGGCGTCCCAGCCCAGGGTCCAGCCAGCATGTGCACTGCCCTGTAGCCACACCCAGCACGTCCGTGTCTGGGCCTCCGTCTGATGGCCGCCCTCCTTTGAAATAGCCGACCATCTTCCTGTCTCTCTTTCAAGGACCAGTTTAAGTCTCACTTCATCTATGAATCATTCCCTGACTCCTTCATCTTTTTCTTCTTATTATTCTTCTGTTTTGGTTTTTTTTTTGCTTTTTGTTTTTTTGGTGTTTTTTTTGGTTTTTCACTGTTTCAAGTTCCCAAAACAATTACAGGCTATATTTTTAAACGTAGCACTGAAGTGGAAGTCTCATTATAGTAGCAACATCTCCCCAATCAGACTGTAATTAGACTCCTACAGGGCCGCACCCATGACACTCTGTCGTGTACACAGCACAGCGCTGAACGCATGGTCAGAATGCAATACCACCCATAAGGCATGCACACTGTTCTGCAGCCAGAAGGGGCCTTGGAGATCACTTAGTCCAACCCTTCGTTTGGTACGTGAGGAATCTGCAGCCCACGATTTACTCGCTGATCTATTGGAAAATAAATCATCATTCTCTATTGACTAATTTGCATTTACTGTAGCAACCAAACTGTAGTTTCTACCAGGATTTAGTAAGTACAGGTTGCAAAGAACAGCAGGTAAGGCAAACACATAAATAACATTCTGTTATGTAAAACACAGGAAAAAACCTACCTGCAGCTCCAACTGAGCAGGCAGCATTAGAGGAGAGAAAAATAGTTACATTACCAATTGGATTGGAAGACTTCCTTTCAGTTGGTCATTACCAACCTGGATAGAAAAGATGAAAAAAAATACATAGCCCTACTTTTTAGAATGTGTGAGAGGAAAAAAATACCTAACTAAGACTGACCTCTGCAAAAGCCACATGCACACAGCTTTTGCTTTGACAAAAGAAACCTTGTACCAAAACCAGTAACCCGACTCATTCAAGAATACAAGTACAATCGTGGCCAGATTATACTTGCATATCTACAACTTCACTATACATGTGGGCTTTAGTTTGTTTTTTCCCCTCAAAAAAAAAAAAAAATTACATCTAGGAAGCATTTCTATGGACTTAGTGAAAAATCGGAATGGCCAAAGCAGAAAAGACAGTAATTGGGTAAAAGAGTGCAATGCGGACTGGGAAATAATGTAGAATGAGGGATGGGAAGGTATTGGTTCATAGATTTTTGCCTTTCTGGTCTGTCTTTATATATGTTTGTATGTCCTTTCGAAATGATATACATGGAGCTGAAAGTGCTGTACACTCCCAGTGCAGGCACCTCGCCAAAGCTGTTTGGCCTCAGAAAGCGCAGAGCCCTCCAACGCCATCACATAGCTATGGATGTTTAAATGCATTTTTACATGAAGGCATGGACTAGACTATTTTTCAAGGTCCCTTCTAGCATACAGGCAAATAAGAAGACCAAAAGAAATATAAGCTGCACATATGCAAGTCAGAAGCCCAAGAGAAACATAAGCTAAATCCATGATCCATCTAGAAAGTGTAAACCCTGGAAAGTTATACAAAGAAGCCCCATCATCCACACATCAAGTACTAATAAACATCTTTACATGCCCTGCTCGCAACCACAGGAACTGAAGTAATTATTTCCTGAATACAAACTGTCAGCCCAGGCACTTTCCTCAAACCCGTACGGTTCTCCACACACATCCCTGGCAGCTCCTAACTCAGCGTTGCTGCTGTCTGTGAAACCAGAACAAAACACATCCGCCCTGGAAGCCATGTGGCCTAAAGTCACTGTGCAGGTCACATGGGGGAGACGCTGACCTCCTCCCTGACCTGGAGCCTACGGTCCGGCTGTCCCGGGTGCGGGGGTTGTACCTGCCACATCAACTTGGACGCAGGTCCACTTTCCCTGATGAGTAATGACACTGGCCAGTCTCCCCTTGGAAAATGCAGACAACGAAATGAAGATACCCAACATTTACTTCAGAGCTATGATTAGCCACAGGTTAGCCTGGCTGAAATGTAAATAGTTACTACCACTAAATGTACTTACTTCTCCATTTCCAACCTGTGAGTTTAGGGATCCAGAGAGCTACCCTACTATAGCAAGACCCACCCAGGTGCTACCAAAAGCCCCGCTTCTGTGCCCTCACTAAACGGATCAACTCTGGGACCCGCCACCCAGCCTGCCACAGGACACGAAGACATTGAGAAACAGTTAATTCTTCCTTCCAAAGTGAGGGGATCGAGCATGTAATACGCAAGATGCAAGAGTCTGAAGTGGATGGTGAATAGTAGGTGGGAAAACATAGCATCTTTCCAGCTGGCTGCCTGGAGAAAGGTCGCGCCTAGTGAGGGAGGGGCTCTGCTTCCCACTTACTCGGATGCGTTTGGCCCGGCGCATGTCATCGGCCGTCAGGGTGCTCGGGGTGGGCAGCACGCTCTCCTCATGCTGGGGCTGCAGGTGCAGGCTGTGAGCTTCCGACTCCTGCTCCAGAGGAGACGGGGTTTCCTGAGGCAGCTGAGGGATCGGGAGAGTGGTCTGTTCTGGTTGATCCAACCCATTCAGAGTGGCTGGTTCAGCCTCATCAAACTGTTCCTTGGGGGAAAAATGTAGCAAATCCTGCAATTGCAATAACCAAGAATTATTTCCTTACCTAGACAGAGATTAGTCCTAGAAGGATTGTCAGCTAAGGTTTAGAATTACTGCTTATTTTTTAAATGGCTGGCGTCATAATGCTCAGAAAAAAATGTTCTCCTTCTGGTAAAGTTAATCAGATAAGTATGCATAGGAAGTAAAATCTATGATATATTCCAGATCGCTTCATGAGGAAAGGACTGTGACAGGGCTCTCCTGGAGCGTTACAATTTTAATTTTTAAACTAATTAAACAGAGTCCTTCAATAATATCTCAAAAAAAATCAAATACTTAGGACAAGAAAGTAGGAGTTTTGTTCTAAGTAATATTTGTGAACATATTTTTCTTTGCCTTTCCCTAGTCACACTTGAACTAACAGGCAGCCGAGGGCCGGCACGACAGCACTGCCAGCCTCTGAGGGGCATTTGCACTAAACCCAGTCACAGCTCCGGCCGGTCCTCTAAGCGAGCACCTGAGCAGGGGCTCTCTCCAGTCCGCCCCAGTACCTGTGTGCCATCATCACACTTCTCCCCATTTTCACTGGTTATTTCCAAGCGGATAAATTTGGGAGGACGCCCTGGCCGTCGACCTGGGCCAAATCGCCTCTTGCCTCGTCCCCTTCCTCTGCATCTTGTTCTGGGGACAAGAGATTGGGGTTATAAATAGTCATGGTTGCATAACACTCCATAAAAAAATATTTTCCCCAAATCTTGACTTTCCTCTCACTTTATTACAATATTTTTCCTGATTCTTTTTCTAATTGAAACCATTGGCTTTGCTAGTACACACTTTCTAAATTTCTCATCTTTGCTGTCTATACTGCTCAAAGAGATGTCTTAAATTATTCAGAAAAAAGGGAACTATAAAAAATTAAAGCACTGACACTATTTTGTTTCTGAAAAATCTGAAAGCTGGAACACATCTCTGAAGTGACGTGGAAGGTGCAGACAGGACAGAACACACTACACTTTAGCAGAGTGTGACCCCAGAGACAAGACTTCATTCTTCCTCCTCCCCTTGGCTCTCCTCAGATTCCTTCTAAGAAACGTGGCTTTCCAAGAGTCGAAAGAACTTTCTTATTTCACTCTAAGCTTCTGGAAGGTCGGAACGAATTTCTAATTCGACCATTCCATAATGTGCCTAGTAAATACCAAATAAACTTTATCCCTTTAATAGCTTTCTATCATACAAACACTCCTTAATATAAGGGATTCATAAAGTCCCTAAAACTTCTTTTAAAAGATGTGTATGTGTGATGTACATAAAATTAATTAGATCATGTTTTATTCTTCCACTCATCTATTTAACAATTGAACAAAAATTATATGTTTTTCCAGGAAGTTTTAAAATATTTTTTATAATGGAAAATTCTGAACCTAGGCAAATGTAGAGATTGCCATAATGAACCCAAAGTACCCATTACTTAATTTCAATACTGTCAACTCATGGCCAGTTTTATTCCATCTATAACCCTACCACTTCCCCACACACATACCCATTCGATTATTTTGAAATAAATCTCAGACATCATTTCATCTATATTTCATATGGATCTCTAAAACATAAGGAGATATGTGTGTGTGTGTGTATCCACAATACCACTATCACACCTAAAAAAGCCACCGATAGTTTGCTTAGAATTATTAAATCTAGTCAAAATTCACATTTTCCGAATTGTCTCAGGTTTTTTACCAGTTGGCTAGCCAACATTTTCATCTACTGTGCATCAATGCACCATGCTAGGCAGGAAAGACAGCAAGCTGCATGCCTCAGGTTTTACTGTCCAAAGCCTAGTGAAGGCACCAGGCATATAAACCAAAATCACGATATAATATAAAAGTGCTAATTAGCAGAGCCAGGAACAGACGGATATATTCGACTTACCTCTCACTGCATCCTCCACCCACCTCGGACACGTACTCCCCTGGTCTTACCCTTCATCATCCTCAGTACATGCAGAACCCCCATTATCTCGATCCTGTGCATCGCCCGCCCTGCCTGGCACCACCTCCTAACTTTCCCCTCAGCCGGTCTTAATACCTGGACTCAATGATCCTTCCACTACAATACCAACGCCAATCCAGCCCTCTGTCACCCGTTGGCAGTCCTATGCCCTCTTGATGTTTTCTCTCCCTTCGTCCACACGTAAACTCCGAAGTCATTCACTACGGTCCCTGCCCTGTGTACACTCTTGACTTCCACCCCCAGTGCTGCCTCATTCTCTTGCTGTGCTGTACGTGCTTAGCAAAACCACAATACTATGCAACTCAACTGTCCGCCCACGCTGCACTGGCACTCCCACAGTGAATGAAGCTGGAAAATGACACACAGCCGTGCCAGTGGTCACATTTTAAATTCATGACCATGAACCTCAAGCGGAGTTCTGAGTGTTGCAGGCAACCACACTGTACTTCCCTAGAACGTTTACTTTCCCACTTCACTGAACGCCACCCCACCCCATCTCTTCCCTTTTCAAATCCTATAAACGTTGGTGACCGTACGTCTGTTCCATGGGTACTTTCTTGTTCCAAACCGCTCTCATTCTTCACCCGAACTGTCAACTCAGCATCTAACTAAATGCCCTGTCTTCACTCTTGCTCCAGTATTAGTAAAAATGTTTTTATTTTTATCCCAGGTGACATTTTAAAATATAATTGACATCACAATACTCCCAGATCAGAACCCTCTAAAGACTTCTTAGAATGAAATCCAAATTTCCTCCGATTACCAATAAAGCCTACCCGATGTGGCTCCGGCCTACCCCATCCTGTATGATTCTCCCTCATCTATCTTTCTTATATAGTGGAATTAAGCATAGAATGAAGGAATTTACTACTACAAGAAGTTTGACAATCAGAGATGCAGATTTTTTCAAAGGTGTATGCTATCTCAAGAATTTGTAGTCCAGAATCTTGAGTTAGGGGAGGTTTAACTAAGGTCAAAGGTTCTCCTACTGCTGGGTACTGGTTATGCTAGAAAAGAGAGCAGTGGTAACTGAGGATGGGGATGGGGATGGGGTGGGAGTGGGAATGGAAGAAGGTAAGCAATTTCCATCAGCAGCCTACCTGGTTACCTGTCTACACAGACAGACACACAAACACTCATTAGCTGGTAGGCAACACTGAAATGAGTCTGGACATGGACAAAGTAAGTTTTTCAAACCTTCCCCATCGTTATACCTGCTAAATACATCCAGTTTCTCATCGTGAGAATTAAGATGCTGTTGCAACTGCTCCGAGCTTATAAATCGGCGGTTACATTCATAGCAGGGCCAGTTCTTCTCTTGCTCTCGAAGAACTGCAGTCACAGAAGAGAGATTACAAAGGCTGATGATCAATAGATACCAGTAAACCTCAAAGAGACCAGCACCCCCGCCCTTCTCATCGCACCACAGCCCAGAGTTCACAAACATGCGGTGTCTGCTCTTTGCATCACTGTTGAAAATCAGAGGCTAAGGTTGGACAGAGAGCAGATTTTAAGACCTTCTTTTCTGTACATTCATGTAAGACACCAAAGGAACAAACACCCTTATACTGCTGTCTCCCAGACACCCACAACACTCACACACCCCCCACACTGGAAAGACAGAAAGCACTACGATGGAAGTCTATATTCAGATAACCCAGTGATTCAGACACAAGCTTCATAATCTGAGGGTGTATTTTATCACAAGTGACTTGAAAATCAATGCCCAGGATAACCACTCTGGCAAACTGTTCAGAGCTGACTTATATGCATGCCCTGGGAACCAGCAATTCCACTCCCAGCAGTACAGCCAACAGAAACACACACACATTTGCTAAGAGACGTACAAGAATGTTCACAGTGGCACTCTCTGTAATATCCTCAAACTGGAAACCACCCTGTCACATAACAACAAATTTATCCGGCTTTGTCCCTGGTTCCTGGGAAATCACCCCTAAATCTCTGGTCTTTCCCAAGTACTATGTGTTCCAGTTGCTCACTGTAGTCGCTGACCATCCCTGCGTTCACGCTAACGAGGTGGCTGTGTCAGCGGTTGGCTGTGCCAGAAGCCCAGCCACCTGTCTGCAGACGGCTCTGAGCGAGGTGCCAGCAGCCAGGGAGCGGGGCGGGGGCTGGAGAGCACCTTCGACCACAGGGCCAACGATTCGGTCAGTCACGCTGTGTAATGATGCCTCCAGAGAAACTCTGGGCAGCGAAGCTCAGGTGAGCTGCCCTGGCTGGTAAGCAAACATCAATGTGCCAGGAAGGTGACATGGCCTAAGGAACTACTTGGTGGTCTATTGTACGAACATTCCACAGTTCACTTATCTGTTTTGCTGTAGATGCGAACTTGGGTTGTACAACGCAATTCTGACACTAACTACTTGGAGTAGGGTCACACAGCAACGAGAATGAATAAATGACAACACACAATGATACAGATAACTCTCACAAACACAATACTGAACAACAGGCATGCGCCAAGAGTGCACATATCATGCACTTCTATTTATGTAAAGTTCAGACACAAGCTCATCATGCCTTTGGGGTGGCAGTTGGGAGACACATCACAATTGGGAGTGAGGAGGGACAGAGTAAGAAAGAAGGCACAAGAGGTCTTCTGGGGCGCAGGTCCTGCTGCTTCCTGATCTGGGTGCAGGTGACATGGGTTTGTTCACTTCACGAACATCCATCCAGCTGCACACTTACAATTGTGCGTTTTTATCTACAGAGATTGCATTACCCTAACATTTGTGTTAAAAACAAAGTCTATGCCGGCCTTGCTATGTCCTATGTCCTGGATGACTAAATCCAGATAGGGATCAGCCTCTGATCTAGGCTCTCATTTAGCGTTTGGAGGTTTCCATTAGGTTAAATACTGTTTCCCAGCACCCAGGAACGAAACGTAAATATGTCCCTGTCATTTGATCCCAGAATTAGACAGGCATGTGTAGCTCTGAAAAACCTACTGGAATATCTTCTTAAATATTTTGAAGTAGAAAAATTAGGGATTGCATAAAGATGTATATAACTTAGAATTCATATACAAAACATTAAATATCAAATAGTACAACTACCTTTCCTTTCTTCCTCAGAAATGTCATGAATTTTCTGGTTCACAAACTCAGCATAGGATGCAGCATACCACACCTGCAAGAACCAAGAATATCACCGTCACAAATGAAAGGACAACGATAAGTGTTCTTTGCCTGCTTTACTTGTTAAATTGTTCTCCTGCTTGTATAGAACAAGTCAGGCTTCTCCACAGCCCATGGCAAACAAACTAACAACAAAAAAGCACACTGTGGCCCTGACTGGTGTGGCTCCGTTGGGTGGGTGCTGTCCTGCAAAGCAAAAGATTGCAGGTTCAGGGCACATGCCTGAGTTGCAGGTTCGATCCCCAGGTGGGGCATGTATGAGAGGCAACCAATAGATGTTTCTCTCTCCCTCTCATTCTCCCTCCCTTCCCTTCTCTCTAAAAAAAAATAAATAAATAGAAAGTCTTTAAAAAAACATCACACCATGGGCCCACCCCTTTACCATCAGCCTGCAGTCCGGAAGTTCACTTGCCAAAACACACAGCGTGTTTTCTTTTTCCTTTTTAAAAAAATTGTTTTTGTTATTAGAACAACTTCACAAAAGATAATATTAATGACTCTTCATCTAAATAAAACAGAGTCTCTCTTGATTTTTTTATCTGTATTTAAGCACAGGTTTTCACACAGCTATAATCGTAGAAGCTTCCAGCCCTACCAGTCACCAAATGGCTCTTCCTAGGTTCACCAGTGACTTTCAAATGCTGCCACACCCTCCCCAGTCTCTTCCTGCCTCCCACCACACCGGTTTCATCTGCTCCTTGCCTGGTTCTTCTTCCTCTCCCTAACTTCTAAGTATCGGTGTTTCTCCTAGCCGAGTCCAAGTCCAAGCCTTCTTCATTTCCCCTAAGTTGATTACCTCCATTTCCAACCAATTCTCTGCTAATGACTCCCAATTCAGTATCTCCATCCCAGACCTTCCCTGTTCCCCGCCACACACATTCTACTGCCTACCTGATATTCTGGATGTTCCACGAACAGCTCCAACTTCACATGTCCAAGACTGAATTTAAGATGCTCCCCTACTCCCCTGCTGACCCAGCTTACCTTTTCCATTTCAATAAACACCCTACCTTCCACCCAATTGATCAGACTTGAAACCTAAAGGTATCTTGGATTTCTCAGTTTTCTTCTGCACCCTTAGCAAGAACTGTTGATTGCTCAAACGCTCTTCACCTCTGTCTCTGCCACCTAGACACACGCCAACACGAGGTCCTGCCTGCTCTTCTAATGAGCCTCCTCTTTTCTACCCTTGCTCCCTCAATCCATCCTCCCTCCACATAGAAGCTAGAGTGGTCTTCTTAAAACACCATCATCACATTCCGTCATCCCCTGCTTAAAAGCCAGCAACAGCTTCTCACTTCGTAATAAACCCGAAATGCCTGACAGCCTCCTAAGAGCTCCGTGATCTGGCCCTGCCTTGCCAAGCAATCTGGGCTCTCATCATTCCACTTTCCCTCTCCTTCAACCGAGAGGCCTGCTGTCAGTTCCTCACACATGCCAAGTTCTTCCCTACCCCAACCTTTATTTGCCCTTGCTGTCTCACCACCAGGAATGGAGAATCCTCCACCCAGGAAGGGAGAATCCGCACCCACCCTGCCCCCACCCCTAACCCTTCTACACTGCTGGCCCCTTCTCATCAGACAGCTCTCAGCCTAACAAACATCTCTTCAGCAAAGTCTTCCCTGCCCATCAATCTAAATGGGTTCCTTTTCTGTTATTGGCTCTTTTTGCACCATTTGTCTCCTTCCTAGTGCTTGCCACTATTTGATATTATTTGATTATTTACATCTTTCTGCTTACCTCCCCTCCAGAAAACAAGTTTCTGGAACATGGGGAAACCAGTCCATCTTTTCCTAGTGTCTGAAACCTAGTAAAAGTTCGATATATTAATCCCTGAGTGAATTAATCATAAATAATTGTTATGGAACATTATTTTAGCAATATGAAAATATTTATTGTGACGGTCTTCATTTTTAACTGTGGGGAAATAGTCTACAGCACTGTATTCTAATATTTACTTAACCATGACCCTGTGGTTGGATTTTTAGGTGGCTGTCACCTCGCTGCTATAAATTCTACTCTGGCCCATCAGTTCCAAGATGCGCCTTTCTCACAGGTGAACACCTCACAGTGCACAGGGTTGGACAATCACAGCCACGAGGCAGCCCATTGCCACCGCCTGCTCACGGCTCCCACACAAGCCGGCTGAGCTCTTTGTGCTGTTCTGACTTCCCTGGCACTCCCTGAGCTGTGAACACTTGCCAAGCAACACAGATGAGAGCAAAAAAACAAATAAACAAAAAGACTCTGTTGTCTCCCTCGAAGAAGTAAATCTCGCCCTGACTGGTGTGGCTCAGTGGATTGAGCGCCAGCCTGTGAACCAAAGGGTCAACTTCCAATTAGGACCCATGCCTGGGTTGCAGGCCAGGTCAGGTCAGGTTCTCAGTGGGGGGATGTGCAAGAGGCAACCACACATTGATGCTTCTCTCCCTTTCTTTCTTCCTCCCTTCCCCTCTGTCTAAAATAGATAAATAAAATCTTTCAAAAAAAGAAATAAATCTCAAAGCTACACAAGGCTGGTGTAATCACCTTGCAGAACCTCTCATTAAAGTATCAAACATTGTCAGAAGCTTTCTAGTGACTGGACCAAAACCACTTCACTTTCAAGGACATGTGGCAAAACTTGGCTCAGTGAGTTAGGCATCATCCCACAATGCAAATGTTGCCAGTTCGATTCCTAGTCAGGGTACATACCTAGGGCACAGGTACCATCTCCAATCAGGATGTCTATGAGAGACAATCAATCAATGTTTCTCTCTCACACTTTCTCCCTCCCTTCCCCTCTCTCTTCAAAAAAAAAAAAAAAAAAACTTGCATAAGAGGGTAATGACTTGGGAAAATATCCCAGACGTGATGGTGGAGCACTTACATCAGAAAAGAAATGCACTGCACTGTTCTCAACACAGATGACATAAAGGATGGCAGATACAGAAAAGCACAAACATCAGAAAAGCACAGATGTAGCAAAGCAGTGATTCAGCGAAAAAAGACTGCACACAAAGCAGCTAATACCATCGCCAAATTCTTTTGCGTATAGGTGCCTTTTTATGCACGTGTGTTGTGATTTTAAAATTACATCTAACTAAGTCTAAATCAGCTCATACAACTTGGATACAATAACCATTTTTGCTGATAAAGCACCACATCAAAGTCTAACCAGCACCTTTCCTTTAACGGCGCACAAAACGAGGTGCATGTGAAAGCCGCTAGTGTGCGAGTCACTAAGATGTGGCATCACGAAATTCTAACGTGTCTTGCTCTGTCTTCGTTCATAATTATTTCCTCAGACTGATTTTGCAGGAACTGGGTTTACTCAACCAATAATATTTTTGCCATATGCTGCCAGAAATAGTCTATAAAATATTGCAATTCTGTAATAAATGTTCCTGTATCTTAAAATTCACACATTCCCTGTTCTGTACCCATTTATTTTTGCTAATTTAAATTAAGAAAAACAGTAACTCATAGTTGTCTTACGGGTTTTAAAATTATCAACATTGAAAACATTTAAAAATATTTCTTACCTATTTGATTCCTCCTCCAAATAAAGCCTGTTTCTGGCATTTGTTCGTGTGTCCATCTGCACGTAGTGAGGTCAGAGGTGTACAACCCTTTCTGTTGTTACACCTAATCATTTTACTGTCTGTTACCAATATTCCCCCATTCTGTGCTTTATTTTCATCTGTCATTTTGGTTATTATACTGAACTATTATATTCTTATCTGTTTCTGTCTGTCTTACCTCTATAGTTGCCATAAAAGAGAAAATAATCTCCCCTCCACAGTTTAGTTTTATCTTGTCAAGAATTTCTTGGGATAGATGGTGTGAGATGTAAATCTCCTTTTACATATTTTCTTTGGGGTGTGTAGATTACCTAGTTGCTGGTTTCAAAGGCACAGGTTTTGTGCAGCTTCTGAACAAAGTCTAGGTAGGTCTTCACTCTCTCCCTAGGGAGGTTGTCTCATCTCTCTTTGACCACAGTGAGGCGCTGTGCAAGTCCCTGTTCTCCGACTGATACGCTCAGTCCTCACCCATTTTTCCACTTATATCAGGAGTTATACAGTATTTTAACGGCCTCTTTTGGCTATGTTTCTAACATAGTTTTGTGTTTTTTTAAGGTATTTTCACTTGGAATCACTGCAGAATTTTCATTATGTCATCAAGTTAATATTTATACAAATTCCAACAGAGAGTTATTCCCAAAAAACATATTCCTGAAATCCGAAGTCCATGCGTGGAATTCCTTAAGCAAAATGAATTATTCGGATAAAGAAAAGAAATCAAAGAAGGAGGAGGGACCGGTCAGAGGACGTACACGCACGGCACACAGACACACGGCGCACAGACACACGGCGCACAGACGCACGGCACACAGACACAGGCAACAGTGTGGTGATGGCAGGGCCCAGGTCGGGGTGGGCAGGGGCGGGGTCATCTGTACTGTGTGTCAGGAGTAAAAATCAAGTTAAAGACA
The DNA here is from genome assembly GCA_039655065.1 of Glossophaga mutica. Classification (NCBI taxonomy): domain Eukaryota; kingdom Metazoa; phylum Chordata; class Mammalia; order Chiroptera; family Phyllostomidae; genus Glossophaga; species Glossophaga mutica. The sequence continues at coordinate 26,232,460 of CM077310.1, forward strand.
TCTTGCCCATGCATCTGCATTCCATTTAATAAGATGTCCTGTTTCCCACCAATTCTCCTTTTGCCTATCTAAATCACGTTAAGTGACCCCATCTTTAATCACTCCATCACAAAACTAGCCTGCTCCCCAATCACTGCATCCTTAACCCTTGGCCTAATCCCTTCCTGTGGCCTTTGATAGACCCCAAGGTCATTCACTTTTTATTCTCTTCTACTTATGGGATTATTATAGGTGTACAGTACAGAGTATGTATTCAATAAGTAAATGAATTACAAGGAAAGAGCCGTTTTTATAAGACTCCCACTTCAGCCCTGGCTAGTGTGGCTCAGTGGGTTGAGAGTTGGCCCACAAACCAAAAGGTTGCCAGTTCGATCCCTGGTCAGGACACATGCCTGGGTTGTGGGTCGGGTCCTCAGTTGGGGGCGGTAAGAGGCAACCAATGTTTCTCTTGCACATCAATGTTTTTGTCCCTCTCTTTTTCCCTTCCTACCTGCCCACTAAATAGATAGATAGATAGATAGATAGATAGATAGATAAAATCTTAAAAAAAAAAAAAAAGAACCCCACTTTAAGGGGACAAAAAGTAGGAAACGCACTAAATGATCACTGGTCCTAGCACAGACCCCACTGCCCCAGCTCTGTACCTTCAGTTCCTGCTTGGGCTCCACGTTTTTGATTGTTGTGTAATACACGTGGTGGCCGTACTGGTAAGCCACCAGGTTCTGCTCCAGATGATTCTGGGCCGGACGTACAAACATCATCCAGTTACAAAGGGTCTCATCAGACAACTCGAACCACAGATCTTCATGCAAATCCCTGTCTTTTCTGTCCCCTTTATCAAGAGAAACCTGCAACCAAAGAGGAAGTTAAGAGCCACACCAAATGATAAAAATCTTCAGTGTGATATGCACTGATGTCATAATACATAAAATATTGCTCCTTAAGTTTCCCATATATCCCGAGTCTCCCCTTTGCATGGACACTGGCACTGTCTCCTGCCGACTGTCAAAGGGAAAGGACACTTGCCAAAGACCCGCCTCTAGGAGAATTAGCCGGCAAAACCTCAAAGTTAGCAACCTGACTGAGGAGCTTCAGCTCATGTGTCATCATTAACTAACACATCAAAAAAAGGCTACAAATAGGCCAGAAAATTTCATCTGGGATTCGACTACATTCACTTAGAATATGTAGCCTGTATTTCTTTTTATAAAATAATATTCTTTTTTAAAAATCTCAAGCATTTACCAAAGAACACCTCCCCATGACAGCAGCTGGTTTCCCAACACACTCCCCAAATGTTTTCCTTCCCACTGCCCTTTCCTGGTTCTTTAGAGTGGCTCTTGAAGAGGCAGACAGCAAGGGGTTAAATGCAAGCAAAAGCATCAACTATAAAAAACAGAGATCAGTATAAACATACTTTAACATGCAGTGAACTATTCTTCAGCGAAAGATTCAACATCTGTTTCAGAAACTGAATAGTGCTTTTCTTGAAAACATTATTGGTACTGAGCAGATTACATGAGTCTATATAATCCTCAGTTATAATCAGTTGGAAAAAAACAAAAGCTGTTAGAGCCCCTGTTGTGGGCTGAATTATGACCCCCAGGCAAAAAAACCCAAAAAACCCACACCTTCATATGTTGAAAGCCTAACCCCCAGTAGCTCAGAAGGTAACTACATTTGTAGCTTGGGCTTTTAAAGGGATGATTAAGTTTAATTGAGGTCATCAGAGTAGGCCCTAACCCAATGTGACTGCTGCCCTTAGAAGAAGACATTGGGACACACAGAGAGACACCAGGACACTGTTGTAGAGAGGGATGACCGCATGCCAAGGCAGCAAGGGGCAGCCATCTACAAGGCAAGGAGAGGGGCCTCGGAGGAAACCAACCCTACCAAAACCTTGATCTTGGCTTTCTAGCCCCAGAACCGTGAGAAAGTAAGTGTCTGTCATTTAAGAAACCAGACTGTGCTGTTTTGTTATGGCAGCTCTAGCCAACTAATATGGCCCTAAGAACTATACCTTTCAGAGTTATTCATATAATGCCTTAGCAAACAACAGCTACAAAACTGAATTAGGAGCCCTGGCTGGTGTGGCCCAGTGAATTGAGCACCAGCCTGTGAACCAAAGGGTCACCAATTCAATTCCCAGTCAGGGCACATGCCTGGGTTGTGGGCCAGGTCCCCAATAGGGGGCGTGTGCAAGGCAACCACACATTGATGTTTCTCTCCCTTTCTCTCTCCCTTCCCCTCTCTCTAAAAATAAATAAATAAAAATGTTTTAAAAAATTAAATTAAAAAAACTGAATTGGGAGACTCAGTAGGAAAATGTGTGCCCTTTTAAAAAATTATAAGAACAAGAATGAACTATGAATAAAGCATAAATTACCTTCAGATGAATATAACAGTCTTTCAGCTCGGACTCCCTGACCAGGGGTCCCTCCACGGGGCCAAACTGGGTGCGTTTAGGGATGCGCCTCTTGGAGAACACACCTCCAAGGAACCGATCAATGTAGAGGACCAGGGGAAGGCTGGCTCTCGCTCTGGTGAGCACAGGGCGATTGGGGATGGGGTGCAAGGGGCCGTGCTTCGGGCACACTGAAGAGTGTGCGTTGTTACACTCTTCACACCCTGAAACAGAAAGAGAACCTGGGAGTCGAATCTTTCAATATGACTTGATCTCAAGTAAAAAGTTCTAAGCTAAAAAAATCCCCAAGTTTTCAGGCTGAAATTCAATTAACTCCTGCAATTACAGTACCCATTCAATTGTGATATATTAGCTTTCACAGACTAATAAAAACCTGTACTTTTCCTCTAAAATCAGGCAGAATTAGCTATGCCTGCCAAAAATAATATGCAGACTGTAGCTTTGACTTATTTCTCTACCGGATATTAATTCAAATAGTGGCCACTAAATTTACAAATCAATTATAACATGTCTGAAAAGAAAAAAAAGGAGAGCTTATTAGACTAAATATTACAAGATCTGATGAGATGAAAGAAGTGAATTTTATAATATATGAATTTTATCTCAATAAAGCTGTTTAAAAAAAGAAACCCTGACAATACTGTTTAACCAGTTTTTTCAAAAGAAAGTCCAGAAGCCTCATTGTCTGGGCACGTCTAACAAAAATGGAGAGAGTGCCAAGAAGTCTGCGAGCTCAGTGCCTACTGTGTGAAGGCAATGCTGAAACTGATGAGCTTCACACCCGGCCTTCACTCACTCGGATGACCCAATCAGCGCAGCCCTCAGAGGACATGTGTTTTCAGCTCTTCCTAAGTGTCCGAGTGATCAGTTCGCACTAAGTGTCCACACTCTCCCCCTCGTTCCCTCCCTGTAGCGCCCATCTGTCGGCTCACTGGCAGAAGTAAATGTACAGAGCCACTAAAGAGAGAAAAGTGACCGGACCTCTCAGAGGTCATACTCGTGACTCTTAGCAACTTTAATTCACCAATCATATTTCACCCAACTCTGGCTGTGTGATGATGTGGCTTAGGAAATGGGTATTTTCAATTTCAATAATTGGCCAGTAGGGGAGAGCTACTTTGTATTAGTCTGTAAGAGAAAGTGGCTTTATGTATATTTGACTAATGAGTAGCCTTGAAAATATATGAAATCAAGGAAAAACAAATGAGGCAGTTCTCTGTCGGACATGCACGAGAACACTGGCCCCATGCAAATGGGCTTTCCCTCCATCGCATGGAAGGTCCCAGGAGGAATATGGAGAGACCACAAAGCTCTGAATAGCCTGGCTTACTCAAACAAACAAGATAAGAACTTCACCACAGCAGCATGAAAATCGATGGAAAGAAGCAATGACCTCGTAGGTGGAAGCAGAACACCCTCCTCCTCCCCAGGCAGATGACACAGAGAGGCCGTGCTGGGCCATGGGCGCACTGGAGCCAGACTGCCTGTGTTTGAATCCTGACTCTTGCGGCAACTGAGCATGACCTTGGGAAACCTGCCTACCTCCTAAGACTGTGGAGAACATGAACCAAGTCGGAGAATATAAAGCGCTGGTGCCTGGAATACAACAGGCAGTTTTAGAAGGTTATTGTGAAAAGATACAAAGCAGTAAAGAAAACGTATTAAAGCTGAAATTGTTGCCCAGGCCAGTGTGGCTCAGTTAGTTGGAGCATCATCCCATAAACTGAAAGGACACGGGCTTGATTCCCAGTCCTTTCCTAGGTCCCAGTCCTAGGGCACATACCCAGGTTGTGGGTTCAGTCCCCAGTTGGGGTGCATAGGGGAAACAACTAACTGATGCTCCTCTCTCTCTCTTCCTCCCCTCCCTACCATGGAATCAATGAGTGCATTCTCCGGTAAGGATTTTTTTTTATTTTTTTAATAAAATTGCTAAATATTCCAGAACTGGGCAAACTTATCACAGTGGTTTGGTAGCCCAAGTTCTGGTATTAGAGAGATGTAGGTTTGATGCCTGATCCACCACTCACCCTACATGACCCCAAGCAGGCCACCTCGCTTCTCCTGAGCTCAGTTCATTCATCAGTAAAATCGGAACTCAAGACAGTGTCTTCCTCCCTCACACGCTGTTGTGAGGCTGGAGGGAGGTAAGGCCCACGGAGCAGGGGCTCCGTGCCCACGCACAGAAAGCCCTCACTCACAAGCACTCGTGGTACTCACACAAGTCGTGCGGGTCGAAGGGCCGAGGTGGATCTGGCTCCCAGTCATCCAGGTCTGTGTCTTCTCCATCTTCCTCTTCATCTTCCTCCGTGTCCTCATCTTCATCCTCTTCCTCTTCCTCTTTGGCCTCCAGTCTACTCATGGGGTTCTGCAGAGTGGCCAAGGGGTCTGAGCCATCCACACTCTCCATCGAAGGTAACACCTGGCTGTGCACCGGCAATGAGGCCTGGAGAAAGTCCCACCGCAAAGTTAGCGCACATTCGCTCTTAGTCGGCTGGCACACACGGACACACACAGAATGCAAGGTTGGGGTGGCAGATGTTCTTCACCCTAGCTCCCTTCAAGGCCCTGGAGCGATGACTTCTGCCTGTCAGCTGTAAAGAGGAGCCTGCCTTCATCTTTGCTTTTTGTGCCCCACATCTGGGCAGGCTGATGAGAAATCTCGGGCACTCCCTCCTTTGACGCTGGCAGGAGTTTCACACCTGACCACGTGCTCTCGAAACTCTCACTGCCCCCACCCCTCCACCCCAGCAAACCCAAGCCAGTCTCCTTTCCTTACTCTCTCAGGCCAATTCAAACCTGCTTGAGGAGCCTGATTTGCCTCCTCAGGGACTTCAAATGTGTAAGTCACAAACCTTTCCATACCCTCTTGGTGTATGTGTGCTAGCATCAGTTTCGACATCTGAACTCAGCTTTGGGTGGGGGTCCCTCCTGCCTTTTCAGGGCAGCCACACAGTGTAGGTAGTGATTTGATCTATCCTCAACCACTCACTTTTAAAGCTAAACATGTGGTACAAGGTGCAGGTGGTAAAATTCCACAGTTAACAGTTTTCCTCTTACACCTCAGAGAGGCTGAGGTTTTGAAGGCAAGAATGAAAGGATGTCTATTTGTTTCATCATACTGAAGTTAGTCTTTTGTAAGAAAGAGGGGGTTTGGCTCATGTATTGGGTTAATGCTACTTTACAAAATATGCTGGCAGAAAATAAATGGTGCCTCAAAGAGTTTTCTCACCTCCTAAATAAGTGTCATGGGTTATAGACCTGCCCGGGTTCCTTTTCTCTGATCTTATTTCTCACCCAATTAATGCCCTAAGTCATACTCAAGCTATGTCCCTTTCCTATTTAGTAAATACAGCAAGTTTTTTTGTTTGTTTGTTTGTTTTTGTTTGGTTTTTGTTTTAGAGGAAGGGGAAGGGAAAGAAAAAGAGAGGGAGAGACATCGATGTGCGAGGGAAACATTGATTGGTTGCCTCTTGCTTGCCCCCAGCCAGAGACCTGGCCCACAACCCAGGCATGTGCCCTGACCGGGAATCAAACCAGCAACTTTTGGCCTGCAGGCCGGCACTCGATCCACTGAGCCGCACCAGCCAATGCTACCGCAAGCTTTTTATAAATGTCTACTCCCTTTTCTTTACCCATATGTTCCCATATGCTGTTTTCCTCACCCAGAATGCCCTCCTGCACCAATCTTCTACACCGCTCATCAAGCTCGGCTCTCCGTGAACCGTCCCTCACGGCTCTTGCCCTCCCTGCCTCTGCTCTCGCTCTGCTCTGCTCTCCTGCGGCACTTGGAGTCACGGAATCCCGCTCTACCTCATTCAGCCTCTGCTGCCACATTTCCTCCCTGCACAAGGCAGCCCAGGGCACACTGGGCAGATCGGAGAAGGTTTCTGTGGAGTGGACGTGCCCCTGGGCATGTCTTCCATGTCCTGGTCGGGACCGGTGGCTTCCCTCTCAAGTTAGAGAGGGTCAGTCCAACCCTTCTGCCATGCGAAGGCAGGGCTTCAAACAGGTCAAGACCAAACACCTTGACTCCCTTCAGTCATTGCTCCTAGGGCCCAACTTCCAGGCCCCTCATCATCCTGCCGTCCTTACTCATTCCCCAGTGGGTTCCACACCCCCATGAATGCAGCGTTCGCACTGATGACAGCTACCGTTCCGCTGCTGGTCCAGTCCAAACATGCAGACAAAAGTCCCTGAGTCCCTCTGTCCCTCTCACAGAGTGCTGCTAGACCACTTCTCTCCCCCTCAGGACTGAAATAGCTGATTTTCACTTAAATAGGGGGGGCTTTTCATTTATCTCCAGTAAATTTCATTTTATTACTTTTTCTGTTCTTCCAGTCTGCCAAGATCTTTTGGAATTGATTCTGTCATCTCCGTATTAGCAATCCCTCATAGCTTTGTATCCATGGCCAAACACCGACCACTTTTCAACAAGTATGCATTTTTATGTGATTCTATCTTGCCTCTCTAACTGCACCTCAGGGAAGCAGAGCACAGCCTTCGGAGTCACACAGATTTAAAATCCTGGCCCCACTACTTAGCAAGTTAATAAACTACTCTGAACCTCAGCTTCCTCATCTATAAAATGGACATAGTAACAAACCTATACCTAACAGGCTGTTGTGAGGACTAAGTGAAATAATTATGTATATGAGGCTAGTAGTAAGGCACCTGGCTTTTAGTCATTGTTTAATATTAATAATAGATTATAATTGTAAATTCTGTAAGGATCGAGATAACATCACATACTTCCCTCTACACCTTAAAAGACTTCAGAATGTCAGGTATGCAATGAAAATCAGTTTGCAGAAATATATTTGACCGCTGGGGAGATGATGTCAATCCCTTTAGGCATCGAAGGGAACTCTGACTCTAGTCACAGAAACGCCCTTTCTTCAGCTTCTTAAACTCCATAATGAAAAGTAGTGTGTGTGTTTACAGAGCCTGCCTGCTCCAGCAGTGAAAGACCTTTGCCCAACATTTGAAATCCTCAGGCTCAGAAGGCAGATGCAGTCAGTTACCTCCAAGAGTACCAGCAGGTTTTAGCATGCATTCACCCAACCCAGGAGCCCGGACTTTTACAGGACTTTCTATCTCTGAAGCTCAAGGCCTTTTAGCGGCTTTATGTGGGAGGACAAAATCCTGGGAGCTGCTTTGGCTTCCACGTCAGTAAAAACAGAATAAAATACGCACTAAGGTGAGGACTCCACAAGGAGAAGAGCAGGGGACTTCTGGCAATAAAACTGTGTTTGCCACCTCCCTTCTGCACCCTCCCCTGATCCTGCTACAAAGCTACTTGGTTCCCATTTGTTATCTCAGAGCACAGCTCCAATACTGCCCTTTATTCTAAGCACTTAAATTTTATGCCATTGTTAGTGATGAATGTTATCACACGCTGAACAAACCAAAGCATACATCCACCTCTGCTCCCCGTAAATTCTTTATCTCTTTGCAGAGCCAACCTCAAAGAATGAATTCAGCAATTCAGTTATCCCAGCGAAGTCGTGATACATTTTTTCCCAAAAGATGCTGTTAGAAAGACTGTGGTCAGGCAAGATTACTGCTGGCTCCTTGCCACTGATGAGAACGCTGGCATTAAGTGGTGCCAACAACCTTCTCCTACAAGACTATGGCGAAGCAGAGGCTTGAACACTCGGCACTATCTGGAAACAGGTTAAAGCGGAGACTGAGCACAGACCAGAATTGCGCAAACTACTATTGAAAAAGGATGAAAAAATCGATGGCAATCATTTCTAGGTAAAATCGGCATGCTTCCAGAGAGCATGGACCTTAACACACGAAAGGCATGCATTATGAATTTGTTTAATTAATAATTCAAATTCAACTGGCACATCTGAGAGCTAGGCATATTCATAAATTCCTTTGAGGCCGGGAAACAGGACTACACAGTTCCTAAGCAGCAGAAATGAATTCAAACTCTGACCCTGCCCTGCCTTTCCACTACACCACAACGGCTTTTGCGGAGGTAAGTCTGTTCAAGGAGGGCAAAAGAGGAGATAGCATCACACACACCTAAATACCAGAACCATAGGTAACCACACCTGCCCCAAGACAATAGCCAGGCAGTGAGGTGGGGAGCAATATGTGCCAACTCTACTTACAGAAAAAGAATACAGGACAAAAATATTTTAATCCTGTGCATTTTGTCATGCACAATAAAACACAGTAGGAGAAAAAAAGAATTTGTTCAACTTATGGTACACTTTCTCCTTCCCACCTAATGTCACTCTCTCTGTAATTATTTCTGAAACTCTATGATGCATTTGCATCTCAAGATACAATCTATCTGACAAGTGAAACATGGGGCTACACCGGACAGCAGCAAACACAACAGAATGCTTCTGGGTTCCTGCTGAGACCAATTATCAGTGCGGCACACTTCCTTCTCAGTGGGTGGGGAGTCACACATGGTCATTTTCCGCAACAAAGAAGAGCTGTGCTACTAGGTCTGGAGAGTAGGGAAGCCTTTCTTAGGAAGGTGGAATGCATCTATGAAAAAGGCTTCAAATGGATTTTGCCACCACTGAAAATGATTGAAAATAGGAACCTTTTTGCTAAGAAATTTTTTTTAAAAACATTTATCGTCTGTGTTAAACCCTCACTCCAATTTTCTATCCAGAATTCACGCAGGTCACAGAATAAGCTGACAATTCATGAAGTGGTATAGCCATTTAAAAAAAAAACAAACCCACCTGTGTTGATTTTATGATAAGCCAATAGTTACACTTCCTTATGATGTCAGTGTTCATAGAGCTGAGTATGACTTTCCTTTTGTACAGAACATGAAACAGATTGTTTCTAGGGACTGGAGAAGAGGAAGGGCCCTTTGAGGCGCAAATGGCAACGAAACTTCTAATTAAATCTATGCCTTAATATTAAAACAGGATACCATTTTGCATATCAAATTGGCAAAGTATTAAAGAACTCAAATACCCAATGTGGCAAGGGTGTGTGGAAATGGGCATTCTCACATATTGTAGGTAAGAATGTCAATTTTTCCAACTCCTGAAAAGCAATTTAGAGAGCCTTAACCAACTAACTTTCCCATTTATAATGACAAATTTCAAACGTATATCAAATTGCCCCAGCTGGTGTGGCTCAGTGGCCTGAGTGCCAGCCCGTGAACCAAAGGGTCCCCGGTTGGATTCCCAGTCAGGGCACATGCCTGGGCTGCAGGCCAGGTCCCCGTAGTGGGTATGTGAGAGGCAACCATACACTGATGTTTCTCTCTTTCTCCCTCGCTTCCCCTCTCTCTAAAAATAAATAAATAAAATATTTAAATTAAAAAAAATTTAAACATGTACCAAATAGATAGAATAGTATAATAAACCTCACACACCCATCACTCAGCTTCAACAATTATCAACTCATGGCTAACCTTATTTCAATTATTTTCCCACACACTTTTGTCCTCACTAGATTATTTTGAAGTAAACCTCAGACATTATACATTTCCATCTGTAAATAGTTCTGTAGATATCTCTACAAGAAAATGACTTTTAATTTTATATGTTATCACAACTAAAAAATTAATTATTCCTTATCATCATCAAATATCCACTTAGTGTTAAGATTTCCCCAGTGGTCTCATAATCTTTTTTTTTTTTTTTTTTTTTTTTTTACCATTGGCTTATTTGAAGTCTCCTTTAATCTGTAAATCCTCACTCCTTTTCTTTTCCTTTATAATTTATATACAGGAGGCACAAGGCCATTTGTCCCACAGTTTCCCGCCGCATGGGTTTTGCTTCCTGCATCTTTGTACGTCCTTTAACTTGTTCCACTCTGTCTACCTTGCCTCCTATAAGCTGGCAGTGGAATTTAGAGAGTGGATTGGATTCAGGTTCACCTTTGGGGGCAAAATATTTCATGTGTGGTGGAATGCAATGGAAGGTACACAATAGCAGGAGGCCAACAATGAATGGTTCTCTCTTTTTCACGATATTAACAATGTTCCCAGGGTTCAGCGGATCCCATCCATTATAAACTGCTGCATCAGTTTTTTCCTAACAGTTTCTGCCTATTGTTGATTATCACTGCCTAGATCCATGTTTCATTAGAAGATGAAAAACAGTGATATTCTAAACCAGTTCTACACTCTTTAATTCATTAGTTGGAATGCTTCTATAAAGAAATTTCCTTCATCAAAGAATTGTTTACCTAAGTATATTCAGGGAGAAAGGCTGAGTTCTTTCCAGTCATTTATCAGTTTCCTGAATAATGAATGTAGTGGTCCCCCAGCATCCTCAAAAAGTGACCAATGAGTTATTTCTTCTAATATCAGTATGACCTTATGATTTTAAATACGTTTAATGTGTTTCAGTCATTACAGATGTTTTCCTTTTTTCATAGGTCAAATTGTCGTATTTTTGGACCTTACGAGTTAGTCATGAGTTATTTCCACAGAACTCCAGAACAGAAGATTTTACTAGCTTCCTTGCATTGTGATAAGACAAGATGTTTCAGGCACATCTTGTACATCACATCTCCTTCTCTAGAGCTGGAACTGCTATTTCTCTAGGTAGTCCCAATTCCTCTTATTAAAAAAATTGGATTTGGAGACCATGTGAGCTCACTGCTACTGAATGGATGAACGTATCTAAACCTTTCCAGTCGCCAGAACTAGAAAACATGTTTTGTTTTGTGTTTGTAGGAGAAAACACATGAGTTCATACTGATATTCCAATTCAAATTTAGGATTCTGAGGTTTTATTAAACTTGTTTTATTTTTATATTTGTATCTTTTCTCACTTTTAGAAAAAATCTTGGTTCTTAAATAATTTTTAATGCAAATGCCATTAGCCTCTATCATTTCTCCTTGGAGAATTTATTTTAAGGAAATAATTTAATATATCTATGACAGTGTTCTTCATAGTAGCAAAAAAATAATAGGAAATAACCTACATATAAATATAAAACAACAGATAGAAAATAGTACACCCTACAATGTTGGGTTGGCCAAAAAGTCTGTTTAGTTTTTTCCCTAAAATCAAAGACATGTTTTTCATTTTCACCAATAACTTTATTGATTTGGATATTTTGAGTAGGGCAGCTATCTCCCACTATCAACCTCTAGTGGGTAGAGGCCAGGGGTGCTGCTAAACATCTTCCAATGCAAAAGACAGCCCCACAGCAAAGAATTATTCAACCAACATGTCAATAGTGCCAAGAAACTTCACAAACTACTTTGGACACATTCGATCAGTCACAGCACTTTCTCCATAAACTGCACAAATCTTTTTTGTGTTTCAGTTGCATTTTTACCTTTCTTGAAGTAATAAAGCATAATATGCCAAAAATGTTACATATTTTATTCCATCTTCAATATTAAAATGTCTACACAAAAATTCACCAATTGTAATAAGTTTTTTTTAATGCATGTTGATATGACAGCTGTTACAATACAATCTAACAAAATTGTTTCAAATGAAGTTAAAGACAACTAAGCACTACTAGAGCCATCTTACAGAAAAAAACTAAATGAACCTTTTGGCCAACACATAATACTATACAGTTAACAGAAATGATGATGAGGGCAGAATGCCGAAGGCTGCCATCAAATGTAATTTGACATGTAAGAAACAGGTATCGAGAGAATACACAGTGCAGATGGTTGGGGAGCACCCCAGGGAATGGTAATGTGCACAGCAGTATCTCCAAACAGCAAAGAGGCAAAAAGGCGACACATTACCTGCGGAGCTGCAGCATCCTGTTGGACATAGGCTACCTGGCCTGGGTCTGTAAACAGAGTCTAGACAAAAAAGCAAACAAACAAAACACAACAACTTAATAGATCTTTAGACAGCTCACCTAAGTAGAAAAAAATTAGCCTACTGCTAAGCACCAATTCCTGGGAGAGTTAACTCCCATATAGTTAGTAATAATCCTTCATTGATGAAGAAGCTAAAGATAGAAATCTTATATTTAGCTAAAGCCTTTCATTCAGTGGCACCCAAGAGATTGTGTAAGTTAGCCATCTCACTTGGCTAACATACTTCACGACTTTCCTGTTAAGAAAAGCCCCTCCTGAGGTTGAATGTCACGGCTAATTAAAAAGGCATGTCATGAACAAGGGTGCACACGCTCACACTTAACACTGTGTATCACAAGGAGCAGACTTGCGATTAAATGAAAATGGATGAAGGTAAATAAAAGTGCAGAAGGGTACTATATAGGCAAGCATTACAGCTCTTTCAAATATAAAATGCACACTCATTACAGAAGAGAAGTAGAAGAAAAATAAATTTAACTTAATGTTCCATAGATTCTATTTCGGAAAAGGCCAGTATAATCATAATTTAAAATAAAGTTCTCATAAACACATAATTTGTGTCATGAAGCAGCAAAGCTGATGAAAGGAAAATCTTCAAAATCATTTTAGCCAAGGCACTACACTCTCCAACCTAGAAAAAACTCTTTCCCCATAAACTTTTAAGAGACTTCAATTTGCCCAAGCCTTTAGCAAACGTCTAGGAATAAGAACTATAGCTAAGCTTTGACTGCAGATAAATGTAAAAGAGGATTTCAGCCAGTGTCAGATTCTTAGTTTTGACATTAAAAACTGACCAGAATTCAGGCATTTAGTAACATAGCAATAAGCCGAAAGCTGGACCCAGGGAGGGGACCATGCCTGGGCGGAGGCAACCACAGCCAGCAAGCATCTCAGCGTTTGCTCCTTTCATGTCGACGCCGATTTGAAAGGCACCAATTCCGTAGGCCCCATTTCTTTTTGGAAATGATTAGAGCCTTTTGATTAAATGTTGCGTATAAGGGCAAATTTTTATTACCAGGGTCCTACTATAAAAGTATGGAACTTATTTTTTAAAATACATCTAAAGGTGCTTTTGTACAGTGTAAAGTGTTAAGAGAAACTATATACCGGGGAATATTTGTGTTATGCACTTGGAACTACCCCAAGTCAATGGCAAAAAAATTAAAATAGCTATAATTGTACAGCTTTTACCTTTGCTCTATTGCAGTCCTACACATCAGTAAGGTATTAATAATAAATAGCAGTTATTAAGCTAGTAGGACCTTTTGCTTATACATTTAACTGCAATCATCTGTATGTTTTCACTGACACATCTTTGACTAAGCAATGCAGAACTAACTGCCATGACTGGCCTGCTTCTTGATACTTAGAAAAATAACAAGTTGACAATCTAGTCCATGATCACCGGGGAGAACTGATACAAGGCTGGTGCTCTGACTCAGCAATTTTCAACCGGTGTGGCACAAGAATTTTTAATACCTGCCTTTTTAGTCAGGGGCACTGACCTCTTTTCCCTTAGACTGTCAAATAAAAAAGCAACCACAGCCAATGCAACAACAGCCCTCCAGTGTGAATGCCCTGTGTTGGACTGTGAACACATAAGTCAACTCTATTGAGCTGCATCTTACTGGTCATGTTGTATAATAAGGTTGCATCTGATTTGTTAATTCTTAGTACCAGAAATCCTGATATACAAGTATAGGCACCTGATTTCTTAAAAAGTCACTTTAGAGCAAAAAGGCTAAGTAATTACTATTATTATTATTTTTGTAAATCAATCAGAATTATACCTACTTTTTGTCAGATTAGCAAAAATATGTTTTTTGGTATGCCACAGAATTTTAGCAATTAGTTTATGTGTGCCATGAACTGAAAAAAGGTTGAAAATTGCTGCTCTAATTCATTACATTTAATTTAAATAAATCAATCATATCTTCCTCTGCCAAGTTGGTTATAAGCTCCTTGAAAGCACAAATCTTATCCGAATATTTGCTGTACCAAAGCCACAGTAGTGACTGGCAGAGAGAAAGCCAAAGTAATTAGTGAATTAACTGATGAATAAACAAACTGTACACAATGCTCATTCACATGCCTGAGCGGCTTCCACCGGATGGATGTACACCAGGGTGTGCTCGGGACCGTCCACCGATGTGTAGGAGGCACCATCTGCTGTGTACACCACCTGCTGGGGCGGGCGAACCTGGTCATCAGTGTAGACGATCTGAGCCACTGTTCCAGCGTCCGGAACAAAGTGTACCTGCGGCAATAGGCGGCAAATATGTAGCAACTACCCCATAGAACAAAATCAATCTCCCAAAGCACTCTCACAAAGACACAGAGCAGACCGAGCACAGCGCACATTTGCATTTCTCAGATATCCCTAATGGAGAATGAGGATTGATACATCCTCATCTACGCTGAATTACTGACTCGGAGACAGGAGCCAAGCACCTTGTCACTCACTGATATATTGCTTACTATTAGGCAGCTCATTTAAATTCCCCTTTGCCTCAAATGTCCAATGCAGATATCTCTTTGGGGGAGTGTGGAGGGGGTGCTTAACTGATCCTGGAAGTATGACCAAAGATTTCTGGTTAACATTTCCAAAATACAAAATACAAATTATTCTGTAATGTGAAAAAATATGTCAAGACTCAAAAGCCAACTGCTTTTAACACATCATAAAAAATTCTACTTTGTAACTAATTGTGCCTTTCAGCAGACACATTAATAAGGTCACTTTCTTTCCTACAAGTTCTTTCATAACCCACGGCTGTACTGGGGACATATCGGTAAATGTTTGCTGAATCAATGACTAAGAGAATTCCTTGCCAACTAGAAAAAAGATAAGGAAAATTCTAATGAAGTACTTTTAAGGGGTTCTGGACAACTATTTCCGTTGTCAAGAGGGTAAATAATTTTATATCTACCAAGAACTAAAGCAGAAACTGAATTTTCTAAAATGCTTTCTGAGTAGTTAGCTTTGGAGGCTTGAATTCTTGAAGGCTCAAGTTTGGCATATAGCCTGAGGCTGATACCGATGGTACAGAAGCAGATGGCCAAGAACACATTTGGGAGAGAAATAATTTATACGCCGATGTTGAAGTTAAGCACTTGTAGGTTGGAATCCTTACTCTTACACTGTCTTGACTTTGGACCTAACTATTTTTATTTCCGATTTCTCCAATGGAGAACAGTAGAAACAAAAGATGATATAAACTAATTTAACCCCAGAAAGAAACCTCGAGAGCAAATGCCAATCAAGCACCAACAGAAATAAAACAAACTTTCACTTCTATACTAAGGAATCAGTCCACCTTCTACATAAATTTAATTTGTCCATGAACATAGAGTTTATATACTGGAAGAATTAGTCTGGCAACATACTTGTGCTGTATATTTAAGTGCTGCAAGATCGTTCTGACTTTAGACTTTTTCATTAACATCAAAACCCTGCACGGGTTTCAGCGCTTTAAAAAGGCAAAAAACATTTCCTCTTCAACTTGGTCTTTGCCACACACTATTCTGCTAACCCAGAATGCCCAGCTGGGAGGAGGGGCTATTAGGAAGAGAAGGGGAATGAGGGAGGGGTGGGTAGCTCTGCCTTCTACTACTATCTGGTTACCCACGTCTGGGGACCCTGGCCATACTGCCATAACCACGTTCTCTTTTATTCTGTTCTTTCATGGACTACATTTCTGTTTATGAACAAAACATATCAAAATACAGAGCTGTATGAAAGTAGCCACCGAAATGGTTTCCATGAAAACAAAACAGTATTCTCAATGATTGTGCTACAAGTACCTCTGGAACTTTTTTTTTTTTAAGTATTCAGACTCGGCCTTTTCAATCATACCAGATAATCAATTTTATTTACTATAATATTTATCATATTGCTTAAATTAAACAAAATGTGTATATTTAAATGTTTCAAGTAACATCCTCATTTTGATAATAATATTGTGATCATGTAATTTGATGAATAATTAAATACAAACTACTGTTTATTATAATGCTTAAAATTAAGTTTTATACTTTGGTCACATATAAAACACGGCTCCATATGACTGCCGACTCTTCTCAAATGCATACCAAAAATGCAGAGGTTCGCCTTTCCTACAAGAATAGTCAAAAGAACAAGTAGCTGGTTATGATAGCACTTTGAAAGGCAGAGGTCACAATTATAGCAGCATTTCAATAAGTGACTAACATCCGGAGTTACTGACTCAGAGGGACAATTTTCAATTAGAGGTTTACGTTCCTAATTTGAAAAGAAGAGAAAGCCACTCACTTCACAGACGCACCTCGTACTTCATTAGAGGTAACATCAAAGAAGCACACTTTCAGTGCCAATAACAAAACAAAACAGAGTGGTGGCCAGATTATGACACTGGGCGGGGAAAGGCAGAGAAGCTGCTGGGTGGTAGCCCCGCTCTCCTGTACCACACCGCACATGCTGACCAGCGTTCAGAGCACAGACATGCTGCCTGCTCCTGACCTACCAGGTCTGCAGGTCAGCACCCTCCCAACTGCTCACTATGTTACGGAAGCTGCTATCTAGCTGTTAGCAATCTGTATCCAACTAGCAAACTGCTCTCACCACCACGCTGGAAAGACCACTCTTCACCTGTGCCGCACTCTCCTCGTGTTCTGCAGACGCGGGCCACACGTGGGAGCTCTCCTCTTTGGAGTCCATCCTTTCCTGACTGGACTGCTCCACGTCCAGGGCAGCTAGGGAAGCATGGGGTGGAGGACAGTCATCCGTCCGCCCCGTGAGTGCTCATGAAGGACAAAGACACATCTCTGCAGTGTGCCTGAAAAAAAGAGAGGAGAGGACCAAGACTTTAAATAGATGCATACATTTTAATAAATTATGGTTTCAACCACAAGGAGAAAAATAAAACCTCCTAAAAGCTAAACACACCTGGGCAAGAAGGTAAATGCAGAGAAATTATTTGTTGTGATAATACAAGTATGGCATGCTTGCTATTCTCCAGGCACACATGATACAATGTAATTCTCTTCAGAAATACGTCAGGTAGCCCTGACTGCTGTGGCTCAGTGGCTTGGCCATCGTCCCACAAACCGAAAGAAAGGTTGCTGGTTTGATTCCCAGTCAGGACACACTCTTGGGTTGCAGGCCAGGTACCCAGTGAGGGGTGTGTGAGAGGCAGCCCACCGATGATGTTTCTCTCCCTCTCTTTCTCCCTTCCCCTCTCTCTAAAAATAAATAAACAAAATCTTAAAAAAGAAATACTTAGGGTAGTCCTCTTAGTTCTCTTGAGTGGGAGAATGAGGTTGTTGTCTGATGCTAAATGCGGGTGAGCAGTGGGCCACACCCGAGTCTGGGGGCTGCGCAGCCCCAGCCGTCCGTCCCCTTTCTGCCATACCTGCTTAGGCGCTGAGTTCCTATGCCACCTATTCGAAGTGAGCGGCAGAGGGCCCCAACTTGGTGAATGCAAAGATAAACTTTGTTTCCCATTCGGTCAGAACAGGAGTGACTACAGAACAGATCGAAAGCCCTGCCAAACAGCAACAGGCACTCGGTCGACATCATGAAACCTTGTTCTTTTCCAAAACAGGCACTTTAAGGAAATCAATCTTCCCTTTTTATGATGATAAATGCTGACATTCTAAAAGTCCCAAGAGATGGCTGCTATAAAGGGCGGCAGGGCAGCCACGCGGGTAAAGCAGTGTGTGTAGACAGGAAAGGTCAGCCTGCTCCAAACACCTTCAGCTGAGGGTGAGGAAGGCCGCTGGCCAGGACCCAGCCAGGCCAGGGTTTTCTCCACTGTTGGTGGTGAAGGCAACCGAAGTCTTGCCTTCTGGGGCCTTGAGTTCAAACTGGCTATCAAGAAACAAAAGACTTAGAAAGAACCTTTTGACCCTCTTTCTCTTTCTAATTAAGACACTGAAATAGAAAGACCTACTTGGGGGGCCAGGGGGGAATCTTAGGATGCTTGCCTTAGTCGAATTTGAATAAGCATGGTAAATGGGAGGGCTTCTGGTAGAGGCTTCCGAGAATCTGACTGCCACCGTCTGCGCACAGCTGCTCCTCAACTCCCTGCAACCTGCCCATTCTCACAGTCGCCCCTTCTCTCCTGTGTCCAAAATGCCACGTATACCCAGTGTGGCCTCCCTGTCTTCAAATGTTCATGCTGATGTGAATTCCCTGTGCACATGTGTTAAAAATTTGATCTTCCCGTTAATCTGTCTCTCTTAATTTATTAGCCCAACGAGAAGAACTTAGAAGGCAAGAGGGAAAATGTCATTTTTTTAGCTCCCACAAGGGCAATAAGCTGAGAAGAAGTTCTAAGATCACACATGCTCCCATCCCTGAACCAGGTCAAGGCCCAAAGATGAAAGAAAGGAAAGATACTGGAACACCCGATGTCAGGGCCTAACTCTGAGATACAGAACTGCCATGTCCAACTGCACGGCAGCCTCTTCCGAGCCACGAAGCAGCCTGCTCCTGCTGGACAGCACCAGACCCGCACCACCCCCAGACCTCCCACCTCCCACACTGCTTCTGCCGGGCCCCCTGCTCCTCCTCCATCAGAGCCCTGCAAGCAGCAGCCATGTCCACCAGGAGGTGAATGTGTAAACTAAGGGACAAGGGGGATCTTTCTGGAAGAAATGGAAATGTTCTATATCTTGTTCCTGGACTGGAGTGGTAGGTCCATGGGGAATAATGTGTCAAAAGTCAAAAATCCATTCAATTAAAATGTGTGAATTTTTTCATGTATAAATCGTAGCCTAATAAAGTTAATTAAAAAAAAAACTCCTTATAAATAGCACTACTTAAGCAAATATTAAAAGATATTCAGGGTGAGTTGCACAGTATGTTAACAATACCTCAACAAAGAATGAAGATATTAAGAAACCTAGGAATAAGTGTTAACAATAAACAAAGATCTACATGAATAAAAACATGTTTTTCTTTTGTTCAAAAGGACATAAAAGGCTCGGTATCACAAATCATAAAATGTTCCATATGAGAAGCATTTTAAAATTTTATTTTCAAATAATTTCAGACAGAAAAGCTACAAAAATAACAAAGAATTCCTGTATTTCTTTACTCAGCTTGCCTAAATGGGAGCATATCATGTTTACTTTATTATTCTCTTTTTAAAATTAAATTTATTGAGGTGACACTGGTTAATGATGTTATATAGGCGTCAAGTGTACAATTCCACGTCATCTGTACACCGCACTGTGTGGCCACCACCCAAAGCCACATCACCTTCCGTCACCACATATTTGATGCCCTTTACCCTTCACTATTCACCTACCCCCTTCCCTCTGGTCACCACCACACACTTGTCTGTATCTGTGAGTTTTTATTTGTTTATCCTGTTTATCAACTCGTCACTCTTGGTTTTATATCCCACACATGAGTCAAATCATATGGCTCTTGGCTTTTTCTGTCTGACTCATTTCACTTAACATGCTATTCTCAAGATCCATCCATGTCACTGTAGATGGCAGTATTTCATCTTTTCTAATGGCTGAGCAGTATTCCATTGTATGCACGTGCCGCTGGTGGGAATGTAAACTGGTACAGCCACTATGGAAAACAGTATGTATGGAGTTTCTTCAAAAAATTAAGAATACAGTTACATATAACCAAGCAACCCCGCTTCTGGGTATCTACCCGAAAATTTTGAAAACATTTATTTGCAAAGATATGCGCCCCCTGATGTTCACTGCAACACTACTCATGGTGGCCAAGACATGGAGACAACTGACATTGGGTAGAGGGCTGGATGAAGAAGATGTGGTACAGCTGTGGTGGGTGTGGCTCAGCTAGAGCATCATACTGTAAACCGGAAGGTCGCAGGTTCGATTCTCAGTCAGGGCACATACTTGAGTTGCAGGCTCAGTCCTGCCAGGGTGCGCACAGGAGGCAACTAGTCAATGTCTCTCTCTCACATCAATGTTTCTCTCCCTCTCTCTCTCCCTCCCTTCCCCTCTCTCCAAAACTCAGTTATTGAGGATTAAAAAAAAAAAATAGTATATATACATACAATGGAATCCTTCTCTCTCTTTACCTAAACTATGTGACAGTATGTTGCAGATACAAGCCCTTTTAGTACTAAATTCATAGGTGCCTATTTCCAAAAAATGGGACATTTCCCCCATAACCATAGTACTAGGATCAAAATCAGGAAGTTACCAGTGAAACAGTACTATTACCTCATTTGTAGTCCTTATTCAAAAGTTGCCAATTGTCTAATGAGTGTCCTTTGCAGAGAAAGAAAAACTTTTCTGGGGGCCTGCAATTCAAGCTGGTATCGCACACAGTGCACTGAACT
This sequence comes from Glossophaga mutica, assembly GCA_039655065.1. NCBI lineage: Eukaryota > Metazoa > Chordata > Mammalia > Chiroptera > Phyllostomidae > Glossophaga > Glossophaga mutica. Next base: position 26,252,990 of record CM077310.1, read on the forward strand.
GCCATGTCCCTTCAGCTCCCTCTGACCTGGAACAGTCCCATCTTTCTTAGTTTTCCATGACCTTGACATTTTTGAAATGCACAGGCTGTTTTTCAGAATATCTCTCAATCTGAGTTAATCTATTTCTTATGATTACATTCAGAACATGTATTTTTAGCAGGAATACCATAAGAGATGCATCCCTCCAATACGGGGATTCGAGTTTTTTTCAGTTTGGTCCATCGACTGTACAGATGCTCAAGTGCATACTACGGTAGGCACTGGGATGTGATGACAATCAAAGCTGGCTCATCCCACGTGCTAATGAAATATACCCAGCCGAGTGCCTTGCTATATTTTTATGTGCGTGTTTTTTTAAATAAGATGTTATTCATCTAGGGTTTTTCTTAACCCTCACCCAAAGATACGTTTATTGATCTCAGAATGAGAGAGAGATCAGTTGCCTCCTGCACACGTCCCCACTGGGGATCAAACACACAACCTTTTGGTGTACAGAACTCTCTAACCAACTGAGCCATCCAGCCAGGGCTGTATTTGTTTTAATGTCTAGAAAGGTGTTTATTGTTTCTTTCATTTTAATTTTATTTATATATATTTTAATAGGCAATAAATTCAACTGACTCAAAATTCAAAAGGCACATAAAGGTATATAGTAGACAAAGTCCCTACCTGGAACCAATTAGCAACTCTTCAGGAGCAACTTATATGATCAATTTCCTGTCTATTCCTCCAAAGACATTTTATGCATATACAAGCGAAAACATATATACTCTCTGCCTCTCCAACACAAATAACAAATACTATTGATTCTATGCAAAGTAGCATCTCTTTTAAACCTCGTTTATTCCACACAATACCATACTTCTTACACTGTTCCATATCCCTATAGCATTTCCCCATTCTTTCGTATAGCTGCATCACTTCACTGTAAGAATACATCATAATTTATTGAATCAATATCATGTAAATAAACATTTAGGCTATTTCTGATCTTCCGCTATTACAAGTAATGCTGTGGACATCCACGTGAACACCTTTGGACATCCACTGTTTTACACGTGTTAGTATCCTGAATTCTTTTACAGTCTCTGAGGGAAGACACTGAACAAGTTAAAGTAGCTGCACGACTGTGAAATCATCATTAGTTTCTCAGCTCCAGCACGGAAGCTCGTCTCCCCGCGCCTGGTGCACAGCACACCGAGGCTACACAGGGAGAGGGCTCGCAGGGGAGGCGGTGGTTAGTTCAAGAGGAATAGTGGTTAAGAGCTTGGGCTCTGACCTGAATTTGAATAGCAATTCTGGGACTTAACTGACCTTAGGCAAAACACCAAAGTTCCCTAAATTCCCCTTCCTTTTCTATAAAATGAGGACCACAGGTTTTGAGAGAGTGACATGAAACAATGCATGTCAAATGCTTAGCACAATGCCCGCTACATAATAAATGGTCAACCTATTAGCTTTTAAAAAAAGGTATCCAGTCATATTGCATTTTTCTGTCTGCCTGCCTCCCCATCTCAACTTCTTTCAGGGCAAAGAATGTGTTTGTTCACAAGAGTGACTCTCTATCTGGCATGTGACAAGTGCTCAGTAAGTTGTGTGGAGTGATTTAAAGATACCACCGTGTGCAGCGGGACACCGAATCCCCACCACAGCAATCAGGGATGGCTTCTCAGGGAATATGAAACCTACAGATGAACAAGAGCAAGTAAGCAAAAATGGGAAGGGACAGACTGAAATATCTCTGTTCTAATTCTACCAAAATATAGAAGGAAACATTACATGACATAAAATTCCAGCGACTAATTCAGGCAAGAATAAAGGAAAGTAAAAGGGCAGTAACTGCCTGTCAGAGGTGGAGCAGAACAACAGGACAGTTAATACATGCATAGGAAGTTTGTCAGTAAAATTTGGCAATAAAGAAGTACGTGCAGGCAACAGTAGCAGTTCCCAGTCATTTAGAGTACTGTTAGCAAATAAAGAAGCCCAAGGTGGTCAAAAACCTTCAATTCGAAAAGTGTCTGGAATCCAAACAGAACACCCAGTTAGTAGCTCTTGTTCTTTAAGATACAGTTATAAGACCTGTTGAGTTTCTGTAACCACTAAGCTATTGAAAACACCAGTGTGACATTGTGTAATTATTTATTGTTTAATAAGTTGTTCAGGAGAAATGTATTCTAAGCATAACTCAACACTAAGTCACTTTAAATCCTCTAGCATTCGTGTCCTCGTCAGCAAAATGAGAACACAAAATGCTTTTGAACATCCTAGCCTTCGCCCCGATGGAAGCAGTAAAGTAGAAAGTCCTTATGATCCGAAGTAACATCGTGGCTTCAGAGTGTCTCGACTGCTCTCCAGTGATACAACCTTGGCCAGATCACTTACGCTCTCAGTACCACTGCAGGTAAAGTGGGGTGGGGGTTACCTCCTAGCATCATTGTGAGGGTCAAGGGACACAGGCGAGACTTCTAGGTACAACATCTGGCACGTAATAGTGCTCAAATATATCAACTTCTGTATTTTACGAATGAGCTTAGAAGAGGCTGAGTCGTCAAAATATTTCCTATTTTTAAAACCTAACAATCTATCAACTAACAAATGCCCTGTGCAAGAACTTCCTTTATAATAAGGCTTGTCGTATTTGTTTTCCTTTTTAACTGCATGATTCATTGAGCCCTGTTGATATTTTTTCATCTGCAATTTTCAGTATTTTGTTTTTCAATGACACTGGACATTCAATGTTATTTTATACTAGTTCCAGGTGTACAGGAGCCCTGCTGACTGTGACTGACAGAAGCCAGGCAGGAAGCTTCCAGGCACGGCTTCAGCGCTGTCCACCAGGCAGGTGCTGACATGCTCTGTTCGCTCCCACTCCTCACCCCTTTGCCTCTTCCACAGACCCGAAAGAACCCAAGAGTCAAACTATACTTTATCTAGAAAAGTCACCCACATTCCCTTCTTTTACCCATTGTCCAAAATGTTACAGACCTCATTTCCAGGAAGAGAGGGGTGTGCTTGCCTTTCTATCTTCTCTAATGACCTTATTCAACGATTATGTATTAAGAAACTTAGTATGTGTCAGATACTGTTCTACACCCTTAACAAACATCAGTGTTACCAAAACAAAATGATACTTGCCTTCTTGAAGTTTCTAGTCTAGTTACTTTTTCTTGAACAGTGTTGTATAGTTAAAAGTATAAGCTTTAGAATCAGGGTTCTAGGCTTCTTGATCTACCATGTGCTTAACAGATGTGACGTCAGTAAGCCACAAAATGATGCTCAGTCTCCTTATTTTGAAAGTCTGAATGATCTGCCCAGGCTGATGGTTATAAGAATAGATCTGTATTTCATCAAGTCTACAGAGCACTTTTCTCACATTTTAACATTTCTGAACTAGGGCCCTATTTCACAACAGCAGTGCCCTGCAGTTGCTACCTCCCAGGTGGGAGCAGGCTGGGTGGCCACCGCCGGCTCCTGCTGGACCTTGCTTAGAGCCCTCCATTAGTTCTGGCCTTGCTTTCTCAAGTCATGTGTGTTGTCAGCACTGGACACCCTAACCACCATTTTAAATGTCTTCAGAAAGATGACACCACCCTGGCTGGTGTGGCTCAGTGAATTGAGTGCAGGCCTGCAAAGGGTTGCCAGTTCAATTCCCAGTCAGGGCACATGCCTGGGTTGCAGGCCAGGTCCCCAGTCGGGGGCATGCGAGAGGCAACCACATATTGATGTTTCTCTCCCTCTTTTTCTCCTTCCCTTCCCCTCTCTCTAAAAATAAATAAATAAAGTCTTAAAAAAAGGAAGATGACACCATAGTTCAGCATTAAAATTGAAAGGCATAGGAATAGCAGCTGGCTGTAAATTTTATTAGGGAAGCAAATATCCATCCCTGGAAAAATGACCTTAACAACCACACCTATGGGGCCTGGGTATAAAAGACAGCAAAGTAGATGAAGCTGTTATTAGTGAGAAACGTGGAAAGACTGGCCTACCACAGGCCGAGAAAGAAAAGACCAGACTCACAACTCCCAGAATGGGTACCAGTTGCTTGGAGAAGATTCCTGGCAACGGCAGAGGGCCCTCTCCTGAGAAACCTGAGTTACCAATATCCTTGATGGTACAGAGAGACACAGCAGTTACTCGGAGTCACAAAGTGATTCTGAAAGTGATGAAATTTAGAGAATACACTAATGTATTTCACTTACATTTTCCCTTTCATGTATGCACAAAAAGTGATGTGATAAAAAAAAATCTGTCTAAATAATAAATCTAAAAGAGCTCTTTCAGTAAGTATATAATAAAAATTCTAAGTGGCAAAAGCACTTGTATCGGACTTTAATTGGCAAGGCCTTTTTCTTTTGTAATGATACATAAAACAATTGGGTACCTTACCATCAACACCTTCAATTACTAAAATATAGTAACATTTGGAATCATATAGCATCATGACAGACATTCAAGAAATGGCAGCAATTTTTTTCATACTTTGTGAACATCAAACAAAAAAAAGTAAGCAAAAACCCTACTCCAGTGAAACACCCAATCCAGGGGGAGAGATGGGCACAGAGCACTTCCCAAGTCACCCAGGTGCTGGGCTCGGAGCACTTCCCAGGTCACCGAGGTGCTGGGCTCGGAGCACTTCCCAGGTCACCCAGGTGCTGGGCTCGGAGCACTTCCCAGGTCACCCAGATGATGGGCTCGGAGCACTTCCCAGGTCACCCAGGTGAGGGACACAGAACACTTCCCAGCCATCCCAGCTCACTAATAAGGCTGGGCCCTGAACTAGACAACGGAGTGTCCTAGGGCCCAGCCTGCACACCTCTAGCTACAGTCCCGTCCTGCTGCTCAGTCCAGAGCCACGCCCCCTCATCCTCCACCAGCCTGGTCCCAGGGCCATGGGACCTTCTGCACTGAGAGAAGCCACCACTCCAGAACCACTCGGGACTGGGGTTGAGACTCCCTTTTCATCACCTGCACACAGGGGTGGAAGAAGACCTAAATTTGCCTTCAAAAGTAGGTACATACCTGTGATCACAGGTGAAACTATAAATACAATCTCGGTGTAAAGTGCTGATTATTGACATATTATCAACCCTTGGAAACATGAAGAATTCACACAGACTCTGTACTGGGGCGGGGCCTTACACACGAGACACATCGCTGTTCAAACGGAGAGCACCTGTGCTGCCGGCCAGGCCTTCCCCCTCCCGCGCTGCTGCCCCCGCCAGAGCGCGGGCAGGTGTTTAACCAGAGTCCTGACCTCACCTACAGCTCTTTCACTTAATTTCACTTTCGTTTGTTGAAGCTTTTTGTCCTTGACTTCCCAGTTGCAGAAACAGTCTTGAACTTTGTAGCCCAAATGAAAGAAAAATAGCATTACCAGCCACCACAACAGTCTTTAACAAAGTAAAGGCAGGCAGGCAGAATAAAAATTTTTTAAAAAATGGGTAGCCCCAACGTAAGAGCTAATGAGACTTTACACAGGGTGAGCCGAACACAAAACTTGTGGCAGGCCTTTGAAGGTGGTCACTCAGCAAGAGACAAGGATGTTTTTAAATAAAAAGGCCCTCCCTCCCTGTTTAAAAAAAAAAAAAAAGTTTGTTTTTTACTTTTCTAAGGCCCTTTCTTTTGTCTAAGACAAAAGTTCTAGATACAAGTTAGCTCATTAGAAAATACTTTAAGAATTTTAGAACTAAATCTTGTGAGACTATTCAAAAACTCAGAATAAAAACTATACATTGAAGAAAAGTTTGGTGTAGACTAATAAAGGGGAAAATCAGTATCATAGGAAGACTCAGATTAGGCAACCTACAGAGGAAAAAAACGACAAAGATTCAGCAATATACGTACACAAACAGTTCTATGCAAACGTTCCAACTCTCTAAACAAAAAACCATGAACTGTGTTGAGTGACTTGGTAGTAAATAAGGACACGCGGTGACTGATCTGAGGAAACCAATGCAGCAAGAAGCGCCGCGCTAGAACCATCCCGTGAGGGCTGCTGGTACGCTGAGTAGCGGCAACTCGACTGTGCCTGTCCTTTAAAGTCGTGTTACGTGCTCTATGTTGGTTCTCAGAACACAAAAAGTTTACTTACTAATGATTTAACTGAAATAAAATAAACTTAGCTGTAATAAAGATTTAAGAAACCGTATGTTGCCCTGGCTGGTGTAGCTCAGTGGATTGAGCGCGGGCCTGCGAACCAAAGGATCGCGGTTCGATTCCCAGTCGGGGCACATGCCTGGGTTGCCAGGCCAGTTCCCGGCAGGGGACATACAGGAGGCAACTGCACATTGATGTTTCTCTCCCTCTCTCCTTCCCTTCCCCTCTAAAGATAAATAAATTAAAAAAAAATCTAAAAAAAAAAAAAAAGGAAAAAAAAAAAAAGACCTTCCTAAAAAAAAAAAAAAAAAAAAAAAGAAACCGTATGTTACACTGTCGGTGTTTAAACATAGCTAGAAAACAAAACTAAATATATTAAGGCAAACCAGTCAAACTCTTTATAATTTCATCAAAGTACTTTCAGCTCCATAATTAAGGTTAAATGTTTTTCTATAAATTGTGGTAACTGAAAAAATACAAGGTTAAATAGTATAAGATAAAAGGCAGATAAGCCTCTTGTGAAGATATAAAATGAGACTTCTGCATATAACACTTTTAAACATTCCAGAACTTGATGGACAAGCACTTATGATATTTAATTTCCCCATGACCTACAACAGCCCTCTGCCCTTGCGCTGGGGTGCCGGCAGGACTTCACACAGAGGGCAGTGGGGAGGTTGCAGCCACACTCCGGGAGACCTATCCTGGCCCCACCCTCACCATTGGCTGACCTTGTACAAAGTCCCTCACGGATCTTTGGCTCAATGCCATCATCTGGATACGGAGACAGGAATGGGGTCTATAAACTTCACAGAGTCATAAAGAGGATTAAATGAGTTAATATTTTCAAAGTACTTAGAACAGAATCTAGATTATGGTAAGCATTTTATATGTTAAATGAAAGGAAAGATTAGGGTCAATTCTGAGTCACAAATTAAAAATGGTAGAGCAAGAAGAAAGAAACTAGGGGAAAGGGAGAAAGGAATGTAAAAGTGAAAAGAAGAAGAAAAGAGAGGAGAGCAATGAGGAAGCAGAAAGAGATACAGTATTCTAAAACCGAACAATGAGGTTGGGAGGAGAGGAGGGCAGAGGACTGAAGGAATAGAATGGGGCGGGGAGGGGGGTGGATTTTAAGAAAGCAAGAACTAAACAAACACGATAAGCAGAGGGTTTACACTTAACTGATTTCTAGAACAAACAGTTTTAAAACAGAAAAGAAAAGAAAAAATACCCGACTTAGTTCTAAACAAGGAACAGGAACTGAGTGGAAGTGGCAATGGACAATGTCAAAATTATACCACTTTCAGCACAAATTCCCCATCCTGGCTGAGAAGGAGAAGCCCAGACAATTCATCACACTACGTTTCTCAGTTTTAAAAATTCACAGCATATTATTAGCGGTGAGAAAAAGCGGAAATGAGTAGTTAATAAGAACAACACTTCAACCTAGCCTGGCACGGTTTTCCCAGTGCTCACAACTACGCTGTATCTGCTCTTCGCCTCAGTCCTGTGGGAGGCTGGTGCAATGTCGCTTACATTTTACAAAAGAGAAAATGACTTTGGAGAGGGGTGACGACACTTGCATACAGTCATGGGTCTGGTCAGCTTAAGGTCCCTCCATTTGTCATCCTACCACTGACCCCAACTGAAGAGCAACTGAAAAAAAACCCACAAGTGGGGGTGGAGTAATAGGACAAAAATATTTTTAATCCCATTCCAAAGTAAAATAAACACATTTTTCGTTACAGGAAATATGCCTAAGGACCTAAAGGTTTCTGAGAAAGTAAATAAGCAGGGAAACCAGGCTCTCATAAAGGCTTTTAGCAAATTTTAAACTAATAACAATAAGCCTTTGACTAGGTCTCAAATAAAAAAGGTGTTTTTAATTAGGCCGTTACAGAGTCAGAATATTTCCGTGTAAACACAGAGGTCTAAGAGTAAAGATTAAGAATGAAAAAGTATTTCAGGGGAAAAGGGGAACGGTTTAGAGCAACAAGTATAAAGGACACATGTACAAAAACTATGGGGGGTGGAAATGGGAGGAAGGTGGGGAGGGCTGGGGCGGTGGGCAGGGAGGTAAAAGATAGAAAACTGTACAAGATCAACAATTAAAAAAATACTGATAAAAAAAGAATGAAAAAGTGATAATAATGGAGCCCTCCAGGTATTTCACCTGACACCATTCACATTTAATATTTACTTTAAATATTAATAATAAAGCAAACAATGAAATGCTCAAGATTGAAGAAAAACTCCAGATGAAATTGTATCCATTGGAAACAGAGCTCCAGAAAAACCTTCAGAAACTAGATAAACAGTCAATGGTAGATAAATTTCAGAGTAAGCAGCACTTTTTTTAATCCTCATCAGAGGATTTGTTTACTAATTTTAGACAGGAAGAGACAGCAAGAAAGAGAAACATCAATGTGAGCGACATCGACTGGAAATCAAACCCACAACCTAGATATGTGCCCTGACCAGGAATGGAACCCGCACCCTTTTGCTGTATGGAGACAACGCTCCAACCAACTGAGCCACCTGGCTAGCATAAGCAGCACCTTTCACATCAAGAGACCCAGCTATCTGTCACAAAGAACTATTGTAAAATGTATCCTAAAGAAATTTGCATAATTTGTTTCTGGCTATCATCAAGGACAATACGGTGTAACCAGAAGAGAACTGAACCAAGGTTTTAATTTAAAAAAAAAAAAAAGGAAAAAACCTTATTAGAAAACACAGGTGACAAACGCAGGCAAGAAAGGGGGCCCATCAAGCAGGTCTGAACTGGCAGCCTTGGCCTTCTTTTCCTCTTCATCTGTGTGTCCCTTTGCCCTTCCACTTCCCATGCAGAAATCTTCACACCACACAATGAATCCTCCTACTTTTTCTTGTACACAAAACACGCTTCAGAGACTATCAACGAAAGGTTTTCTTCTGTGAAAGAAGGTTCTTTTTTCTAGTCAGCATTGTGGCACTCCTTTCTTGTGCCTCAAAAGAGGCGTGCAAGCAAATCTTTCTTCTGTCAACCCAAGAAAGTTTTTTTCCCCTCTAGTTCAGATTAGAACTTTTCATGTACCAAAAAAGGAAGATTGATCCTCCCACCCCATTTGATGGTTTGTTAGCAATGCATCAGAACCCCATCAAGTTACTGAAAGAACTCTCCACGTTCACCCAAAGAAAAGAAAAGGCGAGGTTAAGAGACTCATTGGGGGTCTTAGCCTGACAATTCTACATTAAAGTCCTTGAGAGTTCAAAAGGAACCAGCACACAGGGTGAGTTCCAAAGAATGATCAACCTTGAAGTCCGCCTTTCCCTTTTTACAAAGACTAGCTGGTTGGCTGGGAAAATGTGAAGGCAGTTTCAAGGAGAAATCTACCCGGAGTCCCCTATTCTACATTCACAAGATTTGAGGTACAAACCTCACAGGGCAGAGTGTATGGCAGGCAAAAGCATGCAAATCAGCAGCATCCAACTGGTGAGGTGTGTGATGTGGACTGAGGAACAGAACCCTCCCCCAAAGACGCCCACCCCCTCCCCCCTCCCACTGGCCACTGCAGAATCCCGCCAGAGCACACTCCAGGCTTGTTCCCAGTCTCTGTAAGACTAGAAGACCAGACCTGCCCGGGGTTGGACCTTCCGTGGTCACACAGAGCTTCTGAGTTGTTTCCTAAAGGGCCTCTTCCTCGGTGGATTCTGCATTCCAGTTTTGGTCTTCCCAGCAAAAATATGGCGTTATTAAAATGTAATTCCCCAAACTCCGAAATTAAATGTACAAATTACATACTCCCTCTGTATACAATGGAGGGAACGACACCGCTCTTCCTACCAAAGACCAGGCTCTCTCCACCTGGCTGCTGGCAAGCCTTCTGATCCCCTCAGGCTTTACCCCTGGCCGTCCGCAGCGTGGCTCCCTGCCTCCCTAGTGAAACATTCACATCAGCAAATCTGCACAGTATCTCCTATCTGTATTTTATTATCTACTGATTAAAATTTAAAAGTATGCACCATTCTAAACATGTTTTGTTTCAATAAGATGTTTACGTTACACAAAACTTTCCCTGGAACCCGCACTCCTGCTTACCTACTACTCTCTCGGCTGTTCCCCCACACAATGAAAACTCTGAGTGCTGCCGAGAGCCCACTCCCCCCCCCACCCCCCGCCTCCACTGGGCTTTGATCTCAACCGCTCCCCTGAGGCTACACTTTTTAAAATGTCTATGGCCAAATTCAAGGCTCTCTGAGGTTGTCTTCCAACTTGACCTCTGCACAACATCCACACCCTCCTTCAAACTCTCCATCTCCTAACACTTGGCAGGAAAGCTCCCCGTTCCCTCCCATCTCTGCATGCAGCTCCTTCCCAGCCCCTGGCCCAACCTCTAAAGGCCGCACTGCTGGCTCTCTCCCTGCTCTCCTTCCCTCCCCGAGCTTCCACTTCTCTGGGCACATCCCAGCTTTGAGGGCTTTTGGAGAAGTTCTAACTGATGCTTATCACATCCCCAGCCACGCCACCGTTAGATTTTGGATCTCAGAATCTAAGTTACTTCCTCAGTAGGCCTTTCCTGTCCACCACCCCCCTCAGATTACTCTCCTCTGATACTGTGCAAAGCACCAATCCTCAATTAAGTGATACATAGATAATATTTGTGCATTGTCTGACCCGCCCCCTTCCCCTGGAATAACAGCAGGAGAGCGCCCTCACCCTCAGCACCTAGAACCATGCCTGACACCAGGGGCCACCAACTACTGTTCCTGGAATGAATGTAGGGTACAGTCTTCTCCTGCCTTAGGAGGGAATTTTTTACTTAACAAAAACACTCTCAAGGTGAAATCTCATAAATTAAAAATGTATTACCATTTAGAATGATGGTGCATAACTGCTTCCACAGTTAAGAAACTAGGTGTATATTTGACATTAATATTTGTAATTAAACTTGAATGAGCCGGAAAGAAAAAAACACACAGAGGGAGAAAAGCAATTTATACATGGCATTATATAAACTAACAATCAGAATATTGTGAACTCAGTCCAACTACACAACAGCAAAGGTACACGGAATCAGTTGCTCCCAAGTTACACAAAATCAAAATCAGCCATTGAAAATGCGACAAATACGCTGTAAGTCAAATATGGTAGAAGAAATTCTCTGAGAAGTCTGATTACTGTAACTCAAGGTATATGTCTTGATGTGTGATGTAATTTCTGAAGTTTTCACATCTGTGACCTTCTGACAATGCTGTAAAATTACCGCATTTTGCCATATATAATGTGCACTTTTTTGCCCCAATTTTTGAGGGATAAATAAGGACACACATTATACATGGGTATAATGATTACACAGCATGGGTATAATAATCCCAAGTATAATGTGCACAAAACGTGGGTGAACATCATATACGGTAAGATACGGTAGTTCAGATATCAGCATCCTCATACACAGATGAATTGAGCTCACAGTGGTCACAAAGCAGGCTCAAGTCGTCACAGCCAAGTTCAGTTGTAGGGCAGTTCTGGGACTAGAATGTACATCTCACTCCTCCCCCCAGGCCTCCAACACGCTTTACTTAACAGGCCGGGCAGAGGTTCTGAAATGTTGATGAGAACGGTTGCAAATAACACATGAACAGTGTTCCCACACATACAGGCCTGGGGCAAGCCCTTACGTAGTGCCTGATGCCTTAACATGGCCACCGGTAGCCTGCCATTGATTCGTCTTCTCCCAGGTCCCATCCTGCTACACGAATCTGGATGAGAAGCAACCCAGCTGAGAGGCAGGAGGCCCAGTTTAGACTCTTCAGCTAGTATCTACTTGCTACATGACTGGAACAAGTTAACTGACTTCACAAGCCTTAATTCCTTCATCTATGAAATATGAACAATAATGACTGCTCTACCCCCTGAGACAGGACTATGAAATAATAAGGTGAAACTATGAAATAAATGAAATAAAACCCCATACCTAGCACAAAGGAAAGACGTGAAAATGTTCATTATTGTGGTTGTTCTGGTTATTAATATACCCTAGCCATTTACGTTCATTCCTAAGGTTAAAAGGGGTGGCACCTCAGCTTCTTTGCCTGCTATTGTGCAAGCAGAATATACCTGGACTTCAAATCATACTGTAAACTCTCCACTAAGAGTAAAGGTTTATCCAGCTAAGAAAATGTATAGGATACTGTAGCTTCAGAATAATACCTGAACATAGTTTTTGTAGCCTGAATTTCAGCAAAATGTTAATCTATATCTTTACTATTTGAGGGCTCAAAATAGTACTAGGCAATGTTTCTTATAGCATGTTAACTAACTATACAAAATTGCCTTTGTTGATACTATTCTAGTTTATATCATGCTCATTTTTGTACTGTTATTTTTTTCAAATATTTTTTAAAGATTTTATTTATCTACTTTTAGACAGAGGGGAAGGAAAGGAGAAAGAGAGGAAGAGAAATATGAATGTGTGGTTGCCTCTCGTGCACCCCCCGGCATGTGCTCTGATTGGGGACCTGGCCCACAACCCAGGCGTGTGCCCTGACTGGGAATCGAACCCATGACCCCTCAGTTCGCAGGCCAGCACTCAATCCACTGAGCCACACCAGCCAGGGCTGTAGTGTACTTTAATCTTCTCAATTTCATTCAAAATTCTGATAGAGCAACAGATAATACCAAGTATTGGTTAGGATGCAGTAAACTAGAACCCTCATATGCTGCTGGTAAGAATGTACAGTGGTACAGACACTATGGAAAACAGTCTGGAAATTCCTCTAAATGCTAAACATAGTTAACAAATGACCCAATGATCTGTCACCAAGGTATAATAAGCTCAAGGGAACTAAAAACATATGTCCACATAAAAACTTGTACATGAATATTCATAGAAGTATTGTTCATAATGGCTATAAAGTGGAAACAAGCCCAAAACTCCATCAGCTGATGAATGGGTAAAATGTATTATCCATACAATGGACTATTATTAGCCAAAAATAAATGAAATACCTTCAAAACTTTGTTCTGCTAAGGAGTGAAAGGAGTTAGTCACAAAGGACCACATATTGAATGATTCCTTGTATATAAAATATACAAAATAGGCAAATCAACAGAAATAGAAACCAGTGGTTGCCCAAGGAGTTGATACGAAGTAGGGAATTGAGGGATGACAGCTGAGGTATGGGGTTTCTCTGGGGTTACGAAAACACTCTAAAACTGACTGTGGTGACAGCTGCGTAGCTGTGAGTACACTAATGCCACTGAACTATGCCCTTTCAATGAGTGAACTGTAACGTATGTGAGTTATAACTCAATAAAGCTGGGTTTTTTTTTTTTTTTTTTTTACAGGGCATTTAAATTGATGCAAAACTTCTAAGGAGTTGTAAACATTAAGAAAAAATACATATACATATATATGGTCTGTCTAGATGATATCCAGCCATGTAACGTGAAAAATAGAGATATTTATTGAAAAACATACAAGATACAAGAAACATTGTACACAGGACAATGATGTCTCAGTCCCCTTCAGAGAAGGCACCTTGGGACCTCACACACTTCTCCCAATAGCCATCAGCTGCCCCATGGTATTTTTCGGAATCTCATCAATGGTATGAAATTTCCTCCCTTTCAAAGGTGACTTTAGTTTTGGGAAAGGCCAGAAATTGCAGGGCACCAAATCTGGCTATAGGGTTGCTGAGTCACCTGGGTGATCTAATGTTTCACCAAAAAGCTCTGCACAAGACATGATGCCGGGATGTTGTGCTGAAGCTGCCAATCACCAGCTGCCCATGGCTATAGCCTTCTGAGTCATCAGAACAGTTTCCATGGAGGAATGTTCAAGATTAGTGCAAAATTTGATGCAGATTTGTTGCTCTACTCACTCAGTCAAGTACACACGCTCACTCAATGGTGTCTACTGCCCCACTAAGTAGTACAGTGAAGTGGTCATTGTTCATATATGCGCATTCCAGTCCACTCTCCTTGGCTGCCAGGTGACATTGATGTTGCGCAAACTGTTCTCGGTATATTAACAATGACTGGACTTTTCCCAGACAGATGTTATATATATATATATATATGCAATATATATACACATATATGTGTATATGTTACATATGCATATATACATACATGTATTTGTATGTATCTTCAATAAATGTCTTATTTTTCATATTACATGGCTAAATACCTCTGGACAGACCTCGTGTGTGTGTGTGTGTGTGTGTGTGTGTAAAGAGAGAGAGAAAATACTACTTGCTACTTCAATAATATGAAAGCATTTCAGGCATTTCTGGTGAAAACAGTTGAGAGTTTCAGAGGCAAAAGAAACTTAGGACATGCTCAGGGACTAGTAACTATGAGATAGGAAAGCCTCAAGCTGTAGTCAGGATGGGCCTATAAAAGAATATAAAACATTTCAAGTTGAAGTCTTACCTCGGAATCACCTGGGGACCTGGGAGGAAAGACAAACTGCGGTCTCGCTCCTGAAAACTTTGTTCCATCAATTACAGAAGTCTGGGAAAGAGCAGGAGTCCTTGTTTATAAACCTCCCCAGGCGATTCTGATGTCAATCAGATCTAACTCTCACGCAATAAGGAAAGAAAAATATTTTATCGTAGCAAGAACACTTTTTGGAACATCATTCTGGAAGTAATCTGAGGGAGTGAGTATAATGAGGCCAAGAACGGCCCTGAGCCAGCACTGGGCAAAAAGATTAGAGCTCTGAATTCCTGCTCCAACTTGGTGGTTAACGCATGTTCACACACAGACCTTCAGCACTCAGAGTCTTTCCTTAAAAAAAGACTTTTATATTACTGAAGAAAAACTTAGCGAGAATCCTTACGCCTTTCTTAAAAACTTACCAGCTTCCCTACTATGTTTATGATACTTATGTCTCAGAATTCTGAAAAGGCTGGGCAGCTGCTCACTGGTCCTCCTGGCCAACCAGGCTACTCTCACGGGCATTTGGTTTTCCAGCTTCCCTTCACCACATGGTAACGAGGAAATAATTCCATATACTTACCAAGAATATTTTAAATAAGTTTTGTATATAAATACGGACCTATGAGGAACATGTGAAAACTGAAAGACTGAAATAAATGACTCACCAAATAATATTGAGTATCCATATGTTTTTACTATGAATAACACATTTGCATAGCTCCCAGTACAATTCTCTCCAGCTCCTTTTTGGGCAGTGGCATACATTTGCAAGGCAAATGGCAGGGGTACAGGTCCAACCTGTAGACCTGGTACCCCTGTACACAGAAAGCTAACTGGCCCACATATCTCAGGCTCTTTTGTGGAATCAGCAATTGTAGTAACTAAATAGGAGGATCTTCTGGGGCCCTGAAAGCCTTTGTGACAGGTGGTTCTGGGTGGTTACTATGACTCCTGACAATCACAAATACAACCTGTTAGTATAAAATACTGGATAGTGTAATGACACATAATCTTAATTAAGTATAAGCTGTTTCCTCAATATAGTCAAGTGCTTTAAAATTTTTAACGGGGAAAAAGGACATCAGTCTAGAGCACGATTTTCATAATTCAACACTATGTATATATCACAAGTGAAAACAGTCAAACCATGCGTTCACTCTACCTCAAACTCCTGGAACATGCACAGCCTTTTATTCAAATAGACTGAACCATGGCACTGACCCAGGTCTAAGAAGCAAACTGGTACTGGTTTGAAGGAATTCCCTTTATACCCGATTCATTCCCCCTGTGAACAGGTTAATGAGGGCTTCACCTTCTGTTCATTTTCAAATTCTCATTTCTTAACCTCAGTCCTCCGTTTGCAAAGTAACATATAAACACAGAATTGTCAAAAAACAAGCATTTGATTAACATGATGGTGAGCACAGTGAGGCAGTTATTATTGCATTCATTAAAACTCTATCTGCCCTGGCTGGCCTGGCTGGTGTGGCTCAGTGGATTGAATGCTGGCCTGGGAACCAAAGTGTCACTAGTTCGATTCCCAGTCAGGGCACATGCCTGGGTTGCAGGCCGGGTCCCCAGTAGTGGGGGTGTGAGAGGCAACCGCACATTGATGTGTCTCTCCCTCTCTGCCTCCTTCCTTTCCTCTCTCTCTAAAAATAAATAAATAAATAAAAATAAAAAGCTCTATCTTACTGATATATAATTAAGATTTGTAATCTAGCCCTGACTGCTGTAGTTCAGTTGGTTGGACATCATCTCGCAGAAGAGTAAAGGTCACCAGTTCAATTCCTGATCAGAGCACATGCCTGGGTTTCGGGGTTGGGCCCCCCCCCAATCAGTTGCCTGTCCTACGCACCCTGAGGACCTGTGAGAGGCAACCAATGAATGCTTCTTTCTTGCATCTATGTTTCTCTCCCTCTCTTTCTTTCTCCTTTACCCTCTCTCTAAAAAATTTTAAATAAAAATAAACTTAAAAAAAAAGATGTGTAATCTAAATTCAACCTCCTCCATCTTAATGAAACTACAATAGTTAGCCAGCATCCATTGTTCTATAAGCCAAGATGTTTCTTAAAATATTTTCTCAGTACAGAGTAGTGGGAAAATGCTGGATGTGAAGGCCAAGTAAAAGTTCTCTATCCTGACAATGGGAATAATACCCCCTGTGTTACCTAAGTCTCAGGCTCACTGTTAAGATACAGTGAGATGTTTGTTACAGTATAGCACAATGGGATGGAACAGTGATTTCCAACCTTTTTCATCTCGTGGCACACATAAACTAATTCCTAAAATTCTGCAGCACACCAAAAATTATATTTCTTACTGACTTGACAAAAAGTAGGTATAATTTTGATCATTCACATTGAACAGCTATTGTTGTGTTGGCTGTTGTCATTTTTCTTTTTTTTTCTTTGACAATCTCAGGGAAAACAGGTCTGCTGACTGAATAGTCAGGTGTTGCACAGTTTAGAAATCCTTGTGGCACACTAGGTGAAAAAATCACTGTTATAGAGTATATTACAAATGTTAATAACTATTTAAATGATGTTCACCATAGGCTAAGTATTAGATTATGAAAGTATCTTATCCAGAAATGTCTAATTTTCAATTAAAATACATTTTTAATACATTTTCATTATTAAACAATTGATTTGGGAATAAGCATCTCTTAACTGTAGGCAAGCAGTCTCTCAACTGATTTGGCTAGAAAACATGTATTCATCAACTTAAAATTGACAGAATTTTAAAACTATATGATCAGCATTTTTTTTCTTTTTTTTTAAAAATATTTTATTTCTTTATTTTTAGAGAGAGGGGAAGGGAGAGAGAAAGAGAGGGAGAGAAACATCAATGTGTGGTTGCCTTCTCACATGGCCCCCGCTGGGGACCTGGCCTGCAACCCAGGCATGTGCCCTGACTGGGAATCGAACCGCGACCCTTTGGTTCAGAGCCCGAGCTCAATCCACTGAGCTACGCCAGCCAGGTATTTTTTTTTCTTAAAGAAAGACAAAATAGTGGCATCATGCTCCTGTGTAGGAGTCTCGGCCATGTCTACTCTCTGCACACTTCTGGACCATTTCATTCAGATGCTGACTACAACAATGCTGACTGGATTCATTTGCAAATCAAGTGGAGTTAAGTGAGACCACAAAATTAGAATTCCCTAATAGGTGCAGCTCTTTGCTTTTAAAAATCAGCATAATCATAGTTCATCTGATTAAAAACACATACTGTGGAAATTCAATGTTACTTAAGTAAAAAGCCAGTGGAACAGTAACAAATTATCGCTATTGCCATTTACTGAGCACCTATCACACACCAGGCATTGTGAGTTGTCCTGAGTGTTCAAATACTTGGTAGTCTCTAAATATTTAAATGCTCAGTTGTCTTGAGTAATTCTCATGAGACAGGATAGTGAGAAACTAGGAGAATTCCTTGGCAAGTGGAATAGGGAAACTGAGACAGTGAGCTGAACACAAAGACCAAGCAATTTACAAACAGGTGCAGATGGTCACCTCCTCTGAGATAATATCCAGGCCTCAGTGGTATTTCAGCTCCAGGCTAGAAAAGCAGCAAAACCAGGTGGGCCAGAACCAACAGCAGTGACCAACAACCTCCTGCATAAAAGGGCACTCCAGGAGAACTGATGCACATTCTGCTGAAACCCTCTCATGTCCTAACATTCCCTCCTGCAAGAATGAGATAAAAAGCCTCAAGACAAAGGACCCAGCCCTGCCCTCTCCCTCTGGGGAGCAGCCTTACCCATTCCCTTTCCCTCCTTCTTCCCCCACTTCTGTCTTCACAAGCAAGTGTTTCCTAAACTCTAAGACAATGGACAGCTGGTCCTGGACTGACCCCACAAACCTGTCCCCAAGGCCCCCTTTTCTCTGACTTCCCTGTGAGCTAAGGCAGCCCAGCCTAGCCTCTCCCATTGCTTCTTTTATGCTAAGCCTTTCCTGGTTTCACTGTCCCAAGCTTTAATAAATGGATTCTCACAGTCACCTGGACTCCTGTTGTGAATTCTTTCCTACACAAAGTCAAGAACCCCCACGCCACTGCTGGCCCTGGGCAGATCCACGCAAGGCCACGGCCCTGTCCAGTAACCTTCACTGATAGAGGACTCAAGAGTTGGAAAATTTAAGTAATAGCTAATAAGCTTAGTAATCAATGCATGTAAAAAGCTATTGTTCCAGGAACTGAAGGTATGACCCACCCTGACTCCAGGAGACCATAAGCAGTTCCACCTTTGTTCCTCAGGATTGCCAGCTATTCAAGATGTTATCTGAGCCACTGTGCTCCAGGGTGAGATAACCACCGCCCAGGACACAGCTAAAGACCACCGCCAGGCTAGAGAATGCTGCGGTTTTCTTACTCCAATTAACTGTTCCCTGAATTCCAAACACCTTAGCTACACTTTGTTCTCATAAAAAGGGCAGCCCTGGCTGGTGTAGCTCAATGGATTGAGCAAGGACCTGTGAACCAAAGGGTTGCCAGCTGGATTCCCAGCCAGGGCACATGCCTGGGTTGCAGGCCAGGTTCCCAGTAGGGGCGCATGAGAGGCAACCACACATTGATGTTTCTCTCCTTCCCTTCCCTTCTCTCTAAAAATAAATAAAATCCTTTTTTAAAAAAGGGCCATTTTAAAAAGGAATTTAAGACAGTCCCTTGGTATGAACACGCCATCTTCTCAAACCACCGGCCATCTGAATAAAGCACCCATAAAGATTCATCCCTGTCTCTGCTTATTGGGTTCGGTATGTGACAGGCAGCACGAATGCCCAGGGTTTTTTTCCGGTTTCATTACAACCACCAAAAATTGTTATTTGCCCAAGGTCAGAGCGCTGGTAAATGTGATTTGAACCCAAATTCTCTTTACTACAGAGTGTAACCGTCTTTCCCCTTCTCTGCTGCACAGCTTTCCTCTCAGGCAAGGCTGCCAAAACCTAAGCGTGGCTTGGACCTGCTGCTAATCCCTTGGTCTCCCACCAGATGATGCAATCACTAGGCTAGGCTTGATCTCAAAGGAACCAGGAGAGGTTATAATTTATCAGCCCATAAACAGACTGAATTAGTCAATAGCCAGAGGTGAGGTAACTACAAACTTACAGTGAAGATTACCCATTATAAAAATTGGAATAATTTTTCTCCCCTTTTTTAGGAAGTCGCAGTTGCAGCCGCAACTCACCACAGCTCAGCCCGCTCCTGCCCCTGGCTCACCGCTGTTCACTCTCGTGGAGGAACAAGTCGGTCAGGAAGCCGCGCACAGCAATGGCCTTTAAAGATACCCGAAAGACACCCGTGGAATCAGAAGTAGCGATTCACCAAATTAGAATTACTCTGACCAGCCAGAATGTAAAGTCTTTGGAGAATGTGTGTGCTGATTTGGTCAGAGACACAAAGGACAAGAATCTCAAAGTGAAAGGACCAGTTCAGATGCCTACCAAAAAAGACTCTGAGAATCACTGAAAGAACTCCCTGCAGGGAGGGTTCTAAGACTTGGGATCGATGTCAAATGAGGATCCACAAGAGGATCCACAAGCAACTCTTTGACTCGCACAGCCCTTCTGAGATTGTTAAGCAGATTCCTTCCATCAGTATTAGCCAGGAGCTGAGGTTGACGTCACCATTGCAGATGCCTAAATCAGTCTTTTTAATAAATTGACTATCAGTTGTTTAAAAAAAATTTCAAATAATTTTTAAAAAACACAACAATATTTATTAAATGCCTATTCTGTGCCCAGCATTGCCTTAGAAACTGAAAAACAGGTTGAATATTAAAATACTCATCAGACAGAGAAAATATAAATAACATTTATTCACTGTTGTGGAAAAAAAAAAAGCTACCTATGAGAACCAAATCAAACAGAATACAGTGGCCCTCGCATGTTCACTAAGTCAGTTCATATCAGGAAAAGTGGTCACTCTGAATACTTTTCTGGCTCTCTCAGGTGCACGCATTTCTCTAAGGGTGAAATTGCTGGGCTTTAGAGTCTGCCCTAATCATTTTCCAAAAGAGACCCATTTACGTTCCAGCCCAGCATGAATGTTCCTCTCAGCAACTTCAGCATCAGGTACTGCCAGCTTTACTGTGGGTGTGCAGGAGCCTGGCATTCTGCCTGTAGTCTGCATTTCCTTCATTTTCAATGAGACTGAATGCCTTTGCGTGTGTTTATTGGATGTTTGGATTTCTCCTTTTCTAAAGCTGCTGTTCAAGACTCTTGTATAGCATTCTGACTGCAGGTAACATCTTATTTAAGAAACCCTTCTCTACACTGAGGTCAAGAATAAATTCTCCTATATTAACTTCTAAATGGTTCATTTTAGCCCAGTATTGGAAACAGCTGAAGTGCCCATCAGTAGATGAGGGAATTAAAAAACTGTGGTACGTTTGCACAATGGAATATTATGAAGCAGAAAAAAAGAATTCTTACCTTTTGCGGCAGTGTGGATGGAATTGGTGAGCATTATGCTAAGTGAAATAAGCCAGTTGGTAAAAGACAAACAGCATATGATCTCACTTATAACTGGAAACTAATGAATAAAATAAACTTACAAGAAAACAGAACCAGAGACTAGAACATGGAACGGAGACAGCTGTAAAAGGAGAGATGGGAGGGGAGAAATGGCAGAAGAAAGGAAAAGGGATTAGTCAAAGAACATGTATGAATGACACATGGACATGAACAACAGAGTGGGGCTTGCTGAAGAAGGGAGGGGCGAGCCGAGTGGAGGTGGGCAAAGCGAGAAAAAAATGGGACACTTGTAATAGAATAGACAATAAAAAATAAAGGTTTATTGTTTTGATTTAATCTGCCATGCCTCCTGGGTCACAGATCAATGTTTGAATGTGTATGAAGCTGTTTCTGGACTCCCCATGGGTTCCATTGGCCTGTTAGCCTATCCCAATGCCAATACCACACTGTTTTAATTATTGGAGCTCTTCTTCATCTCTAGCAGAGCAGTTTTCCTAATTTCTTTTTCTTGTTCAAAAGTATCTTGCCACTTATTGGGCCCTGACAAAAATTTTAGTATCAGCTTGTCTAGTTTTTAAAAAGTTGCTGGGGTATTAAATCTGTAAGTCAAGTTTCCAAACAACTGACACCTTACAATATTGAACCTGCCAATCCATGGACCAGTATGTCTTTCCATTTATTCGTTTTGTTTAAATTCACTCAAGGAAGATTTAGAATTTTTTCTGTAAAGGTCTTATACATATTTTGTTAAACTTAAAATACATCTCCTACAGCTTATAATGGTTGAAAAATCCATCAATCTGAAAAAAGATATTTTTTAAATGTATAAAAGCATATTTTGATGAAATATCTAGAGTTTGGAATAAGTATATATAAATATGAATATGTACTTTCTCAAAATGTTTAAATAAAACAAAGCTCATCAAAGCACAATTAATGCTACACAATTAAGTTTTATTTTTATTTTTTTTAAAATATTTATTTATTTATTTATTTTTAGAGGGGAAGGGTAGGAGAGAGGGAGAAGGAGAGAAATATCAATGTATGGTTGCCTCCTATGTGTCCCATGCTGGGAACTGGCCTGCAACCCAGGCAATGTGCCCTGACTGGGAATCGAACCGCGATCCCTTGGTTCACAGGCCCGCGCTCAATCCACTGAGCTACACCAGCCAGGGCCACAATTAAGTTTTAAATCTAGGGCTATTGTTCTGTGGTTATGTCATATATCATTTCAACAGGTTCAACATACTTGAGAAAACCTACACATCACAAGTCCTTATACTAAACAAATCATGAAGTACATGAAATCCAGAGTAATTTCATCAGATTCAAGAGGAAAAGAATGAAAGAGAAGATGAATAAAGGATGAGTAGGAGACTGAAATCCTGGCAACACACACACCATCTCCTGAGATGGAGAAACACAAATACATTGCTCCTAGCATGAGCTCCCACCTCACACAATTCACTACACTTCTGTCTCCTTTGTCTTATTTGTGAGGTAGTTTCTATACATGCTCTGTCAAGGCCATGCTTTAAGAAGGAAACAAAAACAGGTGCCTTAGAAAGGACACAAAAAGTGAGGCAAACACGAAGCGATACTCACAGCTATCTCACTGTCAGAACATTCATTGTAAGCTCTGTGGCAGGACTGAAAATAGCCCCCAATAGACTGGCCTCAAAATCTCAAACAATGCTAAGAAAATGGTAGGTAGGATAAGCATACAAAAATAAGAATTTTGAAGAAAAGGATGAAAACTTCAGTAATCACTTTGAATGTCTTAAGTTAATTGTACTCACTTCTTTATGCCTCCAAACCTTTTGTTAGACTTTTAAGTGAAAGGCATTGTATATGAGGGGGGCAAAAAAAATACTCATAGCTTTGAGGAATTTATATCATGTTTAGGAAGCAAGAAATAAGCACAAACCATTGCTATAGGATACAATATAAATACTCGATAAATGTTACTATTGCAACAAAGCAGGACCAAAATGCTGCAGGACATTTACAGACCAAAAAAATCACTTTCAAATATGATGGTTAGCAGGGAGGAATATGTGCTTTTAAGTAGCTCTAGTTCAGGGGCTGGCAAACCAGAGCCCATGGGCCGTGGGACACCTATTTTGGTGTGGCCTGTGAGCTAAGACTCGGTTTTTACATTTTAAAATAGTTGAAAATTTTCTTCTTTTTTATGGCTGAGTAGTATATTTGCCGAAACCATGGATAGACCTGGAGAACATTATGCTAAACTAAGTGCAATAAGCCAGTCACAGTAAGACAAATACCATATGATTTCACTTCTACGTGGAATCTAATGAACAAACTGAACTAACAAGCAAAACAGAGACAGACTCATAGATGGAGAGCAGGCTGACAGCTCTGGGCTTGGTGGGGGCAGCAGGTAGGAGGTGGAGGGATAGAGCAAAAAGGAAAAAGTGCTCCTGGACACGGACAACAGTGTGGTGACGGTGGGCAGAGGAGGTGTAAAGGGAATAAATGGCAATGGAAAAAAAAATAATTAAAAAAATAAAAAATAGGGAGACTTCCAGCCAAGATGCAGGCATAGGTGGACACGCTGTGCCTCCTTTCACGACCAAACTTAAGAACAACAAAGATTTAGAAACAAGAAAACAACAGAACTGATGGAAAATTGAACTGTACAGAAGTCCAACAACCATTCATCCAGACTGGTAAGAGGGGCGGAGTCACAGCAGGAAAAAGTGGAGGTGCAACCGGGGCACACAGGCAGCAGTGGCTGGCAGATCCCAAGCATGCAGGCAGCGGCTAGCAGACCCCAGGCATGGGGTAGCAACTGTGCAGACCCAGTGAGATTGCACAAGGCAACTGGCTGACCAGGTGGCCCCATATTCATGCACAGATAATCCAGGTGAAGGGGAAGCTGTGGAAGGGACTGGAATCCAAGAGAGAGTGCGGAGCGCCATTGTTCTCTCTCTGACCCTGCCCCCACATACAGCGTCACTACCCAGCGACTGGGCTGCCCCACCCTGGGGAACACCTAAGGCTCCACCCGTCACTATATAACAACCGCGACCAGACCCCCCCCAAAAAAAGGCTCAAGTGGGAGAACAAATCAAAGCTCCAGAGCCAATTCCTCTAAGCGACAAAGAGATAGCCAACCTATCAGATACACAGTTCAAAGCCCTGGTGACCAGGATGCTCACAGAATTGGTTGATTTTCTTCACAAATTAGATGAAAAAATGAAGACCACACTAAGTGAAATGAAGGAAAACGCACAGGGAACCAATAGAGATGGGAGGAAAACTGGGACTCAAATCAATGGAGTGGACCAGAAGGAAGAAACAACCAACCAAACAGAAAACAAGGAAGAAACAAGAATTCAAAAAAATGAAGAGAGGCTTAGGAACCTCCAGGACATCTTTAAATGTCCCAACATCCGAATTATAGGGGTTCCAGAAGGGGAAGAAGAAGAGCAACAAGTGGAAAACTTATTTGAACAAATAATAAAGGAGAACCTCCCCAATCTAGCAAAGGAAATAGACTTCCAGGAAGTCCAGGAAGCTCAGAGAGTCCCAAAGAAGTTGGACCTAAGGAGGAACACCCCAAGGCACATCATAATTACATTACCCAAGATTAAAATGAAGGAGAGAATTCTAGAAGCAGCAAGGGATAAGGGGACAGTCACCTACAAAGGAGTTCCCATCAGACTGTCAGCTGATTTCTCAAGAGACCTTATAGGCAAGAAGGGGCTGGAAAGTAGTATTTGAAGTCTTGAAAGGCAAGGACCTACATCCAAGATTGCTCTATCCAGCAAAGCTGTCATTTAGAATGGAAGGGAAGATAAAGTGCTTCTCAGATTAAGGTCAGGTTCAGGGAGTTCATCATCACCAAGCCCTTATTATATGAAATGTTAAAGGGACTTATCTAAGAAAAAGAAGATAAAAAATAGGACAGTAAAAAGACAGCAAACTCATAGATATTAACAACCACACCTAAAACAAAAGCAAACTAAGCAAAGACTAGAACAGGAACAGAACCACAGAAATGGAGATCACATGGAGGGTTAGCAACAAGGGAGTGGGAGGAAGACAGAGGGGAAAAAGGTACAGAGACTGAGTAGCATAGATGGTAGGTAGAAAATAGATAGGGGGAGGGCAAGAATAGTGTGGGAAATGTAGAAGCTAAAGAACTTATGACACATGGACATGAACTAAAGGGGGGGAATGTGGGTAGGAGAGGGTGTGCAGGGTGGAGGGGAATGATGGGGGAGAAATGGGACAACTGTAATAGCATACTCAATAAAGTATATTTTAAAAAATAATAAAAAAATAAAAATTAACTAGAAACCAAACATTTAAAAAAAATAAAAGTTAAAAAAACAGAAGAAGAATTATTTCGTGGCATGTGAAAGTCCTATTACTTCAAGGTGAAGTTGAATTGGAACACAGCTGCGCATTCTCCCTGCAGGGGTGGAGGTCAGTAGCTGCAACAGGGACCACGGGCCACAAATATTTACTCCCTGGTTCTTTACAAAAAAAAGTTTACCAACCACTGCTCTAGAAGGATGGATGGGGTTTGAGTGGGCGGAACTTGGGGGAGGAGAAAGGAGTGGGCAGAGAGGATAAACATTCCATCCATTCAAGAAATGAAGGAATACGAATATGAAGGAGAGCTCATGACCGTTGGAGGGGCAATGAACAGACCAATTTGGCTGAAGCAGAGGGTCCAAAACTCAGTGAATGTTACTGAGCCATTTTTACTGTTGTGGTGTGTAGTAACAAGAATGGTCCTAGCTAACCTGTGAGATTGGTACTATTATTATCCCCATTAATAAGGAAACTAATTAATGATTTGATAAACTAAGGCTTACAGAAGGAATGAGCCCAAGGCCACAGCCAGTCCACTGAGCTGAGCTATGAATAGGTTTCTTCGTCCCCAGAGCCCGCTGTTAGTGCTGCAGTGTATCAAACCTACATGGAGGGTAGTGAAGAGAATACCTCTACAGAGGTCAATTAGGGTAAAACTGTCAGTGCTCTCGAACACAGAATACGATTTTTGTCTGTAGGCCATGATTCTTTAACTGCATATAAAAGGACAATTATCCCACAAGCTGGTCCAAAGAGTTCCACACTTAGAATGAAATTATTATGGCCTTTTCTTAAATTGCAGGGAGAAACACTTATGAGCTTGATTTCTCAGTTTTAAGTTCCTCCCAGAAATCTATCTCAAAGCTTTGAAAAATGATAGATGACAAAAATCGGGCCCTGGTCAGGGAGCTCAGTTGGTTAGCTCATCGTCCTGACAGCCAAGGTTGCGGGTTTGATCCCTGATCAGGGCACATGTAAGCATCAACCAATGAGTCCATCACTGAACGGAACAACAAATCAATGTTTCTCCTTCTCTCTCTCTCTCCTTTCCTCTCTCTTTCCCAAATCAATTTTAAAAAAAAATTTAAGTCAATGAGTAAGTAACAGACCAAGTTTGGGAAAATTCAGTTGCTTATGCTTAGCTCAACTTTTTTGTTAATAGATTATGTGCTCAACAATTGTCATTTTATTATCTTAAGTTCAAATGAATTATTAATTGAATATATTAATTCAATAACAGTTAACTCAATTATCTGGAAGCAGTTTTAACTTAAGGTGTTCTTTGAATGAATAATAATGCTTCTGTGAAAGCTAACATAAGCACTAAAATAAGCAGATACACCTATTAGTAGAAACTAAAGAACCAAAAAGGTAAACACAAAAAAAAAACAAAACATAAAAATAAAAAAATTGTATAATGACAGTGCTACTTGGGAACACTCACCCCTACTGGACTGTCCAAGGTTGAACTATTCAAAAGAAACATACAAACACACATGCAAGCCCCGCGTACTTGTAAATTTCTTTAAAGTAAAAAACAGTGAACCAAAGGATCGCGGTTCGATTCCCAGTCAGGGCACATGCCTGGGTTGCAGGCCAGTTCCCAGCATGGGACACATAAGAGGCAACCATACATTGATATTTCTCTCCTTCTCCCTCTCTCCTACCCTTCCCCTCTAAAGATAAATAGATAAATAAATAAATATTTAAAAAAAAAAAAACCAGGCTAAATTAGCCATGGCTGGCGTGGCTTAGTGGATTGAATGCCAGCCCACAAAGCAAGGGGTGGCCGGCTCCATTTCCGGTCAGGGTACATGCCTGGGTTGCAGGCCAGGTCCCCAGTGGAGGGTGTACGAGAGGCAACCACACAATGATGTTTCTCTCCCTCTTTTTCTCTCTTCCTTCCCCTCTAAAAATAAATAAATAAAATCTTTTTAAAAACAGTTAAATGCATTATATTTTAATTTAATACATGCAACATATTATTTCAACACATAACCAATATTTTAGAAATAGAAGTATTTGCAGTTTTCTCATACTAAATCTCAAATCAGGCATGTATTTCACATTTACAGCATTAGCCATGTTTCAAGTGCTCCACAGACCATACTGGACAGCTCAGATCTACGGAACAGCTACTCTAAGTATCACAGCAGGAAAGAGGCTATGGACAGTAATCAGCCACTGAAAGTCAAGGGCATGGGTTAAAAAAAAAAGTATTTAGCTCTAATATTCTCATTTTAAAATGAGGGTGCAACTAAGAAATAAGTAACAAACAATAATATCATTTTAGCAGTATTGATTTTATAATGATTATTTTCACCAAATTTTAACTGCTCTTGCTATAGTTGTGATTTAGGATTATCCGTAACCTCCCTCCTCCCTTTCCATTTTGTCTCCCTCTTCCATTTCTCTAAATTATTTCAAAGTTATTGAAAAAAACCTACATCCAGGTGCTTTCCACATTCAGAACAAACTTAAAACACTGGTATTGGCAATAGAAAGCCATTGCAGGATTTTGCAAAGGGATTAGAAATAATGTTTCAGTACTAACCATGAAGTATCAATGTCACAAAGGAGCTGTAGGAAATAAACTGGAAAGGCACCAGTTCAGAGTGTTACACATTGAGTCTGGAACTAGGGTTACCACATTGG
Organism: Glossophaga mutica; assembly: GCA_039655065.1. NCBI lineage: Eukaryota > Metazoa > Chordata > Mammalia > Chiroptera > Phyllostomidae > Glossophaga > Glossophaga mutica. Next base: position 26,280,989 of record CM077310.1, read on the forward strand.
TAATAAAAGGACAGAGACCAGATATCCTTTAGTAATGATTCAACTAAATCATGTAAATAGTATAATACCAGAAAAGACAAAGGCTTCAACAGAGTGACCAAAATAATAAAGTCAGAAAAAAACACACCCTCACCTTCCTGCCCTTACCCCAGTACTCCAGCAGAATTTGAGAACCATTCTGCAAAGATGTGGTTGTAGCAAACATATGCTTTTTCTCAACTCACTACTGTTGCTACATCAGACCAAATTCTCATTTGCTACGATAAATTTAAAGTAAATTTATAAAAGTACCTACAATAGATTCAAACAGTAGTCAATAAATTCTGCTTGTGAAAAAACATACAAATTGCTGGACAGGGTGTGTCTATACATTTTCAAAAGGAGGTGGGGTGGGGAAAACCATGTATTTTAGAGGTAATAGGTCAAAGTACATCTGCCTTCTATTTTAAAACAAAGTCTGACTAAACAGAACAAACACTGCAGTGACAAGATGTTTAATAGTTTACTATTTTTATTGAATGAAATTATGTAGTTTACCAGTACTTGCACTGTAAGATTATTAAGGAAATCAAAATTATAGCTCATATTTCTCAACTCTTTGAACAATTCTGCTTGTTACTCAGAAACCTATCCCAATGGATTATGCATTTAAATGGTAAAAGCAATCAAATATTGTAATTCTTTTAATTCAAAGCATTTCATGATACCCCCTTCAACTAATGGGGGAAACTACTGAAAGTGGCAAATTATCACTGAAGTCGTAAGGTATCTATCTACATTTTTTAAAAAATAGATACAAAAACCATGTACCATAAAGACAAGTTTGTGAAAATGTTTTTATGCACACGCGTAAGATTTGAAGCGCAGCAAAGTATCAGTAGGGATTATCTTTGGTAATTGTACTTTAGGTAATTTTTTCTCTATTTTCTATGTTTTCTACAATGATCAGAAAAAAATAAATTTATACAAGTGGAAATTGAAGCAGCGCCAATCAATTTACAATTATGTTGGATTGATATGTGCTCCCTTATATCACCATAATCTCTAAGCAAAAAGCCTGCAGGGCCCTTCAAAGACATGGACTTTGCCTTATTTATGATACATACTTGATCACATTCACATGCACGGTACGTATACAATGCACACATTAATATGCGGTGGAGCATGCTACCCAACATTAAACCAAAAATGGCTTATTTAGAAAAACAGCTGTTTAGCACCCTTGCAAAACAGAGCAGAGCCAAGAGTGGCTGCTCAAGGAATAAATGCGTAATAGGAATCACAAGGTGGAGAAAATGTCTTGATCCAAATTTTAAAAATGTAAATCTATTCCTACATTTTACACTTTAAAATAGTTTGTTTTATGACAATTTCAGCTCAATTTATGAAAAGAGTAAACCTATAAATTACTTCCCAAATACACCAGTTTGAATCCCGACTGCTTTAAGCCTGGCTTTGCTCCAACCAATCCTTTGTTTTTCTCAATTCTACAGCAACACGTAAGTATTGTTAATCGACTTAGATAGAAGTCATAGTGGTGCCAGGGTAGGAGTGGGCAGGAGAGTACTAAAAAGATACAATATACCTTCCCGACTTCGATGAACTTAAAGCGGTAAAGGAACGGGTCAGAAAAAGAGGCCACGAAAAAATGCCGAGTGATACTGTTTTTAGTAAAGGTAAATACTGTGGAATTTGAAAGAACTTTGGGGGGTGATGAGCCAGCCGGGCAAGATTTGAACAGGCGAATTAGGACTGAGCTGGGTGGAACTCATCACACATTTAATCCTCGATGACAGCACCCCAACCAGCCCTCCTTGTGCTTAAACGTACACAAAAATCGACCGAAAATCGACTGAAACCCAGCAAATCCAAGCCAGGCTAAACACGCACGCACATGAAATGCAACAGCTGTGCGTTCACTGAGGAGACAGAATACCTAATACCTGGCTACCGACTAACAAGTGCTTAATGAAAGCTGATGATCGGCTGGAAACTAACATCAAGCGGGCTCCCCAAAGGCCTATGACTCCCGCCTTTGCACTCGACATACAGCGCAGGTGGACCTCAGCTCCGCCCAGCCCACTCCTGGCCACTGTTTCCGGAGACTGACCCCCAACGGGCCATCTCCAAACCCCTCCAAGCGGGGCCTCCCCGGTCTCGGTGAAGCAAAATAGTAAATAAGGAATGGGACACCAGCAATCAATGGCAGGTGGCGGCGCAGCCTCATAAGACAAAGCAGAGGGCCCCTCCCGTGGAGCCCTTCAAGAAACGTGTTCCCTGCCCAGCGGCCCCAAAGACGGGTGCCGCGCCGCCACCCCCGCGTCGTCCCCCGGCCCTGACCGCGGGAGACACCCCGCAGCACCCCGAGCGGCCGCCCAACCGCCGCCGCAGGAGCGCGCCAGGCGCCCAACTGCCGTCCCGGCCCAACCAATGCGGGCAGGGGAGGAGAGGTGCGCGCGGCCAGCGGAGCATGCGAGCCACTCCGGGGTCGCGGGGAGGAGGCTGCGCGTGGGGAAGGTAGGGGCGAAGCGGCGCCGAGGCCATCGCGGAACGCAGCGCCAGGAGGGACTCCTCTAGGGGTTTTTGCCCCTTTCCCCTTAGAAGGTGCAGATGTTTGACCCCCCCCCCACCCCGAGTGAGGTGCCGCGTCCCAGCCCTGGCTGGACTGTACCATCGGGCGGTGCCGCCGGGATTTCTCCCCCCCACCACCACCACCATCAATCCCCCCCCACCCGGGTCCGCGGTCGGTTGGCCCCGGCCGGGCTCTGAGACGCGGAAAGAGCTTGGCGCCATTTTGGGTGGGACTAAGCGAAGACGAAACACCCTCCCAGTCGATGGGGTACTCTGGACGCCGGCTTATCCGGTTCCCTCAATCCTGTAGGTACTTACACGATGTTGGGTGAGGGGAGCTGGAAGATCAGCGGGTCCCCGATCCTCTCTCCCTAGGGGTGATGGAAATCAATCCCCCCCCGCCACCTCCAGGTGGTTCTTCCCGCCGCAGAGTGGGAGCAGCATAAAAGGCGGGGCGTCATTACCATAATCTGCCTAGCAACCTGATCTCGGCGTTATGTGATTGGCTGATTCTGTAAACTCCATGCCTAGCCTAGAGACGAGTAATGCTGGGGCGAACTGACAGGCCCAGATTTAAGACTCATGACGAAGATCCCGAGACGCTAATTCAGTCGGCAGAGAAACCAAAAGGAGATTCACACAATGGCCCAATGAGTGAAGGCCTCTTTATTTCGTGCTCTGCTGTTCCTTTAAAACCCAATCAAAGAGCGAGTCTCAGGCAGCGTTGATCTGCGTTCATACTCTAAGCCAATCAGAATAGCCGACTCCTAAGGTTCAGAGTCAACCGGTCTCTGAGCGTCCCGCGGGCTCCGGCGCGAGTAAACGGCCGGCCTCCCGGTCCCAGGTGGAGAGATTGGACTGCAGGTCGGGGTTCCAAGCCAGCCCTCCACACCCGAGAGGCCCCGTGCCCTGGTGCTCCGCGCGGAAGCCCAATTCCTGGCCTCGGACTCTAGGGTCGCTGGGGTGTGCGCGGGGGCCCACTGCTCGTGGGGGTGTCCGCGATTCCTTCCATCTCTGACCCGCCGAATCAGTTCAGCCCCTGCCAAACCCTGGAGCGCCTCACTGCATCTTTCCCCTTACATTCTGAAAAAGGAAATGATTTTCCGGTAATGTGAAGTACTGTTAAACACTGGTCAACCAATGATTTAACTACTTTATTAACCTCAGGATTCCATATACTACCGTCCCTTAAAATTGCCTTCTCAAAGGGCCACCGAGTGCGTAGAAATAAGCTCAAGCTTTGGAGCAAGAAACCCAGCTCTAGCGACCCCTGATGTGAATGGCGACTAGATCTGGAGAGACCGGGAAACTTCCTGCCTTCAGGAAGCATGCCCATCTGTAACATCTACCTGGCTACGTTATTTTGAAGATTAAATGAGATTTGCGTGTAAAATAGCACACTAGAACTTAAATTATGATAATACATCAAATTACTAAGCTATGGCTAACCAAGAAAAAAAAGTAGAAGATATCCGGGTGGGGGAGGAGATTGTAAAATTCATTCAACAATATCCTCTTTCCTGTTTTATTTAAAAAACAAACAAACAAACTGGAAACAAAGTTGAAAGAATGGGAGAACATGACTTTTTAAAACTCTAAGATAGTTGACTACTTTGTAACCAACTTTGTAACTATGCCGTGTCTTGTTCCTCCAGACTCCTGTGCAGGCAGCACTAAACTTGGAATAAAGACTATCAGTAAACACTTGGGGAATTTAATTGCAAAGAAGTGTGAATTGGGGCTCGATGAGCCAGAGCTTAGCATTCATAGTAAGAGGTTCTATCAGCTCTTAACTGGATCTGAAAGTCAGATGCCTTAGGGAAGACTCTGTCGGTGAAGCGTCATCCTAATGTTCTCCTTTAGTGTGTGTGTTGGGGGGCGCGGGGCGGGGGCGCGGGGTAGATAATGTCAGAGGTCCGGCAGGTCTACTCTTCTACCCCTTGGCCTCTAGAGAGAGCTTCCCCATTGTGAGATTTGAGATTATTACATCCTCTCTGACGAACTGGAATGATCCCAGCTGAGGTCTGCGGACCAAAAATGATACCAAAGAACCCAGAAGGGAAACTTGCCATAAGGAAATGAGGCTATATGGACTGGAGGCCCAGCTCACTGTCATGGACTGGGGAAATGGTCAAAGCTTCAGAGTGCACAAATACTACAGATAGGTCCCACCCCAGAGATTTATTTTATTCAGAAGGTCTGTTGTAAAACACAGGAATCTGCATGTCATATAAAAATTTTTAATAATTTTTAAATTTACACACAGTAAAATTCACCCCTTTCAGTGTACAAGTAATTGTTGACTATGTACTATGTCCAATCACTGTCCTAAACAATGAGGATAGAATGGGGACGTTCCTCCAAAAAGTCCCTGCTCTCCTGGACCTTACATTCTAGTGGAGGCAACAGAAGAAAATAAGTAAGATAATTCCAGGTGATGGTTGGTGCCATGAAGAAAAGAAAGTTAGAAAATGCAAAAGGGAAGGGAACACTGGCAATTTAAATAGGGTGTCAAAGAAGTCCTTTCTAAGATACTAACATCTGAGCTAGGATTTGGATGATGGACACGAGCCACCCATATTAAGATCTTGGAGAGCATTCCAGTCTGAGAGAAGTGCACATGTAAAGGCATGAAAGGAAAAAAATCCTGGCATGCACGCATTAATTCCATTGAATGATGATAATATGCCAGGCACTGCCCTAGGTGCTTTGGGAAAACACAACACATTAAAAATCCCTCTCTTTGAGGATCTTTCGCTCTAACACACTGAAAAACAGTAAGAAGGCCAGAGTTGCTGGAACACAAGAAGAGGAGTATCATACTAGAAGAAAACTTGGGGAAATATACAAGGACCAAATCCCATAAGGCTTTGAAGGCTATAGTATTAGAGTTGTTATTGTATTTTAAGTGCAATTTAAAGTAATTGGTGGTTTTTAGCAGGGATTTGACACCACTTAAAAAAAAAACTCTGGCTGCTCTATGTTTGGGGAGGGGATAAAAAACAAAGACAAGGTGGGTAGTAAGGAATCTGTCAAGCAAGAAATAATGGTGATCTTGACTAAAATGAGGAGTAAAATAGTGTAAATGGGGAGTGTAGAAACAGATATATTTTGGAAGTAAAGCCACAGAACTTGTGAATGGATGAGCTAATGGGACAGAGTGTCAATTTCTAGTGATGACAATGGAATGATAAAGTTGGGACTTGAGTGAACTTAAGTAACTGTTGAAGCCTTAAGTGAGAAATGGCTGCATCGGTAAGAGTTCTGTCATAATCATGTTAAGTTTCAAATATCTTTTAGAAATCCAGCTGGACATATGGGGCAATTAGAACTCAAGGAGAGATCTGGGCTACAGTATAATTTTAGAATTCATCGGACAATAAATTGTATTTGCATGGGATTACATGTGGTCTAATGAGGGAAGGTCATCATGAGGATTAGATGAGGGAGGTAGCGTATAGAGAAGATAAGAAAGTCTGGGGCGAAGCTCATGGAAACTGCTGAATTTAGAGGTGAGACACAGGAAAGAGCCAAAAAGAGACACCGAAGGCCAGGAAAACAGAAGAACAGAAGAGGATGATGTCTTAGAAGCCAAGGGAAGAAACAAATGTAGTAGTCAGCTGCAGCTGATGTTGCTGAGGGTAAAGAAAGATAAAGACAGATAACCCGTGTCCTGGCCAGGTAGATCAGTTGGTTGGAGCATTGTCTCGATATGCCACGGTCGTAGGTTAGATCCCCGGTCAGGGCACATACAAGAAGCAACCAATGAGTGTGTAAATAAGTGGAACAACAAATCAATCAATCTCTCTCTCTCATCAATTTAAAAAAAAGGATAACCTGTGGATCTGGAAAAATGGAGGTGGAAGCAGCTTCAGGGGAGGGTTAGGAAACTCAGGAATTACCGAAAGAGTGAGAGGTGGAGAATAACAGGTGTTGCCAATAGCATAGCAGATAAGGTAGGTCAATAGAAACAACTAGAATGTTGTGTGTACTATTTTTAAAAGACTTTTTAAAAAATGTGTAACAGAGTGAGGAATCTACAAAGGTTTTAAAAAAGTCACTGAGTAAACATGGAAAGGTCTTCATTACAGAGGAAAGCACATGGATAAGAAAAGGAATTCTGAGAAGGAAAAAAATATCTGGCAGCAACTATAACAATTCTTAAATTTTTTTCAAGCAAGAATTATCACTGGCCCTGACTGGTGTGGCTCAGTTGGTTAGATGTCAGCCTGCAAAGCGACAGGTTGCCTGTTCGATTCCTGGTCAGGGCACAAGCCTACGAGCAATACATCAAAGATGACTTCAAATCAATCAAACGGAAACTGAAGAACAGTCCAGAAATAGTAAAGCCATTGATGACAGGGGCTGTGGAGCAAATCGAGCATAGCCTTGATAATTTCAAAACCTCCAGGTTCTTCATGGTGAAAATGTGAATCCAGATGGTATGATTGATCTGCTGAACTACCAGAGGATGGTGTGACCTCACATTGATTTTCTTTAAGGATGGTTTAGAAATGGGAAAATGTGAACAAATTGGGAAATTTGGATCTATCACCTATCATCATAACTGGCCTCTGTTTTTCATCCACACACCAGGACAAGGATAAATGGGACTGATGTTACCATGAACTCTTTGTTTATTTTGACCTTTGTTTATTTGGAGCAGAGGCATTGTTTTTAAGAAAAATATGTCATGTAGGTTGTCTGAAGATAAAATGCATTTTAAACTAATAAGTGACTTTCAAAAGAACTTGCCATGATGAGGTATCTGCTTTTGTTTGTGGCCCAGACTCCCAGAGATCCGAAGTCACAAAACTGGATATGACTTTCAGTTCAAACAGCTGGAGTCATGGATGTTGGAGAAAGAATTGTAAAGGAGGCGCTGTCCAGAAGAAGCCTGGGAAATTAATAAGAAGAGAGAGAAGCCACATAAAGGCTTTAATTCAAGTTGTTTCTTTCTCCATGCAATATCGTCAAGGACAAAGAAAATGTATGAAATGGAAAAGGATTTTCCATCAAACATTGTTACTTTAAGAAAACACCCTTGGGGCCCTGGCTGGGTAGCTCAGTTGGTTAGAGCATCATTCTGATATGCCAAGGTTGCAAGTTCAATCCCCAATGGGACACACAGAAGAATCAACCAGTGAAAGTATAAATAAGTGAAACAACAAGAATTGGTGGGTCTGTCTGTCTGTCTCTCTCCTCCCTCTCTCCCTTTTTCTCTCTTTCTCAAATCAATAAAAGAATTTAAGAAAAAGAAAACATTTTTGTGAATATGATTCAGTTTGAAAATTTTAGACCATAATTTAAATTGCATTATGAGGGAAGCTGTACAAGCAAGAATTATTATTCTCTCTTGATCACAGAGAACATTTTACTAATTTGACTCCAAAGGCAAGAGAAGTAAAGACAAAAATAAATGAGTGGGACTGTATCGAAATGAAAAGCTTCTGCACAGCAAAAGGAACCGTCAACAGAACAAAAAGGCAACCAATCAAATGGGAGAAGATATTTGCAAACAACAGCTCTAAAAAGGGGTTAACATCCAAAATATGTAAAGAACTTACACAACTCAACACCAAACAAACAGTCCAATTAAAAAATGGATTTTAATTTTTTAAAATCCCTGGCAGGGTGGTTGAGTTGGTTGAAGCATACACCAAAACGTTGTGGATTCTATTCCCGATCAGGGCACATACCTAAGTTGAAGGTTCCATCCCCAATTAGTGTGCAAATGGGAAGCCACCAAACGATGTTTCCCTACAAGCAAGAATTATTATGGATATGAGTATACTGTGGTTTCTCTCATTTGTAGAATCTCATTTAAGAGTAATCATTGTGCCCTGGCCAGGCAACTTAGTTGGTTACATTGTCAACCCTATGTGTCAACCCAAAACTTTGGTTTTGGGCCAACGTTGCCAGTTCTATCTCTGGCAGGGCACATACAAGAAGCAACCAATGAGTGCATAGATGGGTGGAGCAGCAAATCGATGTCTCTCTCAATCTCCTCCCCCCTGCCAAAAGTCAATACATAGAAGAGTAATCATTGTGAGAAAAGTTTTCTCTTAGAAATACAACATCAAATATACCTGCAAATTAATAGAAAAGAGAAACTGTGACATGTAAGGATGTTAGAAAGCCTCCAGCCAAATCAAATCTCCTCAAACATTAAAAAAAATCATACTGGAGAAAAACTTACAAATATAATGAACGTGGACAAACCTTCAACCTGAAGCAATACCTCAGAGATCATGAGAAAATGCATAACGGAGAGCGCGTATTCATTCGAGTGCTGAATATAGTCAAGGGTTTTCTCTCTCCCTCCCTACCTCTCTCTCTCTCTAAGTGTGCTTTTTTTTTTTTTTTAATTTTAGAGAGAGAGGAAGGGAGGGAGAAGGAGAGGGAAAGAAACATCAATGTGTGGTTGCTTCTTACGTGGCCCACACCAGGAACCTGGCCTGGGACCCAGGCATGTGCCCTGACTGGGAATCAAACCGGCAACCCTTTGGTTCACAGCCCATGCTCAATCCACTGAGCTACACCAGCCAGGGCTCTTTTTAAAAAAAAAAAAATTTTTTTTTAAAGATTTTATTTATTTTTAGAGCAAGGGAAAGGGAGGGAGAAAGATCGATCAGTTTCCTCTAGCACTCACCCCAACCAGGATTGGCCAGCAACCCAGGGATGTGCCCTGACCAAGAATCGAACCAGTGACCTTTTGTTTTGCTGAACAATACCCAGCCAACTGAGCCACACCAGTCAGGGCCCAAGTGTTCTCTTGAATCTCATCCCTCACTCTACATTTAAGAATGCATATAGATTAGAAATCATGTAAAAGTGCTAAATGTGGAAAAGCCTTCGGCTGTAATAGAAAAACTTCATACTCATCATTCTAAGAAAAACTTATGAATGTGGGAAACTTTCTATTCAAACATCAAGACTCAGTAGACACCATGGAAGACATGCTGGAGAGAAACCCTGTGCATGTAAAGAATAAGGGAAGGCCTTCGGTGACAAATCAGATCTCACCGATCATGAGAAAATTTGCACTGGAAAGAAACTCCTGAATGAAATCAATGTGAAAGCGTCTTTAGCTAGAAGCAATACCTCATTAAAGATAAAAATGTTCATACTGGGGTTGGGGGGTGGGGAACTCTAGGAATGTAATGAATGTAGAAAATCTTCAGCCAAGAGGAAAAAAACCTCATTATTTATCAGATAGTCCATACAAGAGTGAACTCTTATGACTGTAATAAATATGAGAAAGCTTTTATTCAGAAGTCAAGCCTCATTAGACACCAGGGAAGTCATACTGGAACTAAACCCTATGCATGTAAGGAAGGTGAGAAAGTATTCGATGCAAATGGAATGCCATTGTATTTGAGAGATAACCTACAGATACAATGAATGAACAAAAATCTCCAGGCAGAAGCTATACTTCATTAAATATTACAACGTTTAGAAGGAGAGGCAATCTATGAATGTACTAAGAGTGGAAAAGCCTTCTCTTGAACCACACTGCTTATTATACACACAAGAACCCATACAGGTAATAAACATGAATGCAAAGTGTGTGGAAAAGCCTAGTCGCGGTGGTCAAACACTGCTTTACAAGAACCAACACTGAATGGAATGTCCATTAACAGGTGAATAGGTAAATACATCCTGTTACATCCATACAATGAAGCGATAAAAAGAAATAAACTATCAACACATGCAACAACATAAATTAATCTCAAAATAATCATGCTGAGTAAACTAAGCCAGATCACAAGAAAAAAAAAAAAGAGCACCTGCTGTATGATTCCATTTACGTAAAATTCTAGGAAATGCAAACTAATCAGTAGTACTAGGAAGCGGATCAGTGATTGCCTGGGTAGGTGGGTGTGGGGAGGAATTACAAAGGTCAAAAACAACACTTTTGAAAATGATTCTGTGTCCTCTTTTTGATTGTGGTGACAGAGTCATGGATGTGCACATACAAGTATTTCAAAGCTCATTAAGTTGCCCACTTTAAACATATGCAGTTTAATGGGTATCAGTTATGCCTCAGTGAAGCCGTTAATATTGTTTTTAGGACTTCTGACAATTGTAAGTCAAGAAAATTTTTAAATTGGTTAAGAATTTGAAAAGGAGAATTTAATCTCCATTTGTTTATAATATAATTAAGATTTACCAAAGTCTCTTAGGTTTTTTTAGGTAGACATAATATAAACAAAAATACTAAAGACTAAAATATAACATAGAACAATAAAAATCTTCTAAAACAATCTAGGATATGCTGTGTACCACCTCTTCTAGAGACATTGGTAAGCTTGTTCACCACAATTTGAAGCCAAGAAGCTCTAATGGGGGAAAAAAAAAAGGCTATAATGGAAGCAATAGGTATATTTTAATTACATGTAAATAAAAACTACAGATATATAGACTGTAAACAAAGTCCATAAACAATACATTAACATTTCTGCTGTACAGAGAACAAAAAGTAATTTTCTATAAAGTTTTAAAAAGAAGCAAACCACCCAACGGTAAAATAGACAAAGAGCATTAATAAAATGACAGGGAAGAGCAAATCCAAATGCCCAAAAGCATACCAAAGCCCTGACAGGTGTGTCTCAGTGGCTTGGGCATTGCTCCACAAAACAAAAAGTCACCAGTTAAATTCCCAGTCAGGGCACATGCCTGGGCTGTGGGTTTGTTCCCTGGTCACGGTGTGTACGAAACACAAGTGATGGATGTTTCTCACATCACTGTTACTCTCCTTCTCTTTCTCCCTCCCTCCCCCTCCCTCTATAATAGGTAAATAAAATCTAAAAATATTTTAAAAACCATGTTAAAAGATTTGCAAACTTTAAGCTTCAAGGAAATAGAAATTAAAGTAATTATTAGAAATTAAAGTAATTATTATGAATACTTTATATTCATCAGAAAAAAGTATTTTTAAAAAGTAGCATCTATGGTTAGATCACTTTCAAATAATGCTAGTAGCATTATGAATTGCTGCAGTGTTTTTGGAAAGCAAGGTAGTAATGTCAATTAAAATTAAGTATGGAGCCCTGGCTGGTGTAGCTCAGTGGATTGAGCGCGGGCCTGCAAACCAAAGGATCGCGGTTCGATTCCCAGTCAGGGCACATGCCTGGGTTGCCAGGCCAGTTCCCGGCAGGGGACATACAAGAGGCAACCGCACATTGATGTTTCTCTCCCTCTCTCCTTCCCTTCCCCTCTAAAGATAGATAAATAAATAAATAAATAAAATATTTTAAAAATAAATAAATAAAAAATAAAATAAAATTAAGTATGGATACATATATATGTATAAATATGGACACATATGTATTCAATTTTAGGAGACACTTATGTAGTCATTTAACTCAGCTGTCTCCATTCTGGGATTCTATCAAAAGTAAAAAACCACTAATATCAGGTCTTCAATACAGCATTTTTCATGATGGCATAAAACTGACAATAATAAAAACAATGGTGCATCCATACCATAGAATGATGTGCAGCAATTAAAGAAAAGGAAGCGTAGCTGTATCCATGGGCTGTTTTCAAGAAATATTGTTGTATGAAAAAGGCAAAATGACAAAAAAAAAAAGTGTGTTGCATCAGTCAGGACTCAACTACAGAAACAGAATCAGTGGGGACATACATCAAGCGATTAACAGCGGGAGTTGGCTCATGGGATTGTGGAGGCTGGCGAGGCACACACAAAATTCACAGGGCAGCCCATCAGGACGGGCAGCCCACCAGGAAGGGCAGCCCTGAAATCTCTGGCTCCGGCCGAAGCTCCAGTTCACAGGCAGAATTTCTTCTTCCTGAAGTACCAGTTCTACTCTTAAGGCCTTTCAACTGATTGGATACGGCCACACCCCCTTAGATTATCTAAGATATTATTTATAAAGCTACTGATTATGGATTTTAACCACATGTACAACATATCCTCACAACACCTGTGTTAGTATTTGGTAGGGTAAAACACATTGACATATACAACTGACCATCACATGTATAATATTTCATTTCTGAAAAACAAAGGAAGAGAAAATCCTGTACATTTATGTGTGTATATGAATATGTTGTGCAATTATCTGTATATTTGTAAATATGTGTATAGTGCACATGAGCTGTGCAATGGGGGATCGGGGAGAGAAAAACATCGACCAGTTACCAGGCTGTGTGGGTCAGGGTGACATAGATGGATGGGCAGCAGGAAGGGAAGACAGTGCCAAGCGAAAAAAGAAGGAAAAAAAAAAGACTGCAATATAAAAAACATGAAATCCAGTATTTTTACCTATTATCATGTTTATGGATTTATATTAAAACTACCTATGTAAATATAAATATATAAAGACATTTAAAATCTAAAATATATAAATATTTAGCAAGTGTTCATTGGATAAAAGAGTATTCATTGCTTGTGATTTTCTAAAACATCATATTAAAAGAAAAGCACAGGCCCCAAATGGTGTCACTCGTGCCAAAAGCCCAGGATACCGAACGTAGATTTAATGTCTGACCTAACTGCAGTTTCAACCCCTCCCAGAAGCATAAGTTTAATCAACCAGTCTGGGATTCTGTGGTCAAGCACTGGTAAGGTGACCTCGTATATGGTCCCTCTCCATCCCCCAAGGAAAGAAGAGGCAATTTGCAGATAAACACCGTTCAGTTCTATTCCCCCAAAGAAAAGACTTCTAGGCCCCCCAACTATCCTTTCTTCCTATAAAAACCCCATTTTGTACAATCTTTCAGAGCTCCCTCCTAGTTGCTGGGCGGGGCGCTGCCCAGTTCATGAATTGCTTAATAAAGCCAATTAGATCTTCAAATTGATTTAGTTGGATTTATTTTTTTAACAATCACAATAAAAAAGAAGTGAACATATTTTTGTTAAATATCTCTTAAAGCACCAACAATATATGCATGAGTTTTCTGGGAATAGATAGCTTAAAAGATAGGAGGCTAGATATTCTAAATCAAGGTATTGGCAGGACCATGTCCCCTCTGAAGGCTCTGGGGAAGAGTCCTTTCTCCCCTCTTACCAGCCGCCGGTAGTATTACCACCTGGTGCTAGGACTGCCAACCACTAAACACAGAGAATTGTGCGAGAGAAAGATTGGCTATCTTATGATGAACAGTGCCACGTAGGAGGAGAGGAAGCTGATGCTCAAAAGCCAGACCTCCCCAATCCAGGATCTGGGTGGGGTTTTCAGGGTTTAGGGGAGAATGGATATGTAGAAGAGTTGGTGGGGCAAGGTATAACTGGAGGACCTCGGAGCTTGTTATTAATGGTAGGGGGCATTAGCACTGAATCTTCCTGAACAACAGACCCTTCACTTTAGAAAGGCTTCTAGTGTTGAAGTTCCAGTCCCAATGTTACCTGCCTTATGGTTCTTGATTTTCCCAAGATAGGAATTGAGAGGAAACCGTAGAGGAATTTGCAGACATTTTATTAAGCTTATGCTTGAGCAGAAAGGGAGGCAGCAGAGAGGAAAGGAAGATCCTCTAAGCTGGCTTGGGGGTGGCCCTGCTGGGATACTTTTATAAACTGGAGACAAAGCCGACTAGTGCAGACAGGCAGGCTTGTGAAGGGTTCTGGGAGGGGAATTTTCCAAGTCAGGGTGGGGTTACTTCCTCCTTCTCTCGGGTTGCTTGACGACTGTCTTGCCCATGGCGGCAAGATGGCCCTGTTGCTCCTTACGGTCATCCTAGGAGGGTTGTGTAGCAGCCAAACCTTGATAAAGTGAGCGTGAGGAACATTGGTTTCCTTGCCTCTTAGCCACCTGGTCTTAACTTGCCTTCCCGGCCATCCAGTATTGTTTCATTGCCGGCTGGAGTCCCTATACTGTCTCACCAGTCCTTCAGTTCCATGGGTGGGGGTGGGGGGTGCTGGATGTGAGACTTTTGTTCCAGGTGCACCTAAAGGTCAAAGTTCTCTCCTTTGCATGTGCTTCTGACGCATGACTTTCAGCTTTGGTCTCTGTTGTCTCTGAAAAACAGCTCAGTATCTTGTTTCATAGGATGGGACCATTTTGATCTGGTTCTGTGGTCACACTGGTGGCACAAAAAACCCTCGGCTTCCCTTGGCTTCTGTGTCATCACTCCACTTTCTGCCGTCAGCTTCCTTCATGTGGCCATCTTTTCTCTCTGTGTATGTGTGTGACTCCAAGCCTCCCTCTCTTTCAAAGGACAACGGTCACTGGGCTTAAGGCCCGCCCTAACCCAATAGGATATCACCTTAACTTGATTACATCTGCTAAGACCCTATTCCCAAATGAGGGCACATTCACAAGTGCCAAAGGTTAGGATTTTAACAGATTTTTGAGGGGAACACAATGAAACCCACTACAGTATCCAACCCATGATCAGATGAAGCTTTTCTATAAAACAGAGTTAACAACTATTCCACATTTATTGCAATTGTTTAATACTGCCCAGGAAGTATGAGGCAATGTGATAAAATATAAAACAAAAGTAAGAGATAATTATTGGAAAGGCAAAAACAAAACCACTGTTATGTGCAGAAATCCAAAGATGTGTTGAAATACGATTGAGTTTATAAAAAGTTTGAAATGGGGACCAGGCATAAAATAATTAAATACAAATTAAATGTTTTCCTAAATAGTAACAATTATAATAGGAAACACTGTAGAAAAATGTGTAAGTATGAAAAGCCTATTAAGCATTTAGCTTTGTCCTTCAAGAAATAAGATGTGTGGGCCCTGGCCGGTGTGGCTTGGTTGGTTAGAGCGTCGTCCCATACACAAAAAGGTCACTGGTTCAATTCCCAGTCAAGGCACATGCCTAGGTTGTGGATTCGATCCCCAGTTGGAGCACATGCAGAAGGCAACTGATTGATGTTTCTCTTTAACATTGATATTTCGCTCTCTCCCTTCCCCTCTCTCTCAATTGAGAATAAAATAATAATAATAATAATAATAATCCCTTAAACAAAGAAACAGGATGTGAGATGACTTGGTCACTAAGAAGGACTTTCTGGAGTTCCAGGAGTCAAGCTTTCTGCTGGGCACACCTGCCCTGCTTTGCCATGTTGCCTGTCGTATACTCACTTGCCAAGGTTATTTTTTACTCTTCTGCCCTCTTCACCGATAGCAGGAACCACAACTGGGTGCTTGATCTATGATTCTCTTTTTTCTGATCCTATCTGTTGGTTCCCAAGTGGTTTGTAGGTTGCAGTCCAGCAGCCCCTGGATACTTTTCCTTGTGGCTAAACTGCTAGAACAGCTGGACAGCTTCTTGTTTGTTAGAGAAGGCCACTTCCTACACACATGCTGGGTGCTGTCTTAAACGTAGACTCTTTTAAACAAACTGTGGCCATCTGCCAACTTTTTTCTCCTCTTTATAACTTGGATTCACATCTAGCTGAATAATGATGCGGCAAGAACAGGAGGACATCACACGGGCAGAAAAGAAAGATGGTGACCCTTCGGTTTGCAGGCCAGCAAGCAGTCCACTGAGCCACACCAGCCAGGGCCAATGCTTCTCTCTTGCATCAGAGTTTCTCTCTGTCCCTTCCTCTCTCTCTAAAAGCAATTTAAAAATGTCCTCAGGTGAGGATAAAAAAAAAAAAACTTTAGTAAAGCAGGCTAAGAAAATGTGAATGACCCATTTTCAAAAAGATAGCTTCCAGAAAACACTAAAGAAAATACTTTCTAAGAATGTTCACTAAGGAAACATTCAGAGAATTGGGGGGGGGGGGCTTACCTAAAACCTAGTATTTGGGCTCTCCCACCGCTCTTGTTGAGGGTCCAAGCAGTCTGGATGTTGGGAGAAGTGGCCGGGCCGCCCAGGTCCGGGAAGGCTCCTAGGCAAGTCACAGCCTGCCCACAACGCCCGCCAAGTTGGCGACAAAAGAGAAGCTCAAGAGGAGAGTGGTGATGTTGTCAGCTAAACCTGCTTCTGCAAATGTGAAAACGAAGCCAAACAAAGCAGTAGGAAAGGATAAATCCACAGACAAAAAAAGTGCAAACAAAAGGGAAAATGGGGAACAAAGGGAAAAGAGGCCCAAGTGGCCAACCGAGAACCTAAAGATCTATTGCGGAAAATGGAGAAACTAAAAATGAGGCGAGTCCAGCCTCCGATGAAGAGGAGAAAAAGAAGCCCAGTCTCATGACTACCGTATTGCCTGGCTGAGCAGTGGTCCCTGTCTCTTGTAAAGGCAAGTGTCTTTGTAGTTCCAGAAGGAGGGAAGTCCACCATATCCTATTTTTTTTTTTAGTGTAAATGCTTTTTTAAAGAGGTGAAATCATTTGCTAGTTGTTTGTTTTTTTGTACAACCAGAAAATAGTGGGATATTGAATATGGGAGGATTTAATTGCTTTGGATGTCCATTTAACACTCCATAGATGTGGTAGTTTTTATATTTCATAATGCAACATACACTAAATGGCAATTTGGAGTAAGTTGTACATTTAATGCCTTGACCATGTTAAATTACTTTTTTAAGTTTTTAAAAAAGATTTTATTTATTTATTTTCAGAGAGAGGAGAAGGGAAAAAAAGGAGAGAAACATCAATCAGTTTGCCTCTCACACCTGCCCAACACTGGCCAACAACCCAGGCAGGTGCCCTGATCGGGAATCAAACCGGCGAACTTTTGGTTTGCAAGCCTGCACTCACAGAGCCACACCATCCAGGACTTAAATTAACTTCTATTCTCTTGTTTTTGGTAGAATTGTTTCCTAAAGAAAACCACTCTTTGAACTTGGCTCTCTCCCTGTCATAATTTTGCACACTCTGTAACATCTTTGGTGCGGTACTCCAGTTTTCCTAGTAACTTTGTTAGTGTGTTGTGAAAGATGGAAATTTGATTATGTAGTATATATGACATCAAATTGTGAATTAGTAGGACTTTGACGTAAAAACATATCAACATTTGAAGATATTGGTACTTGATACGCTATTAAGGAAAATTAGCCTCCACATTTGAGGCTGGAAATGAAACCAGAAAAGTTGGTGTTCGAGCTACCTCTCACTATCAGAACCATTAAGTAGGGACAAGGAGTGAGTCTTTATGGGCGCTTTATTCAGATGGCCAGCAGTCTGAGAAGCAGCCAGCAGATTACGTACCCTAAGAGACAGTCTTAACATTTTATCTCAAGCCGACCTTTTTTATAAGGAGAAGAAAAGTGTAGATAAGGGGTTTGGAATTCAGGGAAAAAAGAAGTAGGCAAAGGGTTTGGAATTCATGGAAAAGGTTAATCAGATGAAAGCTGCAGTCCAGCAATTTTTCCAGCATCCTTTCCTCTGCTGACCGGTGATTCCTGAGCCACATCCTGGGCGTTGGAATTTCTCCCCCTGGGGCACAATGTCTCAGATGCCATTCTGATTGCTTGTGGCCCTCCTGGGGCACAAAGGTTAAACTGCTGTGGGTCCCCTGGAGTCAGGTGGGGTCTAGTCTTACATCCCAGTTCCTGAAACATTCACTACTAAGCTTATTAGCTATAACTTAAAGCTAAAATTTTTTCAGCTCTTGAGTTGCCCCATCAGAAATTCACTGGAATAACTGTTTCGAAAAGAATCATAACTACATGACTTTTCTGGGTTTTGGTACATTGTGTACAAATTGGAATGTCTGTGGGCTTATCCTCAAAACAATCAATAAAATCTCAATTTTGAAGGAAAATAATTTATTTTAAATTATTTTATTTTATTTTAAAACCCTTAATTTCAAAAAATCGATGAAAGGGAAATTCCATTTTGAGTTAAACCCCTCTATTTGTGTCGAGTTCTGCAGCTTGCTGACCAGGCCCTTCACACGGGGGCCCCATTTGATCTAAATGAGATTGCAAGTGTAATGGCAGACCAAACAGTAAATGGAGAAGTCTTATGCTAAATGGGAAAAAGGAAATGGAAAATTATTTCGAAAACAAAATCCTAAGCCAAATATGGCAAAGATTACGATCCACAGAAGCATTATTCTGAATATTTATGGGTAATCCATGCATAATCCTCAGAACTAGATATTGCTGAGGCAAATCAGATGAAGAGAATTTAGATGGATTTTTCCAGCACATATGGCAATCAAGAAGAGTAAAACACAGTGATATTGGCACCAGGGCCAGGGATGCACTATTGTAAAGACTGAGAGGAAACGAAGTGCCATTGTTAGAGAAATAAGACTCAGTTAGTGAGGACCACATTTCTCTGATTACCAAAAGTGGGAGACTAAGAAATGAGAGGAAAACTCCGGTTGTACTCTAAATGTCTACCATGATACTTCATGTTGGGATTTTAAGTTGCTTGATTCTTTTACTCCTTCTCAGCAAACATTGACAAAAGACAGGCATTGAACAGATTTAAATTCAAGTAGGACATTTTTGCCTTCTTAGGTGTTTTTTTTTTCTTATTTACTCTGCTCCTATTGTTGTGGATGTAAATATTCTCTTAACTTCTCTTCCTTATCATGTTAAAATAATGAACAGAGAGCTCGAAAATTAAGCAGGAATTTTCCCCCTCCAGGCTTCCTTTCAAATTCTAGTATGGCATCCAATTTCTTTTAATTTTAGTCAAGACAAAAATTTTTTAAAATTTTAATATATTTATTGATTCTAGCTAGAGAGGAAGGGAGAGAGGGTGAGATGGGCGGGGGGAGAGAGAGAGAGAGAGAGAGAGAGAGAGAGAGAGAGAAACATGGATTGGTTGCCTCCCATATGCTCCCCTCCCAGGACCAAACTGTGAATTATGTGTGTGCCCTGCCTGGGTATCCAACCCACGACCTTTTGGTATATGGGACAACACTCCAACCAGCAAGTCACATTGGCCAGAGCAAAAATCAAAATATTTAAGTCACATTTTTTTCCTCACGAGGAAGAAACATTAATTGCCAATACCTACAAATGCAATTATTGCTGATGACTAGGTTCCTAGAAAAAAAAAAAAAGAACCTTTTAGTTTTTTTATTTGTCTCTTCACACAAAAGTAACCTACACAGGCAAACATCTCAACGATTATTCAGGTTGTGTTCATACCCTAGTCATTCAATCTATTCATACACGAACTGTTAAAAAGTGTTCCCCCAGGTTAAAGAAGAAAATTAAAATCCTAGCTTTTAACCTTGAGACTATGAATTTCTCTAAACTTTTTATGCAAAATGCCATGTTCGAGTTCATAGGTATATTTCTACCAGGGAGAGACTTCGGTTCTTAGCACATTCCAAGGAGTCCAAGATCCCATAAAGACTTAAAACCACTATCTTGTATTATTATTATTATTGAAAACAAGGGATTTTTATATTGAATTCCATAGACTGTCTAATTAGCCACATCAGTGCTTCCCAAATTTTAACTCACACACAAATTTTATGGGGATCCTGTTTAAAATGCGGATTATAATTCAGAAGGTCTGGGGTAATGTATGAGATTCTGCATTTTGTTAAAAAAAAAGATTTTATTTATTTACTTTTACAGAGGGGAGGGGAGGGAGAAAGAGAGGGAGAGAAACATCAATGTGTGGTTACCTCTCGCATGCCCCCTACTGGGGACCCTGCCCACGCCCAGGCATGTGCACTAGACTGGGAATCAAATGGACCAGCAATCCCTTGGTTTGCAGGTCAGCACTCAACCCACTGGTCACACCAGCCAGAGGAAGATTCTGCATTCCTAACAAATTCCAAGGTGATTCTGTTGTTGTTGGTTGATGGGACACACTTTGAGTAATAGTAAAAGGTATTACACACCTGAAGAGGGCCCCATGCAGAGTTCAGAAAGTGTCACCTGCTCAGAAGTTTCGAACACTGCACTGTTTTTGTCAATATACCCCAATGTCCAACGAGGATAAGAGAATAGACACTTAGCAGCATTACTTTTGCCATAATCGGAATTGTTACAAAAACAAAAGTTAACCACGTAAATGAAGAATCTAATTGGCTTTAGTAAATGATTCATGGATTGGGCAACATCCCATCTAGGAACTAGAAGCGTTTTTTAATAGGAAGAGGGATGGGTCAAGGGACTATTAACAAAAGAAAAAATTAATTTGGAGCCTGGAAATCTTTTCTTTGGGGGAATAGAGCAGAAGGTTTTTTTGCTTGTTTTGTTTTTTAATCATGAAGATTACCTCTTCTTTCTATGGCAGATGGAGAGGGCTCCTCTGACAGTTTCCTTACTGATGCTTGACCACAAAATTCCAGACTGATCGATTAAGATTATGTTTCTGGGAGAGGTTGAAACTACAATTAGATCAGATATTAAATCTAGGTATCATGGGCTTTTAGCACGAGTAATGCCATTTTGGGCCTGTGGCTTTCTCTTTAACAGGATAAAGATTATATTTGTGAGATGAAAAGTTACACCATTCCCCACCATTTAGAAGGTCTGAAACTGATTTTTGCAGATTTTATACATCAAGGAAGCTTTCTGATTGAATTTCCTATTTTTGTGTTTCTTTTGTTAAACTTAAAAATCTTTAACTTCCATGACTGAAATCATTTTTTCAGTAAGGTTGTATTCAGCCCAAAATGTTAGCCAAAAACTGATCTTGGAGCATAGGGTCTAAACTACCAGCAGCACGGCTAGGTAGGAAAAAACCCCCAGCATGTTTGTTGTCCCAGAATTTCACAAGCACTTTTATCCATCAAGTAGGGGAAAGGCAGAGGAAAGAGGTAATCTGAACGCATTTAGGAGAGCTATAGGGAAAGGGTTGGGAGCCAGTTGGGAGGCGGGGCCAGTTCTGGGAGAGCAAAGTCTGCACAAAGAAATGTCTGCTCCTATGGAGTGGCTGTGGGCAGCAGTCTGGAAAGCCCACGAGTAAGCAAGCAAGCAAGCAGGCAGAGGCTCCTGGAGCTCAGTGGTGCCTGGCTAAAACAATCTGCGGAAACAGCCACCTGGAAATGAATCTGAAATTCCAACAAGCAGAACAAGAATGTGAGAAGCCTTTTGTTAGTTGGCCCATAGCCATTAACAGACTAACAGTTCTCTTTCTCTCTCTCTGGCCACTGTAATGTAATTGAAAAGAACATTTCAGAATGATTTTCTTATCACTTCCATCCCCTCCCCCACAATCCATATTGGTTCCAATTGGTTCCACAGAAAGAGTTTAATAACATGCTGTCTGTTCTCCAGATGATATAAATTGATGATGCTCCTGGTCATTAAAAAAAAAAAAAAGAGGTCATGATTTCATTATCTTCAAGACTGTGAAATGCTGCCCTCTCTTTTTCATCCTTAGGCATATAAATCTTGTTATAAACAGGTTTAGAAATAGGCAAAACAAATGCATTTTATTATTATTCCAATGGGTGTCACAGGAAAGAGACCGGGAATGTGTGGGTTCCTGACTCCATGCAGGAAGGATTTCATAATTCAAGTCCAGGTGATTTTGAGATAATACTTATTAATGCTGGCAGTGACACAAAGGAAGGGCTTAAAATAGAAGACGCAAGATCATGGCAACCGGAGTGAGCACAGGCAGAGCTGCCTTGGCCCTTTAGGGAGAAAGTCACAGAGGCAGAAGTGAGCCAGCTGGGCCGCATGGACTCCGGAGGCAAAAGGAGAGCCCTTGATGAGCTGCCGTTGCCTGCTGTTTCCTTAGATGCTAGTCTCTGG
This sequence comes from Glossophaga mutica, assembly GCA_039655065.1. Taxonomy (NCBI): domain Eukaryota; kingdom Metazoa; phylum Chordata; class Mammalia; order Chiroptera; family Phyllostomidae; genus Glossophaga; species Glossophaga mutica. Next base: position 26,303,118 of record CM077310.1, read on the forward strand.
GGAGCCTTTAGAGCTTAGAAAGAAAGCAAAGAAACACACCTGAGGAAAGAAAGGAGGTGAGGTGTGGGTGTGCCGAAGGAAGAACATGTACTGGGTCCTTTGTCTTGAGGGTTTTTATCTGTTTTCTAAGACAGGACTTTTAGGAGAGGTCTCAGGGGAATATTCATCAGCTTTCCAAGTGTGTCCTTTAATATGATGATGCATCAGGGTGAGTGTATAGAGGGGTCAGGGTCATTCTCCGGTCAGTTTCCCCTTCACAGAATGTCACCAAAGAGGGACCAGGACTGAGATGTGTCTACCCCAGAATAGTCTGGAATGTGTAAACCATTAGCTTCTAAGTGTCCTTGGTTAGGGAAGATCTTGCAGTTTATTAGCTGCCTATAAATTGCTGGGTCACCTGTTTAGATCTCTGCTTCAGTTTCCCCATTACAATTGCCAAGGAATTTTCCCAGCTTCTTACTGTCCTGCCTCACTGGGACAGGACCATCTCTTTCTTATTCATTCACCTTACTTTTCTTCTCATCTGCTTATTTTGATTGATTTACTCAAGATCATCAGTACTTATCTAAAAGTTTTGCCAATATCTGAAACTTAACATCAAACATTAAACTAACTATTCCCCTTATTTATTAATATGAATCATCCATGACTCAAACAACTTTGTAAACAAAACCTTAATATTTTGCCTGACTCTCTGTCAAGCTCCAAACTTAATCGTTCCAAGTTCTATGATATCATCCTCTTTATTGATTCCTATAGTGATTAGGATTTAAAATGAGAAACAAAATACAGGAGTACATTCGTTTTTGTCCCTGAGCCCTAACCAAAAGGTGCAGCCTCCCCTCTGAGATCTGAGGGGAAAGACAGCAGCCAAGAGGAAGAGGAGCTACTGAAGAAGAGAAAGGCGGTACAAGTGTATTCTGGTATTGTTCACAACCCCTCTGAACTGGAGAGTAGGACCGAAGCCATTTTAAAATAATGCCATATAGCCTTGGCCAGGTGGCTCAGTTGGTTGGAGCATTGTTCCCTGCACCAAAGGGTTTCAAGTTCAATTCCCAGCCAGGACACATACTAAAATTGCAGGTTTGATCCCTGGTCAGAGCTTGTATGGGAGGTAACAACTGATTGATGTTTCTCTTTCACATTGATGTTTCTCTCTCTCTCTAAAAATCAATAAAAACATATTATTGGGTGAGGATTAAAAATAATAATACTAATGCTGGGTTCCAGCCAAGATGGAGGTGTGGGTAGAAACCCTTTGCTTCCTCACACAACCAAAAGGAAGATAACAACCAATTAAAATCAATAAAAAATCAGAAGTGACAGAAAAGCAAACTGCATGGAGCTCTGACAACCAAGGAATTAAAGAAACAGTCAAACAGAACAACCAGACAGGTGCACCGAGACAAAGAAATATGACCCAAATGAAAGAACAGAGCAAAGTTTCAGAAAGAGAGCTAAATGATGAGGAGATAGCCAACTTATCTGATGGAGAATTTAAAGCCTTAGTAATCAAAATGTTCACAGAAATGAGTGAGCTTGGTCAAAAAAATGAAAAAAACAAATGAAAAATACCCAAAATGAAATAAAGCAAAATATTTAGGGAACCAACAGTGACAGGAAGGAAACCAGGACTCAAAGCAACAATCTGGAACAAAAGGAAGAAATAAACATCCAACTGGAACAGAATGAAGAAACAAGAATCCAAAAAATGAAGAGAAACTGAGGAATCTCTGGGACAACCTAAAATGTTCCAATATCTGAATTATAGGGGCGCCAGAAGGAGAAGAACAACAGCAAGAAAACTTATTTGAAACTTATTTGAACAAATAATGAAGGAAAACTTCCCTAATCTGGCAAAGGAAATAGACTTCCAGGAAGTCCAGGAAGCCCAGAGAGTCTCAAAGAAGTTGGACTCAAAGAGGAACACACTGCGGCACATCATCATTAAGTTACCTAAGATTAAAGATAAAGAATTCTAAAAGCAGCAAGAGAAACGAAGAGAGTTACCTACAAAGAAGTTCCCATCAGACTGTCGTCTGATTTCTTAAAAGAAAACTTGCAGGCAAGAAGGGGTTGGAAAAAAGTGTTTGAAGTCATGAAAGGCAAGGGCCTACATCCAAGATGACTCTACTCAGCAAAGCTTTCATTTAGAATGGAAGGGCAGATAAAGTACTTCCCAGATAAAGCCAAGTTAACGGAGTTCATCATCACCAAGCCATTATTATATGAAATGTTAAAGGAACTTATCTAAGAAAAAGAAGATAAAAAATATGAACAGTAAAATGACAACAAACTCACAACTATCAACAAATTAACCTAAAAAAAAAGAAAGAAAAACAATGAAAACAAAAACTAAGCAAACAGCTAGAAAAGGAACAGAATCAGAGAAATGGATATCACATGGAGACATTTCAGTGGGGAGAGGGAAGGGGGGAGGGGAGGAAAGGTACAGGGAAGAAGAAGCATAATTGGTAGGCATAAAATAGATGGGGAGAGGTCAAAAATGGTATAGGAAAGAGAGACCTCAAAGAACTTATATGTACAACCCATGGACATGAACTAAGGGAGGGGAATGCTGTAGAGTGGGGGGGTGCAAGGTGGAGGGGGGATAAATTGGGAAAACTTTGATAGTGTAATCAATAAAATATACTTAAAAAATAATACTAATGCAATATAATGTAAATGGTTAATAGCCTGGGCTCTGCTGTCAGACTTACTTCCAATACTATTCGTTAGCATTCTTATGTCTCATTTCCCTCATCTATAAAATGAGGATAATATTTCAGGGTTATCTATCAAATTATCCATTCCTCCTCCTCCTTTTTTTTAAAGATTGTATTTATTTATTTTTAGAGAGGGGGAAGGGAGGGAGAAACAGAGGGAGAGAAGCATCAGTGTGAGAGAGAAACACTGAACCAGCAACATTTTGCTTTTCAGGGCAATGCTCAACCAACTGAGTCACATTGCTCAGGCCTCCTCCTTCTTCTTTATTAACAAGAATTGATTTGGTGATCTTGCAACCTCCCTTGCAAATAGAGCTGACCAAGAGACATAATTCTGACCAAAAATATGTTGATGGAAGTCCTTGAGAAGAGTTACCCATTGTCCTTTCTCTCTCGCTGGAAGATGCAATGTCGAGAAGTATCGGTGATATTATGACCACAAAAACGAAAGACATTTGCTAACCACAGTGAAGTGAGAAGACAGAATGAAGATGAAATCTTGGTGACCTCACTGAGTCGCACATACAACTGGACTGGGCTCCTTATTAAATGGGAGAAGAAAACAGTATCCTGACTTAAGTTCTTGCGGTAGGTTCTTCTATTACATCTAACACAACCCTAATGTTAATGGGAGAGACCTGGTTCTTCTTGCTGACACATGTAAAGAATTACATATCAGCAAATCTTGTAGTATATAATCAGTTTATTAGTGGCTGGTTCCCATGGAAGAGAACAGGACTGGGTAGAGTAGGGGGTGAAAAGCAAAGTTTCAGGGCAAAGCAGGGTGACAAAAGCAAGAGCAGCTGAAGACCAGGGTGGCAAGGTCCCGGGCAGCCTGAGGCCAGGTGGCCAGAGGCCCAGTGGCCTGACAGCCAAGAGCACCCTGAGACCCCAAAAAAGAGAGCGAGTCCTTTGTTTTGAGGACTTATATAATTGGTGGGATAGAAGGAAAAAAGTTACATATTGATCAACGGGTAAATGTGGTGCCAGCTTTCCTGGGGGAATGTGACTACCCAAACTTAGGTATGTGTGGGGGTCTGTCAGCCCGAATCCTTATCTTGCTCCAGACCCCATTTGTTCATCTTATTGTAAAACAAATACATGACAGGAGACAGTTAATTAAAATTGGAGCACTTTCCAAAGTTATTTATGGGCTCTTTCTGTAAGCACCAGGGACTCCCTCATAAAACAGATAGTGACCAGAGGTAGACAGTTAACCAAAGTTGTTTTATGGGCTTCTTCTTTGGGCACCGGGGACCCTCTCCCACATTCAGGCCTTGGGATGAAAGCACAGTTTCAAGGCTTTCTGTCCCAGATAGTGGAAATGCTACATAGAATTTCAAAGACTTCTCTTCTTTCTTGCTAACATAGTGTTTCTTGAGATGTTGGAACACCTGGCAATATTATCAGACCAGGCTCAGGACTGCTGAGTTAGTGTGTGAGACATGTCTTCCTCTTCCTCCCTGCCTCGGTTTACTATTTATTCTACTTAATTGGTAAAAGATGATTCCTGGCAACCAGGGTGCTAAATGCTGGCCAGTAACAGTATTGCGGTCTCAGAGTTCTTCCTATGCTGTCTCCTGCCTCAGTAACTGATAGGCTATTTCATGGAGTTATTGAGAATAGTATTAAGTGTGATAACAAATTAACACAGGGTCTAGTACATAGTGATCATGCAATCAGCTTTGGTAGTCATCATTGTCATTATTAGTAGTATTCTCCACAGCTCCTGCATTCTTCCCCATCTCAAGCACAAGCTTTTTACATTCCACTTGATTTCCACAGTCAGTCAAATCAAGGCACTCATTACACTACATATGGGTTATAGTTGTCCCAACAAGTGTCTTAGTTGTACCTTGAAAGGTGCAGATTTTCTAGAAAGAAGGGACGAGGGAGAAAATGGTGTCAACACAGGTCAGGAGGTAGGAAAGCTGAGTATTACAGAAACTGTGTTTTTCTGGAGGATTAGTGGAAGATGAGATAGAAAGACAGGTCAGAGACAGATTGTCAAGAGTTTGCTACGACTGGCAAAGGAGTAGGGCAAAGAATTTGTAGTTTATTTTATTATGAAAATTTTAAGGCATTGTTTGTTCTTGGTTTGACACAGGAACTAATATTGAATACAATGAAAAAAGTCAAAAATATTTGATGCTTTGGCTTACCTGCCTAGATTTAGTTTGCTCAATGATAACATGAGGAAGTTAAAGCAGATGCTCTCAACAAACCGTGACTGGCTCTGGCTGGCTGTGGCTCAGTGGACTGGGTGCTGCCTTATGAATCAAAGGGTCACTGGTTTGATTCCCACTCAGGGCATCAGACATGCCTGGGTTTCAGGCCAGGTCCCCGGGAGGAGGCACATGAGAGGCAACCACACATTGATATTTCTTCCCTCTCTGTCTCCCTTCCCCTCTCTAAAAATAAAATCTTTAGAAAAGAAAAAGAACTGTGACCATTCTAAGAGTCTTTGAAAATTGCAAAAATACCCTAATACCCAAGCCTGAGTGACAGCCTCAATTTCCATATTTGATGCAAACTTATTCTTCCATTCATTATTTTTTTCCTTTCTACAAAGTTAATGTAGATTGTCCACTATGCATGTGCAGAAACTTGCTGCTACCTCAAGTCTGGCTGGAAGCCAGCCTCAATTATCCATAATCATCAGAATAATCTTCCACATGAACTTCGTGAATCTATTGCACCAGTCCTTGCTCCACTTAGTTTTACACTCCTTTGTCAACCAGCTTGGCTCCCTACCAACCTCATTTCTCACCAGTTTGCTTTCTTCATTCTACATCTCATACATGATGCTCGATTCTAAGCCAAAAAGAACATCAACTTGTAAATCAAATGCAATATAACAGTACAAATGGTTTAATAAGTAATAAATACATTGTGTTTGTCTTTAAAAATAGGTTTATTATTTTTGAAATATAGTACAGTGTCAAGTATAAAAGAAAATAGACAAAATATTTAAAAAGAATAAGGAAGCAACACTACCATATGAAGAGAAATGTGTTAACTTTGAGGGGTATTCCTTTGCCAATTTTTTTATGGCTTTTACACAGTTATAATTGTTTTGAATATATAATTTGTTTAACTTAATATTATAGCACAAATATTTTCCATGCTATTATATTGGATTTATGTGTAACTTTTTGATAGTTATGTATTTTAAATTTATCATGAAATATTAAAAAGATATAAGGAATGGTGAAACGAAAATGCGTAAATCCTTATGGAGCTTAAGAAAAAATTATTAACATTTCAATTGATTCTTTCTGTGTACTCTCTCTACCATGTTTGGTGACTATTCAGTCCATGCATTTATCTATATTTCCACCACATATGTGTGTATCCCTAAGTGATATGTAGTCTTAGTTGCATGTTTCAGACTCTATCTAATTCATATCATACAGTGTATATTCTACAACTTGCTTTTATTTTCTTCTCAGTATTACGTTTTTGGGAGTCACTCATGTCAATTCATATTTGCTATGTGATATTTCATCAAATTAACATATGATAATTTCTCTTGCATTTTAACGTTGAGTAATTAGGTGCTTTGCAACTGTATATATAATGTTCTGACAAATATTTTTCTGCATATTATTCTTTTTATCATGTAGGATTATTCTCTTACATAGATCCCAGAAGTGAAATTACCAAAAAGCATGAACATTTTTTTAAGATCCTTGATACAAATTGCCAAATAGCTTTCCAAAAGGATTATACCAATTTTATAATACCAGTTTTACAACTCCCCTTGTTTTATTACAGACTCACTATTCATGGATGATAGTACTAATTTTGTCCTTAACTTTGGTTTGCTTGATCAGCAAAAGGTGGTATTTTGATTTCTGGTGAAGTTGAAATTGAAGATTTTATTTCTTTTTAGAGAGAGGTGAGGGAGTGAGAAAGAGAGGAAGAGAAACATCAATGGATTGTCTCTCGCACACTCCCAACCGGAGATCTGGTCCACAACCCAGGCATGTGCCCTGACTGGGAATCAAACCAGCAACCTTTCATTTTTCAGGCCGACACTCAAGCCACTGAGCCACACCAGCCAGGGCTGGTGAAGTTGAAATTGAATAATTTTCCTTAGTATCTATTAATCATACTACCTTCTTTGTGATCTGTCTTTTATGGCTTTTGACCATGTAGGAGTGGAAGAATTCTCCTTTTGCCATTCTAGGTTCTTTGGTTAGTCTGATAATCAAATTAACATAAAATATATTAACAGGAAAAAAAGCAAATTTAATTACATACGTAAGTATGGGGGCCCATAAAAATGAGCCCCCACGGTAAGTCAAGCAGTTGAGGCCTATATGGCATTGGAGCTAAGGAATGGGATAGGGCTTGAAGCTTCCAGGGGACAGAGGGGAGATCATAGCGCCATATTCTTACATTTGGGAGATGTTCAGTAGATGTTTGCCCCCACCACACAGGTAGTTCATTCAGATAAAAACTTATCTCTGGTAACAGTTTTCTCTCTAAACCAGGCCCCATTACCCCTCTATCTAAATTCTTTTCAGTAGTTAATGGAGAGGTGAATGTTTTCTTGAATCTGCTGGGTCTTGATGGCCTTCAGCTCGAAATAGTCCATATGTCAAAGAGGCACATTTTGGGGAAGTACATTCTGAAACCCTTTACCCATCAAAACTGTGGGAGATTTATCTCATCTTATGAGTTTTTTTATATAACAATATATTGATTTGTTGTCAAATTTGCTACACATATTTTTGAGATTTGTTTTTTTTGGTACATGGTTTAGTTTTAAAATAATGCCTATAAGTATATGAATAAAAGGTTTAATAATTAACTCTATTACAATATGAACGTGTTCATGTGGGTAGGCAATTGCAGAATAGAATAGGACATTTTGATGGTAAAATCATTAATATATCATCAAATTTACAAATGTATACGCTACTCTGAAATAGGTTAAATTTTAAGCTCTTTTAGTGGTTTTAATTCATTCATTTCCCAGAATAGCATTACCAAAAGTGTTATACGTTGACTCCATGTAGTTTGTAAAGTGAGCAACCTTAATAGCCTATAGAGACTTTTATTTGTTTTCTTTCCTTATTTATTCATTTATTTTTAGTTTTCCCTAAGAAAATAACTAGCAGTTCAAGTTTAAATGACTGTTAAAGCCTTTCATTTTATATTTCATTAAACTTGTCTAATGTTAGAAAATTAGCACTTTTACTGTTTCTTTATGAATGTCTTCTACTTTGAGGAGTGAACACTTCTGCAATTTGAAAAAAATTTTAATTGATTTTTTTTTTTTTTTTTTTTTTTTTTAGAGAAAGAGAAGAAAGTTGGCAGGGGCAGGGCATGGAAGAGAAACATCGATTTGTTGTTCCACTCATTTATACATTAATTAGTTGCTTCTTGTATGTGCCCTGGCTGCGGGATCGAATCTGTAACCTTGGTGTGTTGGGACGATGCTCCCACCAACGGAGCTACTCAGTCAGGGTGACACTTCTGCAATTTTAAAATGAAGATTTGACCTTTAAAAAAATTTAAGACATAGATTGAATGAATCAGTGGTTCCACTCTGAGAAGAAGAAAAATAGTATCCTATATTTACCTCTCTTATACATCCTCTGTTATGAATAAAGTCCTGGGAATTAGTAGATGTCTCCTTAGAACCCTTATAGAATATAACTCTTAACAGGTCAAAACAACTATCGATCTACCAAAAGGTATTTATTGAACACTGCTTTAGGTTCAGGCCTGCCACAGGTGCTAGGAAATATAAGGAAAGTAAGTGGCCTTTGTAGATGCAGCAGAGTGGGGAAGAGAACAGTGAAAAATCAAACTGCAGGTTGCTGAACCAGATTAAAACAGTCTTTTATAATCTGCTAAATATTATGGAATTTTTCCCACAGCAATTGGCCGCCTACAAGAATTTGTTTTCTTTTCTTTTGGCCATGCCATAAATCAGTGTGCCTCTGTAAACGCACAGGTATGTATGGGGCTACTTTTGCCATATTTGCAACACCATGAATCTAATTAAATAGTACAATGTTGTCCTTTCCCTTTGAATAATAAAAAAAAAATGCGTTTTAGAAAGATGATTCAGGAGACAGCGTGGAAAATGAACTGCACGGAGGAAATATGAATGGAGGTGGCCACTGGGAGACTGATTGAACAATCCAGGTGAGACATGATGAAGGTCTAATGTTGTAAGATGCCATGCTAAGCATTGCAGGGAACACAGAGCCGAACAAGACATGGCCCCTGCTTGAAGGATGAATGAATGAAAATGTCAGACTGCATGCTTGTTTACCCTAACATGGTGCCTCTGGAGATGGTGAGATAAAAAGGGATGAATAAAAGACTTTCATTAAAATCCTGCCAAAGGTCAAAATTACAGAAAGCAATAATTCTTGCTTGATCTTTTCAATTTGACTCTGTTGTCTCCCATGTCTTTACGTAATCAATTTACACACCCAGCTGTTAGTGTTTTGACCAAGCATGAAGCACAAGGCAACGGGAACAAAGCAGTCAGCAGTTGTCTGGACTTGTTAGTGGATGTGATCTCAGTAACTAAGGACTTGCTGACTCTGCGACAAGAGGAAAACAAAAATCTCCTCTCTCCATTCTCTGGCCAGCCCAGCTGTTACAAGACTGTCAAAGTCCACAGTGATGGGGACCTCTTTCTACTGCCCAGCTTGCTCATTTGCTGTGTCATGGTGAGGCAGGATTGAAGTTTCACACTAAACTTGAATCAGTGAGCCGGGTAAATCATTTCCGGGGCTTGGTATCCCAGGCCAGGTGGCGAAAAGACCAGACCTCCTTCCTTTGCCCAAGGCTCCATTACTCACCTGGGCTCTGGTGGGGCTCCAGCTCAGGCTCCGGAGCCCAAACAAGAGCTACTGCAGCTCCCTCCCTCACCTCTGCTAAGGAAAAGGAACACCGAGCCCAGAGACTTCCGGTGGTAGGGAAGAATGGGATTCAGAGTCAGATATGGTTGAATACGACCACAGTCAAGGCTGTGTGACCGCCTGCAAGTCAGTTAACCTCTTTCAGCTGCAGGTTCCTCACCTGTGAAGTAGTGGTTATGACACGACACACCTACGAGAAAGAATGTATGTGCAACACCTGGCGCTCTCGTGCTTTTGCTGGTGGGAATGTAAAATGGTGCCACCTCTTTAGAAAACTGTTTGGCAGTTTCTTTAAAAGTTAAACATGAATTTACCATACAGCCCAGCAATTCTACTCCTAGGCAGCCACCCAAGAGAAATAAAAACATATGTTCACACAAAGACTTGTGTGTGGATGTTCCTAGCAACAGCCTTCCTGCATGAACCACGAAAACATTATGCTAAGTGAAAGAAGCCAGACCAAAAAAAAAAAAAAAAAAAAAAATCACATATTGTGTAAGTCAGTTTACATGAGGAAAAGCAAATCCAGAAGCTAAATCTTAAAGTAGGCTACAGTTGCCTAGGGCTGGGGAGGCTTGGGGAGAGTGACTTCAAATGGGCCTGAGGGATCTTTTGGGGGTGATAGAAATGCTCTAAATTGGATTGTGGCTATGGATGCATAACTTTGTAAACTTACTAACAGTCACTGACTATAAACTTAAACTGGTAGAAGTTTATGGTATATAAATTATAACTCAATAAGCTGTTTCTAAAAACCTACCAGGCATGTATGTAGTAGATAACTCAATACTACAGTGAATCACCAACATTTAATCAGCATTTATTGGTGAGTGACTTTAGAAACATTACATGTCTTAGCTCTACTTAACATTTTTTAAAAGATTTTATTTATTTCTTTTTAGAGGGGAAGGGAAGGAGGAAGAGAGAAAGAGAAACATCGATGTGAAACAGAAACACCAATAGTTGCCTCTCATATGTGCCTCAACGGGGACCAAGCCTGTTGCCCAGGCACGTGCCCTAACTAGGAATCGAACCGGTGACCTTTTGCTCTGTGGAATGACACCCTACCCACTGAGCCCCACCAGTCAGAGCATTAGCGTAACTCTGATTTCTAAGGCACATTTCTAAATATCATGAACTTCTGTTTTCAAATACCACTTGTGCTACTTTTTCCGTATCCACTTACCACGTGTGCAATTATCAACCGAGTATCTTTCTTTAAACAAAATTACTTTAAAAACTTACATAAGTTTATGTAAATATAAAACCTTGTATCATTATGGTAAATGGAAAGCTAGTATCATTTGTTATGAATAAAATATACTGTGAAAATAAACATGAGAAAAGCCAAATGATCTTAGTTTGTGGGCAGTTTTTTCTAAAGCAGTCTTGCTTTGTCTGCTTGAAAAAGGAGACTGAAAATGTTAGCAAAGAGGGTGAAGTGGGGCATAAGTAGAGGTACAAGGAGACTTGGCTTGGGGTGGTGATCACGATACAACATACAGATGATGTATTATAGAACTGTCCATGACCTGTCCAGTGTGGCTTGGTTGGTTGGAATGGCATCCTGTGGCCAAAGAATTGCAGGTTTGGTTCATGGTCAGGGTACATACCTAGGGTGTGGGTTCGATCCTCGGTCCAGATGTGTATGGGAGGCAACCGATAGATGCTTCTCTCTCTCCCTTCTTCTCTAAAAGCAATGAAAAAATGTCCTCAGGTGAGGATAAAGAAAGAAAAAAGAATTGTACATCTGAAAACGATGCAATTTTATTAACCACTGTTATACCAATTCAACAAAAACAATTTTTAAAAAACCGTTAGATGACGTAAGCATTTCTCTTTGATGGAATTGGACCTGGAGATTGGGATTCCAGACTGAGAACAAAGAAGGTATTTTGTGCCCCCACCATCTGTGCAGAGTTGAAAACCATTGAGGTCAGATAACTTCCCAGGGCTTGTCAGGAGGCAGCTGAGCCTGCTCCTGCTCCTTTATCATCAGGACCCTGCAAGTCCATAAAAGGAGAGGCTTGGAGAGCGGCTGGGAAATCATCAGGCCTGGTCAGGTGTGAGGTACGTGCCTTGGCCTGGGGCAGTGAGAGGCCTGAGAGAATCACTCACAGGAACCACGCCACAGTGAGAAAGGAGATGGGTCTCCCCTCCTCAGCAGAGGTTGGCATCCGTCTCCAGGTCTGGAGCTGCTGCCCCAGCATGGGGTGTGGAGACAGAGGCCTCGGAGGAGCCCCGGTGCGCCCCTAGTGGAGATCCCTGGAATGGAAGCCGCGGGACTCGGAGGTAAGGGAGTCAAGCGGGTGCCCTGAAAGACTCAGGCTCACACCAATGTGAGAACCGAATTTGGATGCCTGCAGCCAGGGGCCAGAGGCAACGCAGCCAAGAGGTTCAGCCATCCCTTGGAAGAAGACATTTTTTCCCTCTCCCTTCTTTCCCAAAATAATGGGAAAAGAGATTCAGTTGAGCATAGCAGAGGGAAGTAAGTAAACATTTCATGTTTGTCCTCCACTTGATTCAGACTGTTTAATACTGGATAGAGAAGGATTAAAACAACTTAGAAAAGATCTCACTTTCACACTCTGCTATTCAACTAATGCTTATACGGAAACATCTAACTTACCTGTGAACCTCCTACAGTTTTGGGAGGTGAAGAGTTAGCTGCCTTCAGCCCCCACCCTCCAACCCCAGGGCTGCCAACATGTGCTAGAATGATGATACCTGAGCTACCGCTCCTCTCAGTCTTCATGAACTTTGATCTTTTCCGAGTGATGGGCATCAGGACAAAATTTAGTAATGCTACATGCCTGGACAAAAGGACCATTTCTCTCACTTGCTCTGTTTTTCTTGTCCCTTACTGATTTCTCCATTCTTGCCTTTCCTTGGTCAGCGAGGGTGAATTCTGCTTACCGCCGGTCACTGGGCTGAATGAAAAGTGGAGGCTCGAATTTCCCAAGGCACTATGGGAGGGAAAATGTTGGGGTACAGAGACTCCTGCCCACAATGGCCAGAGTTTGAGTTCAGATTCTGCCTCTTGGTACCTATGTAAGCCTTGGACAAGTCCTTGAACTTTTTGAACTATACCTCTTTATTTGTTCAATGGGATGAATTATAACATCTGCTGCCCAGGTTGTTGTGAAGCTCAAATGAGGTGACATGAGAATACACATCATGCAATTATATAAATATGTTACTTTTTATTATCGTGGTGGCAGTTTTTAAAGGTGCACCTTTAAAAAGTAATTTGTCCTCCTGGCTGGTGTGGCTCAGTGGATTGAGTGCAGGCCTGTGAACCAAAGGGTGACAGATTCGATTCCCAAATTAGGGCACATGCCTGGGTTGCAGGCCAGGTCCCCAGTGGGGGGCATGCCAGAGACAACAGTATGTTGATGTTTCCCTCTCTCTTTCTCCCTCCCTTCCCCTCTGTGTAAAAGTAAATAAAAATCTTTAAAATAAATAAATAAATTTTTTAAAAAGTAATTTGTCCAATTAAGGCATGTATGTATGCTTCAACATCTCTCAGAAACACAAAATTGAAAGACAAGAATAATTTGTAGAAACATACACAATGTAATTCAATGTAGATTTTATTTTCCCAGCTTTATTGAAATGTGGTTGACATATAACATTGTGTAAGTTTAAGGTATAGAATGTGATGCTTTGATACACATATCTTATGAAATATATACCTCTACAGTAGGGTTAGTTAACACCTCCTTCACCTTGTAATTATCATTTGTTTGCTCTGGTGAGAACATTTATGAGCTACTCTTTTATCGACTTCCAAGTACATAACAATACAGCATTGTTAACTGTAGTCACTGCGTCATATGTGAGACCCAGAGCTGGACGTCTGTGCTTTTTGACCAGCGTCTCCCTTACCCCACACCCAGTCCCTGGAAACCACTCTACTCTCTGTTTCTGTGTTGGCTTTTTCAGATTCCACATACAAATGAGATCATCCAGTGTCTGTCCTCATCTGTCTGACTTATTTCACTTTATATAGTGCTTCAAGTTCTACTCATTCTTTTGAGGCAGGATTTCCTTCTCTTTTATGGCTGAATAATATTCATATATAGATCACATTTTCTGGATCCATTTATCTGACACTTCGGTTGTTACCATGTCTTGGCTATTGTGAATATGCTACAATGAATATTGTAGATATTTGGGTGAAGATACCTCTTTGAGACAGAGATTTCATTTCCTTAGATATATACCCCAAAGTGGAATTGCTGGATCCTATTATTGTTCTATTCTTAACTCTTTAAGGAAACTCCACAGTGGCTGCCCCAATTTATATGAGCAGCAATGGTGCATAACGATACTCTTTTCTCCACGGCCTCATTGACACCCGTTATCTTTCGTCCTTTTGATAACAGCCTAATAGATGTGAGGTGACATCTCATTGTGGTTTTTGATTTGCATTTTCCTGATGACTAGTGATGTTGAGCATCTTTTCATGGACCTATTGACCTTTTGTGTGTCTTCTTTGGAAAACATTGTGAATTTTAAAACACATGAAACAATGCTCAATGTTGTTCATGAATATATACACATGTAGGAAAAGTACTTCAAATGTGTGGGAAAATACATTAAATTCATGCCACTGGATGCTCAGGGAAAAAGAGGGCCACAGAACTGAGGAAGGGTGCACGGGCGCTTCTAGTGGAGCCATAGTATTTAATATCTTTGAAAGAAGACAGAGAGAGAGAAATATTCAAAGCAAATATAACAACTTATAAACAATTGTTCCGTCCAGGTGGTAGGCCCATGAATGTTTACTGTGTTATCCTCGATGCTTTTCTCTTTTGAAAAAAAATTACTTTTTTTTAAATTTTTTTAGTTCTTAAAAATTTTTCATTTTTCAATTACAGCTGCCATTCAACATTATTTTATATTAGTTTCAGGTGTACAGCATGGTATTTAGACAATTATACAATTTACAAAATGTTTCCCCTGATATTTCAAGTACCCGCCTGGAACCGTACATAGATATTACTATATTATTTTTTTAAGATTTTATTTACTTATTTTTTTTAGAGAGAGGGGAAGGGAAGGAGAAAGAGAGGGAGAGAAACATCAATGTGTGGTTGCCTCTTGAGCACCCCCAACTGGGGACCTAACCCACAACCCAAGCATGTGTCCTGCCTGGGAATCAGGGCCGGTACTCAATCCGCTGAGCCACACCAGCCAGAGCTCTATTACTATATTATTGACTATACTTTCTGTGCTGTATTTGACATCCCTGTGACTATTTTGTAACTACCAATCTGTACTTCTCAATCCCTTCACTTTTTTCACCCAGCCCCTCAGCTCCCTCCCATCTGGCACCCATCGGTTTATTCTTTGTATTTATGAGTCTGTTTCTGTTTTGTTTGTTTATTTTGTTATTTAGAGTCCACTATAAGTGATATTGTATGGTGTTTGTCCGTTCTCTGTCTGACTTATTTCACTTAGCATAGTACCCTCTGGGCCTTTTCATGTAATCACAAGTGGTAACATTTCATTCTTTTTTATGGCCAGGAAACATTCCATTGTATATATGTACCACCTCTTTATCCAATTTTCTATCGATTGGCACTTAGGTTGCTTCCATATCTTAGCTATTGTAAATAATGTTGCAATGAACATAGTGGTACATATATCTTTTCAAATTAGTGTTTTGATTTCTCTGTATAAATATTTAGAAGTGAAATTTCTGGGTCATTTGGTAGTTCGATTTTTAATTTTTTGAGGAAACTCCATGCTGTTTTCCACAGTGACTGCACCAATTTGCAATCCTACCCACAGTGCAGAAAAGTTCACCTTTCCACATCCTCCCCAACACTTGTTTGTTGATTTATTGTTTTCCATTCTGACAGGTGTGAGGCCATATCTCATTGCAGTTTTAATTTGCATTTCTTTGATGATTAATGACATTGAGCATCTTTTCATGTCTATTGGCCATCTGTATGTCCTCTTTAGTGAGATGTCTATTTGGGTCTTTCACCCATTTTAAAATTGGGTTGTTTGTTTATTTTGGTGTTAAGTTGTATGCGTTCTTTATAAATTTTGGATATTAACTCCTTATCAGATGTGTTATTGGTGAATATCTTCTCCCAGTTGAAAAAAAAATTCTTAAAAACATGTTTTAGTTCAATATTCATAATCTGGAGAAAACAGAAAAGGATAAAGGCAATGACAACAACAAAATCTAACTAAAATAACTGCTATCAACACTGATTGGTACAAGTTCCATCCATCTATTTTATGCACTTACAGACACAAATGCAGGTAAACACAGCTGGGTCATTGTATTTTGTGAAACCTAAGGCACCTGCTGGCAGCTGGGTTGGATTGCTCTGGGCCCAGGTGTCA
The DNA here is from genome assembly GCA_039655065.1 of Glossophaga mutica. Lineage (NCBI taxonomy): Eukaryota > Metazoa > Chordata > Mammalia > Chiroptera > Phyllostomidae > Glossophaga > Glossophaga mutica. Next base: position 26,319,103 of record CM077310.1, read on the forward strand.
AATAGTGGGTCTTATACAAATAAAACCATTTCCACTACTCTTTTCTTATTGAGGTTTCTGGTTTATAAAATTGCCCTTTACAAAAGCTCTGTTGTGTAGAGTGTAAATATTTAATTTAATCCACATCCACTCAAGCCTGTCTGGTGTTTGTTTTTCATTTATATTTCATTGTGTGACCTAATGCCAAATTCATCTGCCCATTCACTCCATTAAGTTTAGGGGGGGAAAAGCAAAATCATTTTTTGGTGTTGTAGTTAGACCAAAAGTTTAGGTGCTTAACTAAATTTTTCTGTCTACTTGGTTTAAAATTAATTTTATATGTGTTCTCTCACCTCAGGAATCAATAAGGTATATATTTTTTTCTCTCCAGTCTTTCACTTTTCAACCACCTACTACTTTCAGTTTGGGTTCAAACTCAGGAGTTGGTTAAGGTTAAGGTTTCAATATTCAACCAGTCAAGAAATCTGGATTTGGCCTCTAGTATCTGGAAAACCCAACCAAAAGGCTGAAATTGCAGTGCCCAAGCTCTGGCTGGTGTGGCTCAGTGGATTGGAGCACTGTGCCCTAGACTGTAGGGTCTTGCATGCCATCCCCAGTCAGGGCACATACCCAAGTTACTGGTTTGATCCTCAGAGGGGGCATGTACGAGTAGGCAATCAATTAGTATTCTCTCTCACATTGATGTTTCTCTCTCTCTCTCTCTCTCTTTCTCCCTCTCCTCCTCCCCCTCCCTTCCCCCTCTCCATCCCTTCCCTTCCTCTCTCTAAAAACCAATGAAAAAATGTCCTCAACAAGAATAAAATAAAAGATAAAATTGCACTGTCCAGTATAGTAGCCACCAGCTACCTGTGGATAAGTTTAAACTTATTAAACTAAACAAAATTTACAATTCAGTTTCTTGCTCCCACTAGGCACATTTCCAAGGGCTCCGTGGTCACCTGTGGCTTCTGCGTGGGGCAGCACAGATCTAGAACTCAGCCATATCTCAGAAAGAGCTGTTGATAGTGCTGGTCTGGAATCACAGGGCAGCAGCCATGGTCATTTCCTGCACTTGCCAGATTTTCCACTCTCATCTTCTAAACTTTGAACACCTTCTGCAGGTACCAGTCTGGATGAGGAAACTGTGAGTAATACATGAATGCATAAGACAAAGCTGATGAGAGCCCTCTCCATTCTTCCCGGGAGACAGCTATTCCTGCTATGCATCTTGGGCTTCTGTTCTGGCCAACATCTTTGAGCCCTTGTAAGATTTTCATCCAGCGGCAACGACCTCCCCATGACAACATGACTCTCACAAAGGATCTCCTTCATCCCTCTCCAGAAGAAGAGAAGAGGAAACACAAAAAGAAGCACCTGGTACAGAGCCCCAATTCCTACTTCATGGATGGGAAATGCCCAGGATGCTATAAAATCACCACCATCTTTAGCCATGCACAAACGGTAGTTTTGTGTGTTGGCTGCTCCACTGTCCTCTGTCAGCCTACAGGAGGAGCAGCAAGGCTGACAGAAGGATGCTCCTTCAGAAGGAAGCAGCACTAAAAGTACCCTGAATCAAGATGAGTGAGGAACCATCCCAATAAACACATTTTCGATATAAAAAATTTTTTTCAGATAAAGCTCTTGCCAAGAGTCAGAAGTAGATTCACTCCTCTAAGGCTCCTTGTTATTTTATTTGTAAAAGAGTTTAAAAGGATATGAAGCAAATTTAATAGGCAATCCACTTTCATTCGTAGATAAACTTTTGGTCACTGTATCCATCTACTCTCTTTTTGGAAATCTGACTAATAGATGCAGAGTCTGGAGAAAGTGGCCAAGGTGCATTCAATGACTCCAAAAGGTCAATAAGTGGTCACAACTCAGAAGGCCTCAGATCTTTGCAGAGGACATGCTCTACCCGAAGATAGGGTGACAAGATAAGCTAATACTTGGTAATCTTTGAATAAAGGAAAAGAAGTCAGCAAATCAAATTCCTGATGAGTCTGTCTTTCCAAAATTTATGAGGAGATTTTTCTGACAATTATCTCTGGTGTTTCTGTGATCTCACCTAGTGCACCATTATTTAATTTTTCTTTTTTTAAAAATATATTTTATTGATTATACTATTACAGTTGTCCCACTTCCCCTGCTTTATTCTCCTCTGCTCTGGACACCACCTTCCATCTGTGGGGGTGCTCCACCCACACAGCCCCCCCATCCACCACGGATGAGAATAAGTCTACCAAGACAAGGTCTTCTTGAGGAGGAAAGGTGGCTGATCTCTCAAAGGAGAAGGGCCAGGAACCTGTTCCTCAATGGGCTTTTATTGGGTTCAATTTGCATAGGAATACAGGTAAAGCTCATCAATCATTGTCAGGCAGTAAGAACTCTGTGGGCTTATTCTGAGTCAGGGTCAGTTAGCTAAAGGGCCAAAAAACTTTTGGGAAACAAACTCATTCTGTGCTTGGACACTTATAATTTAAATTGAGGTTATTAGCAAAGCAGGTTTCACAGGATTTTATGCATTCTTTCTTAGACCCGACCGCCCTGGGTGACCCACCCTTTCCAGCACAGGGCCACACCCCCCTCTGGCATTGTTTCAGGCTTAAGCCATAGCCTAAGGCTTAAATCAGGCAGGGGAAGTAAGGCAGCCAAGAGATTAGGCGACTTCTTGCAAACAGAATTAGGACTCAAGCTATGTCAAAGCTGAGGGGCGAGGGTCCATCGCCCCTTTTTTCCATAGCACCCCAAGTCCTTCCCTTAGGGCCCCTTTGTAACCATGCCTGTCTTAGGTTATCCCTCCCTTGAGGAATCTCACCCATCGTTGGCTAACCAGTCATCCACCTGGGGCCAACCAGGGTGAAGTAAAAGGGGGCAGAGGCAGCATCCCTACCAGGAAGAGAAGCTTTGTCTCCTTAGTGGCTTATGATCCCAAGGTCTCTTTATTCAGCCTTAGCCATGGGGGGTTACAGCTCCTGAAACCAGGCAGGGTAGTTTCCAACACCCACCCGCCTTTCCCTCCTTTAGTTCATGACTGTGGGTCATACATATAAGTTCTTTGGATTCTCCATTTCCTATGCTATTCTTAACCTCCCCCTGTCTATTCCGTTATTTAATTTTTCACTGGGTTTATTCTCCCTCTGCATTTTTTCCATTTGGCTTTTACGGAAGTGTGCTCTATGGTTATTTTAGAATGAGTCAATATACGATTTGAACTTTAAATCACCAGACTTTATTAGAACACCTATAAAGTATTTATTATTCAACAAATAAAAGTATGTCCTTTGCAATAATTGCCTTGGAGCATGTATAAAGTTAAAAACACTCAGAAAGTTATTTAAAACTATAAAAGCCTTCAGCCAATGACACACTTTAGGTGTCAAGCCACTTTAAATCGTTTTAAAGCAGATTTCACAAAATTCTCTCTCATGGAGAGGCTGGCTGAAGAATGATAGATGTTGGTCTAGACTCAGAAGGAATGCAAGCTAGAGGCTTCACCAAGACGAAGTGGGAGGAAGTTATGTACACAAGCGTCCTCCACAGGGAGCCTGTGTTGTCTTCAGTTCCCCCTTTTCCAGGTGGATTTGGGGCCTGTAAGTTGATGTGCCCTACCAGGTCTCACACTGCCGCAGGTGGGGAGGTGGTCGCTAGGGCAACCGAGTCTCAAACCACTTAGGTCTTTAATAGACATGGTCAACATTTACAATTTCCCTTAGAAACAAATGGTAGCTTGTTCAGATCTCCAAGATGAGTTCAGTCTCTCACTTTCGGATTTTTGGAAGCAAAGGAAATGAATCCAATGAGTTTTCATTTAATTCTGTGAGTCATTCCTGAGTGCTAGGCAAGGATGAGCACTGTGTGTTGTGTTGTCTCCACTGCCTTCACTCCAGCTCCCTGGAGGCTAATCCTCACCTCCCTTCTCCCTGCCTTTGCCTCTTCGCAGTAGCAATAATGAGCTTGGAAAGAGGATCTAAGGTTTTCATCAGACACAGAGTTACTAGTGACAAGCAATCCCACTTGCTGTTGAGCACGTTATTTAGGCACTGCTCAGACCACCTGTGTACTGTATGGCCACGTGCTTATGAGGAGAGAGGTGCCAGGAATCTGCATTCTAACAAGTTCTTGTCCATGATTCTTACACTAAAATTTAAGATGGAATGGATAGCAAATAAAAAGGTTTTCTATGCCTTTTATTATGAAGAATAAGAAGAGTCAGAAATTTAGCTAAATCTCTGAACCAGAGCAAAAAAAAAAAATTAATTGAAAAAAAAACTGGGTGAAAAGCAGAAGTAGATAAATTTGAAAGCCATAAGCACTTCCGAGGAGCCAGTGCGGGCAGGCCCAGTGTTCACATGTTCCTCATTTCCCAAGCTCGTTCCCCTTGTAGGTGTCCTTTCCTCCTGGTTGAGACCATTTGCAAGTGTTCATCTTCGCTTTTTCTATTTCTCATTTGTATTTGGAAAATGAAAAATAGAAATTTCTGTCCTATATACCACATAAAGTTTTTGTAAAGCTGGATCAAATGAGGTGATATCTGTAAAAGCAGTTTGCAAACCAGGAAGTGCTTTACCAACATTCCTGGGTCCAGAGAATAGTGATTTGTATTATTGTTTGACTAATCTTCATCGTTTCAAAAAACTCAGTTACTAATTTAATCTTCTCTTCTGTAAATTAGGACCATGTCTTTGAATCATGAGTGAACTATATTATGGTACAATCGATTTATTCCTTGTTTGTCTTTGCAATGGAATTAACTGTGGCAATTTATGACGATTATCAACACATTTAGATAAGTTTCTTCACAAATGTAGATACCTCATTCCTCTCACAATTCTTCATATTGTTTCTTTTCATTTTTTGAAAAATTTTTATTCACTGATTTTTTTTTTTTTTTTTTAGAGAGAGAGAGAAGTAGAGGGAAGTAGAGGGAGAGAGAGAGAGAGGGAGAGAGAGAGAGAAACATCAATTTGTTGTTCCACTTATTTATAAATTCATTGGTTAATTCTTGTATTTGTCCTGACTGGGGATTGAACCCACAACCTTGGCATACATATCAAGAGGATGCTCTAACCAACTGAGCTACCCAGCCAGGTATCTTTTCGTTTTTGCTATTTGTTTTGAATTATCTATTTCAGGTTTTAAATAAGTAACACATTTGTAAGAATCAAAAAGTATAAAAAGTCTCTTTGCTTCTCCATCACCCATTTCCCACCTACTTTTTATAAGTAATCATCCTCACTGAGTTCTTGTGTATACTTCCAGAGATGATTTTTATGCACACACAAGCAGATATAAGTATATATTATCATTCCTTCTGTTTTTTTAACATGATGCGAGCATACTCCATATACTATTCTGAACTTGTTTCACTTAACAATATATCTTGGAGATCTTTCCCTAATCTAACATAAAGAGTTTCTTCAATCTTTTTTTAGAGCTTTAGTAAATTCCATTGTATAACTGTCCTTAATTCATTGAACCAGTATCATCTTAATGAACTTGTAGGTGCATTCCAATCTTTTGTCATTATAAAGAACGTTGTAATGAATAAATTTGCACATTCATTATTTCCCATTTGTGAGTCTATCTGGAAGATGAATTCCATATGGCTCATTTTCTAGCCTCTGAATGTTTTCGTTGATTTTTTTGGGACTATTTCCAAGTTGTGCGCATCTCTCCTCAATTAGAGAAACCAAAATTGTCCACAATACCTAAAAATAATCTTCCCAGTGCTGAATATAACAGGATTGTTTTTCACTCTTTTGTTCTTGCAAATCAGATCTGCCAGAATTGTAAATCAGTTTTTAAAAATGGCCTAACAACTGTTCTACAAAATAAAACTTATTAAAAGTAATGACCTAACATTGCTGAAGAATGTGAAATAGCAATGCACCATAATTTCCAGTTATATTACTGCTATTTATTTTCACACATTCTCCCTCTCTAACGTGTCTTCTTTGTTTGCATTGCTGTGTTAATCGAAAGCTTCGATTACAGACATGGTGGCACATACAGAATGAGGAAATCAGTATGAACAGGGGGTAGAATGGGAAAATAAAATTTTAATTGTTCGTATGGAGTACATATGGAGTACTAAAAGTACTCCACATGTACTTATGGAGGCTAAATGTTCTGATTCAAAGTATTTCAGCTCAGCCCTGGCTGGTGTGGCTCAGTTGGTTGGAGAGTCATTAAGCTGAAAGTCTGCAGGTTCGATTCCAGATCAGGGTACATAACTAGGTTGCGGGTTCAGTAGCCTGTCAGGGTTTGTTACTTGGTCAGGGTTCGTATGGGAGGGAACAGACTGATGTTTCTCTCTCACATGAATATTTCTCCCTCCCATTCTCTCTTTCCCTTCTTCTCTCTCTAAAATCCATAAGCATGTCCTTGAGTGAAGATTAAAAAATAAATGAGTAGAATATTTCATCTCATTATTTGATTATATGTCTCAATTTTAACTTCAGAAAATACGATCACCATGCAAATATGGAATACCATTAACCCAGGAATTTGGTAGCTATAGCCCATTCATGTTTAAGGCATTGGCAATTGCTTGGGAATGTCCAACTTCACTTAGTGTTAATAATGCTCAATGATTCAAAGTGACAGCAGCAGACAGAAATAGCTTCTAACTCTAAAGAAATTTTGAGGTATTTACTAAGCATACACAATCCAAATGGCACTACATCAGTTCTTTTTTTACCCAGGCTGGTGTGTCTCAGTGGATTGAGTGCCTGCCTGCCCACCAAAGGGCGCTGGTTCGATTCCAGATCAGGGCACATGCCTAGGTTGTGGACCAAGAGGCAACCACACAGTGATATTTCTCTCCCTCTCTTTCTCCCTCTCTTCCCCTCTCTCTAAAAATAAATAAATAAAATCTAAAAACAAAACAAAACAAAACATTAGTTTTTGGTAAGAAATGGAACTTAAGTAATGGAAAGCCATAAACAACTCCAAAAGTTCACTTTAATAAATTGTTGATTCTCATCATGATCTTTTCTACATCTTACCTGTCCTTTTCTTTCCTTTTCTCACTTTCCAATCTCCTTTTGGCAGAATTTTTCAAGCAGAGATAAATTGACTTAAAAAAAAAATCCTTGCATTTCCTCAGGGGAATGGCTAAAAAGGGGTTAGCAGTTTGAGGAACTAGGAGGTCCTGGATGACATGAAGTAGATGGATGCTGGAGAGCTCACTTTGCTTGGTTTTCATCAGACACCTCTGAACTCAAATCAGAATTGACTTATGACATAGCTGAGTGATAGAAGAAGCAGAACTCAAAATTGAACACCCAAAAATTTTTCATAAAAACTAAGCAAAATGACATGATGAAGAATTATATAGAAAACCTATTTTTTAAAAGATTTTATTTATTTATTTTTAGAGAGGGGGGAGGGAGGGAGAGAAACGTTGAATCGTTGCCTCTTGCACACCCCAACCCAGAATCTGGCCTGCAACCTAGGCATGTGCGCTGACTGGGAATTAAACCAATGACCTTTCAGTGTGCAGGGTGACACCCAACCCACTGAGCCACACCAGCCAGGGCTAGAAAACCTATTGTTGAAGGCATGATTCCTTAGACTTATCTGTACCCTTTATCACTGATAATTCAACCTCATAGATCCTGAAAGCTTCAACCTTAATCTATCTAGGACAGCAACCAAGAGCAAAAGATTTAAAAAAATCACCACAAGAATAGAGCTCCCCTTGCAAGGACAGGTTATTGCCCCATAGATCAGCTTTACAACTTGAAACTGTTACAACCTCTTTATTTGGTGATGTTAACTTGATCTTCTAGTATTCAAGTATCACTTACCCTCACCAAACATGTCAGTTGATACATTTGCCTTATCATTTATCTTCACTGTTCTGTGTGCGCTTCAGCGTAAATGTGTCCAGCAGATCTGAAAGGCAGCACACACTGTCAAACTCAGCTGGCCCCTGAACAACACAGTTTGGGACTGCACATGTCCACTCAGATGTGGATTTTTTCAATAAATACTATAAATGTATTTTTCTTACAATTTTCTTAATAACGTTTTGTCTAGCTTACTTTATTGTAAGAATACAGTATATAATACATATAGCATACAAAATATGTGTTTGTCGACTGTTATCAGGAAGGCTTCTGATCAATAGTAGGCTATCAGCAGGTAAATTCTTGGGAAGTCAAAGGTTACATGTAGATTTTCAACTGCATGGAGATTGGTGTCCCTAACCCCCATGCTGTTCAAGGGTCAACTGTACGTGTACCAAGTACAGCATTCAATTCTCCCTGCTTTCTACAGGTTTTCCATTTAGGGACAACCTCTTATTCTTCAGTTTCACTCCTGGATACTTTTTAGCATGCATTTCAAAGGGAAAAATATTTCTCACATTACCACAATACCATTGTCACATCTATTAAATTTAACAAAACTCAAGTGAATCTTCATTCGATTATATTTTAGCACAGCTATGTAATTTAGTGTGTGACTACCAGCAAAATACAGATGGTACAAGCCTGGTTTTCTGAAAAGATCTGGAGCAAATCTAGTCATTCCAAGATTAGCAACGTCTGAAGGCATGACGGTGGAGTTAGTCATTGCTCAGTGAATAGCTCCTTGTCTGATCTGCAGCGCATCCAAAAAAGGAGCGGACCGAGTTTACTATAGCATACCTGGAAACAACTCAAGTCTTCAGCAGCTTTCACCATGTAAAATGTAGCAGGGGATTTAAAAGCCAATTTAGAATATGTTTCTGGACTGCTGGATGCAGAGCTCTTTTTATCTCAAAATAGTACAGACATCATCAAACATCCCTGTAGGGCGGGCGTCCAGGAGCTGCTTTGAATGCTGCTGACTGTGCTTTTCAGGAGGTGTGCCAGAAAATGTGATCAGGAGCAACTTCTCATCAAAAGAGAACCACATTAAAGCGCCTCTAGAATGTATATACCAGGTCACCTTCTGAGCGTAAAGCTTCTGAGAGTTAGCATACATTTACTTCAATCAGTCCCCTACAGAAGGAATAGTCTTGTGGGGGAAAATATGGGAAATCCTTATTTCCAACAAATGGACGATGAAACATTTGGTCGTGTTTAGGCAGTATGCATCTAGTCTAGTGCCTAATTTCTATGTAACATGGAACAAATAATCTGATCTCTCTAAGCCTCAGAGGGTTATTGTTAGTATTAAATTAAAATTAAATGAAGTAATTTTTAGTTTCTCATATACCTTGATATGGAAAACGGTTCCCCAAATAGCTAATATGAATATCTGGTCTCTTGAAATCTGTAACCCCATTGGCAATTGGTGTGTTATCTTTCAGTTCTATGTGGCAAACTCTTTTCAGTTTGGTTACTGTAAGTTTGGTTGCCTTAAGATAGTATTGTATTTTAAGGGTTCTGATAAGATCAAATTTCTCACCAGTAAAACAGAGGGCTACTCCGTGGCCCAGAAATTCTACTTTTAGGCATATACCCAAGAGAAATAAATACATATGTGCATGTAAAAATGTGTACACCAATGTCCATAAATCATTGTTTATGATAGCCAAATGGACAAACAAATGAGATGTGGCATACATATATAACAGAGTATTATTGGTGATAAAAAGGAATGAAGTACTAATACACAGTGTAAGACAGTTGAACCTTGAAAACATTACGTTTAATGAAAGAAGCCAGTCACAAAAGACCACGTATTTTATGATTCCATTTGATATGAAATGCCTAGGAGAGGCAATTCTATAGACACAGAAAGTAAGTGGTTGCCCAAGGCTTGGGGGAGGGGTGCTGGGAGAATGGGCAGTGACTACTGATGGAGTAGGGTTATCTTTTTGGTGAAATGAAAATGTTCTAAAGATGACTGTGATAATAGTTGCACAACTCTGTGAATATACTGAAAATGGTTGAATTGTACACTTTAAATCAATGAATTGTATCGTACATAAACTACATCTCAATAAAGCTGTTATATTAAAAAAAAAGGCCCTGGCTGGTGTAGCTCAGTGGATTGAGCTCGGGCCTGCGAACCAAAGGATCGCGGTTCGATTCCCAGTCAGGGCACATGCCTGGGTTGCAGGCCAGTTCCCAGCATGGGACACACAAGAGGCAACCATACATTGATATTTCTCTCCCTCTTCCTCTCTCCTACTCTTCCCCTCTAAAGATAAATAAATAAAATCTTTAAAAAAAAAGAAAAATCCTTGGAAACTTAAAAAAAAAAAAGGACAAAACAACAGCAAACAAAAAAACAGAAATTGGACCTTGGGGTCTGATGAAACCCTTCTTACTCAGCTCCACCCACTCTGACATTTCTTAATTGAAACAACAAACAAACAAATGAACAGCATTGCCAATATAAGTCAAAGAAGAAGAATATGACCAATTAGCTTGTTCTACATCTTATCTTCAACTAAAAAGTTCTCAAGTAATTTAAATCTGAGTGGTTTCATAGACTACCTAATCAACATATATTTAATAATTAACAAACAGAGAACCAAAATAAGGATCCCAGGAAGGACATTTGGGAAGGAGGAAAGACGAAATTTGTGGCTAGCCTGGCAATAAGATCCAAACTAAACTGAATGTTGAGAAATATAGTCATTGATATTGTCTATTTCCTGCATAATATCCTTTTCCCAATTCTTCCTTCCTATATGATCTCATTTGCTTATCACCCTTCCCCCAACACTGCTCTAACCTCCATGTCCTTGGGAGGTGGTATTTTTGCCCCGCCTCCCACACCACATCCCAGTTATTGACACAGGAGTGCGTATGTGACCTAAGTTGTTCGATCAGAGAATCTCAGGACTCCTGTTTGGAAAGCTGGGGCGGGAGCTGTCTTTTCTTTGGGACAATTTTCTGTGCTGCTTTAGCACAGGATCCCAAACCATTGCAGATGACTCATAGTCAGCCTGTGGATGAAGCTGCCACATGAGGAGGACGAAGAGAATCCCGGAGCCCTGAGCTCAGCTCCTCCCAGGAACCAGGCCTGCTCTCTACCCCTTCACCTCTAGATTTTTCCAGTTACAGAACTCAATAAATACTATTTTTGTTTAAGCCAGTTTGAGTAGATATTTCTGTTACTTATAGCCAAATACATAAAAATAAGACAATTCTAATAAATTCTAAACTCATATCTAAACTGAGTATTTATTAAGATGCTTAAGACAATGCTTGGTATGTACCACGCATGGTGAGTACTTATCATGCATAGCACTTACATAGTACCAAGCATAGTGAGTACTGTGTAAGTGTTAGTTATAATTATTTTCAATGGAAGTGCCAGTATGAATATTATAACATGGAGATAATAATGACTAACCTCTCTATTTAACAAGGCATTGTGAATAAGATAAAACATGAGAGAGAAAGAGAGAGAAGTGTACCGTTCTTCCCTCCATTTTGAAAGTAATACATATGTATTTTAGAAAGTTTGAAAAACACAGAAACATATTTAGGAGTATAAAACAATTATTTATAATCCAACTATCCAGAAAAAAATCCATATGTTGGTTTTCTCCTCCAAGGCTACTTTACATGTGCAATTCAAGTTATTTTTATATGTACAATTTTGCATTCTGCTTTTTAAAAATTTACCAAATCTCATTGGAATTTTTCATTATTTATTCATATCTTGGATCATTTTCCTAGAATGGAGTCCTAGAAATGAAATAAGTGAAAGTTATAGGGTTCTGAACACGAAATGAGATGACAGATACAAAAGAAATTTGAAAATTGGAGAGCACTATACAATTATGAGCTCTTGTTGTAATATCATCTCTTCCCCAAACTTGCTTCTCTCCCTGAATTCTCTCTTTCGCTGAATTGCGCCAGCAGAATCACCACCACCATAAACACCCAACCACAATTACCTACCGTCCTGTATCGTGCTCTTATTATGTGCTACGCACTGCACAAAACATGTAAGAGCTTTATCCGTTGTTCCATTTAGTCTGTCTAAGATCTCGCTAAAAAGGAGATAACTTATTTTGCAAGGAGAATGCTGATGTTTGATGAAATTAAATCATTGTAAAGTCACCCAACCAGAAATGTTAGAGCAGGGACCTGAAGTCTGAAATTCATCAGAATCTGAAGTCCATGCCTTTTTTAATTTTAATTTTAATTTATTTTTAAAAAATATTTTATTTACTTCTTTTTAGAGGGAGAGAAACATCAGTGTGTGAGAGATACACATCAGTTGTCTCTCGCCCAACCCCACCTGGGGACCTGGCCTGCAACCCAGGCACGTGCTCTGACTGAGAATCAAACTGGTGACCCTTCGGTTCGTAGGCCACCACTCAATCCACTGAACCACACCAGTCAGGGCCCATGCCTTTTTTTAAAGGAAATTTTATTTATTTGCTTTTTGAAAAGAGGGTAGGGAGGGAAAAAGAGAGGAAGAGAAACATGAATCAGTTGCCTCTCCTATGCATGACCCGGGAACGTGTCCTGGCTGGGGATCAAACTGATAAACTTTTGCTTTGTGGGACTCACACCCAACCCATTGAGCCACGCTGGCCGGGGTTGAAGCCCTTCTTTATCCGCTGTGTTGTCTGCTACCATGGCCTGCCTTCTCCCCAGTGCACATTTATTTCTTCCGTGTCCCTCAGGTCATCGAATGGGGGCAGTTTCTAACCCTTATGTTATTCTCCTCTGCCCTGTTTCAGGCTCTCACTTAGTGTTTCAATAGTCTCCTGGTCTGGCCCATCCCTGCTCTGTCCTCCTGACAACAGAGTGTGAGCTTCCTAAAATGCAAACCTGACCATCATGTAGTGCTTTCCCATAGCTGTCAAGATGAAGTTCAAAATCTGAAACTAAGCACCCCTGTTTCCCATGCTCTCTTTTCTCAGTCGTATCCATGTGGGTTCATGGCACTTCCTGCTGTCCTGTCCATACCGAGACTGATGCCTCCACTTGGCTGACACCTGGTAACCACGGCCACCTTCTGTGCACATGCGGCTCCTCTATTGTCAAACTCAGATAAAGTATCTTCTCCTTCCCTGTTATCATAACACTTTTAACATTGAGCAAAGAGTCTTTATTTAGTAAGCAAATGGAGAACAAGAAGCATATCTTATTTCACTTTATATCTCAAATAAAACACACGGCATGCTGTAGGTGCTAAATAAATATCGGTTGAATGAATTATGTGGCTTCGGCATTGATGTCTCATCAGGGAATGTTAGGTTATATTAACAAAACACACACTGTCCTGAAAAAGACCATTGTGCACTTCATACAGCGTGTGAAGTCACGTGCTCAGTTTTGGAATCCACACTTTCAGAGGCTGACCGGTAAATTGAAATGTATACAGAGGCACATAGACAGTCTAGAAACAATGTGATGAGAAAAATGATTATAGAAATGAGTGTGTTTATGTTAAAGAAAAGACTTTGAGAATGGGGAGGGCAGAATGGGATATGACAGGCATCTGCAAATATGTGATGAAGATCAGCTTGATAAAGGAACAAAATTTCTAACCACGGAGCTGTGAGTTTCTCCAGCCTTCCATTATGGTTATCACAGAAAGAACATCTGCGCAGGGAAGTAGGATGACCCAAATATCTTCAAACTTTATGATTTGGGGCTTCTCAAGCTGAGTAATTTCACATCGGCTGTTTTGAAAAGCAAGTACCATGTGGAATGATAACAGTGGAAACGTGTAACAGAGGGGAATTCTAATGCAGACCGCCGTTCTTTTGGCCTTGTTTCTGTGAGTGCGGACTCTGACTAATATGTAGCTCGTAGAAAAACAGCATGTTTGTGTAAGAATCCTAGGAACTAGCTTCGAAAGACACTGACTCTGACCTTCAGGCATCCCAGCTCAGGGAGATTTGCTGACCTTCATCCATGGAGTCAGGATGATGTAAAACCAAGCTGACGTAAACCAGGATGACGTGAAGCCAGGATGACTCAACCAGGATGATGCACACTGAACCATCACTTGCATAGTCAGAATGCACTGTGCTCATCTGCACGTAGAGAACTTTTCAGTCCCCTCCCTTGGTCTCTTTGTTCACCTCTCCCTCCTTATAAAAACCTCTGCCTCCACTCTACTGAAAAGTAGAGATGGGCATTGAGACATGAGTCCCCCATCTTCCCAGGAGATCGGCTTTGAGATGTGAGTCCCCACCTTCCAGGTGGCTGGCACCTGAAAATAAAACATTTTCCTTTACGTCAGCACCTGCCTCTTGAGTATTGGCTTTTGCAGCAGCAGGCACCCAGACCTGCTTTCAGTTACAAAGTCACCAACAATAAGATGTTTTAACATTTTAATGCAAGGAGTTCCCCACACTAAGGCTTTTTTTTAAAGATTTTATTTAATTACTTTTAGAGAGAGGGGAAGGGAGAGAGACATAGAGGGAGGGAAACATCAATGTGTGGTTGCCCCTTGTGCACCCCCTACTGGGGACCTGGCCTGCAACCCAGGCATGTGCCCTGACTGGGAATGCAACTGGGTGACCTTTTGCTTCTCCATCCAGCACTCAGTCCACTGAGCCACACCATCCAGGGCCCCACACTAAGGTTTTTTAATCATCATTTTGTATTTTTTGCACAGAAGGCAAAATAAATCATTCAAATGAATGATCTGAAACACCAAATGAGAGCACTAAAATAATGTGGCATCATTCTGGGCGGGTGAGAAAATAGCCCCAGCCTAGAGGCAGAACAGACCAAGTCCAAGGAATGGGATGGCTTCTTTCAAGTACAGACTCTGGGACAACAACACATGAATGTAGGTAAGTAGACAGGGTTCCATGCAATAAGGACTCCTCCAAAAGTGATTTGCAGCTAGAAGCAGCTTTCCTCAGAGTTAATAAAGGTTATGCTTCAGGGCCCCTCTAGCCCTTGTCTCCTCCAACACTGCTGGCAGAAACCCTAATGACCTTACAAGGGCACCGAGAGTGTATGTTTTAGGCCTTACAAACCTTGTTTGCTTTAAGCCTGTAACCAGTTCACCACCAAAACAAAACTTAATATATGCGTAGTGTGTTTAAAATTGCTTCTCAAGCCTTTTATTTCAGACATAGCTACATACCCAGATTGTAATCAGTTCAATCAACATTATCTTTGTAAACAAAAGATATTTACGTGTATACTCGAAGGCCAGATTCTTTCCCATGTCGAGACCCTGCTCTGGCATTACTGAATTTGGGTGCTCTGTCTTGATTTTAAGTAGTCAATCTTTTTATCTACTTGACTTGTTTGCAAACCAAATCCTTGTTTTAGTCTAGACCAGTGGGATGGTGGAAAAAGGCTTTATACATTAAAATATTTAAATTTTAATTGCCTGGGCTTGTGGTAAAGACATAAATCAAGTTAGGTTAAACCTGTTCTGCTTCAAGTCCACCGTCCCTTTGAGAAGTGATTTCACTTATTCAACATCGGCGGCAGGGAAACAGAAGCCTTCTAGGTGGGGTGGGACAGCGAGGTAACTTCCTAACTCTTTAGTCACATTTCTACAGAGTGGCTTCCCTGTTTATTGATGGAAGTGTGATTTTAAAGAACATCACGAGGCTACATTAAAATGTGAGCAAAAGAAATGGCCAGTCATGGATACTTTTTCCATGTCTCCACCACCGAGAGCTTGTTTAGATGAATATTTTCTGATATCCGGTAGGGAGTGGGTTAGCATGATGTGAGCAGAAAGATCTTAAGTCTCTGAAGTTACACAAACCAGGATTCAATTTCCTTCTCTGCTAGTTCCTGGGCTTTGGCTGTGGGCAAATTATTTAACCTGTCTGAGCCTCCATGTTCTCATCTGCAAAATGAAGATAAAACTCATCTTACAAATCTCAGTGGTCTCGTTTTGCATTTTTAGTTTCTCCCTTGCCCCCAGGGTCTTCTTATCAATGATGGACAGCAACAGCAACAAAACTCTCCACCCACACCCCACAGAGACTACTTACTAGTTTGCTTTTTCAACAGGAAACCTCTTGGAAGAGAGGGCTGCACGTGCTAGCTCTTCCTCAGGAGCCACTTACACTTTTACTTTCTGCAAGTAGCTTTTAATCCTTACAAAGAAACATGACCAATGACCAAGGTCAATGGTCTCCAAGTTCAGTGCTCCTTCCTCAGTCCTCATCCAACTTGGCCTTTTCTAGCCTTTTGATGCTATGGTGAAAAACATTACTTAAATAGAAAAGGAGTGTACCCTTTGGTTTCCTTCTACCCCTCTTGTTGCTGCCCCATTGGCTATCACATGGATTTAAAGAATAATTTTTGTGTAGGTAACTCGCGAGATTCGGATTTCAACCTCTCTGAGTTTTTTCCAAAGTAATTACTATGCATCTCATGCTGGAAACATTGCTGGCATTTCATCATCTCAGCTCTCCTCCCATCCCCATAGTCTTCTCATTTCTGCTAAAGGCATTGCCATCGTCACATTCTCCCAGGCATCATGTCTGAGCACGTGAAGTCTTTTTCGTTCCTCCTCCCCTTCTCTTTCATGGACTCCTGGGCCAGATGACTTACCTTTTGCACGTGTCTCCTTTCCAATTCCTGCTGTACCTCTCTTAGTTCTACCCATATTTATTTTCCCAATATCACAAGTCTCTTCGTTTGCCTCCTTGCCTCTAGGCTCTACTTTATTCCCCATATGGCTGTCACATTCAATTAGTTTTTGTCACACTACAAACTAATTCTAGTTATATCTTTGTCCAAAGATTTCTATGGCTCCGTAGTATCTTTTACGCAGCAATACTACCTACCATTCTACCATTCGCTATTTATAAAACTGTGCTCCAGTTAAGTGAAATACCCACCTTCTCTCTTTGCGCCTCATGTTTTTCTAGTGCTGTCCCATTGCTAACATCGCTCTGCCCTGCTTCTTGTCCTCTCCATGGACATCCTTCGTATATTCCCAGGAGACCTCAAATATAATCTCCTCCCACATCCTTGCCTGATATCCTCAGCCAGGTGTACCCAACTCCCTCCTCCTCTTCATTCCCTAAAAAATGTAGGCATTTCTTATTAACCAATGTCATCCCACTAATTCAATAAAAAATGTCTGCAGTTCTTCTCTTAGACTATTTGTGACTTCCCACCTAGTACTATACTTATACATGTACAAGTTTTATCTTCTCTGCCAGACTGTAAAGCTCATCTAGTGATGTGTTCATTCAGCAAATATTTTTTGAATGCCTATTAAGTACAACCACCCTGCCAGACTTCGAAGAGACAGAAATGAAAAAAAAAAAACATGGCTTCTCCCCTCAAGGGAAGCATGGTGTAATTAGGGAGACAGTAAAGAAATGACTAATATTTATTTTACAAATAGTGTGTGAGAGGCGGGCACAGAATGCTTTGGGGAGCACAAAGAGACGTACCAACTCAGTCTTACAGAAGAAGAAGAGCAGAACACTTACATGAGCAGGTGATACTTGAGCCCAGTCTCAAATACGGAGTCAGTTGTGAATGGGATGGTGGGTTTGGAGGGGGAAGGATGCATTCTGGGTATGGCATAGTTAAAGACTACCAGTTGTAGGACATGGTGAAGTCATATAACCATTTCTATGTATTTCCCCTACTGCAGTGTTCCAACACCTGTGTTAGTTAGACCAGGACTGTTCCATTAGAAAGTGTTCACCATTCTGATTTGTAATGAGAAAAAACAAAGGCAATGTAGCGAGTTGTCAAAATAAATCACGTTGTATCCAATTTTTAAGTTTTAAAATTATGAGTTTACCTGGCTGGTGCAGCTCAGTGGATTGAGCGCCGGACTGTGAACCAAAGGGTCACCTGTTTGATTCCCAGTCAGGGCACATGCCTCAGTTGCGGGCCAGGTCTCTGGTGGGGGGCTCTAGAGAGACAACCACACAATGATGTTACTCTCCCTCTTTTTCTCCCTCCCTTCCCCTCTCTCTAAAAATAAATAAATAAAATCTTAAACAAACAAAGAAATAAACCAAAAACAAAAAAAACAAAAAAACAAAAAACCACTGGCCTTTACTGGAGAAGGATCTTTTTGAAAAAATAAAATCATCATCTTACCTAATTTTTGTTATTCTTTCTTTAATGAAACAATAGTGATAATGTACAGTTGTATCTTAATTTAATATTTCATTTGGAACCTAATTTAAAATTAGCAACTCCGATTAAGACACTTTGTTGTTTTTACTGGTTCATGATATTCAAGAATCAAACTCTTACAAGTATTAGTGGATAAGAATTCCCTGGGGAGCTTAAAAAAACCCCAATTCCTTTATATCGCCTTAGTCTTAGTGATTTAGAATTTCTGAGGTAGGGGCTTAGGAATTTGCCTTTTTACAAAACTTCTCAGTTAATTCGGAAAAGCATCCTGATTTGGCAACAGCTCTAGCCTGGTTTACCTCACCCAGATAGGTGTTGGATAACCAAGTGTCAAAGGAGTGAGGGAGCCCTGGCTGGTGGGGTTCAGTGGATTGAGCACCAGCCTGTGAACGAAAGGGTCGTGGATTCAATTCCCAATCAGAGCACGTGCCTGGGCTGTGAGCCAGGTCCCCAGAGGTGGGGTGGGGCTTGAGAGGCAAACACGCGTTGTCGTTTCTCTCCCTCTCTTTTTCTCTCCCTTCCCCTCTCTAAAAATAAATCAATAAAATCTAAAAAAAAAAAATAAAAGAGTGAATGAGTGCTGCTCATACAAGTACACATTTAGGGACATAAACTTTACTCTTTTCCCCAACAATCTTAAGTGTATGTGGAAGAGAACTCTTAGGAGAAAATCTGATTTCTAAGAAAACAGAGAAAAACAGGAGGTTATTTTAGGACTTTTTAGTTTCATGCACAAAGGGTGATGAAATGAAAACACAGTACTGTTCAAATGACTTGGTAGCTGACATGAGCATATTTAGCATGAAAAAATTTTTGTTTGAGAATTGCAAGACCAGGTACGGGCCTCTCAGTGTCGTTTAATAAAAAGAGGGTAACATTTAAAAATCAAGAACATTGAAAAATCAGGCAATAAACTCCTATTAATGATCCTTTAATGACCTAAAAATGCACAAAACTTCTGGGACCTAATTTTAGATCAAAAACTCCTTACAGCATTTTCCATATTTCCTTGTCCTATCCCATGATATTAGAGCTCAGTCTTGAATAGATAGTGCCAAAAGTATGAACGTATTGTGAATCTGCTCGGAACTCAGATAATTTCACCTTCTTTTTTCTCTCAGCATTTGGATTCATAGGAATTCACAGATCCCTGAGTTCAAGCCTCTGATTTTGTGGGCAGGGAAACAGGCCCTAGAGGGACTTCCAAGAGTCACCCAAGGCTCCACCACAGAACGGTGCCTTGGGCAGTCACTAGATACTGTTTCCACACAGACTTTCTTTTCTTTTTTTGAAGATTTTATTTATTTATTCTTAGAGAGAGGGGAACAAAAGGAGGGAGAGAAAAAGGGAGAGAAACAGCAATTGGACCAGCCTGCAACCCAGGCATGCACCCTAACTGGGAACTGAACCGGCGACCTTTCACTTTGCTGGACAACACCCAACCAACTGAGTCACACTGGTCAGGGCTCCACACACACTTTCATAGGAACACTTGTACTTGGTCACATGTTGCTTCACCCTCCTTTCACCCCTTAGTGTCTTCATGATTTCCACTATTGTACATTCATTGTTCATGGAATTACACAAATGGGTGAAGTGAGACAGGTTTTTAATATCCACACTTGACAGCGAAGGACAGTCCAAATGATGAAGGGCTTGGCTTGCCCAAAGCTATGCAGCTGTACTAGTCAGCTCCGGTTGCCATAATAAATTACTACCGAGTGGGTGGCTTAAACCACAGGAATTTATTTCCCACAGTTCTGCAGGCTGGGTAGTCCAAGATCACGGCTCATTGATGAAAGCTCTTTTCCTGATCTTCTCTCAAAGTCTTCATGTGGAAGAGGGTACCAGGAAGGGTGAGAGGAAGAAGCAAGCTCTCTGGTCTCTTCTTACACTAATGCCATCAGGAGGGCCCCACCCTCAGGACCTTATCTAATTCTAATTTACCTCCCAAAGACCTTATCTCCAAACACCATAGTCACAGTGGGGTTAGGGCTTCAACATACATGAACTTTGGGGCAGACACTCTCAAGTTCAGAGCAACAACACTAGGACCAGAACCCAGCCAGCATAACTGGTGTCAGTGTGAGCACTCTGAGAAAGAAGATACGTACTAAGAAGGGCTCCTGGTGGTTCACTGGGCTCAAATTTAAAAAACAAAAACGGAGCTCAACAGCCATTTCTATACCAGTCTCTCACGCAACTGCACTGTTCAGGGAGAAGCCTGCGCCAAACTACTTGCCTTTGTGCTGAACTGCCTGCCTGCACTGCGTTTCTGCCATCTAAGCCAGCCCTTATAAAGGACAGAATCCTATTTCAGCCAATAGTACTGAGGCTTTCCCCAACCACTTGGAGCTGCGCAGCTTTGACCAATCAGTGTCTCTATTCTGATCAGTCAGGAGAGTGCCTTTTGAATCAGTCAAACCTGAGGACTTGGAGTCCTTATTTGCATGAGGATGGAAACAGGGGTAAGGACTTCTGTCTACATAAACCAGCTCCCCGGTGGCTCTGGGAACACACTTACCCTTTGCACTAGAGACTGTTACCCTGCTAGAGCAGTATGGAACACAGCAGCAGTGAACTGGAGCAGAGCTGCCCAGCTCAAGATGGGCCTGGCCCCAGAGCTGCCTCACAGCGGTGCTGTTTTCACAGCCCTACTGTACCACCATTGAGCTGTTTTGCACTGAAACAAAGTTTCCTTTTTTGCTGCACCCCAAATTGGGGAATTCCTGTCCGAAAAACGGCCAAGGTCTCCACTGTGAGGGGCTCCTGTGGTATGACTTACTGAAATCTTATCAGTGGTAAGACAAGTAATGGAAATAACTAAGGGAACAAGGAAGAGCTATAATGGGAAACAGCACTCTGGGGAGTCAAGAGGTGATGATGACACATCCAACTGAGCTGAGGAAGAATGCAAATGCTTTCTACAGGTAAAGGTTGGAGAGTGGACATCGCAGACCTAGGAAGGGCTATACTGGAAAGGTATGGGTTGTGTTTAGGGAATGGTGCAGAGCCTGTTTAACCACCAGGAGCTGTGCATGTCAGTAATAAGGCTGGAAAATCCAGTGTTCTCATTGCTCCATTCTATTTAATCTATGGACACTCTCTTCCTTTTTACTGTTTTTTTTTTTTTTTTTTGAGATAGAGACCCTGCTCTTCATTTCTTTGGTTGAACCTAAAGGGACTAACAAGGACTCTACAGAGGGTGGGTTATAAATCACATGGTTATTGAAAGAAAACGAAGCCGTGGGAAGGGTGTGCCAGTTGAGAAAAGGGGCAGCAGAACGTGTTCCCAGTTGAAGGGGAAATGCAGTGGAGCAAGAAGGCATAGAGAAGCAGTTCTCTTACTAGCGATCTTAACCCCCCCAAAAGAAACACGATCTTTTCCTGTAACGCAGGAAAGGGAACCTGGGTTTAAGGTCAAATGTGGCCCTTGCACCACTGGTCTCCATGTGAGACAGCTAAATCTGGCTAGTCTTGGGAAGAGCAAGAATAAGGCCTAAGGAACAGAGGTCAAAAGCGTGGAAAACAGCGCCGAGTACCCCGGCAAAGCAAGGGCTAAGCCGGCTCCGGGCTGGAAAGGGGAGCTCCCTGAGCAGGGGTCCGGAGAGGAGGAAACTGCCTCATTTACCCTTCCCCTCTTTCGGGGGAGAGCCTTCGGTTACCCAGCCAGGACCGGGAAAACTTTATCCTGTTTTTTTAATTCTGTAAAACCATTTTACAGAACCAAAAAGAGGGCGGTACCCAAAGGAATCTGAAAAATACCCTGTAAGGGCGGGGGAGCGGGGCGTGCCAGGATCAGGAGGCTGCAAGCGGACTGAGCAGCGCTGCGCGGGCTGATAACCGCGCGGGGTGTTGGAGGTCGTTGCGAGCTGCTACCCGGGCTGAGGTGGGCCCAGAGCCCGTTCGATGCACACCCCCGAGCACAAGTCCGGGCGGGGAGAGGCTGTCAGCGAACCGGGTAGGGGCCTGGTGCGAGGCTGAGGAGGGCGGGAGGTGCAGGCTCTTTCGTTCCCTGATTGGCTGTGGGCTAACCAAAAGGCAGTGTCTTGGAGCGGTTCTACAGGCGGGCATTGAGCAGTGGAGGAGGAGGGCGTGGCTTTATGAAGTCAGTTCCGGTTGGTGTAAAACCCCCGGGGCGGCGGCGAACTGGCTTCAGATGCTTCTAGGTCGCGGTGAGGAAAGTCTCTGTACACTGTGTGTGAGCTTCAGGCCGAGCGGTAGAGCGACCCGGCGAGGGATGGCGACCACCGGGACCAGGGCCGCCGCGGCCACGGGAAGGTTCCTGGTACTGCTCCTGCTCGGGCTCACGGCACCCGCTGCGGCACTGGCCGGCTACATCGAGGTGGGGAGTGGACGAACGCCCAAGCGCAGTGTTTTTCACCCGCCGTGGGAGCGCGGCCTGTGGGCGGGTGGTCTGGGGGCGCGCGCGCACGGGGAGGTGGTGGTCCGGCGCTGCGGCGGGTCTGGCACTCCCTCCCCCCCACACCTGCTTGGTGCAGTGCTCAGCCGTGGAGGTCGGGCTGCCTCGGCCGCCGCAGAGGCCAAATGAAAGGCAACGGGGCTGCGGGGGGCTGCGGGGGGCTGCTGGGGTCGGCGGACCGCTTCAGCCGACCCAGCCCCCATCCCGCCCGCGACCCCTCCGCGTCCTCGGGGGACCCTGCGCGGTCCAGACGCCCACAGCGCTGTCCCCCCGGACTATGCGAGCCTCGGTTGGCAGACCCGACCTCGAAGCGGCGCTGGCTGTGGGGGCAGCGAGCTGCCGGCGGAGGGTGAGGGGCTTTCCCCCCCGGGAAGCGGCTTATGCATCCTTTGTTGGCGAGATGCAGCTTCCTAGGTTGGCCCCGTGGAAGCGCTGGGGTGCCAGGCAAGCGCGCCTGGGCTGCGCGGTGCTCCTGCACCGGCCGCGGGTGTCCCTCTGCTTCCTGCTCTAATGCCTCCCTCTCCGGGAGGTCCACCGTGCCAGCGTTGTCCTGGAGGCCTTGGAGAAGAATTGTTAGACCTTTTTGCCTGAGTCTGGTTAAAAGAAGGGGAAGCCCCTTTCTGGTGGCCGTGTTGCTCCCTTTTAATAGTGGGTTTCCTCGAGTAGGCAAGGTAAAAACTCTTTTTCTGTAACCCTACTTTTTTTGGTGCCAGAATTTAAGTAGTTCTGATAACCCTGTAAACATCTTTGTGCTGCGCGATGGTTATGTGGCCTGGATTCATGGGCGATTCGCTGGAGTTGAGGCCGCGGGAACAGGCTAGTCCCTGGGGTCGATGTGGTTCTGCAGCGTGTCTGGACACCGCTGCTGCACAGAAACCTTTCTGTTTGTGCGGGAACGTGGGACTTATTTTTACCTGCTTTCTTGAAATGGCCCTTGAGCTGTCGGACTGGACTGGGTGTTTCTGGTGCTGTCGTTTATATTTTTCCCTCTTCACTATTTTAAGGATTGCAGTTTATTTTTGCCTATTTAGCTAATTTCAGAGAGAAGTGAGACTGGATTTGATTACATAGGCATTGACAGACTTCCTAATAAAAACCCCGAGTTAGAATGTGTTGTACAGAATGTTTAAGTATTTCCACGGGTAAAATAAATCTAATCAAGATGAGCTTTTTCAGATGGAACAGCTGAAAACGTTTGTATTCTGCTTAAAGGTTTAGGAAAAATGATTCTTTAGGGGGAAAAATTCTTTAGATTACAGTTACTTTAGCTTACACAAAATGGTTAGATTTATATCTTTGATCCCGCGTATGATGGTTGCATGAAAGCAAGCTAGGACAGTGGGTTAGGAGGGGAAGGGAAAAAAGGATTTTTCATAGAATACAGAACTTAAAGCTGACAGAAACCATTGTTCACACTCTTACCTCACTTCCCAGGGATATGAGTAACTTCAGACATTGGTGAATTCACTGTAAAGGATTCATCCGTTTTAAAGAATATTTTCCTTTCAAGTTTAAGCAGAATATTAACGCTGGTATGCCCGCTTCAAGAGAGAACTAACAATTTCAGAACTAGTTGTGTATTGAATTTAGATTGTTACCCACCACATTGTTTGGCTCCCTAAAATGATTTTTAAATGCTATTTTAAAATTTCTGTTAAGAACTATATTTTTGCCCACACTATTTTTTCAAATGGTTTTTTTCTTTTGTCAAGCAGGCAGAATTTTATGCATATGAGTATATTTTGATTTTATTTACTTGTTGTCAGGCAAAGGATTGCCTAAGCCTTAATTTAGATGAGAATGGCCTAAATCTGGATGTCTTTGGGAAGGTCTTTATTGAGATTAGCCAAAGGGATTCTAGCCAAATCCCTGATCAAGTTGCTTGGCACAGAATTATTAATTGGAGAATCTTTAGTGTTGCTCGGTGTTGACTGAATTAATCTCTTACACCTGTTTAAAAAGAAAAAACCACCTCTGTACTCAGGGTCACTTCCTTTTTTAAATCCAGGACAAATCCTGTTGTGTGCATGATCCCATTTGGGATTCTCAAACGTATTTGTGCTGAAACTCTGCACTGTATAAAGTGGACATTGAGGCTTCTGAGAGCCAGAACTTGAGTTCTTTCCGCCACATTGGAAAGAAAGTAGGTCATTCGATAGCCAATTTTCAGGGAAGTCAAAGTATGATTCCTGCAACAGACGGTAAAGAAGGCTTTGTGTTGGTGTATTTCTGAGCGGTGGCATGGGGAATGTCTGATTATGACTTGGAGAGATACCAGTGCATCTGATAGGAATATCAGTCCTTATTTTGTCATAACTGTTTTTGAAATCTTTTGATGTATACGGCAAACTAAGTTTTAACAGTCAGGTCCTCCTTCCATAGAAGGGATTTGTTTCATCATCTAGGCCTGCCTGCCCTGTAGCATACATAGCCACTTTGGATAATGACCTTGCAGATGTGCCTGGTGTGACTGAGGAATGAATTTTCCATTGTATTTAATTTTCACTTACTTTTACTTTTTAAATAATAGTATTCCCTAGACATGAGAATGAATGTTTTTAGGTTCTTTTAAAAAAAAAAGTTTATTTTTAGAGAGAGGAGAAGGGAGGGAGAAAGGAAGGGTGAGAAACACTGATGTGAGAGGGAAATATCCCTCAGTTATTGCCTCTCTTACATGCCCGGTTCTGGTCTGAACCCCGCAACCCAGGAAGGTGCCCTGACGAATAGAACCGGCCACCTTTTGCTTTGCTGGTTGATGCCCAACAAACTGAACTACACTGATCAGGGCCACTTTACTTCTAAAGACTGATACTCAAA
The DNA here is from genome assembly GCA_039655065.1 of Glossophaga mutica. Classification (NCBI taxonomy): domain Eukaryota; kingdom Metazoa; phylum Chordata; class Mammalia; order Chiroptera; family Phyllostomidae; genus Glossophaga; species Glossophaga mutica. Next base: position 26,344,333 of record CM077310.1, read on the forward strand.
TCATTCGTTGGAAAACTTTTAACTATGTTTGAAACAACTTGGTTATGTGAACCTCATTTTTTAATTGTACATTTTGTGAAATATAAATGCACATCAAGTACTTCGTTTGAAAATTTAGCATCTGCGTGGAGATATACTATAATTGTAAAATGCACGCAGGATTTTGAAGGCTTAGCATGAAAAAATGTAAAGTATCTCATTAATTATTTTACTTTATTTTATTCTATTAATGTAATTTAATTGTTGTTCAAGTACAGTTTTCTGTCTTTTAGTCCCATCCCAGTCCACCCCCAGCCCTCCCCACCTCCCTCCCATTTCCACCCCCCCTTTAATAATTTTTACATTGATTGCATTGAAATGATAATATTTAGACATTGGCAAAGTAAAATATTAAAATTAGTTTCACTTGTTTCTTTTAATTTTGAATGTGGGTACTAGAAAATACTACATCCAGGGCTCACATATTTCTACTGGATTGCTAATTTAATGTCTTGCTTGCAGTTGGTTTTGCATGTGTTTTTTAGCACAATTAAAATACTGCTATTTTTTTTTTTGCCCAATAAATTCTTGCTTGAAGTTGGTCCAGAATGTTCTTAAGCGTTTTCTTGGACAACTTTAAATGTTTATTTTTTCCTCTATTGATTTTTTCCAGTTAAATTTTATTTAGAAATAATTTTAAGCTTACCAAAAAAAAACAAAAAACAAAAAACAAAAAAAAACTGCAGAAATTGTGCAAACAACTCTCATGCCCTTTACTCAGAATCACCAGTTGTTAGCGTTCCCCTTACTAAGCATTTGCTTTGTCATTAATTCTGTTATGCATTTTTTGCTGAACTGTTTGAGATCATGCCCCTTTACCCATGAAAATTTCAGTGTGTTTGTTAAGAAGCAATGACATTGTCATACATAATCTTGGAATAGTTATTGATTTAAGGAAATTTAACATTGATACAATACTTTAATGAAATCAAATACTGTCTGTATTCCAGTTTGTCACTTGACCCAATAATTTCTTCTTCTTTTTTTTTTTAGATTGTACTTATTTATTTTCAGAGAGGGGGAAGGGAGCGAGAATGAGAGGGAGAGAAACATCAGTGTCTGGTTGCCTCTCGCACACCCTTAACTGAGGACCTGACCTGCAACCCAGGGATGTGCCCTAGCTAAAAACCAAACCAGTGACTCTTCTGTTCGCAGGCCGGTGGTGCTCAGTCCACTGAGTCACACCAGCCAGGGCCCAATAATATTTTATAGCATTTGAAAACATAGTTATTTTTTCACGTTAAAGAGCTTTAGAATTTTTGGCAGTAATACGTGAAGGGTTATTAATTTTTTCCAAATATAAAAATCAGATTTTTAAACTTACCTACACTTTTTGACTTTGGAAAATCAAAACTTAAAAACTTTTCAGGATTTTTTTTTTTAAGATTTTTTTAAAAAAATTTATTTATCTTTAGAGGGGAAGGGTAGGAGAGAGGGAGAGAAATATCAATGTATGGTTGCCTCTAGTGTGTCCCCTGCTGGGAACTGGCTTGCAACCCAGGCATGTACCCTGACTGGGAATCGAACCGCGATCCTCTGGTTCGCAGGCCCGTCAAGATTCTTTAATTACATTATTTACCCTTATGGAATTTTCAGACTTACGCATTTTCTTTTTAAAATAACAGAATAAATATTATATAGGTAATGCCGTTCATTCTAAAAATAAAAAATACATGTAGCCCTGACTGGTGTGGCTCAGTTGGTTGGGCGTTGTCCTACAAACCTAAAGTTTGCCAGTTCGATTCCCAGTCAGGGCACATGCCTGGTTTGCAGGCCAGGTCAGGTCCCCCAGTCAGGGGCTCGCAAGAGGCAACCTGTCAGTGTTTCTCTCCCTCTCTTTCTCCCTCCCTTTCCCTCGCTCTAAAAATAAATAGATAAAATCTTTTTAAAAATACATGTAAGCATAAGAAATGAACAGTAACCTGAAGTCATATTATCCAGGGAAACCTCACAGTAAATATTTTGGTGGTGTATATCCTTCCGGATCTGTCAGGTACACAGCATTTCATAAAATGGCATGTGTTGCGTAGTGAAGCCTGTACCTATAATTATTATTTTGAATTGTCCTAAAATGAACTATTAAAAGAAAATAAAGTCTGTGTGATTAAGAAGTAGGAATAAATATTTGTATGGTAGCTGTAGTCTCTATGGAGGGGGCATTTTGAGAAAGAATTTGTAGTATCCCAGACTCCAGTTTTCATGCATTGTTTTTTCAGAAAGTGAGATCAGCTAGATTCATTAATTATGTTTACTGTAGTGCACCTTGATTTATGGCCTGAGGGGGAAGGTGAACCATGCAGGCGCATTCAAATAGAAATGCGTTTCCTTTGTATCAAGTATAACAATTACTTTTGCTAAGAGACTTTTCTTACATAAGTACCACAAAGTCTTTATTTGACAAAGTCTTTTTGTATAATGGTAATCTGTTTTTTAAGACAGGAGATTTTGTTTGTTATTCACACTGCTGGTGTTAGATCCTGAACAGTACAGTACTAAAAACAAGTAATGCGCAGTCCTTTTCACTCTACTGAATGCACTCGCACGTGATTTCTGGGTCCTGCCCCGAGGAGATCTCATTGAGTACATCTGGGAGTTCTCATTTTCAAATGCTCCCCAGGTGATTCTTCTGTGCAAGTAGAGAAAAACAAGACAACACTCCAGCAACAACTAAAAAAAAACCCAAGAGCTTATTTGGGCACACTGTCTTATATAAGTTCCCAGACAGTCTGGTGAAGTAGGTACTCTTATCTCCACCTAAGAAGGGAATCCGGAAAGGCCACCTGTATACAGTCATGCAGCAGGGCCAGGGTATGAATCTGTCCTCTTCTCAGTCTGTTTACTTCCTTTCCTCTACATCAGGATGTTTCATAACATGTCCCTTTTGGCTGCAGATTTCTTTTTATACATCCCTATCTGTCTTGCCCAGAACCAGAAAACTGAATTGGAATTTTTTTTTTGAAGAAGTTAATTTCATAGAAGCTCCTACATATCTATGAAGAATGTAATTACAGGGGACTTTGTTTTTACATTTTCTATGGCTTTTTATTATTTTTATTTTATTTATTTTAGAGATAGGAAAGGGGGAGAGAGAGGAAGCGGGAGAAAGAGAGACGAGAAAGAAAAACATTGATTTGTTGTTCCACTTATTTATGCACATCCATTGGTTAATTTTTGTATGTGCCCTGACGGAGGACTGAATCTGCAACTTTGGTGTATGGGGATGTTGCTTTAACCAAATGAGCTACATAGTCAGGGCTCTGTGGCTTTTTAAAAGTGTTTAGTGTCTTTTAATGTAAATATGCAAATTCTTTTTTTAAAAATACTGAGCTTGTTTCATCTTTGTGTTCTGCAAAAAGAGAGAGAGAGAGTGAGTGTGTGTGTGTGTGTGTGTGTGTGTGTGTGTGTGTGTGTGTGACTGAATGAAAATATGACTCCCGGGGCGGCGGGGGGGGGGCGGGGAGTCTTCTAAAAAATCACAGTATGGGGTTATTTGGAAGAGAAAGTGCTACAAAAACCAGACTTGCAATCACTGGCTTAGTTGAGGGACAGAACATTAGGAAGAGGTTGATTCAGTAACCAAGAGGACTGGGATAAGTTTGTGGTCCAAAAAAAAGATAATCAGCGTTTGGAGTAGGGTGCCTTAGGGTTGGTTAGTTGAAAGCTCAGCACAACTCTCCCAGCCTGCCTTCCTCAGCTAAATCCGAGTGGTTGCAACACCACCGTTGCAGTTGTAGAGGACGTGCTCTGATCGAATAGCATTCAGGGAGAGAAGAAACTGTTTTCTTTTTTATTTCCTTTTATTGTGTCGGGTGCTTCTAGCCAAACCAGAGGGGATTGGGAGGGTTGAGACCTCTGTGATCCGCTTAGACCGCAGAGTGGGGTTCTGTTGGAAAGGGGGACTGTGCATGTTGGGTAGGTTACAACCCAGTGCCTACTACAAGGACCTTCTCCATTTGGGAGGTTGCATAGCTGGGCTAGCTAGAAGGAAAAGAACTAATTAATTCTACCCGGGAGTTAAAATTTAGTGGTGCAAATGAGACACTGAGGAACCTTTCACAGCGCAGGTATTAGGATCTTGGCATTTCATGTTGAGGGGTATTACCATCCAAAATAGAATGGTTGGAATGGCGAAGTGTATGGAAAATTTGACATGAAACTGGGTACATGAAACCTGGATATTTAGCCTAGAGAAGGAGAAAACTTGGGATTTAGTGGCAGTGATGGTAAAGAACATAAGTATTTTTTAATATTTTATACTTCGTTTCTGGGGTGCTAAACAGCTGACTTGCTTAGGCTGAAGCAGAAATTTTACCTGGAGAAATGAGGGTAATAAAGAGTACAGGACCTTTTATTTTACTCCCTTTAATTATGAATATTTCCAACATAGTATATAGTAAATATATAAAAAATATTTATATTCACACCCTATTTTGTAAATTTTAATACTTCCATATTTGCCTTAGCCTTTGATTTTGAAAGAATGAAAAAATATAGACATAGAAAGAAATAAAACCTTAGAATGGAAAGGCCTTTAAGCTCTCCCGCCTCCCATGAACCTGCCTTTCCAGAAGTAACTCTTATCTTGAGTTGGGAGTTTAGCATTCCCATTCACGTCTGCATGCTGAGAGAGACCCCTGTTATCTTTCGGATTCCAAAGAAGCTTGCTCTGGCTCTTAGAGTTACGATAAATACTGGTTTATCAGTGCACTATTCATGTTTGACAGTGTTTTATCATGATTTTGGAAGATACTTGAACTGTAAGTAAAGGTAGTCGCATGCCAGCATACAAAGCACCATTTCCACCCTTCCCCACCCAACATCAGAAGCCCTTAGGTATTTTTGAGTTTTATTGTTGTTTTTTAAGGATTTTATTTATGTATTTTTAGAGAGAGGGAGGGGAAGGAAGGGAGAAAGAGAGGGAGGGAAATATTGGTGAGTGTAGGTGCCCCACCCAGGCACCTAACCCATAACCCAGGCCTGTGCCCTGACCCAGAATCAAGCCAGGGACCTTTTGCTTTCTGGGACGACGCCCAACCGACTGAGCCACACTGGTCAGTGCTTCCTTCAGTGTTTTTATAGCATTTTGCAGAGACGTTGTACATCTGGTGTTAGACATATTCATGCGATTTTTTAAAATAGCATCTTTAAAATTTTTTTGGTTGTTTTTTTTGTGGTTGTAGAAATGCAGTTGATATTGCTAAGTGTGTACTAATTCTAATTGAACTGCAGTTTTGAAAATTTCTGAGTATATTTTGTGAATTGTGACAGTTTTATTTCTTTTCTTCCAATCCTTGTAGCTTTTATTTCTTTTTCTTGCTTTACTGCACCTGCTAGGACTTTAGTAAAATGTTAAAGAGAAGTGGTATTAGCTGGTATCTTTGTCTAACTCCTGACCTCAGAGAAATTACTTCACTATTCATAGGATTCTTGTAGGTTTTTTGTAGATACTGTACCCTTTATCCCATTAAGGAAGAGCTCCTTAATTCTAACCTTGCCAAAGATTATTGTCGTGAAAGCACATTTTTTTCCAACTAGTAAGATGATCATTTTGTTTTTCTTTTTAATTTTGATAGTGTGAAATATATTGATTTTTAAAAATACACAAGTGACTTTGCATTCCTGAAATAAACTAAGCTGAGCTTACTTAGTTATTTTTGGGATTTGGTTTTTAAAATTTTGTTTAAGATTTTTGCCTTTGTGCTCAAAAGTGGGTTTACCTATAATTTTTCTCTTTCATAATATACTTATCAAAAGGAGTTGAGCGAGAGGACATTGTTATGTTTTCTGTAATATTTTTATTTTAATTAAATTTTAGGTGTGTAGCATAGTTATTTAACATTTTTATTCCTTACAAAGTGATAGTGAAAATTTAGTAATTATAAGTTAATTCTCTGGAATATTTTATTTAAGATTGGCATTATCTTTTCCTTAAATATTTGGGAAAATTTTACCAGCAAAGCCATCTGGAATTTTCCTTGTGGTAAGGTTTCTAATTATTGATTAAATTTATTTACTAATTGTAGGATTATTCCTATCTTTTTGTGTGAGTTTGGTTTCTCTAGTAATTTATTTCATGAGACTATTTAAATTGATGTTGTTTATGAAGTTGTTCATAACATATTTGTTGGTTTTGTAATGTCAGTAGAATCTGTAGTGATTTCCCTTTTTCATTCCTGACTTTGGTTATTTATTTTAATTAGCCAGGTGTTAGTAGTATTTTTTTCTCTATTCCCATCCCTCTTCCGCTGTGCCCCACCCCCCCAACTCCCTGCAGCCATCAACTTGTTCTTTACATCTGTGGGTCTGTTTTGTTTATTCATCTGGGTGTTTTAGGTTCCCCATTTAAGTGAGATCATACAGTATTTGTCTTTCCCTGACTTATTTCACATAGCAAAATATCCTCTAGGTCCATCATGTTGTCTCAGATAGGAAGATTTCATTCTTTTATGGATGAATAATATTTTGTTGTATATATGGACACCATATCTTCTTTATCCCCATTCACCTGTTGATGGACATTTGGTTTCTTCCATATTTTGACAATTACTAGTAATGCTGCAATGAACACAGGGTTGCATATATCGGTTTTTTAATTGAATTTATTGGGGTGACCTTGGTTAATAAAATTAAATACGTTTTAGGCATACAGTTTTATAATAAATTGTCTGTACATCGTGTGTTCACCACCCCATGTCAAGTCTCGTTCCATCACCATTTTCCGCCTTTCCCCTCTTCTGCCTCCTTCCACCCAGCATTCCCTCAGCTAATCACCATACTCTTGTCTGTGTCTGTTTTATTTGTTTGTTTATTTATTTAATTTTGCTTAATCCCTTCACCTTTTTCACCCAGCCCCCCATCCCTCTGTATCTGTCTGTCTGTTCTCTGAATCTGTAAGTCTATTTCTGTTTTGTGTTTTCATTTTCTTCAGAAAAATAACCCAGAAGTTGAATTGTGCAGTCATAGGGCATCTCCATTTTTAAAAAAATTAAAGTGGTTGGGGTGAATTGGTTAATAACATTATGTAAGTTTCAACGTGTGCATCATCTGTATCTTGCATTGTGTGCTCACCACCCGAAGTCTAATCTCCCTGCGTTGCCATGCATTTGACCCCTCTTACCCTCCCTCTTCACTCCCCCCATCTTCTATTTTTAATTTTTGAGGAAGCACTGTACTGTTTTCCATAGTGTCTGCACTTACTTGCATTTGCACTAACAGTGCAGTAGGGTTCCCGTTTCTCCACATCCTGGCCACCTCTTCTTCTTTGTTGGTTTATTGCTGATAGCCGTTCTGACCCGCGTGAAGTGATATCTCATTTTGGTTTTAATTTGCATTTCCCTGATTAGTGATGTTGAGCATCTTTTCCTGTGTTGGCCATCTGTATGTCTTTGGAGATATTTCTATTCAGAGCCCCTGCCCATTTTTTAATCAGATTAGTATGTGTGTTGTCTAAGGTCCTCAAAAATTTTGGATATTAGCCCCTTATCTGATGTATTATTGGCAAATACCATATCCTATTTAATACATTGTTTTGTTGATGGTTTTCCTTCACTCCACAAAGCTTTTTAGTTTGATGTAGTCCCATTTGTTTACTTTTTCTTTTGTTGCCTTTGCCTGAGGAGACATATCCAAAAAGTTGTTAAGGGCTATGTCCAAGAGTTTACTGCCTGTTTTCTTGTAGGTTTTTAAGGTTTCAGGTCTTACATTTAAGGCTTTAGTCCATTTTGAAGTGCATATGGTATAAGAAAGTGGTCTAGTTTCATTTACCTCGCATGTACTTGTCCAGTTTTCCTAATACCGCTAATTGAGGAGACTGTTTATCCCATTGCGTATCTTTGCCTCCTTGTGGTCGAATAATTGACCACATAAGTGAGTATTTATTTCTGAGCACTCTATTGTAGTCAACTGATCTGCATATCTTTTTTATAAGGATTTTATTTATTTATTTTTATAGAGGGGAAGAAGGGGAGAGAAACATTTGTGGTTACCTCTTGTGTGCCCCCCACCAGGGACCCTGCCCAAAACCCAGGAATGTGTTCTAGACTGGGTATTGAACCAGGGAACCTTTGGTTCACAGGCTGGCACTCAGTCCACTGAGCCACACCAGCCAGGGCGTTTTGATCTTTTCTTAAATAAACCCCTTTAACATTTCATATAATAGGGCTTGGTGATGATGAACTCCTTTACCTTTTTCTTATCTGGGAAGCACTTTATCTGCCCTTCCATTTTAAATGATACCTTTGCTGGAGAAAATAATCTAGGACGTAGGTCCTTGCCTTTCATGACTTTGAATATTTCTTTCCAGCCCCTTCTTGCCTGTAGGGTTTTTTTTTGAGAAATCAGCTGATAGTCTTATGGGAACTCCTTTGTAGGTAGGTAATTGTCTCCTTTTTTCTCTTGCTGCTTTTAAGATTCTCTCCTTATTTTTAATCTGGGGTAATTTAATTATGATGCGTCTTGGTAGTCTTCTTTAGGTCCAACTTCTTTGGGACTCTCTGAGCTTCTTGCACTTGAATGTCTATTTCCTTTGCCAGTTTGGGAAATTTTTTCTTCGTTAATTTTTCAAATAAGTTTTCAATTTCTTACTCTGTCTCATCTCCTTCTGGCATCCCTATGATTTGGATGTCGGAGTGATTAAAGTTGTCCCAGAGTTTCCTAAGCCTCTCCTCATTTGTTCTGAATTTTTGTTTTTTCATTCTGTTGTGGTTCAATGTTTATTTTTTTCATTTTGTTCCAAATTGTTGATTTGAGTCTTGGTTTCCTTCCCCTCACTGTTGGTTCCCTGTATAGTTTTCTTTATTTCACTTTGTATAGCCTTCACTTCTTCCTTTATTTTGTGTCCTTACTCAATCATTTCTGTGAGCATCCTGATTACCAGTGTTTAGCTCCCCCTCCATGTTTTATGTTTTCAATGTCATTTTAGGTCTTTTTGTATTGTCTCTCTCCTAAATAACTATTGTAGTTTTGAGTTGAGTTTGATGTGTCATTCTTTTAATATCCATGGTCATCTTTTTTAAACACCTAATTTCCTGTACTTATTAAATATTTGGTTTTACGTGTGAGATTTTTCTCATATTTCCTTATGGTTATTTCCTATATGGCCTTTTTTCCCCTTAAAGAAGGCCCTTTAACATATTTTGTAAATCTGATTTAAAGATGATGAACTCCTTTAGTTTGTGCTTGGTTGGAAACTGTCCTCAACCCTGAATGGTGATGTTACTGGGTTGATTATTGTAGGTTGTCTGTTCCTTTCTTCCTGTACTTTGTAGATGTTTCGCCCCTCCTTTCTGACCTGAAAAGTTTCTGCCGAGAAATGAGGTTGATAGCCTTATGGGGTTTCTTTGTGTGTAACTCATTGTTTTCCTCTTGCCTCCTTCAAGATGGTCTCTTTATCTTTGACAGTTGTCATTTTAAACACAGTATGTCTTGGTGTGGGTCTCTTTGGGTTCATGTTGTTTAGAACTCTGTATTTCTAGGATCTCAATGTCTGTTTCCTTTCCCAGGCGAGGAAAGTTTTCAGCCATTATTTTAAGTAAAATTTATGTTTCTGTCTTCTCCTTTGGGGACCTTGTAATGCAAATATTTGAGTGCCTGCTGTTATCCCAGAAGTTCTTGTTTTTAAATTCTTTTTTGTTTTTCTGATTGGTTGATTTTTCATTAGTCCATCTTCCAGGTTGTTAAGCCATTATTCTGTGTTAGTGCATCTGCTCTTGACGCCTTATAATATGTTTTTCGTTTCAGTTGTTGTGTTCTTCAGGTCTTAGTTCGTTTTCTTTCTTTCTTTCTTTCTTTCTTTCTTTCTTTCTTTCTTTCTTTCTTTTTTAGGTCCACTCATTTTTTTATTACACTTTCTAATTCCTGTATTCTACTTTCTGGTATGGTGAGCATTCTTATGATCATTTCTTTGAATCCTTTATTAGGGAAATTATTTTTCTCCATTGCTTTACGGTTTTGTTCTGGGATTTTTCTTTTTCCTCTGAGATATTCTTCCATCTTTTCATATGTTTGACTGTCTTTGTTTGTTCAGTGAATTGGACAAAACAGCTCTCTCTCCAAGTCTTGAAAAAGTGGCCTTATGGAGAAGCGGCCTGTATATAGGCTCTGCGTGCCTTGTGGTTTTGGCAGGCCAGTAGGATCTGAAGGGGTGCTTAAGGTGTCGAGGGCACTGGTCTGCTAAGCAGGTGCATGTAATAATGCCCTGTTGTTTCTACTTGCTCCCTTTGACCTGAATTGGGCTTGGGTGATGTGTCTGGAAATGTGCTCTAATGACTCTGCAGGCAGGCCAGAGCCCCTGGCCCCTACTCACCCTATGGAGGTGGAGGTGGATGTAAATTGCTTTTAACCCTAAAGAGTTCCCACATTCCTGGAGAGCTCTTGTGGCTCCTCAGCCTTCTCTAAATATTCTCTCTTGTACAGGAAGTGGTCTTGTGTAGAAGTGACCTCCACATAGGCTTTATGTGCCTGGTAATTTTGGAGCCAGTTGGAGTAGAACAGGTTTTTATGGTCCCTGTGGCCCAGGCTTTCCAGGCTGGGGTGGCTCCCAGCAAGGGGGGTAGGACCCTGTTGTTCTTTCTTGTTCCCTTTGTTTGGAGCTAAAACGCTCCAGGCAACGTAGCTGGGAATGCCCTGCAGTTAGTTGATCTTGCAGGTAGGCCCAAGCACCCAAGTAGAGCTCCTGCCAGCACTGGCTAAGTAGAGGGGACGTAAACAATGGTGTTCCTGAGCCACGAGCTGCTCCCAGTTTCCCACCTCCTCTAGTCTCTTGTTTGTTGTGCAGAAGCTGTTCATTCAGCCTTCAGTTGTCTCGCAGGAGTAGTGCTGTCCACATTCATGTGTATTTCAGTTTGCTCATGGGAGGGGGTGAGTTCAGCATCCACCTGTGCTGCCGCCATCTTGGCCCTCCCAATAGTCTTTTTAAATAATCAACTTTGGATTTGTTGATCCTCTGTATTTTGTTTATTTTACATTTTATTGCTTTCTGCACATCATTTCCTCCTTTCTACTATTCATGGTTTTATATGCTCTTTTTCTAACAATTTGAGATGACTGCTGATTTCAATTTTTTCCAGTCTTTCTTTTTTTATAATGTATTTCCCTAAAGGTATACATTTTCTTTTGAACAGAGTTTGAGTTGCATCTCACAAGTTGTTTTGAGCTTTCTATTTAATTTATGCTAATTAATTAATTTGGTTAATCGATTAAAAATTCCATTATAATTGACATAGGGCATTTTGTAAATTTAAGGTGTACATCTTATTGATTTCATACATTTATATATTGCAGTATGTTTACCACTGTGATTGTTTGCTAGTGCCAAATCAGTTCACATAATTTTTTTGTAGCTAGAACAATGAAGAACTAGTCTCTTCATAACTTTGATGTTTATAATATAGTATGCTGTGCTTTAAATCTCAAGAAACTTATCTACTAGTTGCAAATGTATACTCTTAAGCAACACCCAAGTTTTTATATATATATATTTTTCTCTTTGTTCATGAGTCTGTTTCTATTTTGTTTGTTCACCGACTTTGCTCTTCAGAGTCCACCCAAGTGAAATCATATGCTGTTTACCTCTCTGTCGGTGTTGCCACTTACAAGTATTGCCCCCACAGCTGTTTTTTGTTTCTGTTTTCATTAAATACCAGGTAGATTTTTGCTTTGAAGTGGGTCTCTTGTAGACAGCATATATACGGGTCTTGTTTTCTTATCCTTTCAGCTACCCTATGTCTTTCGATTGGCACTTTTAAGCCATTTACATTTAAAGTGATTGTTGATAGGTATGTATTTATTGCCATTTTATTCTTTTAGCTATGTTCCTCTTAATTTTGTTTTTTTCCTCCTTCTTAAAGCAGGCCCTTTAACATTTCTTGTAATACCAGTTTGTTGGTAAAGAACTCCTTTAGCTTATTCTGGTCTGGGGAGCTCTTTATCTGTCCTTCAATTCTAAATGCTAACTTTGTCGGGTAATGTAGTCTTGGTTGTAGGTCCTGCTTTTCATCACTTTGAATATCTCATGCCAGTCTACTGTAGCCCACAAGGTTTCTGGTGAGGAGTCAGTCACCATCTGGTGTAAGCTGACAATCTTACAGGGACTCCCTTGTAGGTAACTGTCTTTTTTTTTTTTTTTTTTAACCCCCAACCCTGTCTTATTTATTTATATATGTCTTGCTGCTTTTAAGAGCCTCTCTTTGTCTTTAACCTTTGCCATTTTAATTGTGATGTGTCTTGGTGTGGGCCTCTTTGGGACTGTGCTTCCTGGGTTGTGTGTCAGGTTAGGGAAGTCCTCGGCCATTATCATCAAACAGGTTCTCCATCCCTTGCTTGCTCCCTCCCCATTTTGGTATCCCTCGCTGTGGATGATGGTTTCCTTCATGCTGTCCGAAATGTCCCCATAAACTATCCTAGTTTTTAAAATTCTTTTTTTCTTTTTGCTGTTCTGATTGGGTGTACTTTTTTAACTTGTCTTACAAATCACTGATTTGGTCCTGTGCTCCATCCAACCTACTGTTTATTCCTCTAGTGTTTCCTTCATTTCAGATAATGTCATCTTCATTTTGACTGGTTTTTTTTTTTATGGTTTCTCTGTTCTTTTTTATGTTGTTGCAGTTTTCACCAAGTTCCTTGAACATTCCTATAACTGTTCTTTTGAACTGTATATCTAGTAGATTGCTTGCCTTTCTTTCATTTGGGGAATGTTTCTTTGTCTCCACATTTTGGCTGCCTTTTTGTGTTTGTTTCTATGTGTAAGGTAGATCTACTATGATTCCCAGTCCTGGTAGGGTGGCCTTACATAGTAGATGCCCTGCGGGATCCTGTGGTATATCACCTTCTGTGGGTGCTCCACAAATGACCCTTGTGTGGGTTACGTGGGCCCTCCTGTTGTAATTGAGTCATGATTACTGTTGGCCTGTTGGTGTGTGGGGTGGACCCTCAGGTTGGCTGGCTGAGCGAATCAACCCTGACCACAGTGTGTGAGCTGCTGTGCAGGTGCTGACCACCCAGAGTGGAGAAAGGATCACGCTGGGCGTCAAGGCTGGCTTTTACCAGCACTGGGCCCAGGGGCAGGTCAGCAAAAGACCCAAGGTCCCCTGAGATCTACCTCTGGCTGCTTGTTAGGCTTAGTCACTGAGAGAGGTGCCTGAGGCAGGTTCTCAGTGAGTCACCAAGTAGGGGACAAGTGGTGTTCACCAAATTGATACAGGCTGAAACAGTGCCGATGCTAGGTCTGAGACCTCTCAGTGAGTGTCCCAGGGTATACAAGTCTGTGTGCATCCACTAGGTGCTTGGTACCTTTGGGCTGGGACGGGGTCTCAATGAGCTGTCAGGGTGTGGCCAGCAGAGTTTATCAGGCCCAACAGACCAAGATTTGGCTGTGTGAAGGTGAGGCTCTGTACTGTTCCAGCATGGGTGAGGAAAATTTCTCCCAAAGTCTCCCTGTTCTAGAGCCACACAACTCAGTCTGTCCCAAAGTCTGCCAGCAGCCACATCTCAGCAGGGCAAGGCCACTGGGAGTTGGGAGAGGGGGAGATGACAGTCAGGCTTGGGGGAAATAGGGAGTGTGGCCTCTGCTCCAGGGCCACCAAACTCAGTCTGTCCCAGATTCTGACCAGACCTTGGCAGGGTGGAGACACTGGGAGCGCAGAGGGTGGGAGCTACTGGATCTGCCGTGTTGGGGAAGTGCCAGTCAGGTTAAAGGGAAAATGGGGGGATGGCCCTCCCTGGAGCCACACAACTCAGTCACTGGCACCCTCTGAGTCTACTCAGACCTCCACACCCTGGTCCAGGAATCTGACAACTCATCAGGGTGTGAGCTCTTCAGGGTGGGGCCACGGGGAGTCCAGAGGGTGGGGCTATTGCATTCTCCCAGGTACAGGCCCTAAGGTGTCTGCACAGCAGGCAGTCCTGGTCACTGCCCCCTCAGCTCTCTCCCCAGAGCCACAAACCCCAGACTCGCCCTCACACCACTCTAGTCCGCTCTGTTCTCTTACCCCAGAGCCCAGAGTTGGTGACTGTGAAGGAGATGTTGTGGGTTGTCCTTTAGGACAGGAATCTCTAGCAAATCCCTGTCTCTCCCGGGCAAACAGAAGCTCTGCTGCTTTTCACAGCCAGATATATGCAGGTGCTTCTTCCCAGCTCTGGTGCTGTGGGCCAGGGAGCCTGGTGTGGGATTGAAACCCCATGCTTCTCTCGGGGAACACTCAATAGCAAGAGCCAAGATCCCTCTGGACTCTCAGCTGCACCTGTGGGGGCAGGGCCAGCCCTTCTTGCATGTCCACACTTTGTACTGGTTTCAAGTGCAGCTTCTTCTCTTTGAGTCCTTGGTTAATACAACTTCTCTTCAGCTAGTCTGCAGTGGGTTATTCCCGTTGGTTGCTTCATATTTTAGTTGTAACTCCAGTTTGATCCTGGGAGGTGGTGAGTGTAGCTTCCACCTATGCCACCTCCTTCAAGAGCTGTACCCACGAAGGGATGGGAATAGAATTTCTTCCATCATTTCAAAGATCTTACTTTATCTCTCATGTTTAATATTACATTCTAATGTTGAATATTATCAGTGACTTTTATTTAGCTGTTAGCATAATTGTTGTTCCTCTAGAGGTAATGTGTTCCTTACCTCTGGCTACTTTTAAGCTTTTCTCTTTGAATCCGATTTTCAGCAGTTTTACTATTCTGTAGCTAGGTGTGGATTTTTAAAAAACATATATAGTTGCTCCTTGAACAATGTGGGTTTGAGGGGCCTGTACCCCTGCACTGTCAAAATCCATGTAGAACTTCGGACTCGCTGAAACATAACTCTCCTTGACACCCACGGGGTGTTTGGTCCTGGGACCCCCATGCACGGCGAGATTGGTGGTGCCCGAGCCCCTGTGTGAAATGGTGTATGTAGATCAGCGACTTTCAGCCTTTTTTGTCTCCTGGCGCACACAAACTCATTACTAAAATTCTTCAGCACACCAGAAAATTTGTTTTATTTTTTGCCAATCTAACAAAAAAATAGGTATAATTTTGATTTATTCACACCGGATAGCTATTGTTGTGTTGGCTGTTGTCATTTTTTATTTGACAGTCTGAGAGAGAGAGAAGTCAGTGCCCCTGACTAAATAGTCAGGTACTGCATGTTTTAAAAATTGTTGCAGGACACCACTTGAAAATCGCTGGTGCAGATCAACGCACACAGTTGGCTGTTTGCATCCACGGACTCGTAGCCTCCGATTGAAAACAGTACAGGTATCTGTTGAAAGACATCCAGGGATAAGTGGATCTGCACAGTTCAGATCTGTTTACTCAGCGGGTCAACTGTGTTCTGCTTTTAGAGTGCCTTCAACCTGTGGTTTGATGTATTTCATCAGTTTTAGAAAATTCTCAGCCATTGTCTAAGTAGTTATTTATTTGTTTATTTAAAAGGTTTTATTTATTTTTAGAGGGGAGAAGGGGGGGAGAAAGAGGGGGAGAAACGTCAATGTGTGGTTGCCTCTTGTGCACGTCCCCAGCTGGGGACCTGCAACCCAGGCATGTGCCTTGACTGGGATTCAAACTGGTGACCCTTTGGTTTGCAGGCTGGCACTCAGTCCATTGTGCCACACCAGCCAGGGCCCATTGTCTAAGTATTTATAGATCTATTTAAATATTTCTTCTGTCCGATTCTCTCTTTTCCTCTGGGACTCCAAAAACAAACATCTTAGTCCTTTATCCTCTGTGTGTCTCCATGCCTCATTTGATTGATTTTCTTCTGACCTCTTTCGGCTTACGAATGATTTCTTCAACTCTCTTTAATCTACCATGCAGTCAATACATTGAGTTCTTAATTTCAGTTATTGTAGTTTTTAGTTTTATAATTGAAAATTGGCTTTAGAAATTGTTTCTAGAACACAGCTAAATTTCTTAATTTTTATCTTTTGTTTCTTTAAACATTTTAAGTATACCTGAACTATGATAATTCCGGCATCTGGGGTCCCTGTGGGTCTTTTCCTATTGTCTGTTTCTGCTGGTTTTCATTCATGTTGTTTTTGTCTGTCAAATTATTTTTGAGTATGTGCCAGACTTTTTATTTGCACAGATGCTTATAGATTAATTTGAGGCTGGGCTAATGTTATGCTCCAGAGAGTGTTTGATTTGCTCCTGCCTGGAGCTTGAAGATAACTAGCAATTCAGGATCTCATTCTCATCTGAGGGATTGAGAGGATTAGAAGGTGGGCTGTAGTCTCTGTGAAGTCTTGTCGATTTCTGGAATACATTTCTAGGTTCAGCCTGCTTTGGGGGATCCATTCCAAACTTTAGGTTCTCCAAGTATATTTCCTTTCCCCTCTCCCTACTACTCTGGACTCCAGTCCCTTTCCCTTTATTCCTTCCATGTGGTTAAAAGCACCATTCAGCTCTTTTCTTCAGAATATTTCAGCATACAGAGAAAAAAAGCCCTACAAGGGCTTCCATCCTTCTCTGCGTACTGACCTCATAAATTTTCACTATCTTTTTACATCCCTACTGCCTTCAAGCATGTGTTTAAAAAAATATTTTCTATTGCTTTTCTAGTGGTTTTCATTAGGAGGATTGTTCTAAATTGGCAATTCGTTCCCACAAAATTAGATGTTTAGCCCTGGCTGGTGTGGTTCAGTGGATTGAGCACCGGCCTGCAAACCAAAGGGTTGCCAGTTTGATTCCCAGTCAGGGCACATGCCTGGGTTGTGGGCCAGGTCCCCAGTAGGGGGCTCGTGAGAGGCAGCCACACATTGCTGTTTCTCTCGCTCTCTTCCTTCCCCTCACTGAAAAAATGAGTAAATAAAAATCTTCTTAAAAATTAAATATTTACTTAGTTTATAGAGAGAACTTATGTGTTTTTTAAGTAATTAGGGAAGAAGAATAGACAAGCAGGAATAGAGTGGTTGAAATAATAATAGTTATATTTGTGGTAAAATTGCTATGTATAGTGTATTCATTGAAGCCTTAGAATAACCCTCTGAGACGTGAACTGTGGTTGTCCTTGTTTTATCAATGCTGGACGTCGTCGGGCATGAACAGATAAAGCAACTTGACCACCATCACAAATGAGTAAGTGACAGCCTGGCTCTCAAATTTGTGCTCCCTGGCAGAACAGACAGCCCGGGTCAGAGGCCTGGGGAAGAGAGATCCGGGGTGGCATGGAAGCACCAGAGGTCTGTGGAGAAGCTGACCAGTCAACATTTAGGCAGACATTTGCTTTAGATGACGTTTAGTAATCAGGAAGTAAAGAGGAAACTCCTTTGTTTGTTTGTTTGTTTGTTTGTTCAATACCAAATCACTATTAGTGTTACAGAACAGACCCGGGGGTGGTGGTGAATGATGTAAAGGGATCCCCCTTCTTCTCTGGAGGTTCCCCTCTCCCCCTACTAGGTTTGCTTTGCCCACCACCAGAGGAAAGGCGTCTCTCGATGTCAGAGATTGGTGAAAAGGAAAGGAATTATTATTTATTTAAAAGCTGTACAGACTGAAGTTCTTTAGAATACCCACAAATGCACACAGTCCTTCCTTCTCCCCTTTGCCCAATCCGGGGTACTGTATCTCAGGAAAGAAGAAGTCCATGATTCAGGCTCCCGGCACCACCCATGTGGCAAAAGGGAGCACTTCCAAAGCTGCGTGGTCCTGACTCTCACCCAAGCCCCATGGTTCTCCCCTCCTGCCACAGTCGTGTGGTCCCAACTTCTGGTATGGGTCCCAACTTCTGGTATGGCTGCTGCACCTGGGTTTAAATCCCAGTGCCAGTCTTCCTCTGTACCCCCATATCTGACTCTTCCTACAATCAGTTACACCTGCCTGCATTCCTGTATCTTTTCAGCTTTACTGGGCTGCCATCGTAAGTCTGGGCAGGTGTGGCCCATGGCGTGGAGCCAGTCATCTCCAAGCTCTCACGCAGGCGCTGTAACCAGGGGAGTTGCCTCCCAGTTACATCTTGATTAGAAGTCATTCCCATCCCCCTGGCTCAAAGCATGGCTGCAGCTATTTAACATTATCTATGTAACCAGTTAAAGGTTATAGATAATGTTAAATGACCATGCCAAAGGTTAGCTGCAAAGCTGTTGCTGTACAACACAGCTCTCAATGGCCCTGCTCCATGTGTCCCATTCCCCAGCTCAGACTGGTGAGGGGGCGGTGAGGACATCCTGTATATTTTTCTAATATTTCCTGGACACCTTGTGTTCTGGACCCCATTACAAATCCCTATTTGGGGTACCCCTCTTGGCTGTACCCTGTTACAATAGTAATTATACATTATAATTTGAATGTGTATGATCTGTCTCAGGAACCTGTTTTTGCTGCCTCTTACAATCTTTCATTGAAAATGATCGTGAGAGTCTAAATTGACTTTTTACAAATTATTATGGTGACTCTTAGTATGTATTGTGTCAAAGAAGAAATATATATTATCATTGTTAAAAATTCAGAAAATAAAAGTAAAGCCAAATGAAAACCCAAAAAAGAAAGAAATGGAATATAATTTATCATCCAGATAAATTGCTTTTTAATTTTTCCAGTCTCGTTTTCTGTACATCTTCATTTCTTTTAAAGAATGGATTTTCCTTTGTATGTGTATAACCTATCCAGTGCCCATTTGACATTTTGAATAACATTCCAAGCCATTATATATTTTACAACATAGATTTTACTTGAATCACTTTTTATTATTCGGGGCTTTTGGACTCCCTGCATTTGAAATGTGCTTGTATCCATGCTGAGTTTGGAGTTCTTTAGCTAAGGCACAGACATTTTGAGTTATTTAATCAGGATGCTGCCCTACCAGCCAGTAGGTTGGATATTTGCTGGCACTATTGAAGCTAATTTGAATATTTGATTGAATTTTGCCCTTATTTTTATAAAACTAAATGAGAAATGGGGGAAAGTGTTTATTTTATTGATAAGAAACACATGGTTTGATGGAGTTGGTGCTTATTTGGTATTTTTTAGGTTGAGTCTTTGAATTTAGATAAATATGCAGTTGGCTCATTTACGTAGGAAAAGTTAAGGAATGTTTATAAAATGGTAGGATTAAACTTTCAGGAATTTTACTAAAACACTAGGAATAATAGAGATCACTACAAATTACTGGTTTTAGTAGCAGAGTCCCCCAAAAACATGCACGCCTTAAAACTTGCTCATCTTTTCGGGAATATATTATATACAAAGGTAAAGGTCTTCCTTGTCTATAATTTATTTAATTCATTCCTTCATCATTGAGTATTTACATTTCTAATTTTTCTCTAAATAGTATGTAGTGGCTTTTTTTTTTTTTTTTTTTTAAATCCTTATAGCTAGATCTTAAATTGACATTTAAAAGTGCCCTTGAATATAAGTGCTTCAAAAATTGAAGACTTTCTCTGGTAATAAGTTCATTTGAAGTTCTTCGTGGTCATCACTATTAGCACACATTCATTAAATTGCTGTATGCAGGACACTGTCCCAGAGTAGATGGCACCAACGGAAGCCACACACAGGTCCTAAGATTATAAATGAAAGGATCCTTTTATGCTGTTGGAAAAATGATAGTCAGTAGTTCGCCAATCTTTGAAGTAGATTACTTTCATTTTGCTCATCTTTTTAAAACCTATTTTTATAGGGTTTACTTCCAGACATTTTACATTGTCAGCCACAAGCTACAAAAGTTTCCCTCGATTGTACAACTCAAATTCCAGTTTTTGTGTTGTGTGGTAAAATGTACATAACATAAAATTAACCACTTCTACAATTTTTAAGTCTACAATTCAGCGACATTAAGTACATACATAATGTTGAGCAACCATCCGTATTGTCCATTTCCAGATTTTTTTTCTGGAACAGGAAACAGAAAGTTTGTACCCATTGAATAATCCCTGTCCCCTCCCTGCCCCTGTCCCCACCCCACACCCCCATTCCTCTGGAGACCTCTCAATGAGTTTGTCTATTCCAGGTGTCTCATATAAGTAGAATCATAAAATATTTGTCCTTGTTCTTTGGTTTATTTCAAGGTTCATGTATCAGAATGTCATTTCTTTTTAAAGCTGAATAACATACCATTGTGTGCGTATGTGCGACATTTTTATTCATTCGTAAATGGAAATTTAGGTGTTTCCACCTTTTGGCTATTGTGAATAGTGGTTCTGTGAACAATGTTGTATATGTATCTGAGTTCCTTCTTCCTTCCTTTGGTTCTTTTGGGTATGCATTGAAAAATGGAATTGCTGGATCATATGGGAATGTTATGTTTAACGTTTTGAGAACAACCAAACTGTTTTCCACAGTGGCTACACCCTTTTACAAAAATTCCCGCCATCAATGCATGCGGGTTCCAGTTTCTCCACATCCCCACCAACACTTGTTTCTGTTTCTTTTATAATGGCCATCCTAATGTGGGTGTGAAGTGGTATGTTATTGTGGCTTTGACTTGCACTTACCTAATGAGCATCTTTAGGTGTCGAGAATCTTTTCATGTTGGCCATTTGTGTGTCTTTTTTAGAGAAAGATCTGTTCAAGGCTTTTTGAGTTGGATTTTTGTGGCGGTGGTCATTGAGCTGTAGTTCTTTACATATCCTGGATATCAATCCCTTATTAGATATGTGATTTGCAAATATTTTCTCCCATTCTGTAGGCTGTCTTCACTCCCTTGGTAGTGTCCTTTGATGCACAAAGGCTTTTAATTTTTACCAAGTTCATTTTAGCTATTTTTTTCTCTGTCAACTATGCTTTTGGTATATCTACAACACTGCCAAATCAGATGTGAAGATTTTTGTTTTCTTCTAAGAGTTTTATCTTTATAGCTCTTATGTTTATATTTTTTGGCCCATTTTGAGTTAATTTTTGTGTGTGATTTAAGATAAGGGTCCAACTTTGTTCTTTTGCCGTTGATTATCCAGTTTTCCCAGTAATATTGATATAAAAAAAGGCTTCCCTTTCCCCAATGAATGGTCATGGCATCTTTATCAAAAATTATTTAACAATATATGTAAGAATTTGTTTCTGAGCTCTATTGTATATCTGTTTTGTTGTTTTTTTAAAATGCTAGGAACACTTTTGATTATTTTAGTTTTGTAGTAAGTTTTGAAATCAGGAGGTATGAATCTTTCAAGTTCTTTTCAAGGTTGGGAGATTCTATGTGAACTTTAGGATGAGTGTTTTAATTTCTACAGAAGATGCTGTTGTGATTTATATGGGTATTGCATTGAATTAACAGATTGTTTTGAGTGTTGTCATTATAACAATATTAAGCCTCCTAGTCCTCAAATGCCATTGGTCTTTAAATTATTATTATCAAATTTCTTATAATGATAGAATATGATTAATTTTAGTTTATACTATGACACTTGGGTGTTAGGTGTTTGATGAATTTTACACTTTTTTAATGAACTGCCAGCCCTCCTGACTGTGATGCCAGGTGCATGGCCTAAAGCAGCGACTGAAAACCTGCAGGCTGCTGACCAAATGGGACCAGAACTTGTGTTTTACGGGCTTTCACTGTGGTATTTGTGGGCTTCGTTGTATTTTAAAATCAAATTGAACATCACCATTTCCAAGTAACATGGAGTTTTATGTAAAAATGTCTTGGCATTTGTTGAAGAAATTGGAAGATGGGGTAGCAGTGCTGAAGTAGCAGCAGGCCTGCTTTGGTTGTTGGAGGTGCTGTGGTCTCCCCGGGGAGGCTGAGTGTGGGTTGTCATTTTGTTTTATGTCCCTGTCTGCTGCTGTTAAAAAAAGTTTCAGCCCTTGTTGAAAAGAGGAGAAAGGGAAAGTTGGCTCAAAATTATCTCTTGCAATAAATATTGATTATTCATGGCAGATTTCAAGTGAACTTAAAAACCACATTGGATAACAGAATTTTCTTTGATTCGTTGGTTGGACTTTGCCCTGCCCCACCCCCTTTTGAGGAAAATTTCTCCTTAATGCTGTATGAAGGTTTTTCTGTGTAGAAACTCCCCACAATAACTCTTAAGAAAAATGAATGTTCGAGGCTTGATTAGCTTCTACATTATCCACATTAATAAAATATTCAGCTGGGCTATTATTTTGAAAGATTACTCTTGTGAATTGATACAAGTCATGAGACTGAATGTTGGCTAGTGTTGTTTTTAAACAATGGAAATAGTAATCAGGACAGATTAAAATTGGTCTAAAATGTTTTAAGTATCGATTGAAAAAGATTAAATGCAAAGCACAGACTCAAACCTGATAAGCTCCCAGCCACGCTGGGCCATACCATGTGGTTTTGTGTGTCTGCATGCAGTGAGAGAAGAGTTCAACTTGTCCCACAATGGTGGTAGTGTAGGGCACATTGCAGACCCAGTACCAGTCTCGACTGGATGGATGGATCCTCATTAAAGTACTTTTATGGTGATCTGATAGTTACGTGAGCAGTACCTCTGTCTGTCTCTGAAAAGCTGTAAAAAGGACAAAATACAACATAAACTCCAAGTCTAGTTTGAGGGGTACTGAAGATTGCTTCAGTAAACGTTATCAAGAAGTATACCACTTTCAGCATTTTTTTTTTTTAAGATTTTATTTATTTATTAGAGAGGGGAAGGGAGGGAGAAAGAGAGGGAGAGAAACATCAATGTGTGGTTGCCTCTCACATACCCTCCTACTGGGGACCTGGCCTGCAACCCAGGCCTATGCCCTCACTGGGAATCAAATCCGCGGCCCTTTGGTTCACAGGCTGGTGCTTAATACACTGAGCCACACCAGGCAGGGCTCAGCATTCTTTTTACTTGGTATTTGTGAAGAAGATTTCTTCTGGTTATCACATCAGTGCTACATCAGTATTTGGAACATTTTTGAGTTTTATGGAGAACATGTTTGGAAGAAAACAAAGAGACAAAGAAGTGATCAGAAAGGTAAAGAGTGCCCTGGCTGGTGTAGCTCAGTGGATTGAGCGCGGGCCTGCGAACCGAAAGATCGCGGTTCGATTCCCAGTCAGGGCACATGCCTGGGTTGCCAGGCCAGTTCCCGTCAGGGGACATACAAGAGGCAACCGCACATTGATGTTTCTCTCCCTCTCTCCTTCCCTTCCCCTCTAAAGATAAATAAATAAAATCTAAAAGGAAAATAAGTAAATAAATAAATAAAAGAAAGGTAAAGAGTGTCTTATACAAATATAGATAAGATTACATCATTTTATACTACCATAGGTAGAGTTCATTGTTGGCCAAGTAAAATTTTATCATGTTAAATGTTACTGTGACTAAGATACGGCTTTTGTCATGGTGTGTAGGTACCTGTTAGATTTACATCCTTCTGGAAATGTTGGAAACCAGTTTTTTCACAGGGCCAAAGAAGTCACTGTAACGGAATATAAACACATATTTTCATCCTGACGTTAAGCATTACAAATGAATTGCAAACTTTTTTCCATTGAGCTTATCAATAACTTCCCAAAAGATGGGCTGAGGGGAGAATCATTCTAATACAAGCTCATGTGGATTGCCTAGATTTGGCTTGGCCACTAAGTTACCAGATAGTATTGCATATCTAAATAGTTCCCTGGCCTGCCAGCGTGAAAGGTTCAAGGGGAGCTAGTTCTGGTAACTTTGTAAGACTATTTAGAAGAAAAACAAGGAGGGACTTTTGTAGACAAAATGTGTTGGAAATTATTGCAGTGCTTAGCTACTGAGACTTTTTTCTTCTTGGTAAAAGGAGCTATGTGTGTTGGCATAATTTTCTTTCTCTGTACAATGTTTGGGTTGATACTCCATTTAGAGGCTGATCTGTTACTAAGGACATAAATAATTTTAGTAGAGGTATTTTATTAAAACATACACATGTACAAGTATAAACACACACACACACACATACATGGTTGTGAATTGTAGTGATATAGTAAAATAAAGAATAAAGACCTTTTGGGAGTTAGTTTTTAACTATAAAGTTTGTAAAATGAATTTAACAAGGTGGTGATAATTGTTTTCCCCAAAATATAACAGTTTGGAATTTCTGATGGTTGCTGTGCTTTCATTGATTTGCATTTATGGAGTATCAGAATTGAAATAAAAACGACATATTATTATATAGAGTATTTGGTTAAACTTGGCTGTAAATCACCAAAGCAAGAACGTTTTAGCACAAGGAAAGGGATGGTTTGATTATAGGAAAAGACAATGATTAGATGGATTTTAAGAAAATAACGTTCAGGGAAGGCTCCACACACTGGTACAGAAACATCACAGAGTTTTCCAGGAAAATTAATTGAAATTGGGAGTCAGAGACCACTGAACATGCCTCTTTGAAGAACTGCCTGGCTCCCTCCTTGATGTGGTTGAAGCATTCAGGCACTAGAATGAATTGGCAGTGAGAATCATCCAGGCGTGTGAACTTGAAGGAAATAACAAGGCTCTTAGAGCAACAGAGCATACTCATGCTTGCTCCAGGGAAGTTTTCAAGGCAAAGAAGGATCTTCTTTCTGTACTTCACTAGATTATAAGAAGCTTCAGCCACTCTTGCCCATGAAAGAGACATTCTAAAAGAACTTACATGGTCTAGATGCTTAAATTTATAACACCATTTGTGTCTATTCTTTTTTTCTTTATTTTCATATTTGTTCAGTAATAGAGTTCCAATTTGTGTTATTGTACCTTTAGAAAATAGGGGAGTTCCAAGCTTCTGGCCAAGATGGAGGTGTAGGTAGATATGCTTTGCTTCCTCACACAATGGAAAGGAGGATAAAAACCAGTTTAAAAACAAAAAAAACAATCAGAACTTCCAGAAAATTGAACTGCTTGGAAATCCACCAACCAAGAAGTTAAAGAAGAAACATTCATCTAGACATTAGGAGGGACGAGCGGGGCAACCGGAGTGGGGCGGAGTGGATGCACTGCAAGGCAGCAGCTGGCAGACCCAGCAGTTCCACATTCACATGCAAAGAAATGTGGCCCAATTGAAAGAATAGATCAAAATTCCCAAAAAAAGAACTAAGCGACGAGAGGGTAGCCAAACTATTAGATGCAGAGTTCAAAACACTGGTAATCAGGATGCTCACAGAAATGACTGAGTATGGCCACAAAATAAAGGAAGAAATGAAGGCTACACAAAGTGAAATAAAGAAAAATATACAGGGAACCAACAGTGAAGGGACGGAAACCAAGACTCAAATCAACAATTTGGAACAAAAGGAAGAAATAAACATTCAACCAGAACAGAATGAAGAAACAAGAATTTTTAAAAATGAGAGGCTTAGGCACCTCTGGGACAACTTTAAACTTTCCAGCATTCGAATCATACTGGTGTCAGAAGGAGAAGAGGAAGAACAAGAAATTAAAACTTATTCGAAAAAATAATGAAAGAAAACATCCGTAATCTGGCAAAGGAAATAGACTTCCAAGAAGTCCAGGAAGCTCAGTCTCAAAGAAGTTGGACCCAAGGAGGAACACACCAAGATACACCATAATTAAATTAGCCCAGATTAAGGCAGTAAGAGAAAAGAAGACAATTACCTACCTACAAAGGAGTTCCCATCAGACTGTCAGCTGATTTCTCAAAAGAAACCTTATAGGCAAGAAGGGGCTGGAAGGAAGTATTCAAAGTCATGAAAGGCAAGGACCTACATCCAAAATTACTCTATCCAGCAAAGCTATCATTTAGAATGGAAGGGCAGATAAAGTGCTTTCCAGGTAAGGTCAAGTTAAAGGAGTTCATCATCACCACCAAGCCCTTATTCTATGAAATGTTAAGGAGACTTATTTAAGAAAAAGATCAAAACTATGAACAGTAAAATGATACCAAACTCACAAGTATCAACAACTGAACCTAAAAAAAACAAAACAAAACCCAAACAAAGTAAGTAAACAATAGAACAGGAACAGAGGTACAGAAATGGA
Source organism: Glossophaga mutica (assembly GCA_039655065.1). Lineage (NCBI taxonomy): Eukaryota > Metazoa > Chordata > Mammalia > Chiroptera > Phyllostomidae > Glossophaga > Glossophaga mutica. The sequence goes on from CM077310.1 coordinate 26,370,174, forward strand.
GAACACATAGAAGGTTATCAGCAGGGAGGGGGAAGCGGGAGAATGGGGGAAAGTACAGGGAATAAGAAGCATAAATAGTAGGTACAAAATAGATGAGGAGGTTAAGAATAGTATAGGAAATGGAGAAGCCAAAGAACTGATATGTATGACCCATGGACATAAATTAAGGGGGGGAATGCTGGAGGGAAGAGGGATACAGGGTAGAGGGGGGATAAGGGGGAGAAAAAGTGGACAACTGCAATAGCATAATCAATAAAATGTGCAAAAAAATAGGGTACCATCAGTGTACTTTTCACTGTGACTACTTTTGACCACCATTTAGGAAACGATCAGACAATAATTGGGGATCTCTTACATGACAAGTGTTTGAGAATCTTACCCTTTTTATTAGGGTTATTTTGTTTACATGCTGTCTTTCCTACCACACCAAGCCTCCATGCAGCTGAGGGCTTTGAGGACTTGTGACCCATACATTTTGTTGTCTTTGGAGCCTACTCTTGTAAGGCCCTTACGAACGTTTATTGACTTAAGACAACAATACTTGAATCAGTGATTTCTCTGTGATGTGAACTGTATACCATATATACTCTGCTGTTCTGGTTGTTGTTATTATTTGTCTTTGGAAGACCCCTGGATTTTGTTCTGTGGTTGTCAGAGGCCTGGGAGGGGTTTTGTGTTTGTGTGTCTGTGTGTGTGTTTCAGTCAGACATAAATTTACAAGTGAATCTAAAGAGTTGGGAGACAGAGGAGAGTGTCCACCCCTGTGCCCTCCCCTCCCTCACCCAGCCTGAACCAGCCTGGCTTCTTCAGGCAAGTTTTGTGGCTCTCACCCTTTAACTCTTAGCAAATGGAGGATTTCTCAAGGAGCCATGTGAGTATTGTAGCTCAGCTTTGCAGTTAACCAGAAACACTTGCCAGTCTTCCAAATGGAAGAAAGGAAGTGCATTTAAATGGACCTCCTTTCTGGCCCCTGTCCAAACCCTGTCAGCGTTTCTTCATCCTGTCCCACCTTTGTTCTGAGCGAAGGCAGTGCCTTCCTAACCAGCCTCCTTGTCCCTACATAATCCTGCACATTCTGCCTGCTAAAGTATGCCTAGCAGGGACATACTCAGGCTGGAAGAGAGCCCAAGCACAGTTTCCGTGGAAAGGTTTCGAAGACTTTGCCCTTCACCTTGCCGCATAGTTGTTTCTGTTCTGTGCCAAGCCCCGTGCCTCCCTCTGTTGGAGCTCTTTTCAGGTTACAGTGCTCTTAGCTCCTATTCCCTCACCTCTTATTCATACTGCATGTCTTAGGTTGTAGTTCTGGGTTTCTCTGTATGTGCCCTGTCTTGAAGACTGAGCTCCCAGGTACCCACCCTGAGTCTCAGTTTTCCCAGCTAGGGCTGCTATAATAGAGAACCACAAACTGAGTGAGTGATTTAAGCAACAGAAATTCATTGTCTCCCTGTTGTGTTCTGGAGGATAGAAGTCCAAGATCAAGATGTTGGTAGGCCCATGAGCCCTCTGAAGGTGCTGAAGAAGGATCTGTTCCAGGCCTCTCTTGCTTTTGGAAGTTCCTTAGCTTTTGGTAGTTTCTTAACTTCAGTCTTCAAGTGGTGCCTTCCCTGTGGGTATGTGTGCCTGTCTTTTCACATGTCCCCTTTTTATAAGGGTGCCAGTCATACTGGATGAGGGGCCCACCCTACTCTAGTATGACCTCATCTTAATTACATATGCAATGACCTTATGGTCAAATAGGGCTACATTTGGAGGTAGTGGGTGTTAAGGCTTCAGCATAGGAATTGCGGGGAGTGGGGGGTGCACAACTCAGCCCATAATACCCATTGACGCATGTTGACTATAATTATTGTAAAATGATTGGATGAGATAATCTGAGTAAAGGATCAGAACTTTATTTTCTTAACTGGCATTACGTTTAAATAATAAAAAATAAAAGCTTATGATGTTGTTACTATGTTCTCATCTCTAGTTTTCAAAACATTCATAGTAGGTTTGAATTGTTGCTCCTCAAGTGGTACAGGCAGAGGGTTCCAGTTGTTTTAGCTCTGTCCTGAAGAGAGAATACTGCATAGTTTTCTATCCATTTAACATAAGAACGAACCAACAAGGACAAAGAACAGGAGAGAAGGCAAGGCGTCCCCAAAATTATGAAGATACAGAGCAGATGGACCCAAGTAACTGGGCTAGCAGACCAGGAAAAGCTGACACCTAAAGGCAGAGGAAAAGCCACCCAAAAGCAAACTGACTTGCAGAGCAGAACCGAAATGAGAGCTGCAGAGAGCATCAGGATGATGTGAGCGGGTGAGGCCAGTAACACGGAAGGGGTTAGAAGTATGAGTGATTAGCCCCTCAGCAACCCTCCCTACTCTGTACCCCAGGAAAAGACCGGTTCACACGGGGATGGCAGGCGGAGCAGCAGATGAGGCACAGGAGGTGAGAGTTTCCAGGGTGGTTACAGTCGCATCCCAGAAATGGGGCTGCGCGCAGGCCTAGAGAAAAATCAGTGCGGGAGAAGCGGGAAGAGTGGGGCTGAGAGAAGGCTAGCTTAAGAAAAAAGGAATCAAACCCGTGGACCCCCCCGAGTGCGTACAGCTGCATGGAAGGGGCTGTACAGGTCCTCTGACAGCCTGAGTGTCAGTGACCAGCACGCATGAAACCAAGTGGTAGAAGATACGGCCGCTAACTCCAAGCAGAAAATAGATACCCAAGGAAGGAACTGTACATGGCACATTTTTATGTTACACTAATGTAAGGAGTATTGATTTGACCAAGAGGGCAAAGGAACATGGGTGGATGCACATAGGATGCTAGTTTAAAGTTCAGCCCTTTTCACAGGAAGTTGGTAATGTCAGACTGACAAGATACTGAACTGCAGCACGGGGACGGGGACGGCGAGGGGCTGGCTCTGCCTGGGCTGGAGGGCTGGGCGGCTCTGGTGTGCCGTGTGCTGTAGGGCTTTTCAGGCCGTGTACATGGATTCACTTGGCCCCGCCCCCGCCCCCGCCCCTCCAAAGAAAAATCGAAATTTGCTGTAGTGCCTGAGCTTTTTTTTTTTTTTTTTTAATTTAATGTCATTCATTATTTGATCTACTTATATGAAGACTAGTACTATTTTGAAATTGCTTCTGACTGATACCTGCTAACTGATGCTGGGTTTAACTATGTGTCTTGAAGAAACCAGGCACACAGGCGCTAGAGTCAGTCACTTCCTTGGGTGTAAATGATCAGCCCAAGATTCTAGGTGCAACCAGTGATTCTAGGTGCTGTTTCCAAATACTGTGCTTAGAAAAACAGATGAGGGTCTCCCCCTGAGGACTCACATGCTGATGGAGGGAGCTGGACAACGCAGGTGAACGAGTAAGGTAGTTTCAGATTGTTGGGGGGGGCTGGTAATGGACTGGGGGCTGGCCTCAGGAAGACCACTCAGAGGGTGCACATTTGAGTCTTTTTTTCAAATATTTTAAAATGTATTTTTAGAGAGAGGAAGGGACCTGGCCTGCAACCCAGGCATGTGCCCTGACTAGAAATCGAACCTGAGAACCTGTTTTGCAGGCCAGCACTCAACCCACTGAGCTGCACCAGCCAGGGCCACATTTGAGTCTTGAAAGGGGAGCAAGAGTCTGGATGAAGAGCCTTGAGTCTAGAAAGATCCTGGCTGGTGTGTGGATACAGGGACACAGGGTGGTGCTGAGCTTGAGGCTAGGTGACAGAGTGAGGCAGGGGTCATTGTACAAGAGTCGGAGTCCCTAGAACAGAAGAGTGAAGTGTCCTGAGAGCATTTGGAATGCTGGGTGGAGAATGGCTGGTAGAGGGCGAGAGTACAGTCGGTTGCAGCTCCCCAGAGGCCCACCTGACAAGGAGAAGAATGGTGCTGTTGTACTTCCACTGTGTGGGGTGGGGGGGCGGTGTTTGCACACATTTACATCCTTCTTTGTCATTCTTGTTACTTGAGTGTAGCTTTTCTTCCTCTCCTTTAGGCATTTATTTAGTGGTTGGGTGGCTTGATCTGAGGGAGGCTAATTAATGGATGAGGTAGCATGCAGTAAACATACTGAGTACCAGCTCATACTAGCTTCATTACTTTATTTTTTAGAGTTGCTGATAATTACAATAATGCACATGGGCATCGGTCCCAGACAGGAAGAGTAATTGTCTGCAAGCAGATCTGGTGTGAGCTGATAATACAGCCTCTATTTACTTTCGAATTTAAATGATATATAAATCATTGGAAAGCTGCCTTGAGATGCCTTTTGACTTGCCTTGAATTTGGAGAGGGTGGGGCTTTTTCAGATTTTTGTTATTTTCACAGTTGTTTTATTGGATATTAGAAGTAAAACTGAGTTGTGACATTAAGATTGGTATCCTGCACCTAGTAAACATAGTAGTTAGCAGAATAGCATACAGGTATTGCTAATTGTATTTTAAAATGTGAATTTGCTTTTTCTCTGATCTGTGAAAGTCATTCTGGCAAATGGTCTTGTTACTTTAATCATTTCACCCTGTGAAGGTTTAGAAAACACACCCCTATAAAAATTCCTTCAGTCTTGCACACACTATTTAGTACACTCTTAGTAATAACTGTTTAAGTGATACTAGCCATTGGGTTCAAAGCTGAAGCCCAAGTTCACACCATTTAGATCACCTTATATTAATACTCAAGCCTCCTGGCTTTCTGACCCCTGTGTTCAAAGTATGACAGATTACTGCTTAGCTTTGGAATCATGCACAGTCTTATTCAGGGAAGCCGTCTTTGTTTCCCAGCCATGCTTCTTAGGTATCCAGAGTTTTAGGAAAAGTAGAGTTTTATCTGTTGTAATGCAAACCAAAATCCAAAACTTATATTGTAGGTGTCGTTTATTGTGATATCTAAAATTTGGGTAGTGTCATATTTAGATTGTGCATAAGCAACAACTGAGGTCAAGAGAGGGAGCAAATAACTTCCATGATGTTCACTAGCTAGTAAGTAGAGGAACTGTCCCTTAAGAAAAACTCATTCAGAGAAATCGTTCACATCACGCTTTTTTGATCACTGCAGTGTCTCAGTAGTAACTGCAGATTCGTGCTGACCCCACTCCTGTGCCGGCTGACAGCCAGACCCGAGCTAGGACACCAGCAAACTCGCAGTGCTTTTCCTTTAAATAAATAGTAGGGCAGTATTAAATTGTTCATGTAAACGTTTGCCAACTAAATTCCCACAAAATAAAATGTAGAGATTATTGGAGCCTGCTTTAGGCATCCAGTTTAATAGGCAAAAAAGGAACGCGCAGTCTTTTAACCCTATCTCATGCTGTCCTGGATTTGGATTTGAGGAGGATGGCTGGTTTCGAGAGGATTTCGTGTGTTCTTCCCTGTCTGCTCCTGACTTAAGCTCCAGTCTGTGTAATTGCAGCTGGGGAGAATTAAATCTTTAGGGACCAGCCCTATGATAATGATGCTAAGTGCTTGCTCTGAGGTCAGCTTTGCGCCTGGTGCATTATCTTAATTTAATCCCACAACAAGCCTGAGAGGAATATGTATGTTGGTAGCCCTGTTCTACAGATAAAGAAATTTAAAGCCTGGTACTAATAGCCACCAACAGAAGAACTTCTTTGTAACAAGCACTCTTTCAAGCCCTTTGCATGTGTTAACTCATTTAAATCTCAAAGCAGCACAGTGGACTATGGTGTGTGGTTACCTATTATGTTCCATTTTACAGACTTTATAGACAAGGAAACTGGAGTCCAGATTGGTTAGGTGACCTGCCAAGGGTGGCGCAGCTAGTCATTGGTGGGGCTGGGGTTCAGTCACGGTTCGCCTGTTTCTTAAGCCCATGCTCTTCACCGCCAACCACGTGGAGCTCTTCTTCTGAGGTCAGGAGTAGGGAGAGCAGAGGTTCATGGCTGGACAGGCCACATCCTAGTGTCTGCAATCCTGTGGACACCAGTTTACTAGAATTCCTAGTTTATTATGGGAAGTTGGAAAGAAACAGGAGCCAGTAAAAAATTTGAGAATTTTAGATCTGTAAACACTATTCTGCATTTTTAAAAAAATATATAAAACTATTTAGTGTATTTTTCAGTAACTGCTAAAAGACCCCCTGCTTTCATCTCAGAGACACGTACAGGAAGACCTCTCTAAATCTTGGTGCTTGGACCCTTCCCAGTATAACCCAGATGGACGGATGACCAGGGTCCTGTAGAAAGCCCTGGAGGACAGTCTAAGCCACTTCCAGCCTTGGAAATGATACCTCATTGATACTTCAGTATTTAGAGCGCTAATAAAAGCAGGGATTATTTGTATACATTGCTGCCTATGAAAGTAACACCTAACAGCTGGTACGTGTTAGAGGAAGGGTAATGGCCTTTTACATTCGGAGTTTTTTCTCTCCTAACCCTAATCCACCAGTTCTAATTAGAAGTAAGCTCAGACCTGGCTGGTTTAGCTCAGTGGATTGAGTGCTGGCCTGTGAACCAAAGGGTCGCCTGTTTGATTCCCTGTCAGGGCACAGGCCTGGGTTGCAGGCCAGGTCCCCAGTAGGGGGCACACAAGAAGCAACCACACACTGATGTTTCTCTCCCTCTCTCCTTCCCATCTCCTCTCTCTAAAAATAAATAAAATCTTAAACAACAAAAACAAATGTAAGTTCAGATGTAAAAAGATGACAGTGAGTTTCAGCTGGTGTAATACAAATGGTCATTTTTTTAAAAAAGATTTTATTTACTTATTTTAGAGGGGAAGGAGAAAGAGAGAGAGAGAGAAACATTGGTGTGCAGTTGCTTCTCACTTGCCCTCTACTGAGGACCTGGCCTGCAACCCAGGCCTGTGCCCTGACAGGGAATCAAACAGGCGACCCTTTGGTTCACAGGCCAGCACTCAGTCCACTGAACCACACCAGCCAGGGCACAAAAGGTCATTTTTAAGAACAGATTTTCCTTAGTTTGCTGTTACAACAGAAAAATACTTGATAAGAATCCTGCTATTTTGTAAACAGTGGGTTGAAATGTTTGAGGCTTGGATTTTTTTTTTTCCCCCAGTTGAAAGCTTCACTTTTGTTCTGTTGATGAAGATACTTTAAAGGCCCCCAAACTCCCTTGGACAGTAACACAAATGAACTTTCTTATATCTTAGGCTCTGGGTGGAGTTGTAACAGTCCACCCATTGGAGAGAAAGCAAACATAATGTTTAACACAGGGGATTTTACGTTAGAGTGTGTGCTCCTGCGCTCAGCGTCAATAGTGGCTTTTTCAGGGGTTGGGCCTGCTCGCACTGGGAGACTAGTTGCCCGTCTCTCGACAGATTGAAACCATGTGATCGTGATTGACTTTCAGGCAGGTAGTGAATAGGATTAAAAATCCACACCTGTTTATTTCGAACTAATTTTAGAGTTTAAAAAAAGTTACAAAAATAGTACAGAGAGTTCCCCTGCCTCCTTAACCCACCTCCCTTAATATTGACATCTGACAAAACCACAACACCCTTGTCCACACTGGGAGGAGATGGATATTGGTACAGCACAGTTAACAGATTTGCAGACCTTATTCCAACAAGTGTTCCAGTTTTCCCATTAACGTCCTTTTCCCTGTTCCAGCTCCTGCTCAGGCCCCACTTTGCACATACTTGTCATTTCTCCTTAGCCTTTCCCCAGTCTGTAACAGGTCCCCAGTCTCTCCCTCAGCCTTTCCTCGGTGGTATTCTCCAGCGTCCTCTTGGTGGGGTAGGGTGAGGTGAACATTGGGACTCCGCTGGGAAGTGACTTGTCTTCCCTTCTGTCGTTCGTTCAGCATCTTGGGGGGAGCTACTTTGAAACCATGGATTTTTAAAACTTTGTTCAATTAAGTAAATCTTAGGTGCCACAGATTGAAGTCATTTTAGTTTACAAATTATGAAGTAGCATTTACCACTCTGAACAAACAGGAAGCGAGTTCGTAAGGAGGGTTTTTGCATCCATTAATAGGTTGTCGTTTTACTGACTTTAATTTTAAAAGGTCTTTGAGTACCAGTGCTGTGTCTTTCAGTTATCACCAGCATGCAGGTAGTAAATAGATGTCCCAAAGGTGCTTACCATTGCTCTTATTGTTCAGTCTTCATAAGAACCAGAACGGTGTTGCCCTGGCTGGTGTGGCTCAGGAAACTGGGCACCGGCTGGCAAACCAAAAGGTCCCTGATTCAGTTTCCAGTCAGGGCACATGTCTGGGTTGTGGGCCAGGTCCCCCTGGTCGGGAGCATGCTAGGGGCAACCAGTTGATGTCTGTCTCACACATCGGTGTTTCGTCTCCCTCTCCTTATCCCCCTCCCTTCCCCTCTCTCTAAAATTAATAAATAAGGCCTTTAAAAAAAGAACTAGAACTGTATTAACTTGACTTCCCAGGGAAGCTTGGACACCTGTCCCCTCCCTTCCCCTCTCTCTAAAATTAATAAATAAGGCCTTTAAAAAAAGAACTAGAACTGTATTAACCTGACTTCCCAGGGAAACTTGGACACCTGTGAGGCTATAGTGCAGCACCTTCCTATCCAAAGAGATGTGATTCACTCAATCATGGCATTGAACCTCCTCCTTTAGAAGCCTCTCTCCTCCACGGCAGACACTTTCACAACCCTGGGGCCAGATCAGGTTCTAGGGTAGGAGCTCCAAGGAGGGAGGAAGTAAGGGGCTTACCTGTTTGCTTGGATTCGGAGGCTGCATTGGTCCTGGGCCCCTTGGAATGGAGGGAGGGCCTAGGTGGCCTCAGTGCTGCATCTCTAGAGGTGGTGATTACGGGGCTGGGGATAAGTTGGGTTCAGACTTGTGTTTATTTATTGCTTTAAGCCATTCCATGTTTTCTACCAAGTTACTGGAAGCAGTGTTTACCAAGTTGAATTTCTATCCTTAGATAGCTAAACTCTTTTCCCTGAGCCAAATTAATAAAATGGAATTTCTTATCAAGAATGAATTATTAAGTAAAATGGAAGGCACTGGGCTAGGAAAGCAATTGATGCAATTTGTTTTCAAAGCCTTCAAAGTGCTGCGACGAGCATAGATCACAGGGACGGGCTTAAGTGCCAGCGCATGGGGCATTAATTTTCTCTCAGAGTGGATTCCAGGTTCGCAGGATGTCAGAAGTGCTGACTGGGCAGTGAAGTCCCATTTGTAACATGTTAGATTAGGAAACAGATTGATTTATACGTTGATGTAATGGATCAAGGCACAGTGTGCTTAAGAAAACGGAGAGCCCATTAAATAAGAGCGTTTTCAGAGTAAAGAAGTACAAACATAACAGAAAAAGATCCTATTGTACTCTAGATAGGTTGGGGCAGGTTGGATTGGTTGATTCGCAGACATGGTCCGCAGAGGCTTTTTATATTTCAGATGATACCTTCCTGAGAGTCTCTTATGACCACAAGGATTAATCTTTCTGAACTCAGAAGTGAACCACTGCAGCGTATTAGCTGTCTGGAATGATTCCAGTGATTTCTCCTTTTTCCGGGTAACTGATGTGAGGAGCTGTTGCAGCCCAGCTTCCTCTTCCTGTCACTTAACCTCTGGTGTTTCAGACCCTCTTCAGGGAAGGTGATGCCGACCATCTCCACACAAAGATCAGATGCACATGTCACTGCTGCCCTGACCTCAGTGGTTGACCCACAAACTGGGTGCTTATGCAGTTGGAGCTCCTGTGGTCTTCAGCCAACAGCCGTAACGAAGAACACGTGCAGTGTGATCTTTGGTGCAGATAGATGGTGGCCTGTGCGGTTCTGACCACTGCACAGCTGTGGCTTGGGGGACCTCCCAAAACTGACTGACCCTTTGTCTTACCTGTATTCATTTTTGGAATATAAGAGGAAATAAATCCCCACCCCACACCCGAAATCCTATTTGTTTAATAGCTGCCTTTAATGTTAAAAATGCACATGGCCACAGAAAATGTAAGAAACACTCTTCAATGTCTTTCAGATACAACTGTGGCAGTTCATATATAGCAGGGTTAGGAAACTATTTTTGACCTGTTAGTTTGGCTTTCTTGATTGCATATTTATGAAGTCTTCCTGCTGCTGCTGGTTTTTTTTCCATTTATTTTTGTCTGGGCCTTTGAAATAGGAAAAAATGAATTTGAGAGGAGCACTGGTTTCAATACACAAAAGTGTCCCGGAGGCTTTCTTGCCTTTGTCTCTGTGTGTGCCCATGTATACAGGCCCATTTCCCCCATGCCATAGCCCAAGTTTCTAGCTGTGATCCCTAGACATGGCTCCTGGAAGAAGACTGGCCACCAGAAGAGGCATTTAGGTTCACATCTTGAACTCATTGTGAGAATTAATATATTTGTCTTGTACACCCTTACACCGTTCAGTGATTTCTTTTGATTAAACATGATTAGTGTTCCTTTCCACAGATACCTTTCAATGCTTTTTTCTTTCTTTGGGGGAGATAGGACTTGACACCAGTCTTTGGCTCCACATGCAGCTTACACCGAAGACACAGGATCTGCCTCCTACTTTCATAAGTCATCGCTCGATAGGGTTCCAATCGATGCTAGTTAATAAAGTTGCTAATTGTTCTCCTTGTTGGGTTTAATAGCTGTTTTTTCAACCTGGATTGATCTAGTCAACATTTTACTTCCGAATTCGCTGCCTCCCAGCTCTCCAACAGGAGTTTGTGCTTCCTTCTCTTGCGCTAGTAGAAAACAGACTAATACTCATAAGTTTCAAAGCAGAACATGCCGGGTGGTAAATTTGTTATGGAAAAAGATGATAGTGTATTTCAAAATTGAATTCAGGCTCCTGATTGGAAGGGGCATTCCTGTCTGTGTCGTACGTCAACACACAGATGAATAGGGATTGCTTAGAAAGTACACATTTTCCATAGACTCGAAGTCAGATCTACCCTTTCTGTTAAAGGAAAACCATTTTACGTTCATTGCTCCTTTTTTTAAAGATTTTATTTATTTATTTTTAGAGGGAGGGGAAGGTAGGGAGAAGGGGAGAGAAATACCTACAGGAGAGAGAGACATCGATCGATCGGTTGCACTATCAGGGGACTGAATCCGCAACCCCAGTATGTGCCCTGACCAGGAATCCACCTGCAGCTTCTCACTTTGTAGGATGATGCTCAACCAACTGAGCCACACCAGTCGGGGCTAATTGCTCTTTTTAAAAAGAACAATATAATAAACCATGCAATCTAACCCTATTCCTCACCTCCCCCAAGAGATGCAACCATCAGTGTTGGCATATTTCCAGATGTTGGGTTGCCTCTTACTTTTCCTGGTGCAAGTGGCTCTGCAGGGGCCTTACTGGCACCATGCCTAGGTGTTATTCTTACCTGTATCTTGTGAGTCGTTAGTGGCTATGGTCTTTCTTGAAAGAGAATACTAACCTAAGAAAGACTTTATGCAATAGTTGATTATTTTTACCAAACACAAGATAAAATTGTTCATGAAATTCCTTGTAGTGTTCTGTTTTCAGTGACTGACACCATCACTTACTGAATAACACTAACCAGACTTGACGTCTTCCTCTCCCGCCTAGTTAATCTGTCCCCACGTCTTGCTTGTTTTGCTCTCTGTGATCTCTTGAATCTCTCTCTCCACTACCCTCCCTAGCCCAAGATACCCTGTCTCCCTTTGGGACTGCGCAGCTCCAGCCTCCTGAGCCATTTCCCTGCATGCACTTGTTATTCCTTTCGGTCTGTTCTTCACCCTGCGACCAGCGAAAGCATCGGAGCTACATGTTGACGTAGTAACTTCGTGCTTAGAGCCTCTCCTTACACATCCAGTGATAAAGACCAGAATCCTTTCTTAGTTTACAGACTGTCCGGTCTTGGCCCTGCAGGCCTCTCTCCTCCCTTCTCTACCGCTCTCTACCTTCCCTCCACTTGGCGTGCTGAAAGCTCTGCTCTGCTCTACTCAAGTGCCATTCTCTTCAGGAAGCCCCCCTGATCACCCTATTATCCAAGCCTAAGGCAGACTCCCTCTCTGTGCTTCTTCCCTACCGTGCATTCTTTTCCTTCCTGGACACATCATCACACCCTTTGGTGTGTAGACGGCTGCACTAGACCGCAAGGCCCGTGAGAGCGGGACGGTGGGGACCGTAACGCTGCTCACCTCTGTGTCCTAAGCATTTAGTTTGTTTCTTCACATAATAGTAACTGCTCAGTAAAATTTTGTGTGAGTGAATTGAGTAAAATTACTGGGGTTTTAGGCATTTTATACTTTTGTGGTTTGATGTATTAAGGAATGGGAAGTAGACTTGCTTGTATTATAGAGGAGACAACAAGTTAGGCTATAGGTTCCCAAGTCAGAAATATCCAGATGGGGATTGGGGGTAGATTTCTCATTGACTTTTCACTTTGGTCTTGTACACCCAGAGTTCATTTTTTATTCTGGCCTGGCTCCTGGGAAAAGGATTTGTTTATGACATAAAAATAGTAAACAATGAAGATTTTTTTTAAAAGATCAAGCCCTGGTTGGTATGGCTCAGTGGATTGAGCACCGGCCTGCGAACCAAAGGGTCGCTAGTTTGATTCCCAGTCAGAGCACATGCCTGGGTTGCCGACAGGTCCCCCAGTTGGGGACGCCTGCAAGGTAACCACACATTAATGCCTCTTTCCCTCTCTTTGTCCCTCTCTTTCTCTAAAAATTAATAAAATTGAAAAGAAAAGAAAGGAGTTACATTAAAAAAGATCGATTCTACTGTCACAAACAACTGAATGACTGTAAACCTGTGTTTTTGCCCCTTCTTTGGTAGGCTCTTGCAGCCAATGCTGGAACAGGGTTTGCTGTCGCTGAACCCCAAATCGCAATGTTTTGTGGAAAGCTAAATATGCATGTGAACATTCAGACTGGGAAATGGGAACCTGACCCCACAGGCACTAAGAGCTGCTTTGGAACAAAAGAAGAAGTTCTTCAGTACTGTCAGGAGGTAAGAGTGTTGCCAAAAGTTAAAACCACTTTTTTTTTCTGGGTTAAATGTTAACCTGTTTGCCTTAGAAATGGATACTCTGTCATTCGTCTCTTTTGACCTAAGACCAAGTTGGTGATGACAGGTGCACTGGGCCTATTGTTTCTAAGTGTATGTATGATACGATTGAGACTTCTCGAGGCTTCTGCCATTGTGTGCTGTGCGCTTGTGCTTTCAGGAGTTCTGCAGAAGCTTGGCAGGCGCCCCAGCAGTCCAGCCTGGTCCTCTTGGCTTCCACTCGTTACGGGAAGAAGCAAAGCAAAATAAGCCATGTGTGTGCTTGTGTTTTCCATTTGCTGTAAATGAGCATCTCAGGTCTGATTCAACTTGGTTTTGGGTCAAAACTTGACCGAGAAAAGGATCTAAGATGTTTGACCTTCTTACTTAGCAAGACTGGCACATAGGGCTGGGGTCAAGCATTATTCTGTATTACATTAACAGATGTTTCCATAGACTTGCCTCTTAAACATTTTAGTTCATGAACTCAGCCCCTTACACATACCCTACAAGTGGCTTTGATACCTGATAGATTTTGGGGACTAACAGCTTGCTGCTTTTGTATGTCCTTGAATAAAGATTTTTTTTTTTTTTTTTTTAAGAGAATGCATTAATAGTCAGAAATCTGTCAGAAGAAAACTAATTGTTGCAGTTATCTTTTTACTTGGAGAGTTTATCTGGAGCTGGGGGCAGTAGAGTGGAACTGTGGATTTGTAGATGGGATAACAGTGACGCTGAGTAAACACTCATCCTTACTTGCGAGCGAATGTCCACTTGTTACGGACCAAGTCAGTTTATGGTGAGTGTGTTCCTCTCCCGTGCAGATGTACCCAGAGCTACAGATCACCAATGTGATGGAAGCCAACCAGCCGGTCGGTGTGGACAATTGGTGCCGCAGAGACAAAAAGCAGTGCAAGAACCACATTGTGATTCCTTTCAAGTGTCTTGGTGAGTGTTGTGCAGACATTCTTGGCTATTTCTCAGGAAGTGGGGTTCCTCATTTTCTCTTGGCTCATCTACATCTGTTGAGAACCTGAGGGCTACAAAGATTTACTGTGGGACTTTTCTGTTTTGAATAGTTACCGCTTTCTGCGTCAGCAGTTGACTTAGATGGTCGCTCTCCCTCTCCCCTCGTGGGCATCCTTCTGTCTTTTAAGGAGGAGCCCTTTCCACGGCCCTGAAGGGGAGTGCTGCCTGCAGGACACGCCAGCTTTGCCCGCTGTGGCAAGCCTGCAGTTTTACAGTCGTGCGCTGAGTGGTGCTGAACGACGCAGCCCGTAGACACAGCGTTAATGTTACATGTTGTGGGTGGTTCCATAGATACACATAAACTTAGCCATGAATTTGACCTTTTCCCTTCTCTCCCTTCTTTAAAACCTATCCGAGAATGGAATACATTGCTTTTCTCATTTTCACATGCAGCAAAATAACAGGAAGAAGAGTCAGCGTAGCGATGCCTTTGTTTTCGAAGTGCTCAGTAGGAGGGAAGAGGGACACTGCCTGTGCTTACCATCGTTTACTATACAGTGGAGCACCATGCAGTAGAGTGAGGCTTGGGAACATTTTTTTGGTGTGGTTTAAGGATGTTCTTGCATTTGGCTGCAAGAAATCTCTGGGCTTCTGTTCATCAAGTTATTTGTTGCCATTTTTTAAATTTGACAATCTAAAGGAAAAGATGTCAGCCTCTGTCTAAATAGCCAGGTATTGCATGTTTTAAAAATTGTTGTGGCACACTGGTTGAAAATCATTGTTACAGAGTATAGGCCAGTTTACCTTATAGAATGCCTTGCAGTTTGGGTTTGTCTTACTCCTTTTGACTTACGCATTTTTGAAAGTTTTATTACAGAAATGTTCTTGCTGCATCATGTTAGGCGTTTCATGATGTCTGTTTCATTAGTGGTCGTAGTTTTATCACCTGGCTAAGGTGATGTCTGCATTCGTTTGTTTCACGATGGACTCATTGTCCCGATTTGGCCAGTGGGAGCCCCTTCATGCTGGCTTCGGCATGTTTTTACCATGTCCCTGTCATTCTTTGAAAGCTTCCTTCCTTTCTGGTATAAAAAGATGCATTAGGCTTATCCTATAGTTTTCTACCCCACCCCTGTGCCTGAGACATTTCTTTAAGAAGGCCTGGTTTCACTTAGTAGGGAAGAAAGAATATTTAGAAGCCGAGATCTGGGCATTAGGTATGCTTACTGCTATTACAGCGTTATTGCTTCTGGTTTACTGAAGAGACAGAGCTAAGAAATATTATGTGTGTGTACATTACGTGCATACATGAATCTATTTGCTATGTCTGTGTGCATATATTAAAAACAATGAGCTCATATCGGTACTTAGAATTCTGTTATCTTCAGTATATATGTTTTATTTTTTAGAAGAGGGGAAGGGAGGGAAAGAGACATTGATCAGTTGCCTGTAGCATGTGCCCTAACTGGGGACCAAACCCACAACCCAGGCATGTGCTCTGACTGAGAATCAAACCAGTGACCTTTTGATTTGTGGGATGATGCACACCGCTGAGCCCCACTGGTCAGGGCTCTCTTCAGTATATTTTTAAAACTTTTCTCAATATCCCCTGTAAATAACAGTCTCTCTGATTTTTAAGAATAGCTGTGTTGATATATGATTCATATACTGTATGTTTAATTCACCTATAGTTTAATGGTTTATAGTACGTTTTCTGAAATTATCCATCTGTACTCAGCTCTTTTAACATACAAACTGTACTAGAAAATAATAGTCAAAAGTGAGAGTCTTGCATATTTTATTCACCAGGAGTAACCACAGTGAGCCCTTTCATACATATTAAAGTGAATACCATGTGTTGCCATAAAGAGAGAGATGGGAGTGTGGTTGGCTTCAGCCT
Organism: Glossophaga mutica; assembly: GCA_039655065.1. NCBI lineage: Eukaryota > Metazoa > Chordata > Mammalia > Chiroptera > Phyllostomidae > Glossophaga > Glossophaga mutica. Next base: position 26,385,949 of record CM077310.1, read on the forward strand.
TGAAACCCATTTTCAGTCTGGCTGCCTAGCAAATCCAAAGCATAGGCAGTCCAGTAGGATAGGGGGAGGAGAACTGAGAGAAGATGGGTTGAGTCTATATGAGTTGGGTGCCTCTATTAATTGGTTTGGATGTTCCAGGGGCCTTATCTGTATACTCACACACTGTTTTCTGTTGTTTTTGTGAGGTTGAGGAGAAGGATGTGTCTTGATTAGGATGCTTGAGAGCAATTTGAGGATGAATTTGGGTTGCTAGCAATGTTTGCATCAAATCTGATGTTACACGTAGACATCTCTGTGCCTGTCGTTTAACTCTGCTCTCTTCTGAGAGCATGTGACTCTTGTAACTGATATTTAGTGTTTGGGTGACACTGATTAACAAAATTATACAGGTTTCAGGTGCACAATTCTACATGTCATTTGGTGAGAAGTTACAGTTCAGTCTTCTCAAAATGAACCTTCTGTCTCCCGTTAGTACTAATTGCCTCCTGCTTATCTGTAAAAATTTATCTAAATACATAGAGCGGATCCGATTAGTAGGGAGGTGCTGGTGATATGTGAAGACACAAAACTGCTCCTATTTGTGGGGAAGGAGTTAGTCATCTCTGACGTCTATGTACAGACTGGGTGCTGCACTAAAGGAAGGGAGCTTTCCAGGCTCAGAACAGTGTTTGTGTTGGGTTGTTTTGGAGGAGATATGGACAGGCGGTGTTACTGCGATGTGCAGACTACCGAAGGAAGTTTGCACAGTCCAGCTCTGCGGCGCAGTCTTCAGTACCTGTACCCTGGTATCTCAGAGCAGCTTACCGGTCTGCTGCAGGTGTCCATTTGCAAGTGACCATGTGAAACATACATACGAACCGTCTTTCCTGTGACATCCCCATGGTGCTCCGCTGTGCACAGGTACCATTATGGAAGGAATTCCCTGTTTGTGGGCATTTAGGTTGGTTCCTTTTTTTATATTAACAACACTATAATGAATATTTTTGTTCACTTGCTAAATATTTCCTTAGACTATATTCTTAGAATTGCATTCATAGAATCAAAGAGTATTCTTTGTTTTTCCATTTTTATATTTTAGATTATTTTAAAATTCAATGGTAGTAATTCTCTTCTGGTTTTTAGAGGTCAGAGAGATTAAGTCATTCATTAAATAGCTAGAGATTGGTGGCATTTAGCTATTTTTAATTTTTTCCTTACTAAATTTACTGGGGTGGCACTGATTAACAAAATTATACAGGTTTCAGGTGCACAAAATCTATACATCAATAAGTGTTAGAGAGGATGTGGAGAAAAGGGAACCCTTGTGCACTGTTGGTGGGAATGCAGACTGATGCAGCCACTGTGGAAATAGTACGGATTTTTCTCAAAAATTTAAATTGGAACTGGTTTATGACCCAGCGATTTCACTTCTGGGTACATATCCAAAGAAACCCAAAACTAATTGGGAAGACTGTATGCACCCTTATGTTCATTGCAGCATTATTTACAATAGCCAGGTTGTAGGACAGCCCTGACCAGTGTGGCTCAGTTGGTTGGGCATCACTCCACAAAGTGAAAGGTCACCGATTCAATTCCTTGTCAGGGCACATGCCTGGACTGCAAGTTCAGTTCCTGGTCAGGCCCTATACCCTCTGGTTGGGGAGGTTATGAGAAGCAAGCAATGGGTGTTTCTCTTACACATTGATGTTTCTCTTCCTCTCGCTCTTCCTCCCTTCTCCTCTCTCTAAAAATCAATAACAAAAAGTTGTAGTACATATATGCAAGGGAATATTACTCAACCAATTTTAAAAAATGAAATCTTTTACTATTTGCAACAGCATTGATGGACCTAGAGGATATTATGCTGAGCTTTTTATTTTTAAAAAATTTTAGACCTATAGAGAAAAATGTAGTAGTTGATTACCAATATACCCTTTATGTAGGTTCTTCAGTTTTGCCTTATTTATCTGCCTCATTATGTGTGTCTTATATAGTTTTTGCTGTTGTTAAACTATTTGAAAGTAAGCCTAGACATGGTGATAGTTCACCTTGTAGTACGTTAGCCTGTTTCTTCTCAGAGCAAGGACATTGTCCTGTAACCGTGACACCACGATCACACTCTGAACGATTTTCCTAACTGTCCAAAGGATGTCCTTGATAGCTGCTTTTTGAAAAGGATCACATGTTATATTTGATCTAGAACAGTTTCTTATCTAAATCTTTTTGGGGGGCGGGGGGCGGCATCTGGTTGATTGTAAAGTTTGTGTACAAGTTCAACCTCCCTAGAGCCTTCAGGACCATTTGTTTAGCAGAGTATGCCTCCATTTGAATTTGTCTTACTGTTTTATCATGTGTAGATTGAAATGACATGTTTTGGTAGAAAGACTGTAGGTAATATGTTTTTCTTAGGATATCACATATGTCAACTTGTCCATGATTGGTGATTTAAACTGGTCACCTGGTTAAAGTAATGTCTACCAGAGCTTTCCATTACCAAGACTTACCTGTTCCCTTTGTAAGTAGCTCTGCATTGATTACTCATTTACCAGTGAATCAGTTACTACAACGGTGGTTGGCCTTAGAGCTAGGCGTCTTTAGGCACACAGAGGGCTCATGTAATTAAGATTCATCTGCACTTTAGGAGAATACCCAGTCTTAGTGTCCTGGGCGTTTTGTTATTAGAACCCATATGACCAGAAATACGGGAGTCGAGGGCTAGGAATGCTGTGTGTGTGAGATCCAGCTGGGGGAGAACGTGCGCGCGCGTCATAGGGTCATAGCAGGGAGTCCTATTCCTATTCTCTTGTCGTGTGTCGTGTGGCTCTGTATCTGGGAGCAGTGGAGTCTGGGATAAGTGAGCATAGTCCTGGGCTTGATGGTCATAATGGAGTGTTGAGCTCCTGGGGCTGGCCGTTTGGAGCAGTGTTCACTTGGCCTTTGAAGAATGAGAGATACAGCACCTGCCTGCACCTGACTTTGTGGCTGTAATAATCTGCAGTGAGGGGTGTTTTCACTGATCCAGAGTCAGGATCAGATTGGCTTTTGACAAAGTTCCTCTTTTCCAGTGGGCGAGTTTGTAAGTGACGTTCTGCTAGTCCCGGAAAAGTGCCAGTTTTTCCACAAAGAGCGGATGGAGGTGTGCGAGAACCACCAGCATTGGCACACGGTCGTCAAAGAGGTAAAAGAAGGGGTGGGAAAGTCGTGTTGCTTTCTGCTAGGAGGGAAAGTAGCATTTTCCTCCAAACCTCACCATGATTTTAAATTAATTTCTCTTTTTCCCCTTCAAAGTTAGCAGGTACTTTGAAAATTAATAGTATTTGGGGAAAGAATTGATGTTTTTGTGGGGAAGTTCCGTGTTGACAATCCAGGCCCTCAAGTTAAGGACATTAAAAAAGACTTTTTGGCAAGGATGCTCTCAGCAGGGCCCCCAGGAAGGCCATTCCACACCCTGAGTTCTTGGGGTGGGAATTGCCAGTTATGGGAATTTGGTGTCTGCTCACATATACTGACAGGACTGGATGCCACTTCATCCTGTAGTGGGGAGAGATGATAGCCTTCCTTAACACTACTCTTCTTGAGTTAAGCTGGGTCTCCAGTCTGTTCTTCTTTGGTCACACCAGTGAGGAGTGTAAATGAGAGGTGGTCACTCCAGCTGGTGTTGATCATTGCTAGAAGAGTCTCCCTTTCCTTAATTTTTCTGGCTTTGGATGTTCATCATTTGGGGCCCAGATAAGCAAAACTTGTACATCTTAAAATCATAACATCACAACTCTTTGACAGAAAATCTGTGTCCATGAGAGAGAGCATGAGGTAGTGATTTTATCAGGGTTTCTCTTGGCTGCGCCTGGGAACGGGGTGTGTTCTGATGTTGGTTCTGTGGGTTTTTTGTAGGCCTGTCTGACCCAGGGCATGACTTTGTACAGCTACGGCATGCTACTGCCCTGTGGCGTGGACCAGTTCCACGGCACTGAGTACGTGTGCTGCCCTCAGATGAAAGCCGTGCAATCCGCTGTGTCCAAAGAGGAGGAGGAGGTGGAGGAGGAGGAGGAGGAGGAGGAGGAAGGAGAGGAGGAGGAAGAGGAAGACTATGAGATCTATAAGAGGTGAGCTCTTGCCCTGAACCTGTGAGCTCGCTCTGCCAGGGGCTGCGGGCTGCGGGCTGCTGGCGGAGTGGGCCTTGCCTGGCTTGGGCTGGAGCTGAGCCAGTGTGCATTTCATCTCAGCCGGAGCTGGTCATGGGAGTGCCTGTGGCTGTAGCCTCTTGTTATTCCAGGCTGCAGTATTTTCTATAGGTTAACGTGGTCTCTGTCCACTAACTCCCCTTTTGCTCATGAGGCTGAGCAGAGGGCTTTAGTGGCACAGTTAATTGCAAGCTAAGCTTGCTTCCTGTCTCTGTTTTCATGCATTTCAGAACAGGGAAGGGAATTGTTGTGTTTTGTCACAGGAACTGCTGTTAACCTTCCTTTTGTACTGTGACCTTTAGTGAATTTCCTACTGAAGCGGATTTGGAAGACTTCACAGAAGCCGCTGTGGATGAAGATGGAGAGGATGAGGAGGAAGAGGAGGAAGCGGTGGAAGATCATGATTACTACTACGACAACTTTAAAGGAGATGACTACAACGAAGAGAACCCAACAGAACCCAGCAACGATGGGACCATTTCAGGAAAGGAAGTGACCCACGATGTGAAAGGTAACCCGATACAGAGCAGTGGTGGTCAAATCCATATGGTAATGATTTGCTTAGATTTTTGTACTGCATCCCTCACAGATAAGTCACAGAAGGAGAGGTGGGGTGTGCTCCTGTGAGCCAAAGGGCAAGTCACATCTTCAGTGGGCGGGGGGGTGCCAGCCTAGCAGCAGTGGCTGGGCCGCGGCAGAGCCTGCTGATTGGCACCTCCCAGGGGAGGTGTCCCGAGTTGAATCAGAACACTTTTCTGCATTGTAAGGACGTAAGTGGAGAATAAGAGAAGCAACGTGGCCTGCCCTTGGGCAGAGTTCTTCCGCATCTGGCTTGAGATGTTCTCTGCTGAAGGGGTGCTGCCCCTGTTCCTCAATACTGAGAAAGCCGTGACCTCGTGGAATAGAAATCCCTGCCTTGGTTCTTCTCTTTCCGAGGATGTTCCAGCCTGTAGGCTGCCCCGTCTGTCCATTAGAGAGGTGGCTGTGGTGGGAAGAGTGAAATTAAGGACCCTGGTGAGGGAGTAGAGCCAGCAGTGTTTTCATCTTCTCAATTAAAAAGAAGTTGTGACGGCTCTAGAACCATTTCCACACAACCTCCTGCTGGTTGTGTGTTTGAAACCAATTAAGATCTGAAGAATTATCTGGGGCCCAACTAGGGGGAAATTACTTACTGAGTCTAGAAATTTATGGTTCACCTTGGAGAACCTAAAAATGTGCACTCATCCTTACCAGAGGCTTAAGTAGTGTTTACCGTGGTTCTTATCACGACCACAACCTGTTCACCTGCCTTCCCTTTGGGCCTTGATTCCTCCAAGATAGATCAGGCAAGTATCTCCACCTAACAACAGATCGGCAACCTGGGGCTCATGGAGCTGTGAAGTAAGGCATTCCTCTGTCCGCCTGTACATCGGCCTGCACTCAAGATAGCACCAAAAATATTTTCAGTTTCTCGGTGTCTGCATTGCCTTCAAATGGGAAATGACTACATCGTCAGAAATGACCAGCTTGAGCTCGTGAGACAGTGAGCCAGGGCGTTGGGGTCCTGTCCAGTCTCGGTCTTCACCGGCGTTAAGCATCATCACCCGGCCCTTCCTCCTCACCCGGCCCAGCCCTTGCGGTCCGTAGCATTGTGAAGCATCTGAAGCTGCTGCCTCTGTCCTGCTGACATTCTGACCATTTTCACACAGCTGTCTGCTCCCAGGAGGCGATGACGGGGCCCTGCCGGGCCGTGATGCCCCGGTGGTACTTCGACCTCTCCAAGGGAAAGTGCGTGCGCTTTATATATGGCGGCTGCGGAGGCAACAGGAACAATTTTGAGTCTGAGGATTATTGTATGGCTGTGTGTAAAACGATGAGTAAGTCCTGCCACGCTGGCTCTGTGCAGCAGATTGTCCTGTCCAGCATTCTGTCTTTCCTGGCCGTCCACGTGACTGCATCTGTGTAGTGCTCCCTGCCCACATGGGTGTTTGCTGTTGGTCGTTTTTCCCCATCTTGTGCTTTCTAGATCTAGGCTTGCTTTCCTGTGGGCCGTCGTCAGCTGAGTTCTCCATGTCCTGTGCTCTCTGTGGGTCTGGTGGCGGTGGTGGTGGTGGTGGTAGTGTGTTTCCTTCCTGGTACCATGGGTGCGTCCGGGGGCTTGCTCTTTCTCATTCCTCCGTGTAGACTGCAGGCCCCCAGAGTGCTTTGTGTTGGTTTGGAAGGCAGCCATGACCTCCGTTGTCTCTGTTGAAAGGCACAAAGGGGTAAGAAGATTGGCCATGAGTTCTGCACATGATCATTTCCAGGCTTTGCCTCTCATTCTTGTCCTTGACCTGTCCTATTGCTGACCCCCGTAGTGTGCACTCTCCAAAACAGTGCTAATGGGGTACTGTGGGGACCCAGAATATCGAAGCATCTTGCTTTATGTACTCTAGGGAGGGAGCAGTTGCCTTCTATATTTTGGCAACACTGCATCATGCAGAGATGGAGGTAGTGAAGGAATTTTACTTCATGAGTTCTTTGGTCACAAAGGAAACTCAGGGCTTCGTTGAGTTGGGTTCATTTAGGTAAAATTTTGTTTTTCTCCACGCTTACCCCTTTTCCTTTTTAAGACCCTCTTTCTCTTACTTGGGTTTGGAAAGTCCTCCATCTAAGCAGTCTTTCCTTGGTTCCTGTCCCGGAATTTCTTAGAATAAAGAGTTGCTGTCTATTCCTGGTGTTTTTGGTTGTAGCTTCTGGAAGTTTTCGTGCAAACACCTTCTTGGTCCCTCTGTCTTCCCCCACCGCAGGCCTCCGAAACCTCAATGTAACGTGGGGTGCCTTCCACACTTCCCCTCCAGCTGCTGCTCTCTAGACAGGCTATTTTTATTGGATACAATTGAAAATGTGAAAAAAAAAAGTGAATCCTTTAGCAGAAATTTTTTTACTCAGGAAAGATGTAGGGATAGAAATTGAGTTTCTGCTTTGTAAAACTACTTAAACGAAGAGGCAACAAAACACTGTTTGGGCTTGAAGTCTGAGGGAGGGACCCACGATCTTGTAAGCTCTTATCGCATATGCAGGTGGTGGTCTTTCCTCCAGGGATCAGGGAGTTTGTGCCTTAAGACACTGTGGAACAGCAGTTCTTTTTTATTTATTTTTTATTGAATTTATTGGGGTAGCGTTGGTTAATAAATTATATAGGTTTCAGATGTACAATTCCGTAATATACCATCTGTATATTGTATGGTGTGTTCACCACCCCAAGTCAAGTCTCCGTCCATCTGGAGCAGCAGTTCTTCAGAGCAGTAACAAAGTCTGCAGAGTTAATTGTAGCTCCCTGTCAGTTAGGATGGGTAGACCTGCCGAGGAGCAGCTGTGCTCTTGTGCTTTTGGGGCCCCTGGCTGGAGTGCTTCAAAAGCCTAGCAACATCACTTTCTGGTGGTCAAGTTTGCATCCCTCCTCGAAGGGGATTCAGTTGGGCCAATGAGCTGGTTGTTTTCACAGGGACGGAGGGATGTGGTTCCAGGTGTGAGCCTGTCTGTCTTCAGAACCAAACCTCTAGGCTGCCGCCCCTTTCTCTTCCTGTCTCCAGAGGGAGGAGGCGGCTTGTGTTGTCCGTATCCAGCCTGGGGAGAGGAGCCGAAGACTCTGCTTCCAGCACAGCAGCCTTTAAGCTGCAGGCCTGCATTGATCAGCGCAGTGTGCTTGGTGGCACAGAGGGACTTCAGTGCTTTGAGATTCTCTCAGCTGAAAGTTTTGAGCATCAGGGGGAATGTGGTTTGTGAAGCCCTATATACCCTAATTTATTTAATTTGGAAATTGGCTGTTGAGATCCTGTTTGTGTGTATGTAGGAGCTAGGTATTCTTCAGAAGATTTTACTTTTAGGTTTACTAAATAAAAGGTGTTCTGATGGGCCCTGGCTGGTGTGGCTCAGTGGATTGAGTGCCAGCCTGGGAACCAAAGGGTCGCTGGTTCGATTGCCAGTCAGGGCACATATCTGGGTTGTAGGCCAGGTCCCCAGTGTGGGGCAAGGAAAAGGCAACCACACATTGCTATTTCTCTCCCTCTTTCTTTCTCCCTCCCCCTCTCCAGAAATAAATAAATAAAATATTTTTTAAGAAAAGAAAACCAAAAAAGGTTTTCTGATCGAAAACTTTGGAGTAGTTGATGCATTTGTAGTTACATTTGTTTTAAAGTTCCATTGAAGTTACGCAATTCTGGAAGTTAGGTGAATTTGTTCCTGGATAAAACTTGTTGCATTTGGGCATTTGCTACCTGCTTAGCTCCAACATGTCATGGTCCAGCAAGTTGTGCCAGCAAGTCGTATGTGAGTCCTCCTGGCTTGGGAAATCTCAAGGGAATCGGGCTAAGAAGAGTTTCCCTACGTATTCCTCAAGAGGTTGCCTGAGTAGCCTGCCATGTCAGTCTCTTCCTTTATGAGATGAGGTCCCATTGTGCAGACAGATATTCCCTTGCCCAGGCGCACTCTGAATCTGTGCTTGTCTGGCAGTGAGGAGCAGTTCTTCTAATGGCTTGTTCTCTGGGTGATGCCCTGAAGGCCAGTGCATTGTCAAGTATAGCAACTTTGTCTGTCACATCCAGCAACTTACTTCTATCCCTGTGGTTTCTGTTATTGGGGGGGGATAAGAGTCCCCCAGTGAATCCGAAAACTGGAAAACTGTAACTAGAGCAATTGAGACTTTTCTATACTCAGTCTATATGCAAAGAGCCTTCTGTTAAATCAGCTTCCCAAAATAGGTTCTAGCCTAAGAACAGCAAAAAGAAAGGAAAAAGCCTGAGCTCTGAAGTTCCTTTCAAAATAGAGAATTTGTGGAAGTGCTTCTGCTTGTCTCTGGTCAGCTGCTATCAGTGACAGCAATAAGGAAGTTGTTCTTTTAGGTTTGAAGATTTCAAGAACTAAGGGACAGTAGAGAGGCAGTGATTTCCTTTTTCTGCCCCAGAAGTGCTAAGTAAATGCCTCGCTGGTATTGCAGTTACCAGGGTGCCTGGCCTGGCCTGGTGGGTGAGTGTCAAGGAAGGGAAGATGACCAGTGTCACGTGACAGAGCCGGCCCTCGGCAGACAGGAGCACCCTGTCCGTTGGGTGTGGTGCGGACAAACCAGTCCACTGCAGTCCTGAACTCGGTTTTCTTCCCAGAGCACAGCGCAGTTTCCTCGTCGGGCCTCACCCCCAAGGAGAACGCCTTCTGTCGTTTTGTTTCAGTTCCCCCGACTCCTCTGCCAACCAATGATGTCGATGTGTATTTCGAGACCTCTGCAGATGATAATGAGCATGCTCGCTTCCAGAAGGCCAAGGAGCAGCTAGAAATTCGCCACCGCAACCGGATGGACAGGGTAAACCGCAGCACTTTTCTTACCTTTGTGGTGTTTGGCATTGGGCGACATGGTGTTCATAGTTGAAGAAAAGGGACACCATCTCCCTAGACTGTCATGCTCATGCATCGCTGAGAACAAGTGAAGTGTGAGAGTATGAGCAGGCCTTCTTGGTGTGACTGGTCCTTCACCCCTTCACCCTCTGCGTGCTTGGGTTTCACGCTCTGGCGAGCATGTGTGCTGTTATGTTCTTGCTGCTGTTATTTTTGTTGCCATTAACTAGCTCAAAAATTTTATTTTAAAGACAGAAACTTTATAATGCAGTTGTAAATAGCTAGTGTCATGTGCCACTAGAAAAGGTAAGTGTAAAAATACGAAACGAAAGTGAGAGGCTAGCTGGATGCTGTTGCCTAAGGTTCTGAGGGATGTTTACTTTTCCTCGAAAGGGCTGCGTGAGAGCAACACAAGCACCGTAGTGCATCGTGTGTGTGGTTTCCTTTTGCACAGTTTGCTGCATGAGATGCGGGGCCTGGCAGTATTTTTAGAAAATGAGGGTATTGTTTGAGAGATTACTCTGGTTAGAGTGCTCTGGCCTCTGTTCTAGGTAAAGAAGGAATGGGAAGAGGCCGAGCTTCAAGCTAAGAACCTCCCTAAAGCGGAGAGGCAGACTCTGATCCAGGTAAGACGCCTTCTTCAGGGACGGAGCTTCCGGCTTGACCCTCTGGCCTGACCCTCTGAGAGGTGGTCAGAGCCTCCTCTCAGGAAGTTGGAGCTTGACACCTCCTTTTAGTGAGAGCTTATGTTACAAGGAAGTTTTTGCTGGCCTACCTTTTTTTTTTTTTTCCCTTTTAAATGAAACCTCCCAGCTGGTGGTGTCTAGCATAGCTCACCTATGGTAGGAGAGCAAATCCCTAGCCACAGTGCACCGAACTCATGCCAGAAAGTAACCTTAGCTCAGCTGAGTTTCTTAATTCTGCTTTCCTGGCAAAAGTCCTCAGTCATCTTCATTCTTAGGCTGTGACTTATTTTTCAACTGTACTGAATTCTTTCTTTTTTTCTTGCCTGTCCTCACCCAAGGACATGCTTATTGACTTTAGAGAGGGGATGAGGGGGAGAGAAATACGTCTGTGAGAGAGAAACATCGATTGGTTGCCTCTCATATGAGCCCCAACCGAACTTGCAGCTCAGGTATGTGCTCTGACCAGGAATTGAACCTGTGACCTTTCTGTTTACAGGACAATGCTTCAACCAATTGAGCTACACTGGTCAGGGCTGGGTTTTTTTTTTTTTTTTTTTTTTTTTTTTTTTTTTTTTTTTTTTTTTTTTTTTTTTTTCAACAGACTTACTGAAAAATCAAAAAGCATGAAAAAAGCTCTTTGATACCAGTTCATCTTTAACTTTGTAAGAATGTCACCTTAAAATCATAGCCGCAGCTGTGTCCTCCTTGAATAGAAGAGGGTGCTCATGGGAATAGGGATGGCAATCTATAAGACAGGTTTGGGTTTCATAAAATTTTTTAAACATTTTAAAGTAGTTCGTATTTCTGTTTAGCAGAAATTTCTCTTCTCATGATTACCCTTTCCCAGAACATCTAGAAAATCCAAGAGTGTTCCTTTCTACACAGCCAGTGCATCCCATGCAGGGAAACTGACCCACCAGCTTGAAACTATACCTTTACTTTTTTATTATTAAGTTCTTTTAAATTTTATTTTTAGAGAGGGGAAGGGAGGGAGAAAGAGAGGGAGAGAGAGATATCAGTGTGTGGTTGCCTGTCACGTGTCCCCCACTGGGGACCTGGCCCGCAACCCAGGCATGTGCCCGGGCTGGCAATTGAACCGGCGATCCTTTGGTTCGCAGCCTGCGCTCAATCCACTGAGCCACACCAGCCAGGGCTGAAACTGTACCTCTAAGTGTGACTAGGTGCTGCACAGATAACAACAGCTTGCCCTTCAGGACTTCAGTGTGAATGGCTCAGCAGAACTCAGCATGTTACTGGGATGCCTTTCCAAATACATCTCCTATTAGGTGGTGGCTTCAGGATTTGTAAGTCGGTGCTGGCTGTGCTACAATATGGAAAATGGAGCATTTTTTTCTTTGTAGTGCACATGGAAAAACCAGTAATGTCAGGGAAATGCCGAGAAGTCCTTCTGACATTTGCTTTACCATGCTGTCATTAGGCAAGGAAACAATTATCCTAACATATCAGATAAAGTACAGCAGCTCCTCAAATCATGCAGTTTCATTGGCTGTCATTTTGTGATGTTGATTAGATGCCGTAGCAACTTAACTCTCATTTATATCAATTAGCCTATGGTAAAATTGGTTTCATTATACATCGTTTTGCTCAATGTCACAGAAGCCATTGATGATAAGTGAGGACTTACTGTATACAGTACTGGGGTCTTAACTGTTCTCCACTCTCAAGCTGTTGCCAGCTCACACAGGCCCTGGGCAGGGAGAAGCCAGCATTGGGCTTCCAAATTGTTTGCCTAGACTTCTGGGTGCCATGAATTACATGTTGTCTGCTTCCTGGGTTTAGCACTTCCAAGCTATGGTGAAAGCCTTAGAGAAGGAAGCAGCCAGCGAGAAGCAGCAGCTGGTGGAAACCCACCTGGCCCGTGTGGAAGCTATGCTGAATGACCGCCGCCGCGTGGCTTTGGAGAACTACCTGGCTGCCCTGCAGTCGGACCCGCCGCGGGTGAGTCAGGCGCAGGGCAGGTTGCTGGCGAAGGGCATCCTCAGTGTGGCCTGCCCTGAAGTACTGTTTGTGTAGAACCCATGTATGGCACTCAGGTCAGTAAAATGACATTTTTATGACAAGTTCCAGCAAGGCTGGAAGTAAGGAGAGAATAGGAGGGAGGAAAAGGTGTTATGTTGAACCAAATAGTACCTGCTTCCGTTAGCTTAGCATTGCACTCGGGCCTGCATGCACCACCTGTGACGCGAAAGTACCCAACATAGAGAAAGCGTAACCTTGGCCTATTGGTTGGAAGTTTTCGTAATAGCCTGACTTTCAAAAACCAAAAACATGCCTTCTGTGGATAAAGGCTTTTGGGCCGTTGTGAAGGAAGGGGTAGTTTCTGTAGAAACCCTTCCATGCCAGCAGTCTCAGACTTCTTTATTACTTCGCTCTCTCTGACCTATCTTTGGGGGGATGGAGAGTACTGGAAAGGAGGTATTTGTGTCCTTCTTAGGTAAGCAAGTGCAGTCGTTTCTGGGTGACACTGGGACTGCCTGGTTTGTAATTAAGGTGGCAGAGCTGAGCCAGCAAAAGCATATACTGGAGGAGGACTCGGAAAACTGTTAAGGAGCCGATGGGACTTTGGAACTTAGATTTCAGTGCTGAGAAAGGTAGCTTCTCATTCGTGGTGATAAGAACTTTTGAAAGTACAGATTTCATTCTTGTGCCTTGCTGAGCTTTACATTCCAAAGGGGATTTTTAAAGGCTTGTTTTTCTGTTTTCAATTCCCTTGGTCTCTGGGTATTAAAACAACTGTTCTTTCCTGCAGCCTCATCGCATTCTCCAGGCTTTGCGGCGTTACGTCCGTGCTGAGAACAAAGACCGCCTGCACACCATCCGTCACTACCAGCATGTGCTGGCTGTGGACCCAGAAAAGGCGGCCCAGATGAAGTCCCAGGTACACAAGATGGAGCAGAGACTGCTCTGGGAGAGGGCTTCCAGTGGGTGGGGGCTGCCCTGTGATGGATGGACAGCACCGGTAGCTCTGCTCGGTGTCAGTCCTTAGAAATAAGTGTTGATTTTCAAAGACATTGGGTACAAGAGTTGGTTTTTGAAAAGGTACTACTTTAAAAATGTATTTCCCATACTTTTTTACATTAAGTACTTTCTATTTAAACAGTTTCTAAAAGTTTAGAAATGCATGGTTATACTGAAGAGGTAAATCAACATCTGACAGTTCGTGTCTGATTTAGGATCCCACCAGAATTAATATTTGAAATCTCTTTCCAGGCAAATATATCAAGCAGGTCTTTAAAATCGGTATCTCGTGTACTTTTTGGTCAGACACTTTCACATTCCTAGATGTTGTCCCATGCTGCATCTAGCTTGTCTTTTTTCTTTCATATTTAATTATTTAATTTTTAGAGGCGGGGAAGGAGAGTAACATTGATGTGAGAGACAAACACAGTTGGTTGCCTCTCATACATACCTCGACCAGGCACCAGACCCGTAACCCAGGCATGTGCCCTGACCAGGAATAGAACCTGTGTTCTTCTGCTTTGCAGGGACCGTACCCAACCAGCTGGGCCATACCAGTCAGGGTGGGTCTAGGTTTTTTTTACAGCCATGTATTAGCTTTTTACCATCATATTGATAGAAAGTGCAGTTGCCTGCAGTACTGCTAGCTCCCTCTTAAATCACAGAGTCTAATAGTTGAGCCTATTAATTATCCTAGAGGGCCTTGTGATGACATGGCTGATCTTACTGCCTTTCCTCCGTATTACAAACGCAATGCTGTGTTGATTGTGGGCGTCCTGTGCGTCCCCCTCCCAGCCCTTTGTTGCGTGTGTGTTACGAATGGAAGGTGGTCTGCCCACCTGTCCCAGGAACAGTGCGGTGAGGTTACTGCTCCGTTTTTTGAGTGCATGTTTGGGTGCTTCCTGTCCAGCTGCTGAGCTCTGTCCTAGCACCTGGCCATACAGAGTCAAATTCCAGCGTGCCCTTGGGCAGCTCCCAGTCTGGAACAGAATTAATTCTATAAACTATAAAGATGAAGAATAATTGTCTTTAAATATAGGTTCACCTTAGCAGTTGGATGATTGGTGGAATGAAAGAACTCGGGCCCCTAAACAGAGGGAAGAATGAAAGGGGCATCTGGTTGTGGGCCTGGAGCTCCCCTCTTCAAGCTGGGTGGAGAAGAGGGGAATGGCCTGGCATCTCCTAGAGAGGCTTCCAGGAAGCTTAGGTGGAACAGTGCATGCATCTGGACAGTGGTTAGGTTTCTCAGGTCTACTTGATTTTATTTAAAGTTGTTGTTGTTGTTGTTGTTATTTGGTGGTGGTGGTGGTGGTGTGTGTGTGTGTGTGTATATGTAAAAACTATTGTGTAGGACTTTATAGAAAAAATGGCCTGTTCTGTGTGGTTAGAATAGAAAGAGAGACCTGATCAGTATGTGAAATTAATAACTAGGGAATAAGTTAACCTGCAAGCAAGGTTAAAGTGCCCACCAAGTCGCACAGGAAATAGAACCCTCCTAAGAAAAATCTCTGGGGGAACCCAGCTGTGCTGTGTGATATTTACTGTCCGCTCTGAGCCCTTAATTCTAGTGAAGCTCAGCTGCTGAATCACATTAACCTTTTGTTCTCTGTGCTGTTGTGTAAGCTCCAGAGAGCCCTGAGCATGTTCAGGCTGCTGTAACACAGATTTGGTTTGGGGGTGAGTGATGCGGTGCTTTACCCCCCATGCTGCAGCTCAGAAGGTCACCACACAGACGCTGGTGTCCAGTAATTCTCGCCCTGGGCTCGCATCCTCATGTGGGGGTGTGCACCTTCCTCTCCCAGGTGGCTCCTTATTAGTTCATCTGAAGAAGTATATAATAATGTCAGCACGTGTTAAGACTGTGCATGGTCTGTGTTTTGGTTTCTATTTGTATTTTTTCCCAGAGAATTTACTCTTGTGCTTTTCCATCATTTACTTGATTGAAAGAATAGCAGATATAAAATTAAATTGCTTCATCCTTGCTTTTACAGGTCAGAGAGCTATCAATCTGTATACAATAAAGGCATCTTTCCATTTAACACCCGCCCCCCCCACCCCCCCCAGACTTCATGTTAATACAGTTGAGTCTACAGAGTTAATCCGTTGGTTTAGATCGCCCTCTTTAGGAAGAGCTTGATCGCTGCAAGTGTGACCAGCAGGAATAGCCTGCAGCAACCTGCCTCACTGTGTTCCTGGGGTGGAAGGCAGCCTAAATCACCTTTTCCACCCTGAAATGCTTTAAAAGTTAAGTGAGCAGTTTTAATGGCTTTTTTAGAAAAGCGAGCAAGCTTGGAAGTTTTGCATTCAGAAAGGATAGTGAGTTATGGAAGACAGATGGTAGGAAGGTCTTTAACAGTTAATACCCCCTTAAAATCAGGTTCGTGTGTGCCTTTGCATAAATTATTTGAAGGAATAGCTGATATAGTTAAAGAGGAATACACTAGTTATCACCATGATAATCATTTGAAGCAATTACTTCACTAAGCAAAGTCTGAATGGTCCCCTCACTCACCGAATCTACTTTTTAACCAGTGATTTCATTCTCTGTACCCCATCTAATCTGACCAGTAGTTTAAAAAGAAAAGAAAAAAAAAACCGGCCACCTCTTTCCCATTTTCACTCAGAAACCTTAGTATCTGGCATTGTACAAGCTAGGTTCTTTTTAACTCATTCAGTATGAGTTAGTAAGTTCCTCGTGTGAAAACCAAATCAGTAGGTGGCTATTAAGAATTCTTAAATTTTCTTTTAACTTAGAGTACTCTGTGGATAAATTCTCAGATCACTGAGGGTATTACATAGTCTGAACACATTCTCACACTTCACCGGTCAGTAAATATGGTGTGGGGATAATACATTCTCTCTGACCGGCTGCTTTGCTGGATATTGTAGAGACATACCTTTTCAGCTGGACTTTGCAGAAGTGTGTGTGTTGATGTCCCTCCTGGCCCAGCTATTTTGATGAATCTCCGCCATACTGTACTTCCAGGTGATGACACATCTACATGTGATTGAAGAAAGAAGGAACCAAAGCCTCTCTCTGCTCTACAAAGTCCCTTATGTAGCCCAAGAAATCCAAGAGGAGATTGGTGGGTGCTGATGCTATTTCTATCAAAGTCGGCTGGGATTCTTGCTAAGGGTTGAGGCTGATTAGAGAAACAGGACAAGTGAGGCCATGAAGCTGGGCATTAGCACCCCGTGGTTTCAGAAGTCTAGAATTCATGTGTCAAGGTCAAGTACTGGCTGCAAGCCACAGAGCCTTGAGTTTCATTGACCTTCATTCTATTACTGGAAGAAAAATCTAGGGTGTAAAATTGCAGGGGACTAGGGGAAGTCTCCTGTTACCTCCCCCGCCCCCCCTTGACTGCTGATGTATCTCAAGGCACCTACTTTGCACACGTTCTCACTTCCTTTTCTTCTGGTCGCTGTTGCCTCCATTTATTGAACAAATATTTATTGTGTCTGCTCATGTTATCGTAGGAGAGAAACAGACAGGAAGACAAGGATCAGGTGGTGATGAGAGCTGTGGGGAAGGTTAAACTGGGGGAGGCTGGTGGTGAGCAGCTGGGCAGTCAGGGAGGCTTGTCTTGGGGGCAGTCACCGGCAATCTCAAGGAGAGGAAACATTGTCACCATAGGCAATGACTACTGCTGAGGCCTGTTTAAATCAAATGGGCACATTCGAGCAGCTCATGGAGGCCAGAACGTCATGACAAATGAGGCCAAAAAAGTAGGCAAAGGCCAATTTGTTAAGAGATTTTAGCAAAATCAAGGGGTTTGGCTTTTATTTCAGGATAAGAGAACGCTGTTAGAGGCTTTTAAACTAGTGAATGATTAGGTCTGGATTATGCTTTTAAAAAGAATGTGAATTTTTTAAAAAATTGCTTGGCTGCTTTGTGGAAAGTTGTTTAAAATTGGAAACCACCCAAGAACAAAAATCAAGGAGAAAGACAGCAGTTTTGCACTGAAAGTGTAATGGGGGTGGGGGAGGGCGTGGGTGGTCTTTGGGATGCGTTTTAGAACAGGTGAATGGGGTGTGCTGTGGGTTGGTGGGGAGTGAGGGAAAGAAAGGCATCAGGATAATTCATGCCCAAGTTTGCATTGGAAGCAAATGAGTGGGGGGTGGTGCCGAGTTTCCCTGAGGAAAGCATCGTCATCACACATGTGAAACAGAAGTCGCTGTTGGAAGTGGAGGGAGGCTAAGGCGGGCTGTTCGACTGTGCACCAGAGCTCCAGGGGTGGGCACAAGGCAACAGATCTGGGAGTCTCAGTACGTGGGTGGTGTTTTAACAAATGTGCTGTTACGTGGAATTACTAAAACAGTGAGTTGATAGAGAAGAGGGGGTGCCCAGGATGGAGCCCGGGGGGTCCCAGTGCTGGGCTTCTGCTGTGCCACAGAATCGGGAGGCATTTCAGGCATGGTTGACTGTGTCGTGAGCTGGTAGGATGCTCCTCTTGCAGATCTTATGTTCTGTAACGGCATGAATTAGTCTCATTCAGACTGTTGGTCCTGTATCTAGAATCTAGATCATTCTGACAACCCTGCCATGTCTGTTTGTCAGATGAGCTACTTCAAGAACAGCGTGCAGATATGGACCAGTTCACTTCCTCTATCTCAGAGACCCCTGTGGACGTCCGGGTGAGCTCTGAAGAAAGTGATGAGATCCCACCGTTCCATCCCTTCCACCCCTTCCCGTCCTTACCTGAGAGTGAAGGTGTGTATGATCCACGATGCAACTGCTTGGTGGTGGGGGTGGGGTGAAGGGGAGAAGACTTGCAGTTAAATTGAAGTCAGGTTTTTGAACCTGGATTATGTTGGGGAGGCTGTGTGCCTAGTGAAAATTGGACAGGGAAAGGGAAACTCGATTCATTGAGCACCTACTACGTGCAGGCATCAGAGTGGGCACTTTCAGATAGTTGGTTTCAGTGTCACCATGAGGTTAGCCCTATCTCTCACATTTTATAGATGGTTGGCTTAAAGACCCTTGTTTTCCTGGTCCTATTAGCCACCTCCAGCATGTATAAAACCTTACATGTGGAAGTCACCTTATAGTTTAAATAGCACTGTCATGTTAAATTACATCTCTATCTTTCACAACAGCCTTGGGAGTTAAGGAATGGAGCGGCTGCAGGAATGCCACGGCTCGCTGTGGTTTCGGGTGGGGAAAGAGCGACGTTCCTCTCCTTCCAGTCAGCACGCTCCCTTCCATCCCCAAGCTGGTTCTTGGTGTCTAAGGGCCCTCTCAACGCTGTGGGTCTGCACCAGAAATAAACAAGCTGCAGAATGAGCCTGATAACCCTGTCCAGTGCTGACGGTGGCGGTGATAAAAGTAGTGGCCACGGCTATATAGTCCCTGTTGAATGCCAGCTTTACGGGTGCTCTCAGTGAATCCTCAAAAGAACCCGCTACTGGAGTTGCCTCATTTTGGGGATTTCCAAGGTTTAAAGAGGGTCCTATAGCTTGTAGATGGAGAGTAAGGGTTTAAACCAGGCCGATTTGGTCCTGTGGTCATGTGTAGTCACTCGCCTCTGACCAGATACCGCAGTGCTGGACAGAGGCCTGAGGAAGGCACTGCATTGGGTTGGGGCGGGCAGCCTCTGGGCAGTTAGCCTTCAGACCTTAATCGCCTTCTAAACCAGGTATGCCGGAGGTGCCAACTCAGTTGGCCCTGCAGTGTCATAAGAGAATCTGAGGAAGGGGGCTGATAAAGACAGGTGCTTCCCTAAAGCCTGCTCTTACGGGGCCTGGACCTCCACACGGCTGTCTGGTGGCCATGCTTACCCAGCTGGTCTGAGCAGAGCATTTGGATCTGTCTGAGCTAGGGCTTTGTCTCCTTTTCACAGTCAACACTAACTTCTGAATGTATGATTCTCTAAGAGAAAAATTTTGTGGCTAACCTGAATAATTTGGGAGCCTGACAAAAATTTCCCCAAAAGACCCAAGACAGACCTACTTCTTTTTCTCCTTCTAGTCATTATTGCTGGTTTGTTTATGGGATATTTCGGGCAAGGTTTTTAAGGAAGAATACTTTTTGTTCACGTTATAGAGGAATTCTAAAATAGGAAATTTGAAAGACGCCATTTTTTTCTTAATCTCCTTTTGTGCTATTTTGTTTTTATTGTTTTCCTTTCTGCTAGACACCCAGCCGGAGTTGTACCACCCAATGAAAAAAGGTTGGTTTGTCAGAGATGTTCCCTCTAAGACCTTCATTCCTGTCACTTCCCCAGTGTGTCTGAAGTCTCATGTTCCGTTTCATAACATCACCGATTTTTTCCCACCTCATTTCCTCAGACGCAGCTGTGGGTGGGGCCCGAGCAGCCCCATGCCCAGCCTCCAGAATCCAGTGTCAGTGATGCTGGTTACATGGGGGCTGTTGAGCTTTCCTCTGATGTCCAGAGAGTACCAAAGTAACCACAATGGATTCTTCCTAAATCCTTTTACTCCGGGTAGACTTTCAGAAGTATATCCAGTGTAAAAGGCTGGTTGGGAATGGCTAGTCTGAAAACAAATATGCTTACTTTCCAGTCAGGTGGGAAACCTTTTTTCCCTAATCTCCCCTTTTATTTCTCTGCTGCTGCTCCCACTTACATCTTTGCCCTTTTTAGCTGCCCCTTGCCCTTTGTCTGTGCCCATCTGTCTATTGCCAGTCGTCCCATGTCCCCTGAGTTACAGTGTTGATCCAGACGCACTAAAAGCTGATGGGCGAACCCGGCGGAGATGGGCGAACTCGCTCTGGTGCATCTGGCTTTCAGAGCTAGCATCATGTGAGCGCTGTGCTCAGTGCCCAGCCTCCTTGCTCTTTTTCGCCCGCTGACACACGCTGTTGGTGGGGGTTTGGCTCTTCTGTAGATGAGGCAGTGGGGGAAGCCTTAGAGGTGGCAGGACTTGCTCAAGCAGTGTGTTTCATAATCTGAGAAGTGAGACTTGGAGCCCAGCTCTGTCTGTCCTCAGAGCCCATGCTGTTTCCGTTACACGAGATGCCGGTGTCGGCTGCCGAACTTCCCCGGGGTGTCAGGTAGTCCGCAGTCCCTGGAGTCAGTTCAGATGTTTTGTGTTCTGAGTGTGTGTTCTGCAAGCCCGCTCTTGGCTTTGCAGGCAGCTGGTGGACAGTCCAGGTGGTGTCCTCTGGCTGAGGACATGGTGGTGTTTGTGCCACAGCTACTTCTCAGAACCTGAGGGTGTGATTGAAATCTTCTCACACTTGCTTTTATGCTAATGCTTTGTCATCTTCTACTGGGATGTCGCTCTTCGTCACTCTGTTAACATTTCTCCAAACAGCACATCTTGCTATGTTTACAGATCGAGTTTAAGATGTTTGTAGATCAGGCCCTGGCTAGTGTAGCTCAGTGAACTGAGCATGGGCCTGCGAACTAAAGAGCTGCTGGTTCGATTCCCAGTCAGGACACATGCCTGGATTTAAAAAAAAAAAATCACAATGTATTAATTGAAAGGAATGATTCCACTACTAGAAGATGTTTGTAGATCAAGATGAAATTTGTAGGTTAATTGGCTTTTATCCTCCTACCTCAACTGTGATTAGTTGGGATAATTTAAACATTAACTTTTGGTCTCTTAAATCATTTGTTTATGTATTTTATAAAATGAAAATGGTTTTGGTTAGTGTTTAAGAAACATGTGGGTTATAGAACTAAAAAAACATGTGGTTATTAGAACAATCCAGACTAGGAGTAGGTCCAGTACTATGTTATTTATCACATAGGATCCTGCCCTTCTCCTGAGAAAAACAGAGGGAGGGAGCTCAGGCCTGCGGTGCATCAGGCTTGTGCATGAGTGCCACACCCTTGCTGCTGCAGCCCCATGCCTCCCCCTCAGACAGTTGGAGTACCGCGTAGCTGTTTCAGTGGCATTTTGAGACTATAAATGCCCTGGTTTAACTTGCCCTAGCATTAGGTCAAAAAATTATTCTTTAAAATGAAAGCTTTAGAAAAAACGGTGTCATTGTTGGCTGCGATCTAATATGAGGGGCGAAGTCACCTGTCCTGCAGGGCCAGCAACTGCAGTGGCTGTTAGGAATTGCTCCGTGTCAAGAGCAAGTCTGGTTGTGAGCTGGACGCTCTGCTGTGGCTGGCTGGTGTCATTGCCTGCCCTTGGCAAGCCGGGGACAGCAGCGCTTTGCACATACTCATGTCTGAATGCCGCTCACTTGCAAGTGGTCACCTTTGAATGCCAAGTATCTGTCAGGTTGATCTGTTTGTAAAAGGTTCAAACCATAGATGTTTACATAGAGCTATGTAGATTATTATTAATAAGGAAGTGTAGGAAAGCTGGAAGTCACACGCTTTGGAGCTAAAAATAAAGAGGATTGCTCCTCACTTTCCTCTTGCTGGGGTGGTGCTGGCTTCAGTCACACTGCATCTTTGGAGGCTCACGCACCTGTGACGTCGGCTCAGGCCACATCTGACCTTGCCAAGAGGCAAGTTGCTGTTCTTCCTCCGTATATAGAAAGGTACCTGGCACCCTAGTGTTAGGATTCTGCATTTCCGTGGAATGCGTCCTTCCTGTTCATTCTCTAATAAGCATTGAGGGTGTGGCCGTCTCTGATCTAGGCCCTGAGAGGGTTGCAGCCTAGTGGGAAACGCAGGGGAAAAGCAGTAATTCCAGATGGTGGTTTTCAGTGTTATAAACTGCGGCTGTCTCCAAGAGCAGCTGTAGCTTGAAGGACAAATCAGGTTCAAGGTCAGGGAGGTTATTTCGGGCAGAAAGAATGGCTGGCCTGTGGGGTAAAATGTCACGCTCAAGGCAGACGTGCAGATTCATTGCTGGTCCAACAGTTGTTCCATTCGAAGCGAGCCCCCGGTGTTGAAGGAGCGACTAGCGGGATAATAATGGGGAGCTCGGTAACGTCAGCTAGGGCACTGCATACATCCCATGCTAGAATGCCTTCGGACTCAGCTTCCGTGTCGCTTAAATAAACATTCTCTACTGAAGGCTTGCATTCCATCTTTCCAAGTGGATACAAGTAAGCGCAGTCTCCGCTTCGTTGTTCCCATCAGCACTCTGAAAAATGCCTGTTTCATCCATATGTAGAGAACACGGTACTTCCTCAAAAGTGGGAACCAAGCAGCATACCGAGTCGCAGGGGGAGGCATTCAATGGGGGTTTTCTGCCCACCCCCTCGGAGGGAGTTTGCTGCCTCACCCAGAAGCATGAGGTCAGCCCGTGCTGGGAAATTCAGCTGTGGTCTCTCTCCGCACAGGCTCTGGACTGGGCGAGCAGGACGGAGGGCTGATAGGTGCTGAGGAGAAGGTGATTAACAGTAAGAACAAAGTGGATGAAAACATGGTGAGCCCCTTCTCTCTTCTCTCCCACTCTGCTTTGATTTTGAGGAGGATCAGAGTGAGTGGCATTGTTTCAGATGCTTTCCAGATGAACCGCCATGTGGCGGAGGATGGGTGGGCTCCAGCTGCTCCCACAGGTTTGCTGTACTGTTTAGCATCTGGGTATAAGATGGAATAAAGAAGTATTTTTCGGCAGTAGCTTATTTTTTGCTATGCGGTGGGAAAATGTGTTTGCAGCTAAAGAGATGAATAAAATGTGAGAGGCCATTTTCGAGTGAGTAGAAGTTTCATAACTTGAAAATGGAGTAGAGCTGGCTTTGGTTCTTACACAGCCTCAGGTTTATATACCTCCTGAGTAATTACTATTCTAGCACTGTGTCTGTCACAGTGTTTCTGGATTATTCTTAACTGAGTTTGATAGTTCAGTGTGGCTTCTTGGTGATCTGTCCTGAGATCTTTTTTCACGACAGCCACCTGAAGGAAATGTAGGTAAAGGCCCTTGAAGGGTCCATCACGGTGGTCGTGCATCCACACTGTCTCCCTCCTGTGGGCTTTGGTGACTGGGTTTGGGTGAATGAGAGAGAACTGCTGGGGTTGTGGATGTCCGTCAGGTGTCTGCTTCCCTCCTCCAAATAGTAGAAGGAGTTGTATTTATGCTAAGTTTCCTCTTCCACCCAGTAACTGACATGTTCATACTGTTCCAGGTCATTGACGAGACTCTGGATGTTAAGGAAATGATTTTCAATTCCGAGCGAGTTGGCGGCCTTGAGGAAGAGCCGGTATGTGTGCAGCTCCCAAGCCTCATGCTGGGCTCCTCTCCACAGAGACCGGGAAAGTGGGAGCTCTCCCCCATGGATGGTTAGATGGGAAAGCTGGTGCTCGGTGCTCCCTTGGGTTTGAGAGACGCGACTGAGGGACCTTGGCCCTGATTGAGTCGCTCGTCTCTCAGTTGCTGTCTTTCACGTCATGCACGTGGTCACTGGGCTTTATTGCACATCTGCTTTGTTACTGTAGGAATCTGTGGCGCCACTGCGAGAGGACTTCAGTCTGAGCAGCAGCGCCCTGATTGGCCTGTTGGTCATTGCAGTGGCCATTGCTACGGTCATAGTCATCAGCCTGGTGATGCTGAGGAAAAGGCAGTATGGCACCATCAGCCATGGGATCGTGGAGGTGAGTAGCTGGGCTTTCTTCCGACTTGGCCCTGAGCTGGCGAGGGTTTCCTCGCTGATGGCAGGAGCTTTGGAATTCAGACGTCGGTACTTCGGGTGTGCCAGTCAATTAAATTGCTCCCTGGGGCCCCCTTTTGTAAGACAGCCCTAGCTGAATTATGTTGATTCTATGACAAGGGGCTGTTGCTGACTTTCAACATTAACTTGAGCTTTGTGGAATTGTAAGGGCATTTTATGTTTGCAGAGGCTGAAAGCTTTTTCTGATTTCCTTAGTGTTTCCTTCTTTAAGTTATGTTGGGTCCTTGAGAATGGAGGACTGTAACACTCTCCTTTGTTGTTGGCTTGTTTTCTAAGGAACAAACCAGGTCTGTGACACATCAGGCAGCAACGGCCACCAGGAGTGAATCAAGTCTTCAAAATAGGAACCAGGACTAGTATTACTCTTTTTTAATCCGGAGGAAAAAGCAACGGGAAATTTAGAAAGAAGTGGAGGAGGCTGTTTCTCTTTCATCTTCTGCTGATGTGTGATTAGAAGTGCTTAGCACTCATCTTTGGTGGGTGGTGGAAATGTCCAGAGTCTCCTGATTCTAGAAAATGAATACAATAAACAAGGTAGTGTGCTCTGGAAAATTAGTTCAGATGCTTGCCTTAGGTATTTGGTTTCATCCCCTGTTGGACACGGACCTAGTTGTAGAATTCCGGAGCTGGCCGGCATGCTGCAGGTCCTCCGGCCTTGTTCCGTGTTTTATGGAGATGCTCACCTGGACTCTCCTAGGTGGCAAGTGGCAGGACTGAGACATGCTTGTTACCGTGGAGCCAGGAGATCCAGCTCACTGTTTTCTCCAACTTGGACTGAGCTTTTTAGGACTCCAGCTTCAGAAGCGTTGCCTCTTGGACCCTCCTCCTTTCTCTCTCCCTGTCTTTGTTCTCCCCATGGGCTCCTTTGGCTCACCCAGTGGAAATGGGACACCGGGCTGGTTTCGGTCCCTAGGGGATTGCACAGCAAACGGCTCAGGTCTCCTGAGCGCTGTGCCATTCTCTGGGGGCCCTGCAGTGATGCACAGTCTGTGTTCCTCCAGGTCGACCCAATGCTCACCCCCGAAGAGCGTCACCTGAACAAGATGCAGAACCACGGCTATGAAAACCCGACCTATAAATATCTCGAGCAGATGCAGGTGTAAGTGGGAGAAGGCGCAGCTCCTCCCTGCCCACTTCAGTGGGGGGTGCGGAGGGCTGGAGAGGTCCCGCGTTTCGGATGGACTGCCGACCAGCAGTCACTCCCGGAGGATTTCACCTTCCACCCAGGCCTCTTGGATCATTGGGACTGTCAAGTACTACTGTAGAATCACAATTTCCATTCTTTTAAATGGGCGAAGAAAACGTTAATATAACAATATATGATATATAAATCTTAAATGAGAAAGTGGTCTATTGCAGATATTTGACTGCCGTAGTTTCTTTTTTAAATGAATCGGGCACCCCCCTCTATCGTGTTGTCCTACACAAGCTCTCCATAGACACGGGCGTGTCCGCGTGTGATGACAGGCTGGCTCTGCAGGCCGTTCTTCCGCTTGCATTGCGCAAGTCCGCTGAAGCTCACTCACTGTCCTGGTTTTTATTTAAAACAAACAAAAAGGCAGTATTTCCTTCCTAAATGAGCTCTCAGAAGGTGGCTGAGAAACTAAGTGAAACAGGGAACTGTAAGACCATTGAAGCACATCTCGATACCCTCTCAAAATTATTTTAAAGGACCAGTTTCTTGGGAGTCCGGTGTTCCCACTGCTGGGTGCCTTGGTGTATCCACACAAGCCCCGTCACCAAGGAGGTCGAAAGCACGCGCCTTCCAGCATCTTTAGCCTGATGTATACAGAATAGGGCGTCCACTACCGCTTTCCTTCTCAAGCCAGTTCTTCCACAGATAGTAGCCAGTAGTTTGTGTATGACCTTCTAAGCTGTCCACCGTTTCCTTACCACGGCTTTTCACAGCTCACTTCCCTCCCAGGTAGTGTCCGAATGTGCAGTCTTTACCTTTTTGGACGTTTCCCTCTGAAGGCACCAACCCTCGTCCCTCCCCATTGTACCTTGCTCTCTCTGCCCTCCCTCTCCTGTCACCAGCCTTGTTTTGGTGTCCACTCAAGACGACAGTCACAGGTGGCTGGTGGCCCAGGAGAGACCACAGGAGGCTTGCTTTACGTGGAAGGAGAGCACTGAAATGGTCTGTAGACACCGTGCGAAGCGTCGAAGATCTTCCCTTCCTTCACACGAATCTTTGTATTGCTTGTGTAGTTGATGTTGATGCTCACAGCTTTTGCTTTTTTTTTTTTTTTTTTTTTTTATTCTGAAGGTTCTGGTAACCTGTGGTGTATTTTTTCTATTTCCCCGTGACTGTTTTTATTTGTTTTTCTTTCCTCCCCTTTCCCTTATCCATGTCTCTAAAGATCCATAGTCACCCACTATGCACAGATAGATTTCACCTACAGACTCCTTAATCTGATCTGTGGAGAATGTACAGAGTTTAAACACATCAATAAATACTTTAACTTCCACCACGACTCCTTGTTTCATTGTCCTGGCGTTGCCCCGTGGTGGCGGTTCAACCCTCTTGCCTCCAGGATGGTGGGCATCTTCCTTCCCCGAGGGATCACCGGGCTGCGGGCAGAGTGGGAGTTAGTCTGCTCGAGCAGGGTGGACTCTTGAGTTTAATTTATATTTTCTAAAGTTCTAATTGGTTAGACCTTGAACCTCCCTGATTGCTTCTTTTGCTTTATTCTATAATCTGAATGATTGCTTTTCTTATCTTCCAGCGTTTCTAGTGAATTTTGTAATCATTTGAAAATTCCATAAGAGCTGCTTTCTTTTAACATTTCTTTTTATGATGGCAAATCCATCTGAGTTGATACGTTAGAATTTTTAAAGATTTATTTTCTGGCCCTGACCAGTGTGGCTTAGTTGGTAGGTCATCATCCTACAAAGTAAAAGGTTTGACTCCTGGTCAGGGCACATGCCTGGGTTCGGTCCCCAGGTGGGGCACGTGTGAGAGGCAACTGATAGATGTTTTTCTCTATTTTTCTTTTCTTTCTCCTTTCCCTTGTCTCTAAAAGTAAATAAATCTTTAAATATTTCTTCTCTAAATTACCTGTTTTCTTCTGAGTTATTGATCTCCTGTAAATGTCTAGTGGTCGATTTGTTTGGTCAAACTTAAGAATAAAGTACAAGTTTGCCTAAAAAATAGAAGAGGGAAAGTCAGCCAAGAGTTTTGTTCAGCAAAATTTATTAATACGAGATTTTTATTGGTGCTGGAAACAGTGAGTAGGGCTTGCGGCTGAATTTTCAGAGACATGATTGCAGCCTTCGTTTCTGAGTTGCTTATCTTTTTTAAATTTTCAGTTAGCGTTGACATTCAGTATTTCCATTTGTGTCTGAAATAACCTGCCATTAGGGGGCGATGTGTTCTTAACCGGCCCACTGCTCACAGCGCTGTGTGCACGGGAGGTTTCTGTTTGAGATTTGAGATCTGAGAGTCCTTCGTGTCCAGCCATGCATGCAAGAGTGAAATCAGGAGCTAATCTCACAGTCTTCAGTATTGTTAAGTGTAATGCCAGTGCACATACATGGTCCAGTTAACATTGTGTGTGTCTGCGTGTACATGTGTGACCGTGCATGTGTGCACATATGTGGTGTATCTTCCCTGGGATACCGCAATAGGGAGTGTGCATTTTAAGAGCCCCTGGCCAGGAAGCACACTGGAACGAACCAGTTAAGCAGGCTGGTTCTCTGTAACCGTCAGCACTTCCTCATCTACCTCTCCCTCCTTGCAGTGGCCACTCAAGGTGCTGGCTGGAAGGTAGAGATGAAACTTTAAAATATTTTTGAATCCAGTTTCTGCCAGAGTGTGTGTTGCACTTAACCCTCTGCAAAATCAGCTGCAAGAACGGATCTAGCATTGATTATTCCAAGTCTGACAGACCAGCTTCGCTGATTGTAGTGCCTGCCCTTGGCCAGCCGCTTTCCGGCAGTGTCTCGCTTCATCGTTCTAACCTTTGTCGCGTGGCTTTTCTCCTTGTGCAGGGAGCTGAGGTTTGCCCAGAGGGCCCGCCCCAGCCCGGTCAGTCAGCCGCTTGCTCAGCACACGTGTGCGGCCCTGGGAGACTGGGTCATTTTGCGAGCTGGCAAGTGCCGGTATGACCTGTGCGCTGGGCAGCGTTAGAACTTTGCTCTGTTACCAGCACTCCTGTTGGTGGCGGCTGCGGAAGAAGTATAGGGCTGGTGACATCGCAGGGCCCCCCCACTTACATACTCGTTACCCAGTGGGGTCAGTGCCAAGGCGTTTAGGGTTAGAGCCACAGGTCTTGGCAACCAGGATTGTGTAGCTCTCTCACCCTAAATTCACAGAGTCTGTAGATACGGTAGCTATGTTACAGGGAGAGGTTTTTTGGTTTTTTAATTTTGAAAGAAAATGCCATGGAAATTATGTAAGTCAAGGGCTGGCGAGCAGGCCTGGCCCTCGACCAGCACCACACTGTCCCCTCATCAGGTACTGAGAGAAACTCACTCATCTGGTTTCGGCCTTGGTGACGCAGCTCTGCTGCCTGTGGAATGTGGCCCTGCCCACCTTGCTATCAGCCCCAGGTGCCGGCTGACTTCGTACAAAGCCCTCCGACCACCCCCCTGTCTGCTTGCAGTTACAAATTGGAGGCAGCTCAGGTGTCCTGGTAATCCACTCTGGTTTCAGTTGCTGTGACACTGAAACCAGACTCACATTGTTATCTTAGGGGACCCAGATAGGGATGCGGTAAGTCCATGAGATTCGGGCAGGTCCGGGGGTCCACTCCAAAGGAATATGCTGTCTCTTGTGTTACACTCATTAGAAGCCGGGGACACGAAGTGGATGAGAGGAACCAGAAGAGCCCTTATGGCTTGTTCTGTCATTTTACAGTTGTAACGTGACAACAAAGTCCCATACTGTTCAGCACAGAGCCAAAGTCTGTGGCATGTGCAACAACAGGTTCTTTCCTGGGACTAAGGACAAAGTCCTTTTAAAACAAGGAGAACAGCCCTGGCTGGTGTGGCTCAGTGGATTGAGTGCCAGCCTGCAAACCAAATGGTCACTGGTTCAATTCCCAGTCAGGGCACATGCCTGGGTTGTGGGTCAGGTCCCCAGTTAGGGGTGTACAAGAGGCAACCACACATTAATGGTTCTCTCCCTCTTCCTCCCACCCTTCCCCTCTCTCTAAAAATAAATAAATAAAAACCTTTAACAAAAAAACAAAGTAAGGAGAATGGTATCTTGCCTTGTTACCCTCTGTGGAAAAGGAGAAACTGTGTTTGTCCTCTGTGGGTACTCACATTGCATGAGCCTTAACAATCGCAGACTAAGAGTGCACTCCCACTGGGCAGTGGCCCCGGTCTGCAGAGAATGGGACAGGGACATAGTTGAACTTAATTTTTTCCCTAGAAATGGATGGGGCATGGCTTTCTTGAGGAATCTTCATAAGTTCTCTGGCCAAGTTCATCCAGGTCTGGGTGAAGTTAAAATACTGAGATCAGTGGCTCTTTATGATTAGAGCAACAGCCTCCATCAAGAAAACGTTTTTAGCACGTACCTTACATGTGTACTTATTTTAAAATTACATATGTGTCCCACCATAAATAAAAACTTGGGGAATATAAAAAGATGATTTTTCCACTTGAAGTTTATGAAGGGTACCAAGCTTTTGGGGTCCAGTAAGATATTACTAGTTTTAGTTAAGCAAAGAGGTCACCCGAGCCAGGTGACCAAGGCCAGCATCCATCCTGGATACGATGTTAGCGTCTCCACTGTGAAGTTACTGCCCTCCTTGTCTTTGGAAGGAGGTCACTGTGTGACTCCCAACTTGAGGGGGAGAGTTATGCTTCCCCCGCACCTTACTTAGTTATTTATTTTTACCTTATCATTTTTTAATTGTTTCAACATTGAAACAGCAATTAGAAAGTACGGTGTGAAGGTCTGTTTCATTATTGTATTTAATGGCTCGAAACTGAAAGAGTTCTGGACTGTAGTGATTTCTCTGCTGTATGCCTACATGAAACTTAGCTTGCACACTTTCAGTATGTGCAGTTTTATTATACGTCAGTTATACCTCAATAAAGCTTTTTTTAAAAAAAAAGGCCAGAAAAGACACCTCACAAGCTGGAATGGAAGAAGCGCCTCGTTGGCTATACCTGTTCCAGCACAGTGCTCCATTTCCCATCCGCTTTCTCCCAAGTTTGTACTAAGAGGTCTTTTAGTTGAGACATAACTTTTTTAAAAAAGATTTTACTTACCCTATTCTTCGGACTGTAAGACGCATGTCTCCCATGTGCCCCCCACCCCCAAATTTGGAGGAATAATGGTTGATGCTGCTGTTGAGTTCTGTTTACATTTACATTGGTGAAATTTTATGTTATTTATGTTATTAAATATTTTACCACATTTTTTGCTTCAAAAAAATTTTTTTTCTATTTTCTTTCTCTAAAACCTAGGTGTGTCTTATGGTCCAAAAAAATACTATACATAATTTTAAAGAAAGGAGGGAGGAGGGGGAAAGGGAGAGAAACATTGATGTGTGAGAGAAACATCAATTTTCTGCTTCTAATAAACTGCCTGCCCCAGGACCAAACCTGCAACCCAGGCATATGCCCTGACCAGGAATCGTGAACCAGTGACCTTTTGCTTTTGCAGAATGATGCCCAACTGAGCTGTACCAGAAACAGTTGTTTTTTAGCTTAAAAAACAAAAAAAGATATCCTTAAGCTCAACAAATCTTTAGTTTGTCGCAAAATGAATGTCTCTGTGTGGTGTAAAATATTTTCTTGGTCACTTAGAATCTTATCGAAAATATTGCAAGGATTCTACCATATTTTTAAAGTTCTTGATTCTAATAAGAATAACTACATTGAAGCTATTTTGTAGCATGTTGTGTATTTGTGGTTTACATGTGAGCCAGCACCAGAATTTTATTTGGAAATATTTCTTTACTCCAATCAAAGCAGCCAATCCATCAGTATTACAATTTTCCCGTATTTTACTCAGTGCATTCTTTTCCATAAAATATGAATAAAATGTGAGAATCAGCTATATTGTTAATAGGTGGGAATTCTGAAACCACATTTCCTGGTTCTTTTTCTAATTTGACCACTTACTAGTTGGGTGACTTTGAGGAAGTTCATCTAATTGCTCTGTGCCTTATTTTCTCTACCTGAAAAAAGTGGATTTGGTGATAAGACTTCCCTGGGTGAGGAGTGAGTAAAGCTCCCAAACCTAGGCCGGTGTGCAAAGCAAGTGCTTGGTTAACATCAGGTATTATTTTTAACTGTTGAAAACACACCTTCCCACTACATAGGGCTCACCAAATATATATATATATATTTGTGTACTTCATGGTGAATAAAGTTGGCAAATGTTAGACCATAAATTGGGCTCTAATAGTGTCAACCAGAGGTCATTGACACCAACTCACTGCCAAAGGAATCCCAATTTTGAGGTTCATCTGTGATGCAGCATGGCAGTGGACCCGCATGGCTGTGAGGTGGTCCTAGGACAAGGCCCCTCTAGTACCTGCTCTGCTCAGGTACTATCACCATCCTGGTCCCCAATTGGCCTGTCCTCATGCAGATGAGGACTCCCAAATCCTCAGTTTGATTGGTTCAAAGGCACTGCCCTGATTGGAGCTGCTCTGATCAGTTGGTGAAGATGCTAATGGGGATAGAGCTGCACAGCTCTGATTGGAGGGAAAAAGATTCAGTCCTATTGGTTGAAATAATGGCTGTAGGAACTCCTTTATAAGGGTTGGCTTAGAAGGCAGGACCACAGTGCAGGCAGGCTTGCAGGAGATGTCCCTTTTTAGCAGCGGCTGCTAGGCTCTAAATTTGAGCCCAGTTAGCCATCAGGAGCCCTTATTGGTAGGTATCTTTTTTTCCTCAGGGGTCAACAATAGAAATACCTGTGCTTTCATCTGACCCTTCCAATAACATTATTTTCGTTAGCTTCTTCAAATCAAATCTGTGTATTGTTTTCAGCCATTTGTACTGTGGCAGGAAAAAGTGATTCTTTGATGGTTTATGAGTTTTTGCCTGTGGCTTTTGTAATTAAGAAACCTCAAGCTGTACATTATCATTCCTTAATGAACTGTTGTAAATTACTAAACTGAGTATTGCATGACATTAAGCACTGAAAAAATTGTAGTGGCTTGTCTTCATGCACTTGACACTTATTTTTCAGGTCTCATTAAATAAATCATACTATTCATTAACACCTCAAGACCCAATATACACTAGGGAAAGGAACATCATTATTGGTAGTAAATGTAAATTCTTGGTCTTGCTAATTTAAAACCTTTTTTGCCAACTTACTGAATGATAATTGTTTTAACTTGATGATGTGGATGCTGAAAAACTGTATACTAGGAGTGGAAATGTCAGTCTTGGTCACTCCTGTCCTGTGCTTGCAGTATTAGTATTATCTGTGGTCACAGTGAAGGTAACACTTTGCAAGAATCTTTTAAATCCACACAAACATATTTACATTGTTTGCTTAAAACTTAAGTTCCTTTGACTAGCACTTGAGCATTGCGCTCAGAATGTAAGCAAACAAGTCAGCATCCTTTGCTTTTTAAAAAGCCTCTGTAGGCCCCATGGGTCAGAAAGTGGGCTGGGTGTAGCTACACGTATCAGATGGGAGAAGGGATGAAATGGGAAGTGCTGATGATGTGGACAGGGCAGGGAGGCCAGAGAAAGGGACATTTTTCAATGATGCTTGTGAGACAGACAAGTAAGTAGCCCAGGGTAATAAAATGCATTTCCAGAAAGGCTCCAAGGATACTACCAGACTACCAGCTCAGAGCATCTGCGTTTGCCCAGTTTATGGGCACCGGGCTGTCTTGAACAACTTAGCTATATTTGGAGGATTTTTACATTGTATATTCCGCCTACCCAAGGCAAGAAGCAGAACTTGACTTCTGAGCAGGCTCAGTAGGTTAATGAGATGCACTCACAGAAGACTTATTCAAGAGGGAACAAAGGACGCAGGGCACTCTCTGGCTAGAGGTGTGCAGCTTTCAGCCAGCAGAGGTATCGTTGCTGGTGTCCAGTGAGCCTCATTGGGATGAACTATAGGATGTCTGTCTCCCTGGGACTTGAGTGGGTGGAGCTTCAGGAGCAGCGTTGTGGTTGGTGCCGCTGGCCTTGTTTCTGGCCATGTCTCCTCCCCTCTTGCCTTTCTGGTCCTCCCAGAGATTCTATGAGCTTCCTAAGAAACTTTTAATAATTTCCCTTTTTGTCTTTCCTCAAATTAGAGTATTCTGTTGTTTTTGAACTGGCAAGTTGACAAAATGCCATTATGAGCAAATTCATTGAACTCTAATGAGGAACTTGTACCTGCTACTATCATTAAATAAAGGGGATAGGGCTAAAAAAAGTGATGTGAGAACAAGGACTCAGTGTGGGAAAAAGTAAATACAGAATATAGAATAAGTTCAGTCAATATTTGAATTGGAAGTATCAATATGAACTGGGGTATTTCATCTCTTTTAAAAATGTCTAGCCCCAGCTGGTGCAGCTCAGTGGATTGAGCGTGGGCTTGCGAACCAAAGGGTCGCTGATTCGATTTCTAGTTGGGGCACATGCCTGGGTTGCAGGCCAGGATCCCAGTAGGGGATGTGCGAGAGGCACCCGCACATTGGTGTTTCCCTCCCTCCTTTTCTCCCTCCCTTCCCCTCTCTCTAAAAATAAATAAATAAAATCTTTTTAAAAAATGTCTGTATTTGCCCCCCCCCAAAAAAAAAGCCCAGGAAACAATGACCAGCTCAGTAGTGAGCACCCCTGTGCCCAGAAGAGTGTCTTGAGATACCTTTTTTCGCTAACATTTAGTAGGTGTCCTGAAGTAGGGCTAAGTGCAGGTCTGCGCAGGAATACACAGGACGAACCTGGCTCATCCTACCAGAGAGCACTGAAATCATCACAGGTGAGTGGAGTTGGGTCAAGGGGACTCAGAGCCAACTGGAGGAGGCTCCCACTGGTCAAAGGGGAGGGGATACTTGGAACATCGATGAGCATAAAAATAGTTGACCCCAACATGTCAACCATACATATGTCCAAGAGTTCATAAGGTCACAAAAATAAGCAAAAACCAATTTGTCCCTCTGGAAGATGTTATGAGAATTCACTATTCTGAAAACTGCTAAATAAGGAGAGAGACTCAGGCCTTTCTTCTCTTCCTATGTAGACTTCACCCCCCAGGTCACCGCACCAGTGAGGACTTTCTCTTTGTAGAACTATTCTGGCAAGCAAATAAACAAGGGAGGAGGAACTGAGCTGTGATGCTCGCATTTCCTGCTGAAATGAGAGTCTGAGCACAGAGCAGTGAAACAAAGCCAGGGGCAGTCAGATCTGCACCTCGTGCTGAAAACCACACCGCCATCTACGAAGTAATCGCTCCTCCAGAAACACGCCCTTTACCTGATTAAACCTGTGGATAGGTACTATTGTACAATTCTCAGGACCACGGGGAGCTCACTGAACAGACGGCACTTTGCGAATTCCTGACGGTGGGGAGTCTGCAGACACAAATTATCTGATTTCTTCAGTAAGTAAATTGGAAAAAAAAGGTAAAGTGAGAACCTATGGATTAAAAGAGACCTAAAAGATCTATTTATTCCCTCACCTGGGGACATTTTTTCCCCCATTGCTTTCTTTTTGAGAGAGGGAAACATCAATCAGCTGACCTCCCACATGCGCCCCAACAGGAGATCAGACTTGGAACCTGGCACATGCCCTGACTGGGAATCAAACCCATGACCCTTTGGTCCACAGGACGACACTCCAACCAACTGAGCCACACTGGCCAGGGCCTAAGAGATATATTTAAGCCAAACAAAAAGCAGATCAAAGCTAAACTGCAGTGCGCAGAGACTCAGGACTAGATAAGAAATCATAAGGAAAACATACTCAAGGAGGTCATCTCTGCGGAAGTCAGTGCAGTGCTTGCTCTTTGTGGGCAGAGTAGGGGCAGTTTGGGGACAGGCGCATGGAGGCCAGGGGCCAGCCAGGTCTGTCTCATGAGTGGTGGTGACAAGGGGGTTGCCTTAGGATAATCCAGTAAGCTGTATGTCTGTTTTAACCTGTTTTTTAATATTTCTGTTACATTTAACACAAGTTTTCAGTGCTAATGGAAAACCAGAAAACATTTGCTTTATGTTTTCATTTATTTTTTGAAAGATTTTATTTATTTACTTTTAGAGAGAGGGAAAGAGAGGGAGAGAAACATCCATGTGTGAGAGAGACATCAATCAGTTGCCTTTCCTGTGCCTCCTACTGGGGACCCGGCCTTCTTCCATGGTAACCACGTTGGAAGGAGGCAGGGCTTTCCGAGGCCGTATGCAGTCCCCGGGGAAATGGCCTTGGAAAAGGGAGATGGCAGGTGTGAAAGACAGGTAGATAGACCCCAAACGTATTCTGGAGATAGAACCGGCAGGTGATTATTTGTTTGTTGGTGTTCGTGGGTGTGATAAGAACAGTCAGTGATATCTTTACGACTGTTGGACTCAATGTGTGGTGAAGCCATTTACTAAGGTGGCCAGGTCTGAGGCAGCATAAATGAGACGGCACTTCTGGCACTAAAACTCGAGCTTCTGTGGAAGGAGGAGGGTCTCACAGCATCTCTGGGTTCTTAGAGTGTCATCTTTTATCTCTTGGAGGAGAGGGAGTGCAACCCTAGCCTGTGCCCAGAAAGTAGAGGGCTAGAAACTCCCAGTGACACCCCTAATGACTGCCCGGTGACTTGTCACTATGCAGAGATGAGCATGAAGGAGGAGGGCTTCCCTGTGAATGAGTGAATGAGAGGCATTAGGAGAGGTGCATGGGCTGGAAAGCAAGGCTGCAGCGAAGGGGCCCAATTGGTATGCTGGGAAGCAAGGCTGCAAAGGAAGGCAGGTCACGATGAGAAAGCCATGCTAAGGAGGGTGGACTTAACTAAGGAGACACCGAAGGTTTTAAAGAAGCTGTAGTTGCCCTGGCTGGTGTGTCTCAGTGGATTGGGTGCTCGCCTGCAAACTGAGGGGTCACTGGTTCGATTCCCAGTCAGGGCACATGCCTGGGTTTTGGGCTGGGTCCCCAGTTGGGGGAGCGTGAGAAGCAACGGATCAATGTATCTCTCGCACATTGATGTTTCTCTCCCTCCCTTGCCCTCTCTCTAAAAGTAAACAAATAAAATCTTTAAAAGCTGTGGTTGAGAAAGATGAACCTGGTTGCTGTGTATAGAAGAGATCACAGGGAGGGAGGCAAACTGGAGGCAGGACATCCATTTGTTTCTTACACATTCTAGGCAAAGGGTGATGAGGGTGAAATAGGGGTCTTCTAAATGGGGAGGAAAGAATGGACTCTACGTATCAGCCACTTGAGAGAAAGACTTGACCAGCTTTGAGACTGATTTGTTATAAGATGTAAGGGGGAGCCCTTGTCAGGTAGCTCTGTTGGTTAGGGCATCATCCTGATATGCCAAGGTTGAGGGTTTGATTCCCAATCAGGACACAAAGAAGAATCAAGCAATGGATGCATAAAGAAGTGGAACAACAGATCGATTCCTCTCTCTCCCCCTTCTCACTCTCGCCCTCTAAATAAATACATTAAAAACAAAAAAAGATGTAAAGGGGAGCCCTGGCTGGTGTGGCTCAGTGGACTGAGCCCTGGGCTATGAAATGAGGGGTCACTGGTTTGATTCCCTGTCGGGGGCACATGCCTGGGTTGTGGGTATTATTTCTCACACATCAATGTTTGTTTCCCTTTCTCCCTCTCTTCCCATCTCTCTAGAAATAGTAAAATGTTTAAAAACAAAAGATGTAAGGGGGAGGTGGAGAGTCAAAGATGATTCCAAGGATTTTTCTTTTTTTCATGGATTTTTTTTAGAGCAAGAAGAAGGGAGGGAGGGAGATTTGTTGTTCCACTTATTTATTCATTCATTGGTTGATTCTTTTATTTTTAAAAAGATTTCATTCATTTATTTTTAGAGGGAGGGGAAAGGAGGGAGAAAGAGGGAGCGAGAAACATCAGTGTGCGAGAGATACATCAATTGGTTGCCTCTTGCATACCCCCAACTGGGCACCTGGCCCGCAACCCAGGCATGTGCCCTGACTGGGAATCAAACCAGTGACCTTTTGGTTTAAAGGCCAACAAACAATCCACTGAGCCAGACCAGCCAGGGCCTACTGGTTGATTCCTACCCACGAGTTTGGTGTATTGGGATGATGCTCTAAACAACTGAGCTACCCAGCCAGGGCCGAGTCCATGGTTTTGAGCCTCTGAGAATGATACAGTTATAACCAGAGAAAACAGTGGAGATGGGCAAGTCTGGAAAGGAAGTCTGGGACTTGTGGATTGCAAAGCAGGGATTTTCATTTTATTTACCCTTGTTTCCCAGTATTTAGAAGAATGCTTAGCATATAATATGTGCTCACTAATATTCGCTGGCTGTGTAATACCAGTAGAACACAAATGGAGAAGTTCCCTGGGCAATTGGTGTTTTTTTAAAGATTTATTTATTTAGAATGGGAAAGGGAAGGACAGAGAGGGAGAGAAACATTGATGTGAAAAACATTGATTGAATGGCCTCGTGCCCTGGCTGGGGATGGAACCTGCACCCGGGCATGTGCCCTGACCGGGGGCAGAACCAGCCATCTTTGCGGGCAATCCCCAACCAACTGAGCCACACAGGGTGAGGGAATCCCAGGCAATTGTTAATGTACAGTTGGAACTGCTTCACGGTGTCATTGCTTGGAAGACAGATTTGCCTATTTGAAGCCATAAGCTGAGAGGCCAGGTGAGTGGAGAGAAATAGGGAGGTGGCTGAAGAGAGAACCTTGGAAACCACGACATTTAGGGACCAGAAAGTAGGACGGGAATCCAGGGCAGGTGGGCATCTGAAGATGGTATCAATCCGTGCCCGATGCTGCAAAATGTGAAGGATGCTGGGAACAGATAAGAGGGCATTTGATCGGGCAACTCAGGACTCTGGTGACCCACCCAGGGAGAACTGGAAGCTGGCCAGCGAGAGCCTCTAACAACGAGAGAGGGGCAGCTAGGGGCCACGGGGACGCTAAGCCCTGGGGCAGTGCGGTTTTTGTTTGGGTTTGGCGGGTTTGTAATTGAGACCTAGTCACACAGCCCGGTGGAGGCTGAAGTTGCGAGAGGGAGGGAGAGAAACCATGGCGGGCATCAAGGCGGCGGCAGAAGGGTTGTCTTCCAGCGGAGAGGGAAAAGGCCCCTCTCCCGGAGAGGGAACGCAAGCATGCAGGTGGCTTCTGTTGGCGCCGTCGGTAGGCACTTACTGTGCGTGCGGGGCCTAGTTATTGCTAACGGCCACCACCAGTTGAGTCCCCGCACCTTACTTCTCCATCGCCTTCAGGCCGGCGGCCTTATTTTCCCCTTTACCAGAGGGGAGGCGGTTTCCCGGAGGCTCTGGGGGAGGCGGGATCCCGCGAAGGGGCGGCAGCTCTGAGAAAGGTGCAGGCGAGGGCGGCAGCGGCGAGAGCGGCCGGCGGTGGGGCGGGCCCGGGGAGGCCACACCCTGAAACTACCTGCGCGGGGCAGGAAGAGTGAGGGCGAGAGCCACTCTGCGGGCGGCCGGCGCTGGGCGGGTGACCGGACTCACCGCGACCTGCGCCCCCTGTGTCTCGCACGCCTCGCGCGCCCCTCGACTCCTTGACCCGGTGGCGATGGGAGCGGGCCACTGGCGCGGACCACGCCTCTGAGACCCGCGACCGGCCACCGGGACCATGAAGAGCAATCAGGGCCGCAAGGGCGGAGGGGGCTCCAAGGACCTCCGCGCGGGACTCAAGTACAACTCGCGGCTGGAGGTAGGTGAGCGAGCGTGCGCGGCGGCGGCGGGCTAGCCAGGACGTGCTCCCGCTCGGCTGCAGCCCTGACCCGCCGCGGGCTAGGGGCCCGGGGCTTTGTAGGCGTCGTCCGGGCGGGGGAGTCTGGAGTGCGGCCGGGAGCTGATCTGTCCGCGAGGGCGCCCCGGCCCCCGGGGCGCTGCGCTTTGTCTTGGCGGAGGGACCGCTCCACTGCCTCTTGGTGGCCGGGGCTCTGGCCGGAAGGTGGAATTTCCTGTTTGGTGGGTGCCTGGCCTAAGGACCTTTGGTACCTGTCCTGCTGTGCGCAGGCGAAGCGGGAATGCTCAGGTTTTTGGAGAAGCCGAATCTCCAGCAAAAAAGGGACCGTCTCCCTCCCTCTGTGGACTCGGCGCTATCGAAGCACCTCCAGAAGGAACCGGGGACCGAGGCTCGGAATGGATGATTTGGGCGGGAAAAGGGAGGTTTCCAGGGGACTTTGGAGTCGTAGTCTTGTGTCCTCTCAGGAATTTGTTTTTTCCTTACCGGTCAGAGGCACTTTTTGCCCTTTGCAGAGGGCGCCCGGGAGACTAGAGCTTCTGGTTGCCCTGGAGCGTGGAGCTAAGGACTCCAGGGTGGGGCTCCGCTGGGCTTCCCCGAGAGAGGACGTACCTTTTGGGGAAGGTGACTGTATGGGAAGGGATGTGGTAACGTGTGTCTTGAGCATTTTAGACACCGAAGCCGGGAGCCCTTGTTTGGCAGGAAGAACAACGAGAGACCTGAGAGATCGCAAAGACATTACGTTCAGGCAGAGCTGGGGATGGGTTGTTAGTTACCTTATCCAAGGACACACCTAGGTGGCGGTGCTCTGGCAGGACTGGCAGCCAGGCCTCCACCTGTCTGTCCAGCGGGTCCCCAGGTTTCCTGGAAGACCAGGTGAGGGCGGTGCTGAGCGGACGCTGACGGCGGGGGCTGCTCTGGGAGGGGGCTTTGCTCTGCAAAGCACAGGTGGAACTGTGGCCCATGTTTCTGGGTCCCAGATGTCCTCTCTGCCCCACACTGTGGCCAGTACTCCCATGTCAGGTCCAGTTTTGGAGCTCTCTAAAATCACTTCCTTCTCTACAAACGGCCCGTTGGCCCACTTTTCTCTCCCTGACCTGAGGAGTTGCTTCTGCTGCGCCTCTGTCTGGCCTGCGTGAGGCAGCCTCACCTGGATGGATGCCTCTATTTTCCTTTCTGTAATCGCCCTGTTTGTGAAGCCTTGGTAATTGCCTACTGGGGCTCTGGACTCGGGGCTCTGGACTCCGGTCTCCTCAGCAGAGGGCCTGTGGTTTGGCATTTGTTATTTCAGGGAGGGTTTTTTATCGTGACTTCCTTTTCTGGGACTTCCTTTTCTGAGAGCAGGGTCTTCCTGGAGTCTCCTCTGAATCATCTCGCTGGTCTCCCCGCTGCTGCCCTACAACCGGGGCCAGTCCTGGGGGCTCTGCTCCACATTCTGCCCTGAGCTCCAAGGGCCCACTGACTGCTGTGACCGCTGCCCTTGCTTTCTTTTCCCCTGCTCATTGTCTCATGTCCTGTGAAGCTCACACGTCCTCCACCCACCTGCAGTCTTCCCTCTACTTCCAGTGCTGCGGTTTTCCTGCACAGGGATCCCTCTGTCTGTTCTGCCCCATCCACTGAACCAACTGTGCACCTCGTTCTGTGCCAGGCGCTGTTGCGAGAGGACTTTTAAAGGCAAGTAAGGAATGGTTGCTTCCCTTAAGGAATTTCCAGTCCCGAGAGCCATGCTCAGAGGCATGTAAAATGGAGAGGACACAGTGTGCCCTGCAGGAAGGGGTCCTCTCTGTCCAAAGCTCATTTCCATTTCTCCAGGAAGTCTTCACTCTCCCTCGCACTCCGTGCCCTCCCAGCCACCTCCCTCTCTGGACCATCTGGTAGTGTTTGCAGTCAGGGTCTGTAGACTCTGCCTTAACTTGTTCCCTGCCCAACCGTGTGAGGTGGGTGCCTCTCGTGGGTTTGTCCTCTGCGTCCTCAGCTGGGTCATACCAGCTCCCACAGGGCACTGTGGCTTCTGGGAAAGGTCCTTCCCAAGGCTGATGACTCCGTCCCCTGCCCCACCCTCACCTGTTCCCCCCTGCACTCCCTACTGCTTCTGGAGCCCTGGGGCCCAACCATGTGAGGTGGAGGGGTGGTGTGAGCCCTGCCTGCAGGAGAGGAGGTGCACAGATGCCCATCATTATAGCTGTTAACAAGAAC
This sequence comes from Glossophaga mutica, assembly GCA_039655065.1. Lineage (NCBI taxonomy): Eukaryota > Metazoa > Chordata > Mammalia > Chiroptera > Phyllostomidae > Glossophaga > Glossophaga mutica. The sequence goes on from CM077310.1 coordinate 26,426,684, forward strand.
TGGGCAGCCTGCCTCAACGAGTGTCCTGGTCTGTGCTGAATATTTGATCCTGGCCCTAAAGCTGCTTTGGCATCCATTGGTTCCTTCCAAAGTCATGACTGGCCCATGTAAGGCTTGGTATGCCCTAGGCCCTTGGAAATCAGTGTTGGGAAGTCAGAAGGGGGTGGTGCTAGGCCGGACAGCTCTGGCTTTTCAGAGAGTCATCTCTGTTGAAGGGTCAAACATTCACTCATCTGCAGAACAGCTATCAGGTACCCCCCCACTGAGAATGCACCAGGTACAGGACAACATCACTGGAAGAGAAACCAGGCACATGGTGTCTGCCTTCAGGATGGAGGGGTCAGAGTGGGTGAATTGGGACCAGCGGCCATCTGCCATGTGGTGGCAGGCGTGACCAACATGGAGGCAAGACCTGGTGCCACCGCTCTCCTACCAGGTGATCTCAGAGATGTTACCTAATCTCTGGTAGCCTCAGTATCCGTAACAATGAAACGGGATGACGTATATGTTACAGGTTTGCGGCAAGGATTAAAAGGCATACTTTACATGAAAGCCCTTTGTAAGCTGCAGCGTGGAGTGTAAACCACAGTTTGAATTTCTGAGTTGGAAAAGGACTCGAGACAAGCAGAAAGGATGTAGTGTTAGTAGGATGGATGCCTGGGAAGAGGCTTGCAGCCAGGCTATCCGTGGGGCACTGCCCTGGCCCTGCTGGACACAGGGAGTCTCTCTGAGGAGTGAACAAATTCCAGCGACCAAGACCCTCCTCCTGTGGTTCCAATTTTCATTTCCCTCCCTTCATGCAGCTACTATGAAAATGATCCTCTGCGAAAAGAAAAGTGTGCCAAGACCATACATGTAACCGGCTACTCGTCCCTTTCTCCTTATTCCCCTCCCACCCCCACCATAAAAAATAAAGCTCTTAAAGACTTCTTTCTTGGGGCTCTCCAAAGGCTCATGTGTTGGAAGGTGTGTGCAGGGGGTGAGGAAGAGCAGGGAAGGTGGTCAGCGGTGGGGCACCCAGAGTGTTCCTTAGGTGGGGACTCACCTTCAGGTGCTGCAAATGGACAAGATGGTGCCTTCTCCAGGGGCCTACTGTCCACCGTGGTCCTAGAAAGGCCTGGACGTTCATAGCGCTCATTTAGGAGGTGGGAACACTGAGGCACAGGAGAAGACAGCTGTCACACGAAAGCCACGTTCTGCCTGTGAGACTGCTGGGGTGGAGCTGCCTGGAGCAGGCCTGTTGGTGGCGGCACCATGTCCTCTCACTCTGCTGCGGGGGCGGGAATGTGACTGCCTGTGCTGTGGCCTGTGGCTGAGGTGGTCCCGGAATTCTGCTGGTATCAGTTCCTTTTTTGGCTTGCGGTTCTGTCCAGGCTTTGGGCTCTTGTTGTTCCTAAGAGGGAAAGTCCGTTCTTGGAAGAGGAGAGAGAGTGTGACGGAGCCCCCAAGGCACCCAGGGCCCAAAGACATTGCTTCTGAAATGGTGCACATGCTCCTGCAGTGTTTAGAGAACTAATAATCATCGCCAGCATTTATTGAGCATATATTATGTATTATGCCTCTTAGCATTATTATTATCGTCACCCTTTTGTAGGTGAAGAAAACAGAGCACAGAGAGGCTTGCCTAAGGTCACAGAGCAAGACAGTGGGAGTGGGATTTGAACTCAGGGAGTCTGACTTGGCTGTCTTTTACTTGGATTGCTCTAGTGCAAGATGGGGCTGTCAGCCTGGTGGGCTCAGGAAGGGATGGATTACTAAGGGTAAGCATTGATTTGATTTGGGTAAGAAACTGGATTTCTCTTCTTGGGATGCTTCTGAGATGCCTGGGGTGTAGCAAAATTAGAATAGCCTCTATGGTGTGAGAATGAGAATGGGAACTGTTGAGCTTTTCAGAGAATTCTCACCCTGGCCAGCAGTGGTGAGAGGCACATTTGGGGTTCCCTCAGTGCGTGTGGCCAATCATTGTCCTTTTTTATTTGTTAAGAACTTTTCTAGAAGCAAGCCCTGGCTGGTGTGACTCAGTGGACTGAGCGCTGGCCTGCGAACCAAAGGGTCACCGGTTCAATTCTCAGTCAGGGCACATGCCTGGGTTGCAGACCAGGTCCCAGAAGCAGGTCCCTACTACAAATTCTGTCTTGGAATCTCCTATTTTCAGAATTTGTTCATTGTTTTTTTTTTAAAGTTTCAAACATTATTTTTATTTATTTGTTTTTCTTTTTTTAATATATTTTATTGATTTTGCTATTACAGTTGTCCCATTTCTCCCCATCATTTCCCCCACCCTCCACACCCTCTCCCACCCACATTCCCCCCCTTTAGTTCATGTCCATGTGTCATAAGTTCTTTAGCTTCTACATTTCCCACGCTATTCTTGCCCTCCCCCGTCTATTTTCTACCCACTGTCTATACTACTTACTCTCTGTACCTTTTCCCCCTCTCTCCTCCTCCCACTCCCCTGTTGCTAACCCTCCATGTGATCTCCATTTCTGTGGTTCTGTTCCTGTTTTAGCTGTTTGCTTAGTTTGCTTTTGTTTTAGATGTGGTTCTTAATAGCTGTGAGTTTGCTGTCTTTTCACTGTCCTATTTTTTATCTTCTTTTTCTTAGATAAGTCCCTTTAACATTTCATATAATAAGGGCTTGGTGATGATGAACTCCTTGAACTTGACCTTATCTGAGAAGCGCTTTATCTGTCCTTCCATTCTAAATGACAGCTTTGCTGGATAGAGCAATTTGGGATGTAGGTCCCTGCTTTTCAAGATTTCAAATATTTCTTTCTAGCCCCTTCTTGCCTGTAAGGTCTCTTTTAAGAAATCAGCTGACAGTCTGATGGGAATTCCTTTGTAGGTGACTGTCCCCTTATCCCTTGCTGCTTCTAGAATTCTCTGCTTCATTTTAATCTTGGTTAATGTAATTACAATGTGCCTTGGTGTGTTCCTCCTTGGGTCCAACTTCTTTGGGACTCTCTGAGCTTCCTGGACTTCCTGGAGGTCTATTTCCTTCGCCAGATTGGGGAAGTTCTCCTTTATTATTTGTTCAAATACGTTTTCCACTTGTTGCTCTTCTTCTTCCCCTTCTGGGACCCCTATAATTCGGATGTTGGGATGTTTAACGATGTCCCGGAGGTTCCTAAGCCTCTCCTGATTTTTTTGAATTCTTGTTTCTTCCTTGTTTTCTGTTTGGTTGTTTCTTCCTTCCTTCTGGTTCACTCCATTGATTTGAGTCCCAGTTTTCCTTCCATCTCTATCAGTTCCCCATGCATCTTCTTTCATTTCACTTATTGTAGCCTGCATTTGTTCATCTAATTTGTGAGCAAAATCAACCAATTCTGTGAGCATTTTGATGACCAGTGCTGTGCATCTGATAGGTTGGCTATCTCTTCATTGCTTAGAGGAATTGGCTTTGGGGCTTTCATTTGTTCTCCAGTTTGAGCCATTTTTGGTGTTTTTTTGTTTGTTTGTTTTGGTTTGGTTTTAGTCTGGTTGTGGCTATTACGTAGCGAGGGGTGGAGCCTCAGGGGCTCCCCAGTGCGGGGCAGCCCAGTCGCTGGGTTGTGACGCTGAATGTGGGGGCGGGGTCTGAAAGGGAACAATGGCGCCTGCTCCGCTCTCTCCTGGATTCAGTCCCTTTCGCCACTTCCTTTCTGCCTGGACCATCTGCGCACGCAGTTGTGGGACCACCTGGTCAGCCAGCCGCCTTGTGCGGCCTCACTGGGTCTGCACAGTTACCCCACTGTGCCCGGGGTCCGCCAGCCGCCGCCTGTGCACCTGGGAACTGCCAGCCGCTGCTGCTTGCGTTCCTGGGTCCCCACGTCCACTTTCTCCTGCTGCGACTCCGCCCCTCTTACCGGTCTGGATGAATGGTTGTTGGACTTCCGTACAGTTCAATTTTCTATAAGTTCTGGTTGTTTTCTTGTTTCTAAATGTTTGTTGTCCTTAATTTTGGCTGTGAGAGGAGGCACAGTGTGTCTGCCTACGCCTCCATCTTGGCTGGAAGTCCAGAATTTGTTCATTTTTACCAGGCTTATTAGCAACTGGACCCTTAGAGTCCTTGTGACAGTTGACTGGCTAAAATCTTGGCTCTTTTGTCTCTGACATGGCAATGACAACGGTGACACGGAGAATATGATGGCAGTCGTTCTATCCAGCATTGAATGTGCACTATTAAGTTCGTTATCCGTATCCTCACAGCAACTGTCTGGGGGGGAAAAGGCCTGGTTTACAGAGGAGAATAGGAGGCTCAAAGGGTTTGAGTAATGGCCCAAAGGCAGAGGTAGAACAAGGATTCACACCTAGATCTGTGAGACTTCAAAGCCTATGCTTTTCACCGCAGCGCCTGGTGACACATCTGTTCCAAAGACCGTGGTGATTGATGTGTGTTCCCAGCAAAACCCCAGAGCACACTGTTACCAGCGGTGAGCGCCAGGCGCCAGTGCAAGTCCACCAAACACCTCTTACCCCACACTTGTCTGGTCTTCCCTTTTGATGCAGTTCCTCATCTGGTCGACCAGGAGTCTGGCTGGAGATGTGATTTCAACAAAGCTTTGAACAACACATACTTTTGTTTATTATGCACATACATAAAAGTCATAATGGTAAATGTTTTAAAAGATATTTTATTTATTTATTTTTAGAGAGAGGGGATGAGAGGGAGAGAAACATCGATGTGTGGTTGCCTCTCACACACCCTCACCTGGGGACCTGGCCCGAAACCCAGGCATGTGCCTTGACCTGGATTTGAACCGGTGACCCTTTGGTTGTGTACATTTTCATGCCTTTTCCCGTTCCTGCCCTGTGCATATGTTCTATCTAGTTTGTTGTTACACACATGACAACCTGTGTTCTGGAGCAGGCATTCTATCAGCTCCTGTCTGCTGGGCGCAGTGGAGGACGGCGGCGGGGTGGGGGTGGCTGGGGGACAGTGAGGTCTGGTAGGTTTCTGTCTGATTGAAGGACTCTGCCCAAGATGGTCCATTTACGGATCTAAGTTGCCCTGGGCGGCTCCCGACTCCTTCCCGGGTTCTGCAGCATTTCTTCTTTAGTAGCAACCTGATGAGGTCTTGGAGTACTTGCTTCTCATCTTTAGAGATGGATGACACCCTACTGGGAGAGAAAGGCCATACCTTGGATGACTTAATTCTGAGTCAGAAGTATGCAGACAGCCTGCTAAGAGCAGTATCGTGTCCATCCATGTTGGGAGTAAGTGCTGCATAAGCACAGCACCCTGACAACGGGAACAAAAGCCACCTCCCTCCCGCTGCATGGTGATGTGAGTGTGACCTCCCACCTCTGGTGATGTGAGCGGGAGGTGGCGGGAGGTGAGCCAGGATGGTGAAGGGCAAGTGCAGGTCCTGTGTGGAGGGCTGACACCAATTTGGCTCAGATAAGTACAAAGAATTTAAAAATGGGGGAAAGTACCCTAGAGAAGCATTTTACTATGTCTTGCCTATGCATGTTTTCTGAAGGAAGTTGTTTTTTTTTCCTTGTTACAAAAGTGAGGAAGGGTTTTTTGTCGTTTGTTTTTCTTTTTAAGTCAAGCAATACAGAAATATACAAAGTAGAAAGTGAAACTCCTCTGAAATTCCAGATTTCATAACTTCTATAAATAGTTTGTCTTATGTTGTTTCACAAGTCTTCTATGCATATCCAACTATGGACTTATTTGGATATTAACATATTTGAGTACATGCCCCTTTCCAAATGGAATCATGTCATTCCTATTCTGCAACCGAAGATATGGTTGTAATTAATTCATTCGTCACCTATTTTTTTCTCTCTGAACCCATGATAAGATTGTAGAGCAAACACACAGCCTCCCGCGTCCCCGCCCCCCCCCACTTCCTCCCGCCCCCCAATTCTTAAGAAGCAGGAGGTTTACCTGGAGAGTGAGACTAGGGTAGAGGTGTGATGGGGGAGCTAGGGAAACCTGGAGGAAGTCTTCTCACTCAATGGTGGGGGAGGGGCGCTGCTCGGAGCTTTTCAGAGGGGGGCACCCGGGGTGTTTAGAAGGCTGGAAAGGGCCTGTGTATTTTTTGCCTTTTTTTCTCATTCAACCTTGCATCTTAGATAGCTTTCCTGTATTATCAACTGCTCTTTTGAAAACCAGTTTTGATGGCTGCATAAGCTTTCATCAAGTGGAGCTATTGTTCTTTATTCATTTTTTTAGTATTTGAGTGTGTGCACTAATGGAAATGGCGTGATCAGGATGAGGGAGGTAACTGATGAGCTGCTCCCTGGAGCCCGCGTCGGGCAGGCCTCACTTGGATGAAGCTGTTGAGTCCTGGGTCCCGTGTCTAATGGAAATATTGCTAACTATTCACCACGCTGTGAGGTCGGTCGAACCAGGTGGACGGAGGCTTAGAAAACATTTTGACTTCTGAGTGATTGCGTCGAGTGTGTTTAGCCAGAGAAGGAGCAGACTCAGAACGAGCCTGTCGACGCGGGAGGATTGGGAGGATTTCAGGAGCCGCCCTGAGCTGTGGAAGTGAGGCTGGCTCCCTGCAGTGCTTGTGTGCAGGGGCCATTGTGTGGCCGCAGGCGGGGAAGGAAGAATTTGTAATGTTCACTCTGGATGGAAACCTTCCTTCCCCCAGGAAGGACGGCCTAGGAGGTGGGGGCATGGGCAAGATCTGAATGCTGTCCCTGCTCTCAGAATCTGATCCCAAGAATACAGTTCTGTGTTCTCTCCTGGCCAGATTCCATTACTTCCGCCACTGGGATTCTGGGCTGTAACCTTAGACTTGGGTCCCTGGGCAGGGGTGGTGCTTTCCTCTTTGCCTATTCAGCCCTTTCCCCCAAACAGCATCTCAGATTGGCAGCTCCAGCCTGCTGGAGAGCTACCTGAGCGGTGGAAGAGGTGTGTCAGAAGGGAGGCAATTCCCGGAGGCAGGCGGGCTTGGGGCTTCCCCCTAACGTCTGCAGACCCTTGGGTTCTCCATGACAGCTGTGACAAAGGTCAATGAAGAGGAACAAGCTCACGCTGCCTGCCTTGACTTTAATCATGCCCCAGGGAGTTTTGCCGAGTGAAGAAAGCCAGCAGTCCCTAAAGTTTATATACTGGATAACTCATTTCCGTAACTTTTGGAAACCACAGCTTTAGAACTGGAGGATAGGTTAGTGGGGAGGGGGCCAAGAGAAGGGGGGCATGCTCACACCCAGGCAGCTGGAGGGGTCAGAACCTTGACCTTGATTGAATGGGTGAATACAGAAAGGCACATCAATGATAAAAACCAATGGAACTTAGTACTTACACACCAATGAATAAAGGCAAAATGGGAAGTGCGAGTAAGGTCTGGGGTCTATGTTAATGTTGTCATGTAACAAGTGTTATACAATGTTAGCACTGGCGGGAACTGGGCAAAGTGTGCAAGGGATCCCTCAGTGTTTTGTCTTACAACCACACATGATACTACAATGAGCGCGACCAAAATCTCAATAATTGGAAAAAGCACAGCCTGTGGAATCAGATGTGGGCTTGGAGGAAAAGAAAGAAGTCACATGGCCCTGCCTTCACTCCTTGTTTCTCTGGCTGAGGCTGGGGGCACCTGCCCTGTGGAGCGGCTGCAGGCCGACCTGGCGGCGCGGGAGAAAAGGGGGAGGTCTGGGGCAGGAAGAGCACCTCTGGCCAGTAAGGACGGGGCTGGCTCAACTGTGTGGGATCACAGAGACCAGCAAGGGGTTGGGGGCGTGTGTGTGAACTTGGAGCTGGGCCGGATTTCTTTGGTTGCAGTTACACAAGAAGATGTGGCCCCGGGGGCAGCTTTTAACTTTGAGGGGGGCAGGGGGAGACCGGACTTGAGTAGGGCTGAGTGTGGCTGGGGGCAGGGGTGGGCGCTGCAAGCAGAACCTGGGGTGCAGACTGCGGACTCTGTCCCCTTCCGGCAGCAGACACAAATTAGAGAAGTTGCTTGGGCCCTGGCATCTTGCTCTGGGTACACTATCTAAGTCTGGCTGAGGAGTGAGAAATCTTTCAGTTAATCAACCAGTCAATTGCTAACCCTGGCAAAGTCAAAGGCAGAAGGGACGGGAAGAGAAGCAGAACTGGGGTGCCCTGACCTCCTCGACTGCCTGGCCTGCCCGCCACTGTGGCAGTGGAGTGTCGTGGATGCCCAGCAGCAGGTACAGGTCCCAGGGAGAAAGTCTTGTGGACTGAGGGGGTCCCTGAGGTTTCCTGGAAGGGCTTAGCCTTGGGCTGCGTCCCGAGGGCAGGCGGGTTTCATAGAATTGGGGGCTTCCTGGCTGCCGCAGGGAGCCGTGGGGCAGCCAGCACCCCTGGGCCAGAGTGGAAGGGGTGGAAATCTGTAACAGTTCTGGGCAAAGCGTGCTGTCCCCTAGGGCCCATGCTGCAGCCAAGACAGGGGTTAGTTTACACAGAGTTTTGCAGCTCACTCTTTAAGGCAGTTACTGTCTGAGTTTCAGTATCCTGGAGGTGGGGGCGGGGACAATAGGTGTCCCCTGAGAAGCAGCAGGTGTCCTGAGGGGAGCACTGGCTTTGCCTCAGACAGGCCTGGGTCTGGAACTCAGCGCTGCTCCGTCTTAATGTTGGGGGGCGGTTTGACACGTTATCTTCTTTTAACCCATTTTCTCATCTGAAAATGAAACATAGTTGCAAGAATTAGAGATAATAAACATTAAAAACACTTAACATGGCACCAAGAGACACAAAAATATGTTTCTTGTGGCTTCCACCCGCTTCCAGAGCTGTGTCAGAGATGGTGGCCGTGAAAGCCCCTTGGTTATAGTTGGGGTCACCTGTGGCCTTTGGACTTTGGGGGGTCATGCCCTGAAGCTCCCAGGGTAGGTGTGGTCTCACTCAGTGGCCTTGAAATCTGTCATGTTCTTTTGCGAGAGGGTCTCAAGGACAGGGACTTGCTATTCTGTCAACCAGCGTGTTTCTTTTATTTTGAGGTGTTGCAAAAAATACTGCATTTGAAATAAGGTTTTAACGTTGTAAGAAACGTTTTGGAACGACTGGAACTTGAGAATGTGTAAACTGAGACCCAGGGCGTAGGCATGGTCGGGCAAACTCGCTGGCTTTGCTGGGTACAGCGCCTCTGGGTCGAGAGTAGGTAGGAAGATGCCAGGGAGGGCTTTGAGGGCTTCCCTCTCTCCCCCAGCACGGTCCCTGCCTCCCTCAGTGCAGGGCAGAGGAGGAAAGGGAGGGGAGCCAGGAGCTGGGAGCCAGGAGGCCCTCCTAGTTAGTGCAGGGCGTGGGCCTGGCCGGCCTTGATCTGTGTCTCCCTGGGGCTTCCTGGAAGACCTGCCAGGTCTGCTCTTGCCTGGTTGTTTGAGGCCACCAGGTAGACTTGTGCTGTTAAGGGTTTGTTTTTTTGTTTGTTTGTTTGGTTTTAATGTTTTAACTTGAACTCCAGCTGCTCCACCAGACCAGGGAGGGGAATGCGCCCCGCCTGGCTTTGGGCAGGTGGATGGATGGCGGCGGGTGGAGAAATCAAAATCAAAGGGGGATCGCAGGGAGGCCCTGTCATTAGCGTGAATCAGCTCATTTGTTCACAGCACCTGTACTTAGAGGGCTGTAAGGGGTTATTAACCCAGTTTTTAGAGGGGAGGACAAAGACAGCAGTATTTGCCCCAGTCTCAGAGTTCCCAGGCCTGACCCCTCTTGTTGGTCAGACCCTCCCCAGTCCCTCTGAAGGGAAAAAAGGGACTTGCATCCAGGGCACCCCCTCCCCCGCGCCCAGTCTGTTGTTTGTCCCCTTTGGGGGTCCTGTTGCAGGTGTGCATGGTGCCGGACCTTGGCTGCGTGGGCAGGGCCCTGAGCACTGCAGGGCGTTGGGGAGGAGACACAGGCATGAACCTGCTGGAGCTGCAGGCCAGCTGGCAGAGGGCCAGCTGCTGGGTTTCTGTGGCGACAAGGTGCCCGCGGTTGGCTGAGTCAGGCCCCTGGGGACTTTTCTTCCTGCTCTGGCCAGGTGTGGAGAGTTTTGTTTTATTCCTTCACTAGGAGCTAGTAGTTGTGCACCAGCTTTCTGTTCCCCTAGATGGCTTGGGGTCACAGATCTCAGGTAATTCTGGGCTCCTTCTTCTGGTGGGAGGACAGGGACCGGTTCAAAGGGCAAGGGTGAGAGGGTTGAGCAACAAGAGGCGGAGGGTTCAGGAAGTCCACCACCAACCGAGCGGACCTCGGCTGGGCGTGTGTGACCCTGCGGAGTTCTGGTGGCCGCCCAGGAGACTCTCGGTGATGCTCACAGTCTGTTGTGGGAGGGCCCCAGGGTGTGAAGGCGAAGTCCAGCCGCCTGCTGCAGGTGCGCTGCGTTCGAGTGGTTGCTTGAAACCGGCGGACTGGAACTGTGATGTGGCCCAACTGGAGCTTGTTACACTGTGTGGGCGCACCAGGCCAGCAGCCTCTTGGAAATGAAGGCTGAGTTTGTCGAACTTTAAGTTCCTAAGAATAGGCTGGGCCCTGCTCCTCCTGCTGTATCAGCATGTCCATGGAGAGAGAGGGGCTTGGGAACCTGGATACTGAGCAAGCACTGGGCTCCCTTTACTTTCTCTTTTATTGTTATTTTTCATGCCCAGACGAGTCTGGGAAATGCTGGGTATGATCCACGGGAACCGTAGCCTCTTCTTGATCTTGAGAATCTGGCTTCTTGTAAGCTCAGTCGCCCAGCTTGGTGGGTGGGTGGGCAGAGGATTCTGATGTGGTCTTTCTTTGCCCTTCCCGTTTATCCCTGTGGTTGTTCTGTAGTGAACAAACCAAGTGTCCTCTTGGGCTGGTCACTCTGCTGGGCTGGGGCTGCAGTGGTGGCAGGACTGGGGACATCTTGCTCTCGGGAACCTGCATGTGGGCTGGCTGCTCTCTGCCCACAGCCGCCCGAGTTCTCCTCCGTGTGGGCGGGCGCTGAAGCAGAGCGAGCCCCTCCTTCCTCCAGTCGCACCTCTGGCATCTCGGTGCTCTGTGTGTCTGCGGTGCTCAGCATCGCCTAGGATGACAAGTGGAGCGTTTTGTTTTTGAAATTCGTTTTTTTAAAATCCTCACCTGGTGAGGATTATATGTATTTACTGATTTTCAGAGGGGAGGGAGGGAGGAGGGGAGGGGGGGAGAGAGAGAGAGAGAGATACTAATGTGAGAGAAACATCGACCGGTTGGCTCCTGTATGCGCCTGACTGGGGATCCAACCCACAGCCCCTTGGTGAACCAGACGATGCTCCAGCCAACTGAGCCACCTGGCCAGGGCTGGAATTCATTTTTGCACCATCATTGTAGGTGGCCTTGAGCCATGCTGTGTTTCTGGGGACTCTGGCCGGGATCTGACACTAACTGGCGGCATCAGGGAGCGGCCATGAGTTCTGCGTACGCTGGCTTTGTCTTCCTCCTTGTAAATGAAGGCGCGCATCTTCCAGCGGCACAGGAGCACCTTCTCTCCTTGGAAAACCATCGCACAGGCTCAGACTGTTCTTTCTTGCTTGAATAATCTCAGGGAGATTTTATGGTTCTAATGACCGTAGTGACAGTGATGACATCAGGGAATGGAAATCCGTCCTGCCTGGTGGCGGGTACACTGAGTCACCCAACGTATGAGTGAACAGCACCTGCCCCACATCAACGGTGGAGTTGGCAATGGCGCATGAAGCCAGCCACCCTTGTTCTAGTCTCAGCTCTGTGCAACACACCTTTGTCTCCAGCCATTGACATCACTGCTGCCCCTTGACCTCAATCTTCAGCAGTAGACATAGGTTATCAGTTGCCATGTGATGGATCTTTCATGGTGCCTCCCAGGACTCTGAGTAACATCTTTTGTTTGTGGATTCCTTCCCCTTCCCGGCAGGTCACGCCCAACCTCAGCCAAATGAGTGACAACCTTAAAAAAACAAACAAACAAACAGTCTGTCACAAAGATTTACTTTTTCCTCATCTGCTCTGATTGGATTCTTGCATGGATTTTTGGATAGTTAGTGTTACTTTTGCCACTTAAAGATGTCAACACTCACCAGTTGCTTCTCTCTAGTGAGGACCACACTCCTAACTACCACCGATGAGGAGTCTAGCTTTGGGTTTGCTGGTGCCCAGAGCCAGCGGGAGGGCAGGCCCTGGAGAGTTTGGAGCTGGTGCCAGGTGTGTTAGTGTGTGCTCAGTGATCAGGAGAAGGCTCCCCTCAAGTGGGAGAATTCTTCAGTTGATTTGGCTCAGTTTTTAGTTTTCCGCCCTGGGAGTCGGGTGACTGCAAGGGTCTTTCTTACATCATCAAATAGCTTTTGTGAATCCGTTTTTTAGGACAACCACTGGCCTTGCGGAGAGTATGTGTCACTCGCACTAGTGTGCTTAACACAGCAGAAAATGTGACACTGTCCCAGGCTTCTGCATCCTCCTGGGTTTGGACGGCCACGGCGATCATGTGCCCCGCGCCCTGCCCCTTGGGTTCTCGCCCTTCGTCTCGCCGGCTCTTCACTCTGCGGGCACCCCACGCTCTTTGTGCCCACCTGTCCTCCAGGAAGTCATTCCTTGTTCTCTTGTCTGCGCCGTGCCGAGCATCTAGGAACCCTGCCTGGCTGGTGACAATTGGCCGTGAGGGCTGTATAATCTTGCTCTCTTTCTCTTGGCCTCTGTGTCTGTTTGTGTTAACAAGCACCTGGCTTCACAGCACTGGGTTTTGTATGGTCACCTGCAAGTGTGTTTCCTTCTATGAAAGAGAGAGGAGAGGCAAAAGCAGGCACCGGTGCACTTTCTGTTCCATTGGCTCTGTGGCGCGTAGAGAGATTGTTAGGTGGGGAGAGATGGTTAGGTGTGTAGTTTAGCGGAATGGGTGGGGGCTCCCTGCCCCCTCCTTCTTCACGCCAGCGCACCTGCACCGCCCAGAGGGTGGAAGAGCCCAGAGGGTCGGAGGGAGCGGCTCTGGCCCCAGCTGACCTCACTGCCTTTGGGACTTTGTACGAGCCACTCCCTCTCAGCCTCAGTTTCCTTATCACTCGAATGCCTGAGTTTGGCAACACAATCTGCAATAAGCCTAAAAATAGAGCCGAGAGTAGGGCTATAAAAGGAAACAGCCTAGTTACTGATTAAACAGCATTTCCGGCAGGTGGAGCCCAGCCTTCACTCTGTAGGAACGATCCAGGCCGGCATGCCTGCCCCATCGCTGCTGGCCTGGCTCCAAGGCTGGGCCCGGTGGCCCCTGGGGTGCACTGTCCAAGCTGTCAGCCACCACCCCCCTTCCCAGGGAGCTTGTTCTCTTTTTCCCCTGAATACTTGCTTCTTGAGTTCTGGGAGCTGACCGCTCCAGGAGGCAGAAACTGGGACCGGAACCGGGACAGAACCCGGACTGGCCGTGTGCTCTTGCTACGTCATCCTCTCTCCTACCTCGTCTGTGGCCACTGACCAGCCCCCCACCCCCGGAGAGTCCAGGGCTGTAGGGATGGTCAGGTAGGGAAATAGTTGGGAAATTACTCTGTCAATTGAAAATAAAGATAATAAACAATTATTTTCTTATATTTCTTCTAACACATTTACTTATACATCTATGCAGTCTGTTCAGAGAGTCTAGCTTTAAAGCCTATTTTTTGATTAAAAAATTTCTATTTATTTATTTATTTATATTGCTGACACTATTGCAGATGCCCCCAGCCCCCCACCCCTTGACCCCTTGGTCTGCCTCCACCCAGCCCCTCCCTGGCCTTTACCACATTGTATTTTTTTCACTTTTACATATGATTAGACAACCAGGGATCATTGGCCATTTAAAGAAAACACAACCTGAAAGAGAAAAACAAAGTTCTGAAGATAATTAAAAAAAAAAATCTAATTGGTAACTTAAGAAAGAGCCAGAAGGTAGTGCATTCATGAAATAAGAAAAGATTGCCCAATAAAGTCACCACAAAGCATAAAACATCACTCTTGGAAATGAAATGCTACATGATTTTCAAATTTAAAGAAAACCATTCCTTGCCTTTATAATACGTCTTGAGATCAGGGGATTTAATTCTCTGGGTTTGTTCTTTTCTCGGTCCGTCCGTTGCACTTCCGTGTGAATTTCAGACCAGCTCGTCCATTTCTCCAAAAGTCCTGTTAAAATTTTGATCAAGGTTGTATGGAATGTCTAGAAAAGTTTGAGAATGGACATCCGAACTGTACCGAGTCTCCCAGTCCATGAACATGGTCTTCTAAAATTTCTCTCAGTGCTGTTTTCTATTTTTTCAGTGCATAGAGTGGGGACATCTGTCAGATTTGCCCCTGAGTATTTTGCATTGTTGGTGCAATTGTAGGTGATTTTTTTGAGTTTTAATTTCCAGTTGTTCATTGTTAACATAGAACAATACAATTAATTTTGATATATTCATCTTGTATCCTGCAACCCTACTAAACTCATTATTTCAGTAGTTTTTTTTTTTTTGACTCTCAAATCTGTAGTCAGGCCCTGGCTGGTGTAGCTCAGTGGATTGAGCGCGGGCCTGCGAACCGAAAGATCGCGGTTCGATTCCCAGCCAGGGCACATGCCTGGGTTGCCAGGCCAGTTCCCGTCAGGGGACATACAAGAGGCAACCGCACATTGATGTTTCTCTCCCTCTCTCCTTCCCTTCCCCTCTAAAGATAAATAAATAAAAAAAAAAATCTAAAAGAAAAAAAAAACTTAAAAAAAAAATCTGTAGTCAGGAAAACTGTGGTATTAGCACAAAGAGAAGAGATCAAGGAGACCCACAGATGTGGGGACAGCTGACTTTTGACAATTGACTGTATCCAAATATGTCTATATATGACTCAAAACCCAACAACAAAGTAAGCAAACCAATTTCAAAAAACCATATGATTTGAAAAGACACTTCACCAGAGAAGATAAACAGAAGGCAGTCAAATATATGAAAAGGTGCGCAACATCACTAGTCATTAAGGAAAAGCATCTTAAAACCATAGTGAGGTACCACTATATGTCTATTAGAATGGCTAAATTTAGAGGACTTCCGGCCAAGATGGAGGCGTAGGTAGACATACTGTGCCTTCTTGCACAACCAAAAAGACAACAACAATTTAAAAACAAAGAACACCCAGAACTGACAGAAAAATCAAACTGTATGGAAGTCCGACAACCAAGGAGTGCAACATTCATTCAGACCGGTAGGAGGGGCGGAGTCAGGCAGCAAGACGGACAGGGGACGAGGCAAGGTGGCAGCTGGTAGAGTGGGGTGGGCAAGGCTGCAGCTGGCAGACTGGTGAGGAGGCGGCTGGCCAACCGGGCGGTCCCACATTCGCATGCAGGTAAACGGGGAGGAACAACTGGGGAGCGAGACAGACTGCGCAACCCGGGCTCCAGCACAGGGAAATAAAGCCTCAAAGCCCATGACTGAAAACACCTGTGGGGGTTGAGGCAGCAGCAGGAGAAACTCCCAGCCTCACAGGAGAGCTAGTTGGAGAGACCCACAGGGTCCTAGAATGTACACAAGCCCACCCACCCAGGAATCAGCACCAGAAGGGCCCAGTTTGCTTGTGGGAAGCATGGGGAGTGACTGAAATCCAGCAGAGAGCAGAGTAAGTGCCATTGTTCCCTCTTGGACCCCTTCCCCACATGCAGCGTCACAACCCAGCAACGGGGGTTGCCCCACCCTGGTGAACACCTAAAAGGCTCTGCCTCTGACTACGTAACAGGTGAGTCAAGACAAAAAAAAAAATGGCCCAAATGAAAGAACAGATCAAAGCTCTAGAACAAATACAACTAAGTGACGAAGAGGTAGCCAACCTATCAGATGCACAGTTCAAAACACTGGTAATCAGGATGGTCAGAGAATTGGTTGAATATGGTTGCCAATTATAGAAAAAGTGAAGGCTATGCTAAGTGAAATAAAAGAAAGTGTACAGGGAACCAACAGTGACAGGAAGGAAACTGGGACTCAAATCAACGGTGTGGACCAGAAGGAAGAAAGAAACATTCAACCAGAAAAAAATGAAGAAACAAGAATTCAAAAAAAAATGAGGAGAGGCTTAGGAACCTCCAGGATGTCTTTAAACATTCCAACATCTGAATCATAGGGGTGCCGGAAGGGGAAGAGAAGAGCAAGAAATTGAAAACTTATTTGAACAAATAGTGAAGGAGAACTTCCCCAGTCTGGCAAAGGAAATAGACTACCAGGAAATCTAGGAAGCTCAGAGAGTCCCAAAGAAGTTGGACCCAAGGAAGAATACACCAAGACACATAATAATTACATTAGCCAAGATTAAAGAGAGAATCTTGGAGCAAGAGAAAAGGAGATAGTTACCTACAAAGGAGTTCCCATCAGACTGTCAGCTGATTTCTCAAAAGAGACCTTGCAGGCAAGAAGGGGCTGGAAAGAAGTATTCCAAGTCATGAAAGGCAAGGACCTACATCCAAGATTGCTCTATCCAGCAAAGCTTTCATTTAGAATGAAAGGGAAAATAAAGTGCTTCTCAGATAAGGTCAAGTTAAAGGAGTTCATCATCACCAAGCCCTTATTCTATGAAATGTTAAAGGGACTTATCTAAGAAAAAAAAAGATAAAAAATATGAACAGTAAAATGACATCAAATTCACGGTTATTAACAATCACACCTAAAATAAAAGCAAAAACAAACTAAGCAAACAGAACAGGAACAGAAACACAGAAATGGAGATCACATGGAAGGTCAGCAACAGGGGAGTAGGAAGGGGAGAGAGGGGGAAAGGTACAGAGAATAAGTAGCATAGATGGTAGGTAGAAAATAGACAGGGGGAGATTGAGAATAGTATAGGAAAAGTAGAAGCCAAAGAACTTATATGTACGACCCATGGACAGGGACTAAAGGGGGGGAGTGCGGGTGGGAGGGGAATAAAGGGGGAAAATGGAACAACTCTAATAGCATAATCAATAAAATATATTTTAAAAAGTAATGGCTAAATTTAAAAAGATGGGCTATGCCACATGCTGGGCAGGATGCGGACTACTGCAATCTTCCTGCACTGCTGATGGGACTGTAAAACAGCACAGTCACCTGGGGAAACTGTTTGGCAGGTTCTTACAAAGACACACCTGTCATGCACACTTGCTATTCTACTTCCAGGTATCTACCCAAGAAAGATGAAAGCATAGGCCAACACAAGGACTTGGGCAGGGACGTCGATAGCAGCTTTGTTTGTGGTAGCCCCAAACCAGAAACACCCCACCGTCCCTCAGTAGGGCACTCGGGGAAACAAGCTGTTGTGGATCCTTACAATGGGGAAGTACTTAACCATGGGAAGGAATGCACTATTGACATGATAAATGTAATAAGGTGGATGAATCTCACAATACTGTGTTGAGCAAAGAAGCCAGACAATAAAGCATACATGCTGTGGATTCCACTGAATTCTCTAGAAAAAGCAAACTAGTCTTCACCGATAGGAAGCAGTAAGTGGTTGCTGGGGACAGGGAAGGGAATGGCGGGGAGTGGCGGGGGGGGGGCGGGCTGGGAGGGAAGGGCCAGGAGGCGACTTTTCAAGGTGATGGGTATGTTCCTTATCTTGACTGTGGTGATGGTTTTGTGGATACACATGCCAAAATCGTACACTGTGAATGTGTACAGTTTATTTTGTCAAGTGTACTTCAGTGAAGCTATTTTTAAAATTCTATAGGTTTACAAGAGCAAGTTTTTTAAAAAATCCGAGAATGTTGAAGAATCCCAGAATCTCAGATGATGACAAATGTGAAGTATGAGAGTGGGGGTGGGCAACCCAGATGGAGGCTTAAAGGACTGCTCTTTATTCATGGTCTTCTGAAGTTCCATCATGATGTGTTTAGTTGTGTTTGCTTTTTCATTTACCTTTCCCACCATTCATTGAGAAGAGATATTCCTCTCTTTAGCTTTTTGAAATATTCTCCCTGTTGTTGTTGTTGTTGTTGTTGTTGTTGTTGTTCTTCTTCTTCTTCTTCTTCTTCTTCTCTTCTTCCTCTTCCTCCTCCCCCACCCTTATCCCTCCCCCCTCCCCTCCTCCTTTCTTCTTCTTTTAAAATCCTCACCTGAGGACATGCTCATTGATTTTAGAGAGAGGGGAAGGGAGGGAGAGTGAGAGGGAGAGAAACATCGATGTGGGAGAGAAACATGGGTCGGTTTCCTTTCTTTCAGCCCTGACTTGGGACTGAGCCTGCACCTAAGCATGTGGTCTGACCAGGAATCAAACCTGGGACTTTTCAGATTACGGGATGATGCTCCAACCAACTGAGCCGCACAGGCCAGGGCTCGCAGTATTTCTTTGATAAAGTCCTCAGCCAGGCTCTGGAATTGGGCTCTGGTGTCATAAAAAGTAGAGGTGAGAAGGGAAGGGTGTTGTTAGAAGTCCTCAGATCCTCACCAAGCAAAAATGCCCCCCCACCCCCAGTCCCCCATAAAGGGTGGGAAATTGATTTCTCCAGACCCAAGGACACCAGGTGCAGAGGAAGGCCATGGTGAGGGGCGAAAAGAGGCAAAGGTCCAGTCTCCTCCACGTTCTGGACTGCTGGTGGCTGGATTTGAATCTCTCCATCCTAGATGAGAAAATTAATCTCTGCATTAAAGCACCCCATGGAAAAGCTCTACATAGCTTAACTGTTGGGAGTGCCCAGTGAAAAAGCTGACTTTGTTGTGGCCTACAGTAAAGCCACCTGTGCCAAACCAGCACACAGAGCTTCCAACAGCCTTTCAGACCTCATTCCTGAATCTGAGCCACCTAGCACCCTTGGGCCTTGGGGGAAAGCCTTCAGCATGAAAGAGAAAATAAAAATGGAGGAAAGGTATTCAGTAGAAATCCAAAGATGAGAAGATTGTGCACCCAAAAATCAGGGAACAAGAAAGAACTCTTGGAAATTAAAGTTTTAATAGAGAAATGGAAAACTCCTCAGAAAGATTAAGAAATGAGATGCATGACAGCAGAAAAAGGATAAGTTAGAGGTCAGTACAAATATTAGAAATTGCAGAAAGTTGGACCAAAGGCAATGACGGGGAGGACATAACCTAGGAAACAGTGCAGGGAAGTTTCCTAGGCTGAAAGATAATGGTTTCTGCATCCAAAGGGCAGGTAGAGGGCTCAGTTTACAGAATGAAAAGACCCAATTGAAGGCTTTCAGAGAAGGATGACAATAATGAATAAAAAGTAATGGACGTGTACTATTATAATATTTACAAAAGCCAAGTTAGAAGCTAAAAAACAATGGAGCCTTCCAACTTCTAAATGGAAGTTATTTGAAACCTGTAGTTCTATACCCAAACTATCGACAACTGTGATCCATGAGATACAAAGACAGAGAATCCAGGAAACAGGGAAGGTAACACAAGAGGGAGGCGAGGGGACCCCCCAGGGTGACGGCGAAGGAGGGTCCAGACAACCGACATGGGGAAGGACGAAGGTCCGTAGGAGGGAGGCTCTCAGGACGAAAGTGAAAGGAAAGGTTATTTGGCGGATTTTGGATGGGGAAGGTCAGAAGAGTATTTCAGAGCTCTTAGATTGTATGGAAAGACTTGGGTGCGTGTTAAAAAGAAACCCAAGTAAAAGAATATTTGCAGCAGGAAAAAGAAAAGATAGTCGTACTGAGAAGGAAAAAATAATGAATAATATTTTCAAAGACTAATAATGAAAACATTAAAGTATGGATATAATTTTTAAAAAACTTCAGCCTGAGCCCTGGCTGGTGTGGTTCAGTGGACCGAGTGCAGACCTGTGCACCAAAAGGTTGCTGGTTCAATTCCCAGTCAGAGCACATGCCTAAGTTGTGGGCCAGGTCCCCAGCTGGGGATGTGCAAGAGGCAACTGATGGATGTTTCCTTCACACATCAGTGTTTCTCTCCCTCCCTCTCTCTCCCACCTCTCTAAAAATAAATAAATAAAATATTAAAAAATAAAAAACTTTAGCTTGATAACTATTGGGAGGTTGGGTGAGAGAAAGAGAAGGAATGGCATTAAAATCCACATTGTCATAATAGAAAATCAGTTTATTATATTTTTAATAGATGAATCAAAGATAGTGGTATTGGCATATTATTTAGAAATATGGAGACAAATTCTAGAACAAACAGTTTGAAAGCGTTTTAAGTGGTTGCCTCTGGGTGTGTTTCTTTTCTTTTTTAAAATTTATTTTTATTGGTATGTAATTGACATACAATATTGTGTAAGTTTAAGGTGTATAGCATATTGATTTGATACATTCATGGACTCAATATGATTATCATGGTATGGTTAGGTATAGAGTGTGTTCTTTTTTTTTTTTAAGTGATTTATGGTTTGATTGGTTGACTGATTGATTTTGAGAAAGAGAGGAAGAGAAGTTGGAGAGAGAGAAACATCAATTCGTTGTTCCACTTACTGATGCGTTCATTGGTTGATTCTTTTTTTTTTTTTGATTTTATTTTTTTTATTTATTTTTATTTTTTTAATATATTTTATTGATTGTTATTACAGTTGTCCCGTTTCTCCCCCATCATTCCCCCCACCCTGCACACCCTCTCCCACCCACATTCCCCCCTTTAGTTCATGTCCTTGTGTCATAAGTTCTTTAGCTTCTACATTTCCCATACTATTCTTACCCTGCCCCTGTCTATTTTCTACCCACTATCTATGCTACTCATTCTCTGTACCTTCCCCCGCCTCCTCCTCCCACGCCCCTGTTGCTAACCCTCCATATGATCTCCATTTCTGTGGTTCTGTTTCTGTTCTAGCTGTTTGATTAGTTTGCTTTTGTTTTAGGTGTGGTTTTTAATAGCTGTGAGTTTGCTGTCTTTTCATTGTCATATTTTTTATCTTCTTTTTCTTAGATAAGTCCCTTTAACATTTCATAGAATAAGAGCTTGGTGATGATGAACTCCTTGAACTTGACCTTATCTGAGAAGCACTTTATCTGTCCTTCCATTCTAAATGACAGCTTTGCTGGAAAGAGCAATTTTGGATGTAGGTCCCTGCTTTTCAAGATTTCAAATATTTCTTTCCAGCCCCTTCTTGCCTGGAAGGTCTCTTTGGAGAAATCAGCTGACAGTCTGATGGGAACTCCTTTGTAGATGACTGTCCCCTTATCCCTTGCTGCTTCTAGAATTCTCTGCTTCATTTTAATCTTGGCTAATGTAATTACAATGTGCTTTGATGTGTTCCTCCTTGGGCCCAACTTCTTTGGGACTCTCTGAGCTTCCTGGATGTCCTGGTAGTCTATTTCCTTTGCCAGATTGGGGAAGTTCTCCTTTATTATTTGTTCAAATAAGTTTTCTACTTGTTGCTCTTCTTCTCTTTCTGGGACCCCTATAATTCGGATGTTGGGACGTTTAACGATGTCCTGGAAGTTCCTAAGCCTCTCCTCATTTTTTTTTTTAAGTACTTTTTTTTTTTTCCTTTTAGATTTTATTTATTTATCTTTAGAGGGGAAGGGAAGGAGAGAGGGAGAGAAACATCAATGTGCGGTTGCCTCTTGTATGTCCCCTGCCGGGAACTGGCCTGGCAACCCAGGCATGTGCCCTGACTGGGAATCGAACCGCGATCCTTCGGTTCGCAGGCCCGCGCTCACTCTCCTCATTTTTTTGAATTCTTGTTTCTTCCTCGTTTTCTGTTTGGTTGTTAGTTTCTTCCTTCTGGTCCACTCCATTGATTTGAGTCCCAGTTTTCCTTCCATCTCTATCGGTTCCCCATGCGTCTTCCTTCATTTCACGTATTGTAGCCTGCATTTTCTCATCTAATTTATGAGCAAAATCAACCAATTCTGTGAGCATTTTGATGACCAGTGTTTTGAACTGTGCATCTGATAGGTTGGCTATCTCTTCACTGCTTAGAGGAATTGACTCGGGGGTTTTCATTTTTTCTCTGGTTTGAGCCATTTTTGGTGGCTTTTTTTTGTTTTGTTTTTAGTCTGGTCGCAG
Source organism: Glossophaga mutica (assembly GCA_039655065.1). NCBI lineage: Eukaryota > Metazoa > Chordata > Mammalia > Chiroptera > Phyllostomidae > Glossophaga > Glossophaga mutica. The sequence continues at coordinate 26,448,461 of CM077310.1, forward strand.
CTATTACGTAGAGGGGTGGAGCCTTAGGTTTTCTTCAGGGCGGGGCAGCCCAGTCGCTGGGTTGTGACGCTATAGGTGGGGGCGGGGTCCGAGAGGGAAGAATGGCGCCTGTTCCGCTCTTTTCTGGACTCCGGTCCCTTCCGCTGCTTCCCTTCACCTGGATTATCTGCGCACGCGCGCGTGCTGTTACGTAGTGAGGGGTGGAGCCTCAGGCGCTCCCCAGTATGGGGCAGCCCAGTCGGTGGGTTGTGAAGCTTATGTGGGGGCGGGGTCTGAGAGGGAACAATGGCGCCTGCTCCGCTCTCTCCTGGATTCAGTCCCTTCCACCACTTCCCCTCTGCCTGGACCGTCTGCGTGCGCGAATGCGGGATCCCCTGGCCAGCCAGCCGCCCTGTGCGTCCTCACTGGGTCTGCACAGTTGCCCCCCTGTGCCCGGGGTTCGCCAGCTGCCTCCTGGGCGCCCGAGGACTGCCAGCCACCGCCCGTGCACCTGGGAACTGCGAGCCGCTGCTACTTGCGTTCCTGGGTCCGCACCTCCACTTTTTCCTACCGAGACTCCACCCCTCTTACCGGTCTGGATGAATAGTTTTTGGACTTCCGTACAGTTCAATTTTCTATAAGTTCTGGTTGTTTTCTTGTTTCTAAATATTTGTTGTCCTTAATTTTGGTTGTGAGAGGAGGCACAGTGTGTCCGCCTACGCCTCCATCTTGGCCGGAAGTCATTGGTTGATTCTTGTATGTGCCCTGACTGGGGCTCGAACTTGAAACTTTGGTGTATCTGGACGATGCTCAAATCAACTGAGCTACCTGGCCAGGGCTGGAGTGTGCTCCTGTGTGCGATATTAGGTCAAGTCACAAATACAGCCAATGAGGAAACTGAGCTAGAGGATCCCAAAGTGGCAGGATTGTGGAGGCTGTTTCATAGGTAATGTTTAAATGTGACGAACCAAGAAATGTCAGCTTAAAAACACATTTTTTTAGTTAAGAGGTTAATACCAGAAGAACCACATCTGGAAACTGTTAAAAGTGTCCACATCTTTGGAATTCAGGTTGTGGGCTCTTGCTTTTATGACAAACCATTTGCATTGGGTATGAGGTGGTCAAGCCTACTGACCTCTGCATTCCATGACCCCCACAGCCTCGTCCGGGATTGAAGGCAGGCAGGCAGACTGTGTTAGAGAGGCTTGCCCGTCAGTGTGCTGACACCACACCTGCCCCATCCACCTCCGTGCCTCCCTTCCCGGATGCCCCTTGACAGGGAGGAGCCGGGGAAGCCACCATCCTGCTTGGGGGAAGTTTTGTTGCTTTCCCGCTCTTGGTCTGAGCACGGGCGTGGATTCCGGTAGAGGTGTGACCTTCTCACCTCACCATGAGTTCCTGTACTTGGACCCAAGTACAGGGCAGCTGGTCCCACCACAGCATGGTGGGGCCTCCCAGGTCCACTGCCTTTCTGCTTCAACGGGTTAAACATTGGCCAAGCAGGGCCACTGAGTAGGGGGTGCAGTCTTTGTGCTGCCCACAGTGAGAAGCTTCTAGAAGGTGCAGGGGACCTGTGGGCCTGGGGCCGTGGTGGCCGGAGGAGGGGCCTTTAGAAACTTTCGCCCAGCCACTGTGTGGCCAATCACAGCCCTGGGCTGGGCCCGCCTCCCCCACACCTGGGCATCTACCTGCATCAAAGATGATTCATGTAAATAAGTGGACGGCTGCGGTGCCTGGGTGTAGATGGGCTGGCGAGGTGAGAGAGTCTCGGAGCTGCAGTGCCTTTCTCTGTGCAGAACATGAATGGCTTCGAGGAGGGCTTGGAGTTCTTGCCCGTCAACAACACCAAGAAGGTTGAGAAACGAGGCCCCAAGCTCTGGGTGGTGCTGGCGGCTGTGCTTGTTGGCATCCTCGTGGTCTCCCTCACGGCTGGCCTCCTGGTGTGGCACTTCCAGTGTGAGTAAAGTGGGGCGGGGGTGTGTGTGTGGGGTGTGGGGGTGGCTCCACCTCCTCCCTCAAGGGACAGACCAGGGCCCACCCCTTACAGACATGAGGGAGAGTGGAGGGCGCAGTGGTGGCAGTGGGTGAGGAGGGGTCTAGGGCTCTGTCTCCCCCGGCTCTTTCCAGCCACAGCAGTGGGGGGTGGAGGGAATTAGTCAGAGCTAGCCCACAGGGTGCATGCGTCCATGGCCCCTCCGAGCACCCATTCCTGTGCCTGTCAGTTCTGTTGCTTGTCCCACTCTGGATGCCAGTGGAGGCCTGGCCCACCACCTCCACGCCCTTCATCGTAACAGCTCCCCCGGGTTGCTGAGGGCAGCCTGTGGACATTAGGGGATGGGATTGGGGTGATGTTACTTCCTCTGACTATTCTCCTCCCTGGCCTTGCACAGACCAGAGCGTGCGGGTCCAGAAGATCTTTAATGGCTACCTGAGGGTCACAAATGAGAACTTTCTGGATGCCTATGAGAACCCAAACTCCACTGAGTTTGCAGAGTTGGCCTACAAAGTGAAGGAGGCGGTGAGTCCAACTCCTGGGCTTGGGCCCTGTCCCTGCTGTGCTCCTTGGGTGGGTGAGGGACCCACCGCCGTGGGAAGGGCACCCAGGTCCCAGGATGGAGGGAGCAGCACGGGCTGGGGCCCGGGGTCATCGCTGCTCTCCGGCTTATGGTGAGCCTCGTGTCCGTCCTGCAGCTGAAGCTGTTGTACAGTGAGATCCCAGTCCTGGGCCCCTACCACAAGGAGTCCGCAGTGACTGCATTCAGGTAGGTGCTGGGGAGGAGGCTGGGTGGGGGCGGCGCTGGGGATGGGGTTGGTGTGGTGTTGCATGTGGGACAAGAGCCTTGCGGCCTGTGGGGAGATGGAGCCGCAGGGTCCTTGCTTGGCAGACCAGGTGCCAGTCCTGTTCTGCCCTTCTTGCTGTGACGCAGCCCACGCAGCTCTTCTGTCTGGGTGGTGTGCTGATGACCAGGGGTGCCTGGGCGGGCAGCGTGCTCTGCACTGTGCCTGCCACGTAGGCCACTCGGGACTGGCAGTGTGTCCTTGTTATTTTCCTGCATTTGGGTTTGGGGCTGCACCCGGCCTCTCGGACAGTGGGGATGAGCCAGTGCCCAGGGCCCGCCCGCATCTCAGACGTGGCCCTGTCTCCCCAGCGAGGGCAGCGTCATTGCCTACTACTGGTCGGAGTTCAGCATCCCCAGCCACCTGGTGGAGGAGGCCGAGCGCGCCGTGGCCCAGGAGCGCGCCGTCAAGCTGCCGCCCCGCACCCGCACGCTGCACTCCTTCGTGCTGACCTCGGTGGTGGCCTTCCGTGAGTGCCTGGCCACCAGGGGCGGGCGAGCAGGGGGACCAGGGCGGGGGAACTGCCGCCAACGCCAACGAGGGGACAGCGTGCTGGCCAGCCCCTCCCTTAGCGGAATAAGGAAGCAGGAACGAGGAAATAGACCAGATCAGTAAACACTTTGTTCTCCCTCTTGTGTTTCAGCCACTGACCCCAGAATAGTACAGAGCAACCAGGACAGTAAGTATCATGCCCTCCTCCTAGAGGAGGACTGGGATGTGGCCAGGGGCCCCTTCTACTGAGGTGTCCCCAAAAGTCACACGTTGGTGACAGCCAGCACATCCCTTTGCCTGTCCCAGGCCATGAGAAGCCCCCTGCTTGGTCTCTCCTGAGTCCTGGACAGTTGGGGTGCTTGGAGAGGCCAGCCCCAGGGCACCCCTCCCTGCAGGGCTCTGGGCTGCCGGGGCTGCCGTTGCTGCCGGCTCTGCCCAGCTCCTCCCGGCTCCGCCCCACACCCTCTTGTGTCCCCCACAGACAGATGCAGATTTGCCCTGCACACCCGAGGGGGGGAGCTGACTCGCTTCACCACACCTGGCTTCCCTGACAGCCCCTACCCTGCCTTCGCCCGCTGCCAGTGGACGCTGCGCGGGGACGCCGACTCCGTGCTGAGCCTCACCTTCCGAAGCTTTGACGTTGCACCCTGTGATGACCGTGGCAATGACCGGGTTGTGGTGTACGACACCCTGAGCCCTGTAGAACCCCGCACCATGGTGCAGTGAGTGTCCAGGGGTAGTAGGGGGTGCTGTGAGAACTCGGCAGCTGCCTCTGGGGGCTGGGCCTCTGGGATGGGTCGCAGTGCAGGTGGCAGACATGGCGTGTGACTGCTGGGCACAGGCCACCGCAAACCCACAGGGGAGGCTCCGTCCTCAGCAGGAGCCTTGGCAGGGCTCTTGGAGGAGACTTGTCTGCCCCGGCTGGTGAGGAGGGCTCGCTGGTCCCTGGGCACCAACAGGTGGGGTGTTCTGCCTTCACCTGTGGAGGTGCGGCCTGCTGCTGTCCAGCACGGTTTTGTTGAGGCCAGCAGAGCAGGGGACAGCTGCCATGGGAGAAAATAGTTTGTTACTCACAGTTCCTGTGTCGGGGGCCACCTGGGGCGACAAGGGGAAGTCCCCCCGGTCAGCCAGGGGCCAGAGGACACTGGTGGAACACAGGGGCGGTGCAGTGTTGTTGGGGAAAGTCAGGACGAGGCGGGGCCTGTGGTTGAATAATTCCAGTGGGCTCTGGGGCACAGGGCTGTCTCTTGGGGGCTGCCCCGGGTGTGGGGTGAAGCGGGCAGGTGGAAGGTGGCCTGGGGTGTAAGAGCCTCAGGGAGCAGGTTGTTGGGCTGCTGTGAAAGGCTTGGCCTTGGGCGAGTCTACACCATCTTTAGGAATTGCCCAACCCTGGCAGGGCGGTCTCTCCAGAGTCAGTAAGGCCGGGATTACAGGGACTAGGAAATTGTAATGTTCCTGCTGAGGAGTTTGGGGTGCGAAGATGAGCACCACCCCCACCTGCCGCCCCTCCGGATGGGGTGGGCCCGCCGCCCGCCTGTCAGAGGCGAGGTGGGTGGGCGCACTGCCCCCTCTGCAGCTCTGCCTGGCGCCCTGCATGCAGCCTTCTCGCGCTGCCGTGGGAGCGAGCTGGGCAGACGGTCGTGATTAACAACGGGCTGGCATTTGAGCCAAGCTGTGGGACAGCCATCTGCTGCCACAGCTGAGCAGTCAGGACTGCTGTCGACACACCGTTTCTGTGCAGCGTTTCTTTCTCTAGCTTTTTTAAAGAAGATTTTATTTATTTACTTTTAGAGAGAGGGGAAGGGAAGGAGAAAGAGAGGGAGAGAAACATCAGTGTGTGGTTGTCTCACATGCCTCCTACTGGGGACCTGGCCCACAGCCCAGGCATGTGCCCCGACTGGGAATTGAACCAGCGACCCTTTGGTTTGCAGGCTGGCACTCAGTCCACTGAGCCACACCAGCCAGGGCTCTAACTTATTAACTGTACAGCAGATAATATATCTCCTGAAGGGAAAAAGTGGAAAAACACGCACACAGAGGACAAGTGTCACTCATAATCTTACTTTCTAGAAATGTCACTGTTTCGTGGTGCACATTCTTCCAGACTTTTGTGCTGTGTGTAGGTTTGTGATTACATTTAAATATAGGATTATGTAGCACCTCCGGTTTGTCCTCTGCTTTTTAAGAATGAAGTATATAGCGCCCTGGCTGGTGTAGCTCAGTGGATTGAGCGCGGGCCTGCGAACCAGAGGATCGCGGTTCGATTCCCAGTCAGGGCACATGCCTGGGTTGCAGGCCAGTTCCCAGCATGGGACACACGAGAGGCAACCGTACATTGATGTTTCTCTCCCTCTCCCTCTCCCCTACCCCTCTAAAGACAAATTAAAAAAAAAAAAAAATCTTAAAAAAAAAAAAAGAATGAAGTATATAGGGTGGGGCAAAAGTAGGTTTACAGTTGCTCGTATGGACAACACAATAACTAATAAATGATAACACAAGAACAAACTGTTTCACATACAACTGTAAACCTACTTTTGCTCCACCCTGCCTGTGATGGTCTTTCAGAATCAGTCATTCTGTCCCCAGGCGCAGTTTTCCACAGCTGCGTGATGTGGTGGAGCTCAGAGGCAGCGGGACATGGTCACTGGCCGTGCAGGCTCTGGAGCCTGAGGCCGGGGTTCGAACTTCTGCCCTGGCGCCTACTGACTGTGGAATCGTGGCCATGCTGTTCCATCTCTCCCTGCCTCAGTTCCCTTCTCTGTACAATGGGGCCAATTGTCTCTACTTCATGGAGTCGTCATGAAGCCACCTGAGTTACCAGATATAAAAGCATGTAGAACAGGGCCTGGCACATTCTTAGTAAGTGTTAGTTGTTCGTGCTGTTACTACTATTATTGTTACTATTTAGCCTGTAGTCTATTTAATGAATTCTCTAATGTTAGGACGTCAGTGTTTCTGAGGTCTTGCTGCTTTAAACAGTGACAGTCTTATAACTAAATCATTAGGTGGCTGATGGTTTTGTGTGGGGCAGGGCTTTTGGTCCCACCCTTTTGGCACCAGGACCAAGGTTAGGGAAGGGGTCCTTGGGCCCCTCTGCTTTGGTTCTGTTCGCTCTTGCTCATGCCTCCCCCTTTTGCCCCCACAGGCTTTGTGGCACCTACCTCCCCTCCTACAACCTGACCTTCCTCTCCTCCCAGAATGTCCTGCTCGTCACACTGATCATCAACACCGAGCGGCGACACCCTGGCTTTGAAGCCACATTCTTCCAGCTGCCTAAGATGAGCAGTAAGGAGGGCCAGGGCGGGGTGGAGAAGGGGACAGCAGTTAGTGGTTGGCATGAGTCCAGGCAGTCATGGGCCAAACCCTGTGGTGAACTGACCCAGGTCCGTGACAGAGGTTTAAAGCTGAAGTCACAGGGCCACCTGCCTTTCAGAACCCTCCCGAAAGCAGTCAGCACTCGGAGTTCCCAGCACCTGGCTGTGGGGCCTCCAGTGCCCCACCTGCCTGCCCGGCCCAGCGCCCTCAGTCCCCATGCTCCGCCTCCTCTTTCCTCTCAGGCTGTGGTGGCTACTTACGTGGAGCCCAAGGGACGTTCAGCAGCCCCTACTATCCGAGTCACTACCCTCCCAACATCAACTGCACTTGGGACATCGAGGTAGGAGCTGTAGGGGAGGAGGTGGGAGGGACCAGTGAGATGGGGTAGAGAGGGGAGGAGGGGCGGGCAGAGGAAGATGAGCTCCTTGGCTCTCTGGGAGAGGCTGTGGGTCAGAAGCCCACGTGGGCAGGGCTGTGAGGGCTGACCTACTGCAATGTCAGCAGACCCGGACTCGAGTCCTGGCTCCTCCGTGGCTGACGGCGGACCCTCGGGCAGAGCCTCAGCTTGCTCCCATGACCTGAGGGTGCAGGTGGCTGCGTCCCAGCTGTGCTGTTGGGATGAGGTCCCAGTGTCTGTGGGCAGCAGAGAGAGCCCTTGAGGAATGAGTCCTGCTGTCCACCTCTTTTTCCTTCCTTCCATGTGTTGGGAGAGCTCTCCAGCCTCTTTCAGCCATATGACAGGTCCCTCACCTCTGCATCCAGAGTTTCTTCCACACACGCCCCCGACCCCTGCTGCTCTGTGGGGCCTGTCACCCATATGGGCTGGAGAAGAGCAGCATAGCAGCCTTGCTCCCGGCCACCCCTGACGACCCTGGGTTTGGGAAACAGGGAAGGAGGCAGCAGAGACCAGCAGCATCTCTCCCTGCAGGTGCCCAACAACCGGAATGTCAAGGTGCTCTTCAAAGTCTTCTACCTGCTGGAGCCCGGTGTGCCCCTGGGCTCATGCCCCAAGGACTACGTGGAGGTCAACGGGGAGAAGTGAGTTGCCTGGGCAGGGGCCTGCTGGGGCGTGGGGGCTGGCCTGCTGCCGGTGCCCTGGGGGCGCTGCCCAAGCCCGAGGGTATGTCACCTTCCTACTGTCACCACGCACTGCAGGTTTTGCGGCGAGAGGTCCCAGTTTGTCGTTGCCAGCCAGAACAGCAGGATCACCGTGCACTTTCATTCGGACCAGTCCTACACCGACACGGGCTTCTCAGCCGAGTTCCTCTCCTACGACTCCCATGACCGTGAGTGGCTCTCTGGAAGGAGGAACTGGCTCAAGGGAGGGGCCTGGGGTGCACTCTCTGCACTGCATCTCCTCAGCATCGTGCTCTCCGGGTTCGAAGATACCAGGGAGGGTGATTGTGCTTAGATGTGCAAACCCCTTTGTTAAGTGACTAGGCTGCCTCTGCAGAGAAAGGGACAATGGTCTCCTCTCAGCTCCGTCATCAGCCTGATGACACCAGTTGTCAGACACCTTCCAACTTCAGAAGTGTGGAAGTGAGGTGATGCCGTTTGACACAGAAATTATCGTGCTGCAGAGCTGCCATTTCTGTGCTGCCAGTGGGGAGCCTGGCACTCAGGGGACAAGGCTGGCTGGGGACCCGGGGCAGTCGAGCCGAGTGCATGCCCAGCCAGCCCCTCTCTACTTTGCCCGGATCTTCCCAGGGTTTGGTCACTGGCTGTCAGGAGGGACCCTGGGCCAGCACCGGCTAGCTCTGCACCGGCTCTAAGGACGCCAGTGCGGTGGGCCAGGAGGCTCGCTGGGGGGCCAGCTGCTGCCCAGCTCCTCTCAGCGCAGGGCCGGCTGGCACGTTCTCTCTTTCATCCTCAGTGTGGTGGGGCTCTGAGGGGGAGGTGCGGCAGGGAGCCAGCTACGGGGGCAGAGGCGGTGGCGTGACTCCAGGCCTGCCCTCCCCCCTGCAGCGTGCCCGGGGAAGTTCATGTGTAACACGGGGCGCTGCATCAGGAAAGAGCTGCGCTGCGATGGCTGGGCCGACTGCGCCGACCACAGCGACGAGCTCCACTGCCGTGAGTGGGGCTGCGCCCGGCCGTCCTCTCCTGCCCTTGCTGTGCCCTGGCGCCTGCCAGCTGAGCCGAGGTGGCGGGAGGGCATGCCCGCCCCCTGTGCAGACATCTAGCCCCTTCCCTTCCTCTGCTTTTCTGAGCCTTGTCTCCTGCGGGTGGGCTGCAGAATGTTTCTGCTGAGGGGAGGTCAGCTTCCTTAGCCAGTGACTCGGGGCAGCGAGTGATGGGGGAGGCTGGGGACATGCATCCCCGCTGAGCCTCGCCAGCTGACTGCTGCCCTCGCCCCCCAGAATGCAACGCCACCTACCAGTTTACCTGCAAGAACGCATTCTGCAAGCCCCGCTACTGGGTCTGCGACAACGTGAACGACTGTGGGGACAACAGCGACGAGCTGGGGTGCAGTGAGTGCCCATGGGGGGCTGCCGGGCTCCGGCTCTTGGCGGCGGCTTCGAGCCCTGCTGAGTGCTTTGTGCTTTCCAGGCTGTCCGGACGAGACCTTCAAGTGTGGCAATGGGAAATGCATCCCGAAGAGCCAGCGGTGTGACGGGCAGGACAGCTGTGGGGACGGGTCTGACGAGGCCACATGTGACCGTGGTAAGGCCTGGCCCTCCCCACCGCGCTTCAGGGCGCTTTCCTCCTGAGCATGCCCACACGCAGTGGGTCCAGAGTGTGATGAACACAAACCATCTTGCGGGATGTGTGGCGAAAAAGGGCATCCATAAGGGGAGACCCTTCCAGAAGGTGGAGAACCGGTGGCGGGGCTGGAAGGCCGAGTGGCTGGGCGGGGCAGGCCGGAGCCAGGAGCGTTGGTGAGTGGGTGTCCGGTGAGCCAGGTGTCCGGCTGAGAGCGGAGACCCGCAGCGGGACTGATTTTCTCCCTGCCCCCTCCGCAGTGAGCACGGTCACCTGCACCAAGCACACCTACCGCTGCCAGAGTGGGCTGTGCGTGAGCAAGACCAACCCCGAGTGTGACGGGGTGAAGGACTGCAGTGACGGCTCTGACGAGAAGAACTGTGGTGAGCAGGGCAGGGCAGACGGGCACCCTCAGAGGCGGGAATCTCGCCAGTGCCTCCCTCACCCACTTATGCCCTGGCGCGAGGGTGCGGCTGCCTGGAGGAAAGGGTGACCCTGCTGATTTGTTGATTGGCACTGAGGGTGTGCTCTGGTCCTCGAGGCAAGGCTCAGGGCAGACGGCCAGCTGGTGCCCTTGGGGTGGGCTGTTGTCCTGGCAACGGTGCTGGGCTGGCCCCAGCTTTCAGACCCGGCCATGGCCACGGAGAATGGCAAGCCCTGGCTTTCCCATCCCGTGGAAGGGAGAGGGCACAGCCTACCGGAGCCCTCGCAGGGTTTCGCCCCGCCCCACACTGCGATTGCAGCCTCCTGGGTGTTTCAGAAGCACTGGCCTAGGTTAAATGTGAGCACAGCTGTGGCTGTTCTGTGTTTCATGCCACCCACCCACTGTTCTCTCTGAGAGCCCTGTCTTTCAGCATTCAATGAGGAAATCTAGGCAAATGACACCCTTAGTCAATCTAAGCAAACCAGCAGGTGTCTGGAGGGCCCTGAATGCATTTGTGCAGGAGTGGGGACGGGGGAGTATGAGGGAGCAGGGGAGAGGGGCCCTGGAAGTCAGTGGGTCTGAGGCCCAGAGCTCCTCACTTGTAGGGGTCCCTCCTCTTGGCACAACTGTTCCAGCAGTGCTGTGCCCGCTGCAAGGCGACCACCCCATCGGGGCTCTCATGGGGCCTGGTGTGGGGCCTCACCTCAACTCTCTGTCCTTCCTTCGGGTTCTCTGTCCCTGCAGACTGCGGGCTGCGGCCGTTCAGCAGGCAGTCTCGGGTGGTTGGAGGCACGGATGCAGAAGAAGGAGAGTGGCCCTGGCAGGTGAGCCTCCATGCCCTGGACCAGGGCCACCTGTGCGGGGCTTCCCTCATCTCTCCCACCTGGATGGTGTCCGCAGCGCACTGCTTCGAGGATGACAGAGGATTCAAGTGAGCCACTGGGCGGGAAGTGGGGGGGCCTCCCCTGTGTATTTGGGGGCTGGAAAGGCCCTGTGTCTGTGGGTCATGCCAAGGTGGGATGGCACCGGGGCAGGGCCAGGGCTGCAGGGGTCACAGACACCCCAGGATGGGGCTACTAACTCTCAGTCAAGCACCATCTCAGCATCTTTCCTAACAACCTGGTTAGGCAGGTCTGGCTGTGTCTGCATTTCACAGAAGTGCAGGTTCAGAGAGGTGAGGACATTTGCTCAAGGTTGCCCATTATTTAGGTGGCAGAGCTGGCCTCAGTCCCAGTGAGTGGATTCCACAGTTCGCGTGTTAGTCACTGCGCTCAAGGGACCCCCGGGGTTTGTTCAGACGGGCCTTGTGGTATCAGCGTGGCTCTGGTGTGCCAGGTGGCCTTGGGCAAGTTAGTCGCACTTTCCAGGTCTCCGGTTTCCTAGGCCCTCAGTTTTTCAGTGGTGATGGGGACAGTGTGAGTTCTTCTTTTTTAAAAAAGATTTTATTTGTTTATTTTTAGAGAGAGAGGAAGGGAAGGAGAAAGAGAGGGAAAGAAACATCAATGTGTGCTTGCCTCTTGTGTGCTTCCTACTGGGGACCTGGTCTGCAACCCAGGCATGTGCCCTGACTGGGAATCGAACCAGTGACCCTTTGGTTCACAGGCTGGCACTCAATCCACTGAGCCACACCAGCCAGGGCTGAGTTCTTATCCTTAGAGTTGTGAGGTGTAAATATGATAACACAGCTAAAACACTGAGCCCTGTGCCTACACACAGTAGGTGCTCAGCGCGTCGTAGCCTCGGGTCCAGGGCAGACTCCAGCCTGGGAGGGGAGGCTCACTAGGGGAGGGCTGTGCTGGGGTCTCAGCACGGGGTGGGGGCAGGTGGCCCAGGGCTGGGCTCTTTGTGTCTTAGCTCCGGCCCACTCAGGCCCCCTCTGGCAGTAGGCTCCAGGAGGGGACAGCTTGCTTCTGGAGGAGGGCCCAGGGAGCAGACATTCCAGGGGAGTCTCCCCCTTGGGGCCTTCCTGCTGACACAATCCATGAGGGACCCTCCAGCCTCCCTGATGCCCTGTTGCAGGGAGGAGAGAGAGTGGCCACAGGCTTTCAGGAGAGACGGGGCCTGTGGCACCACGTAGGCTTTAGGCATGGAGGTGGGGCCTGATCAGATGGCCCGTGGGCACAGGTGAGGAAGGTGTGGCCAAGGCCAAGGTCTGGAGGGTATGGAGTCAGTGCTGCTGTCCTGGGGGCCACAAGCTGACTGTCCTTTCTCTTCTCATTTTGTCAACTTCACTCCAAGTCGACTCTGGGCAGAAATGATTTTTCTTCTTTTGGGGGTGATGGGAGCTTCCTTAGGAATGTTTTAAAATAAACTTTATTTTGGAATATAGGTAAGCTGCAATACATCGGAATCCCTTTATGGCCCTCACCCACCTCCCCTTGCTGTCAACACCGGATGCCCCCGTGGGTCCGTCCCTGCCCACCCACACCCAGGCTCCCCTGGCCGAGCATCGGTGTCCACCCGGATGTCCTCTCCGCTCTGAGAGCCGGGCCTGGCCACCACTCTGCAGTCTGTGTCCAGGCTCCCTGGTCTCCTGTGGTCTGTGACAGCCTCTCAGTCTGTCCGCGTTTGTTTTTTGTGACCTTGGCAGTGGGAGGCCAGGCATCTAGGAGAATGCCCCCCGTGTGGTTGGACTGGAGCTGGTCTCATGGTGAGACTGGGGTGACGAGGTCTAGGGGGCATCGTATCGCATCGGTGGGTAGATGACATCACTGGTCCCGTCGATCTTGGTCGTTTGGTGAAGAGCGTTTGCCAGCTCGCCCCCTGGGAGTGACCGTTTACCCCACTTCCCACATGTTTTTCTGTGGCTGTGAGTCAATCTGGAATTCTTCCCTAAGGAAGATTTTCCCCTCCCTCTGCTTTATTTTTTAACCGTCTGCCCCTACTTCTGTGGACCCGGGTGGTTCTGTTTCGGGTTGTAACCCAATGCCCATCGTTGCCTTCGCTGCTCATGGGGTTTCAGGTTTGACTACCAGGAGCTTGCTGAGGGTGGCTCCTGTGTCCCTGTGACACGCCCCATTCTTTTGTCAGCTTTGAGCCACTTTCTTGCGTCCTGGCACTGCCAGCTGCTTTGGGCTCTCTTGTATGTGCCCCGGTTCAGCCCTAGAATGAGCCTTTTCCCCATGGAGCCATGGTAGCAGGGAATGGTAATTAGAAACCAAGCTCTGGGCACTCGGTGTCCTCATTGTCACTGGCGTCCCACGGCTGCAGGCCCCTCAGTGGGGCAAGCTAGGACCTACCCGGCCTGCTTCCCTCGCTTCATCACCTCGTCCCTCGTGTCCTTTCCCCCACCTTCTGTTGATCGTCAGTCTTACTTCTGCCAGTTAATACACTCAGCAGCCAGTTACTATTAGTCTGGGGAGACCAGAGGTCCCAGGGAAGGGGGGGTCTGTTATGTGAGTACATGCACCAACACACATGTGCACACAGTAGGCACTGGGCTAGAACGGAGGGCAGGCTTCCCGGGACCCATGTGTGGAGTTTAGGGCTCTGCCCGGGCTGTGGGGAGGGCGGCTGTCGGAGTGCCTCTGTGGGCATGGGCGTCCGATTTGAGTGTCGGAAGTGAGAGTGTTTGTCACGGGACGAGGTGACGCAGACCTTCCAGAGGGCGGGCTGTGAGCAGAGGCAGGCAGGTGTGACGCATGCGAGGACCTGGAGTGCAGTTACTCTGGGCTCATTTCTAGGTCAACAAGTGCTCACGGGCTGTTAGTGAGAGGCGGCGTCAGGTTGTGGTTAAGAGCGTGGATTACCTGGGCTTGGATCGTGGGACATGACTTGTTAGCTGTGTGATCTTGGGCAGGTTACTTAACCTCTCTATGCGTGAGTCTTCACCTTAAAACAGGCGGCGCTGCCTTGAAGGGCCGTTGGGAGATAAAACGCCATAAGGTGTCAGCACTGAGCAGAGTGCTTGGTGAGCGGTCAGCTCTGTCTGACAACTATGTCCAGTGGCCTGTCCGACACTCGGGCAGTCACTGGGGAACTAGGTGGCCACTCCTTCCCCGCTGGTTTCAGTTTCTGACAGGTCTGCTCACAGAGCCGAAGACTGTCCGAGACTGAGGAACGGAGGCTTAGGGAGAAGACTGCTGTCTAGGGTTTGACCGGGAAGCGTTCAAAAGGGTGGGGAGCCTTGGGGCACAGGGCTCAGCAAGAGCACAGGCTGACAAAGGGATGTCCCCGTCAGGTGATGGGATCACAGGGAGACAGAGACAGAGGGGACAGAGTGACTCTGCTCTCTCACCCTTTCATCCAGCGGGTCCTTGCCTCCTCCCCTCTCTCCCACTCCCACTGCTCCCGGGGCCTGGGCGGCCTGAGCACCCCCTACCTGATCTTATCACTGCCTTCTCAGCACTCCAGTGCGTACTCACAGTTTCAGAGTGGCCTTTCCAAAGAGCTGCCCGATCCTGCCAACCCCCTACACACGTGCCTGTCGTGGCTCGCAGGGCAGCGTGGAGATGCCCCAGCATGGTGAACGTGCCCCATCGTCTGGCCCCTCCCATCTCCTCAGCCGCACACTGGCCGGATGTTCAGTTCTGGGGGCGCTTCCTAAACACTTTATCTGCTCTCTTTGGATAGGCTGCTTTCTTCCCACCTGTAGGGTTTGACCCAGCCCTGTTAGACCTCCAAGGCCTGGTTCCGGTTCCTGACCGGCTTCCTCTCCTGACTCGTGCCTCCCGCGCTGTGCTCTTCCATAGCCTCTGCCTATTCCTCTGAAGGACACTTGTCACACTGTGCTGTCACGGGGGGTTTCTCCTGGTCTCTGCCCAGTCCCCATTTGGTGACTGACTCCAAAGGCTTCCCCCCAAATTCCTTCCGCCGTTGGACACAGTACTTTTCTGAACTGTCTTCAAATGAGCTGCAGCCGCCACGACATTTCTTCCCTAAGTAGGTCGCCTGCATCTCCTAAGAACAAGGACACTCTGCCACGGAACCACAGCACAGCCACCACCTCCAGAAATGCCAGCGCTGGCGAGTGGACTGCCTGCATTTGGGGGCCTGCGGTCCTCCCGGCACGGTCCGCTCTAGCTTCCCCCTAAATTGAGGATCCCGCCAGGGGTTATGCTTTGTGTTTAGTTGTCAGTTTCCTTTAGTCTCTTTTAAATCCAAAACAGTGCCCCCAAGCCTCTCATTTTTGGTCTATTCCTGCATTACATTTTTGGGAAGTCCAGCCCAGGTATTTTACAGAACGTTTCTCATTTGGGGTTTTCCGGATTGTTTTTCCCTGGTTGGAGTTAGGTTACGTGTTTGTTGCAGGAAACACTACCTAGGTGATAGTGCGTCCCTCTGAGGAAGCAGCTGATATCAGTGCGGATGACGGAGGGAGGTCTGATTTCTTGGTTAAGGGGGTGTCCCGGGGGTTTCCCCTTTATGAAGGTGCTTTCCCCTTTGGTTATGAATAAGTAATCTCGGATGATACTTTGAATGGGTGCGGATATCTTATTCCCCAGCAGTCTTCTACACCGTGGTTTCAGCTTTCCACAGGGATTCTTGCGTGTATCGGTTATTGCTACGGCAGGTGCAAAATGTGATTATCATTGCATCTTTTCTTCTGTGTTTATTAGCTGGCGTTCTTCTGTAAAAAGTAGCTTTCCTTCTCCCCTCATGTATTTTTTGAAATTATTTTTTAGACTCAGGACGGACTCGTGGAGCTGTCCTCCCTCTTCCCTTGTTCAGCATGCTCAGTAAATAGTCCTGTTGTTCACTTTAACGTTCCGAGGACCCCGATTTTGGCCGGTGAGCGCCTTGCGCTGCCAGCTCCACCACTCACTTCTGGTGACATAAACGCTCTGCGTCGGCTTTGCTCTTTCCTTGCTCCATGCTCGAAAACGACCGTTTCTCCAAGGAGCCTTGGCCCCTCCGAATGGAGAAGGGTATTTAGAAACCAGTTCTGGGTGGTATTGGGAATGTCATTGCTTCAGGCCTTTCTGTTGGACAAACCGTGAGCCTTTACTGCTCCCTCCACGCTGCAGTAGCACAGGGCTCTTGCTTGCACCCCCTCTTTACTTGGGGCCCCCTTTTCCCACGGCAGAAATCAGTCCCCAATGCCAGTGTCTTCTCCTTGTGTGTTCAGTCCTCCAGCAAACAGGGGGCACTTTCAGAATTGCTGCATCGATACTGCTACTAGCAACCCACCCCACAGATCAAGTTCAATGTCTTTTTCAATTCCTTTGGTACTTGGAATACATGCCACTGTGTTAGAAAAGTATTTGGATTGAGTTCTGTGTTATTTCTTCCTTGAAAGATCAGATTAATAAGATATAATATGGTATTTTTTGGTAATCAGATAAAAATGATTTGACAGAGGGAAACAAGGAGGGAATGTGGGTGAGTGAGGTGGCGGGAGTCACCGCCGGGCGGTTTCCACCTGGGGGCAGAGGCCGCAGCAGCCACACATGCTGGCCGTGTGCACCCAAGGCTCAGTGCCCGCCCCACTCCGCAGGTACTCGGACCCCACCCTGTGGAAGGCCTTCCTGGGGCTGCATGACCAGAGCAAGCCCAGCGCCGAGGGGGTGCAGGAGCGTGGGCTAAAGCGCATCATCAGCCACCCGTCCTTCAATGACTTCACCTATGACTACGACATCGCGGTGCTCGAGCTGGAGCGGCCCGTCGAGTACAGCAGCACCGTGCGGCCCATCTGCCTGCCCGCCGCCACGCACGTCTTCCCCGTGGGCAAGGCCATCTGGGTCACCGGCTGGGGCCACACCTACGAGGGAGGTGAGCTGGGCTGCTCTGTGTCCCTGCCCTGGCAGATGTGGCTTCTAGTGAAAGTGGGGATTTGGAGGCCAGGCCTTGGGTGGAAGGCCCGGCTCTGCCGCTGGGCTGAGTGGCTCTGGCATGGCGCTTAAACTCTGAGCCTGTTTCTTCACCTGTCAAATGAAGATAAAGATACCTTCCCAAATGGTAGTCAGTGAGCACAGGGATACCGTTGTGGAGACACCGATTTAGAGGTGGGTCAAGCCGCACCTGCCTTGGTCGGGTGGTGGGAACCGGCCACCTCTCTCTCCTCCCTCCATGTGAAAGCTGTTAGTTGGTTAACGTCCTACCGAGAACCCCAGCTCTAATGTGATTTAGTACACTGCTGGGAATTTGTAGGCTGTGGAAGGAAGAAGAAAAATATCCTGACGTTGGGCTCTAGGGCATTTGACAAAGCCCCTGGGCAATCTGCGGTGCCTTCTTACGCTCCCACTCAGTTCCCGTGGTGGACACTCGATCTCGTTCGGCCACCACCTCCGTCCAGGGGATGCGCTGTCTCTTATCTAGACATTTGTCAGCCCCGGGCTTTGGGAGTCTCCAGAGTTTTGCTAGAACGGTTATTGCTGTGTGGACATCTGGGGGGGTTGCTGTTTCCTCGTGACCTGGCTGCCCAGAGCTGGCCTCCCCAGGTCAGCGTGTCCTGCCCTCCCCCCAGGCACTGTGGTGCTGGTCCTACAGAAGGGCGAGATTCGTGTCATCAACCAAACGACCTGTGAGAAGCTGATGCCACAGCAGATCACGCCGCGCATGATGTGCGTTGGCTACCTGAGTGGGGGCGTGGATGCCTGCCAGGTGCGTGCTGGGGACCGGGGCCATGGTGGGGCCTGGGGAGGTAGGCGGGGCATCTAAGCCTTGTCTCCCCTCAGGGCGACTCCGGGGGCCCCCTGTCTAGCGTGGAGGCAGACGGGAGGATCTTCCAGGCCGGCGTGGTGAGCTGGGGCGAAGGCTGCGCCCAGAGGGACAAGCCAGGCGTGTACACGAGGATCCCTGTACTGCGGGACTGGATTAAAGAGCAAACCGGGGTGTAGAGGCAGGGACCATCCACCAGCCACACCAGCCACCCCAACATGCACCCCTGCGGGCTGAGAACAGGATCAGGACCTGTACCCCCAGAGCCCGGACTGAGTGGAATCCGCAGGACTCTGGAGCTGGAGGACCTGCCTGCAGAGCCTCTCACCTCTGTGGGCCTCTAAAGCGAGACAGAGGTGGGGGCGGGAGGACACCTGCGGTGCCCGGGAGCAGAGGCTTGAAGACCAGAGCCTCTCCCCTCCGGCCTTAGGCGAGGCGGAGGCTCCTTCTTGAAGATCCGCTTCCTCTGCCTCTGACCCAGGAACAGCTGTGACATTGCGTCTGGGTGGGGCTGGTGGGGCACTGTGGGCTCCTAGGGACACACTCTTCTGGAAACCCAGGGCAGACCCTGGGAGGCTGGCAGGTCTACGATCTGAATTGTTTCGCCAGCTCCCAGGGTGGAGTTCAGAGTGTGTATTTGTGTGTATGAGTAAAATACTTTATTTCTTTTTAGGTATGTTTGATCTTGAGTTGGTGGGCTCTCCTTCCTAGCCCCAGTTTCAAGAAACTGGGTTTAAATTCCCCTCAGCGCAGCCCCTGCAGCCAGGCTAGGAGTGGGGGCCACCGCATCCTGTGCCTTCTCCCAGCCTGCAAGGGGCTGAGTTTCTGCTCTTACCTGTAGCTTCCGAGACCAGGGCCTGGGGCTCTGCTAGGAAGGGTGGGGGGTACCCCAGCTATGGGGCTGGGTACCCTAGGAAGGGGGAGGAGCTTTGTCCAGGAAGAAAGGAGGAAGTAGGACTTTCCTTGGTGTGGGGAAGTGATTGGTGAGTGGTGTGTGTGTGGTGTGTGATGAGTGTGTGTGCTCACACTTGCTTGCACAAGGGGTCCTGAGGCCTTGGAGGAGTCACGCTGCCTGCTGACAAGTTCTCTAGTGCCGTCCGTAATCCTCTGAGTTTTACTCATTAGTTTCAAATACTCTCCTTGCTTGGGGTGACCCAGAGGGACAGTGTCAATAATCTAGGGAGGGCTTGGGGAGTTCTTGGAGGGATGTTTGAGGGATTATATGGGCTGCAGCAGGGGGAAAGCAGCCAACCAAAGCAGAGAAATCAAATGACTGTGTCATCAAGAAAGACAGGTGGTCTTTGCTGGTCACTGTATCCCCAGCTCAGGCCTAGCTCTCCTTGAAGGTGCTAATGCATGTTTGCTGAATGAATGGTCTTTTCCCTCCATGAGTTTTAAAAAACCAAGGGAAAGAATGGTATAGTATGATTGAAGCAATCTGGTCAGACTTCGTGGAAGAGGTGAGCTGCCTCTTTTATATTAGTCTGAGTGTTTTACCCTCCGGAGGGAGGAAGAAGTTGTGTCTTGACGCCCGTGGAAGTGTCCACTGAATTTCCCTCCCAGGGACTGGAGAGTTATCTGTTCTTACCGAGGTGTGGAAGTAGGAGCATGGATGTGCTGTCAGAAGACTCCAGTGCGGATGGTGCCCTGTCGTGAATAGCTGTCTTGCAGGGAGAGGGGTCTCACTGGGGTCTGGTGCCTAAATACACACCCCCTCAGGCAGCCAGGCCTTGGCCCAGGTGGGCATATTGGCTCATGCACTGGGGTTCAGGGAGGCCAGCCTGGCTCACACCTGCTCACAGCACCCTCTTCTCCCACCCGCCATCGGGCTGGAAACATCCTCGCCAGGTCACAAACGCAGGCAGGATCACCAGCAGAGTTCCCTGCGAAGGTGCCTTTGTCCCGTAATGGCGCAGGGTCCTCTACACGCTCTGCTGCAGCTCACTGCGGTTTCTCAGGCTCATCGTTTTCCACCTGAGAAGAGGGGCAAACCTGCAGTTAGTTGTTCAGGGTCACCCACCCTCTCCAGGAGTCTCAGTGGTCTGCGGTCGAGGGACTGGGCATACCATCTGTGACAGTGTCCCCGCGTGGGAACAACAGCACGCCCAGTGGGTCTCAGAGGCGCAGATTCATTCCCACGCTTCACCCAGACCCCCTGCATCAGACTCCAGGGCGGGCCCAGCCCTCTGTGCTTCGGAGATTCTGAGGTACCGAAAGTGTGAGAACCGCTGCCTGAGCGCGTGTCCGCCGGCTAGCAGAGCCAGCCTCGCCGGGGGCCCTGCCGGTGGGGGGGGGGGGGGGGGGCCCGAGCCATGGCTTGCAGGCATGCCTTGCAGTCCTGTCAGGAAGCTTCAAACATTTGACAACTGGAAGCACAGCGAAGGGCCATTGCCTTTAAAAGGACGGTGGAGTGAAACCCCATGCTACTTCTTTTTAAAAAATATTTATTTTTAAGACCTGGCTGGTGTAGCTCAGTGGATTGAGCTTGGGCTGTGAACCAAAGAGTCGTAAGTTCGATTCCCAGTCAGGGCACATGCCTGGGTTGTGGGGCCAGGCTCCCCCAGTGGGGGCCATGTGAGAGGCAACCACACATTGATGTTTCTCTCCCTCTCTTTCTCCCTCCCTCCCCTCTCTAAAAATAAATAAGTAAAATCTTAATAAAATAAAATTAAAATTAAAAAGAGAAGCTGTAGATATTGAGAAAAATAAAAATTTTATGTTAGTTTTTGTCTTAAAAATATTTATTTTTAGAGAGAGGGGAAAGGAGGGAGAAAGAGGGAGAGAAGCATCGATGTATGAAGAGAAACATCAATTGGCTGCCTCTCGCAAGCCCCCTACTGGGGTCCTGGCCCACAACCCAGCCACATGTCCTGATAGGGAATCAAACCGGCACCCCCTTGGTGTGTGCAGGTCAGCGCTCAATCCCTGAGCCAAACCAGCCAGGGCCCTGGGTTACTTCTGACTGGAGATAAGAACTTGTGGCTAGAAGGAAGTCAAACTCATTGCTCTGAGGCTTGGCACTGATCACTGTAATGGAGACAGGAGCACTGCTAGTCTTAGTTGACAGTGGAGGGACAACCAGCCTGTGTCCACCCCTCTCTGCTGAGGACGGCGGTGCAGGCCGGTGGTGGTGGTGGTACACCTCCACTGCGTTGGCTGGGGGCTCAGGCGATGGGCCAGAGGCCTGTCTGGGCCCACTGCTGGCCTGCCTTCACCTAGGAATGCTGTGGGAGGAGCTAATGGCCAGAACCATTTTGCACACGTTTGCATTTTAAATGCAAGCATTCCAGCTCTGAGCATGTGACAGAAAATTAAATTTGATTAGTGCAGCCTAGCGTGGCTGCAGCCAGGGCCACAGCGCAGGGCATGGGAGGAAAGCACATTTGGAAGCCCATTCATGTCATTGCACTTGGAGTCGGGTGGTGAGAGGGAGACAGAGTCCCTCACCTGCGTCCAACAGCCCGTTGGGGCTGTCACTGTGCAGGGGCACAGGCTCTGCTCTGAAGGGCCTGGCACTCAGCTTAATGCTCTGTGCCACTTTCCTTCAATTCTTAATAATTTTTTCTTATCCTGACTGAAGGACATGCTTATTTGATGTGAGAGAGAAACATTGATCCTCTTGTATGTGCCCTGACTGGGGATCAAACCTGTGACCTTTCAGTTTACAGGATGAAGCTCCAACCGACTGAGCCACACTAGTCAGGGCCAAATTCTTAATTTTTGAATAAGGTGCCCTGCATTTCCATTTTGCACGGGGCCCCCCAAATTATGTAGCTAGTCCTGCAGTCTTATGCACGTGGCATCTCTGGGAACCCTAAGGCCGTCTCAGGGTGTGGAGTGAGGCCCGGAGTCCCCTGGGGGATGGAAATGACTTCTTCCAACCCCTCACTGTTTCCCTGTTCCATGGGCTCTGGGGGCGGGCCTGCAGACCCCTTCAGCAAACCTGGTGAAAGGGACTCTCAGATCCTTTGCTCCAGCTGCAGGTGTGGGAATCCAGCTACAGGTGTGGGACTTTGCTCCAGCTGCAGAAGTGGGGCTGAGGGCTGGCATTTCAGCCCACGCAAGCTCGAGTGCCGATGGGAGCAGCCCAGGCTTCCCCGGAGAGGCCTCGCACTGTTGGCTGGGTGCCCTCCACAGGCTCGGTGAACCATGGCAAAGTCCTTCCTGGACCAACTCACCTTTTTTGGTTTCGAGGATCTTGAAACTATTCATCTCTCTCATCCCCACCAAACTACTTTGAAGTATCTTAATTTTTTCCACCACCAGTCAAAAACATTTAAAGTTTTGTGACTGTTTCATCCTATGCCATGGACCTAGATTCTGCAGAAGTAACGATACCTGGATCAGTCAGGACTGACTTTATTAACCCAGTAAGGGCCCAGTCTGGATGGCAGGGTCCCAGGACCACAAGGGCTGGAGGGAAGGGACTCAGCCACTAAGGGGCCTGGCAGGATTTCCCGTGCAGGCTTCGGGCCGGGTAGCGGGAAGTGGCACTCACCTGCTGGCAAGGGGCTGCTCATTGCCTTCTGGGGGTAGGCCGAGGCTGTATCGTGAGCTGGGACAAGACGGACCCCAGGTCCAACTGTTCGTGGAAGGCTGTCTGCTGCTTTCCTGTCACTTTGTAGTGGAGTGAAGATGTCACCCTACCTGTGGGTGAGCACCCAATAGGCCCCAGCACAAAGCCTTCCCCGTTGGTCCTTTGGCCCTTGACTCCCCTTCCCCGACCTGCAGTGAGGACCTGCTGGCCCTCAGACCCGGATAGCAGGTGGCCCGCAGGCTGCCCATGGGCAGTAGGTGGGTGTTATCTCTGAGCAGCTAGCAAGTGTGAAGCATCCCGTTGAACACTCACAACTGGCAATGTGACACGGAGGCAGGCGTGTTCTTACACACACACAGACACTTGGGGGGAGAAATAGGGTGTGTATTTTGGGGACCCAGCTAGACTATGTCACAGGAATGGGGCCTGTCTGTGACACAGGGCACCCTCTCCTTCCCCAAGGGACCTCAGGTGCTCTTGGCTGTGATGCACTTGCTTTCCATCTGCTTTGCCAGCCTGGTGGAATATTGCTGCCTGTCGGGTCCCTGGGTCACCTAACCAGCAGGAGGGTGGATTTCAGTAGCCACCAGCCACCTCAGTGTGCCCAAGGAAGCTGGCCGGGTGGGGGAGGGGAGGGAGAGAGTGTTGGGCGAGGTGGGGATAATCGCTATCTCAGGTCAGGCCTGTGGTCACTGGGCTGGGATTCTGCAGGGTGACAATCAGGAAGGGAGCCTGGGAAGCCATCAAATGACCCCAGAGCATGGTGGGATTCATCCCCAAAGCAGGAATGTGAACATCACCTGCTTTTACGTGGCGGGACGGCCTGGAAGACGGCTGTGACTCCGCACCCGGGGCAATGAGCACAGGCCTGCCGGACCGGAAGGGAAGGTGCCGAGAGCTTCTGAGCAGCTGTCGTGCGTCGGTCACTCTTGTGCATCAGTGCGGTGGCACCGGATCCTGCCACCCAGCTGGCTCTCCTTGGATGAGCCCTTCTGAGCGGTGGCAGAGGCGGTGGGAGGACAGGGAGCTGCCACGGGGCATCAGGAGGAGCGGAAGTGCGCCAGGCTGGCCCTGCGGCCCCCTCCCCCCACAAGGCAAGGCCTGTTTACACCGTCTGCATTCGGGCTGCTCCCCGCTCCCGCTCCTTCCCCCAATGAAAGACGCTGAAGAAAGAGCAGCTTTGACTCTCCCAGGGGTGTTTGTGCATCCCCTTCATTGCCTTGCGGCCTCCTCGTGTGCCTACAGAGGTGACATCAGATTGTGAGGAAGTCCCGGCTTTCCAGGTTCAAATGGTTCCGTTACCCTGTCCTGTTTCCCTTCTGTCCTCTGTTCCAAGGTTCCATCAACACCTGTCTCTGCAATTTTTAGAGACTCCATTCTACCTTTGCCCTCGCCTCCAACTGTTTTCTAAAAAGTGTCCAGAGCTGCTTCCAGGCGGAGGTGGGGTGCATTCCATTGTCTGCTTCTTCCATGGTTTCAGACTCTCCCCA
Organism: Glossophaga mutica; assembly: GCA_039655065.1. Classification (NCBI taxonomy): domain Eukaryota; kingdom Metazoa; phylum Chordata; class Mammalia; order Chiroptera; family Phyllostomidae; genus Glossophaga; species Glossophaga mutica. Next base: position 26,471,835 of record CM077310.1, read on the forward strand.
CCGGAGGGGAGAGGGACATGTGTATTTTCCTGGGCTGTGACCACACTTTCCCTCTCCCCTGGCGCCCTGTGCTTTCCCTCCAGGCCCGGGCACGTGTTCTGCACCTTGGAGGTGTCACTGTTTCCCTGCCCTGCCCTTGGTTGGAGAACAGCAGCCTCTGTGCCAGGCCTCTCCTCTGGAACTTCATGTGGACTTGTTTAACTCAGAAAGGAAATTTTCCATCCTTCGCCTGTGCTCTTTCCCCAACGAGCTACAGGAACGTGGCTGGTGGGGTGCGGGAGGGAAACCCGGTCCCATAGACAGGCTCTCCTTTGCTGTCGCTCTCCCTAACTCTCCTCACACAACGGTACCATTAGAGAACAGTCCCCAGAATCAAAAGGGCATCAGACACCTCTTTTTCATTTTTAATTTAAAAAAATGTTCTTATCCTAACCCTAAGACATGCCTATTGATTTGAGAGAGGAGGGAGGGAGAGAGGGGGGGAGAAACATTGATGTGACAGAGAAATTGCAATCGGTTGCCCCTCATATGTGCCCCAGCCAGGGACTGAACCCACAGCCCAGGCCTGTGCCCTGACGGGGAATCAAACCTGCGACCTTTGGTTTATGGGACGATGCTCCAACCAAGTGAGCCACACCAGCCTCGCTGCACCTCCACTGGCCTGCACATCTGCGCTGCCAAATGGCGTTCTAGGTTACCCTGATGTCTGTCTCCCACTGGGTGTCGGCGCCGGGCAGGACGCTGGAAGGTCACCTGCTCCGTGATGTATGAGTGTCAGGAACAAGCCGCAAGGTGTGCTACGTGCTTTGTATATATCACCTCACTGCATCCTCGTCACGGCCCTACGAAGCAGACGTCATCATTCTCATTGCAGGAGAGGAAACCGAAGCCCGGGGCTGGCACTCTGTCTTGCCCAAGGTTCCACAGTGAGAGAAGAGGAAGGACGCAAACCCAGTTGTCCAAGGCCGGCACTGCCTTCTGGAAGCTCCACCTAAAGCCTCGAGATGGTGGGTCCAAGTAATAAACTCACTGGCTGAGGGGCACGAGGAAAAGGCCAAAATGAACTTTCACTAGCTGGGCTCTGAAATGGCTCCTTTGGCATTTCAAAATCTTTCCCTCTTCCATTTCCTTGGCTACCCCAGCAGCCCCTGGGCATTTCCCTTCCTCAGGGGCCAGACCATCTGCTTTCTCTTATTCCTCTGCCTGGGACCAGTGCGGACGGAGGGAGAGAATGTTTCCTTGAGGTCTTGGCTGTGCGCAGTGGAATGACACATTCTGACCTCCGATTCAGAAGGATCAGCAGCTGCCCCTCATCTTCCTCCCTTGAGCCATTTGTTTCTGCTGACTGCTGGTTGGCCTTGGGCGAAGCTCAAGCAAAGGGAACTGAGGCCAAAAGCGATGAGGGTGTCTTGGCTGGGAGGCGAGTGGAAAAGGAGGATGCAAGTCCTGCCAGGGCTGCGGAACCTGGACCAGGTCCTGCTGAGCCTGAGGAAATCCCCTCTGCTCAGCTTTCCCGACCCAGAGAAGACGCACAAAATGAACCTCGGGGAGAGGGGGACAGAAATCTGTCTTGTTCACCAGTGACAAGGATTTTCACCGAGACTTGGGGCAATGGAGCAGTCAGAGCTGAAAAGACTATCCCATTTTGTTCCAGCTCTAAGGTTTCTGAAAAATAAATGAGTGGCTAACAGTTTGAGCTGTTTCACTGAGTGTTTATTTTAAACAAAAGCCCTTTAATTTGGCTTAAAAAATATGTTGTGCCCCGGCTGGTATGGCTCAGTGGATTGAGTACCAGCCTGAGAACTGAAAGGTCGCATGTTCCATTCCCAGTCAGGGCACATGCCTGGGTTGTGGGCCGGGTCCCCAGTTGGGGATGTGCGAGAGAGAGGCAAACGATCAGGGTATCTCTTGCGCATCACATCGATGTTCCTCTCCCTTTCTTTCTCCCTTCCATCCCCTCTGTCTAAAAATAAATAAATAAAATCTTTAAAGAAATATTTGATAAATTTGGGATTAAAGGCAAAGAAAGATTGGAGTCCCTCCCTGCCTTGGGGCTCATTCTAGGTACGAGCGGTAGGGGGCGCTCACATACTACATTTCATAAATAAAGCTGCAGGAGTTTAGAATAAAGTTTGGGCAGCTCACCTCTCTCCACAGCCCCCTCCCATCCAATTTGTGGAGTCCCTCTTGTGGGAAGGCCAGGTCCAGACCCATCGTGAAGGTGGTCTTTCGTCCCCAAGATGTGAACGCACATTGGCGATGCCAGTCATTCGCCATGGGAGACCTAGCCCGACTCTGGGGAGGCGGGCAGGTGCTTCTAAGCCCCACAGTGCGTGCTGAGCTCCCTCCACCTGGTGGCAGATCTCTGTGCGCTGAGGGTCTCAGGGTCAAGCCACACAGGGGCCGTGGGCAGATTCCTAAGCTGGAACCAGTCTTAAAGGCCAAGGGCTTTCCGGACCGTGGTCACCACTATGGGGAAGCGAGCCTTTTCCCTTCTCCGGGGTATAGAGGCCCCAGGAAGCACCTCAGAGCACCTTGCCCAGAGCTTGGACTCATCCCGTTTACGTGTCTGGAAACAGTTAACATCTCTAAGGCTTTTCTTCTCCAGTGTAAAAAACGTTAACCCTTTTGGCTTTCTTGCTGTTATTTTCTGGCTCTCCAGCCCTGTTCGCATCAAATACTTGGGAAGCCGATGAAGAGCATGGCGTCTCCAGGAACAGCTCAGGAGTAGGCATTTCTTCATGATGGAGAATGAAAATGAAGGATGTAGGAAGTGTGTTGAGATTCATATTGTACTTAAAAAAATTAACTAGAACCTGGTGAGCAGATGGCCCCATATCCACTGCATACTTCTTTTTTTAAAATATATTTTATTGATTATGCTATTACAGTTGTCCCATTTCCCCCCATCATTCCCCTCCACCCTGCACACCCACTCCCACCCACATTCCCCCCCTTCAGTTCATGTCCATGTGTCATAAGTTCTTTAGCTTCTACATTTCCCACACTATTCTTGCCCTCCCCTTGTCTATTTTCTACCCACCATCTATGCTACTTATTCTCTGTACCTTTTCCCCCTCTCTCCTCCTCCCACCCCCCTGTTGCTAACCCTCCATATGATCTCCATTTCTGTGGTTCTGTTCTTGTTCTAGTTGTTTGCTTTTGTTTTAGGTGTGGTTCTTAATAGCTGTGAGTTTGCTTTTTACTGTCATATTTTTTATCTTCTTTTTCTTAGATAAGTCCCTTTAACATTTCATAGAATAAGGGCTTAGTGATGATGAACTCCTTGAACTTGACCTTATCTGAGAAGCACTTTATCTGCCCTTCCATTCTAAATGAATGCTTTGCTGGATAGAGCAATTTTGGATGTAGGTCCCTGCCTTTCAAGACTTCAAATACTTCTTTCCAGCCCCTTCTTGCTTGGAAGGTCTCTTTTGAGAAATCAGCTGACAGTGATGGGAACTCCTTTGTAGGTGACTGCACCCTTATCCCTTGCTGCTTCTAGAATTCTCTCCTTCATTTTAATCTTGGCTAATGTAATTACAATGTGCCTTGGTGTGTTCCTCCTTGGGTCCAACTTCTTCGGGACTCTCTGAGCTTCCTGGACTTCCTGAAAGTCTATTTCCTTTGCCAGATTGGGGAAGTTCTCCTTTATTATTTGTTCAAATAAGTTTTCCACTTGTTGCTCTTCTTCTTCCCCGTCTGGTACCCCCATAACTCAGATGTTGGGACGTTTAAAGATGTCCAGGAGGTTCCTAAGCCTCTCTTCATTTTTTTTTTTAAATTCTTATTTCTTCCTTGTTTTCTATTTGGTTGTTTGTTTCTTCCTTCTGGTCCACTCCATTGATTTGAGTCACAGTTTTCCTCCCATCTCTATTGGTTCCCCATGGGTCTTCCTTCATTTCACGTATTGTAGCCTGCATTTTTTCATCTAATTTGTGAGTAAAATCAACCAGTTCTGTGAGCATCCTGATCACCAGTGCTTTGAACTGCGCATCTGATAGGTTGGCTATCTTTTCGTCGCTTAGAGGAATTGGCACTGGAGCTTTGATTTGTTTTCCAGTTTGAGCCACTTTTGGTGTTTTTGTTTTTGTTTTTTTTTGGGGGGGTCTGGTTGGGGCTGTTACGTAGTGAGGGGTGGAGCCTTAGGTGTTCCCCAGGGCGGGGCAGCTCAGTCGCTGAGTTGTGACGCTGTATGTGGGGGCGGGGTCTGAGAGGGAACAATGGCGTTTGTTCCACTCTCTCTTGGATTCCAGTTCCTTCTGCCGCTTCCCCTTTGCCTGGATTATCTGTGCATGAATATGGGGCCACCTGGTCAGTCAGCCGCCTTGCGCAGCCTCACTGGATCTGCACAGTTGCCACCCCATGCCTGGGATCCGCAGGCCGCCGCTGCCTGCGTGCCCGGGGCCCGCACCTCCACTTTTTCCTGCCGCGACTCCGCCCCTCTTACCGGTCTGGATGAATGGTTGTTGGACTTCCGTACAGTTCAATTTCCTATCAGTACTGGTTGTTTTCTTGTTTCTAAATATTTGTTGTCCTTAATTTTGGTTGTGAGAGGAGGCACAGTGTGTCCACCTACGCCTCCATCTTGGCTGGAAGTCTCCACTGCATATTTCTACTGCCATGATGCTTACTGACTTCTTACTGTGTGGGGGGCCTGGACCTGGGCCTCGCCCCAGGCCCTGGGGGCCCATCAATGACTGCGGGGAAGAAATGGGGCTTGGGGAAGGTCAGGGACCCACGCACAAGCTGGACTCCACACTTCCTGACCCCACCACCGAGCTCCATCTTGTGCTGCTGTCACAGGAGCGGGGACCTTAAACGGGCAGGGAGTAAAACTGATGCTTCCTAAAAACAATCACCGTCTGGCTACGACCTGATGAGTTTGGAGCTCCAGAAAGGTGAGTACATTTGCTGCCACGTGCACCTGTCGCTCTAGATTAACGTCATCTCAGGCTGAGTCTGAACCGGAGTCAGCCTTAGCTTCCTGATACTTCTCCTTCTCCTTGGCTTAGTGAACTTCTATTCTGTGCTTAAATTACTCATAGGACTGCGTTAATAATTTATGGGAAGCAAGGACTGAACTTGCACGTACGCACTGCAAACAGGTTATACAACTTACTTGACATCACCACGGCCTCTAGGAAGGATGCATGAGGGGAACAGGCGCAAGGCCCCCTTCCAGGGTGTGGGAACCCAGGTGCTGAGTGTTGTGCTGTTGGCCGGGCCTCGGTGAGACATCTGGTTTCCGTTGGAGGCTGGGTGTTGCTGGGCCAAGCTGAGCTGCTGGGTTTTTCCTTTGTTCCTGGCTCTGCTCATCCTCCCCCGCCCTTCGCTTTATGGTGCGGAAGAACTGGAAAATCCTCTGACACACCAGAGAGCCGATGATCCCCAGAATAAATGGATGGCTGTGAGTGAGAGGTCCAGGTGAAGAGTCGGCCCCCTGGGGAAGACCTTGCACACCTGGTGCCTATAGACAGAGCTGGACATTCAGCCCGGCTCTGGAGTGGCAGTTGTCGCCCACAGCAAGGAGAGGAGTTGCGGGGGGGAGGGGGGGCAACTGCAGGCTCCCCTGGGCTCGCACTTGAGCACTGAGCACTGAGTGGCTTTGGGTCCTGTGTGCTGCAGGGGTGGGGGCTCAGGGCCTCACAGCCCAACCGGCTCACTAGGGAGGGTCTGGTAGCAGTCCTGGGAGCGGGCACTTGAACAGGCGTGATGTTACAGCAGCAGTGTGATGATGACACGGGGCTAGAGATGTGCCCTCTTGCAAAACAGAGAGGGCACATTTCTTCACATAGTCCTGCTTTTCACTCAGAGAAGATACATCTCTCTATATGGTCAGCCCTCCGACTCCACGGGCTCTGCGCTGGCAGGTTCAACCGACCTCAGGTGGAAAATATTCGGCAAAGGTTATGCTGTTGCTGAGGTGTACTATGTCCGTGGGCCTATGATGGTTGGATGGTTGCATCTGTATTAAAAATGTACAGGTTTAAAAAAAAATCATTATTCACTAAGCAATACAGCCTAACTATTTACATATCATTTGCATTGTGCTAGGGGTAAGTAATCCAGAGCTACTTTATTTTTTTTAAACATTTTATTTATTTTTCTATTTATTTATTTAATCTTTAGAGGAGAAGGGTAGGAAAGAGAGAGAGGGAGAGAAATATCAATGTATGGTTGCCTCTTGTGTGTCCCCTGCTGGGAACTGGCCTGCAACCCAGGCATGTGCCCTGACTGGGAATCGAACCGCGATCCTTTGGTTCGCAGGCCCGCACTCAATCCACTGAGCTACACCAGCCAGGGCAGAGAGCTACTTTAAAGTACAGGGGAGATGGGCATAGGTCACAGGCAAATACGTTTTCTGTGAGGGACTTGAGCATCCACAGCAGCCCTGTGGGTATGAGAGATGCCTGTCCGTGTGAATATATATATGTATATGCATATGTACATTCGAATGTGGGACACGTACGGTGTGCAAGGCAAAGTTAAACTCACTCTCCCCCAAAGCTCATCTCTGCCAGCCCTTCTCCTGGGACCACGTGGAAACTGCTCCGTGGCTGACAGTGGATTTGGATTCTCACAGGCGCCACACACTAGCGTGTGGGAGGCCCGGGAGGATGTGGAACCCCAGCTCCAGGCAGAAATCGTGCACAAATGTGCCTGGCACACACTGTGCACTATTGGGTGAATTGTGCTCAGTTTTTCCGTGCATGTGCGTGTTTTCCCGTTTAAATCTCACCCTTTTCATAGGCCTTCCTTGCTCTCTTTCTTTAAAAGGCACTTCATAAAAATTTCCAGGACAGCTCAGTGTATCTTCTCACCTGTCAGGAAGTTCTCAGGGGGAAAAGAAACTGTCCCGCAAATGGCACTTCGCTGAGCACTGGCCGATCACGTGCTCAGGGCGTGCAGCCACGTGTGCGCACCTCTGGGCTTAGTGCGCACGTGGGAGTGTGTGTGAGGTCTGTCCCCCTGTGGAACAGGGAGTGCCTGGGGATTTGGCACAGGCCGGTCTTTGCGATGGCATTTCAGGGAGAATGAGCTTCGCTACACAAAAAAATTAAAACCTGCAGTCGCTGCCAGTCCCTGGCCTTTCAGCCCCGTTCCAACTCTGAGCAACCTGCTGCTTGGTTTGTGTTGAGGAAGTATCTTTCCCCGAGTTTGTGCAGGAAAAGACATCTACTGCTTCTCGCAACAAACCGCCCCCAGGCCCAGTCTCTCTGTTTCACTCTTGGTCTCTCTGGCATTGCCTCTTCTGCTCTGGTTTCTGCCCAAAGGGGCCTCAGAGCAAAATCCATCCGGGTGGGACCCTGGCGTCCCGGCCGCAGGCAAGAGCCTGTCCCTCAGCCTGCAGCGCTCTCGCCCTCGGCTCCTGGGACCTCAGATCTCTGACCTGTCCGCTGACGCCACGCGTGTCTCCTTTACTGTCTGTCTGTCCTCTGCCCCTGGTCCTTCCCCACCGGGGGTGCAGACTCCAGGAGGGCGAGCCAGGCTTCCGCTCTGGCCGTGGCCGCATCTGCGCGCCCGGGGCCTGTTGAAGGGCAGCAGGGGAGCGGGGCTGCACAGTCTGCAGCACGGGGCGGGGTTTGGGGGCGCGAGAGATGCCTTTGGGGCCTCGGCCCACCCACTCGGTTCGGTAGAAGTTGAGTTCTGCTAGAATGGACCACCCGCTGAATGGCTTGCTTGCGTGGCCTTCCTAGGGAGGAGAACAGGGTCTCCCCTCAGCCAGACTGGAGCCTGGCTCAGCCTCGGCCCAGTTCTCGCCCTGTTTTCTCGAGGACGGTTCCCCCGCCCCAAACACAAGGCAGGTCGCTTGCGAATTTGGTCAAGTGGCGGTCGGTGTCCGCCGTTCACAGGTGAGACCTGTCTTAAGATCATGGGCTCCCCTGCAGCCAACGGCCCGGTTCCCCACGCCCACGGCCCTCTTCCGGGCGCCCCCCAACCGCCGAGGCCCCTCCGGAGGGCTCTGCCTTCAGCCTGCGCGCCCTGCCCGCGATCGGCTGCAGCCCGTGGCACCTGCTGCACACGGCGCGCTCTGACGCAGCGGCCGGAGGTGTGCGACGGTCCCCATTTCCTGCCGCATCCGGTCACTGTCCCTCAGGCCTTCTGTGCTCTGGTTCCAGGCTAGTTTTACAGCATCGCCTCCCGCTGCGCCCCCCGCCCGCGGGGCCCCAGCAGGCTGGCAAACGGCGCCCCTTCCGCGCTCCGGACACTCCACCTCCCCGGATGGAGCAGCCGGCCGCCCTCCTTTCTGCCAGTGCGAACCCCCGACCTCTTCCAAGGAGGGCCCCCACTAACGCCCTCCTTCCAGGCCGCCATCCGCGACCCCCCAGCAAATCACACTTTCTGGTGTTTCTCTTACGGCAACCAGTTATTTCTGTATTAGTTTTAGATCTATAGTTCTTTCTTACTCAGAAACCATAAGCTCCTAAGGTCAGAGACTTCATTCATTTAACCAACACCAGGCCTGAGGGCACCTTGGCAGGGCCCCTGTCCTCATGGAACCTAATCTAATGGAGTCCAGCAGAGTTCAACGAAGGCTAAACAAGCAATCCCGACGTAATAAAAGCGTAAGATGCTCTTTGAACCCAGTAGGAAAGCCCACCCAGTGCGGGGAGGCCCTGGGGAACCTTCGTGAACAAGCGACCCCCAGATGTGGACTCAGAGGAAGACGGCGGCAGGACCGGAGTTTCAGAGAACAATTCGGGGAATGTTGGCCCAGCTGATGGCAAATGTTCTGCGGACTGGACTTCAAGTCAGTTCTCGTAACCCCAGACAGCCTTGCACTTCGACCCTCATTTAAAAGTGAGACTCGGATACACACAAGGTGAGAATTGAGGCAAATCAGCAGCTCACCTGATGAAAATAAAACTCCAGGTGCCCTGTCCTAGGATCCCTGGTCAGTGCCTCTGAGCATTCTGGGAGCTGAGCTTATGACCGCTGAGTAGCAGCTCTTTTGGAGTTTTGTGTGCTGGGCAAGGCAGGGGACACACAGGTAAAGACACAGCCTGATGTCGAGTTCAATGAGGGGGACACACTAGTCCCAACAAACTTAGTTACTATACACTAGCTGCTGCTCTAAGCATCTTACATACCATTAGTTTAATTTTCACAACCCCCACAAGAGGTAGGTGAGATTTACAAGACAATGTGACTGAGAAGTGGTTTGGAGCTGAACAAAATCTGCTATGAGAGCAGACAGGAGGGACCCTAAGCCCAGACTAGGGGTGAGTGGGAATGAGGGCCGAGGGGCGGGCTCCGAGAGGTGAGGCCGCTCCCTCTCCGTGGTCCGCCTGCCAGAGGCGGTGGGGCAAGCAGGCCAGCGGATGAGAGAGAGACTCTGGTAGCAGCTAAAGGGCAGACTGCAGGGGTGGGGGTGGGGGCACCGGAGAGAGGGGAGGGCAGTGAGGGGGCTGTTTCTACCAGGCCAGAAACGACAGAAGTTTGAACGGAGCCAGCAGCAGCAGGGATGGAGAAAGTGATAAGAAGTGTATGCCCTGGCTGGTGTAGCTCAGTGGATTGAGCGCAGGCCTGCGAACCAAAGGACCGAGGTTCGATTCCCAGTCAGGGCACATGCCTGGGTTGCAGGCCAGTTCCCACCAGGGGACACACAAGAGGCAACCATACATTGATATTTCTCTCCTCCCTCTCTCCTACCCTTCCCCTCTAAAGATAAATAAATAAAAAATAAAATAAAAATTAAAAAAAGAAGTCAAAAAGTTAAAAAAAAAAAAAAAAAAAAAAAAAAAGGGCCCTGGCTGGTGTAGCTCAGTGGATTGAGCGCGGGCCTGTGAACCAGAGGATCGCGGTTCGATTCCCAGTCAGGGCACATGCCTGGGTTGCAGGCCAGTTCCCGGCAGGGGACACACAAGAGGCAACCACACATTGATGTTTCTCTCCCTCTCCCTCTCTCCTATCCTTCCCCTCTAAAAGATAAATAAATAATAAATTAAAAAAAAAAAAAGAAGTGTTACCCATAGGGGTGGGGAAGAGAACCAAGTGCAGACACCAACCAGGTGGGAGAGCACGGCCAGCACACACCTTCAGGACAGGGCCATGTGCCGTATCTTTGCCTCCTTAAGAAACCGTTAACCTCACCCTCCTTCAAGGGAACTGGATCCTGGCCTAAGAGACAGACACACTCACCTGCATTGTTGAATTCACACGTCCTGCCAGTATTGATACCCTCTTCTCTCCAGGGTCTCCCAAAAGGCTAGTCCCCAGAAATGGTGCTGCCACCAGAACCAGCGGGGTCAGAGGCCTGGCTTCTCTTCAGTGGCTGTGGGAGCACTGGACCCCCTCCTCAGGCTCCCGCCCTGTGAGCGGCCTGGCCTCCGAGATAGAGTCTAGGCCTTCCGACAGTGGGCAGGAAGGACACTATGTGGACCACTCATTTATTATTACTTTCCATATCTCCCTGCATTTCTGAAGGCCTTGTCACTAAAAGTGCTAGCATTTTATATACTGTAAAACATCTGAAAAGTGTTTTTATGAATCTTGCAGGTAGACTCATTGCGTTCAATAAGGAATTTTTTTTTTTTAAATTCTCACCCAAGAACATGCCTATTGATTCTAGAGAGAAGGGAAGGGAGGGGGAGAGGGCAAGAAACAATGATGTGAGACACATCGACAGCTTGCCTCTCGTACAGGCTCTGACCAGGGACCGAACCTGCAACCCAGTGACCAGAGCAAGAAGTCTGTTCCTGACAGACTGACAGCTGTCAGAGGGGAGGGGTGTTGAGGGACTGGGTGAAAAAGGTGAAGGGATTAAGTAGAAACAAAACAAAAAACACCAAAATACCCTGCCTCATAGACACGGACAACAGTATGGTTGGTGATTACCACAGGGAAAGGGGGGCGGGGGCAGGTAGGAGAGGGTAAAGGGAGAATAAATGGTGAAGGAAGGAGAATTGACTTTGGGTGGTAAACACAATGTAATATACAGATGATGTATATTTTAGAACCGTACCCCTGAAACCTATGTAATTTTGTTAACCAGCCACCCCAATACATTCAATAAAGATGAATATTACAAAAAAGGAATTCTGGCCCTAGCTGGAGTGGCTCAGTGGATTGAGCACCAGCTTATGAATCAGAGTTACTGGTTCGATTCCCAGTTAGGACACACACCTGGGTTGTAGGCAAGGTCCCCAGTAGGGGGCGCACAAGAAGCAACCCCATATTGATGTTTGTCTCTCTCTCCTTTCCTTTCTCTAAAATGAATAAAAAAAAAAAAGTCTTAAAAAAAAGTTACTCTGTTCTTGGGCAGTCCCACCATATGTAGAGCCATTTGTGCCTGGACTGCTGGAGAGCCAGCCTGCCTGCCACGGCCCGATTTAGAACACGCTACGGGAACGGACTTGGCTCCGATCATTTCTTATGTTCGACAGCAACTTTCCCAGCAGTCTCCAAATGGCAAGAATCCTCAGAGGCAACTCACTCTGATGGCCGTTCCCTGGGGGCGTGTCTGTGTTTGTGTGCGCAGCCGTGCTGCTGTACCTGTCCCATTTTTCAGGTTCTCTGGTCAATGAGACTCACGCATTCACCAAATGACCCTCAGCCAAAGGGAACCGGCAATGTTAGCCGTGGAAAAAGTCAGGCAGGGATGGAGAGAAGGGTGTGGGGCCCTGTGTGGGAGTCCTGCAAAGACTTGAATGCCAAGCCCACCGAGAGCTTCTGCCATGACTTGTCTGCTTACCTGTAAAATGGGTAGGTGTAGGAACTTCAGATAGTTTTTATAGGAAAATTCAAGTAAACCAATCAAGTTTAAGAAAACAATAAAACAGCTTTCCCTTTGTCTCCAAGGCTGTTTTAAACTCTAGTTCTAAATCAGTTTGCTGATACATTTCTTTCTAGATTGAAATGCCCTTAGTTTTTCCATCTATATAACAATTTATCCACATATGAAATCAATTACAGCCCTGGCTGGTGTAGCTCAGTGGATTGAGCGCGGGCCTGCGAACCAGAGGATCGCGGTTCGATTCCCAGTCAGGGCACATGCCTGGGTTGCAGGCCAGTTTCCAGCAGGGGACACACAAGAGACAACCGTACATTGATATTTCTCTCCCTCTCCCCTACCCCTCTAAAGACAAATAAAAAAAAAAAAAATCTTAAAAAAAAAAAAAAAAAAAAAAAAAAAAAAAGAAATCAATTACAGCCTTGGCTGGTGCGGCTGAGTGGATTGAGTGCCGGCCGCCTGGCCGGCCGGGAAACCGGTTCAATTCCCAGTCAGGGCACATGCCTGGGTTGCAGGTGGGTTCCCAGTTGGGGGTGTGGGAGAGGCAATCAATCCATGTTTCTCTCGCACATCGATGTTTCTCTCCCTCTAAAAATAAAAATCTTTAAAAAAATGAATTATATTAAATTTTGGATTTTTATATTAACAAGCAAATTCCCCCCACTGAAATTCTGGGCATATTCGTAGATTTTGCTTACTGCCTCAGTTTGGTACTTAGAACAAACATCCCCGAGCGAGTGCCCACACTATGAACTCGAACTCTGTCACGGGCATGATCGTTTTTGGTTATCACCATCAGCTTCATTCTCTGGAAGGACTTTTTCTGGTATGCAATTCACATGCGAGTCGAACTAGGATATACTTATTTTAAACTCTACCCTTTGCATTTATGAGTATCGTCTGTGTGTGAGGCTACTGAGGAGCCCAACAGTCTTGAATGGTTGGCCAACTGGCATGACTACAACACACTCACTGAATGAGAGGAAGTGCTGCTTGAAGTTCACCTTCTTCCTTTCTGAATTCTGAAGTGACCCTGGTCACTTGGGGTCAACGGAATAATCTTCTTTGACTTAGTCTCACTCTACAGACCAGTCATTTCCAACCCCACATCACGACGGACGTCAAGTGAAAAAGCCCTTCCCTGAGCCCCGACAGGGCCACTGCCTCGTCGGTGAGCTGCTTCCCCCTAAGTCCCTGCTGTCTGCTCCCTGGGTGTTAAGCTGTTATCGAAAGGCCACCCATAGGTCTCTAATCAATAAAGAGTAACTTCAGAAAGGTTTAGAGCACCTTCTTAACATGCGCCCACCACTCAGGAAGGAGCTCTGCACAGGAGCCTGGTTCCATGGCGGCAGGATTTAATGACTCCCTAGCGCCCTTCACGTCCCCGTCAGTGGCAGCGCTGGTGTCTGTGCAGCCTGCGGACTCTCGGTGCCCTCCACCTGCCCCGGATGCTGCCGGGCGCTGTCTACCGTGACACTCTAGTCTCCCACTCAGTGTGTGTTTGCTGAGGCTGCGCGTCATTCTGACTTGACTTACCCACTTGACCTTAACCAACACCACCAACTCTTCCTTCCAGCCAACAAAAAAATAACAACAGCAGGAAGTTTTACTCCATAAAGCATTAAAGATATTTTAATGAGGAAAAAAAATCCATATCTTAGTCTTATATTTCTATTCAAAGACACTCAAAACTAGTTTTTCCCTGCCCATCCCTTCTAGCTTTAACTTTATTTGTGACCATGTAGTAAAGGCCAGTTTAAAGATTTCTTTTAAAAAGTTTAAACCTTTTAAAAAAGATTAAACAACCAGGCTAGCAAAAAGTTACTCAATACATACTGTCCTTATATCAAACAAGCTAGTATTTCCGTACAGTGGGACTATACAGAGTATGTACAATACACACATGTGCACAGAGCAAACACTAGAGGCTCAGAACGGGTTCGAACAAACATGATATTCACATCGATTACAGTAACTCTAAAAATGACTGTAACGTTCAAACGGCACTTAGTTTACAAAAAAGTCACAAAAATATATATATGTAGTCACCAAGAACTATGGTTCCTGTAAAATACTAATAGCCCGATACTAGTATACAAAATGTAAAGTTCTGACATCATGTACATTTTTAGGAAATAAAGCAAAATCCAAAACCATTTTTGTTATTGTTGAAAGTCAAACATGCCAAGTAACTTAGCTATGGCCACTGTCACCAAGTAAAGCGATACTTGAATGAGATGACTGGGTACAAAGCTGGTGAGCTGGGGACTGGTGCAGCCAGGAGAGCTGCACAGGCTCTGGGAGGGGGTAGAAGACACGAAACACCCATCTACGTACCTTAGTTTACAGTCCTCCTCAGCACCGCCCTCCCCCAAGGGCCTCACGGAGTGCCAGCGCCCCCAGGGAATCCCCATGCTGGGGCTGGCAAGTTGCCCCACACTCCCTTGGTGGTGGGCTACAGGCAAATATTAAAGCATGCATCACCTAGAGAAAGCAGCCGCCCATCCGGAAGACCGTGGTGCAGTTTCCTTCCAGGCCGGTGGTACTAGACAGTACTCCAGTTTTTAAACCGAGCCAGATTTATCTGTTAGCTCCGCAAAATACTGAGCTAACGTAGCAGCAAGTATTACAGACACAAAACAACTGTATGTAAAAATTCATTTGTTACATCAAAACACTTTTTTCCCCCCTTTGCATCTGTCTCCTTCAACCAGACATCAAGCTCTTCTATCACTGGGCTGTGGCGTATTATCTCCATCTGACTTTCTCATTTTGTTGCTGTGGAAAGACATGTCGTCATCCTGGAAGGTTTAAATTTACTCTTAAAAATGGGAATACAGGAATTTTAAAGTAGAAGTCTGTTCTAAAAGTATCTCTCACAAATATATATATTTAAATATTAAAATAGGCTACATAGGATTTTTATCAAATGGCTTTTGAGAAGATAGTGGAGGCACACAGCAGCCACCTACTACCCTCCAAGTAGAACGTAAGGTGCCATTCGGGGGGCCCTGTGGAGAGGCAGGCGATCTCTGTCTGATGCTGGAGCACCAGTAACGACAGAAACATCAAATCTGCTGTTGGGACTTGGTTTGAAATCGAAATTTACCCTTTTAGGGACTGTTGTGTTTCGAAAATATCCTGAAACAGAGGCATTCGAAGCCATCACTTTGTACAAAGAAGAAAATGAATCAAGTTTAATGATCTGACTCCTTCCGAACACCTGATGGTGTTCACTCCAGGCCCCGGACAGGTGAAAAGCAGCACAGCTTCCCGCACACCCCGGGCCGCTCTCAGCGGACACTGTACACGGCATCGGGCCGCGGGGACGTTCAACTGGGAACTCGAAAAACACTTCCGACCTGATCGCAGAAAAGGTTCCCTCTAGACAAAGGTGTTTCTAGGAGCTGCACGAAAGGCTTCCCATCTTTAAAAGAGCAGCCTCCACTAACACCAAGGGGCGCAGGTGCTCTGAGATGACGGCCCCTTTTAAGGTGGGAAGACTTCAACCACAGCAGGTGACGCAGAGGGTGATGTACTTTGGTAACACAAACATTCACTGGTGGGAAGAGCTTCTTTAACCTAACTGACTAATGGAAGCTGGGTGTGGTTAGATGGCATTTGGGAAAGCAAGAGCAACTGAATCAAGTTATTAAAGTCCACTCCCCGAAGCCATCAGGGAGAAATTTCATCAATAATACATCATCATAACTGATCCAGGGCTTTAAGCTTAATCAGAAAAATTATTCAATTTCTGAAAAGAGAAAGGTAGCAATAATAATAAAAAAAAAAACAATTGATTTTGTAAACCAGGCACTTCAAACTGAAATTTAAAAAATGAGTTAAAAAATTTTTTTTAAGTTTTTGTTTTCTATCAATGGTCTGAACTCTTAAGTTCCTTGTGAAGTATTATGTAAACAGGAAGCCCGGTATTAGTTAGTGCTGACTGGGGTCCCACGGAGGGAGCTCAGTGAGCTGAAGTCCACTAACACCTCAGGCAGTCTCGGTTTTCAGACGCCACCACAATGAGATCCCAATAACGTCGCCTTACATCTGCGCAGAGACTATTTGTAAAGACTTAAAGACATGAATCTGTTGTTTTTTGCTGTCATAAAAATATAATCACTATGATAAAGTAAATATCTAACTATACTTTACTATGAAGTACAACTATAATGTCACCAGGAGTCTTCATCCCATAATTTGATGGACTTAATTTCCCACTTATAAATCTCAACATACATATAATCTAAAAATAAAATATCCAGAGTGTCTGCTCCTTAGCTGAACCTGGAAACTGATTCAGTTTCACCTCATTATTTAGTATGAATCACTATTGCTTTTTGCAAATTTGTCTTGCCGAGGACTGTGTTGTTACTACATGCCATCAAGCAATTGAAAGATAAAAATGGATATAGGAAAAATAAGGAATTATTCCTTTTAAATTTTGATGACTTTAAAGACTGTAAGACCATGTTTAGCTATAAATATTCCTCATAGATGTCTCTCAGTAACTTTCAAAATCTAAATATATTATAAATAAAGCATCTTATGTCAATAACTTTATAGTGAAAAAACCACATTCACTACCTTTTAGCAACTTTGGGTCCTTTCAAAGAGAACTTTATGAGCCACCCCCCGCCCCCTGCCAGTTGACATTAACATCTAGAAACTATTATCCCTCACTTGGATGTATGTTTCAGAGTTATAACTTCACATTTTGCAGGTGAGTGAAAACAGAGTTAAGTGCTACGTGAAAGTTTCTAATTCTTTTCTTCATCAGTTCCTCAAATCTCAAACTCCTTTCAGTTAAACATTACAATTTTAGGATTGTTCATTCATCAAGTAGTAAGAATAAATCTCTCCATGTGGTATGCTGGTACAAATCACCGTACAGCAATGCATTTTTTTTAGGGGCTACAAAGCTAGAAGAGACTAAAGTGTGATCTGAGAATCTTCAGAATAAAAGCCACTAAACTAGATAACTGGCCTCTATTCAGATTAAGGTAAGTACAAGAATATAAAATAGTAAGAGATAAAAGAAAATACTGCAAAGAGCAATGCAGCGTTCAAAGGCTCCCTGGGAACCATTTATGCATCGGGAGAGACTGGCTCAGTAGTTAGAAAGTAACGGCATTACCAACAGTAAGTTCATTAGATGTGAAGACTAGTCCATTCCATTTGATAAAATAGCAAATGGAAGTTTTTTGTTTTTTGTTTTTTTAAAGCTTAAGGGCATTTGTCCTAACATGGAATCAAATTACCGTCAGCCAGAGTGGCTGCCTAAGTGTTGAACACGTAAGACCGAATGCGGCTACATCTGAGTCTACTCTGCCTCACTGAAATCAAGTGCTTCAAACACTGGCAATGGAACTAAATGTATGACTAATTACTTGAAATAAAAATTAAGATTACTTGAAATTCAAATTAAGAAAAATCCATTTAATCTGTGGACAAATTCCATTTGCTTTCCTTCACAGAAAACTTAAAACTCAAAACCCCATCCATATTAACCCCTATGTTTCTGGGTGGGAAGCACCGGCAGTTAGAATATGCCCTCAAAACAGAAAGGGGGACGGCAGGAACCACGGCATCTGGTGTCCCAGCAGCCTCTCTGTTCACTTCTCAAGCATAGCACACCCATTTGGCAGCTTAAAAATGGGAAATAAACGTTTCTTGTATAAAATACTTGGTTTTAAAAAGGCAATTTATCCTGCATCCTAAAATTGAAGCCCTTTAAATATCACAGTTACCCTCTTGGGCCTTAAGAAAACACAGCTATGCTTAAGTATTCTAAACTGGAACTTTTTGTTCGGTTATACTGATAATTTCTAATGAATGAGATAATGTAACTGGGTTTCATCTGTTTGCTAAGTTTTCCACATATTCTGGCAAAAATTACATATCCAAACATCCTTTAATTGAATTTTAAATAAATCTAATTAACTCTATATACAATTATTCCTTGCAGCTTAGTTTCCTAAAAGAGATCCATAAGCTAAATAAATATCATTAAACTGTGTATCAAGAAAAATGCAGAGCCTCCAGGAAATAGAGAAAAAGAGGCCTTTGTTTCTATCATTTTACGTTAAATGCTAGTTGGTTAACCATTTCGCTAAGATTTGGGGAGTAGACAAGTAACCAAGTATGCATTTTCACAGTACTACATTCAACTTTTTCATAAAACCTGGAAATCTGTGCAATTCGTAATTACCTATGAAAATCTAAAGTTTCCACCTGGGGACCAACAGCTGGTGGTAGTGACTCTGAGGACACAGGACACCCCAGAGGGGCCCGGACTGTGCAGGGCCTTCCTGGGCCGAGTTCTCGGGACAGATGTGCTAAGGCGCTTTCAACCAACGAAATCCCCAAATGAGTCTAATACATTTCTCTAACCCTATTTCTTTCCTTCTTTTCACGTAACTCTTAGAACTGAGGGCAACAACTGCTGGTCATAATTTCACCTATTCTTTGTCTTGTCCATGTTAAGATTTAAAAATTAACTTTGACACTTATCTGCTGGCAGGCGTAACCATTTTTGAAGTGTATGACGTGAAACGTAAAAACCCCAGGCCTCTGCAGTGAAGACACTGCAGCGCTGTCACCACCAGTCTGTGGGGGAAGCGCTCCAACCCTCCCGGAAAGGGGCGTGGCCGGTGGGGGCCGTCTGTCTGGACCCTGTGCGCACTCGTTTGAGAGCAGAGGGGTGGAAACAGGTGAAAAGCAGTGGACTATGGAAAGGGACTGAAAGAAAATTAGCCTAAAAAAAAAACCCTTCAGTGAGTTTGCTTTTCCTTCCTTTACATTTGGGGGGATAAATTACAGAATTAGCAAATTCTAAAAAAGGAAACAATCAAATCATTAAAACTTAAAAATATATTTTATTATTAAGGTCTACCATCCGGACAAAATTCAGATCTTATGTGTTGAATAATAAACTTGTTTTATAGAATAATAAACTATATTTTATTTTCTGATCTAATCAGGTACTTTCATAATTATTAAACTTTGGGTATATACACAGAAAAAGAGCTACTTAGAAGTTCACTGTTCATGAACTCAAATATTTAGGATCAAGGTGTAAGTGAGACTTGAAATGGTGCGAGATGGAAGAATACTGCAGCCTAGAGGACCATATCAATCTCCACTGTAAATCACAAAGTTTCCCATGTTTTAGCAGCAGAAGAGGTGATATTAATTTAAGATTTTTAGTTTTTCTTTAGTCTTACCAATTGTTTTCTTCCCCAAATTTATGACCATCATTCACAGACCATCACGTTGCAGCCTTTTCTCATCTCTCACATTATTGCTTACACTGTGTAAAAACTACACTGACTTTGATAAACTTGGCAATGTCTAAAAATATTTTGGAACAAGGACAATGTATCACTGTCATGTGGGATTTTTGTAAACAATCTTAGTTGGGTTAAGAATATAGCCTTAACAGAATTTTTATGTTGTCCAAAACAGCATAATAAAAAACACCCCCAACAATACATAGACCTACATATAAAATATAGAATATCTCCAATATTTTTCCTTTATATAATATCACAGCTATGTATGCAGGAACAAGTATTGTTGATGGGGAAAGAGGAAAACTGATTTAGGCAGTGACCTAATTAGCCAGACATGAACATTCAAAGACAGGTAAACAACAATTCTAGCCAGAAAAGCAGTGTTAAAGAGTGCCTATGAAACCGGGATCTACAGACTACATTCTCCATGCCCAGCCAGTTCATGCATAGCTCGACTATTCTCAATCATGGTTCTCTGCCTTCTTTTGAGGAACAAAGGTAAGTTGGGTTTTTTTTTTTGTTTTGTCTTTTTTTTTTTTTTTTGAGGACTGGCACTATAAAGGTACAGGGAATGCCTATCCCAATATCAAATTTTCACTATGAAAAACCAGAATAGAAATGATAAAGCTTAAAAAAAAGTATGTTGGATTTCAGAAGTATTTACCCTAATAATTCTTTAGAAAGCTTATCATCAATACTTCCAAAAACAACAGGCTTTTACAAATATTGTACAATGTCCGGGGTGGGAGTAAACATCTCTTCAGGCCATCTGTCCAATTCTTCCTAGCGCTCTGTTTCTGGTGTGCACTTTCATCTCAGGAAGGTCAGTGTCCATCCGATTTCTTCTTTCCCTAAGGCTCCTTTGTCAGCCTACTTTGAAAACTGGAAGAAACTGACACGTGTTTTAAGCCAACTGGTTCTCCTTCAGTATCACAGTTTGTATTGTGTTTTGACATCATGTTACTGTGCACTTACAGAAGCAACCTCCCAATTATGAAAAATAAAACATCAATTGCAGGGTTTACAAAGTAAAAAGGGAAATTCTTTCCCAAACCCTTTTTTGTTTAAAAAATTAAATTTAAATGTACAAGACCAAGCACAGGCACTTTCCAAAAACCAAACTGAAGCCAAAACATGAAATTACTCAATAGTTATAGAAGACAGCTCTGATTTTGGGGGGTCATCTCTGGTTGCCTCGGCACAAGCACTGGTCTTTGGCTGCTCTGGCATTTCTTCCTCCTTTTCTGCCAGCCCACCAAGAGACCCCAAGGGAAAAGTGCTTTCACAATTCTGGGTTGAGGAGACCTGTGAAATTACAGGCATTTGAACAGAGGAGTTGCTTTCAAAGCTGTGTTCTCCAAGATCATACTGAACAAGGGTCTCTTCTTGCTCGTGGTTTAAGTAGTCCGGTACTAGGAAATCACTAGATAAGAGGCAAAGGATGAAATAGGAGTTAATTTTTAACCCAGTAATAAGCAAGACACAATAAAAAGACCTGCTTTGTAAAACAAGATTGGGGTTCTTTTTATTCTTCTGATTCCTGAATGAAGATGGAACTCAGGAATTTAACTTCTAAACTGTCTTAAATATGAACCAAAGTGACCCATCAGCACCAAGTCTACCACTCTCACTCCCACCGGCAGTAGGCCAAGACTCAGTGTCACCACAGCCATCTAAATACCGTATTTTGCCATGTATAAGGTACACCTGCGTTTTTGGTCCAAACTTTCAGGAAAAAAAGCTTTTGTTTCGTTTTTTTATTTCAATTTTTAATTTATATTTAGAAACAAAACTGATTGTCCTATTCTAGGGTATTATTTTACATATGGATCGTTATTGCTTTCTAGAGTTATACTTTTAACACATAAGCATAAATAAAAGAATTAAAAACACTGATATAGATATGGAATTAGTACTACCCATGTATAATGTGCATCCTTATTTTCCCCTCAAAAAGCTAAGCAAAAAAGAAAGTGATTATACACAGCAAAATATGGCAGTCTTTCTTATTTTCCGTAGCAGAGTTTCTGTTAAAGAGCATTTGAATAACTTATGCCTAACCTTTCTTGGACTACATACTTATTAAAAAGTTAATAAACCTAGTTGTATTACTTCCTGAATATAAGGTAGTTAAGAAACTAAATCTTTATGCATAAATGTCCTTCCACAAAATATACTATTTAGAGAAATGTAACAAACCTAAGTGTCCTCTATTAGATTTGGTATATGAGCCCTGGCTGATGTGGCTCAGTGGATTGAGTTCTGGCCGGCAAACCAAAGGGCCACTAGTTCAATTCCCAGTCAGGGCACATGCCTGGGTTGCATGCTGGGTCTCCAATAGGGGACATACAAGAAGCAACCACACACTGATGTTTCTCTCCATCTCTTTCTCCTTCCCTTCCCCTCTCTCTAAAAATAAATAAGTAAAATCTTAAAAAAAAAAAAAAAAAGCTTTGTTATATGAAAACTACTAAATTACATTTGAATCAGAATTTGGAAATAAATGCCATGAGATTAGTTACCTTTAGCCCTCAGAGACTATTTAGTTTAATG
Source organism: Glossophaga mutica (assembly GCA_039655065.1). NCBI lineage: Eukaryota > Metazoa > Chordata > Mammalia > Chiroptera > Phyllostomidae > Glossophaga > Glossophaga mutica. The sequence continues at coordinate 26,493,423 of CM077310.1, forward strand.
ATATTGAAAGCATTTAATAGTCTATTGATATAAATTATACGTATTTAATTACTGAATGTAAAATTTACCAAAATTTTAACAACAGTAGATATTACTCCTAAGTGGCAAGATCAGCAAAGGGCTTTGATTTCTTATATTTCATACTTTTTATATTTACTAAATTTTCTACTATAAGCATTTTCATAGTTAAAATAAACATTATGAAATGTCATCTTAGATGATTTAAATCTTTATTGCTTCATTATACTAGAAATGTCAACAACTAGTACACTTAATAAACTTATAATTTAATTGTTCAGTATTAATAAAAAGCGTAAAATCTCCTCATCTGCAAGCAGTTTAAGATGCCATGTTATATTTTCTAAAAATCCTTCCGGTGTTAGACAAGGTGAGTGGAGGGCAGAGGGGCTCTGTGCAGGGAAGGTGCAGATGATGGCGGTGGTTAACTGGGACACTGCTCCAGTCTCAACAACGTTCACTACGACACGTGTGATCTCGGTTTAGGATATGATAACCAGATGCTCGGTGTTAGCAATAATTACGTTAAGCAAAGTGAATGTCTGATTTGAGGAGAAAAACAAAATCATGCAGGGATATCTGGAATTTATTGAGAAATAAGATTTAAAAAATAAAAGTGGCTTAAAATTTAAGGGTCATTTTATAAGAAACTGAGCATTCCTACAGAAGTATTAAAAATAGACAACTCAAAATTCTGTCTCTAGAGGGGCCGTTAGAAATCGTCATTAAAGCTTACATTTTATCTTTTTCTAACTTTTAAGCTTCTTCATGTGTAAAGTTACACATTCAATTACAATAGCAGTTAGTGGCAGAGCTAGAACTAGAACCTGATTTCCTTGGATAATCTATAAATCAGAAAGGTAATTCTATTATAAACTATTAATAATAACAGAATGAAGCTTTAAGTTGAAAGAAAAAAAAAGGAAAACTTCATTTTGACCCAAGTAATCATATCCATTATACTTGCTAATGAAATTTCTCTCTTACTTTATATTCCTTTATATAAAATTAAAATAGAGAGAAATGGTCAAGAATTTTATTAACATCCAAAGAGTTGGAGATAGTCCGCTATCACAGAGTATCACATGACATGGCAAGTTTTCCGACAAGGTCTATTTAAGATCCACAGTGTTACTTTGCTCTTGTATTGTCAAAAACAAAACAAAAAACACCCCCCACCAACCACCCCCAAGACTCCCCAACAAAACCCCAGAGGATGACTAGCCTACTTCTGTAGGAAAAAATTTCTAATTTCAAATATAATATTTTAAATTGTATATATTTAGAAGATTCAGAAAAGCTTTATCAGATCAGGAGGTCGGAGTATGGACAGTGGGAATTTAAAAGGAATGTGACTGATTACCTGGCAGCCTGGAAAAGACAAAGCAGGCTGCCCTAAAAGCAGGAAAAGAGAGTTTAGAAAGCAGTTTTCCTGGTTCGGTTTTCGTTGTGCGCCTCACCTGCTCTGGAAGTAGTTTGCTAGCTCTGACGCTTCATGGTTCAGACTCCTCAGGTGCACGATTAAATTTCCAGAGTTGGTGAACATGGCGCCACATGTTTTGCACTCGTAAATCCGAGGCTTGCGGATAATGTGCCGGGAAACCCTCATGTGGTGCTTATATTCCCCGAAGGAAGTGAAAGTGGCACTACATATCTGGCACCGGAAACAGCGTTTACCTTCATGCTTTAGGCGATGCATCTTTAGCGAGTAAGCCCTGGTGAACTTTTTTCCACAGCGGTCACACTGAAATGGTTTAATTCCTACAAAACAAAGCAAAACCAAAATATTATCTAAAAACAAAATGAAGTGGAAGGTCATAAACCTCACAAATTTCTGTACTGTAATTTTGTAGCAATAGATCATTTGAAAAGGACAGATATCACCACAAAAAAGAATTCTAATTCATTATCTCAGAAAAGGCACAGAACATACGAAGTCATTACTGCTTTTTTAAAAAAGAAAGAAAGGCAAGTGAAGGTGAGGTCAACCAGGTAATACACACTCAGGCTGATTTCTGAAAACTCTTCTAGTCATCTGTTTACAGACTTCAACATACAACCTAAATACAGTATTTACACAGGACCCAAACCCCCACCTAACGTTTGTTTCATTTCATTCAAGTGGTGAGGTTTATATTGACAGGATGTGAAAAAAGTCAGTAGCTGCTCTTCACTCCCTCTCTCAGAAAAAATGAGAAGACAGAAGACAAAGTCTAACTTCTCTGAACATAATGACAGAACTATCATTTGATGACTTGAGTTTTGGGGTATTTAATGTAATAGTGATAGAAAAAAACTGTATAAATTCACACGTATATTATAAATTAATGGTCTCTAAATTCATTATCACAGTTTCGGCAAAAATACTTTAAAACCTTCAAAATATAATCTGTTGATCTGACAAAGCCATAGGGAACTGGGATTAGCCACAGGGACAATCAGACCTATCTGAGGAAGAGGAAAGTGAGGTTACACAGCTGCAAACAGCAGCAAGGATTTCTTGCTTATCAGAGGTCAGTGTGCTTTACCTATAAGACTTCTGTTGCCTTTATGTGATCACTGAACGTAAGTTTCAAATCTCTTTTGCACATCATTTATCCAAAATCTCTTTCATACTAAAAAAGTGCTACAAAGCTAACTAGCCAGGGCAGAGAAATTCAGGACTGCAGAACTGAAACTAAATTATATCATTAAATTTTTAAAATAACTTTTTTCCTGGAAATAATTTCAAACCTAGAGAAGTTGTAAGAACAGTACAAAGAACACACACAAACATACCCCCTTTAACTCCCATTTCCTTTACAATCTGTATTTGTGCCCCTCGAACTCACATACACACACCCCCAATATGTCCAGAATCTTTTTAATTTACATATTACATGCATACACACACACAGCTCTAAGTTTTAATCAGAAGACTTATGCCTATGGAAAATACATTAAGGAAATAGCTTTCTGACCCTGTACCATTTCAGCAACAGACCTAGGCTTATCTGTTCTCATTTGACGTCCCAGAGAAACCTATACATTTTTAACTCAAAACCACCTGCTTTCTATTTTTAACTGGGATTCCAAAATAAAACGTTTTAGAGTACTCATTTATGCCTCCATAGGGAAGACGACATTACCTGAGTGGATGAGCATGTGCTGTTTTAGGTTCTGAATGCGGGTGAAGCGCACCCCGCAAGTCGGACACTGAAAAGGTCTGTCTGGACCATTTGGACTTGGCCGCTCTGTACTGCTGGTAGAAGGAGCAATGTAGAGTTGATAGGGATACTGAACATTTTCCAATCTAAAAAACAGACCAAAGAAGGCAACCAGGCTCTGATTTTTGAGTTGAATAAACATTTCTGCACAACTTGAAATGAACAACAACAACAAAAAAACTTAAAAGACGTTTTGAAACTGTTTAACTGTTAGATGACAAGATTCACTGACAGCAGTATGAAAAATGTTACGGTCCAGAATGGCTGGCACCTTAAGTAAGGACAATATGGCCACAGAAAGTACCATAAACAATTTGACCTCAGGTATCCTTAATCTATCAAATCCTTTGCTTCCGACCATTGCTTTAATTTAGGGCCTCATCAATACAAGTCCAAATTAATAATTCGTTCTCTTCAGTCTCACAGCTCTCTAATCCATCCTTTTCTTTGTTTCACAAGGACCTCTCTGATTCAATCAGCTTGTGGAAACACCTGCAATGGTTCAGTTATCATCAGAATAAAGTCTAAAACCCTTTGCGCAAAGCATTCCTCGTGATCTGGGTTCTGTTTACTTTTCCAACCTTGCATCTTGTCATACTCCCCAAACATGCCCTATACCAAGCAGTTCCTAATAGGTCTCCCAGTACTGTGTTTTGTACATTTAACTTCCTTCACTAGCCTACTTTTTTGCCTAGATAATGCCCAGTCATTTTATGAAATGTAGCAAAGGCCCCTCCCCCTCCTGGCAGCCTTCATCAGTGGTTTAGGTAGGTACCCTCCTAGGCAGAGCAACAGAACCCTCTGCAGATCATCCGATTATGTTCACATGCCTATCGGCAACCTCTCTCCCTCCCCCAATATGGGTTCGATCTCTTGAGGGCAAAGGCTACACTTTCCATCTCTAATATCTCTACCACTTACCACAGTATCTAGTATGTAACAGACAACCCCATTAATGTTTGAAATTAAGAAATCTAGGCACATTTCTATTTGTGTATACCTTCATTAATTTTTTAAAATGACTCTAGTACTAACCTGTTCTGCCAGGTTTAGCTATTCAAGAATAAACCTTGTTTGAGGTCTTTGAATCCTTCAACTTTTCAACAAATACAGTTTTTAAGTCTGTCCTAGACTGTCTGAGGATTTAATTCAGTGGAGTCTATCTATCTTCGGTGGTCAGAGACAGACAATAGTCAAGAGAATGGTCCGAACAGAGAATAAAAATAAAGTGAAGTAGTGATTAGTGCTGCTTTGTTTGAGACTAGTGGTCAGGAAAAGCCCCCTTGAGGACTGACATTTTGTCAGTGGTCTGAGGTCAAGCAGGAGCTTCAAAAGGCATTAGCAAGTTTAGATTTTAAGTGTGAATCTATAGGAAACATTTAAGAATCTACTGCTTAGCATATATAACCTGACTTAATTAAAAAACAAGATGGTTCTAGTTGCTACATGGAGAATGACCCAAGTAGGGCGAGAGTGAAATCAGGGGCCAGGGGAGGCTACTGTAGTGGTCAAGGCAAAACATGGTGACTTGGGCTAGGGTGGCTGTCACAGAGATGGAGGAAAAGTGAACCGACATGGGATATGCCTTGGAGGGAGAAATGTGGGGACTTGGTTAAGGATTAAATATGGGGAGGGGTGATGGAAACTAAGGAAAAAACAAGTATTAATTTCTGGAGATACTACTTGAGAATTGGGGGGGATGGTGCTGTTTACTTCAAGGGGAAAGACTGGGGAAGCAGGCTTCGAAGGGGAGTCAGAAGCCCTGAGTTCTGTCTTGGCCACATTAAGTCTGAAATGCCCTTTATACATCCATGTGGCAATATTAAGCAGGGAGGGTCAACCTGAAGGTGACTTGGAAATTATGAGTAGATAGATGAGGGTTTGACAAATATTTTCTATTAGCAGGATAGTAAATATTTCTAGCTTTGCACACTTCATGATCTCTGCTGTCCACAGACAATATATAAAAAAATGAGGGCAGCTATGTTCCAACAAAACTTGATTTCCAAATAAAGGTTGGTGGGCTGGAAGTGGCCTGTGGTCCACAGTCTGCAAACCCGATACAGACACTATTTAAAGTGACAGGCCTGGGAGTTTTGGAAATGCTAAATGCTGTTGTATCAGTGGTCTGATTTATGATGTGATGATGCCACCTCATTACTCTGAAAAATACACTAAATTGCAGTCCCAACAAACTTCTTATACAATGCCCAGATAAAATACTTAAATTTAAGGGCACAGCCCTTAAGAGAAAATGACATACTGACCGGTCATCCTCCTCTGCGTGAGCATTCGTGCTGGAGGTGCTCTGCAGTGTGGGCAACCCTTCAGTGACGCCTTCATCTACTGAGCCTGGAAATAAAAGACGACCGCCGTCAACACTGGTATAAATAAGCTGTCAATTGCAAGCTGTTATCTTTAAGCCTTTACAAACAGACTGATGTATATGTGTATCTGAATTTTTAATCAAAAGTAAGTGTTCTGTAATATTTTACTTTAAATGTTGATGTGATTTAAAAAGAAATGATATGTAAGACAACAGCCCTTTATTATTAAATTCTTTTAGGAATATTTCTTTGATGTAAATTTTAGAAACGAGCAGAGCAATTCAAATGTAAACTAAACAAAAATTTATACAAAAATAAATGTTACAATGATTACTTAAGGAACCGTACAATTTTGATTCAGGTTTTCTTGTCGGCACCATCACAGGCATTCCCCACCCCACCCCCCTCCTCGGCCTTCACCGCACTGCTGTCTGTGCTCACCGGCCACGCATGCCTGTTCTCTGGCTAATCTCTTCCCTTCCTTGTATTCAGCCCCTCCCCTCCGACAGCTGCCGGTCTGTTCTATGTTTTCATGCCTCTGGTTCTCTTTTGTCAGTCAGTCAATTTTGTTCATTGGATTCCACATGTACGCGAGACTGTATGGTACTTGTTTCTAACTTATTTCACTGAAGATAATACTCCCCAGATCCATCCATGCTATTGCAAAGGGTAGGAGTTCCTTCTTTTTCACAGCTGAGTAGAATTCCATTGTGTAAATGTACCACAGCTTTTTTATCCACTCACCCACTGATGGGTGCTTGGGCTGTTTCCAGATCCTGGCTGTGGTAAACAGTGTTATGAACATAGGGGTGCATACATTTTCTTATTGGTGTTTTGGAATTCTAAGGGTATATTCCCAGAAGTGGGATTGCTGGGCCAAAAGGCAGATCCACTTTAACTTTTCTGAGGAAATTCCATAGTTTTCCACGGTGCTGCACCAGTCTGAAATCCAACCAACAGTGCACTAGGGTTCCCTTTTCTTTGCATCCTCACCAGCACTTGCTTGTTGACAATTTTTACTTATTTAATTTTTTATTTCTCACCTGAGGACATTTTATCATGCTCTTTAGAGTGGGGAGGAGAGAGACATCAATGTGATAGAGAAACAGCAACTGGCTGCCTCCCGTACATGCCTGGTCAGGGGATCAAACCTGCAACCTTTCAGTTATGGGACAACGGGACAACGGTCCAACCGAGCCAAACCTGACCAGGGCAGCAATGTTCACTTAAATGTTTTTTTTTTTTTTTTTAATTGTGGCGTACAACTTACTGTATATATAATTTTTACAAAGAATTAAAGCGATACCTATAAAGTGAACACCCATGCACTTCCACACAAGTCCCACCAAGACACTGCCAGAGTCTTAGAGGTCCCCATTCAACCCTTCCCTAATCACAAACCCCCCCTCCTAAGAGATGACCATCATCCTGACTTCAACGGTTATCATTTCCTTCCTTTTTCCTTGTCCCCCCCTTCCTTTTAAAAGTGATTTTACCTCAAATACATGTACCCATGAGCCGGTTGTTGTTTTTTTGCAGAGCACAGCCACGTACCACCCATCATCACACTACAATGAAGTGGAATAACTGAGCTTGCAACAGAGACCGTGTGGCAGCTGGGTCTGAAATACTTACTGTCAAGCCCGTTAAGGAAGTCTGCTACTCACCATAAACAGTACGGTTAGGGTGGCTGGTTGTCAACTCACAAGAACTGAGTCACATTGTGTGTATTCTTGTGTCGTGCTTCTTTCCTTCAGTATTTTGGACTTACCCATATTACAGGTAAGTGAAGTTTAAAAATGGTTGTATGACATTCATAACCCATCTCTGTCACTCTGGATGGACAGTTTCAGGCACAACGGTGCAGCATTACGGACAATGCTGCTTTGAGTACTCTTGTACAAGCAACTGAACGCATAACATGCATGTTTCTTTCTAGGATATCTAAACTCAGGAATGAATGGAATTGCTGGGTCCTAAGATGTTTATCTTTGACTTTATTAGAAAACGCTAAACTCTTTCAGAAAGTGATTATACTAAATTTACACTGGTGTTCTGTTGCCCCACATCCTTATACTTGGTATTGTCAGATTTTAAAAGTTTTGCCAATCTAGTGGGTGTGTCAATATTTTATTGTGGTTTGATACCCTAAGAGCCCTGAAACACCAATCCAAAAGAACCTATGCACCTCAATGTTCATAGCAGCACAATTTACAATAGCCAAGTGCTGGAAGCAACCTAAGTGCCTATCAACAAATGAGTGGATCAAAAAACTATGGTATATTTACACAATGGAATTCTCCGCAGCAGAAAGAAAGGAGCTTATACCCTTTACGACAGAATGCATGGAACTGGAGAGTATTATGCTAAGTTAAATAAGCCAGACGGTGAGGGACAAATACCATATGATCTCACCTTTAACTGGAACCTAATCAACAAAAGAAAAAAAACGAACGAAATATAACCAGAGTCATTGAAAATAAGAACAATCTAACAATAGCCAGAGGGGAGGGGGGAGGAGACAGAGGGGAGAAGGGTTTTCAGGAACTACTGTAAAGGACACATGGATAAAACCAAGGGGGAGGGTGGAAGCAAGGGGGAGGGTGGGGAGAAAATACAGGTCACTGTAATTGGACAACAGTAAAATAATTTTAAAACAGAGGGTTAGGCATTGAAAAGAGATAAAACTGTCATTACGTCTACATATAAATAAACATATGCCATTTAAAAATATTTTATTGTGGTTTGAGTTCCATTTCCCTTGTTACTAATGAGGTTGAGCACCTTTTTGTATATTTACTGAATCCCCTCTTTCAGGAAATGCTTGTTCGAGTCTTGTTATTGAGCTGTGTGCTTCTTATTATGAGTTCTTTTCTATTTCAAATATAATCCCTTTGGCAGTGATACATGTAACAAATATTCTCCCTCTTCCATGACTTCTCTTTTTATGGTTTCTTTTGATGATCAAAAGTTTTAAATTTTAATTTAATTAAATTTATTAGTCTTTTCCTGTATGGTTATGGCTTTTTGATCTTGTTTTTCAAAATCCCCCCATCTCAAATTATCTTACAAAAGACTTATATTTTTCCCTTGACATTTACCTCTTTGTTAAAAAATCCACCTGGAGTTGATTTTGTGATTGAAACATTTATTGAAAAGTCCATCTTTTTTTCTCTGCAGTGCGCTAAGCACATGGTCTGTTTCCAGGTTTTCTACTAGTTCCATCTGCTTGGCTGTCTTCGCATTATGCCAATCTTTAGTCACCATCGCTTTATAATAAATGTTGGTGTCAGGTGGAGCAAATCTTTTTTTTTTTTAATATATTTTATTGGTTATGCTATTACAGTTGTCCCATTTCTCCCCCATCATTCCCCTCCACCCTACCCACCCTCTCCCACCCACATTCCCCCCTTTAGTTCATGTCCATGGGTCATAAGTTTTCTAGCTTCTACATTTCCCATACTATTCTTGCCCTCCCCCTGTCTATTTTTTTCCCATTATCTATGTTACTCATTCTCTGTACCTTTCCCCCTCTCTCCTCCTCCCACGCCCCTGTTGCTAACCCTCCATATGATCTCCATTTCTGTGGTTCTGTTCCTGTTCTAGCTGTTTGCTTAGTTTGCTTTTGTTTTAGGTGTGGTTCTTGATAGCTATGAGTTCGTTGTCTTTTCACTGTCATAGTTTTATCTTCTTTTTCTTAGATAAGTCCCTTTAACATTTCATATAATAAGGGCTTGGTGATGATGAACTCCTTCAACTTGACCTTATCTGAGAAGCACTTTATCTTCCCTTCCATTCTAAATGACAGCTTTGCTGGATAGAGCAATTTGGGATGTAGGTCCCTGCTTTTCAAGATTTCAAATATTTCTTTCCAGCCCCTTCTTGCCTGTAAGATCTCTTTTGAGAAATCAGCTGACAGTCTGATGGGAACTCCCTTGTAGGTGACTGTCCCCTTATCCCTTGCTGCTTCTAGAATTCTCTGCTTCATTTTAATCTTGGCTAATGTAATTACAATGTGCCTTGGTGTGTTCCTCCTTGGGTCCAACTTCTTTGGGACTCTCTGAGCTTCCTGGACGTCCTGGTAGTCTATTTCCTTTGCCAGATTGGGGAAGTTCTCCTTTATTATTTGTTCAAATAAGTTTTCCACTCGTTCCTGTTCTTCTTCCCCTTCTGGGACCCCTATAATTCGGATGTTGGGATGTTTAACGATGTCCCGGAGGTTCCTAAGCCTCTCCTCATTTTTTTGAATTCTTGTTTCTTCCTTGTCTTCTGTTTGGTTGTTAGTTTCTTCCTTCTGGTCCACTCCATTGATTTGAGTCCCAGTTTTCCTTCCATCTCTATCAGTTCCCCATGCATCTTCCTTCATTTCACGGATTGTAGCCTGCATTTTTTCATCTAGTTTGTGAGCAAAATCAACCAATTCTGTGAGCATTTTGATGACCAGTGCTTTGAACTGTGCATCTGACAGGTTGGCTATCTCTTCACTGCTTAGAGGAATTGGCTCTGGAGCTTTTATTTGTTTTCCGGTTTGAACCGTTTTTGGTGGTTTTTTTTTATTGTTGTTGTTTTGGTTTTTAGTCTGGTCGCAGCTATTACGTAGTGAGGGGGTGGAACCTTAGGTGTTCCTCAGGGCGGGGCAGCCCAGTCGCTGGGTTGTGACGCTATAGGTGGGGGCGGGGTCTGAGAAGGAGCAATGGCGCCTGCTCCGATCTCTCCCGGGCTCCGGCCCTTTCCGCTGCTTCCCCTTCACCTGGATTATCTGCGCACGCGCGCGTGCTGTTACGTAGTGAAGAGTGGAGCCTCTGGCGCTCCCCAGTGCGGGGCAGCCCAGTCACTGGGTTGTGACGCTGTATGTGGGGGTGGGGCCTGAGAGGGAGCAATGGCGCCTGCTCCGCTCTCTCCTGGATTCAGTCCCCTCCGCCACTTCCCCTCCGCCTGGACCGTCTGCGCGCTCGAATGTGAGACCACCTGGTCAGTCAGCCAGCTGCCTTGTGCGGCCTCACTGGGTCTGCACAGTTGCCCCCCTGTGCCCGGGGACCGCCAGCCGCCGCCCGTGCACCTGGGAACTGCCAGCTGCTGCTGCTTGCGTTCCTGGGTCCGCACCTCCACTTTCTCCTGCCGCGACTCCGCCCCTCTTACCGGTCTGGATGAATGGTTGTCGGACTTCCATACAGTTCAATTTTCTATAAGTTCTGGTTGTTTTCTTGTTTCTAAATATTTGTTGTCCTTAATTTTGGTTGTGAGAGGAGGCACAGTGTGTCCGCCTACGCCTCCATCTTGGCCGGAAGTCAGGTAGAGCAAATCTCATCCTGCTCATTTTCTTCCTGAACATCTTAGCTATTCTTGGCCTTTTGCATTTCTTTATACATTTCAGAATCAGTTCATTGAATATAAATGGTAATAATCATTCCATTTCTCCCCTTTTATTAGTTTGGAAATTATACAATCTTTCCCCATTCTTTTTTACTAGTTATTTTAGAAATTAGACCCATACTTATCAAAGTCTAAAATTAAACAAAACAGCCCTGGCTGGTGTAGCTCAGTGGATTGAGCTCGGGCCTGCGAACCAGAGGATCGCGGTTTGATTCCCAGTCAGGGCACATGCCTGGGTTGCAGGCCAGTTCCCAGCAGGGGACACACAAGAGGCAACCGTACATTGATATTTCTCTCCCTCTCCCTCTCCCCTACCCCTCTAAAGACAAATAAAAAAAAATCTTTAAAAAAAACTTTTAAAATTAAACAAAACATTTACTTTCTCCTGGATAATACGGGGTGGGGCAAAAGTAGGCTATAGCTGTTTGTATGAAAAATAACACATTAATAAATAATGATACGAGAATAAACTTTCACATACTCACAACTGTATAAGTATCTTAGAATACTTTAACTCCATTTCCCACTCTCATTCTGTAATTTATAAATTATTGTGAAATTTTACTCTCTTGTTTTTGATATAGCCCAAGACATTATTACTTTTATATAGCAATATTTATCTACATTTGTTCACATACTTACCTTTCTTTGCTCTTCATTCCTACTCGTATATTAGACTGTTCACCTGTGCTCACTTTACTTCTGCCTGAAGGCTACCCTTAAGAATTTTCTTCTTAAACTTAATATTAGTTTTAGGGGTACAGCACAGTGGTTAGATAATTATATAACTTACGAAGTGATCTGCCTGATAAGTCTAGTGCCCACCGGACACCATAACACAGGTATTACAATATGATCAGCTGGAATCACTCCCTATGCTGTTTTATAACTGCCAATTTGTAGTTCTTTTTTTTTTTAAGATTTTATTTATTTTTAGAGAGGGGAAGGGAGGGAGAAAGAGAGGGAGAGAAACATCAATGTGTGGTTGCCTCTCATGTGGCCCCCACTAGGGGCCTGGCCCACAACCCAGGCCTGTGCCCTGACTGGGAATCGAACCTGCGACCCTTTGGTTCGCAGCCTGCGCTCAATCCACTGAGCTACGCCAGCCAGGGCCAATTTGTAGTTCTTAATCCATTTTTCACCGCCCCCCCCCCCCCACTGACCCCCTGCTCCCATCTGGCAACCATCCATTTGTTCTCTGTGTCTATGAGTTTGTTTCTCTTTTGTTTGCTCATTTGTTTTTTAGATTACAATATAAGTATAATTATATGGTATTTGTCTGACTTGTTTCACTTAGCATAATACCCTGTAGGTTCTATGTTGTCACAAATGCCAAGATTTAATTTTTAATGGTTGAGTGATATTCTATTATATATATGTACCACAGGTCAGAATTTTCTTTAGTGATGATTTGCCAATTGTTTGGTTTCTTTGAAAATGTCTCTATTTCACCTTTATTCTTGAAAGATGTTTTTATTTCATGTAGTCACCTTATGATAACCTTTATCTTCTCCACAGCATTCTCTATCTCTGTGGTGGTGAATTTTATGTGTCAACCTGACAGGGCAAAGGGACACCTAGACAGCTGGTAAAACATTACTTCTGGGCGTGTCTGTGGGGGTGTTTCTGGAAGAGATTAGCATTTGAATCCACAGACTGAGTAAAAATCATCCTGACCAGTGCAAGTAGGTATATTATCCCATCCCTTGACCAAATAGAACAAAAGGTCCAAGGAGGGCAAATTTGCTCCCTTTGCTTGAGCTGGGATATTCATCCATCTTCTCTAGCTCCTGGACACCAGCTCTCCTGGTTCCCAGGTGTTTGGGTCTAGACTGGAACCACACCACCAGCTTTCCTGGGCCTCCAGCCAGCACACGGCAAATTGTGGGACTTCTCATCCTCCCTATCATGTCAGCGAATCCCTCCTAACAAATCTCTGTATCTCTCGTCTTGGTTCTAGAGAATGCTGACTAACACAGCCTCCTCTAATTTATCCTCTGACTCACCAATTCTTTGTTCTGCAAGGTCCAATCTGCTGCCAAAATGTTGACTGATTTTTTTTATTTCAGTCACCCCCAACCCCCGAAGTCCTATCTGGTCTTTTCCTTCAAATTAGCTTACTGATCTCTGCAATTATGGTTCAAGAATTTTTTTTTATTCTGTTAAACACAGTAAGCATATTTTGTATCTGTGTGTGAAAAACATGCCAATTTATTTCTGTTGCCTGCTTCCCCGCCTATTGGTTCTGTCTGCCACATTACATTGTGTGTGTCCTGGTTGTTTTTGACAGTGGCTATTGCCCTTGAAAATTCTTTGTAAGAGACTGATTTACTGAAGTTAGGATGAGTATGTCCCTTTTCAAAGAAGCTTAATATGTTTCCTTCTGCTAGGTTACTGGAGGGCACTACTTATACCCAATTCCCTGAGATTCTCTGGCCTACCCCTGAAAGCAGCAATCAAGATGTAAATCTGCAAGAGGCCTGAGTGGTGGCCACAACCTCTCAGGGATGTGCTCCCCGCTTTCACCTTCTACTCTGCCCAGTGCCAATAAAGCTGTTTCTACAGTCTCCTGGAGTCTGGAGGAAGGGCAGCAGGTTTAGTTCTACTGGTACAGAAGTCTGGGGTTCCTATTTAATGTGTAGAGCAACTACTCTAAGAATTCAAAACTTTCACATCTTCTGAGCCTTGACTTCTGTTTGTCACTTTTTGAGCTGACGAACCCAAGGCCATTTGAGTTTTGGCATGTGTCTTAGGGGAAAACTGGTTTTAGTGTTCTGACATTTACTTACTTCTCTGGGGCAGGCTGTCCCCTAAAACTAACCATCTTTCCAAATGCTTTTAAGGCACCTTTACAAAATCATATTGTTTTCAGTGGGAGGGTAGATCCAAACAACCTAGACTGTTCTCATCAGGCACTGAACTTTGCCATTGTCTTAAAACATACGCAAATAAGCTGTGCTGCACCAACTGGAAAAATCTGAGCTGCTGAGGCTGTGTAGTTCATTAATAGCAAGCAACCTTTGGTTGCGATATTTTAATGAAAGCTAAAATGTGCTAATTCTAACAGTTTGTACAACGCCACAGAAATGTGTTTTGCTTCAGGCCATAGGACCTGGTCTGACGCGGGTGTGCTGTGAGACTGTTTCACGCCCAACAGGAAAACACCAGGCCCCACCTGTGACCACTGGGCCCTGTGTCAGTGTCGACAGTTTCTAAACATTAGGGGGCTACCTTTTCTCTTCCTCAGTTAAAATATGAGTAGTGTATTTAAAACATTTAGAACAGTGGCCCTGGCTGGTGTGGCTCAGTGGACTGAGTGCTGGCCTGCGAACCAAAAGGTTGCCATTTCGATTCCCAGTCAGGGCACGTGCCTGGGTTGTGAGCTAGGCCCCCAGTTGGGGGCATGCAAGAGGCAACCGATCAATGTATATCTTGCACGGAGATGCTTTTCTCCCTCTCTCTAAAAATGAATAAATAAAATCTTTAAAAAAATTTATAACAGTGATTGGTACATGGTAAATGCTCACTAGTGGGTGGCTACTGTAATTATTTTTCATCACCAGGAAAGTTTTTTTAAGTGCCCTTAGTACTTAACAATACTTAGCAGCAAAAAACAGTAGTCAGTTTGATGTAACTGATCAATGTTCCTCTCAGAACATCTATGTTTCTCTCTCTCTCCCTTCCTCTTTCTCCCTAAAATCAATAAACATATCTTTGGGTGAGGATTAAAAAAAATGATAATAATTAAAAAAGAAAACAACACAGTAACACAAAATTAAAACAAACTGTTTTGTTACTCACAACTGTAAACCTCCTTCTTTTGCCCACCCCTGTATAATGTTATCAATATATTTCCTAGTCATCCAGAATACTCCAACCCCTCCTATATCCTCAATCCACCTATTCAGTATCATCAAGCAGTAATGATTCTTACTTTACATTTACAAAGTCTCTTAATACCCATTTGTTTTAATCCTCATCTGAGAATGTTTTTTTCACTGCTTTTCTAGAGAGAGTGGAAGGGAGAAAAAGACAGGAAGAGAGAGAGAGAGAAATACACAGACAGACAGACAGATACAGATATCAATGTGAGAGGGAACTATCAATTGCTTGCCTTCTCATATACATCCAGACTAGGGCCCAAACCTGCAACCTTCTGGTCTATAGGACAAGGCTCCAACCAACTGAGCCACACTGGCCAAGGCTATATGCCTGTTTTCCTTATAGTTTTAGTCTAAGCATCTTCATTCATACAAGGACAACTATATGGTAACTGGTTGGCCCAAACTCCCTGCATATCAACACCAAGTTAATTTTCCTAAAATATCAGTAAATATTTCTTTTATTCCCTTTAAAGTAGACTCCTTATCACCAGTAGAATAAAATCTGAGCTTACTTGGCCTAGCTATGGTACACACTGCTAGTTGCATACAATATTTATTCTCCTCCAATTTTGTTTGAGGCAGTTACACACCCAACTAATTACATATCTTGCCAGATTCCCTTGCAGCTAGAAAAACCATGTGACAAAATTTAGCACAAATTTTTGAGGAATTTCTGGGAATGTTTGTGCTTTCCTGATATAAGCACTACCCCTTTCTATAATACAAAGCTAAATAAAGATCACGCAAACATTTTGTAACCACAAAGCAGTAAGCATACAAATGAAATCGACAAAATAAGGCCAGTAAATAATAAATATGCCACAGGCCCATGTCACTGATTACACTCAAGAGACACTGTACCAGTCATGGACTGCTTATTTCTGAATGTTTCATGCGATAAAAAATTAAAATCCTGTTTGGTTTAAGATACCCTGAAGGGATTCTGTTACATGCAGTTGAATGCAATCCTACCTGAAACCAGTGTTCAGAGTTCTTCACAACATGCTCTCACGTACACACTTTTTCTTATCTCTTGTTTTCCGTATTTGAGGCTTCCATGTTCTATTCACATGGTTTTGCACTGAATTCACTGTTTACCAAACATACGATATTGTTCCACACCTCTGTGCTTTTATACATTTTCAAAGAAATGTCATTCCTTTGCCTGGGCAAACTCCTACTCAGCATCCAGCTTAAATACAGTGTTAACTTGTTCTTTCCTTTGGGAACCCATAACACTTTGTTCAGGCCTCTAGCCTAGCACTAACCACTCATTTCCACAACTACTTCCTCAATGAGACTACTAAATCCTCCAATGCAGCAACTATCTCTTTTTATCATGTATCGCCAGTGTTTGGCACGTGTTAAATTTTCAATGAATATTTTAATAAAGAATAAAACACTAACTCGATTTTTTTAAACTGGTATTTTTTGCATTGAAAGTAAGTCACAATTCATGCACACATATCTCTATCTACCTACTTTTGTCCCATCAAATATTTTCTTTCTTCCCCAATGTATAACTTACAAATTTACAGTATTAGTAGCATCTAAAAAAATCCAGTTGTGTTTTATTCTTCCTAATATTTCCTATAGAACCCAGCACAAAACTTTAATCTAGTAAGCACTTAAAAAATGCTTAATTTGACTTCACTGCCGCATCATGAAAAACACAGAAAACATAGTACCTATAGATGAAGACTGTGGACTAATCAGAAGGTCCTCTTGGACTTGTTCACTTCCTGGCACTGTCTGCTGATCACTCAGTGAACTCTGAGATGCACTGACAGGCTGGGATACTTCCTCGTGAACCTCCTCATCACTTAACCTTTCTACTTTGACCTGGACATCTTCTTCAGCACCCAGAGGCAAGGTAGTTTTTGTGCTCTCGCAAGTCACAAAATCAGCCATTCTTCTGTCTGTCTCAGACGGGCCAGGTAATTCTAAAGTCCGGGTATTTTCTGCCTGCTTAACCTTATCAGGCTGAATCCTTCGATCAATCCCAAAAGGAAAAGTCCAGGGAAAAGCTAAAGAAGAGTCAACTGGTTGATTTCTGTTTTCTGAGTAGGAAGCTGAAGAATTCAACACCTGGGGAGAACCTGTTTGAGTGCTACACTTTACAGGACTCTCAGGAGACATAACAATGTAGCTTTTGCGCTTTCTCCGGGATTCTCGGCAGACAGGGATGGTTCTTTCTACCACACTGCATTCTGAAGATACTGGTGAAAGGCTTCCATCTCGAGAAGTAAAATTGCAGTTAGAGTTGTTTTCTTGTCCAGCATCTAGACCCTTTTCTGGTTGGCTGTTGGGTGTATTCCATAAAATGCTTGATTTCATGAACTCCGAGCAGGTGCTAGCAACACTAAACATTTGCATATAGCTGGCTGCAGCTAGAACATCAATGATATTTTCTGTGTTAATTGACAGAGTGGCTGTGTAAGCATATTCTAGAAGAGGTATAAAACCAGTTACTGTCACATGATGCAAATCCAACACATTCTTGTTCTCATCCTCTGCTTGGCCTACAAGTTTGGTGCGAAAAAAATCACTGCAAGCTGCTAGTACCACCTTATGTGCCCGGAAGATTTTGTCCTGGACACGAATAGTGATATCACAAAAATGTCCATCATTTCGCAACATATTTAGTTTTCCAAGCATTTCCTGGCTGTGAGAAGAAGAACTATGAGTAAATGTTTTCACACCCATCTTTTCCTTCCTCTTCTCCAGATGCTCTTCAAGGATGGAAATGAATCAGAATTGACCTAAAATACATAAAATAAGCATTAATTGATGGTTTAGTAGTCGAAATAGGTGATTTAGATAGTTTTCACACAGTCACTGTGCTACATCAAAAAGCTGATAGATGGCGCATATGTGGGCAACTAATTTTCGACAAAGAAGCCAAGGATACTCAATGGAGAAAGGAAAGTCTCTTCAATAAATGATGCTGGGAACACTGAACAACCATGTGCAAATAAATGAAACTAGTCTCTGACCTTACACTACACACAAAAATTAACTAAGAATGGATGAAAGATTTGAATGTAGGATCTGACAATAAAATACACAGAAGAAAACATAAGCACTAAGTTTATGGATATTGGTCTCAAGAGATGTTATTGTGAACTTGACTCCAAAGGTAAAGAAAAAAAGCAAAAATAAACAAATGGGACTACATCAAACTAAAGAGCTTCTGTACAGCAAAAAAAGGCATCAACAAACAAAAAGGCAACCAAGTGAATGAGAAAAGATATTTGTAAATGATACTTCTGATTAAGGAGCTAATCTCCAAAATATATTAAAATTTTATACAACTCAAGAAAAAGACAGATTAAAAATGGGCAGAGGACCTGAATATATACTTTTCCAAGGAAGACACAAAGATGGCCAACAGATATATGAAAAGATGTTCAACATCACTAATTAGTAGGGAAATGCAAATCAAAACCACAATGAGAATGGCTATTATTAAAAAGACAAGAGGTAACAAGTATTGGAGAGAATATGGAGAAAAGGGATCCCTCATACACTGCTGGTAGGAATGTAAATCGGTATAGCCACTATGGAAAACAGTAGGGAGGGTCCTCAAAAAATAAGGATAGCAATTCCACTTCTGGGTGTTTAGCTGAAAAGTTAAAAAGACACTTATTTATAAAGATAAGAGATTTATTCTTGTATTATTATTTATTATATTATTTTCCATATAAACACCTTTAAGCTTACTTCCCCCACGTACAATGGAATATTATACTCTGCCATAAAGGTGATGTATTGCCATTTGCAAAAACATAGATGAAACCTGAGAGTATTATGCTAAGTGAAATAAATCAGATGGAAAAAGACAAGACCTGTATGATTTCACCACATGAGGGATATGTAACAGAAAACAGCAAACTCGTGGACAGACAACAGAATGGTTGTGGAGGGCACGGGGGTAAAGGGGGTCAGGCACATACTGACACTAAGGAGACTGGAGCACACAATAGAGTATACGGATGTTGAATTATAATGTTGTACACCTGAAATTTATGTATTAAACAATGTTGCTCCAATAAATTTAGTAAGTAAAACTCTTCATGAAACCTTCACATGCAAAAAAATTTTTTAAATTCCTTTTACTTGTCCCCCAAACTGTCCAATCAGTGTAGTGTATGAGCTAATGTTTTAATGAACTGCACAGTTTTAACTGCTTCACATTTGATAATTTATTCAACTGTCATTATATCTCTATCAGACCATTATTACCTATGTGACAGAACAGGGTTAATTACCTTGTGAAGTAAAGAAGTTATTAAGTGGTGGACCTGGGTAGCCTGGTTCCAGAACCTATTTAACTTCAATGCCATATACCACCTCTTTTAGAACATAAAGTGATTAAATATAGGGGGTTAAGAATCCAGGTTTTAGAATGTGATAGGCTTGGAAGCTCTCCTCAACTCAGTGGTTGTTATGAGAACTAAATGAAATAACATATGTAGTAAATGCTTTAGCCCAGTATTTGACACTTTGTAAATCCTCAACAAATAAAAGTGGTTATTGTTGTTGTTTAGATTACTAATACAATAAAACCCTTCTGGAATTAAATTTATGTAAACAAATGTTTAGTAATCAATAAAATGACTGGATTTGCCTTAAAAGAAAAAGACACCTGGTTTGCTATAAATAGATTTTATACTTATTTACTAAGAATATAAAAAACCAAAATTCTCAAAGACTTTTAATGTAGCAATCTAGTAATGCTTCAGTTTTTATAGTGCCTTCCCTCGGCCTCTTTTTCACACCCTCTCTGCGAGGTGAGGAGGCTCGCAGTAGCCCTTTGACAGAGACGGGAAAGCCACTGCTTGGGTCAGTGTACCAAAGGACAGCCAGAGCTGACTGGGGTCTTCTGACCCTTGGGTCACGGCACTTTCCCAATGCAAAATGCACAGCCATGTACAGTAATTATTTTATCTAAGCTAAGTAACTGTTTAAAAATAAAATAGCTGGTACTGAAATAAATGCAAAACAAAGCAAATTTGGGGAAATACTTTTTGTAAATTATTTCTAGATAAATAAGGTGTCAAATGCCTCAAAAATACAACCAACTAAAGATGATGTTAAGCCCTGGCTGGTGTAGCTCAGTGGATTGAGCGCGGGCCTGTGAACCGAAGGATCGTGGTTCGATTCCCAGTCAGGGCACATGCCTGGGTTGCCAGGCCAGTTCCCAGCAGGGGACATACAAGAGGCAACCGCACATTGATGTTTCTCTCCCTCTCTCCTTCCCTTCCCCTCTGAAGATAAATAAATAAAATCTAAAAGAAAAAAAAAATTTTAAAGATGATGTTAAAAATGAGTATTTAATGGACCTCAAGAAACAAACGTTTGGTTCTGAGTATTAAATGGATGCACAATTACTGACATACAGTGAACATTCAATAACTGTAGTTATTATTTGTATGCACTCAGTGAAAATGTGATAAAAGAATATGCAAACTATGGCCCCATCTGTGTGTGAACATGCACATACACACACAGTGGGACAATATAAGGTCTTCACCAGAGACTCGTGCACACAGAGTGGGACAATATAAGGTCTCTACCAGAGACTCACAGGTTCCCACAAGAAGTCAAGACAAAATGAAGCAGAGAATTCTAGAAGCAGCAAGGGATAAGGGGACAGTCACCTACAAGGGAGTTCCCATCAGACTGTCAGCTGATTTCTCAAAAGAGACCTTACAGGCAAGAAGGGGCTGGAAAGAAGTATTTGAAATCTTGAAAAGCAGGGACCTACATCCAAAATTGCTCTATCCAGCAAAGCTGTCATTTAGAATGGAAGGGCAGATAAAGTGCTTCTCAGATAAGGTCAAGTTCAAGGAGTTCATCATCACCAAGCCCTTATTATATGAAATGTTAAAGGGACTTATCTAAGAAAAAGAAGATAAAACTATGACGGTGAAAAGACAACAAACTCATAGCTATCAAGAACCACACCTAAAACAAAAGCAAACTAAGCAAACAGCTAGAACAGGAACAGAACCACAGAAATGGAAATCAGATGGAGGGTTAGCAACAGGGGCGTGGGAGGAGGAGAGAGGGGTAAAAGGTACAGAGAATGAGTAGCATAGATAATGGGAAAAAAATAGACAGGGGGAGGGCAAGAATAGTATGGGAAATGTAGAAGCTAGAAAACTTATGACCCATGGACATCAACTAAAGTGGGGAATGTGGGTGGGAGAGGGTGGGTAGGGTGGAGGGGAATGATGGGGGAGAAATGGGACAACTGTAATAGCATAATCAATAAAATATATTTAAAAAAAGAAAAAAAAAAAAAAAAAAAGACCTTTCTGAAAGTGCCTACAGAATGGTTGCAGGCACGTGCCACAGCTTCCATCGTATTCAAGGGACTCTATCGGAGGAGTATGGGTGTTTATTCTCTTCTTTTTTTCCTTTCCCCTTGAAAAGGCTTTCAAAAACTGAAGATGGCAATCACATCCCACTCTCCTACGGTTTTTCTTCTTTAAGCTAAGTATCTCTTGTTCTTTTAAGTGCTCCTTAAAATCTGATTAATATCCTTGCTATTCAGATTGCACGGCTCCGAACCATCTCTACTCTCGACAGGTCATTATGACCAGTCCCCAGAACTGCACACAACATGACAGGTATGGCAGGATTATAACAGTGTCCTTTACTATTTTTACCTCCCCGTTTTGTACACACACATTAGTAATGCTCGATCAGGTGTTCTGACAGTCAAATCATAACACTGACAGATTCTGTTGACATTATAAAAGCTTAATTCAATAATGACTTACTAGATGTGAGGCACTTTTCTAGGTGAAGGGAGGAGAAACACAAGTAAAAATGAAACATTGTCCTTGACCTCAATAAGCCTGCAGTCCTTATAAAGTAGACATAAGTGCCTAAGCCTACAAGAGGTATGCTGCAGTGCCGAGCGAAAACAAAAAATGGAACACTTAATTTGCAATGTGCAAGGGAGAAGAGGCATCACAGAAGACAGGCCTAATGAAAGTAGAACTCTGCTAGGTGATGAGGCAGAAGGGAGTTTTGGGCTATCAGGGGATCACACAAGAGGTCAGTGAATGCTGCACCCTGTACGCTGTGTATACCGGATTGGAAACTTGTTAATGGGCATGAAGATATTCTAAATGTGAGCATGCAGAGGGCAAAGTCAGTTCAAACATCAAACAATCAATTATGTAACACCCCTTCAAATGTTCTATGCAGGTAAATGTATTTGGGAAGGGGAAAAGAAAAAAAAACCCAAAACACTAAAGCTTTCCAGCCGAATACTCTAATATGGGAAGACAAAGTGATCTACCAGGCCCTCTGCCCTGTCTGATGACACCATAGAATGGACAAAAGGCATAAAGCTCTGGACAAAGACAGCAGGTAAGGACACTAAAATAATTATCTTGACCATAAATTAGCGTTAACAGCTCAAATATATACTTGCTCCACAAGTACTCAAAATGAGACACTAGATAGGTAGGATTGGTTTAAACGAGCCATCACAGAATGCGTTACAGATTTCTCTTTGATAGGAATGAGATGAAGAAGAAAACAGAAGGCTATATAAAGTTCCTTATTTATTTCCTGTCCCCCAGTAAACTGGTTTCTTTTTTAAAAATCCTGAATATCAAGAGTGCTTTTGATGGGGATCATGTGGTTCAGGGAGAAAACATGCCTTCAGAGCCAGTGATACAGTGATACTGTCCTCTTAATCTGGGGACAGTATGAACAAAGGTGTATAAGGGCAAGGAATTAAATAGCGTATCTGGAGAATATATGCAAAAGGTGTTAAAGGGCAACCTTTCCAATCTTGGTTTGGGTGGAGGCCCCAAACAACAGATAGATACTATATTATAAAGTGAGGCGCAAGACCACTCAGCATGGAGTTAGTGGAAAACTACTTTTCGTTCTTGGATTACGTCTACTTTCAAGGTTCAAAGAGTTAAAGATTAGAAAAGAATTTTTGTGGCGAATGATCAGTGTGTTCTGAGTTCCAAACACTATCCCACTCCCTGCTACTCCCCTGTCCGAGTAAGGGGCTGCATGTTAACTTTGTCTCAGGCCTATAGAAAATGTGTCACACTTGAAAAAAACCTAAAGGATACGAGCTTATTTGAACTCTAGCTCAGACTGGGAAGTACACTTACCACCTCCCAACAATATGTAAAAGCAACACAGTGGACTGGTAGAAACAGGACTCAGGGGCCAGAATGCTGGATTTGCATCCTCGTTCTGCCATTTGTATCTGTGACCTTGGCAAGTCACTAACTGTACCTTAATTTCTGCAGCAGTAAAATAGGGACAAGAGAACCTATCTCAGAGAGGCCTGAGTGATAATTGGCTCAATACATATATAGCACTTGTAATAGTACCAAGCACAAAATAAATACCATATAAAGGTTCTATTTATTTATTTTTAGAGAGAGAGGAAGAGGGGGGAGAGAAACATTTATGTGTGTGTGAGGAACACTGATCTACCACCTTGCATGCCCCCACTGAGGACCTGGCCTGCAACCCAGGCATGTGCCCTGACTGGAATTGAAGTGGTGACCTTTTGGTTCGTAGGTTGGTGCTCAATTCCCTCAGCCACACCAGCCAGGACTAAATGCTGTAAAAACATTGGTTGCAGCTGCTATTACTATTAAAGAACTTAATTTCTTATTCAACTCTTGCCTCTACCAATCCTGGAAGGGCCAGAAACTACAGTCAGAATATGAAGAGGAGCCCTCACTGTGTGGTTCAGTGGGTAGGGAATCATCTTGCAAGCTTAAAAGGTTGCTGGTTCAATTCCCGGTCAGGTCCCTGGTTTGGGGCATGCAAGAGGTACGCTGATGTTTCCCTCTCCCTTTCCCACTAACAGTAAATAAATAAAATCTTTAGAGAGGAAAAAAAAGAAAGAAAATGAAGAGGAGTAAAAGGGCAAAGAAGAGAAAAGACAGAAAGCAAAAGAAAGCCAAAAAACCCTCACCTTTTCCTGCAGGCCTGCAGAAGGACTGAGGTGGGCAAGGAGAGAAACCTTTAACTCTGAATTAAGTTTTGGAAAATAACTATTTCCTGAGAGTGACTAGCAAAGTTATTAAGATTCGCCCTTCAAGGAACTGAAGGGAAAATTAACCCTGCAGAATAAATTAAAATGGATAGTGGAACAGACACTGAAGTGGAAGACAAAAAAAATGGATTCTGAGTACCTTCCATAACTGACACTTGTTCGATACAATGGTTGTACATACAAGGTACAAAGCCTGATACAGCCGGAGGTATGAAATGAGAGAAAGATGAAGTCAGACTGAAAAATGTCTCATATGCCATGTGTTTATTACATGAGTTTCCCAACACACAGCTATGGAAACTCAGTCTCATTATACACTCTATATTAAAAAATTACACAGAGAAATATAATTTGGTATTGGTATAATGATATTGCTACAATATCATACATTGTGGCAAAACTTGGGAGGAATTACATTATTTGAAAAAGTCGTATGTAATATGGATCACTCAGAAGCCAGAAAGTGTAACCTAAAATCTTCATAGATTAGATAATTCTGTTAAACGCCTCATATCTTTCTGTGTAGATGAGCAGGTATATGTGTATATACATGTGTGAAGTTATATATTTGGCCATTTAAAATTCTTGAGTAAAGATAAATATTATTTAATTCCAATTACTAACGTAGAATTTATGCACCATTAATAAAGATCTCCTTGTGTAATAGTCTGTAATTTGAAATAGTAGGTAATTCAGAAATAGTTTCCTTCCCAACCCTCTGACTCCAAATTATTTCTGCAATAGTATGCATGCTTATCAAAGTGGTTGGTGGCTGCTAAACAATACTTTAAGGAGAAAAAAAATCCTATGACTTTTTCTGTAGTTGGGTTGAAAACTTTTTGCCAAATAAGGTATATAGCCTAGTTGTTAAAAGGGAATGATTTCAGTTACACAAATATAATGTTTTGAATTCTGACTCTTCCATTTACCCATCAGGCATTAAATCTTAGTCAGGAGGAATAAAGTATTATAGCACAATTCCTGGCATCGAGTAAGCATTCAATAAGTGTTAGCTACTATTATTACCAAAAATGTGAATAAAAATGAAATGGAGAACAAATTTCAAAATGTCTACTCTATTTCTTATATGACAAGAGCACGCTGTGAATACGTATATTTTGCTATGAAGATTAGCTCATAAGAATTATCAGAGGATCTGATAATTCAGCAAGCCTAATACAAAAATATTAGTAGCCAGCATATAAAGTAAGGTGGCTGCCTAAGATGGTATTAAAAAAAGTAATGAGAGACTGCTAACCTTAAAAGTAATTTGGATGGGAAAAAGTGGTATTTAGTAAGAATCTGCATGTTTAAATACCCAACCACATCTCAAAACTGGACTTTAACTTTACAAATGATGCAGGATTTTAATTAAGCTAAAACTAAACTGAGATAATTTCATTCTTACCCTATATTCTAATTAAAACTAATCAAGGACAGAGAAGAAGGTCTAGGGGAGGAACACAGAGTTTAAGATAACCGTTAAGAGATATATCCAGATGAAAATATCGTTTGTACTGGCTAACTGTCCACTCTGTAGCAGATGTAACACTAGGAGCTTTAGATATTATCTCACATGAGGTAAGATGATAAATTCTGATTTTACAGAGGCAATTGAGACTCAGAATATCACTTTGTCCATGGCCAGTTATGTTTGTGCAATGCTAAGAACCTAGGACCTTATTCAATAGGTATGGGTAGCCATTGGGGAGTATAATTATATCTACATGTTTAAAAAATTATCCTGGTGACAACATCAAGAGTAGATTTAAGGGTACCTAGTACAACAGTATATGATAAAATTGAACCAAGTTGATGGCAGTGAGGATAATTTTGAGTTGAAAAGGCTGAATAAAATACAGCTGAGAGCCCTGGCTGGTGTGGCTCAGTTAGGTGGAGTGTCACACCCAAACCCAAAGGTTGCAGGCTCAATCCCAGTCAGGACACACACCTAGGCTGCCAGTCCAATCCTGTTTTGGGCACATACAATCCCCAGTCTGGGTATATGGGAGGCAACCAATTGGTATTTCTCTCTCTAAAAGCAATGGAAAAAAGATGTCCTTGGGTGAGGATTTAAAGAAAATCTGAGAATACGGAGGAGTTAAAACCATCGTGGCATATCTGTGCAATGGGATGGGGTGGGGCGTAGGTAGGAGAGAAGAATCTAACCTCGGGTGTCCAACACAGATGACTGCGTAGACGGTGTTTTCACCAAACAAGATGGAGAACGAGAGGAAGAATGGGTTTTGGTAGGGATTAATGATGAATGAAAAGAAGTATTTTGTTTTAGGCATGCTGAATCCAAAAGTTGCCCATTCTGGTCTGGACTTCAGGGAAGAAGGCAGAGCTGGACCTAAATAGGCACTTTATGTAAATTACTGATAAACTTCACTGTTCAAAGTTAGCACTGAAGACATCTGAAGAATGTGTAGGGAAGAGGAACAGAAGAAATGTAAATTGTGAGAAGTTTGGAGCAGGCAGAGCGAAAGGATTCAGTGAAACATTTTATGGTGCCTAATTTATCTTTTTTTTTTTTTTTTTAAAGATTTTATTTATTTATTTTTAGAGAGGGGAAGAGAGGGAGAAAGAGAGGGAGAGAAATATCAATGTGTGGTTGCCTCTCACGTGGCCCCCACTAGGGGCCTGGCCTGCAACCCAGGCATGTGCCCTGACTGGGAATCGAACCTGCGACCCTTTGGTTCGCAGCCCGCGCTCAATCCACTGAGCTACGCCAGCCAGGGCCCCTAATTTATCTTTTGATCCTAATACGTGTATAAAGCACACAAAAGGGTCAATGAAATATGTGAATGGATAAATATATGCCATGAAATTTCTACCTGGTTTGGTTATCTAAAATGCCTATACCTGCTCATTACTATCGATTAAATAGAAGGCGAAGAAAAAGTTGCAATTTAAACTTACAGTCTTGGATTTTAATAAAAAGCATCAGAATGAACTCATAATGTAGTTAATCTTCAGCAGTAAATAACCTCGCATCCAGACTGGCTTTCAAACTCCATTTCCCACTAAAAGAAACTATGGCTCCTGAGAAAACTGGCTGAGTACACTTCTGAGTCACTAAATGTCCACCTCCAACAGCTTAGCAGAGAGCAAGGTAGCCATCAAAGATTATTAGGGATGTGTTGAAACTCAAAGTCAAAGGAGGTTCTGAATGGCCAAAATGGAACAATAAACTGCAACACATGAAATATATTTAAAGTCATGAGTTCATGTGACACTAGCAACAAAGACAAAACCAATCTGTCACCTTTAAAAGATGCTGCCTGCTATAGAGGAGGGGTGTTGAGGGCCTGGGTGAAAAACGTGAAGGGAGCTGGATCTGGTACAGAGGTATCAATCTGTACCTCCGGATGCTGCTGCCTGCGCATCCGGGTCCGCTAACCTCCACTTTTTCCTGCCGGGACTCTGCCCCTTACCAGTCTGGATGAATAGTTGTTGGACTTCCGTACAATTCAATTTTCTATCAGTTCTGTTGGTTTTTTTCTCTTTTTTTCTTTTTATTTTTAAATATATTTTATTGATTATGCTATTACAGTTGTCCCATTTCTCCCCCATCATTTCCCTCCACCCTACACACCTTCTCTCACCCACATTCCCCCCTTTAGTTCATGTCCATGTGTCATAGTTCTTTAGCTTCTACATTTCCCATACTATTCTTGCCCTCCCCCTGTCTATTTTCTACCCACTATCTATGCTACTCATTCTCTGTACCTTTTCCCCCATCTCCTCCTCCCACGCCCCTGTTGCTAACCCTCCATATGATCTCCATTTCTGTGGTTCTGTTCCTGTTCTAGCTGTTTGCTTAGTTTGCTTTTGTTTTAGGTGTGGTTCTTAATAGCTGTGAGTTTGCTGTCTTTTCACTGTCCTATTTTTATCTTCTTTTTCTTAGGTAAGTCCCTTTAACATTTCATATAATAAAGGCTTGGTGATGATGAACTCCTTGAACTTGACCTTATCTGAGAACCACTTTATCTGCCCTTCCATTCTAAATGAAAGCTTTGCTGGATAGAGCAATTTTAGATGTAGGTCCTTGCCTTTCATGACTTGAAATACTTCTTTCCAGCCCCTTCTTGCCTGTAAGGTCTCTTTTGAGAAATCAGCTGACAGTCTGATGGGAACTCCCTTGTAGGTGACTGTCCCCTTATCCCTTGCTGCTTCTAGATTTCTCTGCTTCATTTTAATCTTGGCTAATGTAATTACGATGTGCCTTGGTGTGTTCCTCCTTGGGTCCAACTTCTTTGGGACTCTCTGAGCTTCCTGGACGTCCTGGTAGTCTATTTCCTTTGCCAGATTGGGGAAGTTCTCCTTGATTATTTGTTCAAATAAGTTTTCCACTTGTTGCTCTTCTTCTTCCCCTTCTGGGACCCCTATAATTCGGATGTTGGGATGTTTAACGATGTCCCGGAGGTTCCTAAGCCTCTCCTCATTTTTTTTGAATTCTTGTTTCTTCCTTGTCTTCTGTTTGGTTGTTAGTTTCTTCCTTCTGGTCCACTCCATTGATTTGAGTCCCAGTTTTCCTTCCATCTCTATCAGTTCCCCATGCATCTTCCTTCATTTCACAGATTGCAGTCTGCATTTTTTCATCTAATTTGTGAGCAAAATCAACCAATTCTGTGAGCATTTTGATGACCAGTGCTTTGAACTGTGCATCTGATAGGTTGGCTATCTCTTCACTGCTTAGAGGAATTGGCTCTGGAGCTTTTATTTGTTCTCCGGTTTGAGCCATTTTTGGTGGTTTTCTTTTTGTTTGTTTTGTTTTGGTTTTAGTCTGGTCGCAGCTATTACGTAGTGAGGGGTGGAGCCTTAGGTGTTCCTCAGGGCGGGGCAGCCCAGTCGCTGGGTTGTGACGCTATAGGTGGGGGCGGGGCCCGAGAGGGAAAAATGGCACCTGTTCCGCTCTCTCCTGGACTCTGGCCCTTTCCGCCGTTTCCCCTTCACCTGGATTATCTGCACACGTGTGCGTGCTGTTATGTAGTGAGGAGTGGAGCCTCAGGCGCTCCCCAGTGTGGGGCAGCCCAGTCGCTGGGCTGTGACGCTGTATGTGGGGGCGGGGTCTGAGAGGGAACAATGGCGCCTGCTCCGCTCTCTCCTGGATTCAGTCCCTTCCGCCACTTCCCCTCTGCCTGGACCATCTGTGCATGTGAATGTGGGACCACCTGGTCAGCCAGCCGCCTTGTGTGGCCTCACTGGTTCTGCACAGTTGCCCCCCTGTGCCCGGGGACCGCCAGCCACCGCCTGTGCACCTGGGAACTGCAAGCCGCTGCTGCTTGCGTTC
This sequence comes from Glossophaga mutica, assembly GCA_039655065.1. Lineage (NCBI taxonomy): Eukaryota > Metazoa > Chordata > Mammalia > Chiroptera > Phyllostomidae > Glossophaga > Glossophaga mutica. Next base: position 26,522,585 of record CM077310.1, read on the forward strand.
CTGGGTCCGCACCTCCACTTTTTCCTGCCGCGACTTCGCCCCTTACCGGTCTGGATGAATGGTTGTTGGACTTCCATACAGTTCAATTTTCTATCAGTTCTGTTGTTTTCTTGTTTCTAAATATTTGTTGTCCTTAATTTTGGTTGTGCGAGGAGGCACAGTGTGTCCACCTACTCCTCCATCTTGGCTGAAGTCAGAAAGTTTAATTTTTGATAAAGCCTAACTTATTTATTTATTGCTATTTGTGCTTTTGGTGTGTCATATCTAAGAATCTGTTGCTAAAACCAACAGCATAAGGATTTACCTCCTGTTTTCTTCTAGGGGTTTTTATAGTTTTAGCTCTGTAAGTCTTTAATTCATTTTGAGTTGTTTTGTGAGGTAAAGGTCCAAACTCATTCTTTCTCATGGGGCTGAGCAGTTCCCCCAGCACTATTTGTTAAAAAGTCCACTCTTCTTCCCCTTTGGTCTTGGTACCCTGCCCTGCTGGAAACTAATTCAACATAAATGTATGGGTTTACAGCTGGATTCTCAATTCTATTCCATTGTTCTCTACATCTATCCTTATGTCAGCATCAAAATGCCTTGATTACTGCTTCCATGTAGTAATGTGAAGTCAGAAAGTGTGTGTCCTATGAAATTGACCTTTTTTAGTGTTGCTTTGGATATTCTGGGATCCTTGCAACTCCATGATTATTATTTTCAATCTCTACAAAAAGTCAGTGGGGATTTTGATAGGGATTGTGCTCCATTTGTACATTAGATTGGGGAGAAATGCCACTTTGCAATGCTGAGTCTTCCAATTGACCAATAAGGGATGTTTTTCTATTACTTGAGACTGTCCTTAATTCCTTTAAACAATGTTTCATAGTGTTCAGAGTATAAATTTTAAACTTCCTTTGTTAAATTTATTTCTAAGTAATTATTTTCATACTATTATGAATGGAATTATATCCTAATTTTATTTTTGATGGTTCAGTGTTCCATTATAACATTCCCTTCCTTCTGCTTGCTGCAGGTTTAGATTGCTTCCCTTCCTACAGTGTCTTAAAGTTGAAGATTGATTATTAATTTGAGGTCTTCCTTCTCAAATATAGGTATTTACAGCTATAAATTTTCATCTAGGTGCTGCTAAGGTTGGACACCATACATTCATTTGCAATCACCTCTGAATGTTTTCTAATTTCCTCTTTGACCCATTGGTTATTTAGGAGTATGTTCATTTTTGAGTTCTTTAAATATTTCAGATATTAAACTTTTATTGGATATAAGATTTTCCAACACTCAGGTTGCCTTTTTTTTTTTTTTTTTTTGATAGCTTATTTTGCTGTGCAGAAGACTGTAGTCCCATTAGTTAATTTTTCTTTGTTGCCTTTGCTTTTGGAGTCATATTTTCAAATTCAACACCTAGGCCAATGTCAAAGAGCTTACTGCCTATATATGTTTTCTTTAAGGAGTTTTATGGCTTTAGGTCTTACAGCAAGTCTTTCATCAATTTTCAGTTAATCTTTGTGTATGGTATAAGATAGTGGCCTAGGTTAATTCTCTTGCATGCACCTGTCCAGTTTTCCCAGCAACATTTACGAAAAGATTGTCCTTTGCCCATTGTATATCTTTGTTGTAATTTACCACATATGCATTAATTGTATTTCTGTTCTCTGTTCCATTGGTCTATGTGTCTGTTTTAGTGCAAGTACCATGCTGTTTAGATACCATGGCTTTGTAGTATAGTGTAAAATCAGGGAACATGGTACCTCCAACTTTGTTCTTTCAAGCTTGCTTTGGCTATTTGGTCTTTTGTATTTCTACACAAATTTTAGGATTATTTGTTTTAGTTCTGTGAAAAATGCCACTGGAGTTTTCATAAAGATTTCACTGAATCTGTAGAGTGCTTTGGGTAGTATGGACATTTTAATGGTATCACAATCAATGACTCTGGGATATCTTTCCACTTATTTGTGTCTTCAATTTCTTTCATCAATGTGTTCTAGTTTTCTGTGTACATGTCTTTCATCTCCTTGGTTAAATTTATTCCTAGAGATTTTATCCTACTTAATGGATTTTCTTAATTTCTCTTTCTGATAGCTCATACAGAAACACAACTGATTTCTGTATACTGACCATCTGTATCCTGAAACATGACTAAAGTCATTTATTATTCTAAGACTTTGCTGGTGAGATTTTAGGGTTTGTTGTATATAGTATCATATCAACGGCAAATGGTGACAGTTGTACCACTTCCTTTCCAATTTGGATGCTTTTCATTTCTTTTTCATTTTCTGCCTAACTGCTGTAAGTAGGAATTCCCAATACTGTGTTGAATAAAAGCAGTGGGTATTCTTGTCTTATTCTTGATCTTAGAGGAAAATCTTTCAGCTTTTCACCATTGAGTATGATGTTACCTGTGGGTTTTTCATATGTGGCCTTTATTGTGTTGAGGTAGGTTCCCTCTACAGCCACTTTCTTTAGACTATCACACATGAATGCTGAACTTTGTGTAAAATACTTTTTCTGCATCTACTGGATGATCATATGACTTTTCTATGTGGTGTATCATATTGATTTGTGGATGTTGAACTACCCTTTCTTTCTATGAATAAATCCCCTTTGACTATGTGTATGATTCTTTTAATACTTTTGAATTCAGTTTGCTAATATCTTCTTGAGGATTTTTGCATCAATGTCCATCAGGGATATTGACCTATAATTCTCTCTCTCTCTTCCCCCTTTCCTTCCTTCCCTCTCTCCCTCTCTTTGTGGTATCCCTGTTTAGTTTTGGTATTAGGGTAATAGCAAACTTGTTGAGTGAGGAAGCATTCCTCCTCTTCAACTTTTGAAAGAATTTTAGAAGGGTAGGCATTAAGTCTTCTTTGGATATTTGGCAGAATTCACCAGTGAATGCATCTGGTCCTAGACTTTGGTTTGTTGTTAAGTTTTTTGATTACTGATTCAATCTATTCACTATTATGGTTACTATTCAAATTTTCTATTTTTGTCATGATTCAGTCTTAAAAGATGATACGTTTCTAGAAATCTATCCATTTCTTCTAGATTGTTCCTTTTGTTGGCATATAATTGTTCATAGCAGTCTCTTATAATTCTTTGTACTTCTGTAGTATCAGTTGAAACTTCCTATCTGATTTTATTTGAGCCATTTTTTCTTGGTAATTCTAGCTAAAGGTTTGTCAATTTTGTTTATCTTTTCAATGAAATAGCCCTAATTTCATTTTTTCCCCTACTGTTTTTCTAATCTCAAGTTTGTTTATTTTTGCTCTGGTCTTTATTATTTCCTTCTAATAACTTTGGGCTTTGTTTGTCCTTCTTTTGAATAGTTTGTTCCTTTAGGCATAAAACTAGATTGTTTATTTGAGATTTTTCATGTTTGCTGAGGTAGACCTGTACTGCTAAAAACTTTCCTCTTAAAACTGCTTTTGCTGCATCCTATAGATCTTGGAATGGTATGCTTCCATTTTCATTTGTCTCAAGGTATTCTTTTTATTTCCCCTTTGATTTCTTGGCTTATCCATTAGTTGTTCAGGAATATTTTTTTTAATTTCCACATATTTGTAATTTTTAGTTCTCTTCTTGTAACCAATTTCCAGTTTCATATTATTGAGGTCAGAAAAGATGCTTGGTATGATTTCAATCTTCTTAAATTTATTAGGACTTGTTTTGTGGTCTAACATGGGGTCTATCCTAGAGAATGTTCCATGTGCTTTTTGATAGAATGTTCTATATACATCTACTAAGTCAATATGGTCTATATGTAATTTAAGGCCAAAGTGTCCTTACTGATTTTCTTTCTAGATGATCTACCCATTATTGTAAGTTGTATATTCAAGTCCCCTACTATCTTTGTGCTGTAGTCTGGTTCTCCCTTGGGGTCTGTTAATATTTGCTTTGTATATCTAGGTGTGCCTATGTTGGGAACATAAATATTTACAAATGCTGTATCTTGTGAGAGTGACTCCTTTATCATTATGTAATTCCCTTCTTTGTCTTTTATTACAATCTTTGTTTTAAAGTCTATTTTGTTAATATAAGTATAGCTACACCTACCATCTTTTCATTTCCATTTGCTTGGATTATCTTTTTCCATCTCTTCACTTTAGCCTGTGTGTATTCTAAGATCTGATGTGAGTCTCTTATAGGCAACATATAGATAGGTCTTGTGTGTGATTTTAAAAAAAAATCTATTCAGTTACTCAAAGTCTTTTGCATTTACACTTTAAGTAATTATTGACAAGCATGTACTAACTGAAACTATGTCACTTATTTGTCTGGCTGTTTTTGTAGTTCCTCTGCTCCTTTCTTCTTTTACTATCTTCTCCTGTAATTTGATGACTTTCTTCAGTGCCATGTTAACAATCTTTTTGCTTTATAGTTACCACAAGGTAACTATGTATCAGAACATATATATATATTAAGTTGATAGTAATTTAAGTTCAAATGCATTCTAAAAACTTTTTACTCCCACCAATGTTTTACATGTCATATTTTACATCTTTTAATTTTGTGCATATCTTAACAAATTATTGTAGTTACAATTAATTTTTACAGTCACATGCCACATGACATTTCTGTCAGTAATAGACACCATTTATGATAATTTTGTAACATTATAATGGAGATGAAAAAATTCCTGTTGCCTAGTGACACTGAAGTCACCCTAACATCACGGTGCACCGCATTACTCACATGTCTGCGGTGATGCTGGTGTAAACAAACCCAGTGCACTGCCAGTCATATAGAAGTGCAGCATATACAATGCAGCAGGCTATATACCACTAGTTTCGTAAAAGTACATTCTAATTTGCACAATGATGAAATTGCCTGATGACCCATTTCTTAGAACTTACTCCTGTCATTAAGTAGGACATGACTGTACTTCTATCTTTTAGCTTTCACAATAGTTTTATAGGCGGAAAATGCATTACCGTTACTGTTTATTTGCTTTACAAGTGAACTTTTTGTTTTCTTATTAATTTGCACCTTTTCTTTTTAGCTTTAAGTAGTACTTTTAACATTTCCTGTAAGGCTAGTTTAGTGGTGATGAACTCCTTCAGCTCTTGCTTACCTGGAAAACTCTACCTCTCCTTCAATTCTGAATGAAACCTTGCTGGGCAGACTACTGATTACAAGCTTTGCCTTTCAGCACTTTGATAAATCATGCTCCTCCCTGCTGGCCTGCAGTTTCTGATGAAAAATCAGCTTATTGTCTTATGGGGGTTCCTTTGAATGTAGTAAGTTGTTTTCCTCTTAATATTTTAAGAGAAATCTTTTAAGATTTTTTAATTTTTGACATTTTAATTATAATCTGTCTTGATGTGGATCTCCTTGGGTTCACTTTATTTGGAAATCTCTGTGCTTCCTAAACCTAGATGTATGCTTGCTTCTCTAGGTTATGAAAATTTTCAGCCATTACTTCTTCAAATAAATTTTCTGACCCTTTCTATAATGAAAATATTGCTTTGTTTAATGTTGTTGCATAGGTCCCTTGAGCTATTTTAGCTTTTTAACATTTTCCTTTCTTTTTGTTGCTCTGTTTGGGTGAGTTCCATTGCCCCGTATTCCAGGTCACTGATCTGTTGTTCTGCTTCATCTTGGATGCAGTCCATTTCCAGTTGTTATATTTTTCAAGTCTGAGACTTCTGTCTGGCAATTTCTTATATTTTATCTCTTTGTTGAAATTCTCACATTGTTCATCCATTTTACCCAAGTTCAACAAGCATCTTTATGACCAATACTTTGAACTCTTTACCAGGTAAATAACTTATCTCTATTTCACAAGGTTCCCTGCTCCCACCTTCCGGCCTTTATCTTGCTTGTTCTTTTGTTTGGAACACATTCCTTTGTTTCTTCATAATGCTTGTCTACCTGATCTGTACCTATGTACTAGGTGAGATAGCTACCTCTCCCAGTCTTTAAGGAGTTGACTTGTTTAATCTTGCCTTAACTCTAGATTATCTCTGGGACCTTTCTGATTGCCTAAGCAGCCTGATTTTTTGTTCTTTTTAACATTTTTATGCTTATCCCAAGGACACACATTGATTTTAGAGAGAGGAAAGGGAAGGAAAAAGAGCAGAAACATCAACGTGAGAGAGAAACACTGATCAGATGCCTCTTGCACATGCCCCAACCACGGACCAAAGCCGTAACCTAGGCATGTGCTCTGACTGGGCATGGAACTGGTGATCTTCCGGTTTAAGGGATGACACGCCAACCAACTGAGCCACGCTGGCCAGGGCTGGTTTGTTCTCGATAGGTCCCAGTTGTCAATGTTGTGTCAAATTCTGTCAGTGTTCAAAAGGGAGAGATCTCAGTCAGCAATTGGTTTCAGGCTCAGTGGAAGTCAAATTCTTAGGCAGCAGCTTTTAAAAGTATGCACGTTTATACAGTCCTGAGACTACAGTCATAATCTCTGCTAGTCTCCAGACCAGCGCATTTGAAAGTGTCCTTGCGAGAGTTGCAGAAATTGAGGCTTCAGACAAGCGTATAAGCTCCTTTTGGGGGAAGTTCTGGTGAGCTGCTGCACGGCCACCAGGGAGCACAAAGACAGTGCCCTCCAGTGTACTCTCCCTGAGAGATCCTCCGTAACCACCAGATGTGTGGTGGACCTGAAGCCTGCCCCTCAGGCTGAAGTTCTAGAACAAGTAAACAGGTATTTTTCACAGGCAGACTGGGACTGTCTTTTAGTCTGCGCTCTGTGCCGTATCCTGGTGTACTAGCTTGCTGAGAACTGCCTCTCTGATTGGTTCAGTACCACAGAGCCCAGCAGTGAGACCCCACCAGCCCCTAGAGACAGGTGCTTAAGGGGCCTCCCCTCTGTTAACTGTGTGCACCCAATGACTTAACGGGCTCAGTGGAGAGCCCAGAGCCGGGGTAAGCCTGCAGGCCCTAGCAAGGGAGGAGTTCAAAAATGGAACCCACCAGTGTCAGTGTTAGCAAGGTGGAATGAGCACAGAAATGGTGCCCACCAGCATCTTTATCCCTAGACAAAGACCCAACAGACCCCTCTACCTCCAGGGGATGCTCTAAGAGTAGCTAATGAATCTCCTTTACCCAGGTTCTAGATACTTTTCAAACCACTGCTTTCGTGCTGGGTCCTGGGATAAGGGATTTGCACATTAGGACCTTGGTAGCAGACTTTCCATTCTCCACAGCCTTGTGGGTGTGTTCTGGATGTAAGCCCTGTTGGTTTCCAACGCCAGACATTTTGAGGACACATCTTTCTGGTGCAAGCTTCAAGAATTAGTGTACCGGATGTGGGACCCAAACCTCTCACTCGTCACGGAGAAGCTCTCTATTTCTGAGATCCCTCCCAATTGTGGGTCACCATGATGGGGTCGAGTTTTTGTGAGGTCACATCTCTGCCCCTCCTATTAGTCTTCACATGGTCCTTTTATCCTTTCTTGTGGAGGAGCTGTTCAGCTAGTTTTTAAGTCTTTTACAGAGGGAGCTAATCCACATGTAACTCTATATTTGGTATGTCCAATGGAATAGGTGAGTTCAGAATCTTCCTATTCTGCCATATTGAATCCATTCAGTGAATATTTTCTAATGTATCATTTTAATTTTTTAAAACAATTTTTCTACTTATTAAAATTATTTTCAATGGTTACTCAAGATATTACCAAATAAACCATAACTTACCAGAATCAGCTACTGATTTTTTACTAGCCTAACATTAGTGATATACAGAAACATTATTCCTATATAGCTCTATCCCTCCACCCTTTTAGTATTATACACATTATATATATTAATGTTACAAGCACAGTAGTGCATTATTATGATTACCTCTTTACTATCTGTAGCCCAATATAGCTTTGCTCCCACGTACCATTTTTGTGGTGTTATTGGCCAATATATCACACATCACGTCTTTATGTAAAATGCCCAATGTTACATTATGCACATTTCAACTTGGCTTTTCTTTTTTTAAGAGAGAGGGAAAAGGAGAGAGAAAGAAAGGGAGAGAAACATTGATGGGCTGCCTCTCATACGCGCCCTGACAAGGGATCAAACTGGTGACCTTTCACTTTGAGGGATAACACCAACCAACTGAACCATGCCAGCCAGGGCATAACTTGTTTTTCAAAAGGTTACAAGGAGAAGAAAAACTTCGTTTCTATTCTTTTGTATAATTATGTATTTTCTTACACCAGTGTTCTTTTGTGCATGTGAATCTGAATTACCATCTTAAAAGCTTCTTTCAGTATTTCTTTTAAGGTGGGTCTGCTAGCAAGAAATTAATTTTTTTGTTTATCTGTGAAAGTATTTTGCTTTCATTTTAGAAAGACAGCATAGGATTCTGGGTTGACAGTTTTTTTCTTTATTTTTTACTGTTCACGCTACCGCAGCCATCCCTACTTTTTCCCGCTTTGCCCACCTCCACCCGGCCCCCACCTCACGCCATCATCACACTATTGTTCCTGTCCATGGGTCATGCATACATGTTCTTTTGCTAATCCCTTCACCTTTCTTCCAGTACCTCCCTACCCCCTGACAACTGCCAGTCTGTTCCATGTATTTATGCCTCTGTTTCTGTTTTCTTCATTTGTTTATTTTATTCATTAAATTCCACATAAGGGAGATCTTATTGTATTTGTCTTTCCCTGACTGGTTTATTTCACTTAGCATAATATTCTCCAGATCCATCCACACTGTAGCAAAAGGTAAGACTTCCTTCCTTTTTTACTGTCACATAGCATTCCATTGTGTAAATGTACCACAACTTTTTTATCCACTCATCTACTGATGGGCACTTGGGCTGTTTCCAGATCTTGGCTATTGTAAATAATGCTGCTCTGAATATAGGGATGCATATATTTTTTTGAATTGGTGTTTTGGGAGACAGTTTTTCTTCTTTGAGCACTTTGAATGTTATACCACTGCTTTTCGGCCTCCCCTATTTCTAATAGGAATTCAGCTGTTAATCTTATGGTGGCGGCGGGGTTGGGGGAGGTCTATTGTAAGTGATGAGTTATTTTTCTCTTGCTGCTTTAAAGATATTTCTCCTTGCCCTGGCTGGTATGGCTCAGTGGATTGAGCGCCTGACTGCGAAACAAGGGGTCGCCAGTTTGATCCCAGTCAGGGCACATGCCTGGGTTGCGGGCTGGGTCCCCAGTGGGGGCCACGTGAGAGTCAACTGCACACTGATGTTTCCCTCTCTTTTTCCTTCCCTTCCCCTTTCTCTAAAAATGAATAAATAAAATCTTAAAAAAAAAAAAACAAACCCAAATATTTCTCCTTGCCTTTAACTTTCAACTTTTTACTATGATACATATGCCTGTAGATTTCTTTGCACTTTTCTTACTTGGAGTTCATAGAGCTTCCTGGGTGCACATGTTATTATTTCTTCAAGAAATTTAGCATGGTTCCTGACATTATTTCTTCTAATATTTTTTTCTACTCCTACCTCTTCTTTTTCTAGTACTCCCATTACACATATTGGTGTTCTGGATAGTATTCCACATGTTTTTTAGACTCTATTCATGTTCATTTTGATCCTTCCCCTCTGTTCCTTGCTTTGCTTAATCTCTAATGAGCTATCAAGTCTGCTAAATCTTTCTTCTGCCAGGCCCAACTTACTGTCACATCCTTCTAGTGGATTTTTATAATTTCTCTTATTGTACTTTTCAACCACAGAATTTCCATTTGGTTCTTTTTCACCATTTCTATTTATTATTGTTATTATCTCTGTTATGTAAAAGTGTCACATACCTTCCTTTGCTGATCATGCTTTCCTTTCATTCTGTGAACAAACTTATAATGGCTATTTTGAAAAAAAAAAAAAAATTTTTTTTTTTTTTTTTTGGTTAAACCTGTCATCTGGTCTGCCTCACAGAGGCAATTTTTGTGTTGCCTGCCTTTTTCATGGTGTACGGGCCATACTTTCTTGTTTCTCTGCATGCTTCATCATTTTTTTTGTGGGAAACTGGACATACTGGTATTACACTGTAGCAACTCCAGTTACTGTCAAGCATGCCTCACTTCCTGGTATTTGTTATTGACATATGCCAGCTTATTTCTCAGTGACCAGCTGGACTACTTTAGATGAAGTCTGTTCTGCAACCCCAGTCCCCACAATGTTAAGCCTTTTATGTTGTTCCTCAGAGAGGTGAATCTTTGGGGATGTCCAGTTACCCTGGATCCACAATGATATGGTAGGGCTTTCTTCCTCTCTTTCCTTAACACACTCAGGTGTTGAATTCCACTAACTGCTCCTTTGTTTTTTAACAATGCCCTGGGACATGAATTGTTCCACAAATTAATCAAATTGTGGCTCCACTGAAGGGCTAGTTTCTGAGAACCCTGTTTGATTCTTGTTCTGACAATAGGAGCTCTCTCCCCAGCTGTCTTATTCTCTGCGTCTCCCTGTATACTGGCCAGCATATAGTCTAGGCTACATATTTATTAAATCCTCAGTCTTCTCCCAACTGCCTTTCAACACAACTGCTACTGTTCTTGAAAGTACCAGTCTTTGAAGATATAGACAACTATGGAAAAATAGTTTCGATAGTCAGTACTGTACTAACTGTCTCCAGAGGAACCATATGCAGGTGGTGAGGTATGACTCTGGGACAGCTAGTTTTCATTCTCTTATACTGTAGACATTACTATTCATGGCCTGAACACTATCTTTGAGGTGAAAGAAAGGATGGATGAAAAGACTGTAAAGGGGCATTCCCCTTCCCCCCTCCCCCCGCAACTGGGAAACCCCACCTCAGAAACAGAATGAAAGAATTTGAATTTTGAAGCTAGAAGGGGTATTAGGAGATTATTTTATAGTTTAATAGAAGTTTGTTCAACAAACATTTACCAGGTGCTAGATACAGTGCTAAAAAGCCTAGAAAGGTTAACCAAGTCAGTAACTTAATGGAAGATGGGAGTGAAGCCCAGATTCCTCGATTCTCGGAATCTACTGCTTTGTACAAAAATTAGTTAAAACAGGATCTGGAGCCAGTACTAAATTACGATGAGCACTCTTTCCATTGATTTGATAATAGTGTAAGAATAATTCTATTTCCATATAGAAAAATTGTTCTTATTAAAATAAAATTTATCTTATTACTTCTAGAACTCATATTCAATCTATCCAGACTAGTAATCAACTATCTGGAAAGTGAGAAACTGCTTTTATTTTTATTTTTTTAAATATTTAATTTATTTGTAGAGAGAAGGGAAGGGAGAAAGAGAGGAAGAGAAACATCAATGTGTGGTTGTCTCTCATATGCCCCCCACTGGGGACCTGGCCTGCAACCCAGGCATGTGCCCTGACTGGGAATCGACCCTGCAACCCTTTGGTTTGCAGCCCACAATCAATCCACTGAGCTACACCAGCCAGGGCATATGCTTAAAAGCAGCCATATAAACTGCTTTTATACAAGTAAAAATAAACATACTGGGATGGGAAAAGTTGTGACTTGTTACAGTAAATTGTCAAACTGAGAGAAAGTCAGGGAAACTCTATAACAAAATGATGTTTAAAAAAAGAAATTGCTATTGGGCCAGAATTTTAAAAGCTGGGTCTTAGTTATAGTATTTGCTGTAAAACAACCCTGTACCACAAGGGAGTAGCATACTACATATCGCTAAGTGAGGAAAAGATCAAAATTCAAAGTATAGTTTCTACTGAATGCGTATCTCATTTATACCATCATAAATTAAAAAAAAATTTAAATCAGTCATGTAAGTCAGGGCCTGTCTATATATGAAAAATGCCCAGTGCCTAACATACAGTATAGATACAAGAATATGACACAGTACTGAGTAATAGCTGAAATATGCTTATTGATAGATCTCTGACTCTTATCACCTCTGGCTGAATTCATCTCAAATCTCTAACTCCATCACCCTTCCCAAACTTTAATTCTGTGCCTCTAATGATTAGCTAGAGGGCTAGACAACTTCATCTGAATGTGTTTGCTATCTTTCAAATTCACCATCTGAAAATAAACTCAGGTTCTTTCTTTACCAACTGATACTCCACCATAAAATTTCTAATTCTGTTAATGGGTTTCAATTGCTCAGTCACCCAGAGCTTAAAACCTGGTACTCATTTTTGATTCAGCACTTCTCACCTCCTTTCAAAATCTGGAAATCTTCCCTCACAGGCTCTTTCTTCACAGGCAAATTTAGAAAAATTAGTTTTTCCTTACTTATAAATATTTACTGATAAATCAGAGTTATTTTCTAGAGCAAGAGGGTTAATTATGTCCACTTCCAAGAGATGATAATAATGGTCTTGCAGGGTCATTTAGTCGTTGCTCCTGGGTCTTCATTAGTTTGCTCTCCCTGTGCTTAGTTTTGAGATGATTATGCAATATTATTAAACCGAGCATAATCAATAACCACAGAAATTGTAAGAACACTGAAAGTGTTAAATGGAAGTATGTAATTATGGCAAAAATAAAGTACAGAGCTAAATATATTAGTAAAGCGTGAGAGAGCATGCCGCTTTGTTGTGGGTATGTCAGAATACCCACAACAAATCCTGCAACATATGAATTTGTCACACCTACACAATTGTGATAATCAGCAAGTGACACGGAAAAATGGTGAAACGAACAAACTTTAGTATGGGGTTAGAGTAGCATCAACACTAGATGGCAAGATTTCAAACTCTTTAGTCTCAGGGCCTCTATATTCTTAAAACTTATTACGATTCCCAAACAGCTGTTGTTATGTCAACTACATCTACTAAGTTACCATATTATGAACTAAAATTTAGAAATGTAAAAATTGATTTATTAAAAAGTAAGCTCATTACATGTTAACACAGCATATATTTAAAAAAACTACATTTTCTAATATGATACATCACATAAACAAAATGAAAGATTAAAAATCATACGATCATATCAATGGATGCAGAAAAAGCATGACAAAATACAGCACCCACTTATGATAAAAACTCTCAGCAAAGTGGGAATAAAGGGGACACACCTCAACATAATAAAAACCATGTATGACAAATCTACAGCTAACATCTATTCAGTGGGAAAACACTAAAACGGTTTCCCTTAAGATCAGGAACAAGACAAGGATGTCCACTTTCACCATTTTTATTCAACATGGCACTGGAAATCCTGCACATAGCAATCATATACTAAAGTACCAAATACTTTACATTTTGTTCTAAGAAAATATGTCACTCTGTTGTCAATCTAAGCAAGAACAAATATCTATTTTTTTCATGAAAGAAAACCAACTTTTTAGAATGATTCACATGAGTACTCATTTTTGAGAACACACTTTAACTTACTCCGAACACTAATAAAAGTGTATGCAATTTTTACTTGATGACGGTTTATATCCCAAGGGTCTTCCTTAAGTGTTTATTAAGTTTTCAGGAAGAATTCCAAATGGGTTATTGTATCTGACTTATTAAAAAGATAATTTAGTTTTATAACCAGCTATTTTCTAATCAAATAAACATTTCAACCAGTTTACTATGTAAAGAAGTTCTAGTTTAGAGCTTTGAGAAAGACTGAGATTTACCTGGAGTTAAACAATAACTCAATTAAACTAATTACATTAGACTTCTGGCCAAGATGGAGGCGTAGGTGGACACACTGTGCCTCCTCTCACAACCAAAATTAAGGACAACAAATATTTAGAAACAAGAAAACAACCAGAACTTATAGAAAATTGAACTGTACGGAAGTCCAACAACCATTCATCCAGACCGGTAAGAGGGGCGGAGTCACGGCAGGAGAAAGTGGAGGTGCAGACCTGGAACGCAAGCAGCAGCGGCGTGCAGTTCCCAGGTGCACAAGCGGCAGCTGGCGGTCCCCGGACCCACAGGCAGCAGCTGGCACACCCCGGGCACAGGGGGGCAACTGTGCAGAACCAGTGAGGCCACACAAGGTGGCTGGCTGACCAGGTGGTCCCACATTCGTGCGCGCAGACGGTCTAGGCAGAAGGGAAGTGGCGGAAGGGACTGAATCCAGGAGAGAGAGGAGCAGGCGCCATTGTTCCCTCTCAGACCCAGCCCCCACCTATAGCATCACAACCCAGCACTGGGCTGCCCCTCACTGTGGAGCGCCAGAGGCTCCACTTCTCACTACATAACAGCACTCACGCGTGCGCAGATAATCCAAGTGAAGGGGAAGCGGCAGAAAGGGCCAGAGTCCAGGAGAGAGCGGAACAGGCGCCATTGTTACCTCTCGGACCCCGCCCCCACCTGTAGCGTCACAACCTGGCGACTGGGCTGCCCCGCCCTAAGGCCCCACCCCTCACAACGTAATAGCCGCGACCAGACTAAAAACAAACCAAAACAAAAAAACCCCACCGAAAAATGGCTCAAACCGGAAAACAAATAAAAGCTCCAGAGCCAATTCCTCTAAGCAGTGAAAAGATAGCCAACCTATCAGATGCACAGTTCAAAGCACTGGTCATCAAAATGCTCACAGAATTGGTTGATTTTGCTCACAAACTAGATGAAAAAAATGCAGGCTACAATACGTGAAATGAAGGAAGATGCATGGGGAACCGATAGAGATGGAAGGAAAACTGGGACTCAAATCAGTGGAGTGGACCAGAAGGAAGAAACTAACAACCAAACAGAAAACGAGGAAGAAACAAGAATTCAAAAAAATGAGGAGAGGCTTAGGAACCTCCGGGACATCGTTAAATGTCCCAACATCCGAATTATAGGGGTCCCAGAAGGGGAAGAAGAGCAACAAATGGAAAACTTATTTGAACAAATAATCAAGGAGAACTTCCCTCTTCTGGCAAAGGAAACAGACTATCAGGACGTCCAGGAAGCTCAGAGAGTCCCAAAGAAGTTAGACCCAAGGAGGAACACACCAAGGCACATTGTAATTACATTAGCCAAGATTAAAATGAAGCAGAGAATTCTAGAAGCAGCAAGGGATGAGGGGACAGTCACCTACAAAGGAATTCCCATCAGACTGTCAGCTGATTTCTCAAAAGAGACCTTACAGGCAAGAAGGGGCTGGAAAGAAATATTTGAAGTCTTGAAAAGCAGAGACCTACATCCAAAATTGCTCTATCCAGCAAAGCTGTCATTTAGAATGGATGGACAGATAAAGTGCTTCTCAGATAAGGTCAAGTTGAAGGAGTTCATCATCACCAAGCCCTTATTATATGAAATGTTAAAGGGACTTATCTAAGAAAAAGAAGATAAAAATATGACAGTGAAAAGACAGCAAACTCACAGCTATTAAGAACCACACCTAAAACAAAAGCAAACTAAGCAAACAGCTAGAACAGGAACAGAACCACAGAAATGGAGATCATATGGAGGGTTAGCAACAGGGGCGTGGGAGGAGGAGAGAGGGGGAAAAGGTACAGAGAATGAGTAGCATAGATAGTGGGTAGAAAATAGACGGGGGAGGGCAAGAATAGTATGGGAAATGTAGAAGCTAAAGAACTTATGACACATGGACATGAACTAAAGGGGGGAATGTGGGTGGGAGAGGGTGTGTAGGGTGGAGGGGAATGATGGGGGAGAAATGGGACAACTGTAATAGCATAATCAATAAAATATATTAAAAAAAAAGAAAAAAATAAACTAATTACATTAAACTATTACACTTTCCCTTCATTGCTGGTAGCTATAGTCATGCCAATGCTTAACTTCTATATCAAGGGAAGATAAGTTATTATTAAGTTATTGAAAATTATTAACTCCCAAGTGTCTTTATGTCACTCTGGACTCAATTCTGAGAAAAAGGTTTTAAAAATCCAGTTCTAAATGAGGAAACACAAGATTAAATTAACTTGCCACTGTCCTATAAATAATGAAATCTAGATTTGAACAGAGGTCTGACTAAAAATTTCAAATTACAGTTCCTTCTTCCACTCCATCACGATTCTGCCACTTTTAAGAATTCAATCATAGTACTTAAGGGATGTCAGCTATTAACATCAAATCATTATTAATAGAAAGAAAACTTGAAGGGCTTATTTATTCACTCTTTTGGATCCTTAACATGAGCAAGTCAAATTCAAGTCAGTTTTAGTCAAATGGCATTTAAAGAAGTCTTTTATCCCCTAAAGAGTTTTTAAGTGTTCACACCTAGTACTGAAGAGTTCCACTGCGTATGTTTAAAGTATGTACATGAGTATACAGGGGCTTTACACAGCATGCCTTTGCACTGTTGTCAAAATGAAATGTGTCTTGGTATGGACTGAACTGTGTTCTCCTAAAAAGACAGGCTGAAGCCGTAATCCCCGGTACCTGAAAATGTTACGTATTTGGAGACAGGCTACTTCACTAAGGTAATCAAGTTAAACTGAGATAATTTAGGCTATCCTTACATAAAGGGAAAATTTGGAGACAGACCTGCACACAGGGAGAATGCCCTGTGAAGACTGGAGTTCTGCTGCCACAAGCCCAGGTGCTCCAAGAAGCAAGGAAAGAAACCTGTAACAGACCCTTCTTCCCTCACAGTTCCTTCCCTTGTAAGGAACCAACCCTGCCAACACCTTGATTTCCTCGGTAACTGTGACACAAGCAATTTCTCTTTCATCTGCCCAGTTTGTGGTACTTTGTTATAGCAGCCCCAGCAAACTAACACCTGTCTGCTTTTCAAAGTAATGTAAACTTTAAAACTTTAAATTTTAATGGACTAAACATTTCAACTAAAAGGCAGAGACTGGGATTAAAAAAGCAACTATATGATCTTTATAAGAAACTTGCTTTAAATAAAAAAGACACAGGTATTTTAGAAGATGCACCATGCTAACAATAAGTAAAAGAAGGCTAGTGCTGGCTATTTTTAATATCAGATAAAGTAGACTTCAAGCCAAAAAACAGTACCAGAAATATGTGGGCGTATACCAATAAAAAATGTGCATGTGCCTAACAACAAAGCTTTGAAATACAAGAGGCACACACTGACAGCATTAAAGAAAAAGACAATCTAAAATAGTAAGTTGGAGATTTTAATACTCCTCTCAGTATATGATAGAACTGGGCACAGGGAAAATACATCAGTATAATCGATACACCTGGACAAAAGAAAAAAAAATCAACAATGACTTAAAAGATCTGAAAAATACCATCAACCACCTTGACCTAACTGATATTTATAATGCAGAATACATTTTCCTTTCAACTGCAACATGGTATGTTCACCAGACAGACCATATGCTGGGCCCTAAGACAAATCTTAATAAATTTTAAAGGAATGAATGTATACAGAGTACATTTTCTCATAATAAAAGAGCTAGAAATTAATAAGTAATCAAGGAAACTCCAAATATTTGAAACAAAATACACTTTGAAATAATCCATAAGTTGATGAAGGAATCAATATATTAAAAAGTATTTTTAATTGAGTTGTACTGCAAATATAACATTGTCAAATTTTGTGGAATGCAGATAAAGCAATGCTTAAGAGTAAAATTTATTACTTCTGTGAATAAATGGAAAGAAGGTCTAAAAACCAATTGTGTACCACCACACACCCTACTGCCTCTCACTGGTTAGGATGGCAACCATTAAAAAAAAAGAGAGAGAAAATAACAAATGTTAGCAAGGATGTGGAGAAATGAAACTCTGTGCACTGTTAATGGGAATGTAAGTGTAAGAAACTAGAGAACAGTAGGCTGGTTCCTTACAAAATTAAAAATAGAACTGCCACAATCCAGCAATTCTACTTCTGGGTATATGTACCAAAGGACTGAAAGTACGCACATGAACATCTGTTTGTACACAAATGTTCATAGGAGCATTACTCACAATAGCCACTGACAGATAAATGGATAAACAAAAATGTGGTATATACCATACAATGGAATATTATTTAGCTTTAAAAAGTAAATTCTGATATGCACTGTGATATGAATCTTGAAAACATTATGATGAGTAAAACAAGCCGGTCATGAAAACACAAATATTGTCTGATTCCAGTTATATGACACCTCTAGGGGAATCAAATTCAAAGGGACAGAAAGTGAAAGGGTGGCTGCCACGGACTGGGGGGAAAGGGACATGATTACTGTTTAATGGGAACAGTACAGTTATGCAAGATGAAAAAAATTCTGGAGATGGATGGCGGTGATAGTTGCCTAACAAAGTGAATGTACTTTATGCCACTGAACTGTACACTTAAAAATGGTTCAGGTGGTAAAATTTTAACGTGTATTTCACTACAATTAAAAAATAAACGTCCCAGCTGGGTAGGTCAGTTGGTTGGAGCATTGCCCCATATACCAAAAAAGTTGTGGGTTTGATCTCTGGTTAGGATGCGTACAGGAGGCAACCAATTGATGTTTCTCTCTCTTTCTTAATCAGCATATCCTTGGGTGAGGATTTAAAAAAAAAAAAAAAAGTCAGTGGTCCAATCCACCTCCTGTTTTTACAAATAAAGTTTTACTGGAACAACAATAACAACACCACCAAGTCAGTGGCCTACTTTTAAGAAACTAGGAAAAACAGCAGAGAAACCCAAAATAAATACAACAAAAACTTTTTCTCTCAAGAAATAAGCAAAATTGATAATTGATAAACCTTTAGGTAAACTAATCAAGGAAAAAAAGAAGGGGTAAAAATGGGGCTGGGGATCAGCAGAAGGAAAACCTGAGAGATACAGAAGGACCAGGATGGTAGACTGTTCTAAAAACAAAAAATGTTCTACAAAGGTGTAGAACATTTCAAGGAGGAGTGGTTGACAGGGTCAAATGCTACTGAAAGGTCATATAAAATACAGACCAAAGCCTATTTAATTTAGCCACAGGAATCACTGATGACTTTGTAATAGCACATAAGAAAAGGGTAACAGAGTTACATGTTAGATTGCAATAGACAAAGGTAAAGAATATACAGAAATGAGGAAGTGAAAATTTTGAGTATAGACGATTTAGTCTCAAGAAGTTTGGTTCTAAAGACAGAGCAAAGGGTTAGCTGGAGAGAAATAAGGGCTCAATAGAGTATACTGGTGTTTTTATAAAATGGGGGGATACTAGACGATTTTCCCCAACCCCAGATTTTTTTAAATTGTGGTAAAATAAATATACAGAGAATGTTTTGATTGTTGCTGAAAAAAAAATTCAGAGAAGGAAGGAAAGTCAAACCACAAGAACAGGTGATAACAGGTAACCTAACTTCTCTGGGTAGGTAGAAAGGACTAGATTCAGTGCACGGGTGACAGAACCAGCCTTAACAGGAGATGCAGTGATAGGAAAAAGAGGAAAGGACAGATGGAGTTACAGTGGGGTTTACAGATGGGTGGTAAGAAGCGACACGAGTTCTTGTCTGATAGTTTCGGCTTTTCTCTTTGAAGTTATAGGTAGAGGTAGACTGTTGAAGAGAGAGTAGACACAGGAGAATTTTGAGGAAAACGAAACACGAGAAGTATGTGTGGAGAACATAAAAAGAATGGCTAGGAGCCACTGAAGAACCAACTGAAATTGAAGACCACAAATTTGTAGTAGCAATAATCTATGGTGTTTTTGAGTTCTATCTCAATAAACTGTCATAAAAATCAGTGGCTTTGAATCAGTTTCTAAGAAATTATAATAACTGTTAGTTAATAGTTAGTACTTAGACCTGGCCAAGTAGCTCAATTGATTAGGGCATCATCTCGATACACCAAGGTCGTAGGCTTGATCCCCAATCAGAGCACATACAGGAATCAAACAACGGATGCATAGATGAGTGGGACAACAAATACATTTCTCTCTCTTTAAAAAATGTCAATAAAATAAATAGTATTTAATATGTACCAGGAATTTTTTTCAAAAACACCTTTTTATATACTAATTTAATTTTCATACAACCTTTTGAGATAGTGTCACTTGGTATCCTTATTTTAGCAATAAGGAAAATGGAGTGCAAAGAAGTTAAGGAAGTAACCCAAGGCTGCACAATTAATAAGTATGAGTCAAGATCTGAACTCAGATGATATGCTCAGCTATACTACCTCTCAAAGTAAAGCTAAGTAAACCTGGTTCAAGCAAATAGGGGAAAAAATGGTACCAGGTGGGCCAAAAAGCCAGAGAGAGGCAATGATTCCTGTAGAGAGAGGTAATTCTCATAAAAAAAGTATGGCTTGTACAGTTTTACGTTGTACGCAAAAGGTACCAAAGATAAAAGAAACTATCCTCATGCAGTAATGGAAAGCCACAAAAAGGGAAATGAGCAGCGTTGAAAAATCCAAAGCAGAAAAGAAGAAAAGCAGAGAGCGAAGGAAAAAGTAAAACCCAGAGAGTCATCCTGTAGAAATGAGAAAAAGGTAGAAGTGGATGGCAACACATACACAACCAGTAAACACCAGTAACAGAGGAAAATGAAATCAAGCAAAGTAAGTATGCCTGAGCCTCTGAAAACCCTTTCATTTTCTTTGTTTGGACCAAAAAATTTCCTAATTTTATCAAAGAGCACAAATAAAATATTTAATAGAAGGTAGTATTAGATATGCTTACTTAGTAAGAGTAGACTAGGACTAAATACTTAGCAGGTTAATAACTGAGTTAAAGAGGAAATGACTTTACAAAGGAATCATCTAAAGTTGCTTCAGAAGCTGGAAGGTAGCAGTTCCACAAAATCCTCATTCCAGAGATTCACGATCTTGGTTATATGCTATCCTGAGATGTTTGCAGCTACGCTGAATACATCAAAAACTATCAAGCCTAAATAACAAATCACGCCAACATAAATACACAATTTAATACCTGTAGAAGGATAGCATGTAGAATATTAAAGCTGCAAACTAATTGGGTATCAAACATTTGTAATTTCAAGGTATTTTTAAAGCTATAAAGAAAATTATTAAAACAGAAGTGTATTTAATGTGGAGAAAAGATGTTCTCCAAGAAGAGTGAAGTAAGTTTCATCCACTGGTTTTCACTCTTTTCCTTTAGATTTTATTTATTTATCTTTAGAGGGGAAGGGAAGGAGAGAGGGAGAGAAACATCAATGTGCGGTTGCCTCTTGTATGTCCCCTGCTGGGAACTGGCCTGGCAACCCAGGCATGTGCCCTGACTGGGAATCGAACCGCGATTCTTCGGTTCGCAGGCCCGCGCTCAATCCACTGAGCTACACCAGCCAGGGCTGGTTTTCACTCTTAAAAGGCAGAATCATCACTGTGAAATATGACAATGATACAAGTCAGTGATTTATTCCAGGATCAGTTATGTAAAAATGTGCTGGCTAAGGTCACCCTTGGCACTAATAATAACGTTAGTGAAGAAATTAATGTAATACTCAATGTGCCCTTTAAGCAGGAATGCAATATAAATCTAACATATCTTTATATTTTTAAAGGCACACACACAATCATTATTTTAGATCCTGTAAGAATCTAGAGATTTCCAGTTCACTGCCTAAAATGGGGAGAAGTATTTCTAATATAAAGAACAAAGAAAACCAGTATCACCCCAATAAATTTAATAATAAAAAAAGAATAAAGAAAAACTAGTGTAGCTTTTGGCTTAACAGGAGATAAATTTCAAGTGATCATTCTGAGGTACATGAAAAACTATCTGTTTTAGTCATGAATGCGGTGGTATTTAAAGTAAAACCAGCCCTTAACGCTTATATAAAGAAAATGCTCAAGAGCAGTCTACAAAATCCCAGCAAAGGACAGGGTATGTGTATGTGTCCCACATACACGCACAATATATGTAACGTAAAATTCATTACAATAGTTTAAAATTATAACTGGACAGAACATAATTAATTAGGAAACTCCTAACTAATAAAGGAAACCCCTTTATAATAGTCTTTGATGCTCGACCATTTCCAGTGATAAAACATTTTTATCCTTTTTAGGCCAGGAAGATTTACTAAAAGTTTAAAAGACCACTATAAACATAAAGGATTTAGCATGCTACTGGTTTTTATACAACTGTCAATAATGTTTTATAATAAAAACATTTTTAATCACTCTAACATTTTACTATGAAAAATTTTAGATACAGCAAATTTAAAGAATTTTACAAGTTAATGCCTAAATGGCCAAACCTAGATTCTACCAATAACATTCCACTATACTTGTTTCATCACATATTTATCCATCCATCAATCCATCTTGATTTTTGACATTCTTACTTTTTAAATGCCCATTAAAATGTTACATAATGCAGTTTCTGAAACAAGGTCTGACAGAGTCAGGACAAGCCTGTGGGGCTCTTGGCAGGCTATCTTCAGTGTGGCTATAGGACAAAAATGAGTCATGTAGTTTAACTCATGGTGAATGAAAATACACTCACTTTTATGATGTGTTATATTTAGTTGTCAGCTGTAGCAAAGTAGTGAAGCGCTAACTCTGAAGACCAACAGACCTGAGTTTGAAACCTAGATATTGAGCATGCTCTTACTTGCTAAGTAAGATACTAGCAGCAATACCAATAGGTTAATGTGAGATTTAAATGAGATGATGTATAAAAATGTTTAACATGGTCCTGGCTTTTTCAAAGGGCTCAACAAAAGTTAGTAATCATCATCATCACCATATTTAGCCCATTCAACCTAGCACAAAGGGTCCAGCTGCTCTGTAGTTATACACACCTACTCTCCTGTTGGTGGCCTTTTTTTCATCATCTATGTGCTCTAATAATCTTAAGTAGTTTATTTTAACTAAGATTAAAGACAATGAGGGTGAATGGGTCCAAAGCACAAGCCCTCTCCATTTTCCCACTGGATTTCCTAAAGGAAATAGATGTCCTTTCTCTCACCAAAAGCAGCGGTAGTGTATATACATTAAAACAGACATCTTTTGCTTTTCAGCACCGGGTCAAAGACAGCTGATAAACTCCCTAATTGTGCTGTCTACTTTTAGACAACCACTGCTCCCTCTTAAACTCTCATTTGAAGACATAAATATAATTTCTATCAAATTTTGCCCAATACAAACAAAATGTGCTATCTTCATTGATCACATGTCCAAGTACCTTTTATACCTGCAGATAGCATATGTATGTCAGTTTTGTGTGGTATAAACAACACAGATTCATAAAACTTCTACCAACCACATATCTCTTTAAAGACATGATTTTCAAGAAAAAATTCAGTCTACTCTACTCACCTCTACAGATTAGTTTTAGTGCTTTTTCTTTGCCAGAGGAATCAGAATCTAACTGCAAATTTTAAAGTATTGCTCTTATAATGCTTCAAGTAAGGAGCATATTTTGTCCAGTGCTAATCTTTCTGCAGTTAAGCTATATGAGAATATGTTAGCTTTTAAAAGGTAAGGCAAAGGTAAAGAATACTTCATTTTACAAACTAATTTGGGTGAGACCTCTTTATGTATACTTTTACAACAGTTTTGAACTGTTGACTTTTGAACCATGTATTTTGCATATTAAAAAATAAAACCCTAAAATAAAAAATGTAACCAGTGAACCGTATCAAATTGGCAGCATAACCAAACAGAGAAAAGTATTTTCAAGTGACTTCTGAACACAGTAAATGATCTGATTATACATACTTGTAGTAATTCTAAGGTCGAAAATGCAAAAAAAAAAAAAAATCTTAAACTTTACTTAGAAGTTTATTGGTATAATAATATTGGTTATGGTAATTTTGAAATTATTTTATGTATACATAGTAGGATAAAGCAAGTGTGTTGATTTTATTAAGCACCAAGATTTTCATCTAAGACAAAAAGAGACAACTGTAGAATCATATAAGTTAAGGAAAAGTCTGCAATGTTAAATTTGAATTGGATACATCACTATGAATTTATGATTATGCAAGTGAGTAAAACATCAATTTTAGTTCTTTCCCCTGAAAGGATCTAAAAGCAATGACACTCCAGTAGCAATGAATATGCCAAACACCCAGATCTGGGTTTCTATACACCATTTCTCAGTAAAAAGAACCAAGACTCCTTAGATAAACAGCCCATTCCAGGTCTAGAACAAAGGAATGAACAAGGCACGCCTGGGATACTTTGTGTCAAAAAGCATTCTAAGGGTAATGGCAAGGACAAGGAGCCAGCTTGAAAGGAGTCCTACTGTCCACACTTGGCATAATTTGATCACCAAAAAGAAAAATGACTGTAATGGCTACAAAAATTAATTAATTAATTAAATCATGAGCCTATCATGGTATCTCATAAAAAAGAGGGAAAAAAATCTCACTTGCCACCATTGGGGGTGACTGTTTCCCCAGCTCTTTATTTTGAAACTTGATAATGAAAGAAGAAATCAAACATTTGCTCTGTATTTCTAGGAGGAATTATAATTCACCCCAGGTTAATGAAGAAACAAACTGTTTCTTACAGAAAACCTCCGGTAAAATAACTGGTATAGAGTCATTAACGGGTACTAAAATCACCAAGCAAAAAAGGTAGTCAGAAACAGGCTATCTCCTTGGTGTTAAAGTACTACATCACATGCAAATCACAAACTGGCAAACAATACCTTTGTAACACTGTATCTCTGTAGTCACCACTTTAAGCAAGTGGTCACATTTAGCATAATTGATAGTGTGGCAAGCCGATATTATGTATTTCCTCTATGATGAAATACAAATACATAGCATCACCTATTAAATATTGTTGCCAAAGAAAGTTTAACTTCAAGTGAATCAAATCAAGCTTTTCTTTAGACCTAATTTCCAGCAACAGGAAATTCAGGGGGATAGTCATAAATTAAATGATACTATGAGGAAACAGACAAATTCAGAATGTGGGAACATTCTGTAAGACAATTAATTCGGTAAATTGTCAGAAAAAAAGGAGATGGGTATTATTCTTTTTAAAAAGGTAATAATCACCAAACACAGTGCATGAATCTTGACTGAATACAGTTGGGGGGGGGGGAGGTTCCCAAAGAGAGTCTGGAATACTAAGAGAAATTTACATATGTTGATCATTGGGACTGGTAAGAGAATGTGCTTATTTTCAGTAAATACATGCTGAAATATTTGCGTGTCATGATGTTTGCAACTTGCTCTCAAATGGTAGCGCACACAGACACATACAGAATGGGAGAAGGTGGGGAACAAGATGGCAAACTATTAATCATTGAATCTAGGTAGTGGAATATTTGTTGTATTGTTTTCTCAACTCCCAAAGGACTGAAATTTTTCATAATCAAGTTTAAAATAAAGTGTGCCTGTACTGCGAGGTACAGGAGAAAATACCCATATAATAGAATAATATCTGAGCACAAATCTCACCTCTATTACTTAACTGTGTGGCCTAAGGAAGGTTACTTAGTATCACTTAAGTTTGCGTCTCATCTATAACACTCAAGTTATAATTTAAATCGATAGGTTGTTCTGAGAGTTAAGTAAGATCACATATGCAAATGCCTAGCAGCCTCGCATAAAATACGTAAATCTGGTTTTCATAATTAACGAGTGCAATCATCCTAAAGTACAACACTACAGGAAAACATTCCTTTCATTATTTTCACATTCCACGATAAAAAACTACAGTAGGTAAAATTAAATACCCATTGGCAGTCACGTGAAGGGAGGAAATGAGGATTTACATAATACATTTTTAAATCCAATCGTTGCAACTGAAACCCTAGACAACCATAGCAAAAACCAAAACAGTCTCTACCTATCCAAACTATGTGCCATCAAACTGTGAAGTTTGCTTCTGGTAATAGCCTATATCCGAATAAAACAGTAACAGAATAACTGGAAGTTAGAGGATTTTCTCCCTGAGCGCAACCGATCTACTACTCAATTACCTACATATTGAAAAAAAAATTAATGTTTGCCTTCGTTTTTGTAAGTTCCAAAGAGGTACACATTATTGGGCTTTATTCTAAATTCCGGTTAAGACTCATGTAACTCGCAAGGACGTAATTTCCTCCCATCGGTTCTAACGCACTTATTTATTTCACTCAGGTAACCCCTTTTTCTGGTTAGGCCGGCAGAGAACGGCCAGATGCTGAGTGATCCTCAGGTAGAGACGAGAAGGAGGTGATCGCATCTCTCCCTTTTTTGAGAAGTGCCGTCCCCTGCCCTCCCAGCCCCAGAGGCAGGGCAGCAGGGGACCGGAGGCGGAGGGCGGCCAGGTCCGGGCGCCCCGGCCCGCCCAGGTGAGAGGAGGGAACACCTCAGCCTCCCCGGCTTAGGGTGTGGGCAAATGGGCGTGCAGGCGGCGTGCGGCGCCCCGGAAGACCGGGTAATTTCTCCTCAGCTGCGGGGCCCATGGCCAGCCTCCTCCCCGAAGGATTAGATGCCATTGAGGGGACTCTGTGGGGTGTCTCCTGAGGCAGATGGGGTGAGCAGACCGGGCTCTCCTTCCGTCCAGCGCCCCGATGGGGGGCGCGCAGTGCCCGCCCCTGCGCAGTAGCACCCCAGGACGCAGGCGCCCCCCCTCGGGCCCCCCCCCCCCCCACATTACCTGCTGGCGGCGGCGCGAGGTACCGGAGGCCTGGCACTGCTCCTCCTCCCCGCCAGGCTGAGGCTGCGAGGTGGCGGCGGCGGCGGCGACAGCCCGGGGGGAGGGGGCGGAGCGCGCAGCTCGCGGCCTCTCTCCTCCCCCGGGAGGCTGGAGGGACCCTATCTCGGGCCGCCGCGCCTAGGCCCGTGAACAGCCCGCGGCTGGGGCATGGCGGCACACAGCGGCAACGTGCCCGCGGGGCGGGAGAGTGCGAAGCAGCCGGAGGAAAGCGCCCGCGGCGCTTGGAGGAGCCCGAGGGGAGGAGCGAGGGGACGGCCGTTGGGGGCGGTTGGCCGAAGGCAGGCGGCGGTTTAGAGAGCGCGGCGACGGCTCGCGTTTTCCTGGCTGGGGGGGGAAGGGGAAGGGGAGTGAGGGGAGGGGAGGGGGAGGTTGGGAGGGAGCCGCCGCCGCGCGCGTGCGGGACGGCGCCGCCGCCGTTGCCGCTCCGCTCACTCCAGCCTGTTTGGGGGCACTTTGTTTGTGTCCCACAATGCTCTACGCAGGCAGCCCGGCTGGAAAGGGGAGGGGAAGGGGCGGGGCTGGGCAAGCTCGGGGGCGGGGCTAGGCGGGAGTGGGCGGGAACCCACAATTTTGGCGCAAGCGCAGGAGGAGAGGCTCGTGGTCGACCGGACTTGAACTGTGGGCGACTCATTCTGCTTACACTTTGGGGTTTAGGCACTGTGTGTGCACCTTTGCGTACGCACACACGCGTAGATTTATAGTATATGCTGCAAAAGCTCTGCCCAGTTTGTCTTTCCTCTAGTTTTTCCTTCAGCCCGCTTTCTGCTTGTACGACAGAAGCATTTCTGGGCATGGCTCACGCTTGCAATTTCTCCCCTTTGAACTAAAAACGAAAGAAACTCTGTTTTCTCAAGTGGCTTCTGTAGCGGGGCTGAAACCGGAACACCCTAGACCATTTGGGTGAGCTGGTAATCCGCCCATACTTCACACTTAGAAACTGGCCTGCCAAGAGGTGACCCCCAGAGAGGTGAGGGTTCCACTTTGCAGACAGCCGACCGCGGCCGGGTTCTCCGATTCCATACCGCCTTTTGCATCTCTTGGCACCCTTTCAGTGCCCTGAGATTGCTCTAGCATTTCCCTGGGTGTCCTGGCAAAATGTGCTGTTCTGAAATGACTGGAGAATCGAGTCCCAAGTCTGTCTCTTCCCCCAACACAGGACACTTAGAGCTGCTGCAAAACCCACGCCTATTCTTTCTACGACCTTTAATCTCACTTTTTATTACACAATCACTTCCCGGGCCTTTCCACGGTGGGAATGTGCGGGGCACCCCGAAGTGGCGGGTACTGCCTGGGGGAGGTTTCAGAGTTCTAGGTCAATGGCAAAATCATGTAGAGTTAAAACTCCCAGAACCCTAAGTCTTGAATTCCCCAGGCCTGAGAGGCTCGCGCGCTCAACATCAAGATCAGATGATAAAGAGGGCCCTCACAGCAATAGGCGGAAGCGCCCCTCAGTTGAACTCCACCTGCCGGGTGCCTGGAGGTGGAGTGGGGTTCTGGCTCTGGAGGCCCAGAGTGCCTTGGGCGCTCTGTATTTGCATACTTTATTTTCCCACGCCTCCAGCTTTTAAACAGAAAGACACCTCTTCAAAGTGGTTTGTGCAAGGTGAGCTGACTTCCACTTGGAAGAAAAGTGGATTTTTTGGGCTAACGTCTTACATTAATCCTCTCCCTGAGACCCAAATAGCCAAGCACCCTAGCACCCTAATTCTAACAATTGAAATCACTTTCGAAATAAAGGTACTGAAAACGTCTATTTTATAGGCCGCTGCAGTTTCTAACACATTTTCAAATGTATATCATATTTAATTCTCACAGCAACTGTAATTCATAGGTTTTACTGTTTTTCCCATCATCATGTTTATTTTTCCCATTTCAGAGTTTAGGAAAACCAGAAAGATGTGAATCGGCCCAGAAAGTTTTGTCCTGAGATTTGAAGAAGTGGAACAACAACAAAAAAACGGCAGAATGTTTACCCTAGGAGAGCAAGGCTCAGGAGGGAGGAGGAGCTTGAAGCCCTGAAGGGGGAGTGTTAGAGTGCATGCACAGGGTAAAACTGGGGAGGAATCAGAGTGAGAACAAAGTAGTGTCAAAGAACAAAAATTTGATTAACATCTGGTTATGAGTGGATTCAACATTGATTCATTAGAACAATAGCAAGACACGCACTTCCCAATACCACTCTTGCCTAGTTCTTCCCTTTGATGTCCTCATGTCATCCCCTTTAACCATTCTATGGCTCAAAGTTAGAGATTTGCCTCCTTCCCTACCTTGAATATTCCAATTCAGTATACACGCAGTGGTAGGGACTTCTCCCCTGTCTGCTGATAGTTGTCAGTTAATAAAAGAAATAAACTAAAAAAAGAAAAAGAAAAGAATAAAACTTCAGTCAAGTAAATCTGAGGATCTAACTGGCTTTATGGAGCATCCCATCTAGCAAGTTTTCCAAACAATACAGAAAGCTTTCACAGGCAGAAATAGGGAAGAGCAAGGAAGTTATTAGCAAAACAAAAGGAAGGATTGTCTCGGGCAAAGTTACCTTTCCTTAGGTGAAGGCAGGAGGTTTCATCAGGCAGATTGCCTCACCTTCCTCTGGGGGATGGAATGGGCCCAGATGACAGACAGACTGCATTCCTGGAAAAGGTTGAAACTGCATTTGGGTCAGGTATGAAATCTGGGTGTGAGGTCATGGAATTTAGCCCAAGTGGCTCCATTTTGGGCCTGTGGTTTTCTGTTTAACAGTGGTCAAGCTAATCCTGTCTATCTCGCCCAGGGCATTTAATTGGACAGTCAATAAAATACCATTAGGCAATGGACTGAGGTGGCATCTCCCTTCCTGACAAGACTAACAGCGCTGACACACACAAAAAATAGCTTTCCTTAGATAATTCTCTTGTCTCCTCACCCTTTCCTCCCTTTTGTGCTTTTCTATTTTTCATGTTACATTTTCAACTTTTATCATCCTCTTACCTGCCCCCACTCCCTATCCCAGGTGTGGAGAATCAATTAACCAAGATGTGGTTGGGCCCTTAGGACACAGTGCTAGATTCTTGGAGCTGATGTGGGAGAAAAAAAAAATACCAAGATTAACTAGGTAGCAGCTCTCTTCTCTGTTTTGGCTTTGGGCAGGGTCAGTCTCTGTGGCTTCTGCAGCCTCCCATCTTTTTCCTCCTGGACTAGTAGAGACTTGCCTTTGGGTAAGTGGAACACAGGCACATTTCTCTGGCGATAAATTAAATAATGTTGCTGCGAGGATTTTATGAAACTGAATCCTGCACACAGGTCAAACAAACAAACATATACAGTATTAGAACCTTTAATTACTAACCTGGTGTGGATGATTCTAAGGAATTCAGATTTCAGGCAAATACATTTTTTATTTCAGCCATGAACATTTGGGGGACCAAAGTCTGGCAAAAAAAAAAAAATTATAAAGTCACTGTCTTGTGATAGACTATTAGAGCTGAATGAATAGGAACTTTGTTATTTAGTTCACAACATATTTTAGAGCATGAATGCTTTCTGCTCAACAGAAAGATCTCTATCTAGTCTGCCTCGAAGAATTCAATGGAGGAGAGCTCCTTACCGCACAGACCATCCCGCTCTCATTAGATCACCCCAACTCTATTAAAAACTTAATCCTGCCCCCCCATGGAAGCTGCACCTCTTCTAGTTTCCCATGTCATCATCCACTCAGTCGAGCAAGGCAGCTTTGCTACTGCATTCTATCACATCTCAGTTCCAATCCATCAACAAATCCCACCAAATTTGTCCATTTCTGCTGCCACCATCCTAATCTAAAACACAAATGGCTCCTGCCTGGAGAACTGAAATGTCACTTCTCTAGTTTCCCAGATATACTTTCCCTTCCCTGTACCTGGTAGCCAGAATTATAATGCATGGTCATAGTGGGACAGGCTAGCCAGCCAGGACAGGTGGAACGGGGAAACAGACAGGCAGACAGGTAAACAAGCAGTAAATCTAGTAAATTCTATTTTCCCTAAACCAAGGACACTTCAGAGTAAATAGTTTCCACTTCTCCTCCCCAACTAGAGGGTAAATGGCTTAAATCCTGTGACTCAGGGAGATAGATAGCATTAATCCGAAGAATGCCCTTTGCTAACCATACCCAAGGATAGAAGAAGTAAGGGAATAAATCTCATTTTGGCATATCAGCATAAAGCTGATGAATATTCTATTGAGATCCTCCCAAAGATCTCCCCTACACCCCCAGCCTTTAAAACCCCTCCAAACAAAGGTCCCAGAGCAAGTGCTCCCTCCAGCAGCAGGCACCCCTTTCTCTTACCCCTCTCCCTCTTCTTCCCCCACAGGCTCGCATCACCTAACCCTAAGGGTCCCCACAAGACTTGCAACCAGGGCAGCAATGGGCCATGGCAGTCTTGCTGGACTCACCTCTTGAACCTGTCTCCAAAGCCCCCTTTTCTCTGAGTTCCCAGTGAGCTAAAGCAGTGCCGCCTTGGCTCACTTTTTTTTATAGCATTTCCGGAGAGCCAAGGCAGTCCCGTTTGGCTCTCCTGCTGTTTCCATTATTCCAAGCCCTTCCCTGCTTCACTGTCCCCAGCTTTAATAAATGTACTTTCAAAAATCACCTGGGCTTGTTGTGTTGTGAAATCTTCCCTACATGAAGTGATCTAGAGCCCACACACTACCGGCTGGCCCTAGGCAATCCAGCTCAAGGCCGGGACCCTTTTCCAGTAACAATAATATCTATCACCTGACAATGGCTTCCTATTGTTCTTCGGGTAAAGTCCCAGACCTTTAGCAGAGGTCTCACAACACTGCACAAACTGGGTCCTTTCCATATCTTCAATTTCATCTCTCATTCTACTCTTTCAAAGAACAAGCCCACCACAGAATTTTTTTTTTTCACATCTAAAATGCCACTCTTGCCCTGGTTGGTGTGGGTCAGTGGGTTCAGCACCTGACTGCAAAGAAAAGGGTCGCTGGTTTGATTCTCAGTCAGGGCACATGCCTGGGCTGTGGGCCAGGTTCCCTGGTGCAGGGTGTGTGAGAGGCAACCACACATTGATGATTATCTCCCTCTCTTTCTACCTCCCTTCCCTTCTATCTAAAAATAAAATCGTTTAAAAAAATGCCACTCTTGCCCTGGCTGGTGTATCTCAGTGGATTGAGGACTGGCCTGGAACCAAATGGTCACTGGTTCGATTCCCAGTTAGGGCACATGCCTGGGTTGTGGGTTTGGTTCCTGGACAGACAGGGTGTGTGCAAGAGGCAACCAATTGATGTTTTTCTCGCCAATGTTTCTCTCCCTCTCTTTCTCCTTCCCTTCCCCTCTCTCTAAAAATAAATAGTCTAAAAAAAAAATACTACTCTCTTCCCCTAATGCACATATTCCCTTTGTGAAGAAATAGTTCATTCCGTAGCTAATTCCTCTCAATTTTCAGTTCATATATATACAAATATATAAATATAATGAACTTTATTGATATATAATTCAAATACCATAGAATTCACCCATTTAAAAAAGTATACAATTCAATGGCTTTTAGTGTACTCACAGAATTGTGCAGCCTTCACACCAATAAATTTTTGAACACACTCATCATCCTGAAAAGAAACTCATACACATTAGCAGCCCCCTGACACCCCGAACTCCTCAGCCCTAGGCAGCCACTAATCTATTTACTTTTTCTGTAACTAGAGATCTGCCGATTCTGGACATGTCGTATGAATGGAATTCAGATCTCTTCTTGAGCACCACACATTCAAGGCCACGTTCCCCTGACTCCCCAGGTTACATTAGACCCAGCATATGTTCTGAGAGCTCCCTGCAGTGTTCTAACACTCTTCTAGTTACCAGTGTAATTCTAATGACTCTTTTGTCAGTCACCACTGTAATTGCAGAGCCTAGCATAGTGTCCAGCCCATAATAGATATTTGATGAATGTTTAATGGGTGAATGAGTCAATGACGAAATAAATGTAGGTGGAAGCCAATTTTATCAGCTTGTAGAATGGCAGTTTCCCAAGATCTGTGACTTCAGTGAAGAAGCTTGTGCTCCCACAACCTTACCCATTCCTGTGCAAGATGCTAGAATATCCAAGATTAAAGTCCCAGGCTTTTGGTTTTTGAAAACTCTAGGTTTTAAAGATACAGCTATTGAAATACAACTCATTTTCAGAAGGGGAATGGGTGGTTTATTTTATTTTATTTATTTATTTTAGAGAGAGAGAGGAAGGGGATGGGTGAGAAAGAGGGAGAGAGAGAAACCTTGATTTCTTTTCCCACTTATTTATGCATTCATTGGTTTATCCTTATATGTGCTCTGGCTGGGGATTGAACCTGCAACCTTGGCATGTTAGGACAATGCTCTAACGAACTTAGCTACTCAGCCAGGGCATGTATATATATATATATATAAATTAAATATTTATATATATAAATTAAAGGAAGAGTTCCGGCCAAGATGGAGGAGTAGGTAGACACACTATGCCTCCTCGCACAACCAAAAGAAGGACGACAACAAATTTGAAAACAAAAAACAACCAGAACTGTCAGAAACATTGAACTGTATGGAAGTCTGAACACCAAGTAGTTAAAGAAGAAACATTCATCCAGACCGGTAGGAGGGGTGGAGATGGCAGCCAGATGGAGAGGACTCGTGGCAAGGCGGTGGCTGGTGGGAAAGGTGGTGGCTGGAGGACTGGGCAATCCCACGTTTGCGTGCAGATAACTGGGAGGAACAACAGCTGAGAAGTGAGACAGACCACGCAACCCAGGGTTCTAGCGCAGGGAAATAAAGCCTCAAACCACTGATTGAAAACATCTGTGGGGGTTGAGGCAGCAGTGGGAGAAACTCCCAGCCTCACAGAAGAATTCCTTGGAGAGATCCTCAGGGTCCTAGCATGTACACAAACCCACCCACCTAGGAATCAGCACCAGCAGGGCCCAATTTGATTGTGGGTAGTGGGGGAAATGACTGAAATCCAGCAGAGAGCAGAGCAAACAGCACTGTTCTCTCTCAGATCCTTCCCCCACAGTGTCACAACATAATGGTGTGGGTTGCCCTGCCCTGGTGAGCACCTAAGGCTCTGCCCCTTACTACATAACAGGACCACTGAGACCAAAAACAAACAAACAAACAAACAAACAAACAAACAGAAAATGGCCCAAATGAAAGAACAGATCAAAGCTCCAGAAAAAATACAACTAAGCGATTAAGAGATAGCCAACCTATCACATGCACAGCTCAAAACACTGGTAATCAGGATGCTCACAGAATTGGTTGAATATGGTCATAAATTAGAGGAAAAAATGAAGGCTATGACAAGTGAAATAAAGGAAAATATACAGGAAACCAACAATGATGGGAAGGAAACCAAGACTCAAATGATCAGTTTGGAGTGGAAAGAATAAATATAATTTCAACCAGAACAGAATGAAGAAACAAGAATTCAAGAAAATGAGAAAAGGCATAGAAACCTCCAGGACATCTTTAAACGTTCCAACATCTGAATTATAGGGGTGCCAGAAGGAGAAGAAGAGGAGCAAGAAATTGAAAACTTACTTGAAAAAACAATGAAGGAGAACTTCCCTAATCTGGCAAAGGAAATAGACTTCCAGGAATCCAGGAAGCTCAGAGAGTCTCAAAGAAGTTGGGCCCAAGGAGGAACACACCGAGGCACATCATAATTACATTAGCCAAGATTAAAGATAAGAAGAGAATCTTTAACACAGCAAGAGAAAAGTAGTTACCTACAAAGGAGTTCCCATTAGACTCTGAGCTGATTTCTCAAAAGAAACCTTGCAGCTGAGAAGAGGTTGGAAAAAAGTATTCCAAGTCATGAAAGGCAAGGACCTACATCCAAGATTCCTCTATCCAGCAAAGCTATCATTTAGAATGGAAGGGCAGATAAAGTGCTTCCCAGATAAGGTCAAGTTAAAGGAGTTCATCATCACCCAGTCCTTATTATATGAAACGTTAAAGGGACTTGTCTAAGCAAAAGAAGATCAAAAATATGAACAGTAAAATTGAAACCGGAAAAGACACCGGAGTTCGGGCTGCCTGTCACTACCAAACCTAATAAGCAGAAACAGGGATTGAATCTTTATGGGTGTTTTATTCAGATGGCTGGCAATCTGAGATGGCGGGTTCATACTCTGACAGACCATCTTAAATTTCATTTTAAAATGGCCCTTTTTATAAGGAGAACAAAGTGTAGGTAAGGGGTTTGGAATTCAGGGAAAAGTTAATTGGATTCAGCATTCTTGCCCTGGGTGGTGGTCTTAAGCTGTGCCTCAGGCAGTGGTCTTTAGCTGTCTCTTGGGCAGGGGTCATTTTACCCTGGAGTACAAAGGCTCAGATATCATCTTGAATTTCTCACAGTCCTTCTGAGGAACAAAGGTGGAACTGCTTATAGTCTCCTGGAGTCAGGGTGGGTCATACCTTCAGTTCCTCGAACAAAAGCCTTTACGTGCATTGAGTACTAAGCTTATTAGCTATTACTTGAACTAAAATTTTCCAACTCTTAAGTCCCTTGTCAAAATGACAACAAACTCACAGCTATTAACAACCAAACCTAAAAAACAAAAACAAAAACATAAACAAACTAAGCAAACAACTAGGACAGGAACAGAATCACAGAAATGGAGACCACATGGAGGGTTAGCAGCAGGCGAGTGGGAAGGGAGGGGGAGAGTACAGAGAATAAGTAACATAAATGGTAGGTAGAAAATAGGGGGAGGTTAAGAACAGTATAGGAAACGTAGAAGCCAAAGAACTTATATGTATGACCCATGGACATGAACTAAAGGCAAGGAATGTAGGTGGGACGGGGTATGCAGGGCAAACGGGAATAAAGGGGGGAAATGGAACAACTGTATTAGCATAATCAATAAAATATATTTAAAAATATGAAAGGAAGAGGGCAGTGGTTTGATCTCAGTGATTCAATCTTTTCGCTTACACCTGCCCTCAGCCCCACCTCCCCACCAGCCATTGCACTACTTTTCTTCCCCTTTGTAGGATTCACAGCCAAACTTCTCAAAACTATTATGGTTCTTTATTTTTGCATCTTCTTTTCAATCCCTCTAAATTTGATTTTCCCTTCACTCTACCAAAATGTATCTCCTTAAAGCCATCAAGTATTTCTATGTTGCTGATCCAAAGAACATTTTTTACCCTCATCCTACTGGATTTTTGAGCAGCATTTGGTCTTAGTGAGCGCTCCCTGCAACTCAAAGCTCAGGATCACCTGTCAAATTGTTAGACGTGTAAATTCTTAAATCGTACCTAGACCTCTGAATCAGAAGCTCTGGGGTTGGGGCCCAGCGATTTGTGTTTGAATAAACACTCCGTGTAATTTGGATTCATGTTCAAGTTTGAGAACCAATGCCTAGGCAATCCCATTCACTTATATAAACTCTGCAAGCTGTTGATTCTTACATGCATACCACTAGCCCAGAGGTCTATACCCAGCTCCAGATCTACCCTTCCAACTGCATCTACTCTGCTTGGTTGTCTCAAAGGTACCTCAGATTCAACAAGGCCAAATAGATTGATGGCTTTTCTTTTGTAAACATGGTTCATGCTTATTATTTTCTAAGTCATGGAAGGTGACCCTGGACCGCTTTAGGTCCGGGATCATCCCTGACACCTTCCTCACACTTACCCTTGTGAGGTATCCAATTTGTTATTAACTTATGTCCATTTACATTCCAAATTTCTTTTTTAAAAAAACTTTTTTACTATGGAGAATTTTTTAAATTGTATTTTATTGATCATGCTGTTACAGTTTTCCCACTTCCCCCCCCTGCCTCCCTTCCACCCAGCATCCTCCACTCCCTCAGGCAACCCCCCCCCCCCACCATTGTTCATGTCCATGGGTCATGCAAGTAAGTTCTTTGACTACTCCATTTCCTACACTGTACTTTACCACCCCATGGCTATTCTGTAACTACCTATTTCTACTTCTTAATCCCCTCATTTCTTAACCCATTGTCCACTACCCTCTTCCATCTGGCAACCACAAAACACTCTCCATATCCCTGATTCTGTCTCTGTTTTTCTTGTTTGCTTAGTTTTTCAGATTCAATTGTTGATGAATATGTATTTATTGCCATTTTACTGTTCACAGTTTTGATCTTTTTTATTCTTAAATAAGTCCCTTTTGCATTTCTTATAATAATGGTTTGGTGATAATGAACTCCTTTAGTTTTTTTCTTGTCTGGGAAGCTCTTTATCTGCCCTTAGATTCTAAATGATAGCTTTGCTGGGTAGAGCAATCTTGGCTGTGGGTCCCTGCTTTTCATGACTTTGGATGTTTCTTGCCAATCCCTTCTAGCCTGCAAAAATTTTTTTTGAGAAATCAGCTCACAGTCTTATGGGAACTCCCATGTAGGTAACCAACTGATTTTCTCTTGCTGCTTTTAAGATTGTCTCTTTATTTTTAACCTTTGGCATTTTAATTATGATATTTCTTAGAGTGGGCTTCTTTATATCCATCTTATTTGGGACTTTCTGTGCTTCCTGGACATGCATGTTTATTTCCTTCACCAAATTAGGGAAGTTTGCTTTCATTCTTTTTTTCAAGTAGATTTCCAATTTCTTGCTCTTTCTCTTCTCCTTCTGGCATCCCTACGATGTGCATATCAGAATGCTTGAAGTTGTCCCAGAGGCTACTTACACTATCCTCATTTTGGGGGATTCTTTTTTCTTCTTGTTTTTCTGATTTGTTGTTTTTACCTTCTTATGTTCCAAATCGTTGATTTGATTCTCAGCTTCATCCACTCTACTGTTGTTTCCCTGTAAATTGTTCTTTATTTCAATTAGTGTATCCTTCATTTCTGGTTGGATCTTTTTTATGCTGCTGAGGTCCTCACTGAGTCTCTTGAGTATCCTTATAACCAGTGTTTTGAACTCTGCATCTGATAGATTGTTTATCTCCATTTTGTTTAGTTCTTTTTCTGGGGTTTTGATCTTTTTTTCATTTGCATCATGTTTCTTTGTCACTCATTTTGGCAGCCTCCCTATGTTTGTTTCTATGTATTAGGTTGAGCTGCTATGACTCCCTGTCTTGGTAGCATAGCCTTAGTAGGTTTCCTGTATGGTACAATGGCATAGTCTCCCCTATCACCCAAGCTGGGTATTTGAGGTGTGCTCTCTGTCTGAGCTGAGTATACCCTCCTCTTGCAGTTGAGCACTGATTGCTGTTGGCAGATCAATGGGAGGGATTGATCAACTGCAAGGACTTGTTGTCACCCCTGACCACCAACCTCCACCCTCTGTGGAGGATCAGCTGTGCGGGAGCAGGATGATAGTGCTCTGACGTGGTCTGCAGCTGTCTACTATGTGCACTGACTCTGGGGTTTCATGGGTGGTGCAGGCCAAGGTCAGCCACTACCTGCATGAGCTATAAAACAATCTGAGATGGCTGCTATTTGTGCTGGGCTTAGAGATTCCCAGGCAAAGCCAAGCTGTGAATCTAGGCTGGCTGCCACTAGTACTGGACCTGGGGCCACTTAACAAGAGGTACAGGAGCTGGGGGCTTTGAGGCCAGCTGTTGCTTGTTTGATAGAATGTAGGAAATTGTGAATCATGAGCCAAGACCAGCCATTTATATGGAAAGGTCACGGTTAACAGTTTGGGTAGGCCAGTAAATTGGGTGGGATGGAATTTCAGGGGATCTCCAGGACCAGGAAAACAGTGTTAGCCAGGTTGATGGAGTCTCAGATATGGCACCTGCCTGCTGTTTCTGTGGCTCTGTCGGGGGAAGGCTTAGAAAAGGGACCGTGGCCTCTGCCCACATTTCTGTCTGGGAGAAAGCTGTCCTCCAGCTCTCATCCTGATGCCAGACACTTCAGTTCCTCCCTGTGTGCCACTGGTGCCTTTCAAACTGCTAACCCATGCTGGAACTCAGAGAAAGGTAATCTGAGTAAGTTGTGTGTGGGCTTTTTAAGGAGAACTGCTTGGGACTCTAGGGGTTTCTTTAACCAGCTTAATCCTGGCTAGTTTTTGAAACCAGAAGTTATGGGAACTTATCTTCTTGGCACTGTAACCCTGGGCTGGGGGCCTGGCTTGGGATTGGGGCTCCTTGCTCCCGAGATATCCCTCCCAAGTTTTTACCCACCACATCTGGGTGTGGACCAGCCCATTCTGCATCTGCACCACTTCTACCATTCTGGATGGATGTGGTTTATTTAATTGTGTAATTGTCAGACTTCCATTCAACTTGATTCCTGATGGTTCCAGGTGATAATTGTTGTATATTTTAGTTGTAATTTTGATGTGGTTGTGCAATGAGGCAAACTGTGTTTACCTATGCCACCATCTTGACCAGAAGTCTGAAGATCATTTTTGAGAATTTTGAACATATAAAAAAATGGAAAGACGAGTTTAAAAAAATGTAAGAATGTACATATCACCTAAGTGCCAAAATCCAACCAGTGTCCAATGATGCTCCATCCAAATACACATCCATCTCCCTTTTCTGTATTATTTTGAGGCAAATCCCAGATATCGTTTGATTTTATATTTAAACATTTTAGTCTATCTCTAAAAATGATAAACATAAAAAAACCCACAATGCCATTATCATAATTTAAAAATAACAATGATTTTTAATATAAAATACCCAGTTAGTATTCACAGTTCCAAGACTTACTAACACTGTATATATATTTTTTACAGTTTGTTTCAATGTGGAGCTATATTGTATTTGGTTGGTGTATCTTTTAAGTTTTCTCTATATATTTTTTTGTTTTCCCAGTAATTTTAAATTGTTATTTAAGGAACTAGGTTGTTTGTTGTGCAGTTTTTGCCACAATCTCCACGGTGTACTTTAACATGTTCCCTCATCCTCTGTGTTTTCTGTAAATTGGTAGTAAGATCTAGAGGTTTTATCAGATTGAAACTTAATTTTTGGCAAGATATCTTCATAGGGGGCTGTATTTTTTTCTATTAGGTGACATCCAGTGTGTGCTTGCCTCTCCGTAATGTTAACTGATAATGATGAATAATGTCTGGATTAATTCATTCATTAGGACTTAAAATGGTAATCTAATTCTACTATTAATTTATTAGCTTCGATGTTTCCACAAAGGGGAATTGGTCCTCATCAATTATATGATTACTTAGTGGTTTAGTTTATGTAAGAAAGCAGAACAAATACTTAATTTTTTCCTTTGTATTACATATCTCACAACCCTTTTCCATTTATTTCATTTTCAATCTCTACCATCCTGATAAAAAATCTTTAAGCTAACCTCCCAGATCACTTTTATTTTTAAAAAGATTTTATTTATTTATTTTTAGAGAGAGGGGAGGGAGAAAGAGAAGAAGAGAAACATCAATGTGTGGTTGACTCTCATGTGTCCCCTATTGGGGACCTGGCCTGCAACCAAGGCATGTGCCCTCACTGGGAATTGAGCCAGCGACCCTTTGGTTCACAGCCCACACTCAGTCCACTGAGCTATACCAGCCAGGGATAACCTCCAAGATCTTGAATCTTTAGTATCTGACTAATCTTGCAAGGTCCTGAATGATCTGTCCTTCCTGCCTATTTCTCCAGTCTCATCTCATGCCACCTTCCTCTTCTTTTTCTCACTATATTCAAGCTACAATGACCTTTTTTTCATTTCCTAAGTCATCAAGATCTTTCCTATTTCAGAGCCTCTGCACATGACTCCTCTATCTGATAGGGTTTCTCCAACTTCCTCTTCTCTTACTAACTCTTACATTGTTTTCTTTTGTTTAAACTTAATTTAAGTTTTAAATTCTTCGTTTTCAATTATAGTTGACATTCAATATTATATTAATTTCAGGTGTACAGCATAGTGGTTAAACACTTATATAACTTACAAAGTGATCCTCCCAAAAAGTCTTGTATCCACCTGACACCATGTGTAGCTATTACGATATTTTTTTTTTGTCATCAGTAAGAAAAAAATCCAAATGCTGGCATTGTCTGGAAAAATTTAACAGATTTATTTATAACTGTTATAAATTGAACTGCTGAGAGTTGCTCACTGAAACATTTTGAGTTGCATTAATGCTTTATGTCCCCACATTTGTATTAAAAAATTCATACATAAATGCAAATGGAAAAACTGTCAATACCTGTTTTCTGTCCCCTATTTTCCACTTACAATCATATATTTAGGTACCTTTTTGACACCGTGGGAAAAAATATATCTAACATGCAGAA
Organism: Glossophaga mutica; assembly: GCA_039655065.1. Taxonomy (NCBI): domain Eukaryota; kingdom Metazoa; phylum Chordata; class Mammalia; order Chiroptera; family Phyllostomidae; genus Glossophaga; species Glossophaga mutica. The sequence goes on from CM077310.1 coordinate 26,563,116, forward strand.
CTACCAATAGCAGGAAGGAGAGAATTTTTGTTTAAAAGAGTGAAATGTTTCCCATCATAGTGGATTCTCAAGCATGTTCTCCACATATGCAGTGTGCTAGCTGGATGTTACTTGGCATAAATGTCACATGTTTGGCATAGATAGCACACAGGTTTGTGTGTTTACAAAGGTCAGCTAGGCAGGCCTCACTTGTCCCTGCGAAACACCAATAGCTGTGCTCTGGAAGTGCTGTTCTGTTTTGAAGTGCTGAGCAATTCCTTGCACCAAATGCTGGAAAGGAAGGTAGTGAATCAAGAAATTGAGTTTGAGTGGATTTCTGATAACATCTAATTTTACGGAGTGCCATGGTACCAGGCTTGAAACAACGAGGTTTCTTCACCCCTCTAGTAGAGGGTGTGCTCTTGCACATGGCTTCGGTGGCCAATTGCTTCCTCCGTGCCTTACCACAAGTATGGAGATCTCTTTACTTACCCTCCTTGTTCTTAGAATAGATCTCAACCAGCTAGAGGTGGCACCACAGTTAGAGAAACGCTATTACAATGTTATTGACTATATTCCCTAAGCTGTCCTTTACATTCCATGTCCATGACTATTTTCTAACTGCAATTTATGCTTGTTAATGTCTTCACCTTTTTCGCCCAGCCCCTGAGTGCCCTTTCCATCTGGCAACCATCAGTTTGTTCTCTGTATCTATGAGTTTGCCTCTGTCTTCCTGCTTTCCTGTTTCCTTTTTTTTTTTTAGATTCCACTTATAAGTGGAATCATGATATTTGTCTTTCTCTGTACAACCTCTTTCACTTATCTCAATACCCTCTAGCTCCATCCATGTTGTCACAATGGTAAGACTCCATTCATTTTTTAGAGCTGAGTAACATTGCTCATACAAGTACCAGATTGTCTTCATTCATCTTTTGATTGGAACATTTAATTCATTTACATTTAAAGTAATTATTGATAGGTATGTATTTATTGCCTTTTATAGTTTTTCAATGGTTTTTATAGTCATCTGTTCCCTTCTTATTCTCATACTCTCTTCTCATGTATGTTGATGACTTTCTGTAGTGTTATTTGGATTCCTTTCTCTTTATTTTTTGTATATTTCTTGTAGATTTTTGGTTTGTTGTTATCATGTGCTTCATCTATACCAAGCTATGTTTATAGTAGTCTATCTTAAGTTGATGATTGCTTAGGTTTGAACACATTCTATAATCACTATCATTTTTACTCACCCCCTCTATATTTATTTTTTTTGTCATTCATTTTTACTTATTTTGTGTGTGTTTGCTTTTTAATCTTTGTAACAGTTTCAGTGTTGGTTAAGCCACTGCTTTTTTTAATGTGTTTGACTTTGTCAGAGAATATTTTTTCTTTGCAATATTTTCTTATTCATAGTTTTGATTGACATTAACATTAACATTTTTTGTAATAGTGGTTTGCTAATGATGAACTCCTTCAGCTTCTTCTTGTCTGGGATTACATTGTTTTCTTAAGAAAGACTAGACTGGTATTCCACTTGTAACTTCGCACACCATCTTCTACTTACCCTTTGCGGCACATCTCATAGTTTGTACTTACAATTATTTCTGTGATTATTTGTTTAATATTTGCCTTCTCCATTAAACTATAAATTCAGTGAAGGCAGGGACCATGCCTATTTTGGCAACATTTTTTTTTTTATCCTAAGGTTAACTTAATATTTGCAATACAGGCATACCTCACTTTATTGTGCTTTGCTTTATTATGCTTCACAGATGTTGTGTTTTTTACAAACTGAAGGCAAGTGCCTCCACCATCAAAAAGATTATGAGTTGCTTTATTGTGATACTCACCTTATTCTGGTGGTCTGGAACAAACCTCACAATATCTCTGAGTATGCCTGTATAGTTTGTTTGTGAAAAAATACTGAGTTGAATAGCATTGAGTTGAAGTAGGACTCGGAAAAATATAATACTTTGTTTAGATTTGTCAAGAGTAAAGATAACTAACATTTATTGAGTTTAAGCTACGATTGTAAGTTCTGTTATTCACTATAACAGTATGTAGTAGATATTATAATTCTCTTTCCTTGACAGATAAGGAGACTGAAGAGAAGTTTAACTATTGCCCAAGCTCACACAGATAGTAAATGTCAGAGTCAGAATTCCAATCCAAGCAATTTGGCTCTAGAACCAAGGCAACAGGTTAAAATCCTAATATATTGCAATCTGCAGGAATATACTACACAAATGTCTACATTGGAGAAGAACTGACCTCAATTCTTTGGGGCTTAAGTTCAAAAATTCCAGAGAAGGGGCTTATTGGCTTAGCTCAGGTTGGATACTTGCCTATAAACCAATCAGCTAAAATCAAGGTAATGGGTGCTTAAGCACATATAGCATCCATGTCAGATACGTTGATACTGAGGGGCAGTTTCTAGGGGAAGAGAGAATGCCAGGCAGGCAGTAGTCTCTTATAGTAGACTACACACATACATCCACTTTTATATATTTTTTCTAACATAATGCAGTTTACCCTCATAGAACTGAAGATATCTTGCCCCCTCAATGAGAAACTATTTTAAAAATGTGACTAGCTAATTCTTTCATCTCTGATACCCAGAATATCTGTTGATCAGGTCTCGATGTGGTTGCACACAATTTTGCAACTATGGGCTCAATGACAAATTTAATGACCCTCAAAACAGTAGAGTCATAATTTTTTGCAAAGGTTCTAAATGCAGTCAGCTCTTGCCATGTGAAAAATGACTTTGGGACAGTGGTAGCCTCCAAGACCCTTATCAGGCAACACTATCTTAGAGGACACAGACAAGAAAGTTTCACAGACCAAACTAAGAAGCTCAAATCACACAGTTTATTTATTTATTTATTTTTTAAAAAAGAAGTAAGGGGAAAAGGGTTGGATAGAGTAATACATGTTTTACTTATCTTCACCCAAGGACATGCTTATTGATTTTTAGAGAGAGGGGAAGGAAGGGAGAAAAAGAGGGAGAGAAACACACATGTGAGAGAGAAACACCAATCTATTGCCTCTTGTACACACCCCAACTGAGGACTGAACCCTGCAACCTGGGCATGTGCCTTGACCAGGAATTGAACCACAACCTTTTGGTTTGTGGGACAATGTTCCAACCAACTGAGACACATTGGCCAGGGCAGAGTCATACATTTTGGATGAGTTACAAGTTGGGTGGAAGAACCATACTACCTGAATATGGATTATACAATGCTCATATTCCTGTTTTCCCCCTGCTTTGTCAGCTTTCCTGTCTATTGGTGGGGCTACGGGGATCAGAGTTGAGGTCTGAGCAGACTGAAGGTGCATGGAGCCAACACGTACACTTGTCTATCGGAAAGATGCAGGGGCAAGTAGCTGTAGCTCATCAATTAGCTTGATGAGTAGTTGTGAATTTCATCTACATTTCTTGGACATATGGACAAGTGGGGCCAGAACAGTATTATTTATGGGTGGCCGATTTAAGACCTCATAAACATCAGAGGTTTAATACACCTCATGTATATTTGGTGAATTATGAATATTGGTATGTCTTGGTCCTTCCTTCCCTTTCCATCTCATTCAGCACATGTATGTCCCACGTATTTTTCTATCTCTCCAACATGCCTCACATGCTATTTGCTTCTGTACTCAGTTTTATCTATCCTCCTCATTTTTGTCTTATTTTCTATAGTAAAATAGAACATTATTAAAAAACAAGCACTGGCAGGGATATGAAGAAAGGGGAACACTTTTGCACTGTTGGTGGGAATGCAAACTGATGCAGCCACTGTGGAAAAGCAATATGGAGATACCTCAAAAAATTAAAAATGGTTCTGCTTTTTAACCCAGTGATCCCATTTCTGGGACTATATATCTGAAGGAACCCAATACCCTAATTCGAAAGCACATAAGCACCCCTATGTTCATTGCAGCATATTTACAATCACCAAAATGTGGAAGCAGCCCAAGTATCCATCAATAGATGAGTGGATGAAACAACTATGGCACATTTACATAATGGAATTCTACTTGGCCATAAAAAAGAAAAAAATTTTACCCTTTGCAACAGTATGGATAGACCTGGAGAACATTATGCTAAGTGAAACAAGCCAGTCAGAAAAATACAAATGCCATATGATTTCACTCATATGTGGAATCTAATAAACAAACTGAACTAACAAGTGAAACAAAGACAGACTCATAGATGGAGAGCAGGATGACAGCTAGTTGTGGGGGGAGGTTATGAGGTGGAGGGACTGAGCAAAAAGGAAGAAGGACTCATAGACAAGGACAATAGTGTGGTGATTGCTGAGGGGAGGAGGTGTAAGGGGACTAAATAGTAATGGGAAACATATAATGAAAATTAAAAATACAATTATTAAATAATACAACAAGCATATGTTACAGATTTAAAAATCATGTATAGTGAAAATTACCTTTGGAGATCTCTTACATTACCCATGAAGCCCAATATGTAGTATTTATGAGCTTATGTTGGAGACTGACATGCTGTCGCTGAGGAATTCCAACCCAGTGGGTTTTCCCTCAAGTGTTGGAACAGATTGCTTGTTCTTTTATGGAGGAAGTTGTTGCTTTTGTTTTGGGATTTTAGACTTGCACTCAGACTGCTGGGGGTCCACCCCACAAGAGTTGCCCAGAAACTGAGACCAACTGAGGAAATGAAAGAGTCAAGTCTTCCATCTCTTGCTTATTATGGGTTGTCACTCACCAAGTAAATTGGTGCTTATGCTTCTCTCTCCTCACACTACTTGAATTTGCATGAATTAAATGTGTGTATGTTGTTCTTCTGGAGTACAACTAATAGAAAATGATGAAAGACAAATAGAATATCCATAACTTTAAAAAAATGCCCTTTTAGAAAAGAAGGAAAATGAAAGCGACATAGAGTGGTAACTGGTACAGGTCTTATATCTTGCTGTAGGAAATGAGTAAAGTAGATCATAGGACATGCAAATTTCATAGGCAAATCTTTGTTAACTCACCTCCTTAACAATGGAATGAGCTCAGTATGTCTGCCCCAGGTTCTGCCCGGGAGTATTTCCCTTGTCTGTTCCTCACAGGGCCACCCCGAGAAAGAGATGGGGAAGAATCCTCAGCCGGGTACTCTCTGTTGGTGAATACATTTGGGCTGGGGCTCATCTTAAGGGTTGGGCAATAGTCACAGCTCACTTTGCAAGAACTGAGTTTTTGTTTGTTAGTTCTTCCTTAAGACTGGTTAACTTCCTATTGCTCTCATTTGGCTGGGGGACAGTGTTTGTTGATAACCCAATCCAGAAATCATTTGAGGTTAGGAGTGTGATATGATTGGCCAAACTTGTAATAGATGAATGATCATCTTTGTCTTTTTCTAAATCCCCTTTATTTATTTATTTACTTACTTAAATTTTTAATTAAATTTATTGGGGTGACATTGCTTAATAAAATTAAATAGGTTCCAGGTGTACAGTTCTTTAACACATCATCTGTGTATTGTATTGTGTGTTTATCATCCAAAGTCTAGTCTCCATCTGTCACCGTTTACCCCCCCTTTACTCTCTTCTACCTCCCCCCACCCCCTTTCTCTCTGGTAACCACCATATTATTGTCTATGTCTATCAGGTTTATTTTATTCTTTATCTCTTCACCTATGTCATTCACCCAGCCCCTCAACATGCTCCCCTCTGACAGCTGTCAGTCTGTTCTCTGTCTCTGTGAGTCTGTTTCTATTCGTTTGTTTATTTTGTTCATTAGGTTCCACATGTAAGTGAGATTATTGGTATTTGTTTTTCTCTGACTGGCTTATTTCACTTAGCATAATACTCTCCAGATCCATCCATGCTGTTGCAAAATGTAAGATTTCCTTTTTATGTCTGAGCAGTATTCCATTGTGTAAATGTGCCACAGCTTTTTTACCCACTCATCTACTGATGGGCACTTGGGCTGCTTCCAAATCTTGACTATTGCAAATAATGCTGCAATGAACAGAGGGGTGTGTATACAGGGGTAGGCAAAAGTAGATTTACAGTTGTGAGTACCTGAAACACAGAGTTTATTCTTGTGTTATTATTTATTCCTGCATTATGTGTTTTTCCATATGAACAACTATAAACCTATGCTTTCCCACCCCTGTGTGCTATCGAATCAGTGTTTTGGGTCCCTTTGGATATATTCCCAGAAGTGGAGTCACAGATGATCATCTTTGGATCAGTGAAATATTGCCCACTGGTGGGTAATAAAGAAATAGAACTCCCACAGTAGCCATCTAAGTGGGGGAAAGGGGTTCGCCGTTCCCTGATGTGTGTTCCTAATGCTGGCTGGTAAACATACAGTCTCCCAGTCAATTCACTCTTTTGCTTTCTTAGATGACTGTTTCCTAACACCCCCTCTTCTGTCAAACCTCCTCCAATATCTTCTTCTCTACTCTCACTTATAAATTAGACGACAGCCATGACAGTAACTACCACACATGTAATGGCTTAAAACAACACACCTTAGAGTTTGATAGGTCACAAATTTGACACAGGTCTCACTGGGCTAGAAATCAAGGTCTGGGCAGGGCCATGTCCCTTTCTGGAAGCTCAAGTGAGAATCCATCTCATTGCCATTTCCAGCTTTCAGAGGTCACCTGCATTCCTTGGCTCATGGTCTCCTTCCAAGTGTAAAGTTAGCAACTCTCTGACCATCTTCCAGTGTCACATGTTCCTCTGAGCCAGTCTCCTATTTCCCTCCCACATTTGTAGTAACAGGTGCCCTGAAGATGCACTTCATACACCATACAATTCACCCATTTGAAGAGTACAGTTAGGTAGTTCTCCAAGGAAGACATACAGAGGGCCCATGGACAAGAAAAACTGCTCAGCATCACTAACCATCAGAGAGATGAAAATTAAAACCACAGTGAGATACCACCTCACACCTGTCAAAATGGTTATCATCGATAAGTCAACAAACAACAAGTGCTGGTGGGGACGTGGAGAAAGGGGAACCCTTGGGCACCGTTGTGGGAATGCAGACTAACAGGTGCAGCCGCTGCAGAAAACAGTATGGAATTTCCTCAAAATATTAAAAATGAAGCTGCCTTTTGACCCAGTGATTCCACTGTTGGGGATATATCCTAAGAATCCTGAAACATTAATTCAAAAGAATTTATGCACCCCTGTGTTCATAGCAGTGCCGTTTACAACAGCCAAGATTTGGAAACAGCTTAACTGCCCACCAGTAGATGAGTGGATGAAAAAGCGGTGGTACATTTACGTAATAATATACCATGCAGCAGTAAAAAATAAGGAATTCTTACCTTTTGCAACAGCATAGATGGAACTGGAGACTACTATGCTAAGTGAAATAGTCGTGAAAGACAAATGTCATATGACCACACTTGTAAGTGAAATCTAATGAACAAACAAAACAGAACCGGAGGCATGGAATGGACTGACAGCTGTAAGAAGGGAGGGGCAGGGTGGGGGCTGAGTGAAAGAAGGTGAAAGGATTAGTCAGATAACACGTGGGAGTGACCAGGGAGTGACACAGACAATGGTGTGGAGATTGACTGTGGGAGTGGGGGACGGGCTGGGTGGAAGGGGGCAGAAGGGGGAAAATTGGGACAACTGTAATAGCATAAACAATAAAATATTTAAAAAGTGTAACTTAGTTTTAGTATATTCACAGAATTGGGCATTTTTCACCACAACCAAATACAGGCCAGTTGTATTATCCCTGAGAGAAACTCTGTTTACTTCAGCAGTCACCCTTCCTTCTCCCCAGCCCAAATCTATTTGCTATCTCTATGGATTTACCTATTCTGGACATTCAATATATAAATGGAATCATATAATATGTTGCCTTTTTGTGCCTGGCTTCTTTCACTTAGGATGTTTTCAAAGTTCATCTATGGTATAGCAGGTATCAATATTTTATTCTGCTCTTCCATTTAAAAAAAATCTTTTTAAATCCTCACCTGAGAACATCTTTATTGATTTTAGAGAGAGAAAAGGAGAGCAAGTGAGTGAGAGAAACATCAACGTGAGAGACAAACATCAATCAGTTGCCTCCTGCACACACCCAGCCTGGGGATCCAACCCACAACCTGGGTGTGTACCCTGACCAGGGATCGAACCTGCAACCTTTTGGTGTACAGGACAACACTCCAACCAATGAGCCATCTGGCCAGGGCTCTCCTCTTCCACTTTTAAGGACTCATGCAATTAGTTTGGGCCTACACAGATAACCCAGCTTCATCTTCCCATCTGAAGTCAGTGCCCTTAATCCCATCTGTGAATGCCCTTTGGCCATGTGAGGTGACATCATCACAGATTCCAGGCATTAGAACCTAAACATCTTTGGAGGGCCATTGCTCTGTGTACCATAATGATTACACTTCCTATTTCAGAGAGAAAAGCAGTAAGAAGAGAATTGATAGAATTTATTAGCAAATCGTACCTCGCTCCCCTGTGTGTGAAAGCAGGTACCGGGCCCTCTTTCCTGTTAGGGTCGTTGGAAAACTCAGAATCCCAGTTCTTCCCTTCAGAGTCTGTCCCTCCCTCTGCTGATAGCAAAAGCTTCCCTACTGCTGGCACCACACCCTGACCTTTTTACTCACTCAGGGACTCTGATGGAGCTGCTCCCCCCTCTGTTTTCTGCACTCTCATTTCCCCCTCTTTCCTGGATCATTCCTACGGACGTGCAAAGAACTTGTAATTTCTCCCTTATTTATACAAAATCCTTTCTTGACCCCCCCCTTCCCTGTCCTGCTATTGCCCCATTTCTTTGCTTCCTTTTACAACAAAACTTCCTGAAAGATTGTCTCTTCAAATTCTTTTTTAAAGTTTTTTGCAAAAATACACATAACAGAGAAAACAATTTTAAACATTTTAAGTGCACAGTTCAGTGGCACTAAGTACATCCACAGTGTCCAGCAACGATCACTATGCCTAGAACTTTCTAGGACTTTTAAATCGCTCCAAACAGAAATGCTTACCCATTAGACCAGGGGTGTCAAACTCATTTTCACCGGGGGCCACATCAGCCTCTGGTTGCCTTCAAAGGGCTGAAATAATTTTAGGACTGTATGAATGTAACTACTTAACTGTTAAGGACTTGAAATTACATTTGGCCCCTTGAAGGCAACTGCAAGACTGATGTGGCCCTGGCGAAAATGAGTCTGACACCCGTGCATTGAACAATATTTCCATTTCCCACACCTACCCCAACCCCTGGTAACAACCATTTACTCTCTGTGTCTGTGAATGTGACCATTCTAGATGCCTCATGTATTGTAAATGGAATCATTTTTCCTTTTTTGTGTAGCTTATTTCACTTAGCATAATGTTTTCAAGTTTCATCCACCTTGTAGAATGTGTGAGAATTTCATTCCTTTTTAAGGGTAGATAATATTCCATTGCGTTTGTATATCAGCTTGTGTTTATCCATTCATCTGTTGGTGGATGCTTGGCTGTTTCCACCATTCGGCTACGTGAATAATGCTGTTATAAACCTTGGCACACTGGTATCTGTTGAGTGAATCCTTTTAAATCCACTCCAGTGGCTTTCACACCCACTGCTATACCCAACCTACCTTCATCCAGCTCATCGATCATCCCTAGGTTGCTATACCCCACAGTCAATTCTCCATTCTCACCTTACTCAGTGACATTCGACGGAGATGACCATTGTCTCCTCCTGGAAATATGTTCTTACTCGACGCCCAGGACACCACCACACACTCGCAGCTTTCCTCCCACCTCACCAGCCACTTTTTCTCAGTCTCCTTCGCTGATCGTGTTCATGGCCCCCTCCTCAGTCCTCAGGCCTACAATTTCTTCTATCTGTACTTACTCCTTTGGTGATACCATCTGGTCTTATGGCTTTAAGATACGCAGACAACTTCCAAATTTATATCCCCAGCTTGGACCTCTCCTTCAACTGTCAAACTCCGACAATCTACTGGACACCTCCATTTCAATGGCAAGTGGACATCTCTGATTTAGCATGTGTAGAACCAAACTCCTGAACATCCTTATTCTTTCCAGTGAAACCCAGTCCTCTCAGGATTTCTTAACTGGTTTGATGGATCTCTATGCTTCCAGTTGCTTTAGGCAAAAATCTTAAATCATCTTTGAAACCTCTATTTCTCTCTTACTTCACATCCAGTCCATTAACAAAAACTGTTGGCACTTTAAAATATGTACAGAATTTGAGAATGTCTTAAGAAAGACAAATACCATATGATCTCACTTATATGTGGAAGCTTAAAAACAAACAAACAGCGGGCTCGCAGACACAGAGAGCAGATTGGTGGTTGCCAGACACCGGGCCTGGGGTGGGCAGAATGAGTGAAAGGGGTCAAAAGGTGCAAGCTTCCAGTTATAAAATAAATATGCTGGGGGGTGTAATGCACAGCATGGTGATTATTAATAATACTGCATTGCATTTTTGAAAGTTGCTAAGACAGTAGATCTTGGAAGTTCTCATTACAAGAAAAAAATCTGTGACTCTGTATGGTGACACCTGTTAGCTAGTGTCATTGTGGGGATCATTTTGCAATACATACAAACATCGGGTTACGTTATATGTCAGTTTTATCTCACTTGAAAAAAAACTGTTGGTGCTTCAAAATACGTGCAGAATGTGACCATTTTTTCACTATCTTCTGTGCTACTGCCTTGAGTCACCTGCATCTTCTGCCTGGATTATTTCCAAAGTCTCCTATCTAGTCTACCTGAGTCTATGCTTACTCTTTTTGCAGCCAATTGTCAACACAGCAGCAGAGTGATGCCATTGAATGTAAGTCTCTGTGTCATCCCACTACTCAAAATCCCACATGAAGGCTTTCCATTGAACTCAGAGACCAAGTCAGCGGGCTGGGAAGGGCTTACAAGGCCCTCCACAAGCTGGGCCCTCCTTAGTTCTCTGGCCTGACCCCCTGCAGGTCTCCACCTCCCCCGCCGCTCTTTAGGCATGCTGGCCTCGCTGCTTTTCTCAAACACATCTGGCATAGCTGCAACTCAGGACCCCGCACTTTGCATTTCCTCACTCCCTCAGCACCTTTACTCTGATGCCGCCTTTTTAAAAAAATATATTTTATCGATTATGCTATTACAGTTGTCCCATTCCCCCCCTTTATTCCCCTCCACCCTTCCCACCCCTTCCCACCTGCATTACCCTCCCTGCCCCCCGCTTTAGTTCATGTCCGTGTGTCACACATATAAGTTCTTTGGCTTCTACATTTCCCATATTATTCTTGCCCTCCCCCTGTCTATTTTCTATCTACCGTCTATGCTACTTATTCTCTGTACCTTTTCCCCCTCTCTCCTCCTCCCACTCCCCTGCTGATAACCCTCCATGTGATCTCCATTTCTGTGATTCTGTTCCTATTCTAGTTGTTTGCTTAGTTTGTTTTTGTTTTTATTTTAGGGGTGGTTGTTACCTTTTCAGTGAGGACTTTTCCAATGACCTTATTTAAAATCGCAGCCCTGCCAGCATTTTACTTTCCTCCACGTCACTTATCACTTTTTATAACACAGGCTAATTTACTTATCATTTTTTTCTTCTCAGGAGAATGTGAACTATTTAGGGCAGGGGTGTTTATTTCTTTTGTTCACGGATGTATCCGCAGGACCAAGAACACTGCCTGGCACACAATATGTACTCAAATAATTTTTGTAAGATGAAGACCAAATTTGTTGTAAGTCATATGAAGTCAGTAAGATGGATTGCCCTCATTGGCTGCCCAAGCTGATGTTGAAGGCGTCTGTTACTCTCAATGTTTTTACTGACACAAGAAGCAAAGGTACCTGCTGGGAGCAGGGGCAGAGGTGTGTGGTGTAGGGCTTGAGGAGAAGGCTCCAGAGCTGCAAGAACAGCTGTGGGAAATGGAAAAGGCAGCATGAAGAAAGGTTTCCAAGCCTAACAGATGGTCTTGCTGAGGCTGAAGAAAATATACTTGTGAGTATCAATCTTAGGTTTTTTTCTAGACTCAAACAATAGCTACTTTTCTTGAAAGTGTCAAGAGCTATGCTAAGTGCTTTCCCCTCATTATTTTATCTGTACAATCGCTTGGAGAAAATTGTTATTATTTACATCTTACTGGAGAGAAAATGGAGGTTTAGATAAGTTAGATAAGTGGTCACCAACATTTTTGGCACCAGGGACCATTTTTTGTGGAAGACGGCAGGGTGGAGGGGACAACACGACCTGGGAGGCAGAGCTCAGGGGAGTTCGCTTGCTTACCTGCTGTGGATGGGGAGGGGGCACAGGAAGTGGGGTGGAGTTCAGGTGAGCTTTGCTCAGGGGTTGGGGACCCCTGAGTTAAATATCTTGTCTAAGCTTACTGAGCTAATAAGTGGCAGAACTGGGCTTTAAATTTAGCTGTTTTACCCTAAAGTCCACACTTCCACTGTGTGCTCTGCTTGTCACGGGTGTGGCATAAGAAAGGGGCTGTTCAGACAAGTCCAGTCTTGAGTGTTTCTGAGGTGAGTGAGGAGGAATAAAGAGTCCTACATTGTTAGGTTGTAGGAAGTAGAGGGGTTCAATGGTGTACTGTGGATTCTAGGCTGAATTGGTATCTTACCAAAGCCATGAATGGAGTAACATTCCCAGAAGCAAATGGAGAAACAAAGAAATTAGGGATATGAATAAAGTAGCAACGCAGGGGAACTGCCAGTTGTAGCATCACGGCAGAATGAGCCAGTGAGGACCTCTGTCACCCTTTCTCCCTGAAAAGACGTAGGCCTGAAATGTGGATCTGTAAACCCAATGCATCAACCAGGGATGTAGAGCAGAGTATGTATTCTGGAGGCAGGGTGCTGGGCTTCTAGAACCTGTGTAAGGATAGAAAATATTGCCTTGATGTAGAACAAGGCAGCCAGCTGCATCTGAGATCCTTAAATCAAGCCAGGACTCTGGTACAATTACCCCTTAGTGAAAGTGGGAACTAGAAGCTTTCCAGAAAAGTAACAAGGAAATGTATTTTTGCCCCATTTCATACTTTGAATCTGAATTTACCCTATTCTTATTAATGGGAATCTTATAGAGGAGGTACTAGTATAAAGGCTGATTCTGGACAGAATGTTACCCTAGGCAGTGAAATTATTTTTGCACCTGAAAGATGCAAATCTAAAGCCATTATGTGCACACTTCCATAGTCCAGGAGACGCTCATGGGAAAAACCAATCCCCACAGAAGATGAGCTCATAGGCAAATTCCAGGCCACAAGGGAAATAGCCTATAATGCAGAGATTTATCAGATACAGTAGAATTAGAATACTGATACCTTGTTTTCACAGAACAGTCTTGAAAAGATTATACGATAAGTAGTTTACAATGATCAGAGAGATGGAAGAAGTTACAGAAATCATGAGGAAAGAACAGGATACTGAAAATAAACCAAGCCGATTTAAAAAGGAACCAAGTAGAACTTCTAGAAATAAAAAACAATTTTATTAAAATGAAAACTAAATAAGTGGGTTAAATTACACATTAATACATGGTTAGTGAACTGGGGCATAGCTACAAGATAACAAACAGAAGAGAAGGAGAATATGAAAGAAAAGTTACAATATGGAGGAGGGTATCCAGTACACGTGTAATAGTAGTTCCCAGGAAAAGAAAGTAGAAAGAATGGAGAAAAGGCAATATCAAAGAGACAGGGCTGAAAATTTTCTAAGAATTATAAAAGACTTGATCGCTCAAGTTGAAGAAAGCTTACTCATGAGTAAAATAAATCAATATGGATCCCTATGCAAACATATTATAGAGAAACTGCAGGACACTCGAGACAAAGGTCCCTTGCAGAGAAAAAAACATTAAATTGGTGTCTCATCAGTTAGAATAGAAGCAATAAAACATTGGAATAATATCTTTAGAGTTCTGAGAGGAAATAACGAGTAGACTAGGACTTTGTACCCCACTAAAGTATCACACAATATTGAGCATAGGATAAAAACATTTTCATGCAGCCAAAAGACTGAAACTGATCATTTAGTGACTCTGAAAGAATTAGTAAATGTAGAAATTTAATAAGAATAAGAGGAACTACTGGAAACTGATGGAATGCAAGAAGCAGTGGTGCTCAGGTAAGCAAAGCAGTTCTCCTGGGGAAGAGGAGAGTGAACCAACTGGAGGTTTAGAAAGTGTGGTCAGGGATTGGTATTTTTAGGCTTAATATTTCAGAGGTGGAGGAATCCTATGTGTTAATAAATTGCGTGCAGCCTGGAGAGCAGTTGACTAGAGCGAGTGAAGATAATTTGATTCCACAAAGTCAAGAAGCCTCAAAGCTAGGTTACTTTAAAAAATATATATTTTATTTATTTATTTTTAGAGAGAAAGGAAGGAGGAAAAGAGGGAGAGAAACATTAAAGTGCGGTTGCCTCTCAAATGCCCCTTACTGGGGAACTGGCCTGCATATCCAGGCATGTGCCCTGACTAGGAATTGAACCTGCAGTCTTTTGATTTGCAGGCCGGCACTCAATCCACTGAGCCACACCAGCTAGGGCTTCAAAGCTAGGTTATTGGGGGGACCATATATTGTGCTGATTATTCTCTTCTACTGCATCCCAGATAGATTATCCAACCATCTCCCTGCACTGTTTTGGATACGGGAGACTGACCCCTATCAACTGTGTCATCCAAGTTTTTCTTGATAGCAGGCCTCACGTGGGTTTTGACCACTTGGAGTCGCTGGTTAAAAATCAGAGTAAAAGAGAGATCAGTTTCTTTTCCACTCTTTCTTTCTGCTTCAGCATTGCTTCTCTAGTAGCATCTGTGTCTCTCCATGACTGAAGTTCCCACTGGTGGCTTGTTTTCCATGGCGCCAGCTCTTGCTAGGCTCAGATGATTCTATTTCTTCTTCTTGCATTTTGGTTTTATGAGTGATAACATTTTTTTAAAACCACCATTTGTTTCTAGATACTGTCAGGAGAGAATTTTTCATGAGTCTCATGTTTTTGCCCAACTTGAGGGCAAGTTATTAACTGCCTTTTGTTTCTGATAATCTTTTCAAGGATGTTTATATACCAAATAGCCTTGGAAGGTAAAGGTAATATCTCCCTTTAGAGCAAAAGGCAGTCATACTTACTATTCAGTATAATAAAGATAAAATCTTCCTCTGAAGCAAAGGGCAAACATGCTTAGTGCCCTTTATAAAAGATTGGGGTTCCTGAGCTCAGGGTTTCCTGGCCTGTAACTCAGCCCATTGCCTGTGAAAATGTTATCTGGCCATCCCCTTGTCAGTCTGGGAATTAGGGCATGGGAAACCAGAACACAAGTGCAGATTCTCTGGCTACTGTTACTGCTATCGGTCATAACCTGCTCTTCATGTTTGACTTAGGAGTATTATGTCTTCTATCAGCACCCAGAAAACTTTAACAGACTATCTTGTTAGCTTCCAAATGGAGTAAGAATCCCAGATTCTTCATAGTTCTTGACAGATACCTTGGCATCTCTTGTTGTTCCCTTAAACCTGATGATACCTTTAAAGATAGTCCCTTCACAAAATCCATCTCATTGAATTCTGATTTCTGCTGAGCCCCTGCCTAATATAGCTGGATAGTTTGAAATCTCAAGGGATGCATGATAGTTAATTTTGTGTGTCAGTTTAGCTAGGCTATGTGCCCAGTTGTTTGGTAAAACACCAGTTTAGATATTGCCATTAAGATTTTTTCTTTAGAGGTGATTAACGTTCAACACACATGCACATGCAGACTTTGATTAAAGCAGATTACCCCCCACAATGTGGGTGGACCCCATCAAATCAATTGAAGGCCTTAAGACCAAAGACTGAAGTTTCCTGAAGAAGAAGCAATTCTATATCAAAACACGGAAACCCTGCCTGAGTTTTCTGCATGCTGGCCTGCGCTACAGACTTTGAACTTGTCAGCCCTCACAATTGTATGAGCTAATTCCTAAAAATAAATATCTCTCTGTGAACATATACATCTTATTGGTTCTTTTTCTCTGGAGAATCCTGAGTAACATAGGATTCTATGGAATTTAGGCAGGAGCCTATGAACACAATGTCAAAGTCCCCACTTAATGGGTGAGAGTTTCCAAGGTGGAGAGTAGGAGACAAGGACTGTATAAAAAGGCATTACTTACCCCAAAGGACAGTGTTTCTTGAGTCTACGTGAAAAGAGAAGAGGATGCCTCAAAGGTAGCTCCACTCAACAAGGTGAAATGTACATGATGTGGCCCTTGCCCAGGGGTCAACCTTTATCACATTTCTCTATCACTCATGTACCTACCCTACTTTCCAAGTTAAAAAAATGACTTGGAACTTCTGAAATACAAATTCATTCTAGCTAATGCCTCCTTGACTTTAGTCTTGTAGTTCTTTCAACGAGGTATCCTCCCCACTCCCTCTGTTCTCATCTTCCTAGAACCATTTACCCTCTCATACTTCTTAAAAATCTTTCCTACCTGACAGGCACCTTTTCCTTTTTTTCAAGCCTCAGTAAAGCTTTCTTAAAAAGCGGAGTTGGGTGCAACCACTTCTCCAATTTTCTAGCATTTACATTGCTCTGTGATTCTGTTTGTATATCTGCCTCATTACTGGTCTACGAGCAAGAATTCCATTTTTAACTCAGTATTTTATATATGAGGACAGGTTCTGTGGTATAGAATACAACCTATACAAATTTGTTGCATGAATGAAAGAATGAGTGAATAAATAAATTTGTCCATAATCACATAAATGGCAGAATGAAATTCAATCTCAGGGTTTTTATTTATTCTTTTACTCTAGACCAGTCTTCTTTTTCCATATATGATGTGATGCAGTCCTTCAGAAATTCTGCAGATAGAATCCATCTGCTAGAAAGATGAATTTCTGTCAGCAGTGGGAGGAAAGAAGAGCAGATATGGAGAAAACTGATGAACGCCTATGACAAAAAAACAGAATAGTGCACACGAACATTTGTTTTATTTTTATTTTTTCTTGCTTTTGTTTGTTAGCCACTCTTTTCTGATTGTTGATAAGATTTTCAAAGGATTTATCTGAAATATAAAAAGTGACTTAGGATTTTGATTTGCCATAGGCAAGATACATATTCGAAGTCTTTCCTTCCTGCAATATAAAAACCAGTCTGAAAGCTTCCAGATTTATCCATAACAGGTTTGTTCTCATAAGCCTCAATACATGCAAGGTTGAGTGGGCAACTGCCCATATGGTTTGATTTTTATGTCATATGGAGTTGCTGCTCCATTCCTTAAATTATCCCATGATGGAAAGAATATACTTATGTCTATAGTGAAATTGTACATGTAGACACTAATTCCTTCAACTTCAGGCAAATTCTTCTTTAAATTCAGTGGGCCTTTCAATCTATCTCTGAACATCAAGCACTTTCCCTAAGCTCTACACCTAAGTTGTCACCTATTTCTGCTCTACACTCACCTCGAATGCAATATTTACAAACAGAATTGATGTCTTTTGTCCAAGACCTACTTCATCTGAGTTCCTCATTTCAGTGAATCGTACTACCGTTCACCAAATTTCCCAAGCTGGAGACCTGAGAGTCTTCCTGAGACCCACATCCCACCAGTACTTATGACTCTTCCAAGTCATTATCATGAACATTTTTGACTTCCACGAGTCTCCATGGCCACTACCAGAACCTTAATTCAGGCCCTGCATCAGCTTTCCCTTGTGTGCGTGGCAAGGCAAGCTCTCATCTGTCCATTCCCCACAGTGTAGCCAGGGAGGTCTATTTTAAAGGCAGAGCTGATCTCGTGATTCCTGTGCTGAAATCTTATATAAAGGCTATTTATAGGATAAAGTACAAACTCCCATTTTACATGATTTATCCATTTTCTGAACCTCACCTGGCTCTCCAATATTCACCTTCTTCTATCTACCTTGCCCCCATCAATTTCTCATATTTTCCCAATCTGCTCATATTGTCTTTACCTTCTCTTTTGCTGGACAAGCCCTTTTCCATTTTTCTCTGGCTGACTCCTCTCTGTTGAGCCTTGGCTTAGTCACTAACATTCTGTGGGAAGTGTTTCCAGATATTTGATGTCTGAGCTAAACGCTCCCACCCACGTGCTTTCTTAATTCCCTATACCTACCAATAGCATGGCACTTATCACGTGACTGCCCATTAATTTTGCTTCCATGACTTTCCAAGCACATTATAAGTCCTTTATGAGAGGCAGCAGCACTTGATTAGCATTCAGTAGATTTTGGTTGAATAAAGGGAAAAAATTAAATGGCACTTAATGGATGGTTTGAGGGGGCTATGAAAACATTTTATATTCAATACGTTAACTACATTTTTTCTTGCGGTAAAAAGCACACAACACAAAATTGACCATTTTAGCCATTTTAAGTGTACAATTTAGCTACACTAAAGCACATTCAAATCATTCTGCAACCATTACCACTAACCCTTCCCAGAACTTTTTCACGATCTCAAACAGAAACCCTGTAACTGTTCATCAATAACTCCTCATTCCTCTCCCCACGCTTGGTAGCCTCTATTCTGCTTCTTATTTCTATGAATTCCCCTATTGTTGTTAACTCAAGTAAGTGGAATCATATAACATTTGTCTTTTTGTGACCGACTTATTTTACTTAGCATAATGTTTTCAAGGTTCGTGTGTGTTGTAGTATGTACCAGAATTTCATTCAGTTTTCGAAGCTAGAAATATTTCTTTATATGTATATACTACATTTTGTTTGTCCATTCATCTGTTGATGGACACTTGGATTATCTCCACCTCTTGCTATTATGAATACTGGTGGGCGAGTAGTTTGAGTCCCTGCTTTCAATTTTTTTTGGATATATACTGTGAAGTGGAATAGCTGAATAATATGGTTATTCTATGCTTACCTTTTTGAGGGTTCCTCGTATTGTTTTCCACTGTGTCTGCACCATTTACATTCCCGCCAGCAATGAACAAGGCTTCCAGTTTCTCCACGTCCTCATCAATACTTCTTTTCTTTTTTTTTTTTTAAATAGTAGGCATACTTTTGAGTATGAAGTAGTATCTCCTTATCTCCTTACATTTTTTCTTATGGTTTTGATTTTTAAAAATTTATTTATTTATTCTTAGAGAGAGGGGAAGGGAGGGAAAAGAGAAGGAGAGAAACATTGATGTGAGAGAAACATCATCGATCGGTTGCCTCCCATATGCATCCCGACCGGGGACCCAACCTACAACCTCGGTATGTGCCCTGACTGAGAATTGAACGTGCAACCTTTTGGTGTATGGAATGACACTCCAACCCACTGAGCCACCTGGCCAGGGCTGTTGATGTCTTCTTCAACTAAGTTTTGCCTTCATCGGACTTTCACCAAAGAGCATCAGAGGACTTGCCGTATAAACTACCATATTTTGCTGTGTGTAAGGCACAATTTTTGGCCTAAACTTTTGAGGGAAAAATAAGGATGCACATTATACACAGGTAGTACCTGAAATAACTTGTGTCTGTTCTTGTGTTCTGCAATTATTTGTTACATAAAATTTCTTGTACCATAATATGTTAAAATGGCTAAAATTCCTTTATAATATTAAAAAAAAACAAGTATCTAAATGTAAATCAATAAAAAATTGGGTTAAAAAATTAAAATGAAAGAATTAAAATGAAAGATTTTTTTCCCTGAAAGTTAGGGTCAAAAACGTGGGTGCGAAGTATACATGGCAAAATATGTCAAGTGAAGGTGTGTACAGCCCCTCCCACACAAAAAGGATGGGGACAATGAGACACTCCCAGCCATGGTACAGAGGCCCTGAGTAGGAACTTGGTGGGGAATTAAACTTCTATGGATGAGGAATCCACAGGATACTGGACAACAGTTGAGAACTGATGAGCTTACGAAACGAGCTCTGTCCAGGTAGGAGAAATCGCTCAGGGAGCTGGTAATGGCTGATGGTACAGGACAGCTGTAGTTACAAGCTATGGACAGTTGGGTCTGATTTCTGGGTACAGATTAACTGCGGCTTATGAAAGGTCCTAAGCTGTGCCAAAAATGACCAAGTAGAAGAATATGTGAGAAGAATGAGATGGCTGGTCCTGGCATTAAATTAGAGCGTCCCCTCTGAGTTCAGAAAATCTCTATAATTCAACTCATTCCTGATGGTATCTGTCATATTAGCTGGTCTCAACCCTCAGAGTGGCTCACAGCTGTATCTCCGAAGTGACTTAGGGAGTAAGCTTTCAGTAAGTGTCTTTACTTTTCCATTTCCACACTCTCCCCCCTTACCTTCGGTAGCACCCTCTGTCTCTCTCAGTTTTCCTCTACTTATCTTCCTTTGCCTCCTACTCCCTCAAGGAAAATATGCTCCAAGAAAGTAATATGCTAAATGAATTCACAGTAAGGCGCACACTGTCAGTAAGACTTGAATGTAAACCCTCTCAGGGGCTATTTGCATTTTAGGAGAAGTCTGTATTTCAAGCTAGAGAAAATTTCTAAATCTGAAGCTGTGTTATCTGTTCCACAGAAAATAGAATTTTTGGAGGACCTGGTTCCAACTCAGAGTAATTTTTCTGTTTTCCAGGTACCCTCTACTTCAGGTAGTATGAAGAAATTCCAAATCATATAAGAAAAGGGCTGTAGAAAACCAAATTTCTTCTCCCAATGTGGGAAAAAACTCTGGGGCTGATTTGAGTGTGACATCATTGAATAACGACCTTTTACGCCCTGCCAGCCAGACATTAGGGACAAAGCCAAGACCTTGACCATATTAAGAAGTCAGGTCAGGGAGGTTTTAACCTTGTCTCAGGAAAAGGCAGGCTGATGAGCAGAAATAGAACAGATCTAATTCAGGATCTTGACTATTTTAGAGGATAATAAGCAGCCTGCATGCCTTTATATGGCCTTTCTTCCTAGTCCTCGGTGGAGAATCTTCCTCGAGTACACAAGTGGGCGCTGCCAGTGCGAAGAGTACGAATACCAGAAAGTGACAGCTGAGAGTGGGACGTGCATCATCATGGTAATTGGATTTAACCTTTCCCAGCCTCGGTTTCTTTTTCTGTAATGTGGGAGCAATAATATTTGTTGAAGAGAGTTGGAGTCCTTTTGATTGCAAATTCCAGAAAGGCATATTAAACTAGTTAAGTAAAAAAAAAAAAAAAAAAAAAAAAAAAAGGAAGAATTTAGAAGCTTTTATTTGTGGATGGGATACTGACTTCTGAGCAAGGCTGGATCCAGGACGCCTTCAGAACTTTCTGGCTCTCCATTACTTAGTTCTGCTTGTTTTTACTTAGCTTTATCTTCAGGCAGTTTTAATTTATGTGTCAGTTAAGAAGATCTAAAAAACTTGTCTTGCATTCTGACCAGTGTGGCTCAGTTGGTTGGACGTGATCCCACAAAGCAAAAGGTCACTGGTTCAATTCCCAGTCAGGGTACATGCCTGGGTCGTGGGTTCTGTCCCCAGATGGAGTGTGTACTACGGGAGGCAACTGACTGATGTTTCTCTCATTGATGTTTCTCTTCCTTTCTTTCTCCCTCCCTTCCCTTCTCTCTAAAAATAAATAAATAATACCTTAAAAAAAAAAAAAACCCCTTTTCTTGCAGCTTAACAATTCCAAGAGAAAATCTTATTCAAATAGCACTCCCAGGGAAGATTGTATTGCGTTGCTCAGGTCAGATGCGTAGTGGGATGTTTTTGATTGGCCAGCCTAGGTCATACGTATATATGACCCTGTGATTTGGCTGGTATACCATAACTAATTGCCTCTCCAGGATCTCACTGCATGGAGGAAGAATTCCCTAAAACATTCAGGAAGGAAAGAATGGGAAAGTATTCTGGGCATAAAAACATTACAGCTCTTATAACCTATGAAACCTACCAATACAGGTTAAAAAAAAAATCAAATGAGCAGACCCAGGGAAGCTGTTTATAAACTACAGTTACAATGGAAACTTTTTAGTCAAATAATTATAAATACCATGATCATTAAAACCAAGAAGCTGTATCATACAAAGATAGCTTTACAGATCGGGGGGAAAGATGGACTTACTCAACAGCTGGTGTTGGGTAACTGGATAGACGTCTGGAGAAAAGTGAAATGAGCCACATCTCCCACCGAACACTGGGCTATACTCCAAAATGACTAAAGAGTTAAATGTAACAATGAAACCACGAAGATATTAGAAGAAAACATGAAAGAACTTTTTTGTAATCTCGGAATGGGGAAGGTCTTCCTAATCATCATTCAAAACTCTGAACTCACAAAGAATATGACTGATAAATAAAAGTTCATGAAAATCAAACATTTCTATGGTGAAAAAGATCATTTGAGAACAAGTGAAAAGACAAAAACAAACGGGATGTAAAGCAGTGATGTTTTGGCAATGGCCAGCAATGTTTCACAGGAGCCAACCATTAAATTTTTAGGGATTTTGTAAGCTGGTTGTCAAACACAGCCATGGCTTAAAATTAAATTATGCATACTTATGATTAAATAAATTATGTTACAAACAAAGGCAATAATGAATTAAAAAGCATCATTC
The DNA here is from genome assembly GCA_039655065.1 of Glossophaga mutica. NCBI lineage: Eukaryota > Metazoa > Chordata > Mammalia > Chiroptera > Phyllostomidae > Glossophaga > Glossophaga mutica. Next base: position 26,585,564 of record CM077310.1, read on the forward strand.
TCTAATCGTTTGACTGCATTTTATTGCCACTCATGCTCTTGGGGTTATTTGCACCTATTATCTCTGTATAGTGGAGATATTATATGATGGTCTGCTGCACGTTGCTGCCCACCTCTGCCCAGCTTTGCATTTGGAGAGGTTGTGTAGGCAGCTTGAATTTGGCTGTGGTGGGGATACTTACATCATGAAAATGGGCACATGCTATAAGCCAGAGTTTATTTTCCTCAGAGACTATTGTTAAACATTAACCAACACACCACTGGGAAAAGTTTTTGCAATCACATTATGGAGAAAGGGTTAACCTCCCTCTGTATAACATGCTCCTATAAGCTGTGTATAGCTAATAGAGACCTAAGAAAGGTACAAAGTGTCCATTCATAGAAATAAAGAGGTGCTCTGTGTCACAAGAGAAATGCAAATAAAAACCATACTGAGATTGTTTTTTACCTATTAGATTAGCATAAATCTAAGTTTGAAAAAACTCTGTTGGCAAGCTGTGGGGAAACATTCTTATACATTGCTGGTGAGAGTATAAATTTATATAATCCTTTGGAAGGCAATTTGGCTATATATATAAAGTTATCAATACACAGACTACTGGACCAAGCATCCTGTCTCTGGGAATTTATACTATTTTTGTTATATTGTATAGAGTGCTTTTGTTTTGTAATAGCAAAATGTTGGAAACAACAAAATATCCATCCACATGGGCTGGTTTAATAAATTGTGGACAATTTATGTAGTGGAATTGACCAGAAATGTAAATTGAAGGTACTATCCAAGTTGAATATGGAAGAACCAAAGTTACATTCTGGCCCTGCCCCCCCCCCCAGTTTTATTGAGATACAATTGACATACAACATTGTATTAGTTTAAGGTGTACAACAGAATGATTTGATACATGTATATATTGCAAAGTGATCACAATAGGTTTAGTTAACATCCATTACCTTATATAGTTACAATTTCTTTTTCTTAGTGATAAAAACTTTTAAGATTTACTCTCTTAGCAACCTTCAGATAGACAATGCAGATTGTTAACCCTAGCGCTATGCTGCAGATTAGGTCCCCTGAAATTTGTACGTTTTGACCACCTTCACCCATTTCTCCCACCCCTACCCCTTGCCTCTGGCAACTGCCAATCTGTTCTTTGCTTCTGTGAATTCACTTTTTAAAGAAGATTCCACATATAAGTGAGACTGTACAGTATTTGCTCTCAAGGTCCCCCCATGTTGTTGAAAATGGTAGGGCTTCCTTCTTTTTAATGGCTGAATAACGTTCAATTGTATATATACCACATTTTCTCTATTTACTTATGGAGTTACATTATTAAGTGAAAAAAAGCAAGGTTAATATCAGAGTGTATAGTATGCTATCTTTTGCACAACAAAATAAAATACAGTTGTATTTGATTCGCATAAACCAGTCTGGAAGGATAAATAAGAAACTAATAAAAATGGCTGGGGGAGGGGATTGCCGAAGAAGAAGTGGGAACCGAATAGGTAGGGAATGGGGTGAGAACGGGACTTTGCATTATCTTTTTGCCCTAATATAAACGTTAAGCTGTGCCAACATACTAACTTTTTATAAAATTGAAGGAGAAGAAGTAAACGAAATCTTCATTGAAGAGCATCTGATTCTTAAATTCACTAGATATTCAATAGTTATTGAGTGTCTACCACAGGGCAGGCACTGTTCTAGGGAAGAGTGCACGATTACCAAAGAGCCGCCTTCTGCCCCATACACCCTCTGCCAATGCCACGCCCGGCTTTATGCCTGCGCAACGAACAGCTTTCTCTCCGCTCCTCTGGTCTCATGTTCGTGAGCTCAACACCGTAGAAGTGGCCCCCAGGCCATCTAGGTCTCATAACAATGCAACGTTTGTGTTCTTCTCTGTGTACGTTCTCTCTCTGTGTTTACGCACCCTTGCTGTCTTTATTTTTGAGTGAGTTGTTTAATGTAGTTGGTAGAATGTGTTATTTTAAAAGATCAGGGCTTTAATTTTACAGAGAGTAAGTAAACAGACAAAAACCTCCATGAGTGTTCATTCTGCAGACATGAAAGATATGGCGGAGTGTGCCCCTTGGAGGGATTATGCTCGCAGGTTCATAGTAATTGTATCTGCTGTCCTCAAGGCCATTGCCAAACAGTACGCATGCGCGCGCGCACACACGCGCCTCTGCATAGCTTTACTTATGAATGTCATGCAGCTGTCACACCACCTAAAGGCTGCGTCCTCCTGAAGGTGTATCCGGTGACAGATTTGAATGAAGTTAATTATCTCTGGTCTCTTGCCCTAAGCACACAGTAGACATTTGCTAGGCCTCTGGCTCTGACTGATGGGTAAACCTCTGGATATGGGGGCTTTATTCTCATTCAAAATGAAGCTAAATGGTCCATAAAATTGAATTCCTGACTTTTAAATATTATATTCTACCAATCAGAGTAAACAACACACTCAGAAAGAAAGACAACTGAGATGTGAAAACACATACAGAGAACATCCACAGAGAAGAACACAACAATGAATTATTGCTAGACCTAAACAGCCAGGGGAGATAGTTTTACCTTGTTGAGGTCATGGATAGGAGACTGGAGTGGATAAGAGAAAACTGTTGTGTGGGCATAACGTGGGGTGGCCTTTGAAGAGTGGCTTACGTGTGTTTGAAGATAATTCTTTAGCTTTAGAGCACAGCTTACATGACCTGGTACAGGATCTGTGCTCTCTTTTATCACAGCTCCTAAGGCATTTTCCCCTTTTCGTAATTGTTTACTAAGTGGTGGGCTCCTTAGAGGGAAGTGCACAAAACAAAACAAAAAACCAAAGTGCTGTAGTTTGCCATGTATAACGTGCACCCATGTTTTTGTGCACATTATACACGGGATTGCTACACATATTATTATAACCATTGCATGTAATCATTATACACACGTGTAATGCATATCCTTATTTTCCCCTAAAAAATTTGGGCAAAAAAAGTGCGCATTATACACGGCAAAATACGGTACATATTTCCTCCATGTTCCCAGCCCCTAGCACAGTCCTGACATTTAAAAGGCTCTTAATAAGTGTTTGTTGAAAGACTGGTGGAAACACGCCCTAGGAAGGAAGAAACTGGATGACATCGTAGGTATCTCTTTGGGTGGGGAATTTGGAGTTCAAAAGGCATGCTTTGTGTTCGAGCTGGGTGGGCCGACGGCTGGCTGCGTGTCTTCAGTGACTGTCGGGATTGTCCCCTCCCACTTAGCCTGCACTCTGCACACAGGAAGCAGCTAGCTCGGCACAGTCGGCTCTAACAGTTCTCAGCTCCCGGCCAGCCAGTCGGCTCTCCCATCAATCTGTCCCAGTCTGTTCCACTCCCTGCAATCTAACGGGAATCCAATCCCCTTCCTTAGATTTCTCCGACCACCTGCTCCGTGTTCTCCTCACCTCTGCCTGCCGCTGTCTGAGCTGCTCAGACTTGGGCAGCCACGAGGGACTAAAGAAAAGTGAGTTCATCCACAGAGCATGTATGCAGGCAGCCAAGTCCTCCAGGTTTGAGTAAAATGACCCAATGTATTTGGTATTTACTGGGCAGTCACACAGGGACATGTCCATTCTGGGATGTCCCTCAGCAGGACAGATGCTGCCTCAGCCAGATTTGCCCAAGGTCCTTGAATGGGGCTCCTGGTGGGAGTCATGGGAGGTCAGAGCCTACTCCTTCCCCGCCGCCAACTCTCCTAGCCACTCGCTTCATCTGAACAGTGAATTCCGGTAGGAATTTCTCTTCTCAATTCCATTCAGATGTTTCCCAAATTGAAATCCCTCACCTGGCCTATAGCTGCAAGGTTAAAAGACTCAAAATTGTGGTTTCCAAAGACAATGGACTATTTTGTTTCTAGGGTGTAAAGAACTGGCACTGGCTAATGAGTTATATTCCAATGTACAATGCCCTCTGATTGTGTATTATATATTAGCACTCTGGACTTGAAAGAGACAATTGTGTAATGTTTGCCTATTAATTGAGAATAATCATCTCAGCTGCATAGTATTGCATACCAGCCACGCTTGTCATTCTCTTATCCAACAGCTTTTAATTGTTGTTGCCCTTTAATGGCAACCTTTCTCAGAGTTTGGAGAACAAAAATAGAGACTTACCTAAATATCAGCTCCTTCTCACCCCAAGAGAAAAGAATCCATTTAGATGGAAAGGATTTGAGTTTTCTAATTCCCAGAGAGTGTCATGCCTCAGAAATTTCCACTATCCACTAAATCTAAATGCTAAGGCCGTGGGATTGCTTCTTCCTAGTAAAGTTAGGAAGTATATCAGACAACAAAGGGGCTTGCATGGTTACACAGTAAGCTGGAGACTAAAATGGAAGAAACATCTTAAAGATCATTGTCAGGATGCATTTGGATGCAAGTAACAGAAACCGTAACTCAAAATGTCTTAAGTAAAAATTTTTATCATCTCACGTTACTCAAGAGTCCCAGGATGGAATGGCTTCAGCATATCCAGGTTCCAGGGCTGAAAAATATCTTTGAGATTTGGTTCCACACTCACTGCAGCTCAGCCCTTCTTTCCTCTCTTGCTGGCTTCTCAGGTGGGTCCTCCCCTGTTCTGGCAAGATGGCAGCTGGAAACCTAGTTCCAGGCACACAGCTCTGGTGAAAGTTCCAAGATTGAATGTATTGGACCAACTTGGGTCATGGACCTCATTCTGAATCAGTAATGATGGCTGGGGGAATGCAGTGTGCTGACTGGCTGGGCCTTGATCATGCTTACCCTGGAGGTGAAAGACCAGGTCAAGTCCATCAACCTGAACCGTGTCGACTAACAATAGAAGGTGGTGGTGATTCTCCAAGAAAAAAACAGGCACTGTTACCAGAAACGTGGGACTGGATGCTGAACAAACAAACAAAAAAACTGAGGTACTATACTTTCATCCCAATTTCAAGAATGAATGTCTTCGTAGGTTGGTAATTCAAGCCTCATATCTTCCTCAAGAACCTGTCTATAATGAAGATGACCATTTACTGGGGGGCTGGACATGTGTAGAGTGTTATACATATATCCTCTCATTTAATCCTTTTGACTACCCTATGGGGGAGGGGGTACAATGAATCCCCTTTTCCAAAATAAGAAAATGAAGGCATGGGGAGATTAAATGACATACTCTAAATCATGCAGCTATTAAAGAGTGAGTCATTATTCAATCCTGGTTCAACTCCAAAGGTCATGTTTGTCCTCCTTTTGTGTGTTTCCCAAACTTGCCCATTTACAAAACTTTCTGGAGAGTTTATTAAAAATACATGTTCTCAGGGCCTGAAGTCTGGGAATACCTTTGGTTAACAAGTGTGCTCACTGACTCTTATGATCATACTAATCTGAAAATGCGCACGATCATGCAGCCTCCCCCTGCAAATGGCTACCGCCCAAAGCAAGCCCCTCTTCCTGAACTCTTCCTTTCTCCACAGGTGGTCTGAGGGAATTGCTCAAGCTGCTGGTCATGCTCAGTTCCCTCCCTAATGGTCTCCAAAGATAAGATGCATAATAGGTTCCGCTGGTGTATAAAGAGGCAATATTTTCCATTTCTTCAATATCTATTTACTTTTTAGTAAAAAAAAAAAAGAGAGATCTCGTCTTACTAAAATGTGATGTCCAAATTGACACTGGCATTCTCTCTCAACCATGAACCCAGAGCCATCTTTGGTACCATAGGTGTCTTGAGAGGACAGTGAGTGTCCCAAAAAACAGAGGGATAATGGTGCCTCTTCCTTTGCTAGTTTCTAGGCAGCCGCATCCTCTTCTGTACCTAAGTGGAATTACAGATTATATTATCCTGTCTCCTGTTTCCCAGAGTCACCAGGCTCAGATGGTTTCAGAGACAAGTTTTACAAAATCAACAAACACACCATCCTTATATTGTACCTGTTTAAGATGACAGAACAGGGGAAAAGCTATTCAGAGCTTTTTATGAAATCAGTATAACTTTGATACCAAAGCTGACAAGAACAAAATGAGAAAAGAAATTTATCTATTAGTCACACGAGAATGTAGGTGCAAGATTCCTAAATAAAATACTAGCTAATTTAATTCAGCCCTGTAGTAAAAATAATAAGCATCTGATACTTCACACAAACAGGATGCATGCATGGGACAGAGTCATGCAGTGTCATTCTTTGCCTCTTGCTATTGTGCTGGTAAGCTGAATTGTGGGGCTAGCCCTTTCTTGCTCCTGAATAAGTGAAAAGTCATTGACTTTTTTGGCCACACCAAGTAAAAAGTCCTTTGATGTGTAGTCCCAGGTAATAGTCAAAACTTTCAACATCACAAAGTTAAAGCTTATCCTCATTCCTCATCTGAGCCTGCAGCAGGTGGGATAGATAGTGTGGTGGTGTCTCCTGTATTTTCCTCCCCTAGATTTTCTCCTTCTCCCTCATTAGGAGGTCTCTGACTCCTTAGGGTTGAACCAGGAGAAGGGAGAAGAGCAGCAGGAGAGGTTCTATTTACCCCGTGCTGTTGTGAGCTGGTATTGGAACGCCCTGGGCTGGGTGGAATGTTAAAGCTGACCTTTTCTATAACAGACCTCTCCTGGGGGCTCTTTTTGAGCCCTATATCTGGGAATCTGTCATCTGCAATTTCATTCTTGCAGGAGAATCTTTTCTACCTGGTTGCTTAGCTTCCTCACATAGCAACTCTAGTTCTTCATAGAGGCCAGCCTTCTTAAATAGAGCTAAGATGATTCCACAAAAGGAAACACACTCCTTCTTATGGCCCACACTGGCCCATGGGAAATATCTCCATACTTTGCTTGGACAAATTCTGGGCATGTGGGAATGCCTCCCTTTGTTCTGCAGCAGAGCAGCTACTAAGCAGTCTCTCATCGTTTAGATTTCTCAAATGTTATGCACAGTCTACACTGTTCTACAGATTCTGAGGGACTCTATGAGGAGCAAGGAGCCAAGAACCCAGATTCCATTTTAAAAAAGAAAATGTGAGACTTGTCCTATGACATACAAAGACTTATTTTTAAATGTCTCAGAAATTAAGAGGTGGGATGTTGTAAAGGTTGGAAAATTAGTCAATGGGACACAATAGGAAGCCCAGAAACACACTCACATGTATCTGGACATTCGATAGATGATAAAGGCAGCATTACCTATCATTGTCCAAGGGCTTGCTGTTCAATAAATGGTGCTTGGAAAATGAATTATCTGTATGGAGAAACATCATGGGTGGGCTAGAATTTTACGAGTAAGAAAAACAAGAATAAATTTTTATTACATTATATTAACATTAGACATTCTGCAATAACAAAAGATACCATAAAAGTAAAAAGACAAATCACAGACATTTCAGGAAAGATACTTAAAATGCAAACTCTGACAAAGAAATAGCTTCCAGAATATAGAAATTAACCCTACAAACCGATGATGATGATGATGATAATGATGATAGCCAGGCCCTGTCCTAAGCACTTGAGATATATGAACTCATTTAATTTTTATCATGTCCCTACAAGATATGTGTTTATCATCCTCACTTTATAGATGAAGAAACAGGCACAGAAAGGGTTAGGTAGCTTGTTTCAAGTCACGTGACTAGTAAGTGGTGGAGCTGTGCTTGAGCCTAGGAGTCTGGCTCCAGGCCCTATGGTCTTAACCCCTATGTTTGCTCTCCGGCTCAGTAGAAACATAAATCCAAGTAGTTACAAGAAGAATCTCAACCTCTCTCTCAATCAGATTAAAGCACCAAGGCAAAATCACCTCACACTCATGAGTTGAAAAAAAAATTAGAAGTCTGAAAATACCAAGTTTGAATGAGGATACAGGAAAAAAATTAGAACTTTTGTACATTGTTGGTGGAAGTATAAATTTGCACAATCATTTTGGATAGCATTTGGCAATATCTAGTAAATTTGAAGGGGCCCTATGACCCAACACAAGGAGGTGTGTTGAAGAATATTAATTGTAGTTCTGTTTGTAATAGCAAAATTTGAAAACCTAAGAATTCATCAACAAGAAAAAAATTGTTGTGTATTTAAACCCTAAAGTAACATGTAGAAATTAAAATGAACCAGCAATATACCTACCAATATGGGTAAATATAAAAAATATAGTATTGTGTGGGGGAAAAATGGTTGAAATAAGATGCATATAGTATGGGGGCTCCTGTCAAGACAGCAGTATAGGCAAATGCAATAGTCTAATCCTCCCACAATCACATAAAAATTGAACCATCTGAACAACCACTTGAAATCTAGCCGAACACAAGTCCAAAAACTAAGGATATAAAGAAGAAACCACATCAAGGCAGGTAGGAGAGATGGAGATGCAACATGAGCTGGTTTCACACCCACATGTGGTGGATGAAATTCAAGAGGGATATCACAACCCCAGCCCCATACCAGGCCCCCCAGCCCTGGGTTCCAATTCCAAGAAGAGAAGTCCCTATAACTTCTGGTTGTAAAAACCAGGGAAGACTGTAGCTGAGTGTGGCTGATTGAGGCTTCTGGAGTCCCAGGGATTCCTCTTAAATGGCCCATGCATGGACTTACTTGGACTCACTTGGTCTGAGGTCCAGCACTGGGGCACCAGGGACATACAAGGAGGAACTGAGCTGTCTGGCTTCTGGATGAGGGTTGGAGGAGCAGCTTTACCCCAGACAGAAGTGCTGGCAGAGGCCATTGTTTCTTTTCTGAGCGTTCCCTCAACAGAGCTGGCAGGCCAGTGCCATATCTCAGGCTCCATCAACCTGACTAACACTGTTTGCCCCACTCTGGTGATAACCTGAGACCCTACCCCACCCAACTTGGGGCTCACCCAAGGTGTTTCCAGTGCCATTTCTGTACAAATGACTTGTCTTATGCTTCAGACTTTCCTAGAATTTCTCAAACAAGCAGCACCTAGCCTCAGCATGCAGCGTACCTCTCTCACTAAGTGGCCCCAGGCCTGGCACTAGCATTGGCTGGCCTTGGTTTACAGGTTGGCCTTTCTCAGATACCTACAAGCCTAGTGAAAGTAGTAGGCACCTGCAGATCACTTTGTAACTTGTGCTGGGTGGCTCTGGGCAGGGCACAGGTAGTGGCTGACCTTGGCTTACACTTCCCAGAAGGCCCCAGACCCAGCACACCCAGCGGACAGTTTCAAGACCATGCCTGAGCACCACCCAAACTCCTCCACAAGGGACACACTTAAGAGGAGACTCAGCAGGCACCAGAGCCCTGCTGAAATATGTCCTGGTCTGTGGTGTCAGCTCTTGCTTAGCTGATTCTCCATGGTTGTTGCAGTCATTTTATTTTTTCAGCCAATCAGTCTGGGGGCAAATTTCTCCCATTGATGTGCCAACTGCAGTCAAAGCTCAATTACAGCAGGAGGGTGAACACAACCCACACAGGATGGGGGGAAATGCACCTGGAGTGCTCAGCTCAGGTGATTAGGGAGGCTGTGCCACTGGACCCTACAGCATACCTACTGCATAAGGCCACTCTACCAAGCCCAGGGAACATAACAGCTTGACTTCATAAAAAGAAACAAACACAGAACAAAACTTCAGAAAAATAACTAAACAAAATAAAGAAATACAATCAACCAGATGCAGAGTTCAAAACACTGGTTATAAGGATGTTCAATGAACTCAGGGGAAGAGGAGATAAACTTAGTGAGAACTTCAACAAAGAGATAGGAAACATAAAAACAGAGATAGAAACCATAAAAAAAGAACCATCCAGAAATAAAGAATACACTAACTGAAATGAAGAATACATTACAAGGAATCGAAAGTGTAGTAGATGAAGCAGGGGATCAAGTCAGAGATTGTGAAGATAAGGAAGCAGCAAATACCCAATCGGACTAGCAATAAGAAAAAGGAATACAAAAATGTGGATATTATTAGGAGCCTCAAGCATACTAACATGTGCATGATGGGGATGCCAGAAGGAGAAGAGAGAGAACAAGGAATTAAAAACCCATGTGAAAAAATAATGACAGAAAACTCCCCTAATCTTGTGAAGGAAATAGACATACAAGTCCAGGAAGTGCAGAGAGACCCAAATAAGAAGAACCCAAAGAGGTACACACCAAGACACAGTTGGTGGGGCAAAAGTAGGTTTATAGTTGTTTATATGGAAAATAATACAATAATTAATAAATAATAATACAAGAATAAACTGTGTTTCATGATGTTCTCACAACTGTAAACCTACTTATGCCCCATTCTATATAATTAAAATTCCACAGGTTAAAGACAAAGAGAGAATCTTGTAAGAGAAAAGCAGTTAATTACCTACATGGGAGTTCCCATAAGATTGTAAACTGATTCCTCAACAGAAACTTTGCAGGCCAGAAGGGGTTGGCAAGAAACATTCAAAGTGGTGAAAAGCAAGGACCTACATTCAAGATTACTCTATTCAGCAATCATTTAGAATCAAAGGACAGATAAAGAGCTTCTCAGACAAGAAAAAGCTAAAAGAGTTTATTACCACCAAACCAGTATTACAAGAAATGTAAAGGTGTGTTCTTTAAGAAGAGGAAGAAGAAGAAAGATTAAAAAAATGAATGATAAAATGACAACAAATACATATCAATCAACAATTACTTTAAATGCAAATGGACAAATACTTTAATCAAAAGACATAAGGAGGCTGAATAGATAACAAAACAAGACTCATATATGCTGTTTACACAAGACTCACTTCAGATGGAAAGACACACACAGACTAAAAGTAAAGGGATGAAAAGAGATATTTAATGAAAATGGACCCAACCAACCAACCAACCAACCAAACAAACAAACAAAATCTGGGGTAGCAACAATTGTACCAGACCAAATAAACTTTAAATCAAAGGTTATCATATAACAAAAGACAAAAATGACCCAGCAGTTCTACTTCTGGGTATTTATCCAAAGAAACCCGAAACACTAAATCAAAATGACATACTTCCATATGTTCATGGCAGCATTATTTACAATAGCCAAGATCCTAAGTGTCCATCAGTAGATACATGAATAAAGAAGAAATGGTACATATATACAATGGAACATGATTCAGCCATAACAAAAATAAAATCTTGACATCTGCAACAATGCGGATGGACCTAGATGGTATTACACTGAGTAAAATAAGTTAGAGAGAGGAAGACAAGTGTCATGATGTCACTTATATATGGAATCTAAAAAAAACAAAACAAAATAAACAAACAAGTAGGATAGAAAAAAACTTGTAAATACAGAGAACAAACTGATGGTTGCCAGATGGGAGAGGCACTGGGGGACAGGTGGAAAAAGTACAGGGATTAAGAAGTACAAATTGGTAATTACAGAATAGTCATGGGAATGAAAAATACAGCATAGGGAATATAGTCAGTAATATTGTGTTAACTATGCATGGCGTCAGGTGGGTACTAGACTTATTGGGTTGATTACTTAGTTACATAATGTCTAATCGCTGAGTTGTTCACCTGAAACTAAAATAATATTGTGTGTTAAGTATAAAATATGTCAAGTATGTCAAGTGAAAAATAAAAACATTATTTAAAGTAATTATAATACCATTGCATAAAATTTAAACATCTGCCAAATGATGCCACTTAATTTATATATATATATATGTACGTGTATATATATATATATATAAATATAATATGCAGTAAAAGGACAGAAACTTGAAAAAGAATCATAACTAATATACTCATGGTAGTGTTTACTGACAACAAAAAAGAAGTTTAATGAGAATGGGGAGATGTCCGCACAGGGTGTCTCAATTATACTCAGGGTGCTTAGTTTTTAAAAAATCCTGAAGTAGGTCTCTAAATATCATTTCCCTCAGTGAAATCGCTGATTCCAGATCTGGGGCAAGAAATCTTTATGAGGAGCCACGAAAAACTTGTTTTGTGAGGACCCTCTCCCAGACGATTTGAGGTCATGTCAAAACAACACAGGAACCACTTTGAAGGGGTTCTCACTGGCCAAAGTGGGGCAATTTCTGCATCAAAAGAATGATAACTACAGTGGGTCAAAACTTGCAAAATACATAAAAGCCATGATTTCATAATGATGCCTGAAAAAATAAAAAATAAAACAACCTAATAGCTTGTCACTAGACATTGTTAGGGTAATACTTTATTATTCTGCAAATGAATAATAAGAAACTATTTATTTTATATTTCCTATGCCAACTATATTTTTTCATAGTAACTAAATATTTGATAAAAATAGGTCCTATAATGGAAAACTTCTACCGAATAAATGAAGGAATAATAGAATAAAAAAAAAGCACCATTTTCAACCTCTAATGAAATAATTGATTTAGGCAACTTTAATTAGTGAGTATTAGCTGAAATGTCATTGGGCAACATTATCATCGGGTGGTTAGCCTGATACCACCTAAAACCTGTGACCAGCCTTAGCCTCCCCCAGGTGGGACGGCCCAAACATTAGATGCCTCATGAGGTGATGCAGCAGGAAGTATCTCTTATGATGTTCCTTGCCTGAAAAATGGAACCTGGGGCTAAGGAGGTGTTTAGAACAGCTACTACTTTTCAGGAAATATGAGAGATAGAAAAACTACCTATAGGCCAAGGATGTGATTGGCAAAACCCAACAGGTAGAACACTCTATAGGAAAGATGACCCAGTTTTGTTCACAGATCTTCATTATGCTCCAACAAAAATCGCAGTAGAGAAAAGGGGAGGACGAGCTGTTACCGAATTAAAAAAAATGAGAAGGAGTAACAACCAGATACGCTGTAAGGCCCTTGTTTGGACCCTGATTTTAGCTAATCTACAGTAAAAAACATGTATTTGAGGCCCTGGCCAGTGTGGCTCAGTTGGTTGGACATCATCTGGCAAAGTGAAGTTTCTCTGGTTTGATTATCAGTTGCTCGGGGCACATGCCTGGGTTGCAGGCCAGGTTTCTGGTTGGGGCATGTGCAAGAGGAAGCCAAACGATGTTTCTTTCCCTCTCTTTCTCTCTTTATTCCTGTCTGTCTAATAAATAAATAAATAAATAAATATTAAAAAAGGATATATTTGAGAAAATCAAGAAAATATGCATGGGGATTGGCAGTAAACAGACATTAAGGAATTATTGTTATTTTTAATGTGTGATGAAGGCACAGTGATTATGTTTTAAAAATTCCCCAACATTAAGATAAGGACACTTTAGACGGAGTGTAATGTGGTGAAATACCTTTCAAATGGTGTCTGACCCCCAACCCTTCAGAGAACACTGATGAACGACAGAAACCCGGCAGACGCTTCTCTCGGGGGCCTACGTGACACAGAGCCGAAGAAGGGGATGGAATGCACACTGAGGGGAGTGGAGTTCCTGCCCTGTGGCAAGGCCAGCGTTGGAGCGAGCACCAGAGGGTCACGGCAGTGTTTGTGGGGCCGGGGCAGTGCCTCAGTCCAGGGTAGGGGCACCCATGGGATCAGTAAAGCCAGGAGAGGGGCACTGTGTTCTGGGGTCATGGGGCAAGTTTGGGAACTGCCAGGAGGAAGCTGTGCTCTTTCTGCTGCTGAGAACTGGGCCTGGAATGACTGGTCAGTGTTCCCACTGCAGGCTGGTGTGGCTAGAACCCATTTGGTTGACACTCATAGAGCGCAGACTCGGTGTTTTACGTACGTGCACACCATCCTAACCCCGGAGCAAACCCATTTTACAGTTAGGGAAACAGGCACAAAACTGTTTATCTCGTTTTAAATATTTTTATTGTTGATACTATTGCAGATGTCCCCCATTTCCCACCACCTTTTCTCCCCTCCCTTGCCTGTACCACATTGTTGTCTGTGTCCATGGGCTATGCATAGGGGCTCTGTCTGGAAAACGTCCAGCCATTGTTAATGTAATGAGAACAGTTTGTGGGACATCGATGAAACCTGGCAGCCAAGGAGAGTGGACTGGAGTGCACATGTGTGAACAATGACGACTTCACTGTACTAGTCAGTGGGGGTGGTAGGTGCCATTGAGTGAGCATGTGTACCGTGTGGCTGTCACATTCAAAATGACTGAGTGAATAGAGCAACAAATCTGCATCAAATTTTCCTTTAATCTTGAGCACTCCTCCATGGAAACTATTTGGATGATTCAGAAGGCCACAGCTATGGGCAACTGGTAACTGGCAGCGTCATCATGACAAGGCGCCCACTCATGCATCACATCTTGTGCAGAGTTTTTCTGTGAAACATCAAATCACCCAGGTGACTCAGCCCCCCTGCAGCCCAGATTTGGTGTCCGGAGACTTCTGGCTTTTCCCAAAACTAAAATCACCCTTGAAAAAGAAGAGATTGTAGACTGTCAGTGAGATTCTAGGAAATACGACAGCACAACTGATGGTGATTGGGAGAACTGTGTGAGGTCTCAAGGGGCCTGCTTTGAAGGGGACTGAGGTGTCATTGTCCTGTGTATAATGTTTCTTGTATCTTGCATCTTCTTCAATAAATGTCTCTATTTTCCATATTACATGGCTGGATACTCTCTGGACAGACCTTGTATATGCATGTATGTTCTTTGCCTAATCTCTTCCCCCCTCCCCTCTGAGATCTATCAGTTTGTTCCATGTACCCATGCCTCTGGTTTTATTTTGTTTGTCATTTTATTTTGTTCATTAAATTCCCATTATGAGCGAAGTCATATGGTATTTGTTTTTCTCTGATTGGTTTATTTTACTTAGCATAGTATTCTCCTGGTCCATTCACGGTGTCACAAAGTTCCTTTTTTAAATAGCTGCATAGAATTCCATTGTGCAAATTCCCCACAGCTTTTTTATCCACTCATGTACTGATGGGGACCTGGACTGTTTCCAGAGCTTGACTATTGTAAATAACACTGCTATGAACACAGGGGTGCATATATTCTTTCTGATTAATGTTTCAGGAATCTTAGGATATATTCCCAGAAGTGAAATCGCTGGGTCAAACAGCCGACCCATTTTTAATTTTTTGAGGAACCTCCATACTGTTTTCCATAGTGGCTGCTCCAGACTGGGGTAGGTAGCTCAGTTGGCTGGAGTGTTGTCCTCATACGCCAAGGTTGCGGGTTGGGTCCAGCAGTCAGGGAACATACAATAGCTGACTAATGAATGCATTCATAAGTGGAACAACAAGTCAGTCCCTCTCCCTTCTTCATTCTTTCTCTGAAATCAATGAACTATTAAAAAAAAAAAGGCTGGGTGAGAACTACCTCCTGATTCCAGGCTGCTGCTCTACCAGCCACCTGCTTGTAAACCTTTCTGATTTCCTGCATACCTTTTTCTGAAATGCAGAAAGACTGTCAGAAGAATAGCAGGCCTCAGCCCAGGGTGTTAATGGCTTCTATCTTCTTTCTGAGCTTTTATCAGGAATCACTGTTCTCACAAACATAAGTATGAGAGAACATTCACCAGAGATTTCCCAGGAGCAGGTTTAACTCTTCCTGCTAGATCAGACTTAGCCTCTTCCCGGTCTTCATCCTCCTTGGGGCCTTGAGCCACTACCAACCAGGGGCCATTCTGTCCCTAGAAGCTGGTGCTTTGCTCTCTGAATTTGGTGCCTGCTCCTCTTGGGGGGAGCCCTGGATGTGGGAGTGTTTCTCTGGCAGTTTGCCAGCAGCCAGAAGACTAAGCTTGCCCTGAGAATTTCCACTTGCGAGCTCTGAACTGTCCAGCAGTCATCTACCAAGGAGAGCCTGGTGGGGTCATGGGGAGGGAAGATGACCCTTGCAGACAGCTGTGTTCCTGACCCTGCCCACTGGCAGAAGGCCCTGTGATTGGATGATTTCTCACATGCCCTGTGATTAGGCGTTGCTTTTGATAAATTCCCTCCTCACCATTCCCCAGACTCTAATCTGGGCATTATTTCTTATCTTCAAAGACTTTTGCATTTTGGCCTTATTTAGACCATGTCTGCCTTGTTTATAACAAGTAGGACATCTTCCTATGAAGGCATGGGACAAAGGTGTTAATGAGAGGAAGGAAAACTAAAGTGTCTTTACTGGATTTCATGAAAGTACTCCCACGATATATGTGCCAGATATTGGAAAGACAGAGACTGATCTTGAACAGCAAGCTATAGAATAAAGACCTCTTCATTGAACATTATGACTTTTATAAGGCATTTCTCCTACGTCAGCCTCGGTGGCCTCGTCTGTAAGATAGGCTAATCATAACTAATGTAGGTAAAGGCATGAGGTTTAACTTGATGGATAGCTTGAGTGACTTTTCATTTCCTGAAGTCTGGGAAATACTGGCAATTTATCCCATTCATGCAGTTATTTACTACTGCTTTATGTACTCATTCATCCATACATTGCTTCACTCAATAAATATTTATTAAGCACGTAGCATATGAAATTAATAATGTATGATACAATGGGGGATAAGATAAATTTTTCTGTCCTCGGGAATTACTATTTTATTTTATTTTTTATTTATTGGTTTTAGAAGAGAGAAGAAGGGGGGAGGGGGGAGAGGGGGAGAGAGAGAGAGAGCGCACCAGATTTGTTCCACTTATTTATGCATTCACTGGTTGATTTTTGTATGTGCCCTGATTGGGGATTGAACCCACAGCCTTGGAGTATTGGGAGGACACTCTAACCAACTGAGCTTTCTGGCCAGGGCCAGGGGAGAGAAGACATGCATGGAAAACTGTAATACAGAGTGTGCTAAATACAGCAAGAAAGGTGTCGAGAGTTATGAGAGCTCAGAAAAAGAGAAATTGCTTCCAGGAGGGAGTTTCACAGAAGACTCAGTGAAGGATGAAGTGGTTGAATTGAGGTTTGAAGGGTGCATAAATAAAGTCTGGACGGGCAGATGTGGAGTGGGGGTGAGCGGTGACGACCCTGCAGGCACGGCAGATGCCTGAGCAGAGACTTGGGGATGAGAACGTGTGGGATGTACGTGAGGAAACTGTAAGTCATCTAGAAACAACCTGGAAACTGTGCAAGATGTGTGGGTGGAAGACTAATGAGGAGACAACTGTCACAATTCAAGGGACAGTTGGTGAGCACCTGCACTCGAGGGTTGGGGGAAAGAAGGAGATGCGAGGACTGTCCAGGGAAGGTGTGGCAAGGAAAAGGGAAAGGTGGAGGTGAGGGACACTGGAGGTAAGAATCCTCACCTTTGCTTCTCTTCCAGGTTGGTGGTTACTTCTGTAAATCTGTCTCTCCACTTTGTTATTTGAATAGCTCTGGTTTTAATATCCAGTCTGAGCAAGTCATAGAGTTTGGCCAAAGAGTGACACTATTTGCATCATGATCTTCATTGTGGAGGATATTTGTGTTTTGCTTAATTGTGCCACTTTGCTCTAAAACTCAAGAAATGAGTCGGCAACATCTATGGAGGCCCACCTCCTTCTCTCCCCTGCCCCTTGAGTTCAGATGCTCACTAAGTGTCCCTTGAACTGTGGCAGTTGTCTCCTAACTGGCCTTCCACTCGTACCTTGGATAGTTTCCATTTTCTTCTAGATTATTCAGTTTATCAATTGTATAAATGTGTCTGGATGTTTTCCATGAGTTTATCGGCTATCTCTGATGTTTAAGCTAATGTGGGGGAAGAGGGAAGTAGTTTCTTGCCTATAGGAGTTTACAGACTAGTGGGGAAAAGCAGTGTACGAAAATACTTAGATAAAATGAGGTATGTGAAAAGTGCCACAAGATTAGAGTAAGTTCAAAAGAGGAAGCATGCCGTTCTAGTAATTTGGAAAAGTATCAGGGAGGCAGCAGCCAATAAAATAAAATATGTGTCTGGCCATAAATACTCAAGGGCGGGGAACTCGAGAGGAATGGGAGGCTGGTGGTGTGGAACTGAAGGTCAATGTAGAAGTGGATTTTGTCAGGGTAAGCTGCATATAGTTGTATCTCCAGGGACCTTTAAACACAGTTCAGCCAGTTCCCACACAACCGACCATGCTGACTTCTGCAATCTGCTTTCCTTTGGGTTGAAACGGGTTTAGCCTCTGGGAAAGGACTGTGGCAGGATATGCCTGATGGATCAGGGAATGCAGTTGCTATAAGCTTCATGGCCCCCACGGCAGGATTTTGACAAGACTGGAGTTTGAGAGTGGAGCTTCGGTGAACAGGCCAGATGGTGGCCCCAGGGCCCCCCACCTCACTCTCTCATCTTTCCAAACTGGTATGGTTTGCTCAAAATCCCATCTACCGCCTTCACTAGCACCAGCTTTCCACACTCTGAGAATGGCTTTCTCTTTGTGGTCTGTTAGGCCACTGTGTGGTTTCCCTACTGGATTCCTTTTTGTGGTTGGAGGTCAAACCCTCTCTTGCCGGCTGCTTCCAGGAATGCGTGGTGTGTCTCAGCACGCTCGCTACGCGGAGGGTTTTATTTTACGTCCCTCGAACGGAATGGCAGTCCTCCAGCAGGCCTGCGCGCATGTATAAATAGAGGGACACGTAGCCTGCCTTTAATATCCAGAATGCAAACCAGCCACCATTGCATGCCACACCGTCGTGTTTTGATGGAAGGCTGCTGACAGGCCCTCAGACCACGCGGGGAGGCCCAGCAAACCGCCTAATCCCACGCTTTACCCCAAGCAGAGATGGGGCCGTTTCACTGCCAGGAACAATTTCTTTCCAGCCACCAGCGGCTCTGAGTTTCTTTGGCTTTTCCTGCTCCAGCTGCCCATTATTTATGACCCTTGGTCAGGGAGCACAGGGCGAACATGGAAGACTGAAATGTACAGCTAATCCCCCCATTTTTTTTTTTTTTAAGGCAGAAGATTTAGACTCATTTGCCTGTGAATCCCTTTGACTATGTAGCTAATGTCAAAGGGGCCTATTGAAAGTGTGGCATTTTCGTATCTCCCAACTTTCCACAAGACCACAGGAGAGTGTCCCTTCCTACTCCGTGTAGGATGAAGTATGAATTCCTGCCATTCAGATTCTTTGCAGAATGGCCCCCCACGACCTTTCCCATCTTATAATTACTGCAGCCTTACTTTGGCTTCCGCTGAAGTAGATTGGTCTACTCTCTGTTTCCCAAGGCCACTCGCACCACTATACCGTCACTGCGGTGGTCTCCTCCCCTAGAATAGCTCCCCTTCCCTCCGCCTGTTGAGGGCCTTTCCATACACTAAGGCTGCGTTGGGTTCCAGGGCCCCCATGACCATCCCCATCCACACGTATCTTTCTTTCCATAGCATGTACTGTTTCTACTATTGACTCAATGAGTAATGATATTACTTATGATGTATTCTTTATAGTCTTATATACTGATTAGAATTTTAGACGGATTTTAGATGGGAATTTTAGATTCCAGTCTCCCATACAATGGAAACCCTCAGGAGGTCAGGGCTTCTGCATTATCTTCTTCGTAACTCCTATAGTGTTAAGTACTTTGTACTCTGCCTAAGAGAAGCCAGAAGGTACTTATTGATTGAATGAGTAATAACCCACTCTCGAAAAAGCAGAGCTTTGGGAGTATCAGTTAGTGAATCCTGTGCTCTTTCAAGGATATTCTCTGGCTAAGCACTGGAAAATTAGAATATGAGGTAATAATTAAAGTTATTCTCAGTATTTCTCAAGGCAGCCGAGAAACCATCATTCCACTGAAATTCCCTGGAGCCACCTAGAATGTCAGCTTAGCTAGGTCCTGACCAGTGAAGCTCAGTTGGTTGGTCTTTGTTCCAAGAAGCAAAAGGTTGCTGGTTCGATTCCAGGTCAGGGAATATGCCCGGGTTACTGGTTTGGTCCCCAGTCGGGGGTGCATGCGAGAACCGATAGATGCTTCTTTCGCACATCGATGTTTCTCTCCCTCTCTTTCTCCCTCCCTCCCCTTTCTCTAAAAAAAAAAAAAAAAAAAATGAATAAATAAAAATAAAATGTCAGCTTAACTCGACTTCCAGGGTGGTCACTCCCACAGTTTTAGGCTTCTTGGGATTCCATGCTGACTCAGAAAATCTGGTTTTCACAGTCATCATCTCTCGATAGCCTTCGTATCGACATTCAATAAATACTTGATGATTTAAATTAAGGAAAGGAAGCATCAGTCTAACCTTTTACTGGGATTGTGGAGAATGTCTGGGATGTTTGTGTAGGATGCATGTTTTTTTTTAAAAATAAAATTTAGGTTCTGAAAAACACCATCAGAATTCCATAAGTGCCTGAGACATGTCATCACTAGTTGCAAACCTTTTCTTTAAACAGTGAAGCTGACTCTTGTAAATCTCTAAATAGAATTTTTAGATAAATCTGGTGAATAAAATGAAGACTCAAATATAATAATTTTTTTACAGAATACGGAATGTACAAAAAAGAAAAAAACCCTGTGTTTTTTGCATGTGGCTTATAAAAAGGCTTTCAAAGTAATTCTAAGGGAGAACTTTCAGAAATGTATTAAAGTACAGAAGCGTTACTATGATGATAACAGCTTTTACCTCCTGAGCATTTGTTGTGAGTCATTAAGTACTTGATATTCAAAATTTCTTTTAATCAAAGCAACCTTGTGAAGAGGAATTTTATTAGCTCCATTTTAGAGATATGGAAACTAAAGGTTAGAATGGTTAATCGGATTTAAAATCAAGTTTGTGCCCTGGCTGGTGTGGCTCAGGGTTGCTGGTTAGATTCCCGGTCAGGGCACATGCCTGGGTTGTGGGCCAGATCCCCAGTAGGGGGCACGTGAGAGGCAGCCACGCAGTGATGTTTCTCTCCCTCTCTCCCTTCCTTCTCCTCTCTAGAAAAAGAAATAAACAAAATCTTTAAAACAAAATAAAATTTGTCAGACTCCAAAGTTCGTGAGCAATTACACTGACCACCTGGAAGGACGGACCCTGACTGGATATGTTCAACTTCATGTTTAAGGCCACTTAGGCCTGTTTATTGCACGGCTCCTGCTCACATTTATTAGTAGATGATTTTTATGGCAAATTTCTAGCAGATGGCAGTAAAGTGTCTGTAGCAAGGGAGAGTGGTTCTTAATTCACGGTTGCTCAAAACTTGTTCTCAATGCTCTATGGTCACAGGTAGAAGGCAAGGTCCCTAAACAGGAGGTATTCCAAATCTTGAGCAGCTTCTCAATGAGCCACCTTGGAGCTGACAAGAGTTCTTATTACTTAGGACCTGAGGTGGTATCTCACTTGCCTAGTATCATGGTACTACCTTTCTTTCATGTTTGGAGTGAACTGTATTCTCTCCTAATCTTCTAAGTTACTAGTTTAATGTATTGGAACAAATAACGTGTTGAGAATCTACTACAAGGAAGGTGCCCAGATGGACCCCTGACTGGAGGAATGAGCATGGGGGAGGTGGGGGGAGGGGGGTGACATCGTGGAGGTGGGGATGGGAGGGAGGAGGTGCAACTGAGTATGGGGCTTGCTCTCAGTGTGTGAACTGTAGAGGAGACAGAAACAGGAGGGCTGTGCATAGGTATGAGAATGGGGGTGGAGGAGGACATACACGGCACCCTTTGGGGACGTAGGGGAGAGGGAGTTTGTTCCATCTGGGAGAGCGAAAGGAGCTTTGAGGGGGATGGGCCATTTGGGCTCCCTCCTGAAGGGTGGGCAGACCCCTTAGACAGCGAGAAGGAAGAAACAGCAGCCAGGAAACACCGAGATGAAAGCGATCTAGCAGCTAAAGTGAGAGCGAGGTGCGTGCACGTGTGTGAGGTCAGAGAGAGGCGAGGAGTGTGGCAGGAGAGGTCCAGGAACTTGAATATCCTCTTCAAGGCTTCAGATTTTATAGGGGCAATAGGGAGTCACTGAAGAATTTTGAGCACAGAAGATCTTTTGAATTTCCAGAGATGGCTTCTTTGGCATGTGCCATTATTGGGTAGTGTGGGCTAATTAATTAATTAGTTAATCTATCTATCTATCTTTAAGGGAGCACTTTTATTTATTTATTGTCTAGAGGAGCCGTCTCAAGGAAGAAGGCCCTATTGTGCTTTTAGCCCCTCAGGTCCAGGTTTGGTATCCTATGCGTATCACCTCTTCCTCTGCTTGGATGCTTTCGGTTCTGGCTGTTGACATCTGGGTCAGGTATCTGATGTGTATTACCTTGTGACTTATTTTCGGTGACTTTGATGGATCAGAGAGTAAGCTGTTATCACCGTCCACGTGTCAAAAGCTCAAGAGTTTGGGAATAAAGGAGCTGGAGACGGACCCATACAAACCGAGAGGTGGGACGCGCATCAAAGCACTGGACGGCATGCTGTGAGTTGAGGGAGATCCCAGAATAGAAGGTGCTTCTCCTGGGATTCACACCACAGGCCTTCGCAGGCAGCCTCCCCTTATCGCCATTAATTTCAGAGTTTGGAATTGGACGCCACACCCTGGTGTTAAGCTGTTAACCTCCAGCATCAAGGCCACAGCTGCTGGGAAGAATTCCTCTCTCAGGCTGTGGCCTCATCAGAGTTCTTCATCTGGACACGCCACAAAGGGTGAATGTTCCTGAATCCAGTCCCATGAGGCCGAGGCGCTATATATACTTAGGCGCCTCCACCCCTTTACTCCCGGACACACACGCGCAGAGCAGAGCCTTTCCGCAGTGGGCCACAGCACCAGAGGACAGTGAGTGTGTGTCTCTTGATGTAGAGGATGAGAACCCCCTTCCAGATATTCTTTTCTTCTGTTTTCCAAAAGAATAAAACCTGAAAAAAGAATTTGTGGATACTTTGAGGAAATTAGGGACATTTCTAAAGCACGGCTTTTTGCAGCAGAAGTCTGCTTTAGGTGGAGACAGGTTCCAGTTTTCAGATTTGTAGGTGGAAACAGGTTTCAGATTTGGGAGTGCTTTAGGCTTCACCCAGTTTTCCTTTCTGTGTCCTATGAAGTTATACCCAAGCCATCAGCAGAGGGCTCCCTCAGCCCTGGGAGCTGGTATCAATGCTGAGAAGGCCACGTGATGTAGACCAGGGAAGAAATGCACATCTGACCGTGAGTTGGTGAGCTTAAAATCCAATGCCCCCAATTCCTTCAGCAGAGAAGAAACCCTAACCCATCCTGGAAACACACCACTTCAGCAAGAAGGCATTTGCTAGTGTTTACATTAAATGACACTGTTTAAATTCCTGGATCAAGGTCAGCATAATGTTTATGCTCAGGGTAACACATAGCGAAGTCATCCTTCAGAGAACCTAAAAAGCAGAGCAACTCCCTGACCAATGGTTTAATTGTTTCTGAACTGGCGGCTCAACAGTTCCTAAATATTCGATCATAGCATCGTTAATCAACATCGGTCCCAGATCTGTACCGAACCCTTGCATATGCCAAATCCCTATGTGGTGTCTGCCCAGATTCATGCTGGCTCGACAAAGGGGGCCTGACTGATACACCACAATGTCCGGGTGTTTAATGACCGTTATCTGTGAGGGCGGTCAGAGCTGGCCAGCTGCTTTCAGTGGAAATGGGATTGGGAGAAGGCCAGTGGACACTGTCTGCACATCATCTCTCTGAGGCTGACATCTCTGTCCTGATTCTCCCCTCGGAAGAACAGCAGTCTAGGGTCCAATAGCAGGTACTGGTTAGCATGAGGGTGTTCTCTTTCTTGGAATTCACTAGACAACCTCTGTCAAGGTTTTACTATCTAAGTCTATCTCCTCGGCTCTAGGCAAATAATCACATTCCTTGATTATAACCTCATCTGAGATATGTTACAGCAAATGATGTCACTGCTTGTTTGCTATCAGGTCTGCTTCTCTGAAGAAATTACAGGAGAAGGTCCCAGATTCTTTGACTATGTTTGGGAGGTATCTTGGTCTTTTATTTCGGCGAGGCGGGGACATAAATTCCAGGGAAAAGGAAGCGTCACACCATGAACAAAAGCCACTTCCACCTGCCTCCTATAAAAATGTATCCGACACAGCCACGAGGGCGGACAGCCACTAGCCAAGGACAGCACGCAGTGCTCGGTGAGCCGGAGGGAAAGCGGGGTCTGTCGGGTCAGCACGGTCTGCAGACGTTTTCAAGAAGAAGCATGTGTCCGCCTGTGCTAGAAAGGCAAACACATACGAGTAGGAACCCCGAGGAAGCCACTCCAGGCTGCTGAGGTGGGAAACGCAGCGGTTTCTGTTTGTGCTGGCTTCTTTCTCATTCAGATGTTTCTCATCAGCCACGTTCAGATTGATTCCATTTGCCAACCTCTTCTGGCAGTCTTGCCTGGTGGATGAGGCTCGGTGGCAAAATCTCTGGCATTTTCTGATCCTACCCAGACCCTGCTCTTGTTGTGTAGTTTCTTGGTGCTTTGGCTCCTAAGCAGAAATTGGCTAAGCGTCGGCTGCTGTTGAACAAAACCAAATGTAAAACAGAACACTGGAACACTGAACCAAGAGATTTTTCTAAATGTGGGGGATGGGAAGGCAGGGGAGGACAGTGGGGGATCAGGAAAGGGAGGGGCTTCCTCACAACCAGACTGAATCATGCTCTGGGGAGCGTCTGTCACCGTCTCATCTTGTCAGCAGCCTTGCTAATCGTGCCGGAGCAAAGGTTACATCCCCTTTACTCTTCGATCTCACTCTCGGAGGCCATATAAAAATATCTGGGTCTCTCCAGAGCTGTTTTCTCATTTTCTGTCCCTCATGAAAGTTTGTGACCCACAACTCCCTGACATCACTTATTTTTTTCTCATACTCCTTCAACTTGGCCTTGATGCCTCGAGTCAGCTTCCTTCTCAGCACTCACCCCCCCAGTCCACTGTTTCCTACATGTGAGCCGTCCTGTATTCCTCCACCTGACGCTAACTTTTCCTGTGCTATGAGGGAGCACGCTTAGCCTCTCACTCCTCACGCTGCTGCAGCAGGGAGAAGACCTCCTGTTCGAGAAACTTCTAATCCCTCTCTTCCCTTCCCACTGTCGAGACTGAGGAAAAGTGTACTGCCACCCACAGCCCTTGGCTGCCTTTCGCAGGGACTGACAGGCAGCATGAGTTCTATGGCTTTTGTCCTTCCTGCTGCTGTCGGGATATGGTTTCCCCAGGTGTGGGTCATGGGGTCTGAACTTAGGGTGGAGACCTAAGTATTAGGAAGCAGAGAGCCCATGGGCCAAGCTGATTATCCAGTCTCATAAGGCTGATACACACACACATACAAAGCATTGTTACAGCCACACAGTTCAAAATTCAAAAGGCACAAAAGGACATATAGCCAAAAGTCTTCCTGCAGTCCTGTCTCCAGCTTCTTAGGCCCCTCTGTGGAGGCAATCGGTGCTTACAGTGTCTTGTATATTCTTCTTCTGTTTTATATGTACACGAGCAAACAAATACATACATACACCATACATTTTCTCACAATTGGTGGCATGCTATTTCGTTCAACATCTTGCTTTCATTTTTTACCTTTCCAATGGCTGCATAGTATTTCATTGAATACATTTCCATGATTTATTTAACTGGTCTTGTATGAACGGGAATTTGGTAGTTTCCAATCTTTGCTGTAACGAAAAAATAAAGTTGATATTTGATCCTCACATCTTGTGTTTATTTCCTGAAGCTTAGCACTCAGAGGGGAGAGCAGTGTGGTCCACACTCCGCCTGTCAGTCAAGACTGGCATTGGACTTGGGGTTCCAGATCAGTGAGTCAAACACATCCAGGTTTGTTCTTTCATTCCCCCTAATTATTTCCAACTTGCCGTTATGCTATGAGAATTGATGCTATGAATGCTAGTGTTCACTAAATTAGGTCATTTTATGCTTTTTCTTTTTCGTTTTCTACCTACGTCCTTCTCCAACTTAGGGATTTGGTTGCAACCAAGATACTTTTCCAGCAAGTGATGCCCCTGGTATCCTAAGACTTTGGGTATTGAATTCCCTGAATTTTTGTAGCATGTTACAATTTGCACAGCACTTGCAAATAACATTCTTTCATTTAATCCTTACACAAATTTTCTGAGGTTGGCAGGACATTTTCTAGATGAAGAATCTGAGTCTCAGAGGGACTATGTGGCTTGCTCAAGGTCACTTGATTGATGAATGACACAGACAAAACTTGAAGTCAGGTCATCTAACTCAGCTTTCTGCTTTCCTAATACACATGCTAACCCTTTACCACGTAGGTGACATTAAAGTCAGCTTTCAGTTTGGAAGACGGTGGGAGGCTGAAGTGCAACAAGTTCTTTGTTTCCTATCAGCAGAGAGACTGAGGCGATTTGGACGAGAGGAATTAGGGATCAATTTATCCACATCGATCCACTGTGATGTCATGTAACATGATGGGGCCAATGCTAGCTCTGTAAGGAGCCAGAGAAAGTTAGGTTGTGGGAACTGCCGGGGTGGGAAGCCTTTGATCTTGGGGCACACCTGTCATGTGAAAGTGAGGGGCTGGGCTTGCAAGCAAGGGAATAGGAAGAATGGAGAAGAATGAATCCATACTGAGTGTGTGCTCTATGCCATGTTCACTTGTTCATCACAGAACTTGGGAAGGCACACGCCCCCGCATGACAGGCCGAGCTGGTGCGCAGGAGATGTAGTGCACCAGGAGATGTAGGCAGCGGCGGTGCTGGCGTGGTGGGACCGCCTCTGCTCTGCTCAGCAGGCAGGGGCGAGGGTGGCAAGGGGCTGTGTGACCGGTGATGCTCAGTGCAAGGTGGAGTGCAAAGCTCATGTGTGCATCTTTCCTCCCACAGATGCGTTTCCTCTCCAGCAGCTCCTAGGAGAACAGGTTTCTGGCTGTTCTGCTGCACCCACTCACCAGGCACCCTCCGATGCATGACCCCTGCTGTGGCGATTGTGCTGTGTGACAGGGCTGCAAGCCAGGTCCAGTGCCATCCCCTAGAGGAGAGCTGTCCCCCAGGTAGCAGGGATAGGAAAGAGGACAGGAGCACTGAGCACGCTCCTGCAGGACAGAGGGGAGCATGGCGGGGCACCGCTGAGACAGACACTGGACAGAGGGCTGGGGCTGGGGTGTCCTGGGCTCAGATGCCGTGCTCTGGCCTTTGGGATGTACCCTCCAAAGAGCGGGAAGGATGGAAGAACCTTGCAGAAAGGAGGACAAGATTCGATACGAATTTTAGAAATCCCACTCTGCTGCGATTCGCTCATTTGTCTGCGATTCACTCCTAAACACTGAGTGTCCACTGCGGATTGACCGTGTGGGCCCCACTGCCAATGCCCCCCACCACAACTCCTACATTGAAGCCCCAACCCCAGCTTGATGGAGCTTGGAGACGGGCCTTTGGGAGGTAAGCAGGTTTAGATGGGGTCATGAGGGCGGGGCCCTCGCGACGAGTCAGTGCCCACATGAGTAGGGACTCCATAGACTGCGTGCTCTCTTTCTCCCCTCTCTGGGCACACAGCATGGAAGGCCTGTGAGGACACAGTGAAAAGGGGACTGTTGGCAAGCCCGGCGTGGGACCTTACCAGGAACCTTGATCTCAGGCATCCAGCCTCCAGAGCTGTGAGAGAGAGACATGTTCTGTTTTTTAAGCCACTTCGCACGGGAGCCCGAGCCGACGAAGACCCCGTGCAGCCAGCTCTAGCTTGTCTCCAGACACCCAGCCGGGAACAAAGAATCCTTGTCTTCATGTGCTTACAGTCTAGCGGAGAGGAGAGCGAGTCATGAAGGGAGCGCTCCACACCGGATCTATATAGTTACTAATTACGAAAGAGGGCAAGGGGGCCTCGTTTGGACTGGGGAAGATGGCGAGGACTTACTGAGGGCGTGACCTTCAACCTGAGATCCTAAGGATGAGTCAAGGGGAGCCAGATATGAGCAGAGGAGGACACCCCAGCCTGGCGAAGGCCATATGTGAAGCCCTGGGATGAGAAAAAGCTTGGTAAGAAACTGATAAGACACCAACATCACCAGAGGGGGAGAGAGTGACGTAAAATAAGACTGGGAGCTGTTAGAGAATGGTTCACGGAGGAATTTGTAGTTCTTGTTAAGAGGTTTAGATGTATATTCTTAGTGCATCAGGGAGCTCTTTGAGGGTTTAAGTGGAGAAATGAAATGATTCAATTTTCTTGTTTAAAAGATAACTCTGAATAATGTGAGAACCAGATTGGAGGGACGTCAAATGCAGTGAGAGAGGCTTCTTCTGAGGGCTGACGTGGCTGTGCTGGAATGAGGTTACCCTGAAGAGCAGTAAGGACGCAGAGAAGTGGGTGCATTGGAGGACCAGAGAGTAGGATGGGTGGGGAGGAAGGGGGAACAGGAGAAAGGTCAGAGGTGCAGCAGCTGGGAGGAAGGGGGTGAGTCAGAGGACACTGCGTCTGGTAGGATGTTGGGGACATGTGAGCCTGTGGTTCGGGAGACAGATCCCACCTGCTCAGAAAGGCGTAAACACAGCACGCCTGCCACTGCTGTCTTTAGAAAGTCCTGCCTGCACTTGGCCCTTGGCCAGCGTCTGGGAACTTGGCTCTCAGAGTGTCCTCAGTCAACAGTCAACCGATAAGGCTGGTTCCCTGTGGCTAGACTGCTTGTGCAGACAACGTGATTTATGCTGGACACCTGCTTTTCCCCTGGGAGTCTGGAACTTGGGTACATGCTAAGGGGATGATGCCCTCATGACCAGCCCCCAGTGAAAGCCACGGGCACCGAGGCTTTCATGGGCTTCTCTGGGCAGAAACATCACGCACGTACGTTTCTGGGGGAAGAGTGAGCTCTGTGTGAGCCTTCGTGGATGGGAGACAGCACGCAGAAGCCTCGTGCAGATGCCTCTGGACTGCACCTGTGTCCGGGTTCCTTACAGCTCAGCTGTCTATCCTTACTACAGCTCTGTAATAATCTCAGCCATGAGTGCAACTACATGCTGAGTCCTGTGAGTTCTCGTGAATCTCTGGATGATGGGTGATCTTGGGGACCCCTCACGCAGCCTTGGGATTTAGTTTTTTTAAAAGATTTTATTTGTTTATGTTTAGAGAGAGGGGAAGGGAGGGAGAAAGAGAGGGAGAGAAACATCAATGTGTGGTTGCCTCCTGCACGGCTCCTACCAGGGGTGGAGGGACCTGGCCTGCAACCCAGGCATGTGCCCGGACTGGGAATCGTACTGGTGAATCTTTGATTCGCAGGCCTATGCTCAATCCACTGAGCCACACCAGCCAGGGCTCAGGATTTAAATTTGGGAGTGATCAGAAAATAGGAAAACTTGAAGCCGTGGGAGTATCCCAGATCACCCAGGAAGCGTGAGTAAAACCCCAAGGATCTCTGCAACTTAGGCGTGGTCGGGGGGACAGAAACTACACAGAAGGCCAGAACACAGGCAACAGGAGACAAGACTGTCCGCTGGACTTAACACAAGGTCACTGACCACTTTGGCAAGAGAGTCCCCATGGACAGTTGGGGGAGAGCTGGCTTGTGAGGAGGTGAGGAGGCGAGAGATCATCTCAAGTGTGACTGGAAGAAAGAGACAGGAATGTGGGTGGGAGTAAACATATATTTTTAAAATATTTCATTTATTTCTAGAGAGAGGGAAGGGAGGAAGAAAGAGAGAGAGAGAAACATTGATGTGAGAGAGAAACATCGACTGGTTGCCTCCCATACACACCCCAACCATGGACCGAACCTGCTACCCAGGCATACCCTGATGGGGAATCAAACCAGTGAGTGACCTTGCCCTTTATGGTGTGATGCCCAACCGACTGAGCCACACCAATCAGGGCTACACATACTGTTTTTAAAGTGGAAAAAACTTGATCATTTGTTTTCTCATTTATCAAGTGACTGCTGTGTGACAAGCTCAGGTTCGACGAGAGTGACAAGGGGTGGCCTGGCCTCAGGGAGCGTGTGGCCCAGCAGTGAAGACAGGAGGGACCACCAGCGTGCTGCATCTTTGATGCGTGGAGTGCACCGTGCCATGGGAGGGTGGCGCTTAGCCTAACTCCGGAGTTCCTTGGACGAAGTGACCTTGAGTCTGGGACTTCGCAAGTAAGTAGGAGTTTGTGGAAGTTGGGAGAGGAGAAAAAGGACATTTCAGGAAGAGGGAAGACTAAATACTGATGAGAAGGAGGAAGCAGAGAGGGAAGCTGAATCTGCAGGGGAGAAAGGGATTGTCGATGGGCTGCACGAGGACCGTGCCAATGTGCAGGGTTGTGGCCTCTAGAAGCTGTTGATTCTGATGGTAGGAAAATGCTTCGTCATGTAGCAGAAACAGAAAAAGATGGTAAAGTTTTTAAAGGGTAGGTACGGTGACAGGTAAGACCTTAGGATTGGTGGTAAGACATGGTGCATTCTTGTGTAGTGACTTTCATTTTCTTGGGGGCAGATTCCCCGCCCCCCCCCCCCCCCCCCACACTTCCTGAGATCCAGCACATTTGAAGGCGAGGTAAACAGGAGGGGTCTTTGGCGATGTAACTCAGGGTGCAGAGAGACATTCTTTCAGCAGGGAGCGCATAGGAGAAAGGCTCACAGGAGGCCAAGGTTAGCACGGTGGGAGGTCTGTCATCTTGTTGTCCTTGACCCTGCCCCTGTGAGGGCTTTTTCCATCTTCCCTTACCCTACCCTTGAAATCTGAAGACCCAGCTTCATGTAGCAGTGAAACGAGACAGAACTGAGTGACTTGTAACTCATGCCAGGGGCCAAGCCCAAGAAACACATTGCTCTGGGTGGGTGGTGGGGAAGCAGAAGGGTTCACAAGGGAGACGGGGGTGCGGGAGCTGAGCCACATTCGAGTCCTGGATGTCTCGGCCCTTTAGAGGTGCTGGGAGGTCAATTTAATAAGGTTGAGAAATGCTCTTCTGAATCTCCACTTTTCTATGGACTTCATAGTGATTGGAATATGCCTCTTGAATCCAAAATGGGGTGGAGTTAGAGTGTTCCTCCAGTTAGGTGCCTGTAACTCGATCTGTTAACAGTGGGATTGTCTCCCTTCTCTCTCCTCTGTCATGGGACATGCCGTGTTGGTTTCTGCTTAGTAGAAGGCGGAGAGGTCATTTGCTCACAGTAAGGGGAAATGTGGCAGAATTGTGAACTTGAGGAGAGTGGAGAAAGTTTAAAATAATTTTGCAGAGAAGTAGCAATGGAACTGACAAGGGAGGCCTGCTTGGGTGGCTGGTCAGAGTTCCCATTGGTGACTATAAGGTTTATAGTGGCAACTGTGTGGTTCCCTTGGTGGTGTAGAGCCTGGTTGTGAGCATCATGACAAGGGGCCTGAGGCAGAGACTTGACTGGTCCTGCTGTGTCTCTGCTTTCGAGGCACCACCGAAAGGCACGGGACCAGCGAGCTGGCGAAATTGAGGTTGACATGCTAGAACTTGGACTCTTAGAAGATGGAGAGACAGGAGAGAAACAAAGACAGGGGGATGTATGAATATGGGGGGGTGGCCAAGCATTTGGGGGTCCCTGGAATGTGTGTAGGGGGAGCTAGTGAGGGATCTGGAAGGACAGGAAGCTGCAGTCAGGGAGCAGAGTATTTCAATGTATGACTTCAGATGTGGAGAAGGTCTGAGTAATCAGCAAGCTCAGGATGTGGCCTGGGAGGGCCCGCATTGGCCCTTGTCATCACTGGGACCCTGTCTTTGATCCCACATCCACATGGCGTCTCTCTCTCCTCTCGGGGTCTGGTGCACCTCCCACCTCCGCTACCCTTTTCCCACTTTCTGGTCCAGGGAGAGGCACTCACAGCATCTTTTTTACTTCCGGAGAAATTTATTCCACATGTGTCTGATTCATTTGCGTTTATAGAAACTCGAAATCTCCGGTGTCCCAAAACCCTCTCAACTATTTTTTTCTTCCCTTTCTTAGAAACAGGAAGTTGTGTTTGGCTGAAGACGAACTCTTGAGTGTGCCTGGGACTTACACGATATTTGGAATGAGGAATGGTGAGGTCTGAAAAAGGCTTCTTTGCTCTCTCTCTTCCTGGGGCAATTGTGCATCTTCCAGGGGTAGGCTGGGCAGCTTGCGGGGATGGGAGACTAGCCAGAACTTTCCTGTCTCTCATTGCTGAGCCCAACCCGAGCCTGAGGGAAAGTATGTTCTCAAAGAGACAGGTGTCTTAGAAGTCTCTTGTGTTTCTTTCTCCCTGCACCAGCATTACTGTGTATATACTTGTATATAGAATCTCATCTTTCTGTTTCCCATACTTCAGCTGTGTTTGTGAGGAGCCCCTCTACTAGGTAATACTTTGGGGTGGTGTGGGTGGACTGCCACTCAATGGTAAGCAAGGAAGGCCAACTCCCTCCCAAATGGAGAATCAGAGAAGCTCCATGTCTGAAGAAGAATGGACGGAGCTGGGAAGGGGCACACCTGTTTTCGTGAGTCCTGCCAGGTGGTTGGGAAGTTTCAGCCTAGAAAGCAGACAGGTGCCTGGGAAGGGCCGACATGGTGTTGGTGAGTCCACTCGAGGAAGGGGGTGTCATAGCCCAACCACTCTTTCCCCTCCACATTCCACCTCTTAGCTCCCCTCAGCATGTTATTTTGTTCTGTTTAGAATTTTTTCAACTCTAACGTCGATATGGCCACAATATGTCACGTCAGTGATTTTGCTGGCTGAACCGTCAAAAACGTCAGCTTACGTCGGTGACTTCCTTCTCTTTCACATTCCACATGCAGCTTTCTCGAAGCTGCTAGCTCAGCCAGGGGACCATGGGGAAACGTGCCATGCTAGAAGAGCGCTTTCTCGTAAAGACATACAATCCTTCGGCCAAGGGCCACCAGAGCGAGCACGTCTCCATTTATATTCCTCATGGGCAGGGTGCTCCCTTCCTCTGCCTTCCATCCTGGTGCCCCTGGGCGGTGCCTGCTCAAGGCCTTGGGATAGCTTGTTGCCTCACTGATGGTGGAATTGGGAGTGGGAATACCGGTGGCAAGATACGTCTCTCCACTCAGGGGATCCCTTCCCCCTCGACACAGAACAGAACAGGGCTGGAGGGGGACAGGGGGCAGGGACAGTTGCTTAAACATACCTAACATGCTGCCTGCACTGTCTTTGCCATGTCCCCCCCATCTCATGCTTTATTTTGGCCATGTGTTCAGTAAGTTAGCATCAACTCAGCATAGAGGCAAAAGGAAGTCATCAGGCGGTGGCAGCAGAAATCTGGAAACTTAGGGATAATACCACATCTGATTCTCTTGACTAAGTTCCAGATTTCTGTTCACTCTATAGACAAACAATTCCTAATTTTCAAACAGCAAAGGGGACACCGCCACTTCTGCCAGGGACTGTGACGTGAGGCCAAGCACGTGGAGCAGAGATGGCTGTGGGCTCACGAGCCACCCTTCCTGCAGCCCAGGAAGACGCGGCCGGGGGTCTGTGCCGTGGGGGGAGCCCTGGCACCAAGCAGCAGCACTTCCCTGCCACTTCAGACTCGAGGGTGCAGCAGGGATAACACCCCTCTCTTTATTGTCCCTGGACTACAAGTCAAAAATATCAAGACAAAGCAAAAGCCAACATACTCTTAAGAACTTTCCTATGGCTCTTGTTATCTTTTTTTTTTTTTTTTTTTTTTTTGCAGGAGGGGAGAGGCTTGGAAAAAAAGAAGAGGGTTCCAGCAGAAGGAAGCAGCCCTGCGTGTTTGGATGCTAGGGAGGAGGAAGAGTCCTCAGTGAGGGGGTCCGCTTGGTTAAGAAGCCCAACTCGAGGATCTGGGGTCTAGTGGGCGTCATCAGAGAGCAAATGTAGGGCTGGCGGGGAGATGGCCCATCGCCCCCAGAAATGCTCCTGGGTGGGGCGGTCTGCTGAAGCAGATGTGGGGGGTGGGGGACTGGTGGCGTCGAATCCTTTTGTAAATTCACAAAACCGTCCGGTCAGCTCCAGGGGAACAAGGGCAGAGAGTGAACCACCGACAAGGATTCACTTATCTTAAGGATGAAAGATTTGGAAAAGAACTTTGATACTCATTTATCACCTTGGGAATATTTCTGGCAGGTACTTGGAGGGTACAGATGAATGACCAAGTCACCTGCTGAGTCAGGGCCATAGGGACTTCCATTCTGAGGCACCTCTACCAGGTTCCGTGGGGAGCACTAACTGGAAAATGCCAATTCTCAGCAAAGGAGAGGCAGTCTTTTCTTCTCCAGGCAGAAAGGGTGGTCGTGGTTGGCTGTGGGAAATAATGATGCGGACTCTCTCTACTGATCTGTTTTCTGAGTCCCTGAGCTGCAGCTGTTGAGTTTCCAGACACAAACAACTATGTATTCTGTGAGCCTTGCCGAGCCCACACAGCGAGGAAGAGCCAAGCTGGATTCCATTCTGCTTTGCACATCAGCAGCTCTGCTGCCAGCTGAACTCCAGGGCGAAAGCTGTGCCTGGTAATGATGCAGGCGGTAGGGATGGCACAGCTGGGCCGGCATGGGCAGTGAATGGGGGACATGGCTGGCCGTGAGTGTTTTGGGGAGAATGAGAAATGAAAGGAGATGAAAGATTGCAGAGAAACATTTATCAGCCTCAGTAAAACCGGTGCACAGCAAGGAAAAATCTGGTTTTACTAGTCGTCATTGACCACATGCCTGCGTGTGTGCCTGTTTATGTTTAGGTACACCCGGCCTCCGCTCGCTGAAGAGTCGGCAGACAGGAAGGGGAGGCAGGAAAAGCGGTCAGCTCTTAGTCAACAGCCACCGTGCACCACGCAGATGTGGCTCGCTAAGGGCACGGTAGGGGCTGAAATCCCATCTGCTCTCCTTGTACCCAAGGGCCCGAGTCCTCATCTGGCCCCTTTTCCTCACTCACACAGGGCTCCATATGGCCTCTTCTCTGCCTATGTCACCGTACATTCGAAGAGGTCTTAACAGACAGTGAAAGGGAAGGGCAAATGGGTAAAAGGTGGCAAAAGAAGGAAGATAAAAATGTAGATATTTTCTTTCTTTTTGCTAGAATGTTTCTTATCTAACATTCGTTTTGATTAAAAAAAAAAACCCAACAACCCTCACCCGAGGGTATGGTTATTGATATTAGAGAGAGGAAAGGGGAGAGAGAGGGTGAGACAGAAACATTGATTGGTTGTCTCCCATATTTGCCCCGCCCGACTGAGAATCGAACACTCAATCTGGGTATTCGCCCTGACCGGGGATTGAACCTGCAATCTGTTGGTGTATCGGTTTATGGGATGACGCTCCAACCAACTGAGCCACCCAGCCAGGGCTAGAACGTCATTTCTTGATGCTGTCTGCTTCTCCTCACCCATGTGTGACCCGGCACCACGTATCCTCTGCAGCAGAGCCCATGGAGGACTGCGCCTAAGGAGCTACGGACCAGAAGACAGGGTTTTGGAGGCTCTCAGGTAGTTCCCAGTGACAGGTGGGGAATGTGCCCTTCTGAGTGGAGTGGAAGGGCTGGCTGGGACAGCTGCAAGGTGCTCGGGCCCAAGGAGCTGTGACATGGGGACGGATTCTGGTGCAGAGGGAAAGAGCTGAGGGCTCAGAACCCCTCAGGCCCTAAGAGAATCTTGTATGTCCAGCTGGCCAGTGGGTGAAGTGGGGGTGGGGACACATGCAGTGGGGAGGGGACCATCTTTCTCAGGAAAAAATGAGCCCAGAGGCATCGCCTAGCAACTGTGCCTCTGAACTGGAAATTTCTGCTGGAGCAGTGATTCTCAAAGCGCAGCCTCCAAACCAGCAGCCTCCACATCATCACCTGGAAACTTGTTGGAAGTGCAGACCCTCAGGCCCCCCGGGACCTGCTGACTCAGAAATGATGGGGGTGGGCCCAGCAATCTGGGTTTTGAGAAGCTCTTTAGGTGATCCTAATGCCAACGAAAGTTTGAGAACCACTGGGTTATATGAAGGAGCAGTTTTCTGAATGAGCTGGATTCGGCAGGTGTCTGAGAACCCAGGCAGAAGGCCTGAAAAGACTCAGGCAAGGTGCCCGCTTCCCAGGGTGTTCAAGGTCAGCTGACCTAGTTTTGGCCTTTGTCCTTGAGCTCTGGGTCCCCTGCCCTTTTGAAAGAAATACTGAACCAGACCAGACCACTGCGTTGGCACAAGATCACACTTTAGTTCAGAGACGCATTTGCATAAATACTTGAAACGGGTCCACCCCTGCAGGTGGAAGCCTGGGAGTGTGTGGCTCTCCGCAACCTTGCAGCCCTTCAGGCAACAGATTTTAATACTGAAGAGAGTCATGATCACTTCTGAAGCCAGCTTAGCAGCTTGCTTTGACATTCAGCATCGACTCCCTGCCTCACACCTCTCTTGGACTAAATTTTTCCCCTCTGAGGTAGATTATTTATAGGGGAAACCAAATAGAAAACATTTTTTTGTTGTTGTTTAACTTTGCTCATCCTTTGCAAACAGGCTGACTGAGTCTCCTGCTTGGGTCCACAAGTACACTTTTACCTTTTAACCTATGCCCTCTACTTGAACCCAAGCAAGGTCCCATCCCCTAGAAAGTAGACATTAGGATCTGTTGGCCCATCTTCTCTTCCCCTCCCCGTGCCAAAGGGGCTGGTGCCATGTGAGACCTAGGTAGGCCATGCCACCTCCACATGTAGAGTCACCACGGTGGAGACACTCGCCTGCACCCCAGTACCCCGAGTCCATGAGCATAAGACCAGCCCCACTGCACAGATCACAGAGGGCAGGGCTGGCTTCCACAGGGCTTGGCATCTTCGGGTTTCAGAGCCTTGTTGCAGGCGGCAGAGGCCTGGCCGCTGGGGTCCCAGCACTCCACGGTCCGTCGCTGCCAGCCAGCCCCGCAGCTGCTTGAGCACTCAGACCAGTCCCCCAGGACCCACTGTGCGTTGAGCAGGGGCTGGATGACGTTGGTGGTTGCTCTCTCCTTGCTGCTCTGTATGCTGAAGTTCATGTCATTAGGAACAAAGAAGGTGTATTTGACTTTGGGGGGAAAGTCCTTACCCGGGACTGTTAGGAGCTGCACGGTCAGAGGCTCGGGCAGGGGCCGGAAGCTCTGCAGCCGCTCCAGGGT
Source organism: Glossophaga mutica (assembly GCA_039655065.1). NCBI lineage: Eukaryota > Metazoa > Chordata > Mammalia > Chiroptera > Phyllostomidae > Glossophaga > Glossophaga mutica. The sequence continues at coordinate 26,622,254 of CM077310.1, forward strand.
GGCAATGGAGCCACTGTACTTCAGGATGGTCCCCTTCACCAAGATGTCCTGCTCTATGGCGGAGATGGCCAGGTTCCCATTGAGCAGGTACTGCCCGTCGGCGGTCTTCAATGCCAGGTAGTTACCATCGTTCTGGACTCCTGGGTGGCTCCGTTGTTTCACATCAATGTTCGTGGCACCAGCTGGGATGGTGACAATGTCATTGTAGCCATAACTAGGACAGAAACAGAACAATACCCTTGGGACCAGCGGCTTCCAATCCCAGAGCCTGAGGAAGCTAACCTGCTGGTGACAGGGGTGGTAGACAAAAACCAGTAGTAAATAATTTCACAGCCACCTCCATGTTCCAAATAAATTAGCTGCAGAGGCAGACAGCAATGGTTCGTACATTGGCTTTGCACGGGCTTCTGCTCTGCCTGGCAACTCTGTTTCAAATGCTGGGGCTGAGGCTTTGGATGTGTGGATCTTGACAGTAGCACAAGCAGGAAGGCAGCCCAGGGGGTTAAAGATGCACTGGGGCTGCCAAACCTGGTAGCTCTGGGCTCACATGAGCTCTCAAACACATTTAGCTTTTTGCAGTGCTAGAAAACTTTGCTTGGCCACTTTCATACCCAGAGCTCAAACCCACATGGAAAAATATGTTCCACATACTTATCCCAGAATCCGATGCCTCACCCCACCTCTTAGAATCACTCAGATCTTAGGGCAGGAACCAGGGCGCAGAGGAGCAGTCTTCTGGACATGCCCAGATTCCAGGAGCTGTGCTTCTGGGTGCACAGAGTGCTGTTTGGGGAACATGTTTCAACACTATTGCAGGGCTTTATGTGAACTGGAGGAAGGTTAGTTCTTATTCTGATGTTCTGGGCTGAAAGCAGCTGGGTTACACAGGTTGGGAAGAAAGTGAAAAGGACCGAGAGGAGCAGAACCAGTCAGTTCTTCTCTATTTTTGCCTTATGCTGAGCCGCTTCCCCCAGGGCAGTGTGAAAGCGTGCACGGGCCCATCTGTCTAACGCCCAGGAGGGAGCCGACTAGGCGACCCCACATCTGAACATCCCACGCCCCAGGCTTCTTTTTCCTACATCCTCTGATTTTAAGTTTGGAAAGACCTCCAATTGTCTGCTGTGGGTGGATTCTGTCGAGATGGAGAGACAGAGGGGCCCCTGTGGCTACACAACACCTGCCCTCCCCTTCTTCCCCAGGCAGTGCCTGCAGCGGCAGGAAGAAGATTGTCCAGGAGTTAAGAAAACTGGGTTCTCTTCCTGGCTGTCACTCCTTATCCGTGTGACCTCAGGAGAGCCAGGTGATCTGACCGAACCTAAGTTTCTTCACCTGGAGATGGGAGATAACAGTGCTGGCCTTGCCCACCTCAGGGACTTATTTTAGGAATCAAACCAGGCCACAGAGGTAAAACACATAATCAAATACCAGGAGCTTAATGGATGTGGGGCACTGAGCTGTGAGCAAGTGTATGGAGCGCTCAGACTTAGGAAGTCACTGGCGTCCCCGAGGTCCCCCACCCTCGTACCCCCTTCTCTAAAGATCCACCTGCAGGAAGCATAGACTCACCAGAAACCGGGTGAGGTGTCCTTCCCAAAACAGGCCTGGAAGAGCTGCTTCCTGGCAAAGATCCCTGTTACTCAGCGCGGCTCTATTGCCAATTGACTCAGAGATGATCCACCCCTGTCCATGTGGCCTCTGGCTGCCCTGTGCCTGGTCCTCTCTATGGCTAGTCCCTGTCCCAAGTACTCGGCATTTCCTGTCTCATCACTATTTTACACGACTCCCAGATCCAGAGGACTGCTGACATTTTGTCAAGAAACGAAAGCTCAGTACTCCCTGAGTATTAAGGAGCAGCCACAATTGAAACTTAGGAAGATGTGATTCTAAAGCCCATTCTGCTCTTCCACCTCCATGCTGAACTACGAGGGGGCTCACCTTGAGGGGTTGAGGGAACCGGAGATCTTCCTGCACGAGTTGCCTTTGCCCCCACACACCCCACATTTGTCCAGCTTCCTAGGCGAGTCCACTACGTGGTCGCAGCCAGCCTTGACACACTGGCCACGGACACAGATGGCCAGAGTCTCTGGCCCACACAGGGTGCCGTCGATCACCTGCAGCAGGGAAGGGAAGGGAGGGGAAGGGAAGGGAAGGGAAGGGAAGGGAAGGGAAGGGAAGGGAAGGGAGGGGAGGGGAAGGGAAGGGAAGGGAAGGGAAGGGAAGGGAAGGGAAGGGAAGGGAAGGGAAGGGAAGGGAAGGGAAGGGAAGGGAGGGGAAGGGAAGGGAAGGGAAGGGAAGACAGGGTGAGGTGAGCATAGACACAGTGTGGCCCAGGGTGGGGTGGGGTGGAGCGGTGATAGCGGGTGACTTTTGGTCTCGTCTATTAATCTGAGTTCTAGGAGGGTTCTCACCTTGGCCTCAAACACTTTGAACTCACTCCTCCCCCGGGCTCGACAGAACAACTTGCAGCGATCCCGGGGAGACACCCCTGCGTACTTGGGGACCCACTGCAGGAGGTTCCCATCCATGTCCGTGTAATTGTAAGCATTATACTTCTCACACTGCTGCTCCCGAAAGCTCTTCCCTGGAAAGAGTAAGAAAAGGCGTGGAGTTAACATGCTGTGCTGACGTGGGTGAACCCAGCTGGAGGAAGGCCTGGACTCAGGGGTCTTTCTTCCTCCTGGTTTTGACCAGACTCAGGACAGTCCAGCATCTCCTGGGCCCAGCATTTCTAGGTGCACCCCACCCAGGGCCACATGAGACCCTGATTCACAGGGGCAAGGAAAGGAGCCTCCAGCCTCAGCAGGGCTTTCTGGGATAAATTTCCTTTCCATTTGATGAAGATACTAAGTCTGTTTTACAAATTAATAATCTCAGGTGAAACTAGGGGACAATTCAGTAAGTGTGGAAAGCACAGAATGGAATTACATTTTTGGGTCTCTGCTATCACGCTCCTGCTTGACTTCCTCGGTGACACTGGACACACGGCCATGGACTCCCCGCTCTACAGCTCCAGCTCTGATGGTGCCCTGCGCCCCACTTGCCGTGATTCTGGGTGTCTCTAGGGGACTCTCTTGGTAGGGGCTATGACTACCTCCAGCTCAGCGCAGCCCGACTCCCTGCCGTCCCTGCACTAACTGTACCGGTTTCCACTGGGTGGCACTTCCATGTTCCCGTCTGAGGCTGAACACTGGAGTGTCTGCGGCCTCCATCGCCCCAGCTGTCATCAAATGCTACCAAATCCAGGGCAGTCTGTGAGTCTAAATGTCTCTGTGCCGCTCTCACCACCTTGGTCCCCCTTCACAAGCTCAGGCCTCGTGGCTTCACGCGGGGCCAGTGCCCAGCCTTCTGAAACACACAGCTGCCTCCTTTCCCGTCCTGCTGCACGCTGCTTCCACAACAGTCCATCTGCAGTCAGAGTTTTGCACAGTCCCGAGATTAAGCCTGCTCTTACTGCTGAGCTTCTCCAGCTCAGCTGCACGCCCGCATGCCCGGTGGGGACTTCTAAACCTGGCAACTGTGTCCCACTCTGAGTCAGTGCGTCTGAGGGGCCTGGGCCCCGGGTCTCAAAGTTCTTCCCAGGTGACTTGACAGGACAGCTGGCACTGAGAACCTCTAGATGCCATTAGTTTTTTAAAAAAGATATTGTTTATCTATTTTTAGAGAGAGGGAAAGGGAAGGAGAGAGGGAAACATCGATTCATTGATTCAGAACAGCTGCTCTGGCTGGGTGGTCGTAAGTGGCAATTACCATCAGGGGGACATTCCTCCGTGTGGCATGACTGGTACTTGGTTCTCCGGCCCAAGCAGTATCTTCCTCCGTTCTGAGGCTCAGGGTCCTTGCACTCTCGGTGTGAAAACTGTACTCCTCCTCCGCAGGTCCGGGAGCACTCTCCCCAGGGTCCCCAGGGGGCCCAGCCTCCATCCACCACCGCCTGCAACACACAACGCCACTGAGTCAGCAGCTGAGTTATGATTGGGGGCAGCATGGACTTCAGTAAACTGTCCTGATCATTCATTTCACGGCTGTGTGGCCTGCTTGGCTGTCGGCTTCGTGAACACAGAGGCTGTGCTGGGCTTGCCTATGGGGGCCGCCCAGCGTCAGAAACAGCACCTTGCCCTCAGTACTGTGCTCCGTGTTAGCTGTCAAATGAAGCTCTTCTACTGGACTAAGGTGGGGTGCAATGCAGCAGCTCTTCACGGGGACCAGTCTTGTTCTTTGAGGGCAAGTGGAAGTGTTTAGAGATATTTGGGTTGTTACCAGAGAGGGTCCAGGCTGCTGACCTCTCCTGAGTAGAGGATGAGGTGCTGCTAAACCTCTAATGACGAACGTACAACAGTGAACAAGACACCCCCTATGGCCAACACCAGTGCAGCCCCCAGTGTCTCTAGAGCCGAGGTGGGAAGTCCTGGTCTAAAGGAACAGCCGCTGGGAGGTGTAGCTGCTCATCCACCAGCTCTCAGTCCAGAGACGGGTGTCCCTGGGTGATGGACTGAGCTGCTGCCAACTTGGTCCTGTGAGGACAAAGCTTTGTCACTGGTGCCTTCATAGAGTTTTCAAAATAAAACTAATATTAAAAATGGCACATTTGCTTATATAAAAAATGAAAACACAGAAAAGTGTAAAAAAGAAAGTATAACACTAAAAAGAAAGTGTTACTACCCAGGAAAGCACATGGTTATGATTTTAATCAACAGCCTTTCACACTTTGCTTTGAATATTTAATCATAGAGATGAGGTGTTTTTTATTTTACGCAGATGGGATTCTGTCACATATATAGTATTTTATGATCTGTCCTTTTTCCTTAAAAATAGATGGTCAATAGCATTCCATGATCATCCCGCGTCACCCTGCCCAGGATCGAGCTTGGCTCTGGTGCTGGCTGGGGGAGGTCGTGCGGACCCCCTCCGCCCGCTCAGGGACGATGAGGGAAGCACCCGCTATGCGAAAGGCTGACACCTGGGAGCGAAGCTCAGTGTCCAAACGGGAGGAGGCTGAGGATGAAGCATGAATCTTACCCCGGCTCAGGCTCAGAGCTAGTGCAGGGCTTACCTGGCCCAGGCAGGCTCCTGAGACTCAGTGCAGAAGATACACGTCACTGAGAAGAGCCCTTGGGACAGGGAGTTCCCAGGCCACCCTGGTGATTCAGTGCTGGGCTGGGACCAGGCTACATAACCCAACAGACGCTGTTTCTTAGGGCCACCTCCGTGACTCGCAGGGAGGGAAATGTGATCAGCCCCACAGGCTGGAAGCATTAAGAGCTGGGCAACGAGGCGGATCGTTGAAAACTCTCTGCGGCATTGCCTTGGTTCTCCCTGCACACGCGCTCTGTCCTGGCCCAGGGTTCTCTGCCTGCCCCTCTCTTTGAGTATGGAATTCCCACAATGACTCTCATTCCCCCAACCTCTTAATTACGAATTCCGCTCAGACATGGGTAGGATTGGAATACTTTTCCTTCATTCTGATTGAATGCTCCTCTCCTGAGTCACTCTTATCTGTTTGTAAAAGAATTCCGAAGGGCTTCCGTTTATTGAGTGCCCGCGTTCCGGTCTTTGAGCTGGAGTGTTTCCTACTTATCACCAGTCTTCCCCAGCCTTCACGTCAGCACCAAGCAATTCCAGATGGGAAGCTCCCCAGATGCCTGGAGCGCTGGTGGCACCATCCATTCACTCTGAGTACAGCTCTGAAGGGCTCCTCTTGTGTTTGCGTAAATATGCTTTGCTTTGTTTGTAAAAAGATGAGTGATTTTACTTAGAAGTCGTAGTTGCAGCTTGGCCCAGTTTGTGGCTTAGTTTGTGGCTTTCAAGTGTGGTTTCCCCCTTGAAAACACAGCTCTCCCCCGGCCCCCCCACCCCACCTCCATGTCCCCAAATGGCCAATGCTCACCTTAGGCCTCTCAACTTCCTCCTTAGGAAGACAGCTGCCCTCCCAGCACAGGTGCCCAGGCCCACAGGGTGTCCCATCTGCCCAGGGCAGGCTGCCGTTCTTCGTGTGGCAAAGGGGCTCAGCGCCATCCATGTGGCACCAGAGCTGGGCACAGATGTCCTGGGCAGAGGTGTTGGGACAGTGGCGGAAACCCAGCCCAAAGATCTGCTTGCACTGTTGGTCCAGCTCATAAAGTGCCCTCTGCCCCGGGAGGTCCGTCGGGAGGGGCAGGGCGGAGGTGGGGGCGTCGAGGAGACAGTCTCCTAAGGAATGGAGGAAGCAGAGGAACAAGAATAAGGGGCCAGAGTTACCCCCTCCAGCTCTCCAGGGCTCCTGTGCTATTAGCTCTCAATCTCTCCTGACGGGGTTGAAGGTCTAGCTGTCACGCTTTCCTGGACCTTAATCTAAACACTCATCGTGCATCATCTAGATAGAACTTGTCCAATTTTTGACTGTCAGTCATAGAATTTATCTTTAGGATTGAATTTCGTTTGTTATCCAGAGCATCGTCTATGATTCAGTGTTTATCTGGGGAATGCCAGCAAATTGTGCTGCTCGTCCATATCACGATATAATTGAGGGTATAAATGAACTCTTAAAAACCATGGCATGCAAAATAGAGCCAAGGTACTGATGTTTGGATAAGCCGTTGTTTTTGTATTGTATGTGGCCCTGCCTCCTTGAAGGAGGCTCCAGAATAAAGTGTTTTCACTGCTTCACTCCACAAGCCAAGCTGTTCTGACCAGGCCCACCGCCCCCACTCCCGACCCCCTGCTTGCTCTCTTTGCCATTTCCACGCTGTCGTGTGATGCCCACTCCAGCCAGAACACTCTTCTCTCCTCTGCGTTGCACACATCCCTCCGTCCCTTTGAGCTCTGTTCAGACCCACCTCTTCCAGACAGACCTTCCCAGACTCATTCCACGTGCTTTGTGACTAACAATCAAGATCAGCCCAAAGCTCAGCCTGCTGGAAAACGGGGCCTGGAAGGGCGTGAGAAGGCCGTGGCCTCGGAGGTGGGGCAGGGGACAAATCCCTGAAGTCTCTCCTAACCCTAAGTGGCGATGATGCTTTGTGGTGGAGCTCAGCCGGGAACGGCGCTATCACGATCTAAGGAGCCAGCTGGGCAGAGCTCCACGGCCAGCAGCGGGCCAGGGACGCCTACCGTGCCCGCCGTCCAGGAGCTCCGTGAGGTACATGGCACTGCAGGGGGACCAGGGCAGCGTCTTGTTCAGGTGGACGAAGAGGGGCGCCATCATGTGGTGCTTGCCCATGGGACCAAAGAGCCGCGCACAGGGCTTGGAGTCGTCGTGGGGCATGCTGAGCACGTGCCCTGGGGACGGGGAGAGACCCACAATCTACCCTGAGGGCCCCCTGCTCTCCGCCCTCCCCTCCCTGCTCCAGGGCTCCCCAGGCGGCCCAGCGCCCCTCCCTCTCCTTATTCCTTAGAGATTTTTTCCACTGTGGGCTTTTCTCTTCTGGGAAGCTTTCTCAGAGTACTGAGGAGCATTGGCATCCCTTTATTTCCTGCCTCAGCCTGTCTCAGATGCACAGGCACCTCAATTATTCGCTCGCGTACTCTTCACAATTTTCCCAGAGTTCTGACCCCTTAGCCCGGATACGGCATCACAACTTTCTGCAGGTATTGGTTTTGTGTGTTGGCCCTTTCCTGGTGACGTCTGACGATGATCCAGGACACCATTTTAATATTTTGGCCTCATGCTCAGGGAGGGCATGGAGGAAGCACAGTACGTACTGGCATGTGATCATTCTGTCAGAATGACAGGGGGAGCCTGGCTAGCTGTGAGGGCTGCGTAGGCCGCAGAACCTGGGTGAGCCCGGGTTTGGAAGAGGTAGTTCTCTCTGACAGCGTCCGGCAGGCTGGGGCACAGCAGCTCTTACCCAGCTCATGGGCCAGAGTGTAGGCTGCCTGGAGCCCCTCGTCCTCGATCACGGAGCAGCTCTTGTTGGGGTCACAGATCGTGCCAATGTCCGCCACGCCCAGGGTGTCACACATGCCATCCTTACCGCAGAAGTTCTGCGTGTCGGAGAAAGTGAGTGCATGAGAACAGACATGAAACGGACCGTCTTCCTACTGCTGCTCCTCCTCAGGGGAAGGAAGGATTTTAAGCCCCAATCTCTATGTCTTTGCAAAGGACACTTGACTGAGGAAGACTGGCACGCTTTCAGTGTGCGTGTGTGCTAGGGTGGGCCGCGACAGCTTGTCTTGGGAGGCAGGACAGCACAGTGGGTGAGAACACTGACCTGCAGCAAGGCTACCTGGGCTTGACCAGGGGCCCTGCCCCTTTGTGCTACTCTGCGTCACAGTTTCCTCGGCTGTGCAGTGGGGGCCTGTACAAGAGCACTTGCCTCGCGGAGTAGTAAGCAGAGCCTTGCACACATCACCACACTCTTTAGCCTTGAGGAAGCGGCTGGTCTCTGTCACACCAGGTCAGGGACAGCCCCCTGACCTGGGGAAATCCTGAGGGTAACTGCCTGGCTACCTGTCCTGACGTTTAACAACCATCCCAGATGGACCTCCTCTCTCAATTTTTGCTCCAGATCCCCAGCTGGGCAGGGCAAGCCCATTTCCTCTTGTTATGAGCTCAGTGGACCGCTGGTCACAAACATTTGGAAAAGGGCCCTGTTGAGATTCTTCTCCTTCCCTTGCAAATACCTCACACGAGCCCTTGTGACCTCCTCCCCATGGCTCCACAGAGAGGCTCCTGCATCCAGCTGGGGCCAGCAGGGAGACATTGCCCATGTTTGGGCAGGCCTCCTGGTCTCCCTCTGATTCACCTGCCCCGTCCCTTCCTCCATCCCTCCCCTCCCCGGGGTCCCGGGTGCACAGACCTGCCTGGTGAGCAGAATGGCTGTGTCGAAGTGCTCCGGGTGCCGGTCGCTGGGCTGGTTGAAATGCCGTTGCCAGTTGCAGAAGTTGCGCAGCGTCAGCCCCCCATTGTCAGACACTTCTGGGCCCCATTTCTCATCTTCCACTATCAGCACTTTCACCACCACCAGATGCACGGAGTTCCTGATGCTGGGGTGCTTGTAGATGCGGGCGGCCACAGACATGAGCGTCAGGATGTGGTTCTGTCGGGGAGGAGGGGCAGGAAGAGTGAAGGGCTCTACCGCCCAGCCCAAGGCCTGCCCACGGCCACCACCTCTCATTACCCACGCCGCAGGCCTGATTTGTGCTAAGGGTCTGATCAATGGCATCTTGCTAAAAACTCACACCCCTGAGATCCTCCATTTCATGTAAAAGAAAGTTGTGTCTCAGTAACTGTCCCCAGATCACAAGTCTGAGTGTATAGCCGGCATCTGAACCTACAGTGCCTGGCGCCAAAGCGCGTGTGTTTAACATCGTGCCAAGACACCTGTGGCTATGTGAATCAACAGTCATTAAAATTCAATGAAATCGAAGTTACAGTTCCTCTGCTGCACTGGCCACAGTTCAAGGGTGTCAGTAGCCATCTATGGCTTGTGGCTACTGTGTTGGACTGAGCAGAAAGAACGTTCCATCATCACAGAAGGTTCTATTGGACGAAACTGGCTATCGTGCCTTGACCTTGACACAGCCATCTCCCTGCCAGCGGTCCTCATTCCCTCCCCATTCGAAGCCCAGAAACAATGAACTGAGTGCTCCGGGTTAGCAGATTTGCCCTCTTAGAATCCAGCTGAGCATTTTCCTGGTGTCTGCTGGGTTACCTCCACTCTTCAGGATGGGGTCACTGCTCTAATAATCACTGCTAACAACAGTCACTCTGCTCCAGGCGCAGGGCCTGCACTTCACCTGTGCCACCCACTACGTGCTCACAGTAACCCTGTGCAGGAGGCACTGCAACCCCTACTTCTAGGCCCACACAGCTCTTCCAGCCAGCGTGCAGCGCAGGCGTGTCCGTCTCTGAGGTCCACACTCTTCGCATTAAGTTTCCCAGTGCATGGCCTTCTGGTTTTTGCCTGGACAGCCCTGAAGCATTTATTCCTTTCTGCCTGGGGCTTCAGAGGACCCGGTGGGCCTAATGAGGCCCAGATGCTCAGACTCACACCTGCTTTCAGCCCCACCCAGGCCAGCTGAGACAGTCCACGTCACTGCCTGGCTGCCGTCCTGTCCCGGGCCTGCCAGCTGCTCCCACGGCTGTGTTGGAGGCCAGACTAGAGCTCACTCTCCTGCCCCTGGGACCTCTGAAAGTGAGTTCTCTTGGGTTGTTTTGCAGAAGAGACAAAGGGACCAAGGCATGCGTGCCTGCAGCCACGAGTGTGGCCAGCTGAGCAGCCACTTGCTCATCCTGCTCCCTGTTCTCGGGGTGCCGTCTCTGTAACCCTCCTTTTTTCTCCCCTGTGGTCTGGACGGTGGGAGTGAAAGGAGGGTAAAGGAGAGTGAAAAGCTAGAGACGGACATTCTATCGTTTGAGGCCGTGTGTGGGAGTTCCAGATGAATCCCATCATTTGTGAATGGGATCTGTCTGTTCACCTCACAGGCAACAAGCCAGGTATTTTGTAAGCCCTACAAACAGGGGTTGGCAGGTTCCTGAGGGTGTCAAGTACTCCAGCTATGTTTAGGCTGATGCAAACATCTTATCAGCAAAGCTGAAACTTGGCATTTGCTCTTGGAGTTGGATTCCTAAGGGAACAAAGCAATCACATCATTATGCAACTGGGGGTGAGGGCTGAGGAATGGTAGCTTGCTGAGGCGACTTCCCGTCCAGGTCTTCACTGCTCCCAGGGGCAGAAAGAGTCCCCTGGTCTCTTACCCGAGGAAGGGCCAGGGTCTGCTGGGCCAGGGGCCAACTCCTGGGATTTCTTCCCAGGCAACCTGAAATTCTCTTCACGAGTTTGCCCCTTTGAGTCCTGATTTCATAATCTCACAACCGGGGAGATGATGTCTTGTAAAGAAGGTGTGAAGAGAAGAGGTACCAGCTGCTCACCACTGATCCCAGAAAAATATATAGAGAACTGAAGACTAGAGGTTTCAGAAGGCCCTGCAAGCCGGTGCTGGTATACACTGACGCACCATAGGTGGGTGAGGCAGCGGTGACATTTCCCAACATCACGGTGTGCAGGGAATCTCTTCCTTCACAGTTTGGGTAGCTCGGAGCACCTTCTCCAGTGACAAATCGCTGTTGGGCTGAGCTGGCTGGAGAGCCATTTCCCTTTAAGGCAGTGGGCTCGGCTTGAGGACATTGACGGTCCCTCTGGCTGCCATCTTGGAAGATAATTTCCATTGCACACTGCAGGAGGGTGCAGCATGGGTCCAGTGTTTCTGTTAAAATGCCCACTTATCTCCTTTTATCCATCTCACTGAGCTTTTGGAGAGGGGAAGGGTCACCGTCCCCACCATTAGTTCCTCTGAGAAACAGTGGCAGGAATGCCTGACGCTGGCAGTGCATCTTACAGTTTCCCGGGGGAGGGACCACTGGGCCTCGGTGGGGTGGTGGCCCTGAGTCAGCGAGTCTCTTCTGATTCTCAGCCAACCCTGAGTTACGGTTCCACAGGGAGTGGACTCCAGAGCCATGGAAGAGAAGGTCAGATGGCTCGCTCCACCACCTGCTGTCTATTTATAGCTCCCTGCACACCAGAGCAGGCTGCTTGCTGAAGTGTGTGAGTAAGATTGTACCCTGGTGGAGTGGGGTCCCAATACAGCAGGCAATCCCCCACAAACACGACAGGCAGGTTGGACAGTCTCCATGGCCAGCCCTGCTTTTGAATGACTTGGGAATCTGCCGCTCTTAACTAGTGTTGTGGAAGGCGGGGCATCTTTCAGGGAGCCTTCTTCTCCACTGGCTCCCCCAGGACCTGGAAAAGAGGAAGCCACCCAGCCAGCTTGGCTGGAACACAGCCCTCTTTGATCCTTTGAGCTACAAACAAGCAGATCCCAGCCCAGAGCTCTGGTGCAGCCAAAGCCATGAGGCTGGGAGTCCAGGGGCAGCTGGGCCTGGGTCAAATGTATATCTAGCAACTTCTTCTGCTCACAGTGCCATCTGTTATGCTTTGGTCATTTACTCCTTGCACTGGGGGTCTTTCTGCTTTTCCCTGCAGCATGCCTGGAGTGGCAAGGAGAGGAAGTGAGGAAACACAGAGACCCCCTCTGACCTCAGCAACTGGTGCCATACATTTTTTTTCCTTCTGGGCATGTCTCTAGGGCCTGAGACTCTTTTGGGGAGGAGGTGGGGGAGAAGCAAAGGAAAAGGAAAGAAGAGAGGGTCCTGCACCGGTACCCTTCATTTCTCTTCCTTTTCAGAATAACCAGGATGAGGCCACCTCCCCAAAGCAGATGTTTAACAGAACTGCAAAGAGGCAAGTGTAATACTGTGAGCCAAGCCAGCTGGAAAGGGAAACCTCTCTGCCATGTGGGACAGCAGAGCTGACCTAGCAGTGGTGGCTATGGGACCACACTGCCCTCCTACTCTGACAAATGCCATCGCCAAAGGCAACTCTAAGGTCAGTTATGCTTTGGTGAACACCTACTACGTGCCAGACACTGGGTCGGCTGCTTTCCATATTTTACTGGAACCTCAACACAATGCTAGGACAATAAGTATAATTACTCTTATTTTGCTGGTGAAAACTGAGGTACACAGAAATTAGTACCTTGCTCAAGGACACAGTGATTTCTATCTGAATCGTGACACTGACTGCCACCCCTCTTCGCTGCCTCGAGGAAAGCTACAGCACAGCTGAGACAAACTTGAAGCCTGGGAACAAGCAAGCTTGCCCTGAGCTTGTCTAGGCACACCCCCCACCCCCTGTCCTCTGGCAGGCAGGAAAGGCAAATAAAAAACCTTAGAATACGAAGGCATTTTCTTTGGGAAATACTTCGAATTGTCGATCATTCTGACCTCAGCAGACAAAAAAGATGGAGAAGACTCATCCTTTGGCCTTTGGGAGAACACAGCTCCCAGGTATACAACACCTGTCTTTCATCCATGAAGACGTGGGGGGCTCCCGAGAGAGTGGGGCCTGCGTCTGTTTCTGTTATTTCCCAAAGCAGGACGCTTTTGACAACTAGAGATGGTACTAAATGTGACTATGCTGGGCACAGCAGGATACACGGTCACTTAGAGTTAGGGCTGTAGGGACATTTTCCCCAGAGGGTGTGGTTAAAGGGGAGACAAAATGACTATGACTTAGCCTTTCCCTAAAATCACTTGCTAGTCCCTTGACATCTTGGGAAACCTCTGGTCTGCTCTGAGGATGATGAATGTCACTCCCAGGACCCTCTCTGCTGAGAAGAGGATTCAGAAGCTCAGCTGGCAGCCGATCCACTGGCAGGACAGATTTCCCAGACGAAGCGTGGGTGCTGCTCAGCCCCCACTCACTCCTCTCCTGCTCCAGTTTCATCCAGAGAGCAATTAGCAGCAGCCGGATGCAGACAGAGTTAATGGTCTCTTCTGAGGTGGTCTGTCCTTTCAGAAAGCCCCTTTGTCTGGGCTCCTTCGCTCTGAAACCAGATAAGAAGGTGGGAAGCAGGGGCCCCTCTGTCAGGGGATTAAGTGAATTCAAGTGTTCGGAGCTCTGGAAAACTTCCTTGCCACTCAGTGGTGAGACCTGGCTCTTTCTCTCAGCCTTCACGGTGGTTCCTTTTCTGTATTGGGCTTGGCTGGGCATCTGTGGACTTGCTGGGTTCAAGGACCCGTTCCCGCAGTTTGGACAAGTGTCAGGGGGTCGGCAGAGTCACAGGCCCTCCCCGAGCTCAAGGCCTCCTGGCACAAAAAAGAGCCCCACGCTCAGCTTCAGGAGACCTGGGTTGCCACCCAGCCCTGCTGCTTACTTCCTGGCCGTGTGACCTGGAGAAGGTCACTCATGCTCTGCGAGCTGCGCCTTCTCCAGCTACGTCCCTCACAGGTGTTTCCACGAAGGCGAATGGAAGGCACTCAGGGTGGTTTCTGAACACAGTGCTGAACTTTCCAGAAGATTCATCATGAAGCAGCCTCACAGAATACATAGTCCAGGGGTCTCTCTTCACAGGTGAGGAAATCTAAGCCCTTGAGGGGATAAAATCTCTCCTCACCCTCATCATGTCCTTAGTTGCTAAGACACCCCCAAGTGTCTCCATCGGTGTTCACGAAGTCTCCCGGAGACTCCTTGGAGAGTCACTTATAAAGACCTGGATTCTATTTCAGGGAAGGGTCTGGGCAGGCAAGGTCTTGGAGAATCAGGACTTGACATTCATTCTTGGCTGGGCTCATGGGCACCTTCAGGAAGCCTAGGGAACTGAGTTGAGAAGTTCAAGTTCATCCTGCGGTATCTCCACAGCTGGTGAGCAGTCAGAGCAGAGGGGCCAGTGGGCAGTCATAAGATCAGCTGTGCCTCAGCCCCTGCCCACCCCAGCAGGAGTGTTGGTGGGCTGGTCTACCAACACTGAGGTGATGAGACTGAGGTGAAAGCATCAGGGCTGGTCTAGCTGAGAGAGGACTTTTCTGTGAGCCATGAGACCTAATTGTAGATGCCCTAGGGAGAGGAGCTCAGCCTTCACAGGTGCCGATGCCCATTCTGATGTGCTCTCATGACCTGGGATGGCTGGGTGCAGAGGTGTGAGCTTGTGAATGCAGGTGGAGGGGGAGGGGATGGGATACGCATGCATTAGGCCATCCAGCCAGGCATCGCATGAGGCATCATCCGGGGTGGCTCTGTAAAGAGAGAGCCTCCTTGTCTGGTACAGCAAACCTGGGTCAGAATGCAGCCCAGCCTCCTGCATCAGGGGCCTGGGCATCCTGGAGCCCAACACCCAACCAAGGCTGCTTTTAGTTGGCTCTGGTGTTTGCAGAGGCTAAGCATGTCCTGGAGGCAAATACTCAGTATCTTAAGGGTCTAGGTGAAGAGCTCAGAGAGCAATATGGTAGGAAGGCATGAGGAAGGGCATTTTGGCTCCAGAGACTGCCAAGCAATTGCTTTTCCTGACGCTTCTCTATGCTCTTGCTATTTGTACCTCCTGGTTCACAGGCATGTCAGACACTGGTCCACGTGGCGGGGGCAGGGGCGGGCTCAGCAGCTCAGCTCTAGGTTTGCAATGAATGTACTTCAGCCTCTTTCTGGCATTGTCCCCTAGTAGCCAGGCATGTGAAAGAAGCCCCCCTGTCGAGGACTTGCTGGGCAGGCAGAGAAACAGATACTGAGTCAGTGCAGACACAAAGCCGGTGGGCAGACCACCTTGCCCACGCGCAGCTGCCTTGCCATGCTCTGGGACGGGTGAACACCGTGACCGGCATCATGCAGAGGAGACTGCCCAGGGTTGAACCCGCCCCCGCAGTGGCCAGAGGAGCAGCCACATGGACCTCTCACCGTCCCCCAGTGCTTCCCATCCTGCCATCTAGAATGCATTTCCCAGTGATTGCCGCGTGGGAAAGACGGGGTGAGAAACAGAAGGGCCAATCGTGCCTCGTCTGGACTGTTCTGCACAGGTGATGACGAAATGCTTGGTGCCTCCAACAGTCAGGCACAGGCTGAGCCTGGAATAGGTCCCCAGCCAAGACTGGCATCACCGAAAAAGCACGAGCCAAGCCACAGCAGCGCCCGCGATCCCTGTTTCGAACCGCTGGCCAGTTCTCCTCCCGGTTCCCCAGAGAGAAGGCAGTGCAGCCCCTGCACTTTGCGGGCTCTGTGGGGCAGACACTGGGGCTGGGGGGCAACACAGACACTCCTGCTTGGTTTGCCCCACCTTTCCAACTAGTTAGAAACCATCTGGCTACAGGGTCTATCCCTGGGACACAGTTTTCCTGTCCCGGCTCAGTAGAGAGCTGTCTGGCCTTAGAGCAGCTGGGGGGACCAAGTATAGTTCTGGTGCCACCAGCAACAGTAACTGAAAGAGATCACATCCCCCTCCCCCCCCCTTTCCACTGAAGCTTCAGTTTCCCGCACTGAGCCCCCAGGCAGAAATCCTGTTCCCTCCCTTTGGTGCTGATGCTGGTGCTGCCAAGATCTGCAGGGCTGAGGGCCAGGTTGGCAAGGTAGTCCCCGCCCCCTGATCAGAACCAGCTGGGCACACAGAAGTGGGGCAGCCCCTCTCCAGCGTCAGTTCCCTCCAAACAGCATCTTTTACTTATGGCAACCTCAGTTCTATAAGCAAGGCGATGAAATAGCCACATCTTTCAATGGGGGCCCCTCAGGTCTGGAGACAGTAGAGGGCTGAGAAATGGGGGGTAGGGTGGGTGTTCTTCCAAAACTTTCAGTTTTCATCTCTGTTGGGAGAGGCAGGTGCCTGGGGTGCCTTAAAACCCGTTTCAGTTCAGTTTGCCGAGTTTTGCAGGAGGTTCGGGATGGGAGGAATGGGGGCGAGCAGCCAAGAGGGGGAAGCGCTGGGACCTCCACCCTAAATTGGAAGGGACGTGGTGGGGAGGAGCAGTAGGTAGCTGATGTCAGAGGTTAAGCAAAGAGTTCCTGAGCTTTCTCAGAAAGGAAACGACCTTGCCTGGGGGCAGGTCTTGGCAGAGTGTGGAACGTGGAGAGTTTTCTCAGAGGGACAGAGAAGGGAAGACTTTGGAGACTCTGGGAGGTGACTGGGGACCTCCGGGCAAAGTGAGTCCTACCTGCAGGTCGGTTCCATAGAAGGCTGCCATGGACGCGTCAGCCACCAGCAGCGTCTCCACGAAGCGAGCCTCAGACACAAACCGCTTGGTCCTACTCGCGCCCCCCAGGGGGGACGGCAGCTCGCTCGCGCCTTCGGACTCATCTTCGCCTTCCTCCTCCTGTGCCTCCTCCTCCTCTTCCTTCTCGTGCTCGTCGTCTCTGTCCTGCCTCTGACCGTCAGCCTCGGGTCCTCGAGGGAGGGGATGGGGTTGGGCACCGCGCGCCCCCAGTCCCCAGTGCTGCAGGCGGTGCAGCCGGTGCAGGGAGTCCCCCGCGCCCTGCGGCTGGATGGTGAACTCCTCGCCGTCCAGCAGGAAGGAGCCGCTCAGTCCGCCGCACAGGCTGACGGCTGCCAGAGACTCCGGCTCCCCGTTCACTGTGCCCGAGAAGAAGCAGTCGCGCAGCTCGCGCTCGCCCCCGGCAGCCCCGGCGGAGCTCCCCAGGCGCTCGATCTTGAACTCGGGCGCCAGGAAGCTGGCGTCGGGCGCCAGGCGCAGCACGAAGTTCTGGCCGAAGGCGGACAGGTGGAGCGCCAGCTCGCCCGCGTCGGCCGCCCACCGCGTGGGCACCACCAGCTCTGAGGCCGGGCCCGGGGCTCCGGGCCGGGCCGGGGCGCCGAGGGCGAGCGGCTGCAGCAAGAGCAGCAGGAGCGGCGGCCACTGGGGAGCGGCGCGGGGCATGGGGGCTCCGGCTGCGGCGCTCGAGAGGGAACAAGGCGCCAGGCGCGGGCAGGTGCTGGCGGCGCAAGCAGTGCCCGGCCGCTCCCTCTAGGAAAAAGGAAATCAATTAGGTCGCGGGGCTACTCAGCCCGTGGGGACCTGGCCGCCGCGCGGTCCCCTGGCGGCCCCTCCGGCCCCGCAGCCCGCTCCTCCGCGCCCGCCCGCCGATCCGAGCGCGAGCAACTGGCGCCCGGAGCCGCGCGCGCCCGCCCTCCACCCTGCCTCCTCCCCACCCCGGGAAGCACCGAGTGGGCTGCCGAGCCCTTCGTATTTATACTTCCTTCCCGGCTTTGACACAAGAGGTTTATTTTTGATATCTCACTATTCCCGTTTCCCCTCCCCTGGGATCGGAGAGAGAAACTGAAAAGAGGGAGCGAGAGAAGAGAAAAAAAATTTGGATGAAATGTAAAACCAATCAGGAGTCAGCGAGACTCACTCCCCTCTCTACCCCTCCCTCCTGAAGTGTCAACTCCAACTTTTTTCCCCTTCCCTTTACGCGCGGTCCCACTTTAACTCCTACAGTGCTGGACTGGACCTTCAGGCAGGGTCCTTGGGGAGGCCCCAGTCACTCCCTCTTCGAAGGTCAAGTGCCCAGGACACTTCCTCCGAAGTGGCTCCTGCCTTGGCCCCAGTGACAGTATTCGGATCCTTGAAGAGTCGCTCTGGGCATCTGACTGTGTAGAAGAGAGCTCTCCTCCGGAGAAGGTTCCAGAGTTTTTAATTGTGGAGCAAAAGAGAGAAAGGTCATATTCATGCTCCCCACCAAGCTGAGGATGGGGGAAAAAATACCTCCTAGTTAATGGAACCCAGAACTCTGCTACTGTCCCTTCCAGGGGCTGTCGGGGCAGAAACTAGCACAGTAGTAAATGACCAGAAGAGAGGTTGGCAGCAGAGTGGGGTCACCCAGAGGGAAGGCAGAGCTTTTCTTGGGAGGGCAGCAGATCACCAGCAGCTGGCATCTGGTCCTGAAAACTCTGTTGGAACACTGCTCAGTTTCCCCCCTGGGGGGACTTCACGAAAGGTGGCTATGGGTACAAATTAGTATTAGTACAAATTCTGTTCCACACTGCCACCTCCCCCTAGGATGAAGTGATTGACACCCAAAGAGAGGAATGGTGCAGTCTGTAGTCCTCTCCCAGACCACAGAAGGCAGCACTTCACGGCACCCCAGTCTTAACCGTACAGGTCTGGAGATCAGATGCAAGGTCCTGTTTCTGGTACAGGCTCTGGAGTTGCTCCTTTCTGCTACCCAGTCTTCTGCCTGTGTTGGGGTCACTGACATTTGAGGTTGCCCACGCTTCTTAGGCCATCAAACTCCTTCCAGCAGCTATGGAAGTTGAAGCCACATGGGAGATTCTCAGGGCTGGTTACCTCCACGGAGGAGGCTCTCCCAGCCACAGAAGTACTTTTGCGACTACAGAACCCCAGAGGAAGCCGTGCCAGATTCCTCTCTCTGCTTTCTCAGGAACACGGCTTTGGATTAGATGAGAGAAAGGATGAACTTCCCAACCTAGCATGCTGAGGAATTGTCTTTCCTGGATAATTCACAAGAAATAACTGGAGTCTCAGATGTTCCCCTGAAGCACTTCTAGAGGGGAGGGAATGGGAGGAATGGCCTCTTCAATCCCTTTCCAGAAATGAGCAGAACACTTCACCCCATCCCTGGGAGAGTGACCTGGGCAGGCAATGTGTGACCCTGCTTTGCTTCGGGCCTGTTGTAGCACTTTGAGCCTTGGTCTTTGTTTCCTAAAGCCCCTGGTTTATCATTTCTCAGCATCAAACTCATGATCTTCAATAGCAGCGAGGTCCCTGTAGGGTCTCCTTCTTTCTCCTGTGTAAGCATCCGAAGGGGGTGGGATGGAGCGGTCGTGCCCACTCTCCCTTCCTCTCCTCCTGAATTTGTGTTAACGGCTATACCTGGGAGACTTAAGCAGACCAGGGAAAGTCTTGAATGTCTTTGGAGGCCTCTGGTCTCCTTTGGGAAGGTTCTGGAAACTTCTTTGTTTTTTAAATAGAATGAAATGCCCCTGAAGAAAGCCCTTTGGAAGTTCCTGGGGATAGAGAAGGACTTTATGACCCTCCTCCCCCATTTCAACAACCACCACCACTGGATGGCTCACTGCTGGGTTAAGCTTGCACCCTCCCTCCGTCCAACCCATCTGGACTCACCCTTCCCAGCTAGGCTGGCGCCTGCCACTTGCAGTGTGACCTCAAGGTGTCAGGCTTGCCTTAGCTATACTTAAGCCTGTGTCCTTGCAGCTGGGACTGAGAAACTGGTTTGTGGTGAAAGCCCTTAAGACAAAGGCAGAGGAAACCAGTACATGAAAACAAACACCGGCCAACCAACCAGCCAATTCCGGATTTCCTACATTACCACCTTCTTCCCCAAATACACATTAGAGCAGGGCTGGGCTAGCTACAGCCTGTGGGTTTAATCCTGCCTGCTGCCTGTATACTCCACAAGTTGAGAATGTTATTTGTATTTTTAAATGATTGGAAAAAATGAAAAAAAATTATGAAATTTCATGATGCTTGAAAATGATATGAAATTCAAATTTTGGTGTCCATAAGTACAGTTCAGTTTCATTGGAAGGCAGCCATAGCCATTCGTTTACACACTGGCTGTTCTGTGCTATAAGGTCAAGGGTAAGCGAGCCTAAAATACATTTACTCTCCAGCCCTTAGCAGAGAAATTTGCTGATTTCTGAATTACAGTAATTAAATTTTGAATGTGGGATTATTTTGACTCACTATATGTGATTCTTATGAAATAAGAAGCTCAAAAATTTCTTGCTCTGGATACAAAGGGGAAATTATATAAAAAATTAAAATTAAGATATCTGTGTCTTTACTTCTTTATGTAGCAATTGTTCATTATTTAATTAGTCCTTAAATAATTAAAGGACTTTTATGTTTATAGTACCTTATATCATAGGTCTATAGTGATTTTTGAGTTTTTAATTGACTATTAGTAAATGGTATTTCTTACTCTACAACTAGAGTTCAATGGAGTGTATGTCATAAATTTATAGTGTCTGCTAAGCTCTGGCATTCTCTCGAGTCTCCTTCCTATTGGAAGAGACATTCGTGGTCATCTAACCTACTTCCACTTGCATTTTGTAGAGGAGAAACAGAAATGCAGAGGTTTTGGTGATTTGCCCAAAAGAAATGTAATTAGTGGCAATTTTGTCCTTAAAATACTATGGCACCTCCTGCCTGAAGATAAAGAAATGACATTGCTTTTAAAATGTATCTGCGACTCGTACCTTCCTATTGAAATCGAATGCTTTCTCTGGGCCACGCGTTGTTCTAAAGGCTCCTCTTCCTTTAATTTGTAGTAATAGCCGTATCTGACTTCGAGTGCTTGTTTGCAGGCTAGGCACTGTGCTGAACAGCTCATAGTTTCACTGTGTCCTCATGACAGTCTTTTGGAAAAGGCACCCCACAGATACAGAAAAGCGTTGAGAGGGTTACCCAGTGAATAAGTGGCGGGAACAGTGTTCTGACCCAAGGCCATATTCATAAGCTACTGATCAGATTTAATATTTTTCTGGTGATGACGCCGCCTGCTGAAGCAGCATCCTTTGTTTAGAACTAGGGATTCAATCCCAGTCTCACAGGGTTGGGAGGGACGCCAGGACTTCATCTTTGATGATCTGAAAGAAGGGAGTAAAGAGCTTTTCTCTAAAGCCTGTGACGTGCAGCACTTCAATGTAAATAGAGTTCCTTCTTTCTAAGAAAAGCAATATCTTTTAGCCACAATTCACATTCATTTTCTTTAACTTTGGCTGTTGTGTAATCATCAAATTGCCCATAACAGAGAGAGAATTCCTGGTCTTACACATCGTGCTGCAGAGCACGAATCCCAGGCAGGCCAGGTTTGATTTTTTTTTTAAAGATTTTATTTATTTATCTCTAGAGAGAAGGGAAGGAAGGGAAAAAGAGAGAGAGAGAAATGTCAGTGTGTGAGTGAAATCTCTCATGGGGGCCTGGCTTGCAACACGGGCATGTGCTCCCACCGGAAATGGAACTGGTGACCCTTCAGTTTGCGGGACAGTGCCCAACCCACCGAGCCACACGGGTCAGAGCCATGTTTGATTTGTTAAAATATATTCTATAGATTATGCTATTACAGTTGTCCCATTTCTCCCCCATCATTCCCCTCCACCCTGCCCACCCCCTCCCACCCACATTCCCCCCTTCAATTCATGTTCATGTGTCATAAGTTCTTTAGCTTGTACATTTCCCACACTATTCTTGCTTGATTTCTAATATCACTTTTGTATTGGCACTCATCTTGTATACCCTTTGGTTTTTGTGATTAACACCTGTATGTATAAAAATCTATTAATTTTTATGTGTTTAGTTCCTTCTTAATCCTAAATATTTTATCTTTTGGAATCTTTGGAACTTCACCCAATAGTCATTAATTCATCTTCTTGAGGCTACATCAAGTTCAATTTACCAACACCTATAAAGTGTGAGCTACTCTGATGATTTTCCTATCTTCTCCTGGCTGTTCTCCTGTTTCTGGCCCCTCTCAATGAGCGTCCTACCAACTCTGTTATCTAGGCCACTGAAAACCAGATCTATACAAACTGTAGTACGAACCTGACGTTGACTTGCTGGCTGACCATACTTGAACTGGTTTTATTATACCAAGAAGCAAACAGACCCTATCATTTATATTTTCAGTGACTCATTGCCACAAACTGGGCTCATTGTGGGGCGCCCAAAATAATGAAGTTTCCTGAGGTTTCATGAGGAATGCATCTATGGTTACCCACTGTGAGCCCTAATGTAGCTGGCCGCTAAGAGTCACCTGCACAGTGGGAAGCTTATCTGCAACGGCAATGGCCTTCATGGTAACAGAGGCTTAGGTGGTGCTTATTTTACTACTTTATGGCCAGCAGGTGGCATTGTTGGAACTTGGCATTTATCCTCTACTACAATTTTCAGAGCAACTTTTTCAGAAGTAAATTAGAAATCTTTATTGTGTCATGCAAGTCAGAGACAGCAGCCCTTCAAAACTGGCCAGCAAACAAAACTGGCCGTTCACTAGATTTCTTACAGCTGGTCACGGAGAAGGTGGAAGAAGGTGCTGTGTGGCCATGCTTAACGTGGCTTGCACTTCTCTCCTTCCTGTAATCCTTTCTTTACCTTGATTTGTTGCTCTTCATCAGGCCAGCCCAGTGCCTTTCCATGCAGGTCCTCCAGCAGCCTGGGAGAGCTGGTCGAGCTGAGCTGTCTCTAGGGTCTGGGACTACCTTAATTGTGAGAACTATTTGGTTTCTGTGCAGCGGTTAATTACTTAATGCCAACGATACATTTCCTCCCACTCGTCATTACTTATTCTAACCACCAGATGGGAGCCTGGTCACATCTACCTTTTACAGCTGATTTAAGAAGGTCTGAAATCTCTCTGACCAGTGAGTCTAGTTAATCACTTCTGATAACACACTCACACACACACACACACGCACACACACATCCCTAGAAATATTTATTTTATTGTACTAACTTGCCAAGCTGCACCCTTTTCTCCTGGTTTTAAAGAGAAGAAAAGAGAGACAAGAAAAGGAGCTGGGATTTCAGGCTGGAGAGCGATTTCTCAGTGCAGGTGAGGTGCTTATTCGAGGTCATCTAGGGACTTGATATAAAAACCATGCGGTTTTTAGAAATGTGTTCACAGTGAGGTAGAAGGTGGAGTGCTAGGAAGAGTGCTGGGAACCTCACTAAGCGTGTGTAAATGGTCATTGTTTTCTACCATCGTTGTCCTCGTGGCCATCACAGTTACACACGCCCATCTGGCCTGGTGCGATACTATCATTGTAGAGGATCTGGAGTTTATCCTGGCATTGACCCCTCATCCTCAGGGTCCCCCTTCTTTCTGAGTCACTCAGTGTGCTCACCTGACTTCTGCTCCCACAGACAGGAGGGAATCCAAGTCATGACCACTCTAGTGTGATAACAAGTCCTGCAAGGAGCGTTTGGATTTTAAGAGACCTGAGGAAGGGCAGTCAAAGGAAATAACAACTAATAGTGGAATTTCAGACACTGAGACTGTAGCAGGAGGGAGAAATCTGGGGGGCCAGGGACATATGTCAGGGCTCCCGAGTATTAGATAGGGACACCTGCAGATGTGTTGAAAGAGGATTCTTGAATGGGGGGGCGGGTGGGATGACAAGTTTATGAGAACTTTACAGCCCCATCCGTCCTACTTTACAAGGGTCCTTGAGTAGTAGAAGAAATTAGCCTTCTTTGACTCTGGATGAAGAAATCCAGCTTTTTTAAAAAAATTTTCAGACATCTAGGTCCAGTGCACTTTCTGCCAGCCCCACTTTCTGGGATTACTGGGGTTGTTTCTTTTCAGAACGTTCTTCCTTGCAGTCAGCTCAGTGGGAAGTCTCATCAGGCTCACTGGCATTTGAGAATTTAAAGAGGGCCATAGACATTAGAGGTGACAGGAGAAGCAGTTTTCTAACCTCTCACTTTACAGATGGTGAGTTGAGACCTGCGAGGATGTGGTTGGCCCAGAGTCACACAGCTGCTTGACGGGAGATTTGGGGCTGGGGTATGGGTTCTCAGTCCCACGTTCTCTCCAGGTCTCCTCGAATCCTGCTCCTTTCTGCAGAGCCGAGTCTGAGCTCCCAGAGCTTGCATGATATGACCCAAGTCACAGAGCTGCCTGGAGACGGGCCTGGCGGTAGGATCCAGGTCCGTGGAGGGCAGTGGCACTGCTCTTCCATGTCAGCATCCACTGTCCCCCAAGCTGACCACGTGGTCCTCATTCAGAACCCTTCCTTTGGTGTGTTTGCTTTTACTTCAGTAGAAGAGCCTTCCATTACGAGAGGATTCAAAGTACTTCAGATTTAGCCATACAAGTGACTTACAAAGAAGTGTGAAACTGTCACTTGTGTGAAACTATCTAAGAATGTAGAGGTGTTTTTTGGATGTCTTAAAAGGTGATGAAGAAATAGGAGAGGCCTGAGGATTTAGGAAGAGAGTGGGATTTGGAGCAGCCATGTGGCAGGGGAGGAAGGGGAAGAGGATGGAAATGGCCTGGTGCTTCCAGCCTTGTAGGCTTCCTTCATGTCTTGCCTCCTGTGTGTGTGTGCATATGTGCTCACACCCATTCATTCTCTCTCTCTCTCTCTCTCACGCACACACACACACACACACACACAGGTGGTGGTGCTGGGTGAAGTGGTATACCTTTCCATCTCTCCTCTTTCATACCTTTCACATGCTCTTATTTCTGTAGCTCCTGACCCAGTCTCCTCTCTTCTCCTTGGACTTCACTCCATTTCCTCTTCTTTCTGAATTTTCTTCTTTCTTCTTTTCCTTTCTCGGCTCTTCATTCCATGTATTTTCACTTTTAGTAAATAATTTTCTTAAGCTTACTATGTGCCAGAAAAGGTCCTAGGCAACATGGGCAAAGGAATAGCAAAGATAGTTCCTGCATTCTGACCACCTGTGTTAGCCAGACAGGCCCTAGTCTGGTGAAAGGGGAAGCTAAGTAGCCAAATAATTATAATATAATGTTGCAAATATAACAATAGAGCTATATGGCAAAAAGCCTGGCATACAGAGTAGGAAGTCAGGAAACATTTGTTGAGTGGAACGATGAATGAGTTAGGAGAGCCCAGAGAAGGTAATGATAGCTGCGTTTTGATGGACAAAGACAGGTTTAAAAACATTTCATTTGAGTGCTATTTTTATTGGACTTCAATGAATGAGTAGGAGTTCACCAGACATCGGAGGGGAGAACCATTTTAGAAAGGTGGAGACACACACACACACACACACACACACACACACACGCACGCACGCACTAAAGAACCTTTTCCATTTGGGAAAGTAATTGAATACAGTGAGTCTTAGAGTGTCAGGTGCCCAGGAGGGCCGGACAATGAAGCTAGAACAGCCAGTTGGGGCCAGTGTGAGAAGGGGCATATTTGTTACCCAGGTACAGTGAGCTACCTTCCAGAGGGCAATGCGGACTCATTAAAGATTTTTGAGCAGGAAAATGATATGACTGCATTTGTTGTTTGGAAAGGTAACTCTAGCAATCATGCAGCATAGAGGTTGCATTAAGGAAGAGACTGCAGTAGCAGAGACCCGTTAGGAGGGGCTTTCCAGAGGCGCTGTTTTCTGAGCTAAGGCAGTGGTGGTGGAGATGGAGAAGAATACAGTGGAGCCTTTCTGCGTTGCCCGTCAGGACTGGTGATGGGTGCAGGGGCCAAGGCAGGAAGGAGAGGAAGATGACTAGCTGCATGGTGAGCTGACTAGAGCTGCTGTGGGCGGAGTTGAGGAAACAGGAGGAAGAAGGTGTGCACATCTGCGTGTGCTGTTTTGGGGGCGTGCACAGAAGGGCGTTTGGGGCTAGAGCTGCTGAGGACTCTCTGGGATGGCTAGGTGGGGATGGATGTACAGCAGTGAAGCTCAGGCCGTGACGGGGGCTGGGAATGGGGATTTGGGAGCCAGAAGCTGTGAAGAGTGCGTTCTGCTGTATGAACATGTGCAAAATTAAGGATTCTCTTTGCTTCCTTTTCAGTTTCTACTCATCCTTTCAGCTTCCCTGTTCCTCAACTTTTCTTTCTTTTCACACCTCCAAGAGCAGAGGCGAAACCTGCCATCCAGTCACCATTCTCTCTGTCTCCTGTCCCCCACATCTGGGGCCTCTCCAGAAGCAGTAGGCACCTCTGGGTTTCCTTTGTGAAATGCAGTGATTTTCACCCAGTTGGGCTCTGTGGTCCACAAGTGTCTTGCAGTTGGTCTGTCGGCTCATTCAGGGCGGGATGTTCTGATGGGAAGGAGAAGATTCCTGGCTAGTGTGGAGAGAGAAAGGGGAGGAAGGGAGAAATCCGTACTTGGAGTGACTTGGTGTTTGGAGTCTCACCAACCACAGCTTGAACATATTGGACAAACTTGTAGGGCTGCTGCTGCCAGATTGGCTAAGAAGTGACATTACTGGATCCCGTCACCTCCTGGCTGTCAATAGTGGCAGGCAGGAGGAATCAAGGGCAAGCAAAGCACAGACAGCCTTTTTTAAAGGAGATAGCATCTGGTGTCTCAGCAGAGCACCGGGGAACCCAAGGTGGGAGAAGGGCGGGCTCTGCTCCGGGACCCACACTCAGGCGGGAAGTGGGCCTGAGCCAGGAGCGCCACGAAAGGCTTTTCTTTTGCCACCTCCCTGGGTCAAGGAATGGTTTTATGTTCTTCTGTTAATACCAGCGTTTTCTGCCCTTGAATTTCTAATGTTTTTGAGGATCAGAGGAAACTCACACCTATAAGCCTCATGCATACTAGGCTGTGGACACTTGGTTAGAGGTTTTCCGTGCCAGCCTGGGCTCTCTGCTCTCACCCCGGCTGTCCCTATGCTCATTGGAGTTGCCCACCCACACTTCTCCATCTCAGGAGTGACATGAAGGGGCACAAAACCTGGAGCGAGGTCATGTGCACCAATGAAGTTAGTAAGAGGTGGGAACAGCGGAGGTAGGCCTCCTATAAAGCATTGCTAAATGAGATGCTGCAGGGGAAACAGATATTGAGGGCAGTAGCTTACTAATTGGAAACGCCCCCATCTCGGGAGGAAGGGTAAGAATGCCCCCAACCTGCTGGGCTCAGTAAGCATGATGGAAGATAGCAGGGTGGAGGGGTGGAATCATTTCTCATTTGTAACAATTGTGCCCCTAGTTCTGGCTGGGGCACAACCTGCCCAGTCTCAGTGGGGACCCTCCCCAGGGGAGAGCTTTTGGCCACCCTTTTCTCTTTCCTCTTAAAGAACCCCTCTTCTAGTCATTGTCTGACATTCTACTATCAGAACTGTGTTTTGAAAAGGGCTTTGATCCTTTTGGGGTATACATATATGTGAGTGGGAAACATTTTAAAGCTGTTATCCGCTATTTTCACCCCCGTGCAAATGAAAATGCTGGCAGGAGCAAAGTTTGAGAAGGGGGGTAGGGTGCATGAGAAGAATTAGAGAGGGCTGACAGAAAGCCTGGGGGTGGTGAGGCAACGCAGGGAAGGCAGAGGTGGAAGGGAGAGGGTTGTGCTAAGAGGAGATGGGAATGGGGGAGCACTGATTTACCTAAATGAAAAGAGCAAGCATCCGCAGCTCACCTGGCTTTTTCTTGGCAGAATTAATGAAAGACATTGCAAACTCCTGAAGAGAAAATTGTATCATACTTTCTAATTATGAATCCCAAATATGTTCTTCAGTCTGCGGACTCAATGTGTCTTTTCTGATGACTGTAAGGCTATTCTTCCTCTTCCATAAATAAGTTCAAAGCTCCAGGAGACCAGGGCATTTAGCCATCATCCCGCAAGTAATCCAACTGGAAAAGAGGGGATTCAGGGTGCTACAAGAAAGCAGCCTGGAACAATTATTGGGTGAATCAACTCAAGTCTAGTCTGGATCCTTCGTTCTAGCCTTCTTGCTCCAAGAGAACAAACCCTGAGAGGGGAAAAATAGAGTTAATATTTCCTCTGAGCAAGGAAGAATGGACCCAGGCCCAGAACTGTAATTCCTGGGTCCTCAGAAGAATCTCCAGCTGCTTCAGCTGTCTCCACATCTGGGAGAGGACTGGCCAAGGGGACCAGCACACGAGGAAGCAGCTAACTTGCTGTGCCTTCCAAGAAGCTGCCCAAAGCCTGTGCCTTTCGAGGTGGCATCTGCTGTGCCCAGCTCTGTAGCACGCTTTCCACGAGGAGCAGATTAAACACAGCTGGGATTTTTAGGGATCTTTGGCCAAGAATGGTGGAGATGCAATGCACCAAAAGGATGGTAAGTCCTTAAGTCTCTTTTTTGTGCGTGTGTAAAACCTGGTTTAAATCCTCACATGGTAAATCAACGATTTAATAACATCTGATCTGAGGAATGGGGAGATTTCTTTCAGCCACTTCCTTCCCCTTTGCTGATATCATTGAGGTTATTCCTAGTTTCTTATCTCTCTTTTCTACTTACTTTTTTACTCCTGTTTGGGGGAGGTAGTCCAGGATGCTTGATTCTGCAGGTAGGGGAAAGTCATACTTAGTTCTGATGTTGGTGAATCATCAGGATCTGAGAGATGGAACTCTGAGTTTCTAGACTGAATGCTGTGGCTGCCTGCTGCTGGCCTCAGGGCATCATCCTTTGGAGCTGATCACCTGGAACCTCCTACACCCGTCTGGCTCAGGTAAGCAGTGCACACCTGCTCTGGGGAGTGTCCTGGAGACTTGATAGGAAAGGAAAGGAAGCCCTGGTTTTGATGAGTTTCTAGTCCAGGGTGGCTGTAGCCCAGTCTTGGCAAAAGGGTTTAACCTTGAACTAGCAAAGGGCAGGTAAGCTCAAATGGAATATTCCTGTGCTAGAAATGGATTGCACACAGGCTGAAGGAACAGAGAAACGGAGCAGGCAGATCTGTGTGAGTTCAATTAAGTTGCTTCCGACAGGAGGAGGGAGTTACACACACAGGCAGAGATGAGGTCGAGAGGGCTCTCTCTGGGAGACAGGGCTTACACAAAGCTGTGCATGCTGAAATAACAGCTTCCGAGCAGAAGCAGCAAGCTAATTAATTTGGCTAGAGCCAGGTTTTCATGCAAAGGGTAAAGGGACAGGAGTTTACAAGATGAGCAAAGCAGCTGGCTGGGTTTCTGCAGACAAGTAACTGGATCTCTCTGCACCTCAGCTGCCTCAACTATGAAATGAGAGAACTGCGCTAGGTGACCAGGGTATCGGGCTAAGGTTTCTGTCACCGAGGTATAGGAAGTTAATAATTATGGGAGCAGTGTGTTAGGCATTCCAAACTTCCCTAGGACATTGTGGGTGACCCAGCTGAGATTAGAACTGGAGCCCACTCAGTTAGCATTAATGCAGAGCACTGTGCCAGACCGGGGGGGTCACAAAAGTGAATGACACACTAAAGGTCCCATTCTCATTCTCGCTGGGGGAAAAGGGGAAGACAGACAATCCAATGTCAAGGTTCAACTGAACAAAATAGGGTTAACTAGAAGTAAGTGCTATGGAGAAAGTAAAACACGGAATCATGATTGTGATTCAGGGCTTCTTCATTTGGGGGGCCTGGGAGGGCCTTTCTGAGGAGGTGGCACTGAGGCTGAGACCTGAAGGGCAGGAAGAGGTCATCCTAGTTGTTGAGGGGCATCAAAGGCCCAGCTGAGGTGTCAGCATGGGCTAGGCCCCCACTCTTTCTTTGGGAGAAGGAGTTGCTTTGTATTTTTCAAAGATCATGGAAGACAGAGAAAGACAAGAGGGTGCCAATTATAGAATCCAAATATGGGCGGAGGGCTGCCAAAGTAACATTGGAAACCTATGAGCAGAGCTGGGAGAGGGCGTTCCCATGAGCTCTCCTCCCTTCCCTGTTAGAAATAGCAGAAAACTTCAGAAGGTGATGATGGCAGTCATCCTGGAGGGCCAAGTAAGGCTTGGTGGTAATAAGAATAAGAATAAGGATAAGAATAAGAAGAAAATGAGAATAGTAACAGCACCGCTAGGTAACATTTTATGAATTAAGCACTTCTGAGCACTGTTTTGGTATTAACTCATTTAGCTCTTATGATAACTACAGAGATGGGTAGTATTACCATGCTAATTTTAGTAATGGAGAAGCTGAGGCTTTTCGGAGTAACGTGGTCACAACTGCACAGCTGAGGTCGGTGGAACCAGGATGCACATCTGGGTCCTCCAAGCCTGGGTTCTTCATCATCAAGCTATACGGCTTTACACAGGCCTTACACAGTCATGCAATATTTGATCTAGAAGTGAGCTTAGATTTTTTTCTAGACCAGAGATTTCTAATGCAGTCTGTGACTGAAGACCTCTGGCAGGACAATCCCTCCTCTTTTGACAGGTGAGAAAATGAAGTCAGAGAATTAGATCCGTGATGCAAATGGGATGCTCTGCGTGCTCTACTTCAGCAGATACTGGATCCTCCACGTCTGTCTGGTTAGGAGCCCCTGGCGCAGTGACTGACTAGAACTGCAGCTTCCTAAGAGGGGAGAGACAGGTGTTAAACAAGCTAATGCACAAGAAACTCTTGGTGCGGCGCTGCGCTTAGCACAGAGGAAGTGCTCAGTGCATGCTAGTGCCTTTGAGAAAGTCCACATGTAGGGTTTCTGTGCTCAAGAGTGAGACAGTTGGGCTGTCGTTGGGGAAGGGGAAGCTTGATTGACATGCTGCAACCCTTGCCAAACCCCACTGATCAGAGTGAAAGTAAAATGACTTTGGAAACCCGGTAACCCACCATTAAAACTCCTGGGTATAGGAAAACAATTGTTTGCCCTATATGAGTGGCTTATGATTGCCCTTGGTTGTCTGAGTTTCTCTTTAATTATAGGCTGTCTTTAAACACTCAGACACACAAGGCCTTTGTAAACTAGAACTTCCTCTCTCTCACACACAATCCCCCCCCATGCACACTCTCCCTTTCATTTACAGGGCATAAACAGCCATGTCTTACTCATTCACATAATGAATTTCAGCCCCATGAATCTCCATTGAAGAGGGGCCCCTGGAGAGCTGTGGGCATCTGGGCAGTCTTCCTGTTCCACAGCCCCAGGGGGCTCTGGGAAGAGTGGATCCTTTATGGGGAAAAGATAATGAGTAAAAAGTGCTCTTCACTGATGGACTGGTCTCAACCTTCTCTTCCCTTCAACAAAATTGTTTACTTGGGCAGTCACTTCCCTAAGAAAATTGCAAAGTTCTCTCCCACTGCCTTCTTTTTATACTTCATAATCCCATCCTCTCCTCTTCTAAACTCAACCCAGAGCCATTTGGTTCTGGGAAGATATTCTAGGTGTCAGGAGAGACAAGGAAGCCTGCCTGACTGTACTTGCCTTTCTTCCTTGCCAGAAGAAAGAAGTTGATTTTACTGAGAGACAAGGGGGATCTCAAGGACCAGAGCCTGAAACAGGGCTCCTAGACTCCCCTCCAAACTAGATGGGGCTCACGGCTTGGTGCACTATCCCTACTGAGCCACATGCAGTCTCTCACCCCAGTGCCCTCTGTGATACTTGGTCAAGGATCACATGAGATAAACTCATGGCAGAAGTGCTGTCTGATTCTTCTGTCTGCCTGTCCCTCGGCCCCTCTCTGGCAGGAAGACAGCCTCTTTCTCCACACCCCCTCCAGGCAGCGGTGTGCTGGTCAGTGTTGAACAAGGGCTCCCCTCTCTTCCTAAGCCCTGAGTGGTAGTGTTTGCCCATTCCTGCGATGTGAATACTCTCACCAGGTTTTATTCCAAGCTCCTATTGTGATGCCCTGAGTGGGGAGATGGAGAGTAGCATGCCCTTTAGCCTTCCCATCCTCCTTCCATGACCCCATGTTCTCTTCTGGGAGCTGTGGGCTGTCCTGCAGGGTTGGTGGTTGGGAGGCTAGTAGTCAGTTAGGAAGTGATGAGGTTTGTTTTTAAACCTAATTTATAATTGCAAGTTTATATAATTTAACTTTTAGTCATGGCTGTGTTTAACAGCTGACTGGCAAACTTCCTGAAAATTTAACAATCTGTAGCAATCCATCCAACACACCATGGTCCCTCCCCCTGCAACCCCCTCAGGGGAGACTGTGGGTCTTGGTGGCCCTGGGTTTCAGAAGGGCTGGGCTCTCCATGCTCCTGGGAAGTTGCCCTTCTGGTGATAGTATATTTACAGGGATAATTCTTGGTTCTGCGTCTTTCAGGGGACATTGTGATGAAGAAACAGCAGGAATGCTGCAACAGGAGGAGCTGGAAGAGGGGGTCAGTGGTGGGTCTTCATTCTCAACTCCTCACCAGACCCGCCTCCAGTTAAAGGCTAAGGCCCAGGGAGTGGACCGATAGATGTCTGCTGGGGCAGAAGTAACCGGTGTGTAGGGCACTAGGGCATAACTTGAGGGCAAAAAACGAGAATCAAGATTCCAGCGCCGGTTTCTCTGGCCAGCCCACGCCTCCTGCCTCAGCTCAACGCCACTCCCTCCCCGCCAAGTGGCTTTCGGCTCCGGAGGCGGGACCGAGTTCTCCGGTGGCCCCTGGAGGCTCCCAGCTGCAAGCTTTGGGAGGCTGGGAGACGAGAGAGGGAGGGGCGCTGACTGGGCAGTCCAAAGAGAAGGGGGCCTTTAATAGGCTCGCCCAGCGCCCGGTTTGTGGCGCTACGAGTGGCTGCGGTTCGGAGAAGCAGTCCGGCACTTCCCTCTAGTTCTCCGCTGCAGATCCTCGTCCTTACACTTGACAGCGATTGCACTTAAGTTCCCGGGGCGCGCTTTGCTTGGGAAGGCACAGGTAGGAGGCGCGGGCTGACGGGCGCACGCTCACCGCTCTGGGAGGAGTCGTCCTCGCCTTGCTCTCCTTTCTGGGAGCTGAGGGCTGCCGGAGCGTTGGTGGTTCCGGTGCGCGGGCTGCACAGAGACCGTGCCGGCGGCTGCTCCGATTGCACGGTTGTGCGCTGCCCGGCGCCATGCTTCTGCTGAGCATCCTAACCCTGGCTCTCGCCGGGGGACCCGCTGGCGGCTCAGAGCCAGAGAGGGAGGTGGTGGTGCCCATCCGACTGGACCCGGACATCAACGGCCGCCAGTACTACCGACAGGGTCCCGAGGACCCCGGGGATCAGGGGCTAATTTTTCAGATTACAGCGTTTCAGGAGGACTTTTACCTACACCTGACACCAGATGCTCAGTTCCTGGCGCCCGCCTTCGCTACTGAGCATCTGGGTGTCCCCCTCCAGGGGTTCACCGGGAGCTCCCCAGACCTGCGACGTTGCTTTTACTCTGGGGACGTGAACGCCGAGCCGGATTCGTTCGCTGCTGTGAGCCTGTGCGGGGGGCTACGCGGAGCCTTCGGTTACCGAGGCGCCGAGTATATCATTAGCCCTCTGCCCAACGCCAGCGCGTCCGCGGGGCAGCGCAACAGCCAGGGCGCACACCTCCTCCAGCGCCGAGGCGCCCCTGGAGGGCCTGCCGGAGATCCCACCTCTCGCTGCGGGGTGGCTTCAGGCTGGAACCCCGCCATTCTGCGGGCTCTGGACCCTTACAAGCCTCGGCGGACTGGCTTAGGGGAGAGTCGCAACAGGCGCAGGTCTGGGCGCGCCAAGCGCTTCGTGTCTATCCCGCGGTATGTGGAGACACTGGTGGTGGCGGACGAGTCAATGGTCAAGTTCCATGGCACGGACTTGGAGCATTATCTCCTGACGCTACTGGCCACCGCGGCGCGACTCTACCGCCATCCCAGCATTCTTAACCCCATCAGTATCGTCGTAGTCAAGGTGCTGCTACTCGGAGACCGCGACTCAGGGCCCAAGATCACCGGCAACGCGGCCTTGACACTGCGCAACTTCTGTGCCTGGCAGAAGAAACTGAACAAAGTGAGTGACAAGCACGCCGAGTACTGGGACACCGCCATCCTTTTCACCAGGCAGGTAAGTTGACCTGTCACCTCTCTGGACCCAGATAGCTTCTTTTTCTCAGGATCACTGTCCTTAGCTCTCCAAATGCCCTTTGTGCTGCCCAGTGCGCCCGGGGTTTAAATTATGTTGATGTCTTCCGACTCCCACTTTGGATCTTCTGCGGAAAGCAGGCTCCTGTGCTCTGCAGAGCTCTGGCTCACGTGCGTCTGGATGCACGTGGGCAATCGGAGTAGCGCTTGCTCCTTCAGAAGGTGTTGGCCTGGCGTGGCCAATCAGCGCCTCCTAGATCTGGCGCCAAGGGGCCGGAACCCAGGAAGTTGCCGCCCAGGAGCTGCAGTTCGTCTCCAAGGCAGATAGGAGGCGCTCTGAGGATGGCGTTGGAGAGGGTGGGGAGAGCCCACCCCTTTCTGTGGGGGCGTCTAAGTCGTTTCAGACACTCAAATTTCCTCCCCCTACTTGTAGAACTGAAAGGTTATCCAAACGGCCCAATTAAGCTCCTGGCTACATTTCTCATCTGTAACATGTTCAGTTAACCTTTCTGTTCTGGGCCTGGAAAAGCTGGACTGGGAGGGAGGGAATCAATTGGGATATTCTGTAGGTTGCAGTGAAAGGATAGACTCAAGTACTGGGGTCATTCCTTCTGTTATTGCTGCCTCTCCTATACCCTTCTGTGCTGGACCTCTCTTGTATTTGAGGGGCTTTCAGTGCATCCAGAGCAGGCACTGTAGATAGGGCACCTGTTTGGAGCTTGGAGTTTCACCTGGAGCTGAGTTGGGAAGATCTCTTTCAGTTTTCCCATGCCCTTGTTGGCGGAGGGTGACCCATTTGTCCTGAGGTATGCTATGAACAGAGCGGGTAAGGTTGCTCAGGACCCCGAATTGCTGCAACTTCCTGTGACGGCTCTTGCCCGCAGCGCTCTGGCTTTTGCCCGCAGCGCTCTGACTTTTGCCCGCGGCAGTGCGGAAGTAGTGCGAGCTCGGTAAAGGGCATTTAGCTACAAGGTTGGAAAGATGCTGAATATTGGGATTAGAAAGCAGATCAGAACAGCAGCTCTGCCTTTTGCTGTGGATCTGTGAAAGTTTAGATTTGTAGATGTTGGAGTGATTGGGTACTGTGAAGTTTTTGGATTCTTGAAATTTCTTAGATACAAGAAGACTGGGAGGGAAAGGGACAGCCAGTCACATGACCCACTTCCTCTGATTTTGGGGGTTGTGACTTGAATCCGTGCCATGCTCTTGTTTTGTTATTTTAACCACAGCACTCTGGGGATGGCATGAAATCCATGGTTACCTGTGGGGCTCTGAATCTCCACCGTTTCCAAATGGCCCCTCGAAGCTGGACTGGCGCACTTGGGGCTGGACCTGGAGTCTTCCACACTAACCCATTTGGCACAGCTAGTCCCTTCCCGGAGTTGAACTTCCTCTTTTCCCAGCCTTCTCCTCCCACCACCTGGTTTCTCTAGGGAGGTCTTTGGCCTGAGTCTGTTTCCTTGCTCTCATTCTTCCAGTTGAGTTCTATAGAGCTGCCACTGCCCAGTCCCGACGAGCACTGCTTGAATCACAGGGAAACTAAAGAGGAGGTGGCTTTGACCTCCGCACACAGGCCAACTCGGCAGTCAGATTGCTGGGGGAAGAAAGCAAAGGCTGAGAACGGGATAAACTGATAATGGGCAAAGCAGCTGGTGTTCATCTGTTACCTGGGATGCCCCTGTGGAAGTCAGTCGCTGGCTCTGAAGTACCAGACCTCAGTCTCTGCTGCCTAGTGACTAGGCTGCCTTTCGGAACCAGCCCTTGGAGGAGGACTCCTACGGCGAACATGGGCCATGCCATCAGAAGGACCTGCCTTTTGAAGAAGAAGCCATCTAACAGCATGACAGCTTCTGTTTGTCAGTGGTGTGTGCGAGACCCCCAGGGGGCTATGTTGACCATGCATAATGGGTCCAAGATGTATGACCGCTTAGGTCAGAAGCAATGAAGTGCAAGATGTGACTTTTAGAAGCTGTCTTTCTCTTAGGTGTCTAGCGGGCAAAGCCAGAAAGTGGGGAGGCTGTGTTGGCAGGTCTACCCTGCACGTATGTGCTTTCCGCTTTAGAGTAAACATCGCCCCCTCACCTTCTTGCCAGCACAGACTTCAGAGCCTGCTGCATTCTCAGAGTCTGAGGAATTGCTCATTCCTGAGCTCCCTGGGGAAGGTATAGTATGCGATGAGAACATGCGTGCACAGCTGTGCTTTCTAGACTAAGGCAGATGTGGTCTCCGGGAACCTGGGGGAGTCTTCTGCTGCACTCCAACACAAGAGGGACTTTTGTGTTACTTTGTAAGGGTCAGTAGTAATCTTTCCAGTCAGATGTATGAGCTCCTCTGCTTAAATCTGGCTCATAATGTTGGCGTAATCAATGCATTGCAGACTCAAATAGGAATATATGAATATACTATGTATATATAGTTTCTTTGGATAAGAAGTTTTTAGAAATGTGCTTATTTTGTAAATCACCTTTTGCTTATAAGGCATCTGGAAATAATGGGCACCTTTATTATTTTTTAAAAGATTTTATTTATTTATTTTTAGAGAGAGAGGAAGGGAGGGAGAAAGATAGAGAGGGAGAGAAACATCAATGTGTGGTTGCCTCTCATGCGCCCCCTATTGGGGACCTGGCCTGCACCCAGGCATGTGCCCAGACTGGGAATCAAACCGGCCACCCTTTGGTTTGCAGGCTGGCACTCAATCCACTGAGCCGCACCAGCCAGGGCCGATGGGGACCTCTAGAGTCACCTATTTTTTTTTTGATTCTCTTAGAGATCTGAAAAATGGCTAGTGATTCTTTTAAAACATTTTAAAACTATTTTTAAAATCCTCATCTGAGGATACGTTTACTGATTTTAGAGAGAGAGAGGAAGGGGGAGAGAGAGAGATGTGAGAGAGAAACATCCATCGGTTGCCTTTCATATGCATTTCGACGGGGGACTGAACCTGCAACCTAGATATGTGCCCTGACTGGGAATCAAACTCTCGACCTTTTTGGTGCATGGGATGATGCTCCAAGCAGCTGAGCCACCCGACCAGGGCAGTAACTCTTTCTAACTGATCACACTCTAGTGTGGTCTCCACAGAGAGAAAGCAGTTAGGAAAGGGTTGGGCTTGACCCTTAGAGCTCCCAGCCCCAGGGGTATCTGAAAGGGGAGCAGTGAGAGTGATGTGACTTGCAGGCACTGGAGCCCCGCTTCGACTGACAGTCAGGGTTGCTGTGCATGAAAACAAGTCTGGGCCAGGCCAGGGGGAGATGTGGCTGTCCTCTTGGCAGGCAGAGGGAGGGGTGTGGGGTGTTGAAATCAAAACATTGGGAAGACAAGACCCGGGGAGTATCCTGTGCACAGAGGAGAAAAAAATTGATCATATGACAAGTATTTTGACAATGAGAGGAGTTTACTTAAAGATTCAGAGAAAGTTCATGTTCCTGGAGAAAGAGTGCACATCTGATTTTATAAAGCGATCAGCTTTCAGCCTCATAACAGCAGGGTGAGGTCAGCACAGGATGGGAACCAGGCTTGTGCAGAAATTGAGCCAGGCTTTCTGGGTGGACATTCATTTCTACAAGGAGAGAAGTTTCTGAGGCTTCTTGTTGCTTTGGGCAGTGGGAGCCAGATATTTCATGCTGAGACTCTCTTCTTCCTTCAGGTCCAATGCCTCTGCTGTTGGAGTAACTTTGTGATAGACCGGTTTTCATTCATTTACTTGTACATTCTTTTAATACCTATTGAGCATCTATTACTTCCAGGAACTACCCTGGGCTGTGGAGGTACAGATAGTAGTAAGATGGGGCCTCTGGCTTCCAGGAATTCACTGCCTGTCAGGGAGTCCAGCAAGGAAACAGCTCATTACAATATGATGTATTAAGTGTCCTAGGGGAGGGAGGCTTGGACCCTCCTCTGCTGGAAGTCAAGTCGGGGGTCATTCTTCTCACACTAGAGCCTGGGAAGCACATAGAGGGACAGATCTCCAGCGCAGCACTGGAGTTGGGAGCTGGTGGTGACGGGGAAGGAAGCTTGTCTGCCTTGCAGGAGACCTCTCCTCCATTCCACCATCCGTTCCGCTATTTGTGACATTGCCTCCTTTGGGCTGACTTTGTTTCTTCAGGATTTGTCGTTTGTGGGTTTTCCGTCTGCTTCGTCCTCCATTTACTTTACTTTTCGGTTGTGCCTAGTTCCGCTTCATCCCATTCCCTTGTCATCTTCTTCTCTCCTCGTCCTGTTTTGGGGTGATTGAGGCCCTCTGTCATCTTTCTCTTCTCTCTTCTTCATTCATACTCTCCTCTTTCCGAAGCCTTTCAGGAGCCCAGGCTGGGTGCTTATCTTCTTGTTTGGGCCTTGAGTACTTCTAGGTCTTGGGGAGGGGAGATCTATGGCAGTGGAATTTAGTGTTCAGATAAAAAATAAAATGTTACAAAATAAAACGATAATATGTATTTTACACACATCTTCCAATACAATAAAAAAGTCCCAATTTTGTCAGGATCCTTTTCCAAGTCAGGCTTTGGAAGATGTTAACAGAGATGGGCATCGGTGGATTCGGTTTGTAATAGTCTGTAAGTGTCACTGAATGGAAACACGCCAGCCCTTCGGGAGGGGAAAGGGTGAGGAGGCAGAGAGGACGGCGTGACAGAGGACTGCTCTCGAGTCCTGGGTGATTCCTCTTCTCTCTCCTTTTCTTACTGACACCAAGTAAGTCAGACAGTGGTAATGTGTACTGTAATCTATTTGTTCTTTTTTTTTTTTTAAACAACAACAACAAGAACATTGGTTTGGTCAGGAAGGCGAATGAGGTTTGTCCCTCCTTAGGTCTTGCTCTTCTCCTTCCTTCGAACCTCTCCGCAGGTGTATCACTCTCGGCACTTACCCTCTCCTCGCCTTGACACCTGGCTTCGGTTGCTTGGCACGATGGGAAGACCATGGGCTGGGAGTCAGGCAGAGCTGAGTTTGAATCCTGACACTTGCACTTTTATAAGCAAACATTGAATAAATCTGCTATTTGATCCATAGACTGAGGATAATGATGACGGCGTTGGCCCCTAACTTCCTGGCTGTTCCAAGGATGAGCTACTTAGTCTTCCAGAATGGGTACCCAGTTAATGGCAGCTGTTCTCATCATGACCTCAGTAGCCACTGCAGGCAGCGGTCCCCCTTACCCACAGTTTCTGCTACCGCATCAACTGTGGTCTAAAAGGATTAGATGGAAACTTCCAGAAATAAACAATTCATACATTCGAAATTGTGCACTGCTTGCCACTTGGTAGCCCTCTGGGTTACCTGGTCGATTGTTGTGACACTCCAGGGCTTGTATTAAAGTCACCCTTGCTTTACTTTGTCATGGCCCCAAGACGCAGGGGCAGTGATGCTGGAATTCTGTAACCAATGACAGGCTTGTAAAGTATTTCCTTTAAGTGAAGAGGTGAGTACAGGACAGTAAGATATTTGGAGAGAGAGAGACCACATTCATTTATTACAGTGTATTGTTATAATTGTTCTATTTTATTATTAATTTCTTACTGTGCCTAAGTTATAAATTAAACTTTATCATGGTTATGTATGGATAGGAAAAAACATAGTATATTAGAGTTTGGTGCTATCTGTGGTTTCAGGCACCCACTGGGGAGGTCTTGGAACGTCTCCACCACGGATGGGGGTGGGGTGGCTATAAACGTTTGCTGTTGTTGAATGATTACCTACAGGTCCTTTGCCAGACTTTACAGCTGGGATAGGCCTGATTTAAAGCATTCTGTCCCATTCATTGCCCTTGCAAGTTTACTTAACACTTGTCTGATGACATTCTGCTTTTATGCGGAAGCTGTGGACTCCAGCATTTGCCGACCCCGCTGACCTGTAAACTCCTTTAAGGCAGGACCACATCACGTCTTCGTAGCCCTCCGCCGGCCTCCGTACAACGCCATTGTTAAGTGCGAGTTCATGGAAGGAAGGCGCTGACACAGTGAAAGGACTGCAGGTAGCTATGGGTGCTCAGGTAGCTCATCGCCTTGCCTGGGGATCATTAATCCAACGTTGATTTCGGCTGTCAGGCTGCAGGGTTGGGAGAGGGAGTTTTAGGTTCCTCTGGCATTTCATCTTGGCTCTTTGCCACAGGATTTTCCCTGGAAAAAGGAGGGGCCCCAGTGGGGAGACAGCAGGCTGGGTACGCAGCAGGGATGGGGTCAGGGTGTCAGTACAGGTGTAGGGCTTGGAGCCAGGGGCTTGCTCATGCAGGAGGCGGTGTGGACCCTGCTCTAAGAGTGCTGGGCACTGAATCCAGCTGTTCCCCTCCCGCGGACTCCTCACTACTCGGAGATCAGGCTGTGCTCTGCGGGCTTGGGGTATGGTGCAGTCAATCTTGCCCTCTTGAGATTCTCTAGCACATTCATTCTTGGGGTGCATGTGCACCAAAACCAGTTTGGATTCGTGGAATTGCTCAGTTCTGATGCTGTACTGCCTGGATTTCAACCCTCCCTCAGCCCCTCAACTTCCTGCCTAACCCTGGGCTCACCGTTTGATACTGGTCTAGTTACTTATATTCTCTGGGTCTTATCTGTAAAATGTGACCTTCTGCTTCTTCTTTAAAGATTTTATTTATTTATTTTTAGAGAGAGAGAGAAAGGGAGGGACAGTGAGAGGGGGAGAAACACCTACGTGAGAGAGAAACAACAATCAGTTGCCTCTCGCACTCCCTGCAGTGGGGGACCTGGCCTGCAACCCAGGCCTGTGCCCTGAGTGGGAATCAAACTGGTGACCCTTTGGTTTGCGGGATGATGCCCAACCCACCAAGCCACACCAGTCAGGGCTAAAATGGGACCTTCTAAGGGAATCATGCCCCCAAAGCTGTTGTGAGGATTCAATGAGCTACTGCAAGTAAAACTGTTAGAACAGTGTCTGGCACTGTAGCAACTTAGGGAATGCAAACTACTCTCATTAGATTTGGTGTGCACCCCCATGTGAACGGACGATTGCTGGAGAATGTTTGGTGTTCCTGCAAGCTTTGGGCTCCTCTTCTTCCTCATTGAGGTAATTCTTGGTGTTTTGATTACCTTGGTCTCTTGCTATAATATCATTTGTACATATTGAGGGGTTTATATTCCAGTGAAACCAAATCTGCTTATAGAAATTGCAGGATATCCTAGTCATGTTGCCCAGCACTTGGGAGATTTTTCTTTTCTTCTAGGAAAGTAAGGTCCTTGGGGATTACAAACAAGTGGATTTTGGGTTGGGTGAGAAAATACAGTGATGCATGACAGAGACTTAGAGGGGAAACGAGTTAAAGGGGCAGTACCAATATGAGGCCGGGTGGTTCTCGCTAGTAATTATGACATCCTGACCAGTGTGGTGCTGTTTGGACAAGGAATGCTACTGGCCTTGGTGTCCAAAGGCATGGATTCCCAGCCCCATTCTGAACTCAGTAGCTTGTGGCCTTGGGCAATCAATGTGGGCTCACTGAGCCTCTGTTTCCTCATCCACAGAGGGACGGGATGGCTCTGAAATTCTGAGTATAATACTGGATGCTGTGAT
The DNA here is from genome assembly GCA_039655065.1 of Glossophaga mutica. Taxonomy (NCBI): domain Eukaryota; kingdom Metazoa; phylum Chordata; class Mammalia; order Chiroptera; family Phyllostomidae; genus Glossophaga; species Glossophaga mutica. The sequence continues at coordinate 26,663,381 of CM077310.1, forward strand.
GTGGCCATGAACATGGGCCTTGGATCACGTGCCAGGAGATCAATGTCAGCGCCTGCTGACATCAACATTGCAGTCGGCTACCTGAGAACACATGTATCTTCTGCCACATTAAAAAAAATTAATGCAGTTGATGTTTGTGGGCCTCTCCTTCCTGCTGGAGAATACTGAGCATCTCAGCACATGGCAGGTGGCATGAGAGGAGTTGGGCAGGCGGTCTGCAGAGAAGAGAGAGATGCTGGGAGTGGTTGGTGTGCAGGGGGCAGCCTTGGCAGAATGGGCCTGGCCATAGCAAGGTGTTGTTTTTACTTATTTTCAGATCGAGGCTCCAGTCTTTTCTTTCAATGTTTCCTATTTAATTATTTATCCTTGCCTGAGGATATATTTATTGATTTGAGAGAGAGAGGAAGGACAGAGAGAAGGGGAGAGAGAGAAAGAAAGAGAGAGAGAGAGTTGTGAGAGATGTGAGAGAGAAACATTTATCGGTTGCCTCCTGTATGTGTCCCTACTGGGGATCAAACCCACAACCTCTGTATGTGTCCAGACCGAGAATAGAACCCTCAACCTTTTGGTGTATGGGGTGATGCTCCAACCAACTGAGCTACTGGGCGAGGGCACTCCAGTCTTAAATTATTTTATAAAAAGGGACAGTTAGAAAAGAATAATCCAACAGGATTAGTTCTTGCCTAAGATGATACTTGGGTCATCAGGAACAGCAGCTGCAGCCACAAGGAGAAATGACAGATGATCAGAAATAGTGAGGCAGGTAGGGTCTGCGCTGGGAAGTACGTACATTCTTCCGGCCAGGAGACTCAGAACGGTGTCCGCTGATGGACACAGGAGCCTGAACTGAAGAGGTTAAGGCAGTCTGAGTGCATCTGAGTTCACTCCAGAAGGGTGGAGACACTTAGTGCCACGAAGGAGCCCCCGCTGGGCCTCCACGCCCCCTGCAGGCATTCACAGCACCATGGCCCAGTGAGTCTGAAGGGGGAAGAGGGGCAGGCAGTCTCTGACCCCAAACAGCCACATTTTTCTGCAGCGAAGAAACTGGTTACTGTAGGACAGTTGCTCTCAGCTATACCTTGACCCTCAAGAAATTTGCCGGCTCTTTCCTCGTTCCTCTCGTTTGATCCAGAGAAACTGGGATTTCTTAATGGAAAGAACAGGTTGCTGCTGGCCAGGAATAGCCTGCAGCTGCAAGTCTTTGCTCCATGAAGCGTCCACCTCCCTGAGAGGAAGGAGGCTTTGGCTTTAAGGACCTCCCAGCTGCAGCAGTGCCAGGGGTGGCCTGGACTCCGGTCTGAGCTCCCCATCTGCTTTGGTCACCTCTGACAGGCAGTGGAGGGCAGGACTCGGAACTCCCACCTGGGTGACCTTCACTTTCTGTGAGTGCGTTTCATTCTGCACAACATGGGTCCGTGGACAAGGTCGTCCTCAGGGGTTTTCCACTCGGAAAGCTTATGGTCCTCTGTGTTCCTTTTATAACCCGGAACGCCGGGCAGGGCTGAGCGCCCTGGGATTGGGGAGGGAGCAGAAGCTTAAAGCTCTGGTATAGTCTTGGTTCTAGGTGAGAACAGACCCTTCCCTAGAGTTGGAAACGGGCCCTGGGGAGAGAAGGGACTTGCCCAAAGCCCCACAGCTACTTAGTGATGGGACCAGGACTAGAATCTGGGCGTCTCTCTCCTGGGCCCTCTCTCTCCATAAGGCTGACAGTGAGTGCACATGGTGGCTCAGGGCAGTGTCACCTGCCTGTCCTACAGGATCTGACCATCAGGCTAGAACTTTCAGAGGCTACCACCATAGTGGGGACCTTGTACTCTAGTGTCCAGGGGCATAAGGGCCCTGTTGCCCCCCATCCCTTCATTATGCCCTTGCACAAACCTGCGTGCCTTCCTTCCTCATCTCGGGCCCCTTAGCTGCATCCCCAAGCTGGCCCCTATGACTCAGTTCTGTTCCTCAGCAGTCAGATTTCCTACATTGCTTGTCAGGTGAACGCCCCCTCCCAGGTGTTGACAGCGGTTGTCTTCTAGGTTTCAGAATTCCAGGGAAGGAGAATTTCTGGGACGGGGAGCCTTTGGAGGGAGAAGGGAATTTGAAGTTCACCATGTGAGGGCTCCTGGAAGTGGAAGAAGGGCCACGAGCCAGCACAGGACAGTGGATCAGGGCCGTGCATGCGTCTTGCCGGTTGTTGACTAGGGCTTCCGTCTGACCATCCTGGAGATTCTCTGGCCAGGATAAGTTAACTCATTAGGAGGTGTGACTATCACCGAACCGTGGGAAGCCAGGTTTGACTGCTTAGGTGGTAAACTTCAGAGTGCTTCCGATTAAATTTTGCTGATTTTCTGTACCATGACCACTTTTCCTCCCATGCCCTCTGACCCCACGAACTGTGTTGCCCACCTTTTCCCCATGTCAGCATGCACCTGCCCACACGTATGTGTGCACACACACAGCTCTAAAGAGAACAAAGTTGAGAACAGCCCTGCGTGTGTTTCTGCAAACACTGTGGCTCCCAGGGGAGAACACACACACACGTGCGCGCACACACACACACACACACGGCCTCCTCTGGAGTATAGCTCAGGAGTTGCTGGGCAATCGGCTTTGGTGTTTTGGAAAGAGCCCTGGCTGCTCACTTTTACAGACCTCGAGGGCACATTTCTGCCACAGACTTGAGCCTCTCTGAGCCTCAGCTTCCTTGTCTAAGGAAGGTGATAATAACAGCCCTCATTCCAGTGGGGTGTTGTGACGACTCAATAGGATCATGTGTGCGTGGTGTACGTACAGTGCCAGCATTTAATGAATCATCACCACGACCGGCTACGATCGTAAGTCTCAGTTTCCACCGTTGACAAATAGGTTTAATAACGTATCTGCCTCCTAACGTTGTCGTGGGGATGAGATGAGGTGAGGTCAGCTGTAAGTTGCCCTCCACATTCAAGGCGAAGATGTAGAGAGGAGAATGCCAACATCACCGATTCAACACTGTCTGCTTAAGAGGAGCAGAATGTGAGCAAGTGTCTCATTCTCTTTCCATCTCCTGGGCTTTTCAGGTATCTGGATGCATTGCTGGCACATGTGCTCAATAATGTCTTTGAGATATCCCCCCCAGGAGCCCCATTTCTTTGTCCTTCCGCATCCCCTGGAAGCACTTCCTGTCTGCTTGCTGCTAGAAGCCCTACCTCCTACTGAGAGTTACATTTCAGTACAAAAAAGAGGGATCTTCCTGCTCGGTCACAAGCCATTTAATTTGTTTTTTCTTCCTAGCACCCAGCGAGCCTGCGGTCCCCTCGAGCTTCTGTAGCAACTGAGCTGTGTTTGGATAGAGGCTTGTGTCCACCTCACGCTGCCTCCTCCCAACCCAAGGAAGCCAGATCTCAGGCATGGGTGGGTCCTTGGCCCGGGACCCTTTGGCTGAGAGTCTGAGCTTAATTCATGGTTGTCCAAAAGCAGTCACTTAGCCATGAGGGAGGCTGTGCAGAGCTGACTAAATACAGAACATACTGGCCTTCCCCGCCACCTGCCTCAGCGAGGCATGCCCAGGGACTCACCCAGCTGAGGGAGTCACCATTCCCTGGTCTAGAGGGCTAACGCTATATAAAGCAATGGCCCTTGTAGTTTAATCTTGTACCTCCTCATTTTCTCCCACAGGACCGCCCTGGATAGGATTGTGAGCCACAGAGCTTTCTCCCTGAGGCCTCCTCCCTCAGCCTGCTCAATTCCATGAATAGCCCCAGAGCCCTCTGGGAAAAAGGGCTGGCTTAAAAGGTGCTGCATCTGCTTAGGCTTGGAATGGGAATGAGCTAGAATGCTCTTTCTTCCCTTCAGGTCCTTTCTGTTACTGTCTCTAACTTCTGGCTGACTTCTGTTTATCCTCACCCTGGCAGGACCTGTGTGGAGCCACCACCTGTGACACGCTGGGCATGGCTGACGTGGGCACTATGTGCGACCCCAAGAGAAGTTGCTCTGTGATTGAGGATGATGGGCTCCCATCAGCCTTCACCACTGCCCATGAGCTGGGTAAGGCTGGAGGGGACTCTTGGATGGGGTAGGAGAGCTCCCCTCCCGGGTCTTCCTGGGGTTCCCTGGGTGCTCGGGCGGAGGGTAGACACGTGGACTTGTCTTTGCTTTCTTGTGTCCTGAAGCCTTAGGGATCCTTTCTCAGGGTTAGAGTGTTCCATAGCAATGGTTCTGTTCAATTTTCTCTGATGGCCCCGGCTCAGTTGGCCAGTGATACTGTCCGAGGACCTAAGCAGCCAGAATGTCTTATCAGTTTGGCGCTGAGAGGAAAATAAGTTAAATACCCTGCTGTCCTCGACGATCCCACAGTCTGATAGATGAGACAGAGAACACAAGAACCTGATCTTGGGGACTTCTGCAAAGGAATCTACCCCTGTGTAGAAATGACCCTCCTGAAAGCCATTGACAGGGGCCTCTAGCTTCCCAGCCAACCCTCCTCACAGCCACGCCCATACCCTCTAAACTGCACAGTCCTATGTGTCTTCTTGCCTCACCCCAGGCCATGTGTTCAACATGCCCCATGACAATGTGAAAGTGTGTGAGGAGGTGTTCGGGAAGCTCCAAGCCAACCACATGATGTCCCCGACCCTCATCCAGATCGACCGTGCCAACCCCTGGTCAGCCTGCAGCGCAGCCATCATCACCGATTTCCTGGACAGTGGGCATGGTAAGCCAGGGTGACAGAGTGGGAGCATCTGTGCTGTCACTGTTGGTGGCACTCGCCACTTCTCTGTTCCCTAAGGTGTGCCTGACCCCATAGAGCTGAGCTCTGAAGTGGGTCCATTCCATTGTCCCTTGCTTCCTTCTCTCCCTACCCTTCAGCTACTGGGCTGTCCAGGCCTCACTTTCCCCAGCTCATCCCTAATGAATGCCCTGGGCTCTTTGCAGGAGACTGTCTCCTGGACCAACCCAGCAAGCCCGTCGCCCTGCCTGAGGACCTGCCGGGCGCCAGCTACACCCTGAGCCAGCAGTGTGAGCTGGCCTTTGGCGTGGGCTCTAAGCCCTGTCCCTACATGCAGTACTGCACCAAACTGTGGTGCACCGGCAAGGCAAAGGGGCAGATGGTGTGCCAGACACGCCACTTCCCCTGGGCCGATGGCACCAGCTGCGGCGAGGGCAAGTTCTGCCTCAAGGGGACCTGTGTGGAGAGACACAACCTCAATAAGTACAGGGTGAGTGTGCTGGAGGGGCGCAGACTCTGGGCCCTCCTCTGGGAACTGGACTCATCCCAGATTTGCTCTGTGACTGTAACTGTATCCCATTGCCATGTTGTGCCTGTACTTCCCTGCTGTGGTTCTGTTACCTTCTCGACTCCAAGACAGGAGAGGAAAGGTATGGTAGGTGAGGACACTTGCCTTAGGCAGGTAGGAAAGCCCTTCAACCCAAGCGAGGGGTCTCAGCGCTGAGCTCTGTGCCTTGTCCTACCCGGGAGCTCTGGACCCAGAGCTGAACACACTTGAACATTGGAGCTGCTCACTCACAGGTTCCTTCCTTTCCTCCCTCACCTCTTTCTGAGTGTGTGCCATTTTCAGGGAGCTGTGGGCCCGAGATGAACAAGGCTCAGAGCTGCAAGGAAGTGGACCCCTGGGCCAGCCTCAGTAACTTGCTACATCTTCAGCTAAGTGTTCGTTTCTCTTGTGATGGCTGTTTTCTGAAGCTGAATCATAATGGAACATACTTTATTTTTCCTGATAAGGAGGAATAGCAATCAAACCAGAGCAAATCCAAAACCCCAGATACTCTCTGAACATAATAAACACTTTAGGGCCTGGGTTGGGACAGGAAAGGGATTTGCAGTTTCCAAGGCACGAATAAGTCCCTCCTAGTCTGCCTTCCCCACCCGGCCTGGCTGCAGGAGGGCTTGGCGTGGGGTTCTGTGTACACAGAAGCAATATAATCAAAAAGCATTCTCCCAGCACTTTAGCAATTGCCTTGAGATGGGTGTGGTACAGAATTATGTAAAATCTTTTTCTGTGTTCAGAGAATACATATTTAACTAAACTTTAGCCATTTTTTAGGCAACAACCCATTGTGCGCAGGGAGCTGTGTAGGAGGGATCCAGCGGTGGTCAGAAAAATAAGTAAAAATGGGCCATGCTCAGAGGGCTCACAGGCCATTGGGAAGGCTGAAAGTGGAAATGTGGAGAGGTGCGCATTACGCGTTAAGGCAGAAGTATGAAGACGTATCATGGGAGAACAGGGGGTGAGAGATTAATGATCATTAGAAGGGTCTGAGAAACCTTCGATGAGGGGTTGGATTTGAAGAGAGCCTCGAGGGATGAGTGGGGAGAGGTGGAGTGGAGATGGAGTGAAGTCAGGGAGGTGGGCGAGCTGGAGGGGTGGACGGATGAGGGCTGTCTTCGAATCAGCTTTGGGAAGGTGGTTTGGGGCTGGACTGCAGTTGTCTTGACCACCGGGCTGATACATTTAGACTAGAAGGTCCCAACTGAGTGCAGGCCAGTCATGGCTGGCTCCTGCTCTCGAGAAGATGAGTCAGGAGGGTAAGGAGATTGGTCGAGAGGAGAATGGATACAAGAAATGTGATCTGAGAAGCACAATCTTTCCACACGCATTCTAGAATTCTCAATTCATCAGTAGCAAAATCCACCATATCCTCAACCTCTTTTACGAACAGTCTCTTTACCAAACTTGTTTTAACTGAAACCTAGCCCTTCACATAGGACATGGTCCTAAGCAGCCAAGGTCAAACACAAAGCTTCTCCTGGTCCCCCAGGTGAAGCCCCCCAGGGACCTCAGGGACCTCAGGGACCTCAGCTGCAGGAATATTGCCCTGACCACCAAAGCCCCATTTCCCCAGCCCATTCCCTCTAGTGTTTGGGCTCCAACAACCCTTCCATGCCATCTGGATCTACAGTCTATGGATCAGGCCATTTTGTCTTTGTTCCTCATTCTTCTCATGCCCTCACCAGCCTCTTTACTGAGCCAAGAGTCCATGGCTCATTGCTCAAGGCGCTCCTGCACGCACACTGCTGACCGTCATACTCCCATTCACTTGGATGAGACACCACCTTGGTGGAATCCAATCTCTCACCTACCCGGTTGTGCCGAGCAGATGAATGTGGCTGGAGAAGGACGTGCCGGTGTGCTCACTGGTCTCAGTTTCAATTCATGACCTGGAAACTTGGGTGGGCCCGTGATGCTGCCCACGGGTCATATCATAGGTTAATTCTCTAGTTCACTCACTCTCCCAACCTCCTAAACTATTATTTTACACTGTCACCCCTCTCCTCCTATTACCAAATGTTCCTTCCTCATTTTTATGTTTGCCAGTAACATTTCCCCCTATTTCACTAGGAAAAAAGGAGCAATAAAATAATCAGAAGAGAACTTCCACCAACTCCCACCAGTGCATCCACCGTCTGCCCTGCTTCCGCGCTCATATTCTCTCCTTTGTCTCCTTGAGGGTGGGTGACCTGTCCACGCTCTTATCTGAGGCCAGCCTTTATGCTTTGCACTGGCATGCGGTCCCCTCTCACCCATTCCAGGAAAGTGCTCTATCAATTCTCTCTCCTGCAGTATCAGATGTCCCCATCTTGAGTTGAGTCATTCCTGTCAGGGTGCAGACTCACTGTAACTTTTCCTGTCTTACATAAAAACTTCTCATGATCCTACGTCCTCTCCATGTACTGCAACTGATTGCTCTGACTCGCTTTATGGCAGAGTTCCTTGAAAGAGTTGTATAAACTTGCTCTGTCCAATCCCTGTCTTGGCATTTTTCTCTGGAGTCCATTCCAATCAGGGGCTCGTTCCCTCCATCCCTCCAGAGTGACTCAGTAAGGCCATGAAGTGGCCTCCACATGGCTGTAGTTGGCAATCAGGTCCTCCTCACGTTGCCTGGCCTGTCAGCAGCATTCATTTGCCGACCCCTCTCTCCCCTGGGAAGAAGTCTTCGCTGTCTCTTGGTCCCCTCCTCTCTGACAGGCCGCCCCTTCCCAGTCTCCTTCACCAGTTCCTCCTCGCACTCTCGTTTTCCCGGTGTGGGAGAGCTCAAAGGCTCTGTCCTCGCTCTCCTCATTGCTCACACTAACTTCTTGGGTGGTTCGTCTAGACCATTGGCTTTAATCACTATATTTCTACAACGAAGATTCCCAAACTTGTACGTCCAGCACAGACCTCTCCCCTGAGCTACAGACCTGAGCGCCCCACTGAATCTTGGTATCTCAACGTGGATAACAAATAAACATCATAAACATATCTGGGAAACCGAGCTCCCAATTATTTCCGCTAAACCTCCTTTGGGGACCCCATCTTCCAGTTGCTCGTGCCAACACCACTCTCCTCTCACCTCACGTCCAGTACTTCAGCAATTGCTGTTCACTCTGTTTGCAAAATAGATGCAGGCTCGAACCATTTCTTACCACCTCATCTGCTGTAACCCTGGTCCAAGCCTCTATCACATTGCCCTTGGGGTATTGTGTTTGCTCCCCGACTGAGCTGCTTGCTTCTGATCTTACTCCTTATACACTATTTCCACCACAGCAGCCAGAGGGTCCTTTAAAATGTAAGCCAGGTCATGCCACTTCTGGGGCTTTACTCATCTCTTAGAATGAGTGAGCCCTATGCTGACCAGGTAGCTTAGTTGGTTAGAGTGTTGTTCCAATATGCCAAGGCTGTGGGTTCGATCCCTGGTCAGGACACATACGAGAATCATCCAATAAATGCGTAGATAAGGAGAACAGAAAATCGATGTTTTTCTCTCTCTTTCTTAAAAATCAGTTAAATAAGAACGAGTAAGCCCTAACTCTCCTTTTATCTCCTGCTTTACTCACTTTTATGACCCTGGAGAACCCCAGGAACCTCCCTCCTCCAGGCCTTTGCATCTGTCCCCTCTGTTTGGAATGTTCTTTCCCTAGTATCTGCATAGCTCCTTCCGTATGTCCTTTAGGCCACTGCAGAAATGTCACCTTTGTAGTGAGGTCTCTGTGACCCTTCCAACACCGAGTGCCCCAAGTCACTGAGGCACTCTCCATCGCTCCCCCGGGACCTGCCTGTAACCCCACCTGACACTGCGTACACAGGCTTATTCGTACTGTCCTCCTTGCCCTGCTGGGATGCAGTCACTCTGAGGACACAGATTTGCTGCACGTGGGGTCAGACATGCAGTAGGAACTCAGCGAATACTTGGTGGGTGAACGAATGAATGGCATGTGGGAGGAGCACGATGCGTGTTTCCTGTGGGAATAGGTAGGAGGAAGTGAGGCCAGGCAAAACCCCCTGCAGCATCATCTCAGAAGCCACAGGAACAAGGTTAAGAACTGCAGAAAAACAAGATGACAAGGCTCAGGCACAGACTCTTTCAGTCTTTCCAAGGTCCTTGCTGACTGAGGGCAGCTTCTGTGGCACGATGGGGACAGAACCCGCGTGGCCAGGCACTGAGTGGGGAGCAGACGGAAAGAGCAAGTGTTGAGGACTCTCTTAGAAGCAGGAGGGTGGATTGTGGTGAAGCACCAGTTTGAGGGGAAGGCGGGGCTAAGGGAAAGTGATTTTTTACTGGGTGAGACAGACATGTTGACACAACGAAACCGGAACTACCTGACAGAAGGACAGATAGAATAAATAGGCTAAATATATAAACTCCAGCGTTTGCATTGCATGCGGCCAGCTCCTGATTAGCTCCATGTGGATTAGTGGTTTTGGATGATCTGTGACAACGTTTTAATCCCAGGCTTATACAATGGGGCTGATTCCTTTATTGCCCAACTGATGCGTGCTCGAGGGATAAAAACTCACTTTACTGTCATCATAAGAAAAACATCATGAAGACTATAAATTTTCTATCTCCTCTCCACCCTCTTAAAAAATAAGACAACACTGCATCATTCACCCCGAAGCCAAATGGAGTTTTAAGATTGCCTAATAGTTTCATGTCTATCTCCTCTTAGCACAAACATTAGAACTGCTTATAGTGAAACTTTTTCAAATTCAGCCCCCAGTTGAGGTGAAGATCAGTCAGGTTTGGTGAAAAGCCTGAATTATTAAACATTTATAGATACAAATATTCAGATCTCTGTGGCTTCCTGGCAGGGCTGGAGGCTGGCCATGCCTTAGATTTAGAGACTTGTACACGCATTACTACTTCAAAAGGAGAAACTTTGAACTCCTGTGTGGCAAGCACCATGCTAGGAATTTTCTTTCATGCTATATCATGTATATCTTCTGCTGACCACACACCTGAGGACTATGGGCCCAGTTTTTGCAGATGAAGGACCCTGAACTTAGGAAATTGTAACATTTGGCTTGCCTGACTTCACAGCCCAAGATGCCTCTCTTCTGAGTGGCCTCATTTGTTCCTGGGAGCAGTTGACATCTGCTAATTAATAGGTTGAAGTGTTGTGTGGGTCTTGTGCAAGCTGATCATTTGCTTGTTGTTTTTTCCCTGGAGATACAAAGTGGACTTCGTTCCGGGGGGGGGGGGGGGGGGGCGGGACCCTGGAGGCTCTTCTGCAGGCTCAGGGTGTGGGTGTGGCTTCCCTGACCCCAGCAGGAGGATAACAGACTCTTCTTCACAGGTGGACGGCTCCTGGGCCAAATGGGAGCCCTACGGCCCATGCTCTCGCACCTGCGGCGGGGGAGTGCAGCTGGCCCGGAGGCAGTGCAGCAGCCCCACCCCTGCCAATGGGGGCAAGTACTGCGAGGGAGTGAGGGTGAAATACCGATCTTGCAACCTGGAGCCCTGCCCCAGCTCAGGTGAGAAGTGGGGGCAGCGGCGGCTTGTGCTTGGGGAAGCCCAGGCTGGTGGTCACAGCTCCCATTCTGGGTAATTCATGGCCACCAATGTATTGAATCAAGATTCTGTGCTTTAGGACAGAGCCTGAGAATGCACAGGTGCACATTCCTTTTGGGATAACTTCACAGTCTACTCCCTTGGCAAGGATGCTTCCTTCTAGATACTTAGACTGGGAGGCCAAGGGCCCAAGGGGATTGAGTCCCCTTGTTATGTACTCCCAAGCCCATCTTCACAAGTAGGAATTCATTGGGTTGTCCAGGGCCATGACCTTGGGTGGGAACAAAATTACATCTCTATTTTTACTGACTTTTTTTAAATGTAAAATTCTGAATTTCCTTCAATTAGAAAGTTAGTATTTTTTAATGATTTTATTTGTTTATTTTTAGAGAGAGGGGAAGGGAAGGAGAGAGGGAAAGAAACATCGATGTGTGGTTGTTTCTCATGTGCCCCTACTGGGGACCTGGCCTGCAACCGAAGCATGTGCCCAGACTGGGAATCAAACCAGCAGCCCTTTGGTTTGCAGGCCCATGCTCAATCCACTGAGCTACACCAGCCAGGGCTAGAAATTCAATGTTTTTTTTTTTTCTAACCAAAATTTAGTAGTAGCAGTACCTGTGACTTTGTTACCAGTGGAGAGCATGGAAATTTCACATTGTATTTTAGTTGTCACAGATTTCTCAAAACCCCATCTGTGCTTGTCACTGCTTCACAGTTACGATGGTTGTAGACTCGTTATTGAGTCTGGTTATTTGTGTTAGCAAGGAAGCACGTGACATCACAGACATGTGTCAGAATGTATTGGTTATTGTGTATGTGTATAATTGGTATTCTTTGTAACCTATGTAATTGATTTTACACATTTAATAACATTCTGAAAATAGTTTTAGTAGACTGCTGAAGGGTCTGTAGCATAGGAGGCGGAGCTCAGGCGGTAGTGCCAGTGAAGCTTCGCTGGCTGGCCTGCTGCTCACCTCCCCTGTGCGGCCCGGTTCCTAACAGGCCACGGACCGGACTGATACCGGTCTCCGGCCTGAGGGGACCCCTGTTCTATTGCACAAAGGACCAGGATACCTAGAAAAGCTAGCTTTCAGGCCAGGTTCCTGGAGAAGGTGGCACAGTGCCTGCGAGACGCCTTATCATCTGTGCCCTGCATCCTGTGGTCCCTGCATCCTGTGGTCCCAGCCTGATTTTCGGTCCTTTGAGATGAGGTGGTTTCAATGCTCAGCTGAGGGTGGGGAGGAGCCGTTTAGAGCCACAGGAGGCTGAGCACTGGGAGGGCTCTCTCCTTTGCCCTCCCCTTGGCCTCTCCCTTCAGCTTTCTGCACGTGCTTTCCCCTTTGCAGCCTCTGGCAAGAGCTTCCGGGAGGAACAATGTGAGGCCTTCAACGGCTACAACCACAGTACCAACCGGCTCACCCTCACTGTGGCGTGGGTGCCCAAGTACTCAGGCGTGTCTCCCCAGGACAAGTGCAAGCTCATCTGCCGCGCCAATGGCACTGGCTACTTCTATGTGCTGGCACCCAAGGTGAGCGAGCCTGGGTCAAAAGGTCAGAGGATGTTCAAGGTCTTCAGAGGAGCCTCCCATTAAACTGCCCCCTCTCCTTTTCTCCCCCTCTGGGGGTGCTGCAGGTGGTGGACGGTACGCTTTGCACCCCTGACTCAACTTCAGTCTGCGTCCAGGGCAAGTGCATCAAGGCTGGCTGTGACGGGAAGCTGGGCTCCAAGAAGAAGTTCGACAAATGTGGGGTGTGTGGGGGAGACAATAAGAGCTGCAAGAAGGTGATGGGACTGTTCACCAAGCCCATGTGAGTTGTGGGTCCTGGATGGTGTGGCCAGGGTACAGGGGAGGCGAGGGGGTGGGGGTGAGTGGCATTGTGCCAGGCACTGGAAGTTTGTGTTTGGCCGGAGTAAATGTCAGATCCTGGCCATGTACCCTTGCTGTGGAGACCACTCAGACGTTTCTAAGAGTATGACATTCATTCATTCATTCATTCATTCATTCAGCGAACAAAGAGGAATGCTCAAGGAGGACAGCAATCAGCAGAAGATGCTATTCTGGGAGATGGCAGAGAGTTATTAGGGTCCATCTAGAGTCCATCTAGAGTCCTAGTCTAAGACTGACCTGGGTTCAAATTTCAGTTCCCAATATTCTGGGTGGCTTTGGGCAAGTGACACAGTCTCTCTTTTGTTTTCATCCTCACTGAGGACATGCTTATTAATTTTAGAGAAAGAGAGAGAGAGAGGGGAAGGGAGAGAGAAGGAGGGAGAGAAACACTGATGCAAGGGAGAAACATTGATCAGTTGCTTCCCTTACATGCCCCGAACAGGGACAGAACCTGCAACCCAGGCATGTGCCCTGACCAGGAAATGGGTTTATGGGATGATGCTCCAACCAATGGAGCCACATCAGACCTGGGCAGTCTCTAGAATCATAGATTTCTTCACTTATAAAGTGGGCACATCACTAATATATTTCATGTAGTGCTATTGTTGAGAATTAAGGGAGTTAATCCAAGTAAGATGCTTAGCATACTACCTGGTGCATAATAAATGCTCACTAAATGTTTGTGATGATAACAAAATGTAACTGTGCTGGAGGCAAAATGTGACAGCCTCCCCCTCTCCCTGAGCTGAAGCCCTGGGCCTTGGAGACCAGGCCAAGGTGAGAATGGCACTGACTGTAGAGAGAGGCAGGGTGGGAGGCTGGGACCGAAGGAGTCCCCCTTCCTGAGAGGCCTGTGCCAGGACCAGCTGAGGAAGTGTCTCTGGGCCTCTTCCATTCCCAACCCAGAGCCTATGGCTCCCTAGCTTGAGCTCTCTGAGGTCCAGCACATTCCCTTTTATTTTCCAGAGAAGTGTGCTCCTCTGAAAGTCCTGACCCATGTCTGGGAGCAGCTGGGCCAGGCAGAGTCCCTGGGGTCTCAGTGGAGGGGCAGGTATGGTTGGCTCTGAAAATTTGGGAGTCCAAGTGCTGATGATGACTGGCCAGGAGCCTCAGCTACATGTCCCCTCTGCCCAGACACAGGGCCCTCTGCTGAGCCCGTAGCTGGGCACCTTCTCTGGCCACTTGGACACAGCAGGCCATTGGTGTCCTAGGCTGTCCTTCACAGGGACTTGCAGGGGGCAAGGAGCAAGTGAAGAGTGAAAGGTTAATACCTCCAGACTTGTTTCACTGGTGAAATGACAAGTGTTCTTTCACAGACTATTGGAACTGGAAGGGACCTTTGATGTCATCTAGTTTAACCTATTCGTTGTATAGATGAGGATGCTGGGACCCAGAGAGACTGATTTTCTTAAAGCCACCAGGAAGTTGGGGTCCCAGCCAAGGTTTGATCTGGGTCCCCAACTCCAGGGCCATGTGCGCCTCTGCACTGAGGCACCAGCCTGGGACTCAGGCACTGCAGCCTGCCTCCCTCCTCCTCCCCTCCCCCTCACAGATATCCATGGCATGCCTAGTCTGTGCCAGGTGCTAAGTTTCACGCTTTATGTGCTGTAGCTCATTTCATCCTAATCACTGTGCCACGAAGTTTGTATGACTGTGACCTCTAAGTGAGTTATCTAAGGCCAAGGCTAAGGGTGTGGTAGGCATCCCTCGGGCTCCACCCTTCTGCATTCAGTCAGATGCTGGAATTTACCAACGTGTTATTGTGTTGAAGAGAAAAAGATCACAAGGGGACATGGTGGGTGTGTTTAGTTCCAGGTGACCTGAACACAGTCCCCTCCACCTCGCAGCTTGTGCACCTCCATGCCTCGTGGGCTGTGGTGGGGCAGCCGGGTCAGTCTGTGTTCTCACTGTCCTCCTGGCCCACCCCAGGCTCTGTGACAGGGGAATCTGTTATGACTTTGGAGGGATCAGGTTTTGCTGCCCAGGCATCTGTCTAAGGCTTTTCCCCTTCCCACTACAGGCACGGCTACAACTTCGTTGTGGCCATCCCCGCAGGCGCCTCCAGCATCGACATCCGCCAGCGGGGCTACAAGGGGCTTGTTGGTGATGACAACTACCTGGCCCTGAAGAACAGCCATGGCAAGTACCTGCTCAATGGGCATTTCGTGGTGTCACCCATGGAGCGGGACCTGGTGGTGAAGGGCAGCGTGCTGCGCTATAGCGGCACGGGCATGGCGGTGGAGAGCCTGCAGGCGTCCCGGCCCATCCTGGAGCCCCTGACCGTGGAGGTCCTCTCTGTGGGGAAGATGACGCCCCCACGTGTCCGCTATTCCTTCTACCTGCCCAAAGAGCCTCGGGAGGACAAGTTCTCCCACCCCAAAGACCCCCGGGGCCCCGCCGTGCTCCACAACAGCGTCCTCAGCCTCTCCAATCAAGTGGAGCAGCCAGACGACAGACCTGCGGCGCGCTGGGTGGCCGGCAGCTGGGGGCCGTGCTCTGAGAGCTGTGGCAGTGGCCTGCAGAAGCGGGCAGTGATCTGCCGTGGCGCCCTGGGGCAGCGCACAGCATCTGCCTGCAACACGACCCATCGGCCGGTGGAGACGCGCACCTGTGGGGACCCCTGCCCCACCTGGGAGCTTGGGACCTGGTCGCCCTGCTCTAAGAGCTGTGGCAGGGGATTTAAGAGGCGTCCGCTCAAGTGTTTGGGCCATGGAGGGCGGCTGCTGGCCCGGGACCAGTGCAACCTGCGTCAGAAGCCCCAAGAACTGGACTTCTGTATCTTGAGGCCGTGCTGAATAGGACCATCCCTTTCTCCTCCTCACTGTCCACCCCATGGGTGCTGCCAGTGCTCTGGCCAGCTGGAGCTGCGGGCACAGGGCAGTGACCAGGGGCCCATGCCACGATGTCACCACATCCAGGGACTAGGATCATGGGTGGGAGCGAGCGGTTCCCTCCTCCTCCCTGGCCTGGGCGGGGAGCTAAGTCACTAACGTACAGTCTACCTCACACCTGGCTCCTCTGGGGCCCAGTCTCGGGGAGAGGCTGAGAGGTGCGGGTGCTGGGCAAGAAGGTGCTGGGGTCCAGTTGCCAAGAGACCTGGAGGATGAGCACTCCCAGGCAGAACTTCAGGGACCTTGGCCCCCATAAGGGAGGCCATAGGCTGCTGGAAGAGCCATGGCCCAGCAGCTGGGCACCCCTAGGTGCCCCCGGGGGCTCTGAGCCATCTCTGAACAAGGTGCTTTTAGCCCACATTCCCTTTCTGACTTACACGGACTGAACAATAGAAATGGGCTGGGAGTGAGCAGGAACCGAGGGCAGAGTGGGGCGAGGCAGGCCTGTGGCTTGGGCCCGTCTCTCTGGGAAGAGCTGGATGCGTGGGGGGAGTCCTGAGGTTCCTTATCTTCCTTCTACCCTTGGCCACCCATTATAGAGACACCACTTCTCCCCGTGTCACCCAGGACACCAGGCTAGTGGGAGCGCTGTCACATAGGTGTGCTCTGAGGCTTTGCAGGTAGAGCTAGGAAGTCAACAGGGAGCCTGTTGTTTTCTTTAAGAGGGATCCGACCATTCAAAAAATGCCGAGACTTGTAAGGGGAGGTGGATTCTGCGGCCGAAGCAGGGAGTTGGGGAGATCCAGAGGGCTCTGCTGTCACTGGGGCTCTAGGATGGGGAGCAGGAGGCCCCAGTTCTGATGGCTTCTCCCTCCAGGGAGGCAGGTGTGAGTCAGGCTGACGCCTTAGGTGCTGCTTCATCTCAGAGAACCTTCAAAGTGGGCACGGTCCCGCGCCTACTGAGAGGGCAGGGGGTGCGCCCAGGAGGGATGGGTGCTGAAAATCCACAAGCTGGTCTTCATCTGGACAGCTCCACGCAGTCTGGCCTTGGGCACGTCACGTTGCATCCCAGGCTGTGGTTTCTGCAGTTGCAAAATGGGGTGCACGATTTGCTACCTCAGGCTGTGCTCTCTGGGAACCCACCCTGTCCCTCCCCCGGGGCAGTGGTGCCCTGGTGCTTCCCGAGGCCTTGGCTGTTGTCCTCTGTATACTGAGCTGTCCAGACACAAAGATGAGCTTCGGTGCTTGGCTTTCTGCTCCCCACAGCCTGGCCATACACTGCAGCTCCGCAAACAAAGACAGGGCCTGTTTCTTCAGTGCTTTGGAAGCTGGTTTTAAGAGACCTAAGAATCTGTCACCTGACCCAGGGGCCCTTGATAAGCACCAGTGGGGAACCACCGCAGACCTGTCTTATCTTGGAGATGTGTTAGGGGTGTAGAGACCAGGGCGTTTCCTAGAGCTCCAAGTGGGAAGATGTTTGGGGTTAAAGATTCTTTGGCCCAGGAAGGTATTTCTTGAGGGTTCAGCTGCCCCAGTATGCACATGCAAGATTCTGCCTCTGAGTGTAGGAAACGTGTCCCGGACTTCAGTGAGGGGACATCAGGGCAAGTGTCTTTTATTTGGTTTCCCCTAAGAGTCAGAATCCGCCAAGCAGCCAGCCAGCCAGCCAGGCGGGCCTCCGGGGTGGCATGCTCATCCCAGTCGAACCCTGGGCTGAGCCTGTGGGCAGAGTCGCGCCAGCGGGGCAGCGTGCAGACCCCACTAGCTGACGACAGCACTGCACCCCGCGCTTGGTGCCCTGTCCTCGGCGAGGAGAGGGTGGTGCGGGGCGGTGTGGAAGGGGCAGGGGAGCGGGTGGGTGGGAGGGGAGCTGCCATCAGTGAGCGGGTGCTTGGCCCGCTGGCGGAGCAGCTTTACAGTCACTTCAAGGAGGGACAACCAACCTTGTCCCTGACACAAGCTGGTCTCGATGTTCTTTTCCGTCGTGATGTTTTTCTCTTTCCTTTTTTTCCTTTTTAAAAGAAGTATGACCAAGACAACTTGGGAGGTTTGTCCCATCTTTGACCATTGTGCTACTCCAACCATGCCCTCTGAGGTCCAGCAGAGAGAAGCCTCGAGGCACAGGTTTCTAGTGAGGGAACAAAAAGTTAAGGTGGCATCTCGTGTCTGGTGGAAGAAGAGGAACATTCTGGAGGCTCCAGCAGCTTCTTCGGTGGGGCGTGGACCAGAAAGGATCTGGGCTCAGGAGCCCTCTGCCTCATCTGCCTGTCGTGCGCACTGACTGGAGGAGCCCGAGCTTAGGGGCCTTGCCAGGCTGGAGTGGGGTGTCGGGGGGAGCCGAGGGCAGGTGGAGAGACTGGAGCATTTCCTCTCCGGAGTTGGCTCTGGAAGGCACGAGGCACTGCCTTGTAGGGAGCGCCCCTCTGGTGTCTGGTTCTATTGCATTCCACGCGCTGCAGAAGGGTGGTGGAAGGGCCCGGGTACCGGTTGGGCGGTGTATACTGTGTATACACAGGGGCTGGCTGCTGCAGGGACGACGGCCTGCTCTAATAAAAGCTGTAAGTATTTAAAATCTGTGTCCTGCCTCTGTGAGCTCACCTCCTCTATGAACACCTTCCCCATTTCCACGGAACACCTTACCCGTGCTGGCCACAGTGCTAGGGGCTGTGGTGTAACGGACGAGGACAGACACGGTCCCGGTCATGCAGCCAGCCGAGAGGGCAGGGCAAACAAGGAGCAGGCAGAGGGGCAGGACAGTGGCGGACGTGGTAAGAGCCAAGAAGAGATGAACTGACGCCGAGAAGGAGAACTAAGGTGGGGGTGTGGGTAGAGTAACCGGGGAAGGCCTGGCCCAGGATGGGACACAGCCCTGTTGAAGGGGGACCTCAGCCTTCCAGCAGGGGAGCAGCCTATGGGCTTGGGGGCCAGAAGGAGCAGGGCAGCCTTGGGGACTGAACTGTGGCGAGGAGGGAGGCCCAGGAGAGGCCAGAGGGTCTGCCACACAGGGCTCCTGGTTCCCTGCCTTAAGCAGAAGCCCTGTGTTTCTGGAGGGCAAGTTCCATTCTGTGTGGAGAATGTTTCTTGCTTCCTGGTTCTGCTTTGGTTTGTCAGTGATAGCAAGTAGGCAGGGGAGGGGCGGGGCGTTTTTTAAATAACCTCCAACTGGGCCCTGGCTGGGTGGCTCGGTTGGTCGGGGCATTGTCCCCGTAACCAAAAGGCAGTGGGTCCGAGCCCCAGGCAGGGCACACACCTGGGTTGCAGGTTAGATCCCTGGTCGGTCGGGATGCCTATGGGAGGCAACTGATCCATGTTTCTCTCACATGGATGCTTCTCTCTCTCCCTTCCTCTCCCTCTAAAATCAGTAAACACATCCTTGTGTGAGGATTAAAAAATTAATAAAAACATCTAACAGGGAGTCCAGAAACTTGCGTTGGTCTCAGGGCTGAGATCTTCTCTTGGAATCCCATTTCCGGGCTGCGAGGTGAGAAAGGTCGCTTTCATGTTTAGGGTGCTTCTAGCATTCACCAGCTGAGTTCCTGGGCGCAGTTTGGGTTTAGACTTTGGGAGAGGCCTCAGGGAGAGTGATTTCTTCAGGAGCCGATTGTAGACCCAGAGGGCTCTAGGGTGAGGGGTCCCGAGTTGGGGCTGGGACACAGCTTCTGCACCAGAGGAACGTTCTGGTGGGAGGAGGGGCCAGCCAGAAGAGCCCACTCCACAGGACGAGAAGTCTGGAAGGGGTGTGGGGGGGGTTCACGTTGACGTCTAAGCTAGAAGTCAGCAACTGTAAGACCTTTGTAAAATTACTCAAAACACTGTCACGTGCCTGGGCTTAGTTTTGTTATCCCTTCTGTTTTCCATTACAGCAATTGCCGACAAAACCTTTCTAAGGAAAACTTCCCATGGGTTGGTTTAGGGGTAAACCAGAGCTTGCGCTGCTCACAGCACTCTTGCCACCCAATGTGTGGGGTTTTTCCCCCATGCCGACCAACCCTCCAGCTCTCCGGACACCACCTGGGTGTCCTGTGATTTAGTTTATTTCTGACAGTACCTTGGTGGAGTCAGCAGCACACTCCACAGGTCTGGGGGCTCAGTTCCACAAGGCCACGCCCACTTTGGACCCCCCTCGCAGTCATGGGGCCCTGGTACACCCTCCCTTCCGACAGACTGCGTGCCAAGGCGAGGGTTTCTGCAACCCCCCTCACGGTGGACAACTTGCTGGGATGGTTCAGAAAACTCAGGGGAAACAGTGACTGTGCTTACTGGTCTATTAGAGAGGGTTCGATAAAGGACGCAGGTGGACAGCCACGGGAAGACACACTCAGGGCGAGGACCGGAAGTGCCCCGGGAGCGGGCGCTTCTGTCCCCGCGGCTTTGGGGTCTGCCACCCTCACCGCACGTGGCTGTGCTCTCCTGCAGTCTGGGGATTTTGTGGAGACTTCCTTCGTAGGCATGATGGATTGTTAAGTCAATCTCCAGCCCACTCCCCTCCCCAGAGGGTGGGTGGTGGGGCTGAAAGTTCCAGGTTGGTCTTTCTGGTGAGGAGCTCCCTCCGGGGACACCCAGGAGCTCACTCAGAGTCACCTCATTGGAACAAAAGACACCTCTATCACCCAGGAAATGCCAAGGGTTTTAAGAGTTTCTGTGTGGGGAAGGAGGGAGGCAGAGATCAATATACATAATCAATACATATACATATATTTCTTACTATGTCACAGCAAACAAAGAGGAAGGAGCGGGGCTGGGTCCAACTTCAGGAGAGCTGCAGGTAAGGTAGGGGTGGGGGTAGCAACTTCAATTACACTGGAGCCGCCTGGAGCGGGGAAGGCTGCCTGCCTTTTTAAGGCTTTCCGGAGATTGAAGGAGCAATTGCCTAACCTCTCTGGCCTTTGAGGAGAGGCAGGGACAATTCGCTTTGTAATTCATCCTCGGGAGAGGAATGTATTTTTTGTCCCAGTAGAGAAAAAGCCTCAATAATTGTCAAAAGGTCTCACTCCCTGGGGCACGCTCCCCCTGCCCCGCGAGGCCTGGCGGGTCCCCAGCAGGCTGAGCTGGCAGGGCCGGTGGCAGCGTGTGACCCAGAGAGTCTTTCCGTGGCTCCTTGGCTGGCTCCCAGCCCTGTTGGGTGAGTCAGCCCCGAAGTCTGCGAACCTAGCAACAAATCCCAGAAGAGCCGAATGTCTCCCCCTTTAAGCTCTCTAGAAGCCACCACATCACCCCCAGCCTACAGCAGCCTGAGAGGATGACAACGACATGGTCACCGCTCCCAACCGTGGGGCTCGGCCACCCGGAGGCTCAGTGCCAGGTCCCCGTGCTGCTCCACTGGGAAGCCCTTGCGTGTTTGTTCCCCTGTGTTTGGTCAGCAACGTACATCACATTCCAAGTACTGGCCGGAATGGCGTGGAGGGAGATAAGAGTTCCTGGCTTCCAGCGGTGTTCTGAAGAAGAAACTGAACTATTTGTTTCCGAAGGAGAGTGATTTTGGCAGAAAGGGCAAGATGCAGAGGAAGAGAGAAAGGAAACTTTTCATGAGAAACGGGATCGGGGAATGTGGTGAAAGTGTCGTCATGGTGAGTGGTGGGAGGCTGACGAGATATTAGCCACATCCTTAAATTGTCACAGTCCGTTTTTCCCATCCCCTCTCTGCTGCCCCTTCTTGGGGCCACATTGGACTTCTGACTAAGCTGTCCAAATGACCTCATGGGACTGGGCTTCTAGTCATAGTAGGAGGACCCATCACTTCTGCCATGGGCGATGCAGTGGTGCTGGTGCTGAGGGTTTTGAGAAAAGACCCCTTGGGCGGTGTGAGGAAATGTGTTCAGGAGAGGGGTGTGACCTCTCTAGGCTGCGCTTGCAGTGTGACCTGGACAGCAGTTACTCTCGGCACCTAGCTGGGGCTTGGGGCACAGACACCTGTCAGTGACAGTTTCCAAGAAGGAGGCTTCCCTGGGAACTCCCATCAAACTGAGAGGGAGGACAACTGTCTCCTCTGAGCTGTGAGGCCCCTGCTCTGAGTGGGCACCGATCTGGTATCCACACGTGATCGCATCTGGTCTGCGCAGCCATCCTCTGAGGGTTGATCAACCCAGAATGAAACCAGCATTTCAAATTGTGGAGTGACTGGTGCGAAGTTGCCCTGGCTGGTGGTGGGGCCGGGATTCCAACTCAGGTTTGCTTCCTCCCAGAAGCAGGCTCTTCCAGCTCCGCTGCACTGTAGGAGGTCTCGTCGGCCCCTCTGTAGGGCAGGGGGATGATTACCTGGTCATTTCTCACTTCCTGAAAGATTCCTTGGAGTGAGTTAGGAGTGTGTTCTTGAGGCAATGCTTTGTGATTTCCAAAAGACCTACTAACACAACCCAAACTGGCCCTGATTCCTAGAATCTCTCCTAATAGGAAATCTAGTCACTCGATTGGTTTCTTGCATGTTTCCCAGTGGAGCTTCTTCTGAGGTTCCTAGGGCTGGCATTTGGCTTTCGGGACCACCCTGCTGCCAAATGAACCTGAAATTCAGAGGCGCTGGAAGCCTGGAACAGTTTGAGCTACTCCGAGTGGCAAAGGGTGGAGAAGAATGATGAGAGTGAGTGAGGCCCCAGCAATGGAGTCCAGCAACCCCTGGAGCTCTTCATTTTCCCGGGAAACCTCCAGAAAGTTCCTTTCTTCCCCTTCCTTTTCCTTAAAATAATTATTAAATATTTAAGACATACAGAAGGAACAATAAAATAAAATAAAATATAGCCTAGGTGCTTTATTTTATTAATCAGCCAGCATAAGAAATAAACCATCACTAACAGAGTTGAAGGACCCTGAGGAAGGCCCCCACTCCCCATCAGAGGTAACCATCATCTTCAATTTGTTGTTTATCATCCCTAGACATTCCTTTATTCTTTCCCTACGAACATCTGTGCCCCTAAACAACGCACAGCTTCCTTCGCAGGCATCCCAACTGTACGTGCAGGGTGGTCCTGCACATACCTGCACATTTCCGGTGTTTTTCTGCAATTTACTCTCTTTGCTTAATGTCACATCTGGTGGAGTCATTCACGTGGATCCATTTGGTCCTAACTCACTTGTTTTTCAGTCTGGCGTATTATTTCATCATTTGGACATGAGTGATGGGCATTGAGGTTGTTTCCAGAATTTTGCTAATGCAAACGATTCTGCTGCGGAGATTCTTGTACATGTTTTCTGGTGCGTGTATTACGTGAGAGCTTTTAGGGGTGAAATTTCTGGGCCATAGGGCACCGTCAGCGTTATCGGGAGCTATTTCCAAATTGTTCTCCCAGTGGTTTTACCATGCCCCGGATTTTGCCAATTTGCCTTTCTTTTTTCAGGGGCTCCTTCTCTGCCAACTGGGATTGCTTCCTGACCCATTTACTGTTAGGTAGGCCTGACATTACTCCAATTTCTCTCCCGCTCTTCCTCCCCGTCTCCCTCCCTCCCACTCACCTCCTCTCCCCACTTCTTTCCCTTCCTCTCCCTCTCATTAACAGCCAGGATTCTTCCAGGAAGTAGATGGCACACTCAAATTAGGGTAATTTGAGGAGAGAGTTGAATAAATGAGAGTGTACAAAGGTGTGGGCAAGGGGTAAGGAAACCCCAAGAGCTAGTGCAGCACCCCAAGCTGGTGGTACCGATTGGCGATCCCTCCTCAGGACTCGCACAGAAGGCAGCTGACTGATGACTCATTCTCACATCATCTCTCTCTCTCCCGGCTTCCTCGCTCTCAGTTTCCACACGCGCCCTGAAAGGAGAGGGGAGAAAGGTTATGGGGACCAGAGGTAGAGAGGTCTATGTAGATAGACCAGTAGGACAGGTGCTGAAACTTCTCACTGGGGACACCGTTGTGGTTGCTTTATCTACAAAAGGGGAAATCATAGTACTTGCCTCATACAGCTACTATGTGAATTCAATGGGCTGATGTGTTTAGCACACAGCCTAGCATGTAGTAAGTGCTCAATAAATGCCAGCTGGTTATTACTCTAAACCGGGAGTAAGTTCAGAGGCTCAGGAATTCTCAAAGAATTTTCATAGCTGTCATTTCCCAATCTGTGTTGAAATGTAAGTGGGTGAAGGTTATTCTTCTCAGAGCTGTTTCCCGACATTTAAAAAAGTAGCAAATGTGGGCTTGACTGGATGCTTAGTTGTTTGAAGCATCATCCAGTGCATCAAAAGGTTGTAGGTTCGATCCCTCGTCAGGACTTGTATGGAAGCAGCTGACTGATGATTCGTTCTCACATTGTCTCTCTCTCTCTCTCTCCCCCCACTTCCTCTCTAAAAGTCAATGAACATATCCTTGAGGGAGGATTTGAAAATAAAAAAGCAAATGAGCTATCTCCATTTTTTTTTTGGTACTTTTCTGGGACTCCAGCTTTTTGTATAGCTCCTCAGAAGTCAATATGGTTCCTGCTTTGTAAATATTGCAGAACTGTTCTGGGGAGGTGAATCTCCAAGATTCTGGAGATTATATTTCTCATTCTTCTTCCAAAGTTTTATTATGAAACGTATCCGACATACAAAACTGGAAAGAATAATGGATTCTTTATATCCATTTATTAAGGGAATAATAAAGGATATCCATTACTTAGAATCCACAATTATTATTTTGCTGTATTTGCTTCATCTCTTTCATATACTTTGTGTGTGTGTGTGTGTGCGTGTGTGTGTCAGACCTCTTGGAAGTGACCTCCTGACACTTCACTCTTAAATACTTCGGTTCCTAAGAGTAAGCACAGTCTTAAAACCATTATCATATGTAAGAAAACTAACAGTTCCTTGATAGTATCGGATATTTATTTAAATTTTCCAGTTGTTCCAAGAATCACTTACCGGATCCAGTCGGGGTCCTCACGTTGAACCTCAGTCTCTGACTTGCCCCATTTCCCCTGTATTTCCTGGGTGGCTCTGCTTCTGTGTTGCACCTGCAGGCTCCTGATGCCAGGTTTTCCACTAGCAGTGAGGCTGCTGGACTCCTTGGTTTCCCTGCCTCTTTTCCACATGGCCCTGAGGAAGCTGATTCTCTCTTTCATTCACTAAAGGAGTTCAGCCCACCTTCTCTCCTCGGATTTCCCTGCTCTCTACTGAACACCAAGGTCCCACTCTCCTTGATCTTAAATGCACCAACAATCCTATTAGTGTAAAATAATAGGTGTGTTCCTATTTCTACGAAAGGCCTTTCATTTGTCCTCAGTTTTAAGTGAGTCATTTAAATGCAGCGATTCACTTGTTTATTCTACAAATATCTGTATATGTACCAGGTACGGGGCACTAAGAATATCTCCACCTGCTTGGCTGCCTCTCTGCTGGGTTCCTCTTCTCTCTCTGGTTGTTCCTTCTCAGTTTCCCTCTGGAGCTCCTCTTCCTCCCAAGGCTTCTCGATGCCAAGTGCTCCTTGCTGTCCCGCTCGGCTCATTTCACACACTTTGCTTCAGTTAAAACTGGTATAGCAATGGCTCATGCATCTGTGTGCCTAAACCTTTCCCAGACCTGTGCTCACCCACATCTCTGGGCTCATCTAGTCACATGACTTGATTTCCTTCCTCCTCCCCCAACCTCAGAGTCTTCAAAATTCATCCCTTCTGTTCTTTTCTGGTGCTGCTGCCTTGAGGCAGACCAGCGTGGCTTCTCACCTGGAGTAAGTCAACAGCCCATCCCCAACCTCCCTAGTTCCAAATGCATCCCCTCAGTCCTCCCTTCAGGCATGGCTTTCAGTCAGATGCCCTGTTTAGTGCTCTCTGGGCACCTCTATACCCCTGAACAAAGATGGGTATAGAGATGTGTGGGATTGTAGAAGAGCAATTGCTGTAGTGCCTTTCAGTGAATCTGAGAAGACCTCACAGAGGGGATGACGCTGGAGCTGGGTCTGGAAGAATGAATGGAATTTGTTAGTAGACAAGGAGGGGAAGCGTTCCTTTCGGTGGGGCAAGCAGGTATAATGGCATAGGAGCCATAAAAGTGGCAGCTGGTGTAGCATCTTCCTGGCTCAGCTGGTGGAGCATCTTCCTGTGCACCAGAAGTTTACTGGTTTGATTCCTGGTCAGGGCACATACGTAGGTTGTGGGTTCGATCCCAGATCAGGATGTGTGTTGGAGGCAACTGATTAATGTTTCTTTTTCTTTCTCTCTGTTCCTCCTTTCCTCCCCCACTCTTTCTCTCTCTAAAAAAAAAAAAAAATAGCTTGGTGTGGCTGGACTGCAGAACGCATGGGGCAGAGTGGTGGGAGGTGAGGCTTGAAGGCTGGCCTGGGGTCTCGAGAGAAGGTCCTGCTCTACCACGTTAAGGAATCTGTGCTTTGTTTAGTGGGACATAGAGAGCCACGGAGGGATTTTAAATCAGATTTCTAAATTGGGTCAGATTTTCATCAGCTCATAACTCCAGTGAGCTTGTAGTAAGCATGATTAGGATAGGAAAAGACTGTTGGCAGAAAGACCAAATAAGAGGCTCCTGCAAAAACTAAGACTTAAGACCATGAGAACCTAGGCCAGGGCAGTGTGAGTGGACCAAAGAAGATGGCAAATACATAGGATTAAGTGTGAGCAGATCTTGATAACGAGTTACGTGCAGGGTATGACAACGGAAAAAGTGTCAGAGGAAACTGCAGAGCCATGTTCTCCCTCCCAGTGACCCCCTGGCTTTACAAAGGATGTTTAAAATGAGACCATTCCTAGGCCTGCGGGTACCAACACAGAACAAGGGGAGAGGACATGGATATTCTTGATCTTCTCTCTGGATCGAGTTCTCAGATACAGTGCTGCCAGAATTCACAGGGAAGGAATGGCTGATGGTTTTCTTTCTCCTGTTGCTCCTCACTTCCCACCACACCTCCTTACTGACCGCCGTGGCCCCTGGTATCACACGCTCCCTACCTCTCTTCTTGCAACTGGAAAAGACACCGGTGTTCGGGCTGCCTTTCACTACCGAATCCAATAAGCAATGACAGCGATTGAATCTTTACGGGCGCTTTTGTCAGATGGCTGGTGATCTGAGAAGATGGCGGGTTCATACCCTAACAAACCATCTTCCCTTCTCTTTCCTGGCCAGAATTTTTATAAGGGAAGTGGGGGAAGACAAACAAGGTGCGGTGAGGGCTTTGAAATTCAGGGAGGATTAGGTGAGTGAAGCTGCAGCATTCCTGTTCTGGGCACTTAGTTATTCCCAAGGGGAGGGGTAGCATCTGTCTCCTTGTTGATACAAAGGCCGGGATGCCTCCAACTGGTCTGCAGGCGGTAATCTCTAGCCAGCGCCCCAGGGGGCCAGCTGTTTCCCAGGAGCCAGGATGGGCCTTATCTGTAGTTTCTGAAACAAAAGCTTTAACATACACATTACTTGCTAGGCTTAATAACTTTTTCCTTAAGCTAAAAATTTCCAGGTCTTGATTCCCCTATCATTCCTACTCTTCTGTGGTTAGCTTGGCACCAGGAAAGCATACAAGGAGGTGTGGGAGACTGAAGGAAAGAAGTAGAGCAATTAGAAGAAAAGACAGAGAGAGAGAGTCTGCATACATTAGAATGAAAGCAACTGTATGGTATTTCAAATGCATTTCAGCATAGGTCATATAAACAGATTTATTTTTTAATATACCCCCTGTATCTTTCAATTAACCATACATTGTGCATAATACGTTTTAATACACATATCTGAGAACCGGAATAACGGAAACAGATGTTAACGGAGTTATATTGACTCTCGGGGTAATGCCCCAGGCTACGAGATATTACGGCTCCATGTGTTACCCATAAAGAAACCTGTGGCTTTAATGTGGAACACACTCTGCTTTGGACTGGCAAATGGGTTGGAGTCAGGGCGAGAAAAATGAGGATCTTCTGACTGAGAAGGTTTATGTATCTGGGCAGGAAAACCTCCCTACATCAACCTGGGTAAATCTCCTTGCTGCCTGATTTCTATGTGAAATGGAGATTCCAATGGTTTGGGTCACTATTATTTTCTCTCTGCCTTCCTGAGAAAGCCTGACACATAGAGGTTGCTTTTGAGATAATTAGATAAATACATAATTGCTTAATAAGAGGTCTTCTAGCTGCCATGAGTTCAGGGCACTATGTCTTGGTAAGTCACTTTGCTTTCATGTCTTCAAGAGCCACCTAATTATCCACAGCTCTGGGGGCCTGGCCGGCCAGGGCCCTGGGTCAGGAGACCTACCCTTCTGTCTAGGCGCAGCTGCCCCAGGGCCCAGTGACCTTCTGCAAATGACTGTATCCATTTCCTCTTTTGTTAGAAGAGGCATTGTATTTCATGTCTCTTTCAAGCTCTAAGATTCACTAATCATACATTGAAAATCTCAGCTCCAAAGGGGTTTTCAAAAGCTTTTGTCTGTTCACTTCTTTTGAAACAAAAGATGTGTCTTTGGCTCTATACTTTGTAAATTCCATGCTTCTACACTTCTTTCGAAAGAAAGCTTCCTAGGGCAAGCTCTCCTACCAGCCCTTCTATACGCAGAGTGCCCTTGGAAGAAGAATACATCTTTGAGAAATCTCAATACATAGGCCTGCCTTGACTTTTAAAGTAGTTTTGAATGTCAGGGAGCAGGAAAACGATACTTAAACATTTCTATTTCTTCCCTATACTTATCATGCCCATACCTAGACACCAAAATCCATTTTGAACTCTGTACTGCCGCCCAGTGGGTAGCTCTCATCACTGCATTCTCTTCGTAGTGGGCCTTGGGGAAAGAGGGATAAGAAGGCGGCTGCTACTAATAACGGAAGGTTTTCTACATCCCGCCCAGGTGCTGTTAAGTCTTTATATGTTGTATATGTTATATGGTTTTATAAGTTATAAATATCTATGTGTTACATGTTGTCCATGCTCATAGCAGTTGGATGAGGTAGGTTCTATTATTAGTCCCATTTTGCAGATTAGAAAACTGCCAATGGTAAGTGACAACTAGCTTGGTAGGATTTAGGGTTAGAAACAGAATGGTTCCTCTTAGACCTCCGATCTCCCAGAAATTCTTCACGGCCACGATTCTGGTTAACTGCCGTCTCAACGTCAGAAGAGGGGGGTTGATTGTTGGGCAGTATTCTCAGTCCAGTCCAGTGTGTGGAGCTGTGGAAAAGAAGCCAGAGAAATGGTCCTTAGCCTTACAGGCCCGACGGTCCAGCTCGGAGGGTTGTTCATATACTTAAAAAATAACTGAGAATGCAGAGTAGTTCAGAAAGTTTTATAGAGGAGAAGGAGTCGAGATGGATGAGAAAAAGCACAGATCACATTTGGAGGCTGGAGGAGAGAGATGGGAGGTAGCCAGAGAACAGATGGATTGGAAGGTAATCCTTTTAATATTTATCATTTTCTCACCGGAACCCAGGAAAATGGAATGTGAGACATAGGATCTGCCCTCAGAGAGTTCACCGTCTGACGGAGGAAATGTACAACTGACCCAAGTACAGGCACCGGGCAGGGATAACTGAGGCCTCTCTGCAGGGCGATGAAGAAGCTGGCTTAAAGCAGAGGCACTGTGCCGGAAAGCGGTGGTGGGCAAGGCCAGACGGTGCAGGGCTTGAATTCCTGCCCAGAAGGTTGGAGCCTTATGCTGAACCATAGCAATGGGGAGTCTGGTTTCCCCACACATTCTGAAATCACACAGCACTGACTCTAAGTAAGAGAAATGAGGAGAAGAGAGAAGAATATAGATTCATGTACTCTGTGCCAGAAACAAGTCTCTGCATTGATGTGTTGAACTCTGAAACCAACTCCGGAGGATCTTCGAACACTACCACGCTGTTGCCTTGCTCTGTCCACTGCCACGTCTGGAGGGACTTAGCAATGACCACCACATCACTTCCTAGGTTGTTTAGTGTGATCTCTGTAAGTCTAAGAAATTGCTCAGGGAACCCCGAGCAATGAAGGACCCCGCCCCAAACTGAAGCTGGAGAGAGAACAGGCTCCCTGACTTCTGCGACTTTGGGGGTCCTGTCATTTTTTGGAGTTAAGCATGTGACTGACTTTTTTCCTTCCTTTTGTAGCTCCCTCTCTATGAAAAAGGTCAAATGCAATCCCAAAAATGAAACAGGCCACATAGAAGAGAGAGCAGGAAGCCAATTTAGCACAGAAAAAGAATGGTGATGAATTAATTCACAAACTATATGCATGCAAAACTCAAAGCTCCGAGGCAATATGTACGGGCTTAGAAAATGTGCTTCTAATTTGATAGGAGAACTCTTCTTTGTTGGATCTAATCTATAGGAACACTCACTCATAAATGTGCACGATTACACCTAGGCATGTGTGGTACAGCATTATCTGTAATCAAAAGGAGGAAAGAAGAGAAGGAGGGCAGGCTTACATTTCTATTGGGAGGGAACTACTTAAAGCAAACACGACACACTTGTGAAGTGGAAGTCTGTGTGGCAGTTAAAAAAAATGTGGTGAAGCTATGTCCTAGTTTCCCAGGAAACTAGTACCCCAGACTTGGTGCCCGAGGCAACTCCCTCACAATTCTGGAGGCTAGAAGTCCAAGATCAAGGTGCCAGCAGGTCTGGTTTTTCCTGAGGCTTCTCTTCATGGCTTGCACCTGTCTTCTTCCTGTGTCTTCACGGAGCCTCCCCTCTGAACAGGTTTGTGTCCCGTTCTCTTCTTATAAGGATCCCAGTCACACAGGATTAGGGACCCTAATGATCCAATTTTAACTTCATTACCCCTTTGAAGGTCTTATCTCTAAATACATTCTGCAATACTGGTGGTTAGGACTTCAACATATACATTTTGGAGGACACGAGTCAGCATAAAAAGCTATATATGCTTATATGGAAAGATGTATAGGATTGTCAAAAATAAATAAATTGAAATCAGTATGGTACGTATGATACCATTTTGGAAACAAATAGTATATATGTAACATATGTGCATACATTATACCCCAAAGCATGTGGAAGGATACATGTCAAACATTTAACAGTGGAAATTCATGAGGAAGCGGTGGACATTGTAGAGAAGGGGATGTGACTGTGTAGGAATGGATTATGGGGAATGTTGCCCACTTTTATTTATTGTATTAATTTCATTTTAATATGTTTTATTTTTGGTATTATCTTAGTGACAAAGGGCACACACCCCAGAGTCAGGTTGTTTGATTTGTGCTTTGAGGACAAACTCAAACCCGCAGTCTGCGCCTTTGTAACAGCTTCTCCAAACCTCTGGACCTTCATCAGGAAAACAACAGGAAAATTTTTATAACGGTCACCTCAGATAATGAATGTAAAGCATTGGGCACAGTGCTTGGCACCTTCCTAAGACCAACGAGTATTAGCTATTTTTCTTACTATGGTAACAAAGGAAAAAGCTTTCACTTAATCCCGGAGTGTTAACTGAACCTAGTTCAGCTGGACGGATAATTGACAGGCTCCCACGTGTTTACGGTGCCTGTGCCACCGTCTGCGGAGAGACGCAGCAGTCAGGCCTGGGCCTGCCCATGAGTAGCGGAATGGTGGGCAGACAGGGCTTCCTCTACAAAGTAACAGTCATTACACTGTCTAAGGAGGAAATACCTACAAAACACTAGCTAAGAATTGAATACATGATGATTGTTGTTATTATCTTCCTCTCTTTTGTTGCAAATTCTCCTTAGAAAATGAAATTTAGAAGGCAGGTGGTGAAGGACAGATTCAGGGAAAATTACTTAAGGGAAGTGTCCCTAAGCCATGCACATTCCAGATCTTTCCAGGATGGGAACACCTATGACGGTTGGTCAGGGTGTCATCTCCCCAACAATGGGGACTCTTGGAATGATGAGTATGACAAATCATTCATCATTGGGGGGGTATGACAAATTTCCTTTTCAATGTTCTTTTTTTTAATCACCAAGAGCTGCTTTAACTTGAGGTGTACTGTGGACGTATGTTATAGCTTCTTAGATCTCTGCCACAACCTGAGAGGTCGGCATCTTTTTGGTGCTTCATCCTGTAGAACTGTTTCTGAGAGGAGCCTGCAGATTCTTGTCCCTTGCCCACCTGTCTTGAAATACAGTTTTATTTGTGGTCCCATTAGCCAGTCCCTGGTCAAGTACACCGTGTCATTATCCATCAGCAGTGATGGTGACCTTCTGGCACTGGGGCCTCGTTCTCTTGGACTCAACACACTGGCCCAAGGTTCTTCGTCTTTGTTCCCCAGGGGGTGTCCATCCTCACCCCATCTGTTCACTGTGTGCGCACCAGAGCCGGCTGCCAGCGGACCCCTCCACTTAATCACAGCAGACTGGCTTATCCAGGCCAACTAGACAATGGAGAGTATTTGGGCTAGAAAGGGGGAACGGTTAATTTCTTCTTCTTTTTTCCCCATTCTTTCCTTTGAGAGAGGTCATGTGGAATTAGATTTTTTAAAAAAAGATGAGAAAGAGAGGGAGAGAAACATTAATGTGTGGTTGCCTCTTGTGCACCCCTGCTGAGGATCTGGCCCACAAACCAGGCACATGCCCTGACTGGGAATTGAACCAGCAACCCTTTGGTTTGCAGGCCAGTGCTCAATCCACTGAACCACACCAGCCAGGGCTGGAACTGGTTTTTTTAGTGAGTGTGAAGAATACAGTCAGGTGCCACTTAATGACAGGGATATGTTCTGAGAAATGCATCATTAGGCAATTTTGTCATTGTGCACATGTCAGAATGCACTTAAACAAACCTAGGTGGTCTAGCCTACTGCTTCTAGGCTACCAACCCGGACAGCATGTCACTGTACTGAATACTGTAGGTAATGGTAACACAACGGTCAGTATTCTTGTATCTAAACATAGAAGAGGCACGGTAAAAATAAGGTGTAATAAAGATTAAAAATGGTACCCCTGCAGAGGGCACTGACCATGACTGGAGCTCGAAGACTGGAAGTTGCTCTGGGTGAGTCAGTGAGCGAGTGGCGAGTGAATGTGAAGGACCAGGGCATTACTGCACAACACTGTAGACTTTGTAACCACTGTCCACTTAGGCTACATCAAATTTATAAAACAACATGAGAGTAAATCAAGTGGAAGAGAAAATGATGCAATTGAGAGACATGGCATACTGTTTTATAGCAACTATTTTTTAATAAGTAGAAAGAGTATACTCTAATGATAAAAAGTATAATG
Source organism: Glossophaga mutica (assembly GCA_039655065.1). NCBI lineage: Eukaryota > Metazoa > Chordata > Mammalia > Chiroptera > Phyllostomidae > Glossophaga > Glossophaga mutica. The sequence goes on from CM077310.1 coordinate 26,695,926, forward strand.
TAGTAAATACACAAACCAGCAACACAGGCGTTTATATCAGTATCTAGAATCATGTATTATACATATTATATGTGCTATAATTTTATACACCTGCAGTACAGTAGGTTTGTTTACACCACATCATTGCAAACACAGAAGTAATATACATTAGGACCACTACGAAGTCACTAGGTGATATTTCAGCTCCATCATCACCTTACAGGACCACCGTTGTGTATGCAGTTTCTCGTTTACCGAAATGTTGTTATGTGATGTGTGACTGTACATACTTATAGGCTTTGTGCCAGCGGCGTTGGATTTGGGAGCCTGGCCAAAGGGCTCTGAGAAGAGGTCTAAGGGGCTGAGATATGTGACCAGAGGGTAGCAGGCCTGTCAGCATTGCCTGTAGGTGGAACACCAGTCATCGATGGAAATAAGCTGCCAGGGAAGCTCAGGCCAGTAGCTTGAGGGCGGGACTCACACCTGGAGTGGAGGGCAGGGGTGGGGGTAGGAGTGTTCCGGGAAGCTCTGCAGCCAGCAGGCTCCTGGAGCCAAGGATCCAGGTTCTACTGGGGTGAACTGTGCGTGACCCGATGATTGTTGCTCTTCCTGGTGCTTTGGAGTCCTTATCTGTAAGTGAAGATGATATGAGTACCTGCCTGGTAGGTTTGCAGAGCAGACTAAGAGAGATAACATATGAAAAACACTTAGAACCCTGAGTGCCTGGCCCTTCTTATCACCACCCTCAGTAAGTCGGGACGGGAGTGTAGCGAGCAGTTAGGAGAACGCAGGCTCAGGCGCGCAGTGGGAGACAAGGACAGGAGTCCTGCCGCTCTCGAACTGCAGGGCTTCTGCCTCTGAGCTCCTGTGTGACTCAGGCAGACTCTCAGTGGAAAACCTTCCTCTCCCAATATGGTCACTTTCCTAACCTCCAGGGATGGGAGGTGGCACCTCCCTGAGCCTCAGCCGCCAAGGTCCCTTTTGTGAAGATCTAGCTCTTTCTTCCTTGTATCCTATTGGCTCTGGACCCACAGGCCCGGCCAGCAGAGACATGTGCCTCAGCTACCACAGTCGCTGGGTCACAGAAGGTCCCCCTTGGCGGATAGGCCTGTGCCTGAAGGAGGACAGTGGGGCCAGCAGCCGCTCCAGGCCCGGCCCTTCCTGGGCTTTCGGGTTGGAAACATGAAGTGTGACTTCCCTTGCTCGGGGAAGCCTGAGCCAACCCACGTTTGGACTTATCTCTTTACTCAACGCAGTGTTTGTTTTAGGAAAATCAAAGCGCATTCTTTTTTCTGCTTCCTTCAAAGTGGGGAAAAGCCAGGCTGGCTGCTGCTTGGGAGCAGGGGCTGCTACATTCAGAGGGGTCAGATCTGAGCTTCTCTTAGCTGCTACCCCTCAGGTCGCTTGAGCTCCTCACGGCACCCACACTTAGGGCTCTCGGTGGGCAGTCTCTCTGAACTTGGCTCTGGGAGGGGAGGATGCCCCAGGCTCACCCACCCATGCAGACCTCCTGGGTCCAGGTCCCAGCCCTTCACCCTTTGCACTGCTGAGGCCCTGCCTCCACTCCAGGCTTCTCCTTGTTGGGCCACCCCTCTGGAGTCTACAGTTTCTGCAGAGCAACTAGGGGGCTAACTCACCTGTCTGCAGCCCAAGGGGCCTTGGGACCACAAGAAAGTTATCTGTCCCCTCCTCAAGTTCTGCTTCATTTCTTTCCTTCTTCCTATCCCAGGCCCACAAGCTCCTAGGGCCAGGGCCACATTGTCCTTCCTCCCTTCCAGGGAAGGTCAGAGTCCCTGTTCTCCCCTGTTCACCTCCACTGGGTTCAGAGTTTCTTGTCGTGGGCACTGAAGGGGTGAGACCAGCTCTCAAGGCCCAGCCCTTGCCCAGTCCCCCTTGCTGGGAACAAGCAGCTCATCGTTTCAGATGATTCTAGGAGCCCTGGGAGTCCTCTGGGTCGCTGGATGCTGCAGCCAGGACTGGACAAGGCCCGTGTGTGAACTCTGGAAGGTCACTTGGGCTTCCTGGAGTGGTGGAGTCACTGCAGGGGTGAAGACTTGGTCACCCTGGCTAGGGCTTTGCAGGGTTCGAATCACCTTTCATAGTCAGAATCTTGCAGTATAAATTGCAATGCTCTGAGCCTTAAAAAATTTAAAAAAAGGCCCTGGCTGGTATGGCTCAGTGGATTGAGCTCTGGACTATGAAGCAGAGTTGCTGGTTCAATTCCCAGTCAGGGCACATGCCTGGGTTGCAGGCCAGGTCCCCAGTACGGGGTGTACAAGAGGCAACCACACATAGATGTTTCTCTCCCTCTCTTTCTCTCTCCCTTCCCCTCTCTAAAAGTAAAAAATAAAATCTTAAAAAAAATAAATAAAATGCATTCTTTACTGATTCTAAATGATTTAAAAATTGTAAAAAAAATTAAAAAAGAGATGTGGGTATTTCTAAACACACAAAAGCAGAGAGAATAGAACAATGAGAGCCCAAGTACCTCATCACCAGATTCAAAAGGCCCTGACTTTCTGCTGTTGTCTCCTCAGCCCCCATGTCTCCCCTCTTTCTTCGCAATACTCTTCTCGTTAACCTGCACACCACTGACGGCTTTTTAGATAAATTTGGCCCGTGGCCTTCTGCCACAGCAAACAGAAAACCAGTGCTGTGGTCTTGGTTTATGAACATGGCTTACTGTTTTACACTCGGGAGATGTGATCTGTTTTCACAGAGAGCTTAATCCAATGGCAAATTCTTGTCAGAAAGAACAGCCTAGCCTAATGCCAAATGGAAAATAGTTGTCTGAGGCAAGTATTTTTCTACACCCAATCAGGCAGCATTAACTAATGATGTGACTGGCCAGTTTCTGCAGCTGCTTGGGGCTGGGGGCTGGCTCTTCACTGAGAGCCCTTTCCAGCCACTGCAGAAGCAGGCCTCTCTGGGCTAGAGGCTCTCCTGCAGCCTTGGTAGCTGGTGGGGTGGGGGCTGGGGTGGGGGCAGGGGAGGACGCTGCCCATGATGTTACTCATCAGCCTTTTTAAAGGAATGGCACCATTATTTCTGTGAAAGGCAGCTCTGGGAAAGGAATTGTCTTTCTTGATATCTGGTATGATCTTTTCTTTTTGGTGACAATGAGAACTAAGAACACTGTTGCATTTCACTTTTTGCCTTGGCTACCAGGAAGCATGGTTCTCAATTTATAGCCCAATTAGAGTAACTGCTTCACCTGTGAAGCAGGTGGTTCCAGTTAACTTATCTCCTCCCATTTCCTCAATATGATTTCCGATTTCTCACTTTTATCTTCATGTGCCGTAGGTACAGGGGTTTTATTGTACCCAACCTGCATTTTCACTTCTTTGAATTAGGAGTGGTAGACATTAACTGCAAAAGCAAACAGAATAAAAACTGTACTTCCCCTATCCATAGAACCTTTGCGAGAAATCCAAAGAGGTTAAAGTACTAGGCCAAGACCACATAATCAATGTGTGGCAAGGAGGGTAACCAGAACTACTTACACATTTATACTTTGTAGTTTACGGTTTTTACTTTTCAAAGGGCTTCCTCATATCGTGAGCAAATTGTCTTAATTTGTCCTTGATTTGTTCTTTTGACAAATACTCTTTGCTCACTTTATCTGTATCATAGTAGGCACTATGGATGGATAAGTAAAGATAAAACAAATGCTGTCCTTCGGAAATTTACAGTTTGATAGGGGATATCAGATATGTTCATCGAATTGTAACACAAGATAAAAACAGTGGAAATGTTGTAGATAAAGTCTATTGGAGAGGAGCGGAGGAAGAAGTTATTTTAGATGAAGAATGGGGCAGACTTTGTGTAAACAGTTGGCATTTAAAGTGATTCTTGAAGGTGAGGGAAGCTATTGACTTTTTATCTTGTTCACACCGTCTTTTTGCAGAGGATGAAATCACACAGACAGAGGAAGGGCTGAAGAACCAGTTTGGGACGCAAGGAGGGACCGTTGGAGCCAGGCTGGACCTGTCACACAAAAAAGCCATTCTTTTCACAGAACCGTTTTGTTGATTTTTTTTCTCTATTGATTTCTTTCTAATTTCATTGACTTCTGCTCATTTTTTATTTATTTGTTTTCTTTTTCTAGTTTCCTAAAGTGTTATTATATTAGATTATTAATTTTACATTTTCTTCTTTTCTTATGTGTTTACTCAATGCTATCAATTTCTGCTAAGCACCATTTTCTCTGCATCCTATGAATTTTGAAGTGTTATGTTCATTTAGTTCAAAATTGTATTTAAAATTCTTTCTCGAGACTTCTTCTTTGATTCATGTGTCATTTAGAATTGTGTTGTTTAATCTCCAAGTGTTTGTTCTATCTTTCTGTTATTCATTTCTATTTTAATTCTACTGTGCTCTGAGGGCAGATTTTGTTTAATTTCTAGTCTTCTAAATTTGTTAAGGTTTGTTTTATGGTCCAGAATGTGATCTATCTTAGTGAATGTTCCACATGAGTCTACGAAGTATGTGCTGTTTTGAGAAGAATCTGTATGCTTCTGTTACTGCATGAAGTAGCCTATAGATGCCTATTATATCTGGTTTATTGTTGGAGTTAGTGAGTTCAACTATGTCCTTACTGATTTTCTGTTCTCTGGATCTATTTTTGATTTGTAGAGAGGTATTGAATTCTCCACCTATAACACTGGGTTCACCTACTTCTCGAAGTTCTGTCAGTTTTGCCTCACATATTTTGATGCTCTCTTGTTAGGTTTGTACACATTAAGGATTGCTATAGCTTCTTGGAAAATCGACTCCTTTTCTCCTGATTAATTTCCTTGCTCTGTAGTCTGGTTTTTCTGAAATTAAGGTAGCTACTTCCACTTTATTTTAGTTAGTATAGCATGATATATATTTCTTTATTAATTTAATGTACTTTTGATGTATATGTGTATATTTAAGTGGTTTTTTATAGATGTCATGTAATTGGGTCTTGTTTTTTTGATCTACTGTGACACTCTCTGTCTTTTAATCAATGTATTTAGACCATTGACATTAAAAGTCTTTATTGACATAGTTGGAATAGTATCTACCATATTTGTTACTGTTTTCTATTTGCTCCCCTGGTCTTTGTTCCTATGTTAGTCTTCTACTTCTTTTCTGTCTTTTGTGGTTTTAACTTAGCATTTCATAATTTCATTTTCTCTCTTTTCTTAGTATATCAGTGATACTTTTTAGAAAAAACTTCTTTTAGTGCTTTTCCTAGAGTTTGCAATATACATTTACAACTAATCCAAGTCTTCTTTCGAATAACACTATGCTGCTTCACAAATACTTCAACTACCTTATAGTAACAAAATAAACCTAATTCCTCTCCCTTGTCCCTTGTCTCATTGCTGCCATTCATTTCACTTGTACATAAACATACATAAATAAATATGTATATATACACACAAGCATACATAATTGAATATATTGTTGCTACTATCACTTTGAACAAATTGTTATCTGTTAGATCAATTAAGAACAAGAAAAATGAAAAGTTTTTATTTCACCTTCTCTGATGCTCTTCCTTTCTTTACAGAAAACCACGTTTCTGAGCTATATAATTTTCCTTCTTTCTGATGAACTTCTTTTAACATTTCTTTTAAGGTAGTCCTAGCAACAAATTCTCTCAATTTCTGTTCCTCAGAGGAAGTCTTCATTTTTTCTTTTGAAGGATAATTTCACAGGGCAAAGAATTTTAGGTTGGTGATTTTTTTCTTTCAATACTTTAAATATTTCACCCCATTCTATTCTTGTTTGCATGGTTTCTGAGAAGTCAGATATAATTCTTATCTTTGCTTCTGTAAAGTAAAGCATTTTAAAACTCTGGCTTCCTTCAACATTAAAAAACTTTGATTTTCTGCAATTTGAATACGATACGCTTATGTGTTTTGCTTATTTGTTTCTGCATTTATCTGGCTTGGTGTTCTGAGCTTTCTGCGTCTGTGGTTTGGTGTTGTTAACTGGGGGGACATGATCAGTCCTTCGTGACCCAAATGCCTCCTCTGTTCCTTTCTCCCTTTCCCCTGGTGTTTCCATGGTACATATGTTAGATCTTCGGTAGTTGTCCCACAATTCTTGGATATTCTGTTCTGTTTTCTTTTCAGTCTTTTTTCTCTTTTCCATTTTGAAACTTTTTTTCCCTTAGCCATGTCCAGTCTACTATTGAGCTTATCAAAGGCATTCTTTACTTCTGTTGCAGTGTTTTTTATTTTTAGCATTACTTTTGGATTTTTCCTTAGAATTCCCATCTTTCTGCTTACAATGACAATATGTTCTTACATACTTTATCCATCTGAGTTCTTAGTACATTAATCAGAGTTGTTTTAAGTTCCTGGTCTGATAATTCCAATATCCTGCCATATCTGAGTCTGATTCTGATGCTTGCTCTGTCTTTTCATTCTGTGTTTGCTGTTCAGTGTGCCTTATAATTTGTGTGTTTTTTTTTTTTTTTTTTTGTAGCTATACATGATGTACTGGGTAAAAGGCCTTTAGTGATGTGGTGGTCAAGTGTGGGAAAGAGAAGCTCTCTATAGTTCCAGGGTTAGATCTCAGTTTTTCAGTGAGTGTCTGCCTCTGGAACGTGAACTTTACACATGCTTCTTGTTTTTTCACCCGCTTTGGTGGTAGGGTAGCCGGGAGTGACTGGGGTTGGGTATTTCTCTTCTCTCACAGGGAGGGCTAAGGTGGGTTGAAGTGGGTATTTCTCTTTCCCCAGGTTGCTTAGGCTGGAAGAAGACCTCAATAATGTAACCTCTGGGAAGACAGTTTCCCTTGAGGGCAGGCCTCCCTAAGAAGAAAGCTCTGGTGAATTTCAAAATGGTTCATTTTCTCCTCCCCCTGCTGAGAGCAGGAGGGTTTCTTCCCTCTGGCATTCAGTAGGAGAGGTAAAAGTCGCCTGAGTCCCCTGCAGTTGGTGACTCAGGCTCATGTACACTGGGGCTCCAGAAATTCCTCAGTTACAGTTCAGATTTCCTGTCCCAGGCCTGGTTCCCACTGAGGTTTCTGCCCTGGTGAGTTGTGACTCTTGTGTGACGGTTCCTCCAGTTCTGGGGACAGCAGTTGACCCTATGACCTCATTTCTCTGAAGGATCTAAGAAAGAAGAATGTTGATTTTCAGATTTTTAAGATTTTTTTCTTGTTGATAGGACTGAGCGATGACTACAGAGTTCCTTCCATGCTGGGGCAGAAACCAAAAGTCAGGGTTGGCTGTTTTTCCCTCAGTGTGATCCTCTGGTCATTCATTCTGGGTGCTATATACATAACTAGCTCCTTTTTCTTCATTTCTGAGTAGAATTCTGTGGCATGGATGCGCCACATTTGTTCCACCATTCACGGGTTGAAGGGCACACAGCTGCTTCAGGTGTTTTGCTCTAATGAAGAAAGCTCCTCTAAATATTTGTGCACAGCGTTTGTGTGAACATGTCTTCATTTCTCTGGAATAAATGCCCAGGAGTGCAATTGCTGAGTCATATGGTAGTTGCACGATTAGTTTTTTTTTTAAAGAAACTGCAAAATTGTTTTCCCAAGTGGCTGTACCATTTTATATTCCCACCAATAATGTGTAAGTGATCTTGTTTCTCCCCATCACTATTTTTAAAAAAATTTTTAGCCATTTTGATACATGTGTAATGATATCTCCTGTGGTTTTAATTTGCATTTCAATAATAGCTAATGATGTTGAACATCTTTTCATGTGCTTATTTGCATCTTTAGAACCTCTTTGGGGATGTGTCTTCATGTCTTTGCCAGTTTTCTAATTGGATTGTGTTTTTTTCTTCTTCTGAGTTTTGAGTTTTTAAAAAAATTTTCTAGATACTAGTTCTTTGTAATATATGTGGTTTGAAAATGTTTTCTCCCAGTCTGTAAACCTCTTGACAGGGTCTTCTGCAGAGCGTGTGCTTTTAATTTTGATGAGGTCCAGTTTCTCATTTTTCTTGTTGTGAATTGTGATTTGGGTGTTAAGTCTATGAACTCTTTGCTGAGCCCTAGGTCCCAAAGACTTCCCTCTATTTTTAAAAGTACTTTAAGCCCCAGTAGCTTTATGTTTTATATTTTAGACCATAAGCCATTCTAAGTGAAATTTTTTAATAAGGTGTGAGACTCAGATTGAGGTTCATTTGGTTGCCTCTGAGGGACCCATTACTTCACCACCATTGGTTGAAAAGGTGGCCTTTCCCTCCAATGTTACTTTTGCATCTTTTTCAGTCATCAGGCCTATTTGCATGGGTCTGTTTCTGGGTTCTCTGTTCCATCCCATTGATCTATATTTTTCCCTTTGCCAATACACAGTCTTTATTACTGTAGCTACATAATGCCTTTAAGTTGGATAGATGATTTCACCTTATTTACTTTTCTTAAAAAAATTTTAAAAACTATTCTAGCTCCTTTGGCTTTCCATATAATTTTTAGAAAAATCTAGTCTATAGCTACAAAACCCCTCGATGGCATTTTCATAAGAATTCTGTTAAATCTCTCTATAAATTTGAGGATAATTGACATCTTTGCTATGTTGAGTCTTTCAGTCCAAGAGCATGGTATAGCTCTCTGTTTACTTAGCTTTTCTTTTTTCATTGTCATCTTACAGTTTTTAGCATTAAACTTCTGCATGCTTTGTTAGATGTACATTTTTAGTGTTTACTTTTTTTTTTTTTTTTTTTTTTTTGGCTATTGTAACCACTTCCAATATTTGTACTTTGGTATCTGTGTCCATTGCAGGTATGTAGAAGTATAATTAATTTTTGAAATGTTTATCTTGTATCCTGTAAGCTTGCTGAGCTGATTCAATTCTAGGAATTTTAAAAAATAGATTACCTGAGATTTTCTGTGTATACAGTAATGCCATGTGCAAATAGGAACAGCTTTATTTCTTTATTCTGGGTCTGTGTGCCTTGTGTTCACCTCCCTCTTTTTTGCCTCACCCCACCAGCTGGAACTTTCAGCACTGCGTTGAAAAGAGCAGTGAGAGCAGACTTTCTCGAATGCACACGCGGAGGGGAGAGCATTAATTATTTCACCGTCAAGTGATGTGAGCTGTGGGTTTTTGTAGATGTTCTTCTTCAGATTGAGGAAGATCCTTCTATTCCTAGTTTCCTAAAAGTTTTTTTTTTTAATTATAAATAAGTGTTGAATTTTGTCAAATGCTTTTCCTGTATTGGCTGATATAAACTTTTCTTCTCTAGCCAGTTAATATGGTAGATGGCATTGATTGATTGTGAAATGAGTCAGCCTTGAATATCTGGAGGAAATTCTATTAAATTACACACTTAGTAAAGTCAATGATTCTGTATTGCTGAGTTCTATTTTATAGTATCTTGTTAAGAATTTTGGGATGATAGGCATGAGGGATATTGGTGTGTAGTTCTTTTTATATGTAATAACTTTAGTATCAGAAACTACTAACTTTATTAAATTAAGAAGTGTTTCCTTTTCTTCTATTTTCTGGAAGATTTTGTATAAAATTTGTTGCTAATTCTTCTTTAAGTGTTTGGTAGAATTCTCCAGTGAAACCATTGGGACCAGATGTATTTCTTTGGAGGATTTTTAAAATTACAAGTTTAATTTTCTTAATAGTTATAGGGTTATTCAAATTACCTGTTTCAAGCTGGGTAAGTTTTGATAGCTTGCATTTTTCAAGAAATCGGTCCATTTCAGTTAAGTTGTTAAATTTATGTATACAGAGTTATTCATAGTATTCCCTTATTCTCGTAATGCCTATGAAGTCTATAATGATATTCCCTATTTCATTCCTAGTATTATTAATGCTGTTAAATAATAATTAATTTCCCTTTTTTTCCCAATAGTATTAGAGGTAAGTCAATTTTATTGATCTTTTCAAAGAATTAGTTTTTTGTTTCATTAATTCTTTTCTATTGCTTTTCAGTTTGCAATTTCATTGATTTTTACTTTCCTCCTTATCATTTCCTTTCTTCTGCTTGCTTTGGGTTTGTTTATTTCTTTATTTATTTTCCCTAGGCTATTGAGGTGGGAGTTTAGATGATAGATCTGAGACTTGTTCTACTCTGTTCTCTAATATATATTTAGTTGTATAAAATTCTCTCAAAACACTGCTTTATCTATGTTCCACAGATTTTGATATGTTGTATTATCATTTTTATTTAGTTCAATGTCTGTTTTTGATTTCCCCCGAGACTTCCTCTTTGACCTATGGGTTATTTAGAAGTGTGCTATTTATTTTCCTGTTATCTTTCTGTTATTTCTAGTTTGATTCCATTGTGGTTGAAGAACACATTCAATATAACTTCAATTCTTTTAAATTTGCTGAGGTTTGTTTTATGGCCCAGGATATGAATTATCTTGGTATATATTGAGGGAACTTGAAAACAATATGTATCTGCTCTGGAGTATCTGGGTGGAGTGCTCTATAAATGCCACTGAGATCCTGTTGGTTAATGGCGGTGTTGAGTTCTTCTATATCCTTGATTTTCTGTCTAGTTTTCCTATTAATTGTTGAGAGAGAGAGGGGTGTTGAAGTCCCCAACTATAATTGTGGATTTTTTTCCAAGTCCATCCATTTTTCTTCATATATTTTGTAGCTTTGTTATTTGGTATGTACACATTTAAGATTGCTATGTGTCTTGGAAGACGAACCCTTTTATCATTATATGATGTAGTAGTTTTCTGCCTCTGGCAATTTCTTTGTTCTGAAGTTCACTTTATATAGTATCAATATAGTCACTTTTGCTTTTTTTGCTTAATGCATGATATATCTGTTCCCATCCTTTTACATTAAATCTGCCTGTATCATTATGTTTGAAGTGAGTCTCTTATAAACAATATATAGTTGGGTCATGTTTTTTAATTCACTCTGTCAATATATGTATTTTATTGGTATATTTAAATCATTTGCATTTAATGTAATAATTGATATATTCAGGCTTAAGTCTGCCATTTTGTTATTTCTTTTTTCCCCCTCTGTGTTTTTAGTTTCTCTGTTTTTTTCCCCTGACTTCTTGTGGATTACTTTAACTTTTTTAGAGTTAAATTTTGATTTATCTATAGTGTTTGTTTTTTCCCCTATAGTGTTTTTGACTGTAACTCTTTGAAAAGCCTTCTTGGTGGTTGCTGTAGCTATTGTACATACATAACTTATCAGAGACTACTGGTGTGGTCATTTCACCATTCTGAGTGAATTGTGGAAGCCTTACCTCCCTCTACCTTCTTAACCCTAACTCACCTTAACCCTAACCCTAACATAATTGTCTTAAATATCTTCTTTAAACACATTTGGAATCAGATCAGACAGTGTTACAATTTTTGTTTCTATTGTCAAACATCATTTAGAAAACTCAACACGAAAAGGAAAATATATTGTATTTACTCATATTTTTGTTATTTTCATTGAATTTTCTTTCTGATGTTTCAACATTACTTATGTTGTCCTTTTTTTTTGTTTGGAGAACTTCCTTTAGCCATTCTTTGGGTAGGCTTGTTGTTGACAAATTCGCTTAGTTTTCCCTTCATCTGAAGGGACCTGGCCTACAACCCAGGCATGTGCCCTGACTGGGAATCAAACCCGTGAACCCTTGGTTCACAAACTGGCACTCATTGCACTGAGCCATACCAGACAGAGCCATTTCAAGAGGAAATTTTTGCTAGATTAGAGGATTCTGGGTTGGCAATTCCTTTCTTTTAACACCTGAAAAATATTATGCCACTTTCTCATGGCACTCATGGTTTCTGGTGAGAAATCCATTGTCATTTGAATTTTTTCCCATGTAAGTTTTCATTTCTCTCTTGCAGAATCTTTTCTTTGTTTTCAGTGTGCAGAACCTTCTCTGTGATGTGTGCTGGTGTGGGTTTTTTGCATTTTCCTATTAGGGCTTTCTCAGGTTCTTTAGTCTGTATGTTTCTGCCTTTTGCCAACAACATTGGGAAGTTTTCAAGAATTATTTCTTTGAGTGCTCTTTCAGTCTGTCTACTTTCTCCTCTCTTTTCAGGGCTCTGATGACTGGAATGTTAGATTTATTCTCTCTCCCCCCAATCCCCACATATCTCTAAAGCTTTGCTCATGTTTTTTTTTTTTTCAGTCTTTTTTCTCTCTGTTCTTAGTATTGAATCTTTTTTATTGCTTTATTTCTATTGTTCCCTGGTTTTCTAAGTTTTTGATCTCTGTCCCTCTATTCTACCATTGCACTCATCAATTAAGCTTTTATTTGAGTTATTGTAATTTTTAGTTTTAAAACTTCCTTCGATTTTAAAATATCTTTTATTTCTTTGCTGACACATTTTATTTTTATTTGTGTCAAGCATGCTTATAAATTGCTCAAAGAAGTATTTTTTAATAATGGTTACTTTAAAATCTTCGTTGGACAATTCTAAAATTTCTATTATGTTGCTATTGGTGTTTATTGATGGTATTTTTTTTTCATTCAAATTATTTCCCGGTTCTTGACATTTGGAATGATTTTCAATTGAAACTTGGACATGCTGGGTACTATGTTATTTTCCTTAAACACTGTTCTGGCCGGGAAAAGGCACCTCACCAATGCCAGACGAGAGCAGGCTCCTCACTTGGCCTCCACTGACTCTGCGGAGTGCTCGCATTGTTGCTGGGCAGCAGTGGGATTCCTGCTCCTTGCTAGGCCTGCACTGAAGCTTTTTGGCTGGCAGAGGTGGAGGTGCCTTGTTCCTGCCCCTCACATGGCCTTTACTGACACTGGGTGTGGGGCAGGTGGCAGGTGTATGTGGTGATTTTATTACTGCTAGGTGACAGTAAGTCTTGATTTTCCACTAGGTCGCCTCTGAAACAGGCTCTGCTGAGAGGGAGGGGTAACCTCATTATTTCCATGCGGACTTGACATCCAGGTCCCCTTTGGCCTTCACCTATAAGCTGAGGTGACTTGTTACCTTTCAGTGGGGATAAACTCTTGGCTCCTTCCTTGACCTCCTGGGTCAGTACCAGGCAGAAACATCGGGGACATCTCACTGCAGCCTGCTGAGGGTGGGGAAGAGTTGCTCCCCATTCAGCCTTTGCTGGCAGAGCACAGCTTTGGGGGCACGGCATAGCTTTTTCTCTGTGGCATAGTAGAGCACTGACTGTCCACACGTTTCCTGTCTTGCTAGGCTCCCCTCTCCTGGTTCTTCGGTCACAGAGCGAAGGCTTTTGTTGGGAGTTTGTCTACCTTCTGATCTGTTTGCTACCTTCTTCTGCTCCAAGTCTGGTACATATGAAGCAATAAACAAGCCCAGGGAGCTCATCACTGTGCCATGAGTCCCAGAGTCCCTAGCCAGTCTGCCCTCTTTGCTCTACTTTTCAATCTTACTAAGTTTGTTGTATATCTCTGTGCAGGGCTTTTAGTTGTGCATGGCAGAAAAAATACAGACAAGCATGTCTATTTCGTCTTCCTGGAAATGGAGATCTACCTGCTTTTTGAACTCTCATGAAAGTTATCACAACGATCTAAATTGGGGCCTGGGATCCTGGGGGAGGGACCGTTTATAATTTTTTAGTTTAACTTTTTATACTTTATCTGTGAAACTATATTTTACATTTAACATGAAGACTTAGTGGCCAGGAACTGTGCAAGCTGCTTTACAAACACACTCGTACTTAACCTTCCCCATTGCCGTTGCACGCACGCTGTGGTAGCCCTGAATTTACATGTTAGACAACTGGAGCTTGGTCAGCAGTTTACCCAGCACAGCAGAGGGTCAGTGCAGGGCTGGGCTCTGAACCTGCACCTGACTTGAAAGATTCTACTGAGAGGCCAGTGGCTGCATTCTTCTGCCTTGGAGGCCTGGCAGGCTGCTGGCTTGTTGATGGACTGTTGACTAAAAGAGTTATGTGGTTTGGCCAGGATTGTACGTGCTGTGGTCGTTGGTGCTTTGCAGGACTCCCTCTGACCCAGGAGGTTACTTGGGGACAGTTCTTAGAAAGTCAAGGGTTGAACCCAGGTTCTCTAGGCCGTCTCCTCTCTTTTCCAGCCTCTAAACCAAACCAAATTCTTTCCTTTACAAGGGCTCCGTCCTATCTGCACACCTCTCAGGAAATTGAATTTGTTTAAAAGTTTGACCACATTATTTGTAGTAGCACCTGACTTTGTTTGTACCCCCAAGTCTCTAGACCAGACGAGGTAGCCTGCCTTGGTCTAAGGAGCCCTCTCACTGCCCATGAATGCCTGAAAAGGGTGATTTCCCCCTTTCATAGCTCACTGGGTTTTTAGCTCTGGAGGCCTGGTTTAAAAACAAACATCTAACATTTGTCTTGGACCTTAACCAACCCCACCAATCTAACTTTCTCTTTAAAGTGCGGTTGACTCCAAAGTCTGTGGTGAAGAAAAAAAAGGAACACCCTTCATGCTTCACGTCTCTGTCCAGGGCTGGAGCTGAAAGCCTACTTTTAATGCTGTTGCCTGTGCGGGACCTGCTTCTACTGGGGAAGTGGCTTGGGCTGTGGGGAAGGCGAGGGCTGAGGATCACAGAGACAGAGTTCAGAATTTATAGGTTCCAAGGATGTTTTGCCATACGCTAACAAACACCTGGGATGTTCCCTGATTCCCACCCCCACATTTTAGGGCTGTGATGAACCCCCAGGTAGAAAGAATACATTGAACTAGAGATGAGTAAGGGCCAGGGCTTTGGAATCCAAGACACGTTAGTTCAGTCTCAGCTTTTCCACACATACCTGTGCGTCATCGGAAAAGTTCAGTAATCTCTTTGAGCCTCAACATCCTCGGCTGTGAAGTGAGGACAACACCACCTGACTCCCGGGGCTGCTCTTGTGAAGATAGCATCAGATGTGCAGGGAGGGCGCCTGGCATGCAGTGAGCGCTCTGTAAACATCGACACCTCGTGACGTGACCAAAATGCAAAAGATATTTTTGTGTGTTCTGTGTTTTTCATCCTTTTAAAATTATTCAGTGGGTTTGATCTTCCTTTGCCCTAGAAAGGAACTTCGGCAGGTACATCTTATCATCTTATTACTGTATTTTGCCATGTATTATGTGCACATTTTTACCCAAATTTTTGAGGGAAAAATAAGGATGCGCATTATGCATGGGTAGTGCCTGAAATGCCTTGTATCTGTTCTTGCGTTTTGTAATTACTTGTTACATAAATTTATTGTACAACAATATGTTAAAAAATAAATGCTAGCCCTGGCTGGTGTAGCTCAGTGGACTGAGCGTGGGCTTGTGAACCAAAGGGTTCCCAGTCAGGGCACGTGCCTGGGTTGTGGGCCAGGCCCCCAGTGTGGGGGTGCACAAGAGGCAACCACACATTGATGTTTCTCTCCCTCTCTTTCTCCCCTTTCCCCATTCTCTAAAAGTAAATAAATAAAATCATTTAAAAAATGCTAAAATTCCTTTAGAATACAAAAAACAAGTATCTGAATATAAATAAATTAAACATGGAATTAAAAATTAAAACAAAATTTTTTTTTCCCTGAAAGTTTGGGCCAAAAACATGGGTGGGCACTATGCACTGAAAAATACAGTAAATCCAAGAGCCTCAATTCAGAAACTGCAGTGTCTTGTCAAAGATAATCAAAATTCTGAACTAAATAAATTGAGTGTTACATCTCCTCCCCTCCTTTGGCTCAAGTGAGGCTGGCAGTGGGAGGGAAGTTGGGATGCGCTTGGTATCTCTGCTTTTCAGCTCTCACTTCTCATCTCCTTCTCTCCCCTCCTGGTTGGTTTCTGTTCCCTCCAAGTGTGGGAAGTGGAGGGGAGTGGTCAGACAGAGGGAGTGTGTGTGTGCGCGTGTGTTGGAAAACAAGGGAAGGTATTTCTTGACTGGAGACGTCCCGGAGTGGCTTTGTGCTTTGGGTGCGTCGAGCACTCTCTACTTGTGGGGACTTCAGTGGGCTCGTTAGTCGTTCCTAGCACGCTCCCTTCTTCAGTCCCCTGGCCCCAGTGGCTGTATATATTTCTTTATCTACAGGGACCCTAAAACAGGAAACCTAGACAATATTATTTCCTTTCCTAAAAAAGTTGAATCCTTCTCATTACTTCTTTGGGGGTATGCTAAAAGTACAGGAGTATTTGTTGCAAATCCAAATCACAGATAATTTGAGGCAAAACATCACCTTGAAATGATGGATGAAAATGGACAATGCTGTGTTAAGAAAAACGCACTCACTAAATTTTTGCACAGTGCACTGCAAATGAGGGAAAGCACTCTGAAAGCATCACAGGTGATGTCCCTGAACGTGTCTCGCACTGTCAGGTAATATGTGCCGTGTGTATGTTCCCCATGGGGGCGGTTGCTCTCTGCCCTCCCACAGGCCCCAGCAGCCTCACACCGTTGACCTCCCCCATGTGTCTGGGCCTCCTCCGCCACTTAGGTGAAACCCTTTGGCAGAACTTACGAGCGGGCCCCACTTTGCCTCTCTCCCGAGCTGATACCTTCATATTAGGGAGATGCTATGTGTACCCTGTGCCTCGACAAACTGGGAAAGCGAATTGATTTCCATACAGCCACCTCTGGTCACCAAGATGACAACACAGGAGGCTCCTGACTGTCCCTTCTGCCGTGGGTGAATATACAACTCTACACGAGTCAATCTCCCAGAAACTAAGTTGCGTAACTCCTACACATCAGGCGCCTGAGAAAGTACCCACATTGAAATGCATAAGAAAGGCTGAGAAACACTCTTACCATAAACTCCAGCCTCAGTGCAGTGCTTTACAGTTGGGAAGCAGCCCCCAATTCCCAGCTTCTCCCCGAGCCGTGAAGAACTAGCACCACACATCTAGGGCCCCAACTACCAAAGCTGCCATCTGAAGGATGGGCCTCCAAAGCTCAGAGCTCTGACAGCCTATGGGACTTGCACTCACAAGCCCCACAGGACTACTGTGAACAGAGAGACAGTTGCTACCTGGGTGGGCGGATGCACGGACACCCCTGTGGCTCTGGCCCCGGACTCCGAGCTCAGGATCTCCCCAGCAGTGCAAGTGCGCTGCAGGCTGAGCGCAGAGCTGGTGCAGGAAAGGAGCCTGCCTGTGCTCCCCATTTGGCTGGTGCTCTGAGTGCTGGTTCGAACCCAGCACACACCTAGTTCTCACACTGGGGCTCAGGCCAAGGGGCCTCAGCCCCCTGCAGGATCTGCATGACTCCAGCTGATGACTTCTGGCTGTCTGTCGTCTCTATTCAAATGGCTTAGCTCTCAGGAACATCTGCTCTGCGGTAGAGCATGTTGTAACATTTGCGGTGACTTATGGTCAGACTCTTCTGGAGACAGATTAGGCTTACGAAGGGACAGAAGCCTGAAATTCTGCTGCCTGGGGAAAGCCAGGCTTCCTATTAGGTCATCAGAGAGCAAACAGACCTTTTTCTTACCTTCAGCCATCGCCCCAAAGTGTAGCAGGGCCCTGGGGATCCGTCTGGCTCTCTAAGCCTCCAGTACCTCCCGTACTCTCCTATTCTGGCTCCGATGGAGGGAGATGAGATCATAAGTCTAGGCCAGTGCTTCCTAAACATGGTGGGTTTCTGAAAACACAGATTGCTGGGCCCACTCCTAGAATTTCTGATTCAGCAGGTCTGGGGTAGGGGCCAACGATTTGCGTTTCTGACAAGTTCGCAGGCAATGCTGATGCCGTTGGTGACAGAGCTCCACTTTGAGACCCACTGGTTCTGACCTGGAATGAGGATCCCTTCTGGGAAGGTTAGAGGGGTGCTAGAGCAGAAGTAGAGGGTCCATCGACTGGTGAAAGATTGATTTGGGTGAGAAAACTTTGAGATGCTGAGTTCTAAGCACAGGTTGCAGGAACTCAGTGTGCCAAATGCCAAGTTGTTCTGGAGTGCTGATCTCTGAAGATTTGGAGTGGGCTTGAGGCAAGTTGCACTTACTGATTTAATATCAGAATCTGGGTAAAGAGGCTGCTGGGTTTGGTTTGTGGGCACACGGATGCGGCACCTGAGGTTGCCATTAGGTGTCTATTGATGAGTGGGGTCGACCCAGTGAGCATCCTGGGCAGGGTCCACAGTGCAGAGGTTGAACCGACTGCCTTCTGGGGCAGCCAAAAGGTCCCAACATTGACTCCTTACATCTGCTCCTCAAGGGCTCTGTCTTGGGCACCTTCTCTCCATCTCCTAAGCACACAGTCCCCAAATGAATGAGATGTTCTCTGCCACACCAAACCACCGCTTGGAATATGATGTGAAGCTGTGGAGCAGATCTCAAAGCTTGAGGAAGTCTCTGAATCTGTGCCGCAGGTGCGTCTGTTCTGGTCGCCAGCTCCTAGGAGGCCACGTGGTCCTTGTTCCAGTTTTCGCAAAGGGCAAGGTTTAGTTCCGGCTGAGGCAGAAGAAGTGACTTGGAGATCTGAGGTGTCAGTACCCACGTGGAGGGGAGGAGAGGACACCTGGGCAGACCCGGCCACTGCCCTTTCAGCAGCGCTGAAGGTGGCGGACAGTGAGTCAGCTGGCCGAAGTCACTTTGCATACGAGAAGCTACCTCTCTCTTTGCAGATGCTCCCTGTGCCCTGCTCCTTCCTGGATCTTTCTACCACCTCCTCTCTCCACCCAGCCCTTGCTTGTCCAGCCGTGGAAATTCTTCCTTCCCCAGCTGCTGCCCCTCGCATGTGGGATTTGTGGCCAGTGTGAAGAATTGTTGGGATGGCGTGTGGGAGGAAGGGGGTGGTAACATTCAGTTCCCTGTCTGTTTTTTGGTGTAGCTGGGTATTGCGGAGGGAGAGCAGTGATGGAGGAGAACACTGAGACTCAGGAAAGTTATCTACTTGCCCAAGGGAGCTATTAGTTGGCAGAACTGGGATTTGGTTCCAGGAACCTGTGGTCCCCAAGCCTGGACTCCTCTTCCTTTACCTCCCAGCCCCCCTCATTGAGCTCTCCTCGGAGGCCCTTCTCAGAGTCAGCAGGGTGGGTGGGGACAACAGGAAGCCACGATGCCTTTGCATATCATTTGCCTGGACCTGTCCCGATGTTTAAAGAGTCTGCTCTCTCTATATGCATCAGGCAAGATTTAATCAGGGAAGCAGATCCATTATGAGTTACGGGAGAAGAGATTTGTTATAGAAATGGATTCTTATATGATGTGGGATGTGCTGGGCAGAGTGGAAGTTATGCTCAATTTGAGAAGCCCAGTTGCCTAAGTGGCCCTGTGAAGTGGGAGCAAATGGGGAAGGTGACCGAGGCCAAGTCTGGTGATGGCCCTGGCGCCCCCTGGAGGGCAGGGCTGGTGATGTGAAGAAAAGCTGCACAGGGAGTGGAGGATGAGCAGGACACAGGTAGTTCTGGGGCAGCCTGGATGGAGTGATGGCCTCTGCCTGCTTCTGCCTCTGAAACCACTGCAAGTCCCACTTCTGGCCAACTCTAACCAGGAACCATCCAAGGCAGGGGATTCTGGGAAACGACACCTGTGTAACCACATTGTCAATACGACAATTGCCACAATATATTTCTGAGTTTCAGGGTTACTAGTAGTCAGGGTCTTTAATCCCTTCCTATCTGTTTTCACTGACTCCTAACCCTCATACCAGAGAGGAGAGAGAGACAAAACCCTGCAGGGCTCCAGAAAAGTCTCTGGGAGAAGCTGCCTGACACAGACAGCAGCTGATTTTCCTTAAAAGGCAAAGTCCTCACGGCTGTCCCTGAGCAGACTTTGCCCTGAGCCCTATAACTAGGGGACCGAATGGCCTAGTTTGCCCCAGTTCCAGTTTACATCTGTCGTCCCAGCATAATTATTAACAACGCCTCCTTGCATTCTCAAGAACAGGCTGGTTTGGATGACCAATTTTACAGTCATTGGCTGTTAGCTCGACATTGAAATTGCATTTCCACTTGCAGATGAGGGGTGGGGAAGCCGAGGGCAGAGGAGTGGGGCTGCTGGGACTCCCAGGAGCCCTGACCTCCTATCCTCTGCCTCTCAGTCCTGCTATGGTTACCATGGGAATGAGGTGACTGCAGCATGAAGACCTGCAGCCAGAACAGGGAGAAAAAGTAGACTAGGATTCCCCTGTCCGAGTGCCCCTCTGTTTTTCTGAAATTTCAGGAAAATACCTGCGATGTATGCTATCCTTCCAATACATCCCCAGTCCCCAGCACCTGGGTGTGGGGTTTGATCACGTGGCTCAGTGCCGGCCAGCAAGCTCAGATCTTCCTTATGCTCCCTGACTGAGCTGCCCAAGGGCTGATGCTGCACTTCTGACCTTGCCATTTTCTGAGACTGTCCCTGTGGGGGAGGGGCGAGGCCAGAGAGGGCGGGGCTGAGGGGGCATGGTGTCTCAAGGAAGTCCCTAAAGTGCAGGAGCTCAGGCTTCTCCGGGAGCAGTCCTGCCTGCCCTGGCGCTGTGGCGCCCCGGCCCCTCAGAGCTCAGTGGCTGTGGAGCATCCCCCTGCGGAGGCAGAGCGTGGCCAGTGGCTTCTCTGCAGGGCAGTGAGCTAACCGTCTTGAGAGTGGTTTCTCTCTCTGGACAGTTCCTTTTTGTTTGATTCTCCTTTGGCCGTCAGGTGCACGGGCCTTATGCAAAATACAGCCCTTAGAGTGGTAGCCACCCAGTCTCTGAAACCAGGTGATCCCGAGTTTGCATCTGAGCTCCATCCTTCACGAGCTGTGCAGTTTTAGATCAACTGCTTAACTTCACTGAGCCAGGGGGGCTCTTCTCCGTGTACCGGGGAGAATAATCATTACCCTGCAGGCTGGCCTTTGGATGAGATTAAAGCAAGGTGCTCCACAGGGAAGGCGCTCAGTTACCATCTCCTTGCGGCTCAGGGATGTTTGCTGAGTCAGTTTTAGTTCTGCACCCCTGTCCTCAGCTGGCACAGCTCCACCTGACACTTTCCTGGAGAACCAGGGTTTGCCTATGTCAGTGATTAATTGACATTCAAGACTTTTCCTATCTCTTTCCTCCAGGTCACTAGTTTACTACATGAATGAGTGAATGGAGAAATCACTCACTTTATTAAAGGTGATATGTGCTGTGGGAAAACAATGAAGAGAATCTTAGTATCATATCTGCTGGCACAGCTTTCCAGATCTAGTAGGAGAAAATACTCGAATTCCTCTAGCTGTTGTAGATACTATGAAGGTTGGGCCCAGATAACATGGGGATTTGAGAGGAAGAAGCTCAGATTTTGTTTGGGGAAAGGAAGTAGGGATGGGGCCTTCGACAAGTGACTTAAGCTCACTGAGCTTACCTTCCTCCTCTACAAATCTGGGACAACACTATCTACTTCCCCAGGATGATTAGAAATGGTGAGACATTATTTATACAAATCAATCAACAAGGTGTCTGACACTAAGTAATCGATTTTAGCCACTTGTTGATGCTGGTGTTTTCTCTTTCTTAAAAAAATATTTTTTGTTTGATTTGTTAGGAGTTAATCCATTATTTGTTTTTGTTTTTTAATTTTTTAATTGTATTTTTTCCATTACCATTTTCCCCCTTATACCCTCTTCCTCATCCACCCACCCTTCCCCTTCACAATCGCCACACTGTTGTCTGTGTCTATGAGTTCTTTTTCTTTTTAGCTCCATCCCTCCACTCCCCAACCGCCCCCACCCCACCCCCAGAGCTGTCAGCTTACTCTCTATCTATGAGTCTGTCCCTGTTTTTGTTGTTAGTTCAGTTTGTTCATTAGATTCCACATATGAGTGAAATCACATGGTATTTGCCTTTTTCTGACTGGCTTATTTCACTTAGCATAATGTTCTCCAGGTCCCTCCATGCTGTTGTTGCAAAGGGCAAAATTTTCTTTCTTTCTTTTTTTTTTCAGCTGAATTCCATTGTGTAAATGTCCCATAGTTGTTTTATCCAATTGTTACAGAATGCAGAGGCCACAGGGGCCAAGGTTTGTTATGTCCACCACCTCATGGAAAGATGTCTCTCAAAGCCAGAGACTTGTGAAAAGGAAAGGAAATGTTTATTTAATGCTATACACACTTAAAGTAGTGACCTAACATCTTCATTAAAATATCGAAGTCCTTTAGGACACCCACAGCGGCCCACAGTGCTTCCTTCTCCCCTGCCCTAATTCGGGGTACTGTAACTCAGGAAAAGAAGCAAATGTCCAGGATCCAGGATCCTGACACCATCAGCTGTTTGTCGTCCAGGCAGGATCTCTGATTAATCCAAAGCCATGTGGCACCTTCTCATGGCCTACTGGCAAGAGTTCATTCACCCTTCTTCCAGGCAAAGTCTCTCCTGCTTCCCAGGCCACTCAGCCAAAGGGAGCACCCCAAAGCCGTGTGGTCCTCTTCTACCAGAGTTGCAAGGAAGGGGTCCCCACTCTGGCAAAACATCATGGCTCTCCCTGGCAAAGCTGTGAGAGGATCTCCACTCTGCCAAAGCCATGTGGCTCCCCTTCACCTAAGTTGTGGGGAGGGGGTCACCACTCGGGCAAAGCCGAGTGGCGATCCTCTGCTAAAGGCACATGGTGATTCTCCCTCACAGGGCTGTGGGGGTCCTCACTCTGGTGAAACTGGGTGGATCTCTCCAATGGCTGCCGTGTCTCAGTTTAAATCCTCGTGCCAATCCTCCTCTGTACCCCCACTTCCAACTCCTCCTACAATCATTTATACCTGCCAGCACTCCTGTATTATTCCAAGTTTACTGGGCTGCCATCCTGAGTCTGGGCAGGTATGTCCCTATGTCCTGGAGCCAATCTTCTCCAAGCTCCCACGCAGGTGCCGTAACTCAGGGGTCCTGTCCCCCAGTTACATCTTGGGGGAGTCCTTTCCATCTCCCTGAGCATGGACACAGCTATTTAACACAGGTAAGCCACCAGGCAAAAGTTATAGATGTGTTAAATGACCACGCCATGGATTAGCTGCAGAGCTGTGGGCTGTACAAAGCAGCTCTGCATGTCCCTGCTCCATGTGTCCCTTCCCCCAACTCACACCTGTGGGGAAGGGGTGAGGGCATCTTATATGTCCCTCTAATATTTCTTGGACACACTGAGCTCTGGGCCCCATTCCAGATCCCTATTTTTGGGGCCCCCCTCTTGGCTGCACCCTGTTTCACAATCATCTACTGGTGGACACTTGAGTTGCTTCCAAATCTTGGCTATTGTAAGTAACACTGCAGTGAACATAGGGTGCATATATTCCTTTGAAATAGTGTTTTGGGTGTTTTCAGGTAAATTCCCAGAAGTGGAATTGCTGGGTCATAGGCAGTTCCATTTTTTAATTTTTGGGGGTATAATTTTAAAAATTTATTGATTTTACAGAGAGAGGACAGGGGAGAGAGAGAGAGAGAGACAGACAGAGAAAGAGAGAGAGAAACATCCGTTTATTTCCCCACTCATTGATGCACTGATTGGCTGTACTTGTATGAGCCCTGACTGGGGTTGAACCGCATGTTGGCACTTCTGGAGGAGCTGCTGGCCAGCGCGTGCTGGGGTTTTTTCTCAGTCGTACCCCAAATGTAGCTCTGTTGCTCTGTTCAGCATCCTCTAGGAACTTCCTGCTCATTTCCACTCGCGTCTGCTTCAGGTTACGTTTTCTTCCTTGAAATGCTTTCTGTCCACCCTTTTTCCTGAGCGAGTACTTTAACACCCCAAAGGAGTCCCATTTCTCCAGGAAGACACCCGAGCCCTCTGTCTCCTCTGAGTGCCCTCCCTGCCTTGGCATTGATTACATGTGGCTTTGGATTGATACAAAAGACCCGCGGGCAGCTGTGGTCTTCTCTCTCCAGTGAGACGGTTGGATCCTTGTAGACAGGAAATCTTTCCTTTTCATCCCCTCCCAGTACAAGAGCTGGGTCGTGCTTGCAGGGGTATCTAATGACACTTACAGGAGGTCAGATGTACCCTTCCCTCTAGCGCCGAGTTTTCGTGGGAACTTGAGAACAGCAGAGTGTTTACTCCGCAGATTCCTCTCTTTCCCAACAGCAGTCTCAAGATTGCATCTGCCCTACCCTCCACGCTCATTTCCCAACAAGGAGTTTGGAGTTGCAGAAACCGGTAAGATGCAGTGACCCCAGGGTGGGAGGAGGCTGCAGAACGCTGCATCTCAGTTAAGTAAGGAGCCTGATGCTGAAGTATAAACACACTTCCCAGACAAAATACCCTGGAGCAAAGATTGGTGGCCACCTTGGCTTTCTTTGCCATTTAAGTCTGATAAAACTAAGAGCAGCCTTTTTCCAGCCAAGGACAAGCCTCAGCTTGAGACGGGTCACATTTGGGAGTGCGCATGCGTGCACAGAGCAGGCAGAGGGGCGGGGGAAAGGTGGGCTGAATCTTCTCCAGGTTGAGCCCATACAGTTGGGTACTCGGTAGAAGTGGAGATAGGGGAACTGCATGCACGTTACTTTTTAGTTATGACATTCTTGCTGCAAGCTAGTATTTACTTACAAATTCTTATATAAAACAAACTCAGGTGGAGCTGCTCTGGGGGAACCCGAGGGTAGGGGAAGGGCCCATGGAAGCGGCACCAAGCACGCTCATGAAACCACTGGTATCTAAACCCCATCCTTCTTGCCTGAAAAGGAGGATGGCTGGTGTCTTTTTCACCGCTAAATGGGGCCTAGCACGGATAGGCCCTGACATCTGTAGCGCCCATTTGAATTCCACATCATACAACGTAATGGTGGTCTTTTCGCTTAAGGCTCCTGCTTGCCTTCCTGCTACCCCCAAAGCACTTGAGCATGACGTGGGGCAGACAGGAGGTTCTGCACCCGCCAATGCGACAGTGTTAGGTGAGCTGTGCGCTGAATAGCCCTGTTTCCGCTCACAGGCAGAGGCAGCAGTGTGCCCCCGAGAGGGGGGCTCCTGTGTGTAGCACAGTGTGTGAGGTGGGTGTCTGTGTGCGGCCTGGGTGGGGAGAGAGGCCCGAGGGTGGGGGCGTGTACGTCCTGCTGTGTGTGGTCCTTGCAGCCACGCAGGCCAGGCTCTGGTTTGAATGTCACTCGCAGCGTCGGAGGCGTTTGGGCCGCTTCCAGCAGAGCCGGTTGGCGTTGAAGGGTCTGGATGATGGCTGTGGGAACGGCACCAGCCTGCCTGGCCGCCGAGGTAGCTGGTTTCCTCCGAGTCCCGGGAGCAGGCAGAGGTGTCACAGGCTGTGTGGGAACGGAGGGACGCCCGGGGTGGAGGCCGGGAAGCCCAGGGCGTAGCCTGGGAGGGGCCAGGGAAGGAGGCAGAAGTGGGTGTCTTGGGGGAATAAGGAGAAAAAGGCTTGAAAACCGGGATAAGGCATTTCTGCAGCGCTTGGCTCTCTTTATCTCTTAAAATTAAAGCCAGGCCCCGACTGGAACGTTTCACTTGAGGTTCTGCTGGGAAATTCAAAAGACTGGGGAGAAGTGGATAGTGAGTCGGATTCTCTGCCTCCGTTGGTAGTATACATGCTGGGATGGACGACACAGTAATTTGGTATTTATTCGTTTGTCACTTGGTTATTGTGCACCTACTACGTTCCAAACCCTGGCTTAGGGATGGATAAAATAGAAGTCATGGCATTTGCTCTCAAGGAGCTCATAGTCCAGTGAAGAATGCAGACAAATAAAAAACGATGATATGACATCATATTATTCGTCCTGGAAAATATCAGTAGTATATTATCTATAATATATTTATTAATATATAACATAGTACTAGTTTTAATATATTAACTAATAACTTACACATTTTAAATATACAATAATATAATTTGTATGTATAAATTATATAACTATACACAGTAAATCAATAGTATATATACATATCTACTTATAAATGTACACATATATTCTAGAGCATATCAGATTATATATATAATTCATATTCTGTATTTGCATGTATATGTACACATATGAGTACTTTGCCATTTGCCCTCTGCTTCTGTTAACTCAGATCGTCTCTGCAACAACTCTATGCTGGTAAGTGGCATTACTGCAGCTGAACCCAGGGTCTATCTCTTAATTACCCCACCATACAGCCTCTCAGTAGAGGTGGACACAATAGAGGGTGCAAGAGGAAGTGAAAAATGAGAATATTTAACTTGGTCCCAGTGAGTTGAGAGCCTTCAGAGAACAAGTCTTGGAAAAATCGGGGTTCCAAGATTGTGCCTCCATCTGTGTTGGGGACGGAGGTGCGGGGGGAAGTATTTAGAGTAAGGAATCAGACTTCCCAAGCATGAAAGCACAGGAGAGCAGGGCGCCTCATTGTCGGTCAGCCCAGGCCAGGTACAGGAAGACGGAGCACAGCCTGGACTCTCCAGCCTGAGCCCTCCGGTTGGTCCCACATCACAGAAAGCGGTGTCAAGGCCGCCCAGACTCCTGCATGTTTCCTGACAGCTGACTGGAGTCCCTGCTCCAGGTACTGCTGATGACAACAGTGCTGAATCCAGCCAGTGTGGGAAGGGAGGGTGGGACGGTGGGGGAACCGGTCTGTTTCCCAGCAGTGATGCCCATCCCAACCTCCATATCTTTGCCAGAGGGGTCAGCATGGTGATAAGGAGGGGGCCGTTTACGGAGCTGTCTGTGATATTGCTCAACCTCCGACACATGGAGTCCAATTGACTGGGTCAGCCGGCCATCTGCCTCTTGTTTAGTATCCCTACTCCTGGGAGTCCTGCTCTCTGGCCCGTCTGTCCAGCTGAAGGGGAGGTTCGTAGGCAGAGGAGGCCAATCTCCTTGTTCTTGCTGTTTCTCTAACTAAACAGATGCTTAGAACAAATAAACAGTCCGGGAAACATTGGAGAGGTTGTGTCAGACTTAGTTGAGACATTCTGTCCATTTTGAAGACTGTGGATGGGCTTGAAGGGAGCAACATCTAGGGCCAGACCACATCTGAGAGCCCATGAAGGCCAGGGTTCTCAGACCATCCATAATGGCAGTGTCTAATATTTGTTTAATGCTTCACAGTTTCCAACGTCCCCCAACCACCAGCCAACAAAGAGTCATGGGGGCCTTGCCTTCAAATTTTCGGACTCTGCCTGTGTGACTCGCAGCCTGGGCAGGTTCATCTAGAAAACAGTACAAGTCCCCTGGGAAACTGCAAGCTGTGTGTTGATTGCAGGAGTTTATTGATGACAACTCCCTCGCGTCTTTTAGGAGAACTGGCTGGAGGCAACTGTAGGACAAAGCTCTGTTTTGCACTGGGGACCGTTCCCTTGTCAGACCTTGGCTCCTCTGGGGCAGAGACTGAGCCTGCCTGAGCGATCAGACAGACCTGGGCTTTTGGACTCTTGCCCGCATTGAACAGGACCTTGGATGAATTCCTTTACTTTCCTGGGTCTTTTGTTTCCCCCTCAGTAAAACGGGAATAACAATGCCCTACTCATGAGATTTTGTGAGGATTCGCAGGGGAGCATTCAACAACTGTGACCTCTTTTTCAATGTTCTCCCCTGGCTTGTTCCTCAAGTCTCATTTGAAAGGAGAACCACATCCAATTGCTTGGCCTCTTTCTTCTCCCTGTACACACTGCTTGCTTTTTAAGTCACTCCATACTCTTATCCAGCCCCTTAGCCCCTGTGAGACTGAGCACTTGCTTACTGTACAGCTCCCACCCAAACATGGCAGTGAGCATTTGATGGGCTTGAATGAGATAACCCCATATCATGCTTAGCAGAGTGGTGGCTTGTTAACCTGTTCAGTAAATGTTAGCCATGACTACTGTTGTTAAGCGGGATTTATGAAGGCAAGTGCAATGATTCGCAAATCTTGGGGCTGCAGGGGCATTAGTGAGTATTCATTCAGATGTGGAGTAGATCCCAGTACTAACTCACTCACTCACTCACTCACTCACTCATTTGTTCATTCATTGATTTACTCAACAGACACTTTTTGAACCCTTCTAAGTGTCAAGAACTGCTTCAAGTATTGATAAGGTGAGTAAGGCACAGTGCCAGCTACCAAGGAGCTCACGATCTACCTGGGAGACAGACACATAAGTAAGGTACAATACATGTGCAAGTGCAATAGTGGAAGCTTGCATGGCCTCCAAGGGTCGGCCTATACTTTGTGGAGTTGGTGGTGCCTGAGCTGAATGTTAAAGAAGTAGAAGCCAGTCAGGCGCAGTGGTGATTGTTGGGTGTGGGCCCTGGAGGGTGGGGCAGGCGTTCCTGGTGAAAGGGAGGAAGAACAACCCACCTTCAGAGAGCTGTGCGGTGGGGTGGAAACTAGGGGGAGCTTTTGAGATCGCTCCCTTTCCCAGGCCCTTGCCTGTGGGTCATCGGAAGGAGACCACTCACATTTCTGAAACATATATTTGCTGACAAAGCATTGGCAATAAAGGGAATGAAAAAGCAGGGTATCATTTAAAAGTAAGTCATCTAGAGTGTGAAATGCATGTGGGTTGAGTGTGAGTGTGTCATCTCCCAGAGGGAAAATTACTGAGTCATGCGTGACGAGCAGAGTCCCATGTGGTGTCTGCGGTTAACACAACACAAATGTAATAATTTTCTCAGTTACCTGCTCCCTGCCCAGGGAGGGCATGGTGAGCTCCTGGCACCTCACACCTAGCAGAGGATTTTTTTCTGACACATTTCCTGTTATAATTCAGCATTTACCAGCGTTCTTGGTTGTAAAGAAAAGAGAACAACTTGATTAACTTAAGCAGAAACTAAATTTATTGGATGGGTATTTGGCAGCTTTTGAAATCTAGGGGAAGGCTAGTGGAGCAGCCTTGGGCTCACATGACAGGAGACAAGGCCCAGTCGAGGTCCTTCCTTGGGAGCAGTGGCTTAGGGTGCCTCTTCTACAGTCAGGCGCCTGGACACGACTGGCCCTAGAAACTAGCCACCACAAGAATGGTCTCCTGATCATCTCTAACTGATCCTTGGCTTTTAACTGAGAGTTAAACCCCTGTGGAAGTTTCTGGTTGGCCACACTTAGGCCACAGGTCCTATCTCTAATTGACAGGAAGGGGAAAGAGGAACATTGCAGCCTCTTTGACTCCCATGAGCAGAGGCCCTGTATTCTATCTAACTTGGGATTCTTCCCCCAGCAGGAGAGTGTTTGCATGCTGGGTAGCCCCCTGTAACACGTATCTGCTCTGTTCTTTAATCTTCCAGGCCTGGCTCCCAAAGGCATTTGCTCTCCAAAGCTGCTCTCTTCTGGTTTCATAGTGAGGCCCGAGGGAGTGAAGAGCTCTCTTGGTCACTCTCAGGAGCATCCATCTCTTGATTTCTCCAATGGTCTCTTCCAACTCCATCCCTGAAAATTGGATACCGTCTCACTTTGAGTGAAAAGAGATGCAGCTGCCTAACTATAAACAAGATGTCCTTCCCCCCGACAGATTTATGCCAGCAGCCTCTTCCTGTCTTCTCCTGTGTACCTCAGAGGTAGGCAGGAGGCAAACCGCCACAGAGTCGGTCTCCAACTTTTTCAACTTTCTCTTGCTTTGTTAAGCTTATTGTCATTGGTTAGGCCCAAGTTAAAAAACTCAGAGCCTTCTCTCTCCTTCCCTCCCGCTCTCTTCCTCCCTCTCCTTCTTTTTTGGTCCTTTGAGGGATCTAATGTGGGTTGCTTCCGAACCCACCCTAGAATCAGAGGGAATGGTTGGGGAAACTGCATGGAGATGTAGGTTTTGAGCCTCTTTGGAATGTCAGTGATATTTGCACTTGTTTACTATAATGAGAAAATTTGGGAAGGCCAGACTATAGTCTAGCTTTCAACCCAAGGCTTTGTAGGCTACACAGAGCCCAGACTTCAAAGTCCCATCACCGTGTGCAAGTTCAATGGCACAAACAGATGGCATTATCAAGTAGTAATTATTCATGACCTTTAACTCTGCTTTTTTTTTCTTTTCTTCCTCTCTCCTTGTCCCTGGGGCATGGTGACCCACATTCCTGCATTATCATACTTCCTTCTGTAGACCGAACAGGCCCATTCCAGGACACTGATCTGTGTGAAATCTCTCCAGGGCTGGTGGGGACTCAGCTCCCTGAATATGATTGGTTTTAGCAGCTTATCTTCTGGTGCTTTGCTCTTCCAAAGAAAAGACATAGGCAGGAGGATACAAGGGGCATTCCAAGTGTGTGTGAAGTGGGTGTTATGTGCAGACTCAGCCCACGCCAGGTTTTGGAATGAGAACAAAATGGATGTTGTAAGAGATAAACTAAT
Source organism: Glossophaga mutica (assembly GCA_039655065.1). Lineage (NCBI taxonomy): Eukaryota > Metazoa > Chordata > Mammalia > Chiroptera > Phyllostomidae > Glossophaga > Glossophaga mutica. The sequence goes on from CM077310.1 coordinate 26,725,869, forward strand.
ATGTCCAACTTACCTTTCAGCCAGCTATACTTGGTGTTATTTGTCATAGCTGTTTTATTTCCTACTTTGGGGTCCAATCAGCTAGGGCTCAGGTGGGGTTACCTGGCAGAATAACCATCACCTACAGCTACCCCCTAAACAGAAGCTGCGCACAGGGAAGTTTCACTGGAAGAGGGTGTGGGGCAACTCAGAGATCATGGCTGGTGTCTCTGTCAGATGTTAGCATTTTGGTGAGGGGTAGAGGTAGCTGCAGAGGTGTGTAATATGCACGTGAATATATGCAAGGTGTGTGTATTTGTTGAGTCTTTTATTTTTTTTAAGATTTTATTTATTTTTAGAGGGGAAAAGAGGGAAAAAGAGAGGGAGAGAAAGATGTGTGAGAGAAACATTGATTGTCCATGCCCTGACTGGGGACCAAACCCACAACCCAGGCATATGCCCTGACTGGGAATCAAACTGGTGATCCTTTGCTCTGCAGGACGATGCTCTGAGACTGAGCCACACTGGTCAGGGCAAGTCCTCATGTTTGATTCAGGTGGATGCTTGGGTTTGAGGCCAGGGGAGTGGTGAAGGAGGGGTTATGCTGGGGGAGGGCAGGGTGGGGGAGCCGAGGGAGCAGAAAGGCTGCGGGAGGAGACGTGGGTGGCATGAGAATTGATTTTACAGACAAATGAAGTTTGAAAATTCTTTGTGTGGTTACGTTAAAAGGATAAAAACTTTTTTGTGCTGAAAAATGATTTTACTTTTTTCTCTTTTCTTGTTAGCTTCTTTTAATATAATAATTGGCCAAACTTGCTAAAAAAATAGTCCCTCAAATGGGTTCAAGGTGCAGAAAGCACAGCTGAGCTCCGTGGGAAGGAGCTGTGTGCAGTGGAGGAGAGTGGGCTCAGCTGGTTCGGGGACATGTTCCCAGGCTGCTGGCCTCCTTCCCTGGCAGGGACCAGATCCCTGCCCACCCATTTGGCAAAGCTGCTCTTTATCTTTATCTTTTTTTTTATTGGCACTTTCTTTCTTCCCTTTTAACTGTGTCCAATCAAATTGGCACAGATGAGGCTTGGGGAGACCAGTTGGAGCCGTCCCATTACTCCTGCCTATCAAATTCTGGGGTTCCTGTTTCCTGCCCCATCCTGTCTTCTGACCCCAGCTCACCCTGCCTCCACAGACACCGCCTTTACCCTCTTCTTACTGCCTGTCTGTAGTTCTGCCCATGCATTTTGGTATTAGGGTAGAGGGTGGTGGCTGTGTACGAGGCATAACAAAGCCATTAAGAGAAGGGGACATGCTTTTACTCACATCATTAGATATTTGGCTCCATACCGTCTCCATTTTGTAAATCTAGAACACTGAGTTAGGGGAGATAACATAAATTGCATGGTTGCTTTAACAAACGAGTGACAAACGTGGCTTTCCGACTCTTTGAATACTTATTTCCTTTTCATGCCCAATTTTAGATGCTGAGGGGACAGCTGAGTCATAGAACTTTATGGTTGGAGGGATCCTTAGAGAACATTGGCAGAAGTTCGTGGAGTACTCTGGGAAGGCCCCCCAGAAGTCGGCCACTCTGCCTTAGTCAGAATGGTTCCAAGCTTACGGATTTCATGTCTTGAGTTTTGGCAAGCTGGAAACTCCTCGGGCATATTTCACGCACCTTCTCTATTTAATAGATGAGTAAAGCGAGCCAGACAATAAAGAGAAAAGAAAACAAATGTCTTCAACCAAGAGCTCTACTTACTTGCAATCTTTTCATCACTTACATAAATTAAAAACAAAACAAAACAAAAAAACAACCCACATACGAATCAAAGCCCAAATATTTTAATATTTAGGTGACATTTATCCAGACAAGTGGAAATGCTTTACATAATTCTGGGGGGAGGGCAATTTTTTTTTTTTTGGTTAAAAATGCCTTTTTTTTGGCAGGGAGGAAGAAGATTGTTATCACTGTAAATGGCCATGTCGTGGGCCCGCTTTCGTTTTTATGTTTTACGGGTATAAACAGTGTGATGCAGTGACAGGAAACAAGGTCCACACGCTGGACAGCAGTGTTTAGGCTGTTGATTAAACTTCTTGGTTGGGGACAAGGGATTTTCTTTGGATGTTGAAAGTAACAGTTTGGGATGACAAACTCGTGAAAGAAGACCACCTGGTGGTGTATCTCTACCGTTGCTACTCCTCTGCTAGAAATGGTCTGCTTGTCGCAACCCTGAACGGAAAGATCTTGCTTGGTCTCCAAGGGGCTGGTGGCCACAATGCAAACAGCGCGCGTGCAAGCACGCACTCGAGCGCGCGCGCGCGCACACACACACACACACACAAACAATCAGAAAGCCCTGTTTGAAGCTCACCTACACACTTATGCAATGAAATCGGATTTCAACATATCCTAATATCTTGCCTTGCCTAAATATTCCCCTCTTGGGTGATGGTTTGAAACAGTAATTCAGAATCTTTTCAATGTTAGATTCCCAGACAGCAAAATCATCATTGCTTTCATCCATTCCATATAAAATTATTGGAATATAGGGATCTTTTGATTATTAAATCTGGAGGAGCCATATAAACCATCTAGTTTAATAATTTCCAAAGTATTCTCGAAGGAAAGAGAGGGAGAGAGAGGGAGGGAGTTTGTGGGTGTCTTTAGTCTCCCCAGACCTGTTCCAATGAGAGAAGCTACTATGTGGTTTTCTGTTCACATCCCAGTCGCCTGGTAGAGATTTATAAACCATAGTCACTGATACACATAGATTTTATTTTGGTTGAATCCTGATTGAAAGCTTTTTATTTAGCAATGGAATTTTTTCTATATACAATCTGATTATACACATGCATCTATAATATACACATATTATATTACCATGTATTATATAGGATAAAATATATGTTACATAAATAAAGTAGATGACACCAAGAATGAATCTGATTGAAGGGTAAGTGGAGGGCCCAGAGCTTTACCAGCTTGGCTTCCTTGATCTTTGGAGATCCTTTCATGCAACTTTAGGATTTCAGAGACTTGAAATGGAAACCACTCCTCTGGACCACAGGTAGGTACCTAAAAGAGTATGTGTAAATGGAATCTTTGCAGATGAAATAACATCTCATTTGTCCATGGGCATCTTCTGTGCATTTAGCCGAGATAGGACAACCATAAGCAGACCACACACAGGAAGTATTTTAGAGAGATGGCAAAGTCGAATTCTAGTGAAGAAGTATGGCCGCAGCCACATGAGAGGCAAAGGGGGCAGATAGGCCAGGCTGTACCTGATCGTCAGTGGCTGGGAGTGGTCTGGGATGGAACTCATTGTAGAAGGGAACAGGGCCCCATCTGAAAGACAGAGAAGCCTGAACATACCTCCAGGTGCCAAACTATTGGGAGCTCTGGCAAATCCCGAGGAAAGTTGTCTTGGTTTACATGTGCCATAGAAAAATGTCAAGTGAGTGCCATACTGCCGGAAGTTCATTTTCTAACGCCGTGTCCGGTGATTTGCTTGTCTTACTACTGACTCTTACTCTACCCCAGAGAAGGCAGTGGCGTCCTTCAATTCCGTGAATTGCTGGGACCCCCCAGGTCAGCTGGCCTCCTTGTCCTTGCTCAGTCATTCTCTTTGGATGTGGAAACTGGGATTTCCTGAATGCCGTGGGGTAGAGTGGTGGGATTATATAAGGCAGAGGTGGAAGACAACATTTGGTTCTAGGTGCAGACTAGTGAGTCATGAGATTTAAATTTTTGAATGCAACTCCAAGATTTTCTTAATGAAAACCACCTCAGGAGACTTTATGGCTAATCTCATTGTTGCTTTTTGCTCTAGGAAAGTCTGTGAACACCTTGGGTTGTCACATGTGTACAACAGGCTGCTGGCAATGGGTTGACCTTCAGGAGATGCTATTTTAAACTCAACCTCCAGATTCTGGGTGGGTGGATTGTTTGACCCAAGGCACCCGCTTTATAGTACAGCCCATGTCATAACTCACATATGACTTACTCAGATGTTTGGCTGGGGGTGAAGGTAAAGACTGTGGTTTAAGAATAGACTTTTTCTCTGTGGGAAACCAAGAGACTTGTGGTGTAATGATCCTGGCCGGGGCCTCTTTAACACAGTTAATTAATTCTAACAACACATATTTCCTGTGTGTTGAACATACTAGGTGATGCTCTGACTGACTGAGATGATCTGATATGGTAATGCAGAGTAGGCGTGAAAAATTAATGATTTTAGAATGTAGTTACCGACCTGTGGTTCTGGAGGCACAATGCAAGGCATTATTCTTGCATAAAATCCATTCTTGACTGTGGGGGGTTGTCCATGAAGCCCAGGTCGGGGGCAGGGAGGCAGTTCCTGGCCCAGTTCCAGCGTTTGTAATCCTCACAGAAGTTTGCCACATCTCCCGGGTGGGCCTGCATCTTTTGTTACATATTTGTTCCCAAACCCAGACCACTCTCACTGGAGCGTGCGCCCGGAGCTGTTCGGCACGGTGGGCAGGCCGTGGAAGTCCTCAGGCCTAATTTGTTCTGCTTCCCTTCAGCTCCTCAGCACTAATTTGTTTGTATTTGGGGGGAAAAAAATCTCCCAGTATTGTCTATCCTTTATTTCCTGGAATTTGACATGAAAGCTGTCATTGTTTTAGTTATGGCTTCCAAAGGAATAAACCATTTGTGCAATAACAATGGCAAATATGGGTTTCAAACTGGTTGACTTTTAAGTCTGGGTGTCTATTCTGTGAGAATTGAATGCGTACTGAATTTGGGGTGGCTACAAGGGGGCTGTATTTATTTTTCGACTCCTTTGGGCTCTAATGAACACCAGCTGCCTCGCCAGCAAGTGCGTGCCCTTCTCCGCAGAAAGCCTGGTAGACGGACAAGCTACAGCTACGGGCTTTACTCTTGATCTTTCCCTTGACCTTCTTCAGCCCTCGATCATGGATTGGTTGATACCTTCTCTCCCGACTCCTCTGTATGTACTTGAGACACCTACTGGCACTTTCAGTTTGTGGAGGACACACTCGGGACTTCTCAATCACTCACTCACGTGGGCAGAAATGATAGATCCTCTCCTGAGAAGGGTGGTCCCGTGCAGTTTCACCCCGGGGTGAGACACAATGTCTGCTTATTGCATATAACTCCACTCCGCATCCACACTGGGCATGATACTTTGGGTGCCAAGAACATTTCTTCACATGTGCTGTCTTATTAGACATCTCCCACTCACCTTTTTTCCAGAAGGGTAGCACTGAATTGAAATTCTTACTTATAAGTTTATAGGCTGATGAGTAGGAGGGTGGGGGGGCAGGAAGGCCCAGGGCAGAGAGCAGGGCGGCAGATAGCATTGCACAGGCCACTTCTATTGGTTTGGCTGCAGGAGAAAGCGGAAGAATGATTTACTAGGTGCTGCCTTTGTCTTGCATGGAGGGTGCAGGCAGAGGATGGAATGTATTATTTTTCCTCTGTTAACAGAATGCTTTTGGCGGGGACACTTCCTAGTTATTAAAATGGGGCAATGAGGTGAGCTATAAATGCAAAGCTCCAGGTAGGAAAATCCAGAGGAAATAAGGAAGAGAAAGAAGATGGAGTGGAGACTGCCTGGAAGAAAAAAAAATTAAAAAGAAGGAAAGAGAAGAATATAAAAAAGACTGTTGAGATTGAGTAGGAGAGATGGAGAGTTCAAAAAGGCTAGTAAAATCTCAGTAATGGAGTACCAGAAAGCATAAAATGGTTTTGCTCCCTGCCCCTCCTCATCCGCCCCAAAAGAGAGTGGGTTGTGGGGAGGGGTTGACTGGGAGATTGAATTTACAGGTCATTGGACACCCCTGAAGCTGTGGGTAATGTGCATTTCAGAAAGATTTGGGCGAATTTCCGCAGGACCCTTTCGGAGAACGTGATACGGCGTGTCTGGACTCTATGAAGGGGCGGGCTCTGTCGGACCAAGAAACACTCACAGCTGAGCCCCGGATCCAGTTTCCATGTGCTTCTCCTTCTTCTCTGGTTCCCACCACGCTTGTCTGGGTTCAAATACATTTAGCTCTTCATTCAGAATAGTGATGTTTTTCTGTTACTTACTTTGTCTTGGTGTATTTTCTCATTCCTCACAAGACTGTGAGATTCTTAGGGACAAGGAGAGTGCTTTATTTTTCCTTTGTATTATTCTCAGCCTTGTAGAGTGGTGGGCAAATAGTAGATATAGAATGATGGTGGGCTAAGTGGTGACCTCATAGGAGAAAACCAGCCTCCCCCCCTCCGTCCCTCTCTCCCTCTCTCCTTCCCTCCCTTCTGACATCCATCACAAACTCCCTGTGTGCCATGCACTGTTCTAGACCTTGGGGATGAAGAGCAAACAAGCAACCAGATCTGATGAAGCTTTCATTCTAGGAGAGGAGGAAGACAAAACGATTACACAGATAACAAGCCACATGGTGGTCAGTGCTGTGAAGTGAGGAATTTATATATGTATAAATATGTGTGTGTGTGTGTGTGTGTGTGTGTGTGTGTATTCATGTGATTTGGGTAGAGAGAAATGGGAGAGATCTCCGAGGGAGGAGCATTCCAGACATAGGCAACAATAAAGCTCCAAGGAGAAAGGTACCTGGGGTATGTTTGGAGGACAGCAAGGAAGCTGGGGAGCCTCAGTGGAGTCAGGTTTGGGGGGTGGGTTTTCAAATGAGGTCAGAGAGGGAGCCAGGGCTTGGACCACACAAAGTTTTATAGCCAGGGTAGGAGAGTATGTTGGATTCTATTCTGGGCAAGATGGGAGGCTCCTGAGTGGAGAATAGGCTTTGGAGCAAGTGAGGAAGCTGTGAAACCATAGGGATTATTGCAATAGCTAAGGAAGAATGTATGTCCTGGCTGGTGTGCCTCAGGTGGTTGAAATGTTGATGGTAAACTGAGAGGTTATGGGTTCAGTTCCCATTCAGGGCACATGCCTGGGTTGCAGGTTCAGCCCCTGGTCAGAGCATGTAGGAGAGGCAACTAATTGATGTTTCTCTCTCTATTTGATGTTTCTCTCCTCCTCTCTCTCCCTCCTTTTCCCTCTCACTAAAAATCAGTGACCATGTCCTCAGGCAAGGATTAAAAATAAAAAAAAAAAAAAAGAATGCTGTTGTCTAGGACCAGGGTGGTGGTGGCTGAAGTGAAAGAAGTGGTTGGATTCTGGATTTGTTTGGAAGATGCTGCTGACATTTGCTGATGGGTTTGATGTGGGAAATTATAGAAGTTGAAGAGTTCAAGATCACACAAGGCCTTTGGCCTTGTCAGAAGATGTGTGTGTAAGTTGGGTGTAGTGACTTTGGACAGTCGTTGAACACAGGCAGCCTGAAATGAGCCTGGGCCTCAGTTTCCCAAGTGACTAGTCTGGGATGATGAATTAATGAACGATGGTGGTGAAACGATGCCTCAGGCCCAGACAAGGGTGGCATAAGGGAGGTTCATTCATTTGATAAATAGCTACAGAGCACCTATTACTTTTTAGAGCAGTTTTAGATTCACAGCAAAACTGAACAGAAAGTACAGAGATTTTCCATATGTCCCCCACCCTCACATACACCCAGCCTCCCTTACTATCAACATCCTGCACCAGAGCAGGACATTTGTGACAGTCGATGAACCGGCACTGACTTAGCATAGCCACCCAAAGTCCACAGCTTACCTCAGGGGTCACTCTTGGTGGTGTATGTTCTATGAGTTTTGACAGATGTATAATGACATGTATACATCATTACAGTGTCACACAGTATCATTTCAGTGCCCTAAAATCCTCTGAGTGGTTTTAGTTCCACCCACTTATCCCTCTCTCCCTCCAGCCTCTGGCAACCACTGATCTTTTTACTGTCTCCGTTTTCCCCTTTCCAGAGTAGTTGGGGTTATATTGTACGTAAGCTTTACAGATGGCCTTCTTTCACTTAGTAACATGCATTTAAGGTTCCTCCATATGTTTTCATTTCTTTTCAGGGCTGAATAATATTCTATTGTTTAGAGGTACCACATTCACCTACTGAAGGACATTTCACTTTTCCCCAAGTTTTGGCAAGTATCAATAAAACTGATTCTGAATATCTATGTTCAGGTCTTGGCATGGACTTAAGTTTTCAACTCTTTTTTTTTTTTTTTTTTGGTAAATACCAATAAATGTGATTGCTGGATCATATGTATGATGAATATGTTTAGTTTTATAAGAAACTGCCAGGGCTGGGGAGTGGGGAAATTGGATGAAGTTAGTCAAATGGTACAAATTTTCAATTGTAAGATAAATAAGTACTGGGGATATGATGTACAACATGATGACTATAATTAACACTGCTGGGTAGTGTATTTGAAACTTGCTAAGAGAGTAGATCATAAAAGTTCTCATCACAAGGAAAAAAATTAAAAATTTTTTTCTTCGCTCTATGAGAGATGCTGGATATTAACTAAACTTCCTGTGGTAATCATTCATAACACATGTAAGTCAAGTCATTCTGCAGCGCACCTAAACTTGCAGTGCCGTATGCTAGTGATATCTCAATGACACTGAAAGAAAAACACCAAACCATCTTCCAGAGTGGCTGTGCCGTTTTGCAATCCCAGCAGCCATGAACGAGAGCTCCTATTGCTCTACATCCTTGTCAGCATTTGGTGTTGTCGAGGTTTTGGATTTTGGTTATTTTAATGTAGTGGAATCTCATTAATTTGCAATTCCTTAATCGCATATGGCTGAACATCTTTTCATAGGCTTATTTGCTATCTGTATATCTTCTTTGATGAGGTGTCTGTTCAGGTCTTTTGAGCATTTTTAAATTGAGTTGTTTATTTTCTTATGGTTGAGTTTTAAGAGTTTATTGTATATTTTGGATAATAGTCCTTTATCAGATGTATCTTTCGTAAATATTTTCTCCCAGTCTATGGTTTGTCTTGACAATGTCTTTTGCAAGCAGAAGTTTTTAATTGTAATGAAGTTCAGTTTATTAATTTTTTTCATAGATTATGTTTTTGCTGCTGTATCTAAAAAGTCATTGCCACACCCAAGGTCATCTGGATAGTCTCCTACATTACCTCCTAGGAGTGTTATTGTTATGTATTTGTTTGCTGCCCATTACAAATTTTCTATGGCTTTTGAAACTTTCCACTCACTTTTCCCGATGTTCCTGCCTTCTCACCTCTTCTTTAATATGCCATCTCACTCAAGCAAAAAACACAGCTTACATCACAGCTCCCAACAGACTCAAATTCTTATGTACAACAGATGTAAAGGGAGAGTATTTAACTTCCAATTAAGCCTGCTGGAAGATGCTGGGAGACCCAGGCCAACGGGCCAGCCCTTATTTTCCTGATTATTTGATTCACAGATGCGTACTTTCTCTTGGATAGCCCCAGCTTTTTTATATTATTGTGTCTGCCTTCCATTCCTGCCCCCCTTCTCTTCCAATCCTACCCTTGGCTTCTGTCCCTTTCTGAGTCAGAAATAAATGGAGAGAGAACTGGCTTTTGAACTCTTTTGGTCAGGGATACTTTTTGTTGACAAAGTTCTGGAAATGATGACTGTGGAGCTGACCAGGACAAATCTTCAAGCCACCGGACCCTGCATGGAGCTTGTGAGTTACACTCCCATGGCCTCTGTTGTCATTTTGATCCAGTTTGCATTTAGGACTGATTGCCCATTTCTTTCAAACTCCTGTGCTGACTTTATAAACCCAAGAATATGTGGCCTTCATTCCCAGTTGCCTTTATTTTTGGCTTTGCTTTCCTGTGTGCTGCACACGAACCTTTTTACTTTTTAAATTAATCGATTGATTGATTGATTAATTAATTAATAGGTTTAGATTTGGCTCTTGAGGGCAGGTTGTCTGTCTATGCACCATGACCCTGAGCATCCAGACACCCAGAAGGGCCATCATGGAGAACTTCTGGAGAACTGGATGTTCGTCCTCCTGAAGCAAATTTCAAGTCTGGCTCAGGGATCTGACACCTGCTGCATCCTTCGCCCCAAAGGTGGCCTTGGCTGGGGAAGAAGCTGGTGTGTGCTCAGCTGAACAGATGGGGCTGAGGAGGAATCCCGGTGCCCACCCAGATGGGGTGAAGGCAGCGCTCTGGGGAAACACTATCTTGCCAGCAAACTTTATAGGGGAAGAGCTGTTAAAAAATTGTGAAGTACTATTAGAAAGGATGATTAAAAATGAGTGCACAAGATGAATTTGTAAGCACACAGACAGGAATACAAGGTGGGACAGAGGACCGAGTGTGGTGGAAGTGGCTCCGCAATGACCTGCGAGCAGGGAGAAGGGTCATCCAGGCGGGAGGAGCAGAGGCTGGAGAGACCTGCATGTGTGTCAGAGACATTCTCCCCGGCCAGCGTCCGGAGTCAGCCCGTGGACCGGTTCCCTCACCGCCAGCAGAGAGCATTTACCTCAGAGATTCTCATTTAGTGGATTGGAGTTTGCACCCAGGAGTCTGTTTGCAAAAACTGGTGTCCCCACCCCATTCCCAGGTGAGGCTGATGGACAGTTTGGCATTGTCATGGTTCAGGGCTGTCTAACCTTTTGGCGTCTCTGGGCCACACTGAAGAAGAAGAGTTGTCTTGGGCCACACATTAAATTCATTGTGACATGTAATCACAAAAAAATCTCGTAATGTTTTAAGGTAATTTACGATTTTGTGTTGGGCCGCATTCACAGCCATCCTAAGCAGCATGCACCCCGCAGGCCGCAGGTGGGACGCCCCTGGAGGGGTGGGCGAACTGTAGCCCCTGTCCAAACCCAACCTCCAGGCTTCTCCAATTCCCCCTTCTAAAGCCTTGAGCTAAGAATGGTTTTTACATTTTTAAAGGATTGTAAAAAAACCCCAAAAACTAAAAAAAGAAGCAAGAAAAAAATATATGACAAAAATGTAAGTGGCCTGCAGAGCCTAAAATATTTACTACCTGGCCTTTTACAGAAAGGGGTTGCCTTCCTGTGGCTTGGAAGGATATAAACAAATAGGGTGTTACAGCCAGTGAAGAGGTCACGTGGTCGGCACAATTTCTACACTGTCCTTGCAGACAAGGGGTTGTCTGCTCTGGGGGTGGTTCTTATTCGAGCGGGATGCACTGTAGCTTTAAACTTCTACTCTCTGTCAGGTGCTGTTAGGTGTGTTATTGTACATTCACCCCAGTGCAGTAAAGTTCTCAACAAGGCAGGGATCAACTGAGCTGCTCATTGGGAAGGGTACTTAAAATTATTTCAACTCCTCCTTTGTTCAGCTGCGTGAGGAGAGAGCAGGTGAGACTTTGGAAATTCGGGGGGTGGGGGAATCCCAGTTATACAAATGTAAGGCACTCAAACACTGTCATGAGCAAAGGAGCATCCCCAAAAGCAGTCATTCACATTTGTGTCTTTCCACAATGTCAGGTTTATTAGGGGAACCCCCTCAATAAGCCAACAGAGTCACGTGCAGGTTATACTCAAAGGGGGGAGCTTCAGTGATAGAAGCCAGCAGAGCAAGTGTTTGGAGTGAGTTCGTGGTCACGGGTGGCATCCACGGGTGGCGAGGTGGGAGTTGGCCTCAAGCCAGGCAGCTCCAGTGGCGGCACGTGTCCGGTGAAGGGGAAGTCCTGTGGAGCTCCGAGCGTGACCCCTGGTACAGCCATGCTCGAGAGTTGAATGGTCGAAGCTCTGAGTTCTTAAAGCTCACAATGGGCTGTGGTGCCCCACTCATATTGGTGTTCAGATGGAGTCCTCCTCCAAGTGTCCAGACTTGTTTTGAGTGCTCTGGGCCCCTCCAAAGGGTGTTTCTATAACATCCCATTAGTTCAGTCTTGACATAGCACTTGACACACCCCGTGAGTGTCCTGTGGCTGACAAGGACTTCAAATCAGATTGTCAGAAGAGTTCAAAAGTCAGCTCTGCTCCTGCTCCATACACATAGGCATATTTTGCAATAAATAAGGATGTGAATACACTTTTTGAGAAATGGCTTTGTAAATGCTATCTTACTTTTTGGTGTACAAACCTGGCTGATAAAGAGGGGGAAAGAAGGGAGGGATGTGAAGAAAGTGGATCAGTTTGGGAAAGGATTTGATCTGATCTCAGAGATTATTGAAAAGGCCCAGCCCCCAATAGACCAGTTACCCAAACTCAAGACAACAGCTGGGGTGTGTGGTCCAGGGCTGTCCTGCTCAGGGTTTGCGAACTGTGGAGTGATGGCTGGGGATGGAGTGTGAATAAAGATTTGTAACTCTGGTGCTCGTGACGCTGATAGAGAAGCCCATGCGGATTCCAGGGACAGGCACTGATTGTTGATCTGTGCAGGGTGAATCATCAGAGCAGCAGCCCATGAAAGCTGTGAGCCATTTGGCTGAGGACAGAGTCCCTTTGGACTGATTGACACCTGGAGTTCCTGGAAAACTCATGGACAAAACAACCTAAGGGAGAGACAATAGGCTTTCTGCCAATATGCCACAAGGCTTAAACAGTGTATTAAAAAACCCAAAGCAATCTGTAGTCGTGTGCCACACAATGATGTTTCAGTCAACAATGAGCCACACAGGCGACAGTGGCATGCGTACAGCCTAGGTGTGCAGGAGGCTGTACCATCCGGGTTTGGGTGAGTGCACTCTCTGATGCTCACGCAATGCCAAAATCACCTAATGACCATCATGCAGAGCGCATCCCCGCCATTGAGTGGTGCATGGCTGCATTTGCTTTTTACCCCGAGTTTGTTGCACTCATTGCAAAGATTGGTTGCACACACTAATATTCGTGTGCAAATGTAGAAACAGAGATTTAGTTGGGTAACTGGCCCAAGTCTGAGCGGGGGAGTCTGAATCCAAACCCGGTCTTGTATAGTTCCAAAGCCCGCTCTATTTTCACATGGCCCCGCTGCCTCTGGCAGAGGCATGGGTTGTTAGGGAGGTCCTACAGATTATGAGCTATTTTAAATTGAGAAAACTGAGATACAAAGAAGAGCAGCTACTTGTTCAAGGTTGATCAACTAATTACTAGAATTTCTTTAGACCTGCTTCCGGAATAGGGAGATCTGAGTTGCCATGAACTTCTAAGAACTTCTTATCAAAGGAATTGAGAATGTCAAATGGAGTGCGTTGAAGCCCAGAGGAACAAAGGAGCATTGAGGGAAAAGGGAGGTTGCAGAATGAGCACATTGCACTTTTCTTAATGACCTGCCGGTTGATGCATTCTTTGAAAGGGCTTTAACAAGGCAGGAAGGTCTGAGCGGCTTTCAGCAGTTTGGCTCCAGAGAGTATGTATGTATTTATGTATTTGTTAGCTCTTTAAACATTCGCTTAGCTGGCCTTACACAATTGCCCCAAAGCTTTGAGTTCATGGACATAGACCAGGTATTAGACAAGTCCAGGTTGATGTCCCACCATTAGATGAACCTGGGGCCTGGCTACCCTGACTTGTCAATGAGCTCTGCTACTAGCTGCAGCGGAAGACATGACCATGAAGGGGCTTGATGTTTACCAAATCTACATGCTCCTGTCCCAGTGCTGCATCTGCGAAGCTGCTGCTGCCCAGGAGAAGAGTCCAGGGCCAAAGGTCTTCTCTGCGAATCAGTGACTTGGGAGTCACAGGTATAACCCAGGCTTTCTTACCCGAACAGCTTTCTGATGTACACAGTCCAGCACAAATGATGCCCCTTTTTTATTACAAACTCTTTTATTACAAAATCATAAGCGTGTAATTCTATAACATAACAATATCACACTCAAGTATACTATATGACCTTTTAGGTGAAATGTTCAAATTAAAACTATGAATTATTACACCCATATTATTACCCTACCAGCCACACTCAAGCAGGCGTTACTTCTGCTGGACCCTGTGTATGCCTGAGAACCCCTGTTACACTCTAGTTTCCGCAGATGGCATGGTGCAGTACGGGATGATTCAGTGGCTGGACATGTTGTTAATGCTCTTTGATGATGCACAGAATCTGGTAATTTCTCTGGTAATTTAGGCGAGCCCCTTCCTAGAGGTGGGGAAAGGACCGGGTGGCCTCTTTAATCTCTTGTCTTTGAGAGTTCACAATTTTTCCTACAAGAGCTGAGTGAGATGAAGAGTCATGTAAATACAACAGGAAACGGATTAGTAGGGGCAGCCAGCCCAGATGCGGGCAGCTGCGCTGGGATCTGGCCCTCCAATTATTCACAGTTAGCTCTTTTCCAGCTTCGCTTTGTCCACATACCCCGAGTGAGATGAACGCGTAGAGTGGGCACTCTGCCTTATCTTCCAGGCCCATTTCGGAAGGCAGCGAAGATGAACAGCAGGGACCCAGCCTTCATCCACAAAGGGATGGTTATTTCTCTGCAGGTCCTTTGGTTAAATATTCAGAGGAGGTAGAACTAGGAGGAGAACTTAAAGGATTTCTTGTTTGATGCCCCTGTTTTCAGCAGAAGAAGATAAAGCTCAGAGAGAAGATGCGAGAAATGCAATGCCCACTCGGAGCAAGGAGCAAGGCCTGGGCCCTCGGAGTCTCGGGCTAGCAGGTTAACGTTTCCTGCTCCTTCTCTGAAACAGGGGTGTCATGCGGAAGTCCCCAGTCCATAGCGAACGGAGGTTGGAGCCTCATTCATTCATTCAAAAGCCGTTATTAAGCTGCCATTGGGTATAACAAGCAAGGCTGCAAGGCCCCACCCTCGTGGTGTTTATAGAACCAGATGTTGGCAGAGGACACACGTGGACTTAGCTTTCTGGCTCTTTCTCTCCCTTTCTTCAGTTGGTGAGAAACATACCCCGAAAAGGTGTTTTCAGGGAGGTGAAGAGAGAGGGAGGGGGCGTGGAGGAGGGAGCGAATGAGGTGTATAAGGAGGGAGGGAGAGAATATCTCCCAAAGGATGTTCACAGAGAGGGAAATATTTGGCTGCTGCTGCTGCTGCTTTTAAAAAGTTAATTGTGGTTAGCTGAACGGAATCAAACTCCTTTAACTCTCTCAAATGCAGACTTTTCCACTTTCCGGTAAACTTGAGTTGCTATGGTGAGAGAGTGGCCTGGGACAAGTCAGATATAAAACGTTGGAAACACCAGCCCAACCCAGAGCAGCACACCGAAGACTTAATGAGAACGACCTGCCATGTGTTTCCCATTCCTTGCAACAGATTCGATTACTTTATGATTTATCACCTGTTTTTCTAAGCAAAGCTCTAGGCCTCATTCTCAGCTCTCCTTTCTCGAATGTGTTAAGAATGGTTGGGGGCATAGAGGGTAGGGGAAGGAGACAAAATGAGTCAGTTCCTTGTTCCTTCAGAAAGCTTCCTCAGCCAGACCCTCCAGTCCTATCGGATCTGTCCTCTTCTATTACTGTCCCTGTTCCCGTCACCATCTAATCCATTCACGTTAGTACCTCTCACTTTATTTGTTATTGGACCTAACTTGTCAAAGGTTGCCCTGAAATCCACACGAAACAGTCCACTCTGTTTACACAGCACTTCGGAGTTCACACCTCACCTTCACGTTTCATTTCATCCCATCTGCTCAACCACCTGGAGCCGAAGAAAGAGCCAGGCTTACCCTATTTCCTATTGACAAGAGTGGGAATGGAGGCCGGGGAGAGGCAAAAGGTTGGCCCACGGTCACTCACATTAAGTAGGCTCAAGCTTGAAGCTCGGCGTTCAAGCCCACGGCCCAGCAGGTCTCTTCACCGTGGTCCATGGTCTATGAACTTAAAGGGCACAGTGCAATGAGCACCTGGCCATGAAGGAGAAAAGAGAAGGAAGCTGTTTCTTTCTCTTCTTAGTCTTCTCAACTGTAAAATAAAAGAGTTGGAAAGAGAGTTTACCTCTCAGGTCCTAACCGGTTCTAACGTCCCCTGGTCGGTGGTTTCGCTCTAGGGAAACAGTGACTGAGGCAGAGTCCCCAAGAGGCAATAGAGGGCAGTTCCTTAACATTAAATAT
The DNA here is from genome assembly GCA_039655065.1 of Glossophaga mutica. Taxonomy (NCBI): domain Eukaryota; kingdom Metazoa; phylum Chordata; class Mammalia; order Chiroptera; family Phyllostomidae; genus Glossophaga; species Glossophaga mutica. The sequence continues at coordinate 26,741,718 of CM077310.1, forward strand.
TGTTTTTATCCACTAATGTATTTATTAAAATGATCATTTATTTCTGGGCATACATGATTATTTTTTAAACAGTAGCATTGTTGCTAAGAGTTACAAAGAAGAGGGATCCTCTTAGGGCAGGAAAACCGAACTTAAACAGGGTCACTTGAGATACAGGCCTTTGCCAACTTCTCAAAGCTAATGTTTGACTTCAGTGGTTCACCCAGAGACATTCACACAGGATGATGATGCTCAGTCAGGGTTTAACCAGATCTGCAATAAACAAAAAGTGCTAGCATTTATTGGGCACAGAATAGAAAGCATTTTGGTGGATTATTCTATTTTCATCTCCCCCAGCAACCTATGAGGTGGGATATCTCCTTGTCAGTGAGGAACTGACATCAAGAGATGCTAAATAATTTGCTCAGTGTCCTCCAGGTGGTAAAGGCCAGACCTGGGGTTCAAACCCCGGCAGCTTGTCTGCAGAATTGGCTCTCTTACCCGCTGAAGTTGCCAGTGTATTTACAGAGGGTGTGGTTCTAGTTAGAAAGCTGGGTGAGAACACTCAGCGTTGAAAGGTCCTCCACTGAGGACACCAAGGGTCAGATAAGATTTTTCTCGGAGATCTTGGGATGAGACCAAAGGTTCCTGGCTGTCTTTAGGGATGCTTCAACTGTGCAGGTCTGCTGTTCTAGACCCGGGGGACCCAGGGCCTGGGGCTGTGGTGGAGACACCCTGAGAGCCTGCTTGCCTTTCAGTTTCCAGACTTCTGCGGACCCCCACCCACTGTTATGACAACACAACATTACCTCAGATTCATTGCAATTCAACTGAGTACGTTACCATAAACCACATTCCAGCACGTGTTCCTGGGGAGACACCCTGGAGTCACTGAGTGGACATGGGGGAAATTCTCAGGACTTAATTGAATTTGTCAGACATCATGTTCTTCTTGACGGAAAATGGGGAGAAGCCCTACTGCTATCAACAGCACATTTATGGCCATGTCCTGAGCGTTTCATTTCTGCACATGGAGAATCTCAGTCATTTTATGTTCTTATTGTTTTCAATTTACTGACCAGATTCTGGGACCGGACCCAATTCGAGGTTTGTAGCCTCCTGTGTATTATTATAGAGAGAAGTAGGGCACAATTAATGAATTTCTCATTTTTGCCTATGATTCAGACTCTGGCTTTTAAGGGTTAGGAGTTATACATTTATTCATGTAGATGCAGGTAGACATATGTATGTATACATAAGACATTTATTCAAGGATATGCACATGTGATCTAATATACTTTATCTCTGGCGGTAGTCTCAGTCCGATCCCCGCCTTTAGCTTGCATGCTGTGATAGACTTATCGCCTACATTTTCCCTTTCTTAGCTTTTGACATAGTTCTTCCACATTGAGTATTGTTTTTAAGTCTTTTAAAGTGAATTTATTGGGGTAAAAATGATTAATAAAATTACATAGGTTTCAGGGGTACAAGTCTCTAACACATCATCTGCACACTGTACTGTGTGTTCACCGCCCCAAGTCAGGTCTCCTTCCATCACCACTTATCCCCCATTTACCCTCTCCTACCTCCTCCACCCCCTTTCCCTCTGGTGATCACCACACTGTTGTCTAGCAGATTTTTTGCTTAATCCCTTCACCTTCTTTTACCCAGTCCCCCAACCTTTCCCTTCTGACAACTGTCAGTCTGTTCTCTGTGTCTATGAATCTGTTTCTATTTCGTTTGTCAGTTTATTTTGTTCATTAGATCCCACACGCAAGTGAAATCCTATGCTATTTGTCTTTCTCTGACTGGCTCATTTCACTTAGCGTAATACTTCTCAGGTCCATCCATGATGTTGCAAAAAGTAAGATTTTATTCTTTTTTTTTTTTTAATGTTTATTTTTACAGCTGAGCAGTATTCCATTGTGTAAATGTACCACAGTTTTTTTATCCACTCATCTACTAATGGACACTTGGGCTGCTTCCATATCTTGGCCACTGTAAATAACACTGCAATGAAGATAAGGGTGCTTATGTTCTTCAAATCAGTGTTTCGGGCTTCTTCGGATATATTCCCAGAAGTAGAAATGCTGGGTCATAAGGCAGTTCCATATTTAGTTTTTTGAGGTTAGTTCACAGTGGCTGTACTGACTGCATTCCCACCAACAGTGCACAAGGATTCCCTTTTCTCCACATCCATGTCAACACTTGTTTGTTGATTTATTTAATGGTAGCCATCCTGGCAGGTGTGAGGTGATAGCTCATTGTGGTTTTAATCTGCATTTGTCTAATGGTTAGTGATGTTGACCATCTTTTCATATGTCTATTGGCCATCCGTATGTCCTCTTTGGAGAAGTCTCTGTTTACGTCCCTTGCCACTTTTAAATTGGATTGGTTGTTATTTTGGTATTGAGTTTTATACGTTCTTTATAAATTTTGAATACTAACCTTTTATCATATGTATCATTGGTGAATATGTTCTCCCATTCAGTGGGTTGTCTTTTCATTTCATTGATGGTTTCCTTTGCTGTGCAAACCCTTTTTAGTTTGATGTAGTCTCCTATCATTATTTTTTCTTTTGCTTCCCTTGCCCAAGGATTTGCTACAAGAAATGCCTGAGATTTTACTGCCTATGTTTTTTTCTATGATTTTTATGGTTTCGAGTCTAACATTTATGTCTTTAATCCATTTTGAACTTATTCTTGGGTATATTGTAAAAGATGGTCCAACTTCATTTTTGCATGTATTTGTCCAATTTCCCCAATATCATTTATTGAATAGACTATCCTTATCCCATTGTATGTTCTTGCCTCTTTTGTCAAGTATCAATTGACCATAAAGGTATTGGTTATTTCTGGGCTCTCTATTCTGTTCCATCGATCTATAGCTCTGTTTTTATGCCAGTACCATGCTGTTTTAATTATTATGGTCTTGTTGTATAGTTTGATATTGGGTAGCATGATTCTTTCAACTTTGTTCTTCTTTCTCAAGATTGCTGTAGCTATTCAGGGTCTTTTGTGGTTTCATGTAAATTTTTGGAGTATTTGTTCTAATCCTGTGAAATAACACCATTGGTATCTTGATCAGAATTGCACTGAATCTATAGATTGTTTTGGGTAGTATGGACATTTAATGATGTTAATTCTTCCTATCCTTCAACATGGTACATGCTTCCACTATTTGTAGCTTCTTCAATTTCATTCTTCAGTGTCTTATAATTTTCTAAATACAGCTATTTTGCATTCTTGGTTAAATTTATTCCTAGGTATTTTATTTTATTTTATTTTATTTTTGATGCAATTGTAAATGGGATTGTTTTTTTAGTTTCCCTTTCTAATAGTTCATATTGGTGTATAGAAATGCAACTGATTTCTGGATACTTATTTTGTCTCCTGCAACTTTACTAAATTCTTTTATCAGTTCTAATAGTTTTTTTTAGTGGAATCTTCAGGTTTCTCTCTATATAGTATCATGTCATCTGCAAATAATGACAGTTTTACTTCTTCCTTTTCAATTTGGATACCTTTTATTTCTTCTTCTTATGTGAGTGCTATGGCTAGGACTTCCAGTACTGTGTTGAATGAGTGGTGAAAGCAGATATCCCTGTCTTGTTCCTAATCTTAAGGGAAACCCTTTTAGTTTTTGCCCACTGAGTATGATGTTGGCTGTGGGTTTGTCATATATGGCAAACCTTTATTATGTTGAGGTGTGTTCCCTCTATTTCCACGTTGCTAAGAGGTTTTTTTTTTTTTTTTTTTAATCACAAATGGGTGCTGGATTTTATCGAATGCTTTTTCTGCATCTATTGATGTGATCATGTGATTTTTATTCTTCATGTTGTTTATGTGGTGTGTCACATTTATGGATTTGTGGATGTGGTACCAATCTTGCATCCCATGAATAAATCTCACTAGATCATGGTGTATGATCTTTTAAAAGTATTACTGAATTCGGTTTGCTAATATTTTGTTAAGGATTTTAGCATCTGTGTTCATCAGAGATATTGGCCCATAATTTTCTTTCTTTTTAGTGTCTTTATCTGGTTTTGGAATTAGGAGAATGCTGGCCTTGTAAAATGAGCTTGGGAGTTTTTTCTCCTCTTGAATTTTTGGAATAGTTTGAGAAGTATAGGTGTTAGTTCTTGTTTGAATGTTTGGTAAAATTCTCCCATGAAGCCGTCTGGTTCAGGACTTTTGTTTGTTGGGAGTTTTTTCATTACTGCTTCAATTTTGTTAGTTCTGATTGGTTTATTCAGATTTTCTTACTCTTCATGATTCAGTTTAGAAGATTGTATGTTTCTAGGAAGTTATCCAATTCTTCCAGATTGTCCAATTTGTTAGCATATACTTGTTTGTATTATTTTCTTACAATCCTATGTATTTCTTTGCTGTCAGTTGTCATCTCTTCTCTTTGATTTCTGATTTTACTTATTTGGGTCCTCTCTCTTTTTTTCTTGATGAGTCTGGTGAAAGTTTTGTCAGCCTTTTCAGAGAACCAGCCCTTGGTTTCTTTGGTCTTTTGCATTGTTTCTTAGACTATTTTGTTCATTTCTGCTCTGATCTTTCTTATTCCCTTCCTTCCACTCATTTTGCACTTAGTTTGTTGTTCTTTTTGTAGTTTTTTAAGTGTAAAGTTAGATCTTTTTTTGAGTTTTTTTTCTTGTGCCTTGAGGTAGACCTGTAATAATGAATTGCACAGCTTTTGCTGTGTCCCCTAGATTTTGGGTGGTTATGTCCTCATTTTCATTTGTTTCAAGGTATCTTTTGATTCCTTTCTTGATTTCATTGTTAACCCAGTCATTATTTAGTAACATGTTTTTTAGACTCCATGTCTTACTGTGTTTTTTATTTTTTCTTTGCGATTGGTTTCTAGTTTCACACCATTATGGTCAGAGAAGATGCTTGATTTCATTTCAACCGTCTTAAATTTATTGAGACTTGTTTTGTGTCCTAACATGTGGTCTATCCTGGAAAATGTTCCATGCGCACTTGAAAAGAATGTAGGCCACTTCCTACAGTCTCTGACCAGGACCATCCACTGTATTCAGTGCCAAAGCTGGGAGCCCAAGGCTGCCGCCATGTCCCACCAGACCGCCATCCAAGGAAGCGAGGATATTAAAGATATCTTTGCCAAAGCAAGAAATGGAAAAGACAGACTTCTGAAAATATTTATTGAAAATATTTCTGCATGACAATCCATTTTTAATGTCAGTGCTTCCATCTCTGGAATGGAAATCAGTAAACAGAGAAACTTGTGATTGGGTCATGTAGTTATCCTTTGGATTCCTGGGATAAGGGTTATAACTGCTTTGTTTTACCCCTGTGGGAGGACAAAAAAACATGCTATATATTCCTCAGGTCAGATTCTTGAAAGCCCAGGGATATGAATGGACAGTTGCTGTGTGGTCTCCAGATTGTTCCCATGTTTGTCAAAAAATGTGGTATGCAGCAACAAGAGCAGCTCTGAAACAGGGGTTCGGTGGAGACCACATTATGGATGAAGTATTTGGAACAGTAAAGAAAGATATATCGTTACATGAATGTAAAAAATATTTGCTATCACAGTCTTCTCTTGCCCCACTGACTGCAGCTGAGGAAGAATTGAAACATTACATTTAATGAGATATGAACTGCCATGGGTGTGGACACCAAGCATCAAACACTTTGTCAAACACTTAGTCAAACACTGCATCAGACACTGCATCAGACACTGCAAGGAGTAGCGCTTCCTATTTCTCCAGGAGCTTTCAGGCTTTGGAAAAATTGGAAAACAGACAGCTCAGCTATATGCAACTGGAAATAGATACAAGAAATTAAATTACAGTTTTGGCCACACAACAAATACAGAACTAAACTATTTGCTGAAGGGGGTTCCCAAAGATTCAGTACATTACCATTTCCTTCTATGTAAACATTCCCATGAAGGAGACTACTTGGAGTCCATTGTTTTTATTTATTTAATGACTGGATACACACACAGTAGAAGAGAATGGATGCTGTATTCTAGCTGAAAGAGTCCGCTGAAGGAAATTGTAGAAAGACAACTACAAAGGGATATCATTAGAAAACTGAGATAGAAATGGGGGTGAGTTGACTGCGGACTTTCTTTATGAAGAAGCACACCCCAAGCAACACGCACATAAGCACAGTTTTGCAAAACCAAAAGGTCCTGCAGGAAAAGGGAGAATTCAAAGACTGATAGAGGTCCTGCTGAAACTTAAGCCACTACTGATTAATAGCATTGTATTAAGTATTACAATACTAGCTTTTTTAAAAGACCAGCTTTTAATACAGGAGAGCTGAAATCATTCCACGTTGATACATAGTAGGGAAAAATTGTACTTTCTGAAAAATAGCACTTTTTACTTCTGTGTGTTTTTAAAATTCATGTTACAGAAGTCTCCTGACTTTTATTTTTGAGTTAAAGCTAGAAAAAGCGTCTAACGTAGTGAGGTTTAATTTTGCCCCCCTGTTTCCTGGTGCTGATTCCACACTTGCACATTATTCTTAAAGTTTTATACAGTTGGGCCAGTTCCAGAAAGTCTAATGTCTGAAAGTAAGATATACTTCTTTATTACTTTTTAGTGAGGCATCAAATTTTTTTCTTTAGGAGAGAAAGACCTTAAAACATTCACACTATCTAACAAATTTGTTAAGAACCAGGTTAGATTATTTTCTAAGATGGAAATTAGTGGGCCTCAGAGGAGGCGCGAAGTTGCTTACTCGGAGGGGCTGTGCCAACGTGCGGAATGGGAGCACGTCTGCGACTTGTGTTTAGAAACAGCGCTCATCGCAGCGGTCTTCTATGGACTTCTCGGTTTTTAAATGGCATTAAAATTTTGGAAGATCAGCTCGCCGTGAAACCTCACCGGTACAAGATAGTTTCTGTACTGCGGAATTTCTCATGACATTGGAAGACATGTTTATACAGCTTTAGTAAATTCTCTCCTAGTGCTTTAAAAAGTTTCTATTTCAAAAATAAATCATTTCATTATAAGTAGTGTGAGGCCAAATCCTCATGTTCAGTTGAATATTAAATTAATATAATTCAAAAGTAAACAATACTTAAAGTCAATAATATTGAAAAAGCTTGATTTCTCTCCAAAACCATATGTTTATAGGCAAATTGTGTTATTTCTCTTTTGAGAAAATATTCAGATTTAATAAAATTGTTTTTACAGTCCAGTACATATCAGCCTAAGACAGATACACACTTAAGAATCTTGTTTCAATTTGTATCTTATTTCAAAACACATTTCACTGTCTCCTAAAGCTTTTCATTTTCAGGTATGTCCTACAAAGATTTTGAGCCTTGTTTTTCTTTGAAACTTGAAATAGAGGGGCTAGAACCCTTCATCATGTTTAATCTGTTAACCCTCTTGCAAGAGCTATAACTTGGAGGTGTTTTTTTAAAGAACAGTGGGCATCCAGGATTTAGAATTTCTTGATCTAAACTCTGTTCTGTGTAAAACAATACCGGAAATGCATGTTTCATAGTAAAACATACAACACTCACTTTTACATCTTATCATCGAAGGTAATATGATGAGGGCTGTCCAGAAGGTATCCAACCATGCAATATGAAAAATGGAGACATTTATTGAAGAAAATACAAGACACATTGTACATAGGACAATGACCTCTCGGTCTCCTTCAAAGTAGGCACCTCGGGACCTCATACAGTTCTCCCCGTCGCCATCAGCTGCCCTGTTGTATTTTCCTGAATCTTATCAACAGTCTGAAATCTCTTGCCTTTCAAAGGTGATTTTGGTTTTGGGAAAAGCCAGAAGTCACAGGGCACCAAATCTGGGCTGAAGAGGGGCTGAATCACCTGGGTGATTTGATGTTTCACCAAAAAGCTCTGCACAAGATGTGATGCATGAGTGGGCGCATTGTTGTGATGAAGCTGCCAATCACTAGTTGTCCATAGCTGTGGCCTTCTGAATCATCCAAATAGTTTGTATGGAGGAATGTTCAAGCTTAACACACAATTTGATGCAGATTCATTGCTCTACTTGCATAGTCGTTTTGAATGTGACAGTCACACAATACACATGCTCACTCAGCAGCGTCTACTGCCCCTTCTGACTAATACAGTGAAGTTGTCATTGTTCACACATGCACATTCCTGTCCACTCTCCTTGGGTGCCAATTTACATCGATGTCCTGCAAACCATTCCTGTTATATCAACAATGGCTGGACTTTTTCAGGACAGACCTTGTATGGTGTGCTGGACACTGCTCTGAGCACATTACAAATATCAGCTGGTGTGATCTTATTTATAGCTCTTTGAAGTGGGTCCTTTACTATCATCCTCATTTTACAGACCAGGCAACGGAGGCTATTTTCTTTTCTGTCTGCTGGGAGCTGGAATTGTGTGGGGGTGGGTGATGTGCAATACTGCTGTTTTGTTTGAGAAGTTTGTATTTTGTTTTCCATGCAAAAGAATGATAAAAAGCTGTGATATGATAGTGCTGGTAGTGATTAAAAAAACAAAAACAAAAACAACAAACTAGCACAGAAAAGCCAGAATGATCAAAGCCTGGATTTTCTTAATAATGTACTGGTTTAATGGCTATTAAACTTATAGGCCATTAGAAAACTTTTATTATTAAAATTCCTGCAGGAAACATAACTCTGTTATTGTGATACTTAAACTCTCTGGCTTCTAATTTGCCCTCCCTTTGAAGCAATTATGCGCATAATGTGACTGTTAACAATGCGTGATGTCTTTGGAATGCAAAAGTCATGTTCAAGCCTCACAGACTGTCCTTCTTCCTAAAGCTCTGGGCCCCCTTGCCTCTGCAGGAGGGCCACAGGATGTCTGTCGTCCAGGATACTTGGTCTCACTCCTCTTACAGGCAGGGCTCCAAGGCAGGATGGCTAAAAACAGGTGGGCCTTCCCCTGACTCACCGGGCCTCTGCTTGGACGATGGACTCAGTCAAACCTGGGTTCATGTGAGCTGGGGCTTTGCCCAGAATGACAGTGGAGAGGGCCCGAGGGGTGAACAGGCTCAGGCCATGCTTTGGGTATGCTGTGCTGTGAGGTAAAACAGTTGGAAGTTGGTGATTGACTGGTCAGGGAAAGAGGAAGAGGAATTGGCTATAGAATTGCCTCTCATCTCCTTGGTTTCAGGGGCGCCTGTATTTCTACAGCCTACCACAGTGGTTGGCACCTCGTAAACATGGAAAAATACTTATTAGATATGTGAATACACGAGTGATCATTGAAGAAAACTGTGATCCAGTGAAGTTCTGTGATTTGCCTGTGGTCACGTAACCATTTACTGGCAGAATTAACCTTGGAATCTAGGTTGCCCGAGTGTGGCAGACACTGGTTTTACGTACTTCTTGTGGTCTCTGTCATCTCCCTTCGGATTTTTAGTCCTTCGAAGGCAGGGGCCATGTAATAATCAATGTAACCAGAGCTACTTGGCTGTGGAAGATGGAACCAAAGGGGGATGCGCACTTCCTTAGGCGTGATGTCCCCTGGACTTTTCCATTGTCCTGGTCTCTGCCCTTTTGTCTCCGTCTCATTGTGGCAGTGCCCCGCCCAGCCCTAGCCTGGACTAACGCAATATCCTCCTAACCTTCCACCTCTGTCTTGTTACCCATGTGCCATCGGCCACCCGAAGTAGGATCATCTTAGCACCGCCACTTATTAGCAGGGGGATGTTGGCCAAGGCATCTATTTTTTCAGAGCCTTAGTTTATTCATTTGTCAAAGTGCCCTACTAATACTGTGAACATTTGTCAAAATATATGTGAGAACCAGGTCAGACCACGGAGGCTGAGCCAGGTGAGAGGGTTGGAGAGACTGACCAGCCGGACTTGGCTAAGGCAACTTCCTTTTTGGTTCACCGTTGCCTTGGCTAGCAAGTAGCACAAGGAACAGAGGGTGTGTAGGGATGCAGGTAGCGGTACCTTCCCAGTGCACGCTCCAAGTTCAGTGATTTGGGCAGCTTCTGGGGGTTTCAGTGAAGCAGTTGAGGACAAGGCCTGCCTCTGGGTAAACCTGCCGTGTAGATTCTGAAGGGTTCTCCTACTATTAATGCCATTATTACTTCTCGTGCCAGAACATGCACTGTGCCGGGTATTTTTGTGTACTTCATTGTATTCAACCAATGCGACAAAAATAAAAAACAGATGTACCTGTTCTAGCTGTTTGCTTAGTTTGTTTTTGTTTTAGGTGTGGTTCTTAATAGCTGTGAGTTTGCTGTTTTTCACTGTCATATTTTTTATCTTCTTTTAGCAACAGGGGTGTGGGAGGAGGAGAGAGGGGGAAAAGGTACAGAGAATGAGTAGCATAGATAGTGGGTAGAAAATAGACAGGGGGAGGGCAAGAATAGTATGGGAAATGTAGAAGCTAAAGAACTTGTGACACATGGACATGAACTAAAGGGGGGAATGTGGGTGGGAGAGGGCGTGCAGGGTGGAGGAGAATGATGGGGGAGAAATGGGACAACTGTAATAGCATAATCAATAAAATATATTTAAAAAAAAAAGAATAAAGGCCTGTCATGGCAGAGGCCACAGCTTTTGCTCCCCTTGGGAAAAAAAAAACAGATGTAATTATCCCCATTTTATAGATGTGGTATATTTCACTCCCAAGCACAGTAATTTCAAGTTATAGTTATTATCACACTCTACACTCCTTAAGGCAGGATCCATGTCAGTAACTATCCCCAGAGCATCTTGCACCTAAGAGGTACTTAACACATTTTTTTTAATGAATGGATGAGTGGATAACAACCTGTTTTATATGTTCTGGTTTGAAACTGAGGAAATCTGTAAGATTCTCAGAAAGTAGTTCAGACTTTGGAGAAGACTAAGGTGGGCCTAAATGAAACTTCAATGTTGGGATGCGGAAGTAAAGAGGATGTTTGGGAACATTCAGTGATTTATACTTAACAGGAGAAGCTTCATTGGGAGAATGAGTACAGAAGGGTCTTTGAGAGCTATGTGATAGCTGGCAAAAGCAGCTTGAGTCAAAAGTCAAAAAGAAGCCAGGATGCTACTAAACCAGTGTTTCCCAAAATGTGTTCTAGGGAACCGTATGCCCACGAAACACTGTCCTGCAAGATACTTCTCCAAAAAAGCGTTATGATTAAATACACATTGGAAACACTACATAGGATATACTCTCGTGGTGTATGCTAGCACATTAAAAGCTGAGAATTCCTATAATTAAAAAAGCCTAACAACGACGAAGCCATTTTTACTTTATTTGCCAGCATTCCCAAACACGTCTCACAGTGTGTTCTTCCGTGGCCTCTCCACACCCGCCACCTGCTCATATACCAAGGAGCTAGTGGTTATCAGAGCCCACTGAGAAATGCTGGAAAGGGGATTGAGTAGCAGTTTGAAATTTCATTTTCTTCTTTTTATCCCTTCTTATTCAATATTCAGATAATTTTGTATTTGTTGATGGAGGTGAGTGTACTTTATCTATTCACTCAATAGACATTTACCATATGCTATAAAGTGTAAGATGTGGTAGACAAAGTCTAAGTTGGCAGATCCTTGATTTCTTTTGTCTGCACGTGGAAGGGAGAAGGAAGGGGCTGGGGAGACAGATGTGCAGCGTCTGAGAATCTGGGGCAGTGAACGTGGGCCCGCCTTCTGGAGCTTCAGGGGCTATTAACACCCAAACAGCAGTGGTCTAAGTCTCTGTTCCACTGCCATTGAGGGGTTCAGTATTTTATTAGTTTTTTCTTCTCAAGTGACTTTTGGAACCCCTTAAGGCACAGGTGGCAAACACAAGGCCCGAGGGCTGAACCTGGCCCTCCCCCTCATTTTATCTGGCCCGGCACCTTGTTTCTATCTGGCGGCAGCACTGAGCTCTTGCTTGACTGTTCAGGAGTAGTTACATTTATACAGTCCTAAAATTGCATTCGGCCCTTTGAGGGCAATTGAGAGACTGATGAGGCCCCTGCTGAAAATGACTGACACCCCTGCCTTAAGGAAACTGTTACCTAAATCCTCCCATTCTAGCCAGGGACTCTGATAGTGCCTGGCCGTGGGACTGCGCACCACGTCCGTTGGTCGCTCCCTGTCGTCTTGTTGCTTCTCCAGGCCGTTGTCTTTCTGCTTTTTCCCAAGGGCGAACGGAACTGTTTAGTTGTAAGACAGCTGAAATCTGGATTTAGGAAAAAATAATCTAATGCTGCAGGTCAATAATTCTGCTAGTTATATACTCAATTTGTGTGCCCAAATAGAATATTTAGCATGTCAGTGTGCAGTGCTTGTGTATATGTGTGTATACACACAGCAGTTCCCCCTTATTTACAGAGAATACATTCCAAGACCCCCCAGTGGTGCCTGAAACTGCATGGGCAGCACTGAACCCTATGCATAGTGTTTTTTCCTACGTATACATACCAACAATGAAAGATAAACTTTGATCTATAACGTAGGCACACTAAAATATTAACAATAACTAATAATTAAATAGAAAGATTATAATGATACCCTGTAATAAAAGTTATGTGACTGTGGTCTCTCTCAAAATACCTTACTGTGCTGTGCTCACCTTCTTGTGACAACGTGAGATGAGGCAGTGCCGACGTGATGTGATGGCGTGAGGTGAACGACGCAGACATCGTGACGCAGCAACAGGCTGCTGTAGGTCGGCCTGAACACATTCACTGCGGGACCTTGGTGGTCAACCTGATGACCAAGATGCTACTCAGTGACCAAGGGCTGGGCAGTCTCCATAGTGTGGAGACTCTGGACAAAGGGGTGAGTCATATCCTGGGTGGGATGGAGTGAGATGGTATGAGATTTCATCATGCTCCTCAGAACAGCGTGTGGTTAAAACTTTTGAGTAGTTTATTTCTGGAATTTTCCATGTAATATGTTCAGACAATACTTGACAGTGGGTAACTGAAATAAAACTGAAGATAAGGGGACACTGTATATGTGTGTATGTATATACACATGCATACACACACACATATCAATGATGAGGCGTCGTAGTAAGTGCTTTAGCATTACTAAAAAGTTCATCAAAACGTTGCTTCCAGGATGAAAGGACAGTAACTCTCCAAATGACAGTCTTCCAACTTGAAAAAAATTTAAGATCTCGTCCCCACCAACTATACAGTAGGCAATGTAAACTTTTTCAGTCCAAGAGTATTTCTGTAACAAGTGATGTGAGTCCTGGGTTTTGCTCTCATGTACAGAAATAGTAATAATCAGCTTGGCCAACCTGAAGACAAACATGATATCTGTCTGGAAAAAGCCCAGCCATTGTTAATATGATGAGAATGGTTTGTGCTACATGGATGTCACCTGGCAGCCAAGGTGTATGGACTGAAAGCGCATGTGTGAACGACAACTTCACTGTACTAGTCAGTGGGGGTGGTAGATGCTATTGAGTGAGCATGTGTACTGTGTGGCCACCACATTCAAAATGACTGAGTGAGTAGAGCAACAAATCTACGTCAAATTTTGCATTAAGCTTGAACATTCCTCTGCAGAAACTATTTGGATGATTCAGGGAACCGTAGCTATGGGCAACTGGTGATTGGCAGCTATATCACAGCAATGCACCTGCTCACGCATCCCGTCTTCTGTAGAGTGTTTGGGCAAAACATCAAATCACCCAGGTGACCTCATTGGCAATGAAATTTGTCTCATTTAGGAACTTTTTGATAAAGAGTGACAGATACTGGTACACGTAAGGGGAAAAGTGGCAAAGTCTCAGGGAGAAAGTATAGCTCTCAATTAGATTATGGAGTCAGTGATGAGAAAATGCAAAGAAGAAAATAAAACAGAAAAAAAAAGATGGGCAGGGATTCATTCACAATTACCTCACTTGTCAGTATTTATTAGGCACATCTGATATGCCTAATAAATGGGGACACAATGGAGATAAAGAGTGATAAGAGGTAGAGGGACGAGCAGAGGGGATTCAGAAACTTGTCAACCAAAGTCGTCACCACTAACTCAATGCCACCAGGAATCCCCAAATTTGTGGTGCCATGAAGCGGGGGAGACTTTTAGTGACAACAGTTCAGCTGTGAGGCAGCTCAGTTGTGCCACTGCTCATGGTGACAGTTCAGGCACGAGACCGCTCAGTTGAAGCAGTGTGGGTGGAGCGGTCCAGGCGTCACAGCTCCAGTGTTAGAACAGCCCCAGTGGGGGAGATGCAGTCTTTGATGGAGACAGAAAGTGCCTTCCACCAAGACGGAGGGGAGGCTAACTTATGAGAGGAGTTCCCGCACCTGGTCCTTGAGTGGTCCACTTCTATGGAAATGAGGACTCCAAATCTTCACAGTTTGAGTGATTCAAATATAGCATCATCCTGATCAGTTGAAATGGAGCTGCTATGATTGGTTGGTAAAGATGAATGAGGCTATTGCTGAGTAGCTACGATTGGGCAGGAAAAGTCTCACTTCTGTTGCTCAAACTTCAGTCCAAGGAGCTCTCTTACAAGGGTCGACTCAGCGGCACTGGTGCACAGGCTGACAGGTGAGCCTGCGGCTTTTCTCTGAAATGCAGCTTATCTGAGAGGCCTTTGCAAAAGATGGCTGCTAGACTCCGGTTATGGATTTGGGCCCAATTAACCACAAGGAATCCTTCTTGGCAGGTGTTTTCTTTCTTGGGATTAACTAACTGAAAAAAGAGGCCCAGAGAAGGTTCTCTATAAGATATTTGTAAGAGCCTGGCCTCTCTGAAGCATTTGTGTGAGCAATTTGTGGTATGTGTTAGGGAAAAGGAGTGCACGAAGCATCACACTAGAGAGACCTGGAGAGAATTTGACTCTGTTGCCAAGTTTTCAGAGTCAAAGAGGTCAAATCTAATGTTTTTTTTTTTTTTTTTTTTTTTTTTTTAAATGCAGGTCATCAAATGTCATCCAGAAATGGAGAGCAGCTTTGATTAAAAGAAAAAAAAAACACAATAGAACGAACTACCAATTATGTAAAAATTAGCTCCCTGAGGATGAATTTTTTTGAAGGTGGCATGTTTTAGAAAACCTGAGAGAAAAAAAATAAACAAAGCAAATTATCTTGGGCTTGGAGGACGTGGCTGGTGGACTGGGTGCTGGGTATTCCGCCAATAGTTGAACGGGAATTCCGTGTTCAGAGAATGATCCTTTCCCCTGCCAGAGATGACCTTGTCAGACAGACCGTCAAAGGGTTCACGATGCCCAGGTCCCAGGAGCAGTGCACCCGCCTGCCTTCTTTGCCTCGCAGCGTCTCCCACCCGGGTCTGAGCGGTGGCGTTTCCTTTCCTGTGGGCAGGGTGGGGCATGGGGCTGGAGGCTGGAATCAGGAGAGACATTCCCGACTCCCACACACCCACTGTTCCTTCCCCTTCTTCAGGTGTCAGAACTCTGGGGGTTCGAATCGCAGACGGCCATTTCTGCCCTCTCCTGTGCCACTCTAACAAATCACATCGCCACGACGTAAGTGACAGAAGTCAGGTCAGGAACACGCAGCCCAGGGAAGAAGTACGTGATTTATCCTTTCCTCTTGGCAAAAAGTTGTGTTTCCCATCCTTGCTGGGCAGAAATAAAGTCCACTTGGTGTGGACGGGGTAGGGGACTCTTCTGCCCGACTGTATGGTACTTGTTCTGGGTGCCCTGCTGGTGACAGAGGAGCCACCGTGGGAAAGCATAGTGTGGGCAGGCCCGGGGTCGTGGAAATGAGGTGCCCCACGCCCCATGCTGGCTCCCACGGATTTCCAGCCAGGGCCAGGTCTCCCCCTGCAGAGCGACCTGGCTACAGGTGCGATGGGACCTCACTGGATTGATCACACAGCGCATACAGCCCTGTGTTAGACGCGAGTCTGAATTGTGGAAATGCACTTGCCTAGTGGAAGTGACACGTATTATTGAACAAATTATGTGTTGGTACCATTTGTGGGAGCATCCTTTCCCCAGGCCCCCAGGCTGGAAAAATTATCATCGTTAAAGAATTTCTTTCTTTCCTCTATGCCCTACATAGAAGCAGGCACCAAATCCAACATTAGCAACGATCCCATCAGTGATTCCTTTCCCTTCCTGCCCTACCATCGCCTAGGCCCAGCCCATCACCTGGGGCAGCTGGGAGAACCATGAGTGCGACTCTGGAGAAAGACAGTCGGTGTGCGTTTGTGTTTGGCTCTGCTGCGTGACTTGAACTACCTCACCTTTCTATCCCTCAGTTATTCTTACAAAATGGGGCTGGCGATGCTTCTTACTTTGCAGCCTTTTTCTGAAAATTGAATGAAATAACCCTTATAAATATGAAGGTGATTTTACAGTGTGGTCCCAATTGTTTTTTTCCAATGTGATTAGCAGAAAAAACCCTATAGGAATATGCACCAAAATGTTAAAGATATTTTTATATCGAAGTAGGACTTATGGTTTTTTTTTGACTTGCATCTTTGTGATTTTCTATATTTTAAAAGTTTCTGCAGTGATCATGTATCACTTTTGTAGCTAAAAACCATAAATATGAATTAACATTCCACCAAACCTTTAAAAACAAACTGAGATGACACTTTGTTTCTTAAAACTTTTCAGATCTCACCACTGGCATGGACCCCTCTCTGAGCAAGTTAGTGAGTCACTCTGAGACCTTGTTTGCTCACCTGAAAATGGGGGTTAATAACCTTTCAATGAAAAGTGTAACTATTATGCACATATTACACATATGAGTATTTTATAGTAGGTACATCTGTAGATTTATATCCCTACTGATACCCATACACACAATATAGTATTGTGGGGGACGTTCAGTGAAAACCGGAGACTTTTTTGACAGACTGAATAGGAGCGGGCAGAGCCTCAGTGATGCGGGTGATCCTGTTGCTATGGTTCCCTTTTTTCCTTGGCTGATCAGCCCAAGAAATACTGGTAAATTAAATGTAAGAAATGCAGCAAAGACAACCCACAGAGAGAGCGGATGTGCCAGCTGAGACACAAGACGGAATGGTGTCAAACCCTGAATCTT
Organism: Glossophaga mutica; assembly: GCA_039655065.1. Taxonomy (NCBI): domain Eukaryota; kingdom Metazoa; phylum Chordata; class Mammalia; order Chiroptera; family Phyllostomidae; genus Glossophaga; species Glossophaga mutica. The sequence goes on from CM077310.1 coordinate 26,758,639, forward strand.
ACTGCAGCAAACCTGGCCCTGCAGAGCTCAGCGAAACCCCGTGGGGCAAACCTCAGACTCCAGGCTGTTCGGTGGGCTCCCAGGGGTTGATGAGACCTCGTGCAGTGTCACTGGGGGTGGGATGGAGGGGAGGTGAGACTATGAGTGTTCCTAACATTTTTTCCAGCATCCTTTGCCAAGGATTGTAAATCTGAATGCACACCTACTCTCTGGAATATTGGTTTCAGGAAGTAAATCGTGTGAGTGAGAGTGAAGGCTGGTGTGCGTGTGAGCGTGTGCATGGGCATAGGTAGGGTGTGTATGTAGGTATGTAGGTAGGTAATCAGCAAGGGAAAATATTTTTAAATCTTGTCTTGCTTATGAGAAAATGTTCACAATATAGTTGGTAAGACTAGACATAAAGAAGATTGAACCTTTATATGTTTAAATAGAACTTCAACAGAGCAATTAAGGAGGTATTATAGAAGACACAGACAATAAAATATTTTTTGACCCTTTACACATTTGATTGCTGTTTAATATACATCATTTCATATGATTCTATGACAACCTGTGAGGTAGGTGGAGGGTTCTTGTCCCATCTTACATACGAGTAAGTGTGCTGCGAAGGGAGAGTGATTGTCCATGTGAGTGGCAGCTGGGGACTTGAGCCTAGGTCTTTAGACTCAAAATCTCATGCTTTCATGCTACTGCACAAAGAGTAGTAACAATTTGTACCGTATATCTCATATTATATGTTTTATATACTATATACATGACATATCTTAGATCTCACCAGTCATTTTATCAAAAATCTTGCTGTGATGGCAGAGTAGGCAAACACTGTGCTTGCCTCCTCACATGGCCACATCAAAATCACAGCTAAATTATGTGACATGATAACCACCTGAAGACCAGCTGAATGGAGCCCCTATAATTAAGGGTACAAAGAAGAAGCCACCTTGAGAGCAGTGGGGGGTGGAGATGCGAAATGGGCTGGTCTCACGTCCACGTACGGCAGTGAAGAATTGAGAGGGATTTCTTGGTTGTGGAGGTTCTTCCTGAAGAGTGAGGGGTCCCAGTCCTACACTGGTCTCCCCAGCCTGGAGCACCAGTGCTGGCAAGAGAAGTACCCCCAACATCTGACTGTAAAAAAAATCAGTGATGGTTCTGTCTGGGTAAAACACAGGCATCCTCTTAGGGGGCCTGAGCGCAGACTCACTTGCTCACCATTACTCTCCCTAAGCTCCAGAGAAGAGACAGCCACTCAAAAAGCACCAAGACATCTTGGGAGGAACCAAATTGTCTGGCTTCAGGGTGAAGCCTGGAGGGGCAGCTCACTCTGGGAAAGAAGTGCTGGCAGGTGCCATTCATTGTTCATTTGTTGAGCCCTCCCCACGCTCCACCTGCAGGTGTGGGCGGGTGCCAAATCTGGGTCTCCATTAACCTGGCTCACATTGTTTACCCGGCCTTGGTGATTCCTTAAGACTTTGCTGCACCCAACTAGTGTCCCAGCCCTGATTTCTTTCAGCTGCTATTAGGACAAGCTTTTTATCCTTGGTTATCACTGCAGACTTTCCTAAAATCTCTCAAAGGTCCACAAGCTACCAAAATGCAGCAGCTGGCCTCTGCATGCCCTGTACCTCTTGCTAAGAGGCCACAAACCCAGCACTAGTGACAGCCTTAAATAGTCCATTATCCCAGATGGATTTAATTGACATGTTTGGGAACTTTCTCCCCAAAGCAACAGAGTACATATTCTTTTCAAGTGCACACGAAACACATGTTAGGCCACAAAACAAGTCTCAATAAATTTAAAAAGATTGAAATCATATCAAGCATCTTCTCTGATCACAGTGGCATAAACCTAGAAGTCAAGGACAAGAAGAAAACTGGAAAATACACAAACACATGGAGGCTTAATGACGTGTTACTAAATAAGAATGAGCTAAAACGCGATCAAGGAAGAAATAATTTGAGACAAATGAAAATGAAAACAGAACGACCCCCCCCCCAATCTATGGACACAGCCAAAGCAGTTTTAAGAGGGAGATTCATAACAATAAAGGCCTACTTCAGAAACAAGAAAAATCTTAAGTGAACAATCTAACATCACATCTAAAGGAACTAAAAAAAAAAAAAAAAAAAAAAAGAACAAAGCCAAAAATGAGCAGAAGAAATAAAATAATAAAGATCAGAGCAGAAATACAGCCTGAAAAAAATACAGTCAATGAAACCAAGAGCTGGTTCTTTGAAAAGATAAAAGTAAACTTCTAACAGCTCATCAAGGAAAAAAGAGAGAGGACCCAGATAACGAAAATTGGAAATGAAGGAGGGGACGTGACAACAGACACTGCAGCAGTACACAGGATTATAGGACAAGAACACAAACGATTTTATGCCAACAAGGTGGGCAACTTGGAAGAAACAAATTCCTAGAACCATACAATCTTCTCAGGCTAAATCAAGAAGAAACAGAAAATCTGAACTGATCGGTAACTAATGACAAAATCAAATCAGTAGTCAAAAAGCAAACAAATGTTCTGGACTGGATGGCTTTACAGGTGAATTTTATCAAACATTCAAAGAAGAACTAGCACTTGTTCTTCTGAAACTACTCCAAAAAATTCAAGAGGAGGGAAGGCTGCGAAGCTCATTTTATGAGGCCACAATTACCTTGATAGTAAGACCAGGCAAAGATACTACAAAGAAAGAAAATTATAAGCCAATATTCCCAATGAACATAGATCCAAAAATTCTCATTGCTCTCAGTAATGTTTTTTTGAATATGTCTTCTTGGGCAAGGGAAACAAAATAAAAAATAAAAAATGGTTTTAATTTGCATCTCTCTGGTAGCTACTGACATTGAGCATCTTTTCATGTGTCTCTGGATCCTCTGTATGTCCTCCTTGGAGAAGTGTTTGTTCAAGTGCCTTGCCCATTTTTTAATTGGGTTGCTTGTCTTCTTAGAGTGGAGTCATGTAAGTTCTTCATATATTTTGGAGATTAAACCCTTGTCTGAGTATCATTAGTAAATATGTTTTCCCATACAGTCGGTTCTCTTTTTATTTTAATACTGTTTTCTTTAGCCGTGCAGAAGCTTTTTATAATGAAAACACAGCCTGCTGAATGAAAGAAGATATTAGCGAATAATACATCCAATAAAAAGTGAATATTCAAAATATAGGAACTGATACAAGTTAATAGCAAAAAACCAGAAATCCGAATAAAAAATGGGCAGAGAACCTGATAGATACTCCTCCAAAGAGGACGTACAGATGGCCAACAGACATATGAAGATGTTCAATGTCACTAATCATCAGAGAAGTGCACATTGACACCATAATAGATATCATCTCACAGGTATCGAAATGGCTCATCAATAAATCAACAAACAAAAAAAGGTAAAGAAAATCAACAAACAACAAGTGTTGGTGAGGATGTGGACTAAAAAGAACCCTCGTGCACTTTTGTTGGGATTGCAAATTGGTGCAGACACTATGGAAAAAAGTATGGAGGTTTCTCAAAGCATTAAAAATAAGAATACCATATGCCCCAGCAATCCCACTTCTGGGTATTTATCTGAAGATGTCCAAAACACTAGTTTGAAAAGATACATGCACCTCTATGTTCATTGCAGCATTATTTACAATAGCCAAGATATGGAAGCCGCTGGAGTGTCCATCACCAGACAAGTAGATAAAGAAGGTGTGGTACATTATTCTGCGGACTATTACTCACTGTAAAAAGAAGAATGGAATCTTAGCATTTACTACAACATGAATGCACCTAGAGGGTATCATGTGAAGTGAAATAAGTACGATAGAGAAAGACAAGCACCATATAATTTCACTTCTATGTGGAATCTAAAAGACAAACAAAAACACTTTGCGTTATTCTGACAGAAATAGAAAGTCCACTTTTCCCAGAATGACATCATGCAAAATACTTATATCCTGTTTCTTTCTTTATGATTTCCAATAAAACTCATGGATATACAATTTTCAAGAGTATTAATGGGAACACATTGAAAGTGATATCTTAGTTGCTATCCGAAACACCCGTGTCTACTTTGACCTTTGTGTGATGACACCCGCCACATCCACAGGTGCTTCAGACAGTGGACTCTGTGTTGTAGGGGTGGGTGCACTTCAGAAGGGTGGTGAGGGGCACTGACAGAAGCCTGGGAGGGTGCGGTGGGCACGACGAGACGCTACCAAGGTCCCCTGGAGGGAGGATTGGCTTCCCTGGGTGTTGGGAGTGTGGTCAGCAGACTGCAGACGGCTCCTCAGGGAGCTGCCCTCACCTGAGGTCACATCATTCTGGAGGTGGCCCGCTTCTGATGACTGGTTAAGGCCAAATATAAAAGCCCGTCTCTTTGGCCAGTTCAGGACAACTTCATTTCTTGTTTCAGAGTTTCCTGTGGAGTTGGCAGGGTCGGCCGGACCTGTACTGCCCCTGTCTGCCCCTGCGCTCACTGGGGCCTCCTCCCTCTCCCTGCAGAGAAGTAGATCCCAGAGACCTTCCCTCTTTAACAGCCCGAGCCCTAAACTCTCAGGGGTGGCTTCTCAGAGAGTTCAAACTGTAATAGTTAGATCTAGCTATGCTTTCTCTGGGAGCAGGGCTTGGTAAACTTCTCTGTAAAGGGGCAGAGGATAAATATTTTAGGCCTTGCAGTCCAGTCTGTCTTTATAGTGTGAAAGCAGACATAGATAATGAGTGGATAATCAAACATGGCCATGTTCCAATAAAACTTTATTTATAAAAGTAGGAGCTGGGCTGCATTTGGCCCATGGGTTTAGTTGGCCAGAGAATTACTGATTATTACTAAGAATTATTGATTAGTAATTTCAGAGAATTGGAGAATTTCTGACTAATTAATGCTTAAGTAATAGAGTAGCTCCTTACTGTGCATGTGGAGTCCCGAATGCTGGATGGAGTCAACTGACAGACTCCTGACAGAGTTTAGGGCCCACGACGAATGCAGTTTCGACATGAGACAGATTCATGATCTAACGCTAGAAGGTCCTTTTAGAAGTTGTCTTCTGCTCTGGGTGGAGTTATTTCCCTTTAGGCTGGTTCATTAGCAGCTTTGGCCTCTTCTTTCTTGGATCCATGAAGATGGACAGAGAGGGGTCCCAGAGGGAAGAAGGAAGGAAGGAAATGGCTGTGGCCACTGCCAGGAGCTTTGCACATGTTATTTCACTTTGTTCTCCCAAACTGTGGGTATTAGCATCCCTTTGTAATAGGAAGAACTAATCTCAGAGGAGGTAAGGAACATGGCTAGCAAAGCCCTTAATAGCAGAATTGATTTCAAACCCAGGTACCTCAGACTCAAAAGTCCACACTCTTTCCACTGCCCAAGGCTGACCTTGGCAGCCTGGTCTTGGCTCGGAGGAAATTCCTCCTTAAGCCCTGGTTGTTTCTGCAGAGAGGGCTTGGCGTGAGGAGTCAGGCCGTGGCTCTGTTCCTCAGCTTCCCTGGAGGCTGATCCCCTCCACGTTCTTGCCCTCCACCGGTTCTGGGCTGCGGCACCTGGTGAGCTGAGGCTCTGACTCCCCAGGCTGGCTGAGGTGCTGGCCCACATCTCGTCCTTGCACATATGAGCACCGTTGGGGATCGGCCCCAAACCCTGTCACCTTCCTCTGTCACACAGCTGTCATCTTCCCACTGGCCTTTTCTTCGCAGCCTCTTGTCAGGAAACTAGCCAACTCCTTGAGAAGGTGAGAGACGAAATTGGGAGGCTGGGGTTGGAGGGAGTCACACTCCTCCCGTGCAGTCCTGCCCTGGGGCTGATGGGAATAACAGTGCGTGGGCACCTGGAGACCTGGCTGCAGTCCAGGCCCAGCTGCACATCGGCAGTGCGGACCCGGGTGAATTCCGGGATACGTGGGGATCGCTCTTTCCACCCACCTAAAAAGGGTAAGTGTTCTAGCTCGCCCACCTACTGCACAGAGCAGGTGTAAAGATCAACTCTAGTGACATGTGAACACAAGCTGCTGGCAGAGAAGCGGGACACTGTCCAGTGGCTGTCACACATCGGTGAGCATCAGAACCCCCGGAGGGCCTGTGGAAGTGGGGGTCCTGGGGCTGCCCTCAGCTTCTAATTTGGCAGATCTGGGGCAGGGTCCTTGAGTTTGCATTTCTAACAAGTTCCTTAGTCATCCTTCAAGACCCTTTTGAAGTTTCTTTTCTGCAAAGCCTTCCCCTGTGCTACAGTCGCAGCTGCACTCTCTCTTCTGAACGTCTGGCCTGGGGAGCGCCATGGTTCGAGCTCCTGAGGACCGCAGAAGAGGCCACCTGGATGGCTCCGCTGGGCAGGATGCTGGGGCCGCACGCTGGCTCAGGGCGGTGTCTGCACCTCTTCACACAGCTGTGGACAGGGACACAGGTGTGGACAGGGAGGTGGTGGCATGCATAACTGGTATTTGTCATCCCTGGTTTACAGATGATCATGTTTTCTGCATGCTGGGCTTGTCTTTAAAATTAAATTAGACTCTTGATGACAGCTGCACTGTCTTTTACTGCTGTGTCTTCTGTGGCGCTTGGCCCTGCACAGTCACCTGCATGCTGGGCTGTGTCATGTTCATTCTGAGTTACTGGGACTAGCACAGGGGTGGCAGGTGATAGCAGAGGCTGTAAACAATAATTTTCAGATATGGGAAGAAGAAGAGTTCCTGAAGGTTTTGTTCTGGTCACAATGTAACAAATACAGACGATACGTACTTTCAAATTCAATCTGCATTACTAACATTTTCCTCATCATTTTCTTGCAGCTAGGTAATCAACAAACCAATAAATCAGGCCTTGATTTGCAGTGTTTGCCAATGTTTTTGGTGAGAATACTCCCACTGCACTCAGTGCGAGTGATGCCACCGAGGACAGGGGTGGGAAGGGCCGAGCGGCAGCCACCACACCTGGCCTTTCCACCACGCAGGTGCAATAGTCGAATATAACTTATAGACACAAATAATTGTAAACTTATTAGGAAGGGATGGGTTTTGAGTATTACTTTAAAAAATAGAATTAATTTTATTGTTGGTTTGCTTAATTTTTTATTTTTTTATTTAATATTTTAAATCCTTACCCGAGGATATATTCTTTGATGAGAGAGAGAGAGAGAGAGAGAGAGAGAGAGAAATACAGATGTGAGAAAGAAACATGATTGGCTGCCTACCATATATGCCCCGAAGGGGAATTGAACCCTCGGCCCTTTGGTGTACGGAATGATGCTCCGACTAACTGAGCCACCTGGCCAGGGCAAGTTTGCTTGATTTAATTATTAATAATGGCTGTGTTTAACACCTATTGGACCAGAGCCTGAAATGATAACAGCTGGCTCTCGTGAGTTCTCTTCAGCACACTGCTGGACAAATTTGGACACGACCGGATCTGCTGAAGTTAGGACTCTTTTGGTTGCACCTAATAAAAGCTAAACCTACACTGGCCTAACCAAGGCCGAAGGCAGGGATTGTTTTGCCTCACAGAATTTACATTATGTAGAAGGGTAGGGTGGTCCTGGTTTCAGGCCAGGTGTCCCCAGGACCTGCTCTCCTCCTCTCTGCCAGCTTTTTTGTCCTCTGTGTTGTGTCCAGATGCCTGCTACAACTCAGGCCTCATCCTCCAAGGCCCAGTCTGCCAGAGAAAGAGCCAGCGCATGGTCTCATCGGCTCCAGCTGTGTTCCATATCTGCTCCTGGACCAGGCACCATGGTCAGGCACAAACGAGGCTTGCTACTACAGAGCAAATTGTGCCCCCACCGCTACTCGTAAGTTGAAGCCTTATCCCCCATGTGATGGTATTTCGAGACAGGGGCTTTGGGGCTGGAGTTTAGATGAGGTCACGAGAGTGGGGCCCTTGTGACGTGATTAGTGCTTGTACGGGAAGAGACTAGAGAGCTTCCTCGTTCTGTCTGACATGTGAGGACATGGAGAGAAGGCCGCCGTATGCAAGCCAGGAAGAGAGCCTTCCTTGGGAACCACACTGGCTCGCACCTTGATCTTGGACTTCCCAGCCTCCAGAATGGTGAGAAAAGAATTCCTATTGCTTAAGCCACCCAGTTGACAGTATTTTGTTTACAGTATTTGTTATGGACCCCTGAGCTGACGCACATGCTCTCATTGGCCAGGCTCACCCTGGCAGCTGGGGTGAAGTCACTTTCAGCCAGGCACCTGAGCTGAAAGGGGTGATTCCTCAGAGGAAATTGCAGGTAAAGTGAATAGAAGGGTGACTGGAAGCAAACAGCAAAGCAAACATCCATCATAATGTCTGTCTCTCTGAACCGGAAGAACGGTTTCCTGACTCAGAGCGTTCAGCTACCAGGGGCAGCCTTTCTGGGAAGGGGATGGGATCAGCTCTTTTGTGTATGAGAGAGAAAAAGAGAAGAGGAAGGGATGGAAAGTTTTAGCCACAGTCCAAATGGCTCCATGATTTGGGGCCTTGCTGTCCCCATAGGGCTGCTGAGAATTTTGTTTACTGGGTCCCAAGGTTCAAAATGTAGTTACTTGGGTGAGAAACTTGTGCTCCGGAATGGGAGCTCTAAGGAGGAGTATCTCTCCTGGGGGGCATGTTGCTGATATGAGGAGTATCTTGCTGGGGTTTGCTGAGCCATCAGAAAGTAAATTCTGGGTTTGCCAGCCATCACACTGCTCCTTAAGTGCCCCCACAGTTAGGCCAAGAGAAGGCCCTTAAACTTGGTGGGTGGAGAGTTATGCCAGGGCTCAGAAAAATGAAGGGCACCCCGCACAGTTAGGCCAAGAGAAGGCCCTTAAACTTGGTGGGTGGAGAGTTATGCCAGGGCTCAGAAAAATGAAGGGTACCCCGCAGGGTCACAAGCTCATATCCACCAGGAAACTGTGAAAGAAAAGGAGCTGGGTGAGTGGTGGGCATGTATGTATGGATGCAGCATTTTATAGAAACTTCCGAGGAGGTGAAAGGGAGAGACACTTTGAACAGAACCAGATGGTGGTTTATCTGTTCCAGACTAATGACTGCTCCTCAGGGGTCAGGCAGGGCCATGGGTACAGGACAGATTGCCAGACTTCCTGGCCAGCAGCAGTGCCAGAATTCTCCGTCTCCCCAGAGGCTGACAAGACGCTGACCCAGTGTTAGCCTTGCACTTTGGGTGCTTGTGCAGTAGAGTGGTGCCAGGGAGAACCTGCTGCAGGCGTGTAGAAGGTGTAATACAGCGAGATTCGCCTCTAGGTGCTGGGCACTGTGCCAGACGTCACACATACCATTGCATCTGATCCCCTCGACACCTGCGTGCTGTAATCAGTTTTCCTCATTTACAGAAGAGGAAACTGAGGCTCTAAGGCCACAGTGACATTGCTAGGGAGTGGCATTGCTGGACTTTAACCCAGATCTTTCTGGCTTCGGTGGCTATGTTGATTCTTCCTTGTGGACCTGAGTTGCAGGGGAGCAGCCAGTGGTTGAGCAGTATTCACGTTTGCAGCCATCACTTCAGCTTTCCTTGAGGGCAGGGCTGTGCCTCGTTCGTAACTGTGCACCCAGTGGCTAGTGATGAAATTTGAAAAAAAATGCAGAATTACGTGTATTTTTCTTGATAACCCTCAGGGAAGGCATTTTAAATTTCCTACTTTAGAAATGAGGAAACTGAACCGCAGAGAATTTAGATACTTTTTAAAATTTCTCATAGATTGTTATTCAAACTCAGGTCTGTGTGAGTGCAAAGCTAATGATCTTTCCAGTTTTTGTTACATCCCCTCCTTAACCTGTCCCAGGGCTACTCAGTTCATTTCCCACTGGGTAAAGAGTGAGCCAAAGTGGCTGGGGGTGGGGATGGTGTGGGGAGATTTGCATTAATCTGGAGTTGAGAAAGAAGCCAAGAGGTAGACCAGTAAGCTGGATCCAGCCCCCCTCCCTCTTTCAATTAAAATATCTACTTTACTTATTGCAATTTCTTTCTTAAGACTTTTTGTTCTCAGATGGGAGTCTCCCACAACATATTTCATATATAGAAAATATTCAAAGTTTTCTTTGGTTTTTAAAAATTAACATTAATTTATTAATGTTATATATTCAAAAACCTAGTGTTACCTTAGAATATGATTTATAAATTTTGTTATTCTATTTACAAACTTAGCAAATGTCAATTACTTATAAGTAGGTCTTTGATTAATATTTGAGTCCATTTATAGGCTTAAATTTATAGACTCTAAGCTTTTTAAATTGTATTTATAAATGGAATATTTTAATCTCATTTTGAAGTCTTTCAATATATTAATGAAATAAGTTATTCTCAAATTCTTAAATAACTCATAAATTTAATAAAATTAACTTACATACATGGTGATCCTTAAGCACTCTTAACTGTTCAAATACTATATATAAACTTAGAAGGATTAAGCTTAAATATACAATTCTAAGTCAATTAATCGCCTATTTAAAACTGAAATTTCCAATGCAGGTGTATTTAAGGGAACTTGCTTGCAAATACTATTTATGCTACCAAATAGGTACAGACTTCATAACACATAGATATTAGTGTTGTAAGTTTGGTTCTCTTAAACATGTCTATTCTTAGTTCTAAATCTTCCCAGAGTTAAGAGAATCTTACCCTTTAAGAAAATAATAATGCCATCTCAAGCAATTTTGGGAGAATTCAGAGATTTTAGCTAGGGGTCAGTCTGGATTCCTGCCAACCCTCTTTGTAGTCCACACAAAGCACTTCCTAACATCATGAGTGGTCAGCCTTGCACACAGGATCATACAAACTGGCATGGCCACAGGGCTACTCACCAGTGGCATCTTCCTTGTTTGTTGGGGCTTGCACTTTTCAGGGTGTTAAGATTTAGGGTGTTTTAGGGTCTCACCCCCGCGTACACTCATTTTATTCTCCTTAGCTCCATCCCAGGTTAGTCAGGGAAATCTGCAACCAACTCAGACTGCTTCATGACCTGGCTTGATTTTGCTTTCTTTTGTCTAGGATTTATTAATTTCTTTCCCAATGACCTTTGACTCTGACGGAGTTCTATTTTCTTTCCATATTCTTCATGACGAGTAAGACCACACACTCATACAGTTATGAAAATGATATCCGATTACATCCTGCAGATGTCACAGATTCTAAAGCAAAACACCTAACAATTACACAAAGGGCTCCATTGTTTAAGAAGATGTTTTCAAACATAACACTGGTGGAATCTTCATGGTTTTGAAGAAAGACTAAATATTGATATTTTGGGAGCACCTGCTATGAGCCAAGTACTTTATGTACATTATTTCCTTTTGTCTCCACCACCCCATCGAAGTCTTTATTTTTATCCCCACATTCAAAGAAGGAAGCTGAGGTTCATGGCATTTTAAATTTCTCAAGGCCACATGGCAAATAAATGATGGAGGTAGGACTAGCGTTTAGGATTATTTGCAAAATTCATGACCCTTCTTCTATGCTAGTTTCCAGGGCTTTGAAGGCTTTCTTACCAGGCTCTCCGAACTGTGGATCAGTCTTCTCACTTCCTCACCCTGACAACAAAAACTCTCTAGTATAAGCCTAGTCTTTCCAGACAATCGCAAGACTCAAAAACAATATCTGCCTTAAAAAGATCAAGCCTGACCTTAGCCGAAGTCCTAACACTCCTTGAGAGAGAGCTGATGAGGACACCCTGTGTTAGCCCACGCTGGATGGGAGCCAGAGCGAAAAGATCTTGGGACTGGGGATGAGAGCCTTTGATTCCCATCTTGGCTGTTTCATTTGACTGCTGTGTGATTTAGGGCCCACATCATGGGAGACCTTTGGCTTTAAGTCTCCATTTGGGAACACCCTGCTCAGGTGAAAATTAATGTGGGACTCTGGGGACATGTAAAGGGTGAAACTGTCCATTTTACACCAGGAGATTCTTCCCGAAATCCTGGTTTTCTGGTTTCTCCATCAAAGGTCAGCTCAGAGCACCAGAGAGAGCCCCTGGCCGTGGGGCCAGATCCATTCTCTGCGCTGGCATGGGTGCTGATTGCTTGGCCAGGGACAGCAGCTTGAGTCTCGATTATGGGGCTGGGTCAGGCAGCCAAAAGAGATGCCTGAAAGGGAGTCAGTGATGCAGTGGAGTTCCACTGTTTTCTGGAAGAGGAAGGCTGCTCAGTGTTAATGGCCACATTCATCTTGCAGACAAAAGAACGTTTGGTGAGCCCATTCGTTCCCTCTCCCAGCCACGCCTTTCCTTATCACTTCACAGGATGCTGAAAAGACAGAGGTATTTCAACCTGCTGGCTTGGGCCCAGTTTCTCATCCCACCCTACGTAACCAAGGCTCTCTTTCCTCTTCAGCCTGGGAATCAGGCAGGGCAGTGGGGTGATTCTTTCCCCCAAATCAAGAAAAGAATCAAACTACATATTCCAAAGTGGCCTTGTGGAACCTTGGCTAAAGTTTCTTGCTAAGTTCCCAGGAATAGTGAAGAAACTACTTAAGCCAAGCTTAGGGTGATTGTAGCCATCTGTACTTATCCAAGCAAGTGCAATCGATTGGGACACCCTGGGAGGCCAAAAGATATGAGTGTGGCTGTGTTTCAAAGTGGTTACAACCATGGGTTTGAAGCCACAGAAGGCTGGGTTTTACTCTGGGCCCTGCTGCTAACTTTGTAAGATTAGGCTGTTAGCTCTCTCTAAACCTCAGTTCCCTTCTCCGGAAGTGCAGCCTTCGGAGAGGGTGAAATGAGAGATGTGTGCATTGGAGCTCTCGGCCTTGTGCCTGGGTCTTCTTGAGCAGTGAATGAGTGATAGCTGTTGTCATTGCCTAGAGAGGGAAAGGGTAGGGGCAGGGGACTCAGTGTAGAACTAGGCATTTGGTGTAGAGATTCCTCTTGCATCTTTATATCTTTTCTCCGACAGCACAGTTTACTGAAATTCTGGTCGATAAAATCTTGACACAGTGCAATGTCTTGCCTAAAATGATATGATGAAGAAGCCACTAATGGAGTGCGGTGAGGGGTGTGTGTGTGTGTGTGTGTGTGTGAGAGAGAGAGAGAGAGAGAGAGAGAGAGAGAGAGAATATGTGGGACCGAGAGAGAGAGAGAGAGAGAGAGAGAGAGAGAGAGAGAGAATATGTGGGACCAAGTCAGGGAATGAGAACAAGTTTACCAATTCTTTGGTAATTTGATTATTGTGGCAGTCCCACCAGCAGGTCAAATTTATCATTGTGATGGTCCAGCTTCTTTTCATTTTCTGGATAAAGGCATAAGTCTTTGATTTTTAAAGCTTTCTCAGCATATTCCCAGATCTAATTAAAACCAATAGCTATGGAAATAATTATGTTTTTTGAAATACCAGCAGGAATTGAAGACTGGTTTCTGGGCAAGAATCTATCTGTGAAGGGGAGTAATTCTGTGACTTTATTCTCTTGTTGTCATTAGGATGCTGGCATTAAAGTTGTGGGTGGCCACTGGCATCTTCGAAGGTAAGGAATGCAGTGAGGACTCCTTCAGTGCCAAATAGCCAGTCTTTCCTGGGAAAACCTGGTTTGTTTTTGGGGAATAATTCACCCACTGAGAGAATCTGGGAACCTGTAAGTGGCCATTCATTACCATTACATTCCAATTTATTTCAGAGGGAGAGACTTAGGGACCTTCCCTGAAAACACCCACTTCTATTGTTCAGCCCAAGAACCAGACAAAAGGCTTTGAAAAGATCTAAGAAAAGCAAGATGCCAAGAAGAGTTGGACTTTATCAGAAAATTACAATAAAATAAGTCAAAGAGATGTAAATATAGTCAGTAATATTCTAATAACTGTGCACAGTGACAGGTAGTTTTTAGGCTTATTGGGGTCACTATATGAGATGACTGGTAAGGTTGTGATGTATATAAATATTGAGTCACTATGTTCTACACCTGAAATAAATTGTATTGTAAGCACACCCCTCTCCATATCACCAAAAGAAAATTACAGAATGTCAGGTCTGGGAGGAATCTTAGAGATGAGCTGGTATCCTGACTCAAAGCACTCATTTATATATGTGGAAACTAAGATCCCCACAGCTGGAGTGCTTATGATCTTGGGAGAATTCCTGATTACTGATCCAATGTTCTTCCTGGAAGAAATCATCATCACCTATTTGTGGGTGATGTATAGAGGTTTGGGTGATGTATGGCAGGTATGAGATACCACACCTTACAACATGGAGCTTATGATGTAGTCAGACAAACAAGGCATGTACCTGTGAAGTAAGAACAGTTATGGGGCATGTCTGATAGGTACCGTCCACATGAGGGGCTTTGAGGCAGAAGGAGAGATGGCCTCATTCTTGATGGACCAGGGAAGCTTTTGGAGATGGTGGGATTCCAGGAGGGCCATGGAGGATGTGTGTGATTTGGGAGAGATGAGATAAAGGTCATTCTAAATAGGAAAAAAATGTATTCACAAGAGCAAACTTAGGACAGTGTGAGGAATATTTGTGAGTCAGCAACAATTTAGCAGTAATGGTCAGTTTACTGGTGTTACAGAATGTTAGAATTGGGAATATCAGGCTCAATCTCCTCACATTGCTGTTGAGAATATTGGGTCCAGAAAATTTAACTTGTCTCTCAAAGGTTACCTGGCTATAAAGAACAGACTTGGTATTAGAACCTTGGTTCGTCACCTCTTATCCAGTAAGTTTTTTTACTGTATGCTGCTGATCCTAGGGAACTGATAACAGAGAGACAGAAAGACCACAGAGCACCTTGCATGAGACACAAGATGTTTGTACATCAAGCACTGGGGACCTTTGACCATTTTTTGAATGTGAAAGTGACACACGCTTGGAGCGGTACTACATAGAAATGGAGATGCTGGTGGTATGCAGGACAGATGGAAGAGATTGAAAGGAAAAGCAGAGAGACCAGTTAAAGAGGCCCCGGACCTGGACCAGCTATGAGATCATATGAACTGAGATTACTGGAAAGAAAATGAAGAGGAAAAGATGAATATGAGAGAGACTCAAACCACAGGCGATGGGAGAGTCAGGAAATGGGAGAGGATGGCGTCAAAGACTACTCTGGAGATTCAGAGTTGACCAGTTGTCCATGGATGAAACCGCGTCATAAAACTTGTCCCCTGGCTTTTGTTGCCACTTTCCCTTAGCGCTTCACTCATTTGTTCTTTCTTTCCACAAACATTTCTGAGCCCAGCAGAAGGTGTTTCATATTCTCCCCAGCCGGTAACCAATTGAACATGATGCTTCTGTTGTTTTCTTGGGATTGGCCCCCCTTGAACTCATCTTGGTCAGAGTTGTCAAGAGAACTGGGGCTAAATGAGGAGAACAGCTTGGTTATTGAAAAGAAAATAATGGTGATTGTCTGGGAGGGTGTTGAAAAGCCAGCAAGATTTCAGATGGGAGGAGGATCAAAGTGTCTTGGGAAGGGAGGAGGCGGGCCCTGTGCACACAGAAGCCCCTGGGTCTTAGGGAGAATAAAAGATCCCAGTGTGGTGGCAACAAAGGAACTGTTGTGCATTCTCAGTCAGGGGCCTGGGGGGCAGTGACCAGCCTTGGCCCTGGGGACTGGCTGGGTGGCTCTAGGCTCAGGCCGCTGCTCCCCATGAGAGGGGAAGGGCCCTTGTGCAAACTCTCAGAATGGGAGCAGGAGCCAAGGGCTCCTTAGGTCTGAGGAGACTCAGAGACTGCAGCTTTGGAAGACTGAGGGCTGCCAATAAGCAGAGTCTGTGCCTTCCCTCCCATTCATCCCATCCCTCAGCAATTTCTACTCGCCCCTGTCTTTGGATACCTTTAATAATTACGGCTTGTCCTTTTCCTCTGAGTTACTGTGACTGATTTTTTTCCTCGCCTGAGGACATTTTTCGTTGCCCCCCCCTTTTTTTTTTTAGAGAGAGAGAGAGAGAGATTGATGTGAGAGGAAAACATCCATTGGTTACCTCCTGTATGAGCCCTGACTGGGGATCAAACCCACAACCTTTCACTTTATGAGACGATGCTCCAACCAACTGAGCCACACCAGCCAGGGCTCCCTGTGACTGTTTTCATACCGAAGGTCTAGTCTTATCAAGTGGACTCAAAAAAATTTGGCAAATAGGTTGAAACACACCGACCAACTAATATACTGGTTGTAGCCGTGTTGAGAAGTGTTCTCTCATGCGTCTAGGCCAAACATAATGATTTTACACACGTAAGAAAATGTCAAAATGGTTTAATTTACATCCATTTCTGTCTCCAAATAGTACCGACTGAAAACAGGTTGTAAGGGGATTGACAAGTTGGTTAGGGAAACATGGTTAAAAACTCCAAATGGCTTCCCACCTGCCCAAATGCACAACTATTGTGAGCGCCCTCTGGTGGCCTCTAAACCCTCACTCTGCTGTGGCTAGTGTGCAACTTTGGGTAAATTACTGAATTTCTCTGTCCTCCATTCTTCACCTGTGACCTAGGCACGATCCTACTTCATACAGTTTTAGCAGGACAATTTAGCCAGTCTCTGGCAAAGAGGAGGTGTGAATTGGGATTAGTTCTGGGTGAGCCCAGTTCAGAGTTCAGGACTTTGTATTTAATTCATTCCGTATCTCATAGCTATTTCCTATATAGGATTCTGGAATCAGGGAAAATTAATCTCAAAGAAACGCTATCATCAGGAAAGAGATGACCGAGTGGTGGGGATTGAAATGCTCAAGTTCATCCTGGAGATCAGCTCCCCCATGATGCTGCCTCCTATCTGGACACCATGGACAGATGCCCATTTACACTCAATTATAGGAAGCCCAAGGCCCAGACACTGTGTGGTTGGTGAAGTCATGTCCCAGCAGTAAGGAGTCAAAGACTTCCACAAATTGCAAGCTGAGCCAGAAGTGCAACTCAGGCATCCTAACACCCCGCCCCATGCCTAATGATAAGGCCATTCCCGCTCCCTATATCCGGGAATAGACATCCTTGGAGCCAAGAGGGTGACATCAGGGCATCTGGCAAGCTCACTGTGCTGCTCTAGTTTGGTTGTAGAGAGGTGGTACCAGGGCTCCAAGAGAAGGGCTTGGCAGCCTGGGGTTCTCAGAGGCCAGTGGTGGGAACAGGTCCTCCCCCAGAGACTAGAAGGAGGCAGCGAACTTTGGGAATTCTCCATAGCCATGGGCAGGAGGAGCCACTGAAGCACGGAAGCAGGAGGGAGAGAATGATTTATGAGTAAACCCTAAAGGAGCAGAGCTTGCTGGCTTGACCCCAGCACCAGCTGAGGGGCGTGGGAGAGCATTCTGCAAATATTTAAGAGGCACTGGTGCCAGAGAACTCAATGTCTAAACCTGGCTGGAAGGGAAGGGGCAAGGGGTGGGGGGGCTAGCAAAGAGACCTGTCTGTCAAGCAAGGCTTTCCCAGAGTCCTTCGAATGCAGGCCTCCTCTCTCAGGGTCCCCGTCTGTTTGGGCATCTCCCCAGGGCACACGGTTTACAGGCTGACAGATTCCAGCCTACAGACCACATGGGCCACGTCATTTTCCTGTGGAGAGATTGGGCAGAAAGCATAAGGAAAGGCAGGCAGTGAGAATAAGATGAATGGGAGAACCCTGTCCTTTCTTTTAATGTCCTGTTCTAATTGGTTTCCTGAGGAGCTGAGTTATCTGGCTTGTTCCACCTTCCCCTTGGCCTCCTCCCTGTACTGATTTTCTGTGTTCTCAAACCAAAGCCTCGACAGCCTTCAGAGCCCAGTTTAACCTTTATCTCCTTCCAGAAGCCCATCCCAACCTAAAATAGGGCGTGTTGCTGTTACATCCCCATCCCCCAACATGTTGAAAAGCCACAACACCCTTCAGCCCATTAAAGGTTCCGAGATGTCCTATGATAAAGAAATGTTTTGAACTTTATCCTAATATTTCCTTAATATGTTTGATCACGAAATTCTACTTTAGAGAGACAGGTCATATGCTGGCCTGTGACTTTCCCACTTGGTGCTTCACGCATGTGTGGCTGGGTCCCCGGTCACTTCCCGAGTGCCTCAGTGCACAGGCTGCATGTGCTGCTTCCTTTGCAGTTCCCACAGCACCCTTCAAACCAGGGTGCTCCCAACATGTTTGCTTAATTAAAAGGCAAGAGGAATGCTAGAAACAAAGGAAATAGCCAATAATAAGATGAGAGAAAATTCCCAGTATATATACAAAGGAATGATACCTTGAACAAGGACGTTTTTGTAAATGAGAAAAACAGTGAATGCTGCAGTAGAGATGGGAAAATCATGGCCAGTCAGCTCACAAAAGAAGAAATGCACACATGTGTGTCCATTGGGGTAAGTCTTTTTATGATCACAATAACAAAAATAGTAAATAAAAAAATGAAGTGCCATTTTTATCAATTAAACTGGCAAAAAAAAACACATTGGGTTAGTGAGGTTGTAGGGAGATAAGCACCCTTACATTGTTGGTTTAAAAATAAGTCAGTATATAGTTATTTTTTCAAGGGTATGCTAAAAATAGGAACTTTGCTATCATGAACCATTTATCAAAAATGTGTTATTACTGGATGTACAGTATTCCATAATATGGAATATAAAAATTCATTTAGCTGCCATTTTGACTGGACATTTAGATTGTCTCTGAGGTATTGTCTGATCTTCGAATATTTCCTTACAATTGAATTTTAATAATAATGTATGTTATACACTGCTATGTAACAAATCACCCAAACTAAGTAAATACTTTATAGTTGAAAACAAGAACTCTGGTTTTTGTGGGTCAAGGATTTGGATGGGATTCAGCAGGGAAACTTGTCTCCTTCCCACAGGAAGCCAGGAAGCCTGGAAGCCCGGGGCTGGACTCACCTGAGCCCCCCTCACTCACGCATCAGCACTGATGCTCAGCTGGGGCTGTCAGCCGACACCCCCACCTGTAGCCTCCTCGAGTGGCCTGGACTTCCGCACAACATGGTGGTTGGGACCCAAGATAGTTGGGTATTGTTCTCTGACTGCTGTGAAAAATTACCACAAATTTATTCTTGTGTTGTTCTGGCCGTCAGAAGTCTGAAATATGTCTTAACCAGGCTAACACCAAAGTGTTGGCAGTGATGTGTTTCTTTCAGAGGCTCCAGGGGAGAATTTGTCTCTTGGCCTTTTTCAAATTCTAACTCTGCATTCCTTGCATTTGTTGGCTTGGAGACCCTTCCTTCATCCTCAAAGCCAGCAGCAAAACATCTTGTTCCAGTGGTCACCTTGCCTCCTTCACCTGGTTGCATTTTGGTCTCACCCAGAAATTCAGGCTAATACCCCCATCTCAAGATCCTTAACTTAATCATGTCTGCAATATGCCATATTTGGTATATAAGGCATATTATATGCCAAATATAAGCCATATACCTTTTGTCATACAAAGTAGAATTAATTCACTGAATAGGGTTAGCAGAGGCTGTGTTATGGGGGAAATGGGAAAAAGTTAGTAAAATGGTACAAACTTTCAGTTATAAGATAAATAAGTTCTGGGAATCTAATGTATAGCATGGAGATTGTGGTTAATACTATTGTATTATATGCTTGAAATTTGCTAAGAGAATAGATCTTGTGTTCACACACACACACACACACACACACACACAAGATAACTATGTGAGGTGCTGGTGGTGTTAATGAAGTTGATTTTGGGGATCATTTCGGAGAGTATAGTATACTCTCATGTTGTACACTTTAAATATATTATAATTTTATCTGTTAATTATAGCTCAATAAAGCTGGAAAGAAAAAGTAGCATTTACAGGTTCCAGGAATTAGGATCTGCATGTCTCTGTGGGCCCATTTTAGCCTGTTGTGATGACTGCGGGCTTTTCTCTTTGTAGCTGGTTTTGTGGGCAGCCCTACAGTCACGTAGAGAGAGCTGTAAGTGGGGTCGAAGCCCCGGGACCACCGTGGGTGAACCTGGGTCACCTGCTCATGCAGCTTACTCATGGTCTCTGGTCCTGCTCAGGTTCCAATACCCTTTCCGTTTTAAGTGACTGTCACAAGGATCATCAACTTTTAGGACTTGGTAGGTCTGATGGAGCACAACCTATTATGAGCCACTCTGAGTGTGTGGTTGCTTGGTGTCCCGTAGTCAGGCATTCTGTCCTTCCCAGGGTTCAGTCAGATGCTGAGAACTGTGCTCAAATGACTTATAAATTCCGTGACAGGCAGCATAGTCCATTCCAGAATCCCAAAGGCCTGGATTGTGATTTTCCCACCAGGGCTCCCTGTTATCTCTGTCATGCCAAATCTTTTCCCATCACCAACATGGCGATATGACCAGCATCCCAGAGTCTGCCAGATCATACGGCCTGAGTGTCAAGGCTTTTAGTGCTGTGGCCTGGGCTTACAGCTACAGAGTCCTTTCCTGCTCTGGTCCCCTCCCAAGGCTGGCAGCCCTGCGCCCCTCGTGTCACCCAGTGTTAGCAGAGGGTACTATGCCTGGGTATAGAATGCATTGCATCCAGAACCCAAGGAAGCGTCTCAGGCACAGTGCTTCCTTCTGTCCAGTAGCAATGTGAGTTGCAGCAGTTTGTCTTTTCCTTTGGGCACCTCTTAACAATTGGACCCCTAGATCCCTGAATCCTCATAGGTTTTATAAGCTGCCTCTGGAGTGCACATGTACTTCCAAAGTCTCTTGCCTGCCCTTCCCAGGCAGCATGCATTGCTGATGTGATGGATCAGTGTGCTATTCAGTGGGCTGTCTAGGCAGTCAGATAGATCTCTCTGGATTAAGTTGTGACACAGGGTAGGAGGGTTCATCTCTAAAGGAATACTGTTTTCTGCCTCACACAAATGCACACTGTTTCTGATTCTTTTTTTTTTTAGCCCTAATAGAAAGGAATGCATTTGCACAAACAATAACCATGTATCCCGAGGCCTTGTTAATGAGATCATTTGGACACAGCTGCTGCACTTGGGCCTGCTAAGCATTTAGGCCTGCAGTAGTAAGTATATGGTCTTTCTCCAGGGTTAATTGTCTTTGTGGCAGCCAGATGAGCGAATTAAATGGAGATATTGTAGGGACTCTAGACCCAGCATCTTGTAGGTCATTAATGGTGACACTCATTCTGCCATCCTCCCAGGGAAATGATACTTCAGCTGTGCTGTTTCCATGGTGCTCTCTCATGGACTGATCATCACAATGCTGTGAGGTTGGCATTGTTATCAGCCTTATCGTGATCTCTCCGGATGCCTAAGTCATCTGCCCCAAATCTCACAGCAAAGTAAAAGATTTAAACTTGAGCCTCTCTGACTCCAAAGTTTGCGCTTCTGTCCTTGTTAACACCGCCTTTTTATTTGAATCCTGCCTCTATCTCCTCTTCCATCAAAACATTGGCATCTCTACTGTCCCAGAGGCCCTTAAAATCCCAATGAAATCAAGAGAAACTGCTAGCAGAAAAGAATTTGACTATAGACCACACTCAAGAGGAGCAAATGGTATCGGGATGTTTTCCTGCAGTCTAACAGTGTGTGTGCAGAAGGAGGTCCAGCTTGCTGAGTACCGGTGCTAAGTCTGCCAAGAGCGCCCAGCCCATGACCGGTCTGTGTTGAGGAAGTGCCAGTGGCTGTGGAAAGGAAGGGAGTCACTCCCTGCCAGGTACTCCTTTCCGCTCATCCTGACGGTAAGCGCTGCTTCAGGATGCTCGGCACTGTAGAGCAGGGCAGGGGGGGGTCACGGGAGGAGGGGTGGTGAGGGATTTATTTTCCAATTAACAAAAGGCTGAGGGAATCCATTTTGGGAGTTTTGCTTGGGGTCTCAGGCCACTTATGCAGAGCCATGCAAGCAGAGACCCCTGACCACCCAGCTCTGGCAATTTGCTCCACGCTGTCTTCCTCTTTACCCTCCCCTCCCCATCCCTGCTGCACTCGGCTGTGCCAACTGCCCAGCTCAGCATTTCTGGCTGCCTTCCTCATTTTGGCAGCAAAGCTTCTAGCTCCATCTCTGAGGGCCCCATTTCAGGTTTGGAAGCTCTTCACCTTCAGATTAAATAGTCAGTTTCTTGAGAAGAAGGAGATAATAGATCTGAAAATACTGTCACAGAAAAGAGGGAAAAGAATGAAGCAAAACCCCAAAGCATTATTCCCCCTCATGCCCCATGCCCAGTGGGCATTTGGTAGAAGTGAAGAGAGCTGACTGGAGAGAAAAAGCTGAGGTGTTTGGGAGAAAAGTGGTAGGGAGGGAAATTCCTAATGTCCAAGCGTCTCTTCCTCTAGGGACAGATTGGTTAAGGACCATGGGAATCTGAACTTAAGATCTCTGAGATCTGCTAGCAACATCAAGCTGAGGGCCTTGCAACTTCCCATCACGGATACTAGAGATGGGAGGATGGTGAAGGTTAAAGTCTACCTGGACCACCCCTCCCTGGATGGAGATCAGCCGTCCAAAGCTTTGTCCTTTTCAGCAATTCAGCTTGTCATCTGCCCTCTGCTGGGACACATCCAGTTATGGGAAATACACTGTGTTTGGAGACAGAGTAGAGCTTTTCTTCTTGGGCAGGTCTCTGAAAAGGGTCTTCCTTGGACTGTTTTACCATTGAGAGCCTCCCTGATCTACTATTTCCCAAAGTAAAAGGTAAAGACTTGTGAGTAGGGTTTGGAGGGAGAGGCTGTTTCCTGAACACTTATAACCTTTCCCTCCAAAGGAGGCAGAGGAGAGTGTGTGGGAAGCGACCCAGGAGGAGAGGCCTAGAAGCCTGCAGAGAGCTGGACGTGCCCCGAGTCTCTGGGCTGATGAGTGAGACACATTCATCCCAGCTGCCCTTTCAGTAAATGGCACCCCTCCCAGCAAGAGGTTGAATTTCCCCATGTGTGGGTTTATAAGGCCTTGGCTTGGCTCTAGAACACAGTTATTCCCAAAGCTCAGAAAGTCAGAAAATGCTGGAGTAAAGGGAGACAAGGAGGGGGCTAGTGGGGAGAAAGAGAGGAAGAGATGGTGATAGGTGGGTAGGGAAGAGACAGGGAAAGAGTGAGAGAAAGGGAGACAGAGAGGGGAACGAAGACGTGAAGCGGCGTGGAGGGAAGGAGCGTATCACAGGGAAAGGCACGAGTACAGCCAGGCAGGGGGAAAAGGGTGCAGAGCTAACGAGACAGTGGAGGACACCGAAAAACAGCGAAGTGCTCGGGGAAGTCTTAGTCTGTAAGGGCTCCGGGGCTTGGGCTGCTTCTCCTGGGCAGCCTGGCTCCTGCCGGGAAGGGGCTCCCAGGCTGGGGCACTCAGGGGGCGGGGCTGTGGGAGTGTCCCCTCTGTACTGATGGGATCCTCAGGTACAAGCCTGAATGCAGTGCCCTGACCACCCCAGGAAGAGGGGCACTGGGTGAGTGGGTTTGGACCGCACTGCTGAGCTCTGTGGTTCTGCCACAGATCCGGCCTCGGTGCCTGTTCCTGCCCGGGCCTCCCCTTGCTGCCAGAGAGGTTGATGGGGTTGCTAGGTTGGCTCTCATCATCCCACCTGGAGCCCCACAGCTACGCATTCGGCTCTGAAGCCAGTGGAGGGCAGGTTCCACGGGGACCTGAGATGGAGCACAGGAGCACACGTGCGGTTGGCCGGCAGCACTCACCGCATCTGGATCCGCTTATGAGATAAGAGGAGAGAAATTCCTTCCCTTCCTAGGACTTGGGAAGATAGCCTAGGGGTGGGGTGTGTGGGTTACAGGCCAGGGTCCACGTTGGCTGGGAAGTGGGCTCTGTTTTTTTTTTTTTTTTTTTTAACATTCACCAATGAAACTTGTTTGCAAAACCCTTTTCTAAACTGTGAAACTATTAATTATTACCCGTATTCTCACCATAAGCCGGTGAGGAATGTAGTCCTTGTTTTAAAGAAGGGAAGACAAGTGCAGGAATGCCTTGAAGGGTTATGTAGAGACTCCGAATCCAGTGCTCCTTCCACGATGGTATACTAGCAGTCGCTGTCATGAAGGCATAGGGCAGGTTAGCCCTGGGTCTTTGGTAGCTGGGGACTGGGGCAGGACTGGAGTTTTGCTCCCTTTATAGCTCTGCCCATGTTATCTGTGGAGCAGCGTGGAGTAAAGGAAGAAAAGCATTCACCCTGAAGTACCCAAACCACTGGCTGCTAAGCACACATCCTTGATAAGACATCTTAATCCTGCTAGGGCTCACAGACCCAGGAAAGCAAATTCTGGTCCCATTAAGAAAATCAGCCCTGGCTGGTGTAGCTCAGTGGATTGAGCGCAGGCCTGCGAACCAGAGGATCGCGGTTCGATTCCCAGTCAGGGCACATGCCTGGGTTGCAGGCCAGTTCCCAGCAGGGGACACATGAGAGGCAACCGCACATTGATATTTCTCTCCTCTCCCTCTCTCCTACCCTTCCCCTCTAAAGATAAATAAATTTTAAAAAATCTTAAAAAAAAAAAAGAAAGAAAATCAGAGAGATGGTTTCTTCTCATGAGAAACCCTGGAGCAAGGGGAGGAACTACTGGACACCAGCAGCACTCTGCAGGGTGCGGTGGACAGAATCTTGACCCCATCCAATAGTCCTGGGCCCTCCCTTGCCCAGCGTGGGCAGTTCCAGTCAGAACTCAAGAAGCTTGGGTTGGTAGAATCCAAATTTAACCTTGCTAGTCTTTATTTTGTGCAAGGGCTGTATGAAGCCTGCCCAGGAGGTAGAAACTGAGCAAACTAGTTTAGTTTCACAGTCTAATTGATAGAAGCCCAACACATATAGAACTCTGGTATCCAGAAGTGCACATGAGCAGTAAGAAAAGAGTGGGCAAGGTGCTCTGTGGGGTCAGGGGAAGGAAGTGTCACGTGGGGCTGGAGAGTGAGAAATCAGGAGAAGCTTCCTAGAGGAGGTGGCCATCGGGGTGCCATTTGGGATACACATAGGGCTTCATAGCTTTTAAGACTTCCGTATACATGGTTTTGATATACAATCTTATGGTAGCAGATGTTGGCGAGGTGGAGAAACAAGCAGTAGCCCACTGCTGGCCGTGAAAGGATAAATGGATGTTATTTGGGAAGCAATTTGACACTCAGAATTCAAAATTCTAGGAACTGGGGCTGCAAGCACACTGACCCACACGGGCAGATGCGCATCAACAAGAGACTTGGTAACAATGCCAGCAGTAGCTGAGATGGAAAATGGCCCAGGGTTCACCATGAGAGATGAGGCCATGACTTATAGAACACTCAAGCACTGGAGCCTGGGGCAGCCATGAAAAAAAATCAGGTCCATCTGTATGTGATGTCCTTAAATACAATGTTCAGTAAAGCAAAGCAAGGCAAAAGATGGTATGCACAGTTATATTCTCATTTGTGTAACAGTTGGGTGTTTGAACAGAATTTCTAGAAGGATACAGAAAAGAACTCTTAATGCTGGTTACTTCTAGGGAAGTAGATAGAAGGTCTGGAGAGGGAGATGAACTGTTAAAACATTTTCAATAATTTCAAATGTGCCATGTAGCTAGGAGAGTGTATAAAACATGGACTATCTGAAAAGTAACAGTCATGCATAGCAGACTTAATGTATATTGTGCAATAAATTCTTGTGCTCTGAATTTTATACCATTCACATGCACTCATGTGTTATTTTTCCTATTTAAAATAATCTCTATGAGGCAGATAAGAGCATTCCTTCCCACCCCGTTTTCTCCGAGACCAGCAGGAGCGGGGTGCTCGGTGGGAAGGCCAGGGTGTGGACGGACACGGAGATCAGAGGCTGCGCTGAAGGCTGAGGGAAGGCCCGAGGAGAAGCAGGAGAACAAGGCCGGCAGGCAGCCAGGCTCCGTGCTGACTCCTTAGCTTCCAAGGACTCGTTAAATGTCTCGGGGCGTGACATGATCAAAGTCCTAGAAAGAGGAAGTCAAATCCAAAGCTCTGATGGGGGTCAGCAAGTCCACCAGCCCAGCTGAGTAGCATGGGTGGGGTTCACAATGGGGTGAGAGCGTGCCGGCTGCCTGGGCTGCGCTGGGCGCTGCGCCGACCGTGCTGACCATGCTGTGTCTGTTAATCCTCACAACACTGCCAGGTAGGTTTTCTATCCCCATTTTATGGGCGAGGAGACTGAGCCTCAGAGAGAGCAGTCTCCACATGGCTGGCGAGCAGCACAAGTGGGGACTGACGCCTCATTGGTCTGGTGACACAGCCTATATGTGACTCTACATGATCCCCCAGGATCATTGTATCTGCCAACTACGAGCTGCCAGTTGCCAGGTGAACGGTTCTGCATCTTACTCTGAAAGTGACTATTTCTCTTGTCTTCATGTGATGGTTGCTGTGCCACTCAGATCAATGTGGAGTGGTCACCAAGGTAAATAAGAGGGTCAGGGTGGCCCCGGGCTTCTCTGGTTCCCTTCGCCTGCCCTCCCTCAGTCAGAGAGGCCCTCTGTGCAGGAGGGGAGTGTGGGTGGTGCAGCAGTGTGGAGAGCGGAGCCTCCCCCTGGCACAGCCCCTGCAGTGTGGGCTTGGGAATGAGAGCCCTGAGCCCTCGCTGTGCTTCCCTCTGACTCCGCACTGCCCAGGGTGGCGTCGGGCAGACCTCTGTGCTCACACCCAGCGCTGCTGGCTGCCTGCATGCAGCATGTGGCTTCTGAGGAAAGGAAGGCGTTAATGGCCCTGTCCCTACTCCTGCTCCATGAATCACACCAGTTACATTTTGCAGCCTTGCACATTCCGTTGACGAGTGCCATTTCCTGGTGTCTCACACAGACTCCATAGCAATCTTTGGCCAGGATCCTGCAAAAGAAAAGAAGCTTCAGAAGCTGCAGGGTGGCCTGGGCTCTGGCCTATGACCTCTGGGCCCGCCCCAATTTCTACAAAGGCATGAGGGATGGCAGCCACCTTCTGGAACCTTTGCAGAAGTGCTGAAGACCGTGGCCATTTTTATAGCCTTGGTCTGGCCATGTGCTGGGCAGGATGATAACTGGGCGGCTGAGGCTGATCAAAGGTCCCGATTTGTTAGGGTGAACCTACAGGCTGCAACAGAGGCAGGCAGCGCGGCCTTCTCCATCCAGGAGTTCGGTGGGAAGCACCAGTGTAATAGCCCTGATTTTTACCTCTAGCCAGCCCTCAAACCCAGCTCCAGTCCCTGACAAAAGCAATTCTCCCTTGGACAGTAATGTGTGGGAAACATGCCAGTGTGAGCCTGTACTGTACATTTTTTTCCTTGACAGGACGGAGCTCAATGGACATTTCACCTTCATAGTCCGGGCCATAGCTGGGGGTTCGTGGAGCTGTCTAAATCCAGTTTATCAGCAGGAATAAATGCTCTCAGTCTTACAGAGTGGGAAGCAGAACCTGGCTCCGTGGGCTGATGATTTACGGAGGAACAGCCAGCTGGGAAAGGATGAGGCAGGAGGGGGAGGGCAGGGAGACAAGTGTTTGCGGGACTCCGCTCACAACCCATAAAAGCAGCAACATGTGCTCTGTCGAGAGATCATGTTCCGGGACACATTTCCGACTGTGAAGGATACGCAGTCTGGCATTCATCACTTGGCAGGGGCACGGGAACTCTGCAGGGAGGTGCGGGATGGACCTGCCTGGGGCCGTGGCTTTGAGGCTGTGTGTCCTTTCCTTAGGCACCCACAAGACCTGGGTTCCCACAGCCCATTGGGCTGTGTTCTTCCACCACCTGGCAGCTCCCGAAACTCTGTTCCCTCCGTAAGTCAGTCCAGGATGAACTCCAGGTAGTGCCCTCTCCCTCCACAATTATTACTTCGAGATATGATGTGGCCCAGTTAAATCAATAATTTCCTACCTGTGGATTTTGCCTTTGGCTCTGTCTCTGTGACATTGGCAAGGTCACTTCCCACTTCCCTGAAGGAAGGATCTCAAAGAATAAGTGGTGTGTCTGAGACTGTGGGATCAGACTCAGACTATGTGGGTGAGCATCTCAGCTCTGCCTTGCAGAAGTTGTACCATGTGGCTGAGTTTTTCCCCTGTGCCTCATTTCCTCATCTGTAATATGGGGACACTCATAGTGCAAGTGAGCCTGTGATTTGGAGAATGGTGTGGCACAGTCCCTCAGCTCAGTGCCTTGTACATGGTTACTGTTCACAACACGAAGTCTCATCAGAGTGGGGACAATGCTGGCGATGGTGATGACAATGATGATGATGATGATAATGAGACAAACACCGATTTTAGTCACTAAAAAAGACTGAGCAAACGACTGTTTTAACTGGAAAGTTGTTACGGGAGTCTGTAATTGGCTGTCTGTTGGTTTTTTTGTATTGATTCACGACAAGGGGCACTGAGCCCCCTCTCAGCTCCTCTGCAGGCTTTGGGTCACACAGGCCTGGACCTGCACTGTGGTCATGAAGGATCACTCAGCCTCTCTGAGGGTCCATTTCCTCGTCTATGAAACGGGGATAATAACATCTACTTTACATGACTACGGGGTGAATGAAATACCTTGTGCAGTTCGCTGAACATAGTAGAAACATAATGAGCTTCCCAGATACAAGTTTCTAGCTATTAGTTTCCTTCCTTTCCCCTTGCCCCCTAAGGTTCTAGGCTCTATCCATTTAAATCCTTGCTCCTTTTCAAGATCTGTTTGAGACCTGCCTCCTCCATAAATTCTCTCCCATGTGAGTGGACAAATTCCCTGTCCTTAGTCGATTTATTGCTTTGGGTCCCTGAGTTGGAGAGTCCAGGTGTAATTGACCTGCCAGGCTGAAATGCCATTGCTTCAGTTTTTATAACCCTGAAGTCAACTCCTGCAGGCGCGAAGAATTTGCCTGAAAGATGTAGATGTGATTTACTTCCCAGCTAGAACGAAGACTCTTTGAAGGTGGTTTTCTGTCTCACCCATGTTTGTGGATCGTGCTCATGGCACAAGACCTGACAAATAGCCGAGTGAAGGACCCAGTAAGTGCCGAGTGAAGGAAGGATTGAAGAACGCTCCAGAGAGGTAGAACAGACTCTGCACTTCGGAGAGAGCTCCCTAGTTGCAGCCTCTCGAAGCTCTGGGAGGAAGCTTTTGCTCAGAACCAGCCCTGTAGTTATGTCAGATGAGCTTAGGCCCCAAGAGTGTGGCTCTGTAAACAAAGGGGGAAAAAGCTTTCTGATCAGCCTGTTCTGTTTGGATTGGCAAGAGCTTTCCAGTTGGAATTAGTGCCTCGGATGCGAATGTCAGAGTCATTCCATGCGAGAGGAAGGCTTGCTGGCTCAGCCTCCAACTTTGATGTGGAGCATGTGGGCCTGGGGGTGCGACTTCAGAGGGAAGGGGAGGAGGAAACAGAGGTTCTGGCTGCGTTTGGAACTTCCCAGGTCCTTCTCAGGTCATCCCTGCTGACCAGGCATTTTACCTTGTCCCCTAACTTGTTCTGTCACTAGCTAGTTGTGTGACCTTGGACAAGTCACTTCATTTCTCTGGGCTTCAGTTTCCCCATCTGTAAAATGACAGGGTAGATTAGATGATCCTTAAGGTCCCTTCTCACTGTTCTATAAAATTTCTTGTTATGAGCAGCTTTTCTTATACCCTGACCAGGATGCACTGACATTTTTGATGTATGTTGAGCAGTTGGGGAAGAAGGAGGGCGTATTGAGAAATGGGGATATAAAATGCATCCTGAGATGGAGCCCAAGTCTCCCTTTTCCCTGGTCCTTTGCACTAATAACTGTCCCCTCTGTGTTTGCCTGTTTTCTACCCACCGCCAAAGATGGTCCCTTGGAGAGATGACTGCACGCTATGGTAGAAGCCCAGGACTTCCTTGATCGTCTCGTGTGCGTGGATGGGGCAGCTGATGGCACCTTCCTCACTTGGGGGCAGTGAGGACTGAGTGCACGGGAGTACGTTCGGCGCCTTGGAAACTGCCAGACACCACAGAAGCGTAAGGAATTGCGATTATGGCATAAAGCTGGCCCGCTGGGGGAAACATTAGCAAACAGTACTTTATCCGGTGGCCCCCCTCTTCCTTGAAGATGTTTCAATGCAAGGGACGCTCCTTCTGCTGCCTGCCAGTGGGCTGCCCCGTTTGGTTTCCCCTGCACCTTCGAGACAAACGCTGCTGTCTGAGTCTTCATGTCTTCGCGTGCTTTCCCATGAGGGCAGAAGCAGCGTTTTCCATATGATTTGGCTCATCCCACTTAACATGTGCGGCAGCATCTCTAGGTCTTAGAGTGAGGAGAATTTTCTCATTTTTCTCACTAATCCCCGGAGCAGAGAGGTGCAGCAGGCTATGCAGGGAGCAGGGGCCAGAAAGTGGTGGTCAGGGTGGTGCTCTCTTTAGCAACTGGGTCAGAGTTGGAGGTACAGAGGAAAGGGGTTCTGCTTCCTGGGTTTTGGTTTCATCGCATGTTACTTGAGAGTTTGAAGAGACCTCAGAGGATGTGTAGTCCAGCCTTATTCTTAGACCTGAGAGTTGGCCTCTTGGCCTGCAGTCCCCCAGCTGGCTTTGAAGGAGCCGGGACTAGAGCCCAGTCTCCACATTCAGTTCTCAAGCTCTTTCTGGTGTACCACGTGGATCCTTTTATTCCTCCTTCTTCTCACTCCCCATCCCTTGGTTCACCTCTGTTCCTTTGCTTCTATCTTCCGAGCCCATTTGGTGTAACTTGCTGAATGGGAAAGTGTTCAGAGTTTTTGGGGCAGGCAGGCTGTTGGACAGGGGTGGGGGACTACCTCACAGAAGTCTGAGTGTGTTCTCTGGATGTCAGATCACCGGAAGCACCCAGGGTACCAGCTCACTGCGTTGGCCTCTGGTCAGAGACCACACCCAGAGGCCTTGTGGCTGAGGACTCAGAGGCACTACCTGTGGACTGGGGTTCCGTGGTGGCAGATGCCCACTGTCCCAGTCCCCTTTCCTCATTGACATGGAAGGGGAGTTAGCATGTGCTGAACACCCACGACACAAATGATATTCAAGATCTCACTCTCTGCACCCAGCCTTTCCCACCCCTGCTGTCTTATTTCCCCTTGGGGCCCTAGAAAGCCACAAGGATGGGCCACGCAGCATCTACCTGGCAGCCATCTTCCAGAATCACCCAGGTAGCGCTGCCCCGAGTTCACGTGCCCATTCCAGCCCAACACCATGGTGGCTTGTCCAGGGTAACCATGGGTTAGATCTCACCCTCTGGCAACAGTTGACTCTATTTACTCAGATGAGAACAATTTTCTCTCCCTTGCACTTTCAACAAGTTCGACCTCAAGGATGCTCCCCCTCCTCCCCATCCTCCACCCCCTCCCCCGACTGCTGCCCCTACTTCAGGCCCTGCTGCCAAAACCAATAAAAGGCAGAAGGGAGAAGTGGAGGCTGGGGGAGACTATCCACTCTAATTGCGCTGTCAGCTGAGCCCTGGGTTTCCTCGATCTGGGGTGTCTCATAGCCCAAATTGGCCAGTTTGCAGCTAATAGGAGGGGCAGCTGTTTTACTTCCTAATCACTCTTAGAGATAAGTGTGCTCCGTGCACGTGGGAGAGACGCCTCTGCGGAAGAAGCTTCTGACCGGCTGCCCCATTGCTGTACTTCCTGGGCTGTGCTGGAGCCGGCTCAGTGGGAAACTTACCTGACACCCGCGGGTGGGGCAGGTGGGGGAGCATCAGAGCCTCTGGGCTGCATCTGTGAGGTAGCAAGACGAACAAGCCAGGATCCAGTGTCCAGGCACCCCCAAACCTGCGGCCCAGAGAGCAGCTCTTCGATTACGGAACGCAAACCCCCATTGTTCCGTTAGCTTCTCACTCAGTCAGTGACCACCTCCGTGTGGGGTTGTTGGTCTCACACTTCTCACAAAGGGGAGCTCTCGAGTGTCATTTCTTCGGCTTTCCATTATCTGGGAGTTTCAAGTGACCTGAGAAGTGTGTGTTGGGTGACTCTCTGATTGGACCTGGCTGTTCTTTGGTGTTGAGGCCATGCTGAACACAGGGCTGCAAAGCTGGCTCCCTCTGTCCTGGGACATGAGTGGCTTGGGGTCCTGTCAGGTGGGGGAGGCAGAAGGGAAGGGCAATGAGCTCGTTCCTTGAAATGTGGACTGAGTATAGAAGCCAGTATCACTATCATTTGAAAACAATTCCTCCCAGCTTGGTGTTCAAGGCCCTCCATCACCCTCCACTACTGGCTCTACTTGCCTTCCCAACCTCATAGTCCCTCCTGGTCCTGGCCCCACTCCTCACCCAGGCTCATTATTCCATGAACATTCCTGACACCTTAGGATGCCTTTGCTCTTGCTGCCCTTCGGCCTCCATGTCCTCTCCTCATTGCCAAGCCACACCCATGCACTGAGGGCTTGATTAGACCTCACTTCTCCCCTAAGTTCTTTGCATACCCCTTTGAGGCTGCTCCTGTTTCCTCTGGACCTTCTTTGCCCCTCCCTTATAAGACCAAGAGCAGTCTATCTTCTGTCAATTGCTCAGGAATGGCCTTGCCTGTCTCACTGGATTGAGCTCCCTGCAAGAGAGATTTCTTGTTTTCTTACGTCCGTGCCTCCATGTGGTGGGGCACAGGGCCCTGTGAGTAGGTGTCCAATAATTGCCCATAGGGATGCGTCATGCTGAGGCCTGTATTAGCATACATTTGCATGTGGCATTTAGCTTATTTACATAGGGCACCCTGAAGACGGAGTTCCTGCTCTTGGCAGTCTTGAACAGAGGGCTCTGAGGGGGGAAATGCAGGGGGGTGGAAAAGCTCCAGGTTTCCAAGTTACAGTTAGAAACATCAAATTTCAGAACTGGAAGAGGTGTTATAGTAATCTAGTCCAGTCTCTTATAGGGCAGATGAAGAAACTCAGGTTCCTTCAGTAAGAGGTGACTCGCTGGGAGTTATACAAGCAGTTAACGGCAGTGTGAGACCTGCTCACTCTGGTCGATGATCCTTATTCCTCTTTTGTGGTGGTTGGAGAAGGCTTTCTCCCAGTGCTCCTGGGATTTTCGGTGGCAGTTCTGGGCCCCCTCCTGTTGCCCTGCCAGTCTCACTGGCCGCATTCCACTTTGGACATCCTGGAAGCCTGCTCCAGATTCCTCTGTGCTAGATACTGGTGGGGAACCAACTTAAATTCAAAACACCTCTTGCTCTGGAACCCCGAGTCTCTAGGCACACTTCCGTCAGCACTGCTGGATTCCTGCCTCCTCAGGGCTGACCTTGCAATGCATTTCGGATCATAGCTGATGGTGGGGGGGGGGGAAGAAAATTGAGATGAAATAAAAAACAAATGAGAACAGCATACAGAAGCATAGGGAAGGCAGATCTGGGAGCTGGGGCTCTGGGTTCTAAAAAGAGAAAGATGTTCTTCCCATGAGAAAATCATTGGCAGCTTCAAAGGAGCCCCTTGTGAGGGACAGGGACTCCTGTGTCCTCAGGATTTCTCCACTGTGAAAAGGGAAAGGTCCTGAACTGGAACTTTCTCCAGATGTGGGCTGACTGAACTGGACTCGGGCTCAGGCCCAGGGCTGGTGAACTGAGGTGTCTCAGAACAACTGGGGGTCTTCTCAGAACATACTTCCTAACTAGATTCAGAAACCAGCTGAGGTAAAGGGGAGAGATACAGTTATACCATCTCCTTGTCCTAACTCCCCAACCGATACCAGTATCCGATCTCTGAAAGGAAGTGATTTCTCACCATCGCTTCCTTGTCCTGGGTTCTTTGGAAAGAATAAGATGAACAGGGTCAGAAGGAGGACAGCCCAGCCAGGGGGGGATGTCCCAGCACAGCCTGGGCACAACTAGACAGGCTCCTTCCATCCAAGTCGGCCTGGGCTAGCCCAGGTTTTCCACATGTCCGCTGTAAGGTGATAGGGGAAGCGGGAGGCCTGGTGGCTTTCCAAAGAACTGCCCTCACTTCAGCTGTCCTCCTTTCCCTGAAAAAAGTTTGCTGATTATTTGACCTGAGAAAATAGCCTTTTAAGAGACTATGCAACCCAAAGAAAGTCCTTTATTTGCAAACCAAAGACCTTCTTTGAGCACCTCCTAGCAACAGAGATCAGCTGGCCAGAGAGGGCATGGCCACAGGTCTAATGGCAATCTTCCTTGAGTCCAGATGTGAGCTGTGGCTTCCAGCAAGGGCCGAGAGATTGGGATTTGCCAGCTGCCCACGTGGCTCTTGGCTGCAGAGCTCAGGGCCTATACAGCCTGCAGATAGACTACGGGGGAGGAACTCTCCTCCACAACCTGGCTGGCTTGGGGCCTTGATGTCTGCCTCTGAGAGATGACAGCCCGTGGACCACCAGAAAGGTCAGGTGTTGCAGTGTGGGCACTGTTCAATCAGAAGCATCCCAGTGCAAAGCCTTTTCAAAATTCCTCTGCTGCACATACCCACTTGGGTTTTATCTTGACCCTGGCCACATTTTCTCAGAGTCACTAGCGTTTATTTCCCATCTCTCTGTGCTCAGAAAAGAAACTCTCTTGGGACTACTAGGTATTTAAGGTGAGACAGGATTCGTAGGATATCTGGAGTTTAAAGCTCAGTAGAAGGAACAGAAAAAGAGGGCCAAAGCCTTTTGTTACTTTGTGCCATCAAATAGTGAAGAGCACTTGTGTGTGTCATTTGTGTTATGACACACAAACTGTCTGTTAACAACTTGTTTTTGAGTACGTGTTTACTTCAAACCTTGGATCTTTTGCCTGGATTTCTTTAGATCAGTCTGGAAAAACAAAGTATGAGGAAATTAGTGCTCTTATTTTCCAAAGCCTGCCATGGACAAGGGCATGTTTCCTGACCTTCAAGAAAGTTGAGAGATCCTCACTGTTTCTTGAAGCCTCTTCTGTTCCTGGAGGGGAGTGAGATTGGCTGCCTTCTCTAAGATCTCTACACATCCAGGAAGAGAAACAAGCAGGCTGGATTTCTCTGGGGCTTCAAAAGGCCAACATGGAAATCAGAAAACTTAGTTGTGGCCAGAATGGGCATGGGTGATAGACTTTTAAGCAGTCTTAGAACCAAGCTAGTCGGAGTCCCTTGAGATATTCCTGAGGGCAGTGTGTCCCCAAATTCCACCTTTTGCCTCCTCCTGGAGGATCCCGCTTGGCAGTCAGGAACAATTTTCTAAGAGTGAAATTTCCTTTCCCCACTTCTTCCCTAAACTTTAAACTTGTCTCATCTCCACTGACTTCTCTAGGTTTTCCTTGTTAAAAACAAGGACCCCTTAAGAATAAGAAAACAAAACCTCTGCTGGTTGTCATGCGTGCTTCCAGAAATAGTGCTCAACTACTATTTATGACTTTGAAGTCAGAATTTCCGAGGAAGCATCTGGAGTTGGCTCTAGTGGGTGGGGTGACTTACAGTGGCCTGGGTGATTGCTTTGCCCCAAACATGGGACCACATGTTCCTTGGGTAGTTGGACCATCTCTTCTTCTAGGTCCTATCTGGCTAGTCTGTAGCTGAGCGGCTCCCAGAGGATGCAGAGGAAGGTTTGGACCTCAGCTGACCCAGACATCACCTTTGCTGACTTTCAAGAGATTTAGGAAGCTGGTAGAGCCCAGAAGTTAAGGGCAAACAGTGTGTAGCCCGGCCCACCTCTGTACTCCCTTGCCATTCGACCTCCAGCCAATTCTTTAATGTTTCCAAGTCTCTAAACCATTACACATAAATGGGGGTAATACTGTTTGCTTTATAAGGTTGCTATAATGATTAAATAACAGTGAGGAAATGCTTAGCAAAGCTCTCAAGACATGGTAGCTATTAGCAAATAGAAATTTACCTGGAGCGATGCTCCTTTCTTGGAATGTACAACAAACCTCTGGAAGTGTAACAGGCAGTTGCTGGCTTATCTGTCCCTGTCACCTCCTAGGTTGTGAGCTTCTTGTCTGTAGAGTGCCTTTCCAGTGTTTAGCCCAATGCCTGGATCCTAGGAGATTTTTCTCTAAATGTTTGTTGAATAAGCTAATAAATGAAAATATTTGATAGGTGGGAAGGGAAGCAGCTCATTGAGTGGATGCCTAATTACTTTTTTGGATAAAAGAATAGGAATATGACCTGCTGAGGCCCTCAGGCAGCACTGTGTTCAGTACCTTTGCTGAGGGAAGGCCTAGATTTTCAGCAGCTTGAGAAGTTGCTGAATGGTGCCCGGTGGAGTCCTGCCCTGCGTGGCCTTAACGGCCATATGTGGCAGCCCTGGACACTCCTAGCGTGGAGACTGACCTAGATTCCGTGACCCTGGGGCTCGCTTTCCAAAGAATGATTCATTTTCAAACGACCGGAGGGAAATGAAGGAGGTAGGAAGACTAAGGGTAATTAAGGAGAAAGCTACAGGGACCTAGGGAGATGGCAAGGGTCCTGGTGGAGCCGGCGCAGCTCACACCAGATCACAAGACCTGGCCGAGCGTATCTTCCCAGCTGTGCGGTGAGAGTATTCACACCGTGGAAAATGGCATACGCTACAAAGTCAGGCTCCCCTCCTCCTCCCAACAGAAGAGGTTGTTAAACATTTACAGTGTACCCCTGATTCCGATCGAAGGCCGAAGATGCACACACGAAATGGGAGAGAGGGTGGTGAGGACGAGAACGAAGAAGTGGAGCTGTGTCTTGGGGCGGTGCAAACCTCACCGGGAAAGGGGCGCGTCGCTTGCTGAATGCCGTTCGAAAGTGCTCACAGGCCCAAGCTGGGGAGAATCGTTCTATTTTCAGTTTTGAGTGCTGCAGCACAGGAATTTGGCAATGACTCTTTTTGAGGCCAGACTTGCTTTAACAGAGAGGGGTTGCCTTGGGACTGAGGCAACTGGAGTTTCCCAGGAAACAAATTAGGTAGAGAATAGGGTGCGAGCCCCTGATGCTAATGAGCCTTCACCCCCTGGCGGTTCACAGGACTGCACAGGGCTCGCCCAGGCTCACCTTGCTTTGTGCTTCAGCTTCCTATCTTTTCCTCTTCAAGTGCTTAGAGCACATTTCAAGGTAAGACCCATATGTGAACCCTGAGGAAAAAATCAACACTTACTAAGAAGGGTTCCTGGTGGCAAACTGGGCTCAAATTAAAAAAAACCACCAACAGACAGCCCAGTGGCCACATCTACACAAGGGCTTCTCACACAAAAGGGCTTCTCCTCATGGAGAAGCCTGTGCCAACCTGCCTGCCTACACTGTTTCTGCCAGCGGAGCCGCCTTTATAAAGGAGTTTCTGGAATCCTATTTCAACCAATATAACCAAGGCTTCTCCCATCCAATCAGAGCTGTGTAGCTCCAATCAATCAGAGTGGCTTTATTCTGACCAATCAAGGCACTGTCTTTTGGGCCAATCAGACTGCAAATATTTGGAGTCCTCATTTGCATGAGGATGGACCAATCACGGAACAGGCACTCTTGTCTATATAAGCCATTTCTTCTCTGGCTCAGAGTGCGCGCTTTCCCTTTCTACTGTAAACTGAAGACTGATCCCCCCCTGCCTGAGCTAAAACACCACACTTGTCAGAACAAGTTGGAGTAGACCAGCACAGTGCAAGGCAGAAGAGCTGTTCCATAGCTGTGCTGTTTTCACAGCCCTGCATCACAATTAAGCTGTTTTGCACTGAATAAAGATTCCTTCTTCACTGCACGCCAAATTGGGGTTCTTGTTGGCATTGAAGTGGCACCAATGACCACTGGTTAACACATAACAATTTAAATTTCACTCAGAAGTGTCTGGCACATAATGAATACACTAAAGAGAAAGAAAAGAGGCCTACTATAAATTGAGGTTTTAAGGGTACTCTATACAAGTTGCAGATATTATCTCATTCAAATCTAAGAATTGAGTACTATTATTTTATTTCCAATGACTACAAAGGCGCTGAGATGCAGCCGCACTCCCTGGAAGTGACAGACTCATGGTGCCAACACAATGCCCATTTTTAACTGCTGTGTTAAACACTCGTTTCGGGTTTGTTTCCCTCCACATATCAAGGAGAGAAAGGAGGAAGATGCAATGTGATTGGTCTAAGCTGTGTTTTCTCTTAATGGCCCTGGTGGTGAGACTTTATTTGAGGGGAGGGCTGTGATGGCCCCTAACCTGGCTGGATCACACTATTACACTTCATTCTGCTCCTTTGGATTTTAAAGAACATTTGATTCTGTGTTCCAGATGCCCCCCCGCGCCCCCACCATCACTGCCTGTGTGCGTGTGTGTAGAATAATAACAATGAGAAACCCAACTCCGAAGCCACATGTTTCACTTTGCTGCTTGTTAATTTTAACAAGGCAGCTGGTGGTTTGGGCTGAGAGCTTGCTTTTCTATTAACCACAGCTTTTCCTCCCTGTGGATTTCCTGTTTGTAGTTTTGGAGGTAAAAATTCTTGGTAGAGGTAAGCCTGAACCATTCCAACCTAAAAGGAGCAGCTCTTAAGAGCCCAGGCGAAG
The DNA here is from genome assembly GCA_039655065.1 of Glossophaga mutica. Taxonomy (NCBI): domain Eukaryota; kingdom Metazoa; phylum Chordata; class Mammalia; order Chiroptera; family Phyllostomidae; genus Glossophaga; species Glossophaga mutica. Next base: position 26,796,733 of record CM077310.1, read on the forward strand.
GGAGCCTCGCCCAGGCCAACCTTGGTCCTTCAAAACAAAACTTTTATAACACATTGGTTTTGGGCCAAGGCTCTGCTCAGCATGGGAGGCATGCAGAGACAAAGGTGGCCCGGACCCCAAAGGAGCACCCGGGCTAGTAGTGGGGACTGGACAGGCCCAAAGTATTATGGAAACTGTGCTAAGTGCACTAAGAGTGGCACAGGGCTGTGGCCGGGACACAGAGGAAACAGTAGGTCTGGATCTGCAGACTTCATGGAGGAAGTGAGATTTGAATTGGCCTTTGAGGGGCAGGCAGGTGTTTTTATTTGTTGTTTTATATATCCTTGTTTTTTTACAAGCAGGGATGAGAGGAAGGGCATTCCAAGCAGGGAACAACCCTGTGAGCAAAGGCCCAGAGGTGAGCAGTTGTGGGAACAGCTGCTCTTCTGTTTAGATCAGACGAGAGCCCAGGTGAGGGAAAAGGCAAGATGACAAGAGCACCTAGGAGCCAGATCGTGGGGGGTCATTTAAGGTCATAAGAAGAATATGGATGTTTAGGCAAATGATGGTCACTATGGGTTATTGTGGGCTAGAGGAACATGATCATCATTGTGTTCTGGAAAGATAACTGGCTGTGATATCTAGAAAAGATAACTCCCTTTCTTGAGTGGAGTGCACATGAAAAGGAGTAAGTGCAGTGGGAATGGAGGGGAGGGGCTGGGTGATGGGACAATGCAGAGAGAGACCAGGTGTAGCTGAAGGTAACTCTCAGGTTTCGAATTAGGGTCATTTTGATAACATTAACAGACAACAGAGATGAGAAACCAGGGAGGGAAGAAGAGGAGAATTCTGGACAAGTTGAAATTGAGGTGTCAGTGAATCATTGAAGTGAAAAGATTTAATTGCCAGCTACAGTGCAGATGGTGTTAGAAACAGAACTCAGAGCCAAGGTTTTGGATTTCTCTGGATGGAGGTGAAGCAGAAACTCTAAGAGGAAGACAAATTTAGAAGACAACACAGAAGGGTGATTAGAGAGTGGAGAATGGAATTAGGGAGTTTAGGGCTCCAACGTCTAGGGGAGGAGAGCCAAGGGGATAGTCAGTGTGGTAGGAGCTGCAGACAGACAAGTAAAGGAGGATGAGAGGTGGGAGGGACAACTGGACTTGACCATGAGGAACATGCTGATGACAACTCGGGGAGAGGAGGTTCAGTAGGGTGGGAGCCTCAGAAGTCCCAGTATGGAAGCATGGGTGGAGGGTCTGAGATATTGCCTGTTATTTAGTCACTTGTTAATTCATTCATCATAGATCCACTGAATGCCTGATGTGCTGCAGGCACTGAACTAGGTCGGGCCTAGGGACACAGCAGGGAACAAACAAGACAGAGACCCTTCTTTCTTCCACCAAGTGTGCAGCTAAATAGAGGAAATAAGCATTAAACCCATAATTACTAAGAAATTATTAAATTACGTTATGACATCTTAGTCTGGGGATGAGGAAATGCCTTTGAAACTGAGACTAAGTAGGAGTTAATTAGGTGAAAGATGGGCAGGGGCGTTTGGGGGCTGGGAGGAGGGGGCAGAGGAGAAGGCTCTGAGATGAAAGGAGCTTGGCAAGAGGGAGAGACTGGAGGGAGATCCTCAGGGCTTCTTGAACGGGAGGAGTGGCTTTTTTGGGAAATTTGTCAGTGACAAAATCGGGACAGAGACATGAGAGGCTTGAGGCAGTAAAGACCTAGGGAAGTTGTGGTTGTGATAAGGGAGATTCTGTGTGGGAGGCCGACCAGAGGGAGAGAGGCTGCTGCTGGCCTTCAGGAGCAAACGCAGACCATCTGTGGAGAACATCACCTGGAAGGGAGCTGCGGGTGGCCTCCAGGACAGGAAGGCAGCCTCTGGGTGATAACCAGTGAGAAGTGGAGCCCTTCAGCCTGACCTCTGCAAGGAAGCAAACTCTGCCGACAAGCTGAGTGAGTTTGGGATTAGATTCTTCCCTAGCCGAGCCTTCAGATGAGAATGCAGCCCGGACTATGCCTCGATTGTAGCCTCATGAGACCCTGAGCTGTGCCCAATTCCCTGATGCGTAGAGACTGTGAGATAACACAGGTGTGATGTTTTAGATGGGTAGGTTTGTGGTCATCTGTTACATATCAAGAGACAACTAGTATGCTCAGGATATGTTTCAGCTAAAGTGTTGGAGGTTGTGGAGGCGGAGTAATGGAGGATGGGAGAGCTAAAATGTTGAAAATGTTGGGAAGGACTGTCAGCCATATGGCCTGGGAAATTGATGGGAGGAGGTCATGGAGAAGGCAGGAAAGGAGAGAATCAAGATGAAAGAATTGGGGAGGATGAAGATAAGAGTTATTTATTTTCAGAGATGTTCTTATCTATTTCCCAGTTTCCCTTTTATTGAAATTGTCCTCTGCTTGGAGATGCTTCTTTCCTCCTTACTTCTTCTTAGGTCCTTTCCCTAGCTCACTCAATATGGAACGCTGAGCTACCATTTAATAATTAACATTTTTCTTATTTTTATTTCCTTTGAAAATATTATACTTACATTAAAAGGAATTAAATGCTTTAACTTCATCTTAAAAATAATTTTCTAAATTGAAAAACATAATTCATCCAGAATTCCATGATCTTAACATACATATGGTTGTCATTTTTTTGTGATTTCTTCCAAGCCTCTTGACATGCAAAAATACTTCTACATAATTGTAATTGCAGTTACAATTAAACTGTTATTAGTATTACAATTATACATTAAACTGTAATTAGTATTCATATTCTGTGATTGCAAAGTTATGCATGCTCCTTGTACATGTAATATCATGTTGAATTTTCTCTTATCATAAACATTTTTCTAATGTTTTTGTTATTTTATGGCTGTCTGGTAGTCTATCAAATTGAAATAATTTACTTTAGTATTTGTAGGTTGCTACAATTGTTAAATTTTATAGATCATGCTTCAAAACCATCTTTCTGCAAATCACTTTGTTTTCTTTTAAGGAAAAAAGTAGGGTACATTCTTTCAAGTGGGGTTACTGGGTCAAAGGTAATGAAGGTTTTTATGGATATGTACCTATATAATCATATCCATTAAAAGTAAACATCTAAAGGCAATTAAAATACTACTCTTCTTTGTATTACAGAGTAAGCAGTTATTTGAAATGATTCCTTCAGCATTTATATCCCTATGTCCAGAAGGCTGGGTAGTGATTTAGGAAGGTGAGCCTCTTAGGGTATAGAGGTAAAATTGCCACAGATAAGCCTTTCATAAACCTCTCCATTCCTTGTATCCATGCATCTACTCACCCACCCACCCATTCATCCATTCTTCTACTTTTCCTCCGGTCTATTCATCCACTCATCCATTAGTCCATTTGCCCATCCGTCCAAATATTCATCCATTCATAGATCCATCCCATACGTATCCAATAAGTATCCATTCTTAGCCAGGCAATGTGATTCCTCCTTTACTGAGGCAAAGGGTTGGGGGTGTTCCCTTTCTTTTCCCACAAATAACACTGGAGTTTTTCTGACTTTCTCCCCTATTCTCTATTCTGCCTCTGATATTCACTTTAATAAATCTTCCTGGGTTTCAAAATTTTGGCCAAAAGAAAGCCTTGGTCTCTCTTAATTTGCCTCCCTCCTCATTCTTATAAGGATACCTCTGCTCATGTCCCAGACAAGTAGTGAAGATAGAATAGTATTGTTTTCCACCTAAAGAAAAACATCTCCTATGTCTCACAGGAAGAGAACATTCATCCATGCTGGTGATATGGTGCTTTCTGTAATGCCAAACCTGTCCAGATGTATGACAAAGTAATCGCATTAAGACAAGGCATATTGTTTTCCACAGTGTGAAGAAAATGAAAGGAAGGCCATTAACTCAGTGGTTCTTAAGATGATACAATTCTTTGTTTAGGTTTTGCACTCCACATAATTCTTTTTTTCATAAACTTCAAAGTGGTAAACTGGGTTGTATCTTTTTTTTAAAGATTTTATTTACTTTTAGAGAGAGGGTAAGGGAGGGGAAAGAGAGAGGGAAAGGAAGGAGAAAGAGAGGGAGAGAAACATCATTGTATGGTTGCCTCTCACACCCCACCACTGGGACCTGGCCCACAACCCAGGCATGTGTCCTGACTGGGAATCTAACTGGTGACCCTTTGGTTTGCAGCCCGCACTCAATCCACTGAGCCACACCAGCCAGGGCCTGGGTTGTGTCTTTGCTGAGTGCTTAAGAGCAGAGCTTTGGAAAGGAATTGAGGAGAAAAAAGAGACACGACCACTGGATCTTGAAGTCAGATTGCAAGGTAGACCTTTTTCTCTGGGCCTTCCTCTTTCCTCCTTTTCTCCTCCTTTTCCTTGTCCCTTCCCTCCCTCCTTAACCATGTTTCCAGACCAAAAAATAAGAACTAAATGACTTGTTTCAGATGGTCTCATTTTGAATCTCAAACATCTCCAGCTTACACCATTAAAAGAAGGAAATGATTAGGTCTATTTCTTCTGAAGGCTTCACGCTCTTTTAGTGACCAAATGAATATTTTCTGACAAAACTCGTTTTGGGTCTCATTATCACAGTCTTGTACACATAGAAAAATGACGCGGTCTGAAATGAAATGCATTGTGTGTCTAGTACTATGTGACCTGACACCGCCCGCCTTAATTGTTTCCATTCTTAACTAGACCCCAGCATTTATTTGAAATGATTATCATCCTCCCCCAGCTTCCCTTTCTGGTTTGCCCTTGGGAGCCATGCTCTTTTATTTGGCTCTTTCTCTTTCATCTGAGTTTCTTTCTTCTATTTTTTTTTTTTAATCTGGCAGTCTTAATTAAGCACCTGAGTTGTCCTAGTTTAGGTGAAGCCTTTCCTAAAGTCACATGTTTTTCTATTCACTTTTTTTTCCAGTTTCTCTCTTTTAGGAAATCATGGCCTCAAACAAAAGAAATCAATAAATAAGTACTTTGTGTTTCTGTGCAAGATGTGTGGTGGGTGTCCACAAAGATCCCGCAGAGTATGTGGGGGAGAGGACACACGTGCATAGGAAAGATTTTTCTCCCCCACAAAAAAATCAAACCAAAGCTCAAGCCCAGCAACCCTGTGGTGTGGTATATTTCTCTGAGCAACCAATGCTTCACTGTTTTGATTCCTTCACTGCAGTGTGAGTTCTCCTTGAGAGCAGGGAGTATCCTTGCTATGGGCTCCACTTGGCTCTTAATAGACTCAGTCATTAATCCAGGCAGAACCTTTACCGAGCATCTCCTATTTGTCAGGCACGGTGTTAAGCTAGATAGCAGTAACGAGGCTGGTCAAGCCAGACAGTCCCATCGTTACAGGATTTCCGAAAAGGAAGAAAGACTAATTTGGGTTGGGGTGGCTAAGGGGTGGATGAGAGCGCAGACATTAAGCATGTGTATGCAGCGTGGGATACATGGGCAGAGAGGGACTACGGAAGCTTCCCTGACGAGAGAAGTAGGACAAACAGGAGCATGGGCACTGGGCTGTGTCACCCCAGGTCCTGGTGCTGAGTGAGGGGAACGGTCTGGCCCAGTGGAAAGGTTTATGTTTATGTTGGGGCATCTTGGAAGAGGAGGTGGGGGAGAGATGGCTTCTGTGTTAGAGAAACTCAGGGCTGCTCACTCCCACTTTCTGCCATTGCTTACCTTCCCACCTGCTTTTAGTCAGCTTTTATTTCTACCTGGCTGCTTCCATCATTTTTCCTCTGAAGGACGGGGGCTGGCTTTCTGCAGCCACACCAGTTTGCAAGTTATAATATACTGTTTGGATAGCGTATATCGCTATGTTCTATTTTTTAAAAAATTTTTTCTATTATAGATTACATTCAATATTATTTTGTATTAGTTTCAGGTGTACAGCATAGTGTTTAGACAATCATATGGTTTATAAAGTGTTTCCCCCACTATTTCCAGTACCCGCCCAACACCATGCATAGTTATTACAATATTATACGTTGCTGTATTCTTAATTGAAACATCTGGCTTACCTCTGCATAAACCTGTCTGCTCTTGAGCGAGTGCCCCTGCACGTTCATATTTACAAGAGGCTCTCAGCTGCTTTGCATAGTCACAACTCTGCTGCAGTTCTCACACAGGAAAGTCCAGGCAGCTAGCATCTCTTAGTGAAAACTCAATGTCATATAATTTCAGGGCTACAAGGGCTTTTAGGCTCATCCATCAAACCCTTCATTGAACAGACGATGAAGCAGACACACATGGAGTGTATTTCAGCTGACCCATGTCCACATTGCCGACTTGCTTATTCATCACTAATTCGCTCTTTTGTTCATTTAGTAAACACTTGAGAAGTGTCTGAAAAAGGCCGCATCCTGAAGTAAATACAAAAAAACCCCCTCAAACCTCATGAAAAATAGACTTGAGGGACTCACATTTTAGTGGGACAGACTTAGAAGTAGGTCATTACAACCCATTGCAAGTACGGTAATAGGTGTGAACAAAGTGGGGAGGAAGGGGTTAAATTTATCTTGGGGAGCCGGGAAGCCTTCACGGAAGGAACGTCTACACGAACTGGGTCTTGAAAAATGAGGGAGAGGTCTCCGGGCAAAGATGAAGCAAGGCTGTTCCTGGGAGGGGGAGAGTAAAACAAGCCAAGAATGGTGGAGGGAGGCGTGCTTGGCAGTGATTGAGCGCATCGTGGCTGGAGGGTCCTTGGAAGGGAGGGGGTGGGGGGAGTCCTGGCCACAGCGAAGGTAGGGGTCAGACTGTGAAGGGCCGGGGTGCCCTGCCAGGGCAACACTGAGTCGGTGGAGGTCTTTAAACAGGAAATGACTTGATAGGCTTTGTCCCTTTAGTGCCATAAACACCTACAGTATTGTGGCCGATGACATGAAATACGAAAGGAGGATAGTAAAGAAACCAATGAAAGAATTCATACTTAAGACAAATCCTGATGTGGTTGTGAATTCACCTGGTGGTAACGGATTTGTAGAAAGTGGACCTGGTTTAGGAGGCGTGTCTAAGTAGGATGGACACAAGTGGCGGGCAAATGGGTCTGGAAGGTGAAGGAGAAGGAAGAGAAGACGATGACAAGTTCTTGCTTGGTGGGCTGGTCATTAATGAAGGAGAGATGCAAATCCAGCACCCATTTATGATAAAAACTCTCAGCAAAGTGGGAATAGGAGGACTACACCTCAACATAGTCAAGGGCATGTATGACAAACCCACAGCTAACGTTATACTGAATAAGGAAAAACTAAAATTGTCTCCCTTAAGATGAGAAACAAGACTGGACGTCCGCTTTCACCACTTATTCAACGCAGTGTGTGGGGCGCCAAGTGGGCACTGGAAATACTGGGAGACTAGTCTGTGAAGTGTAAGACTGTCTAACCACCATGCTGTACACCTGAAACGAATACAAAGGAATATTGAATGTAAAAGTGCAAATGAAATGTAAAAGTGCAAATGAAATGTAAAAGTGTTGGAGGCTGTCATTAGATTAAGGAGTGAAGGAGAATGAGTGGGTGTGAGTGGGAGGTGGACCGGAACATGTTGTGTTTGAGTTGGCTGGGCTGCGGATTTGGATCTTGGCACTTAGATCTGGGGGTCTTCACATTAGAAGCACATGGGTCCGGGCTGTACCCCAAACTGATTCCAGTTCCACCCTCTAGTTGATATCGACGTGCTGCCCATGTCCCCTTTCTCCATGTAGATTCCAGTTCTTACTTGAGTCTGACTGGGGTGCGGAGAATTCACTAAACGGCTTTTCTCACTCCAGTGGAGACCGAGGGTTCGTGTGTGTGTGTGTGTTTTCTCAAGCCATTTCCCAGGACTGATGGCACCCCAGGACTGCAGGGGAGGGCCTGTCAGATGGAGCTTATTTATTTAATGAAAAGAACTTAATAATTTGGTTTTGTTTTCCCTGGTTCTTTATTTTTCTTTCTACCTCCCTCTCCTTCCCTGGGCTTTGCAGGGTGGGAAATGGGTCAGCAGCTTGGCCAAACATTCTGGAGTCTTTAATTCTTCAGCTGTTTTACAAGCCTGACTGGTTCATGTAGTTAATCTCTCTTCTGCTTGCCCCTGGAGGGGGATGTCTGTACGTGTGTGTGTGTGTGTGTGAGAGAGAGAGAGAGAGAGAGAGAGAGAGAGAGAGAGAGAGAGAGAGAGAGAGAGTGTTTCTGTGCATGAGGTCTTCGGGCCTCCTTATTTGGTCTGGGGAGCTTGGTGGGTGGATTGTCTCAAAGTTTGCTGTGAGGTTTGAAGACTCTGAGAAGGTGTGGAAAGACATGACTGGCCATCAGTGGGCCATCAGTGGGCCATCAGTGGGCATCCCTGTGTCCCAAGGGGTCACATTTTATCCAGAAATGACAGTAAGTAGCCACAGGCTTAGGAGTGAAAGTCACGTGTAGGCTTTGCTTGAAAGATACTGACAATTGAGGAATTTTCTGTGGGCCCAATCTCCAACGCCCTGCTGCCCTGTGCAAAGACTGGAATCAACTCTCCGATGCAGCACCCTCCTGCACTCCCGAGTCTGATGGCATCACACCCACCCAGCCTAGCTAGCTAAGTAAGAGTTTAAATCGAAACTGGAAAATGATATATTTTTTACATTTTTAATTGTATTTTTCCCATTACCACTCATTTCCCTGAAAGCCCTCTTCCACCTCCACGCCCACCTGCCCCCACAATCACCACACTGTTGTCCGCGTCCATGAGTTCTTTCTCTTTTCTTTTCCTTTTTGCTTGATCCCTCCACCCCCCATGTTCCCCAGAGCTGTCAGCCTGTTCTCCATCTATGAGTCTGTCTGTATTTGGCTTATTAGTTCAGTTTGTTCATTAGAATCCACATATGAGTGAAATCATATGGCATTTGTCTTTCTCTGACTGGCTTATTTCACTTTGCATTATTCTCTCCAGGTCCCTCTGTGCTGTCACAAAGGGTAAAGTTTTCTTCTTTTTTATGGCCAAGTAGTATTCCATTGGGTAAATGTAGCACAGCTTTTTTTTAATCCAGTCATCTTCTGATGGGTACTTAGGCTGCTTCCAAATCTTGGCTGTTGTAAATAATGCTGCAGTGTACACAGGGGTATATGTATTCTTTCAAAATAGAGTTTCAGATTTCTGTGACTAAATTCCCAGAAGTGGGATTGCTGGGTAATAAGGCAGTGCCATTTTTAAGTTTTGGAGGTGACTCCATACTGCTTCGCACAGAGGCTGCACCAGTCTGCATTCCCACCAACAGTGCACGAGGGCTCCCCTTTCTCCATTGAAAAGGGTTCTTAACCAAGGAGGGTGGAGCAGGGGAGGGGGCCTTGGCATTACAGAAGACAGAAGTGATGACAGTATCTCTCCTCAAGCAGGGCTGTGTCTCTGTCAGAAAACAGGATGACTCCACGATTCTGAAGTTTCCCAAATGCCTTAGATTTCATCTTAGGGTAGTATGGGAAAAGAATAGTTTTTGGTGTTTATTGTGTGCTAGGTCTAATGTAAAGTCTCGTATACATCATCTCACTAAACTTGACAGATCCTTAAAAAACAGGCATTACTAGTACTGCTGCTATTATTTACATTTACAAATGAAGAAACCAAAGGTCAGAGGATTGAATAATGTGGGCTGAGCCTGGATTCCCTCGACCCCCATACGGTTGCACGGCGTGATTTTCACAGCATTTTCTTATACACTCACGTTTCAGATTCCCCGCCACAAAAATGTGAGGCCAGGCTCAGTAGGATTATCCCCATTTGACAAATGAGGAAACTGCGGCTGAGAAAGGTTAAGTGACTTGGCCAGAGCCGCAGAGCTAATGAGAAGTAGAAGCAGACGTGGATCTTGATCTCCTGATGCTTAGTCCAGACCTCCCCTACTACGCGAAGTGCCGGCTCTTTCTTGTCACTGCTGTGCTCAATCTTACCCCTGGGTCTGGGTTTTTGAAGAGTGGAAAACTCCTGTTTTAATCTCCAATCTGAAAGTGCAACTTGAAGAGCTCCAGGGAAAACAAGTCAATTGCAGCGCTTGCCGGCAAGGCTGCAAAATCCACCCCAGAATTAATAGGACAGCTATTGTACATACAATGCTGACCTGATTAAAAACATATTTATTGAGGATTAGCAAGTCTGTACTAGCTATAAATCTCCTTCGTGGTCATTAAAATGTACAAATATGTTTCTAATAACAACGCAATTACTTATATAATAATTGCCTGAATAAAATATAATTAAATGCATATTTCGTGAGTATAGATTTCAATCTCTAACACACAGGGAGCCTGGGATTGTGAGGGCTGGGCAGCAGGAACAATGGGGGTCTCTTTAAAAGAAGAGAAAGGGAGGAGGAGTGTGAGAGGCACCCCCTACCCCAGCGTTGCTGCGGATCCTTCTGGGCCTCATCGACGTTTCACATGGTGTTCATGCCAGGTATTTTCACTGCATTTCCAGATCCACCTAACGTATGTCCTGGGTGAGAGTCAATGTGCAAAAGCAAGGTGGCCAGCCCAGGTGGCTTGTCATCATTTGCCTGGCCCCAGACAACGGTCTGAATTGGCATTAAAATGATACAAGTAAGAGGAATGATCTAATAGTATCGTTCTGTGGGGGGCAAGGTTTAACAACCACCATAGAACTGTCGGAATCTCAGTGACTGAGTTTCACTCTTGCTGTGCCCTTAGGGGACGTTATTTACCACACACTGAGCTGGGATCGATGGCAAAATAAACTGTTTGACAAACGGCGTTTCCTATACCAGATGGGACCACGTGGACTTAGTCATACACTCCCATCTGTCAGGCCTGCTTACTTTCTTTACCCACTAAACAAACGTTTATTGAGTGCTACTTAATGGCAGCAACTGGTTAGCATTAGAAGTGAATACGCGTAAGTGACAGAACAAGACCTATCCTGGTGGCGTGATTTCGAGGTGGGGAAGAGCCCTGGACTAAGCTGCTCCATTGAATTTTCACTCCATTTATTCAACAAATATATTTATTGAATACTTCTGAGGTACCAGAAATGAGTACAGATGCTGTGTCTATAGCAAGGGACAGAATAAATTCTTGCCCCCTGGAGGATACGTATTTGATGGCTGAAAACAGTATATAGAAGAATGAAATATGCCATTGAACAATAAGAAATAAGACTGGAAAAGGTATCCATATTGGAGAGAAAAAGTAAAACTATGTTTGTAGATGACATGATTTTCCATGTAGATAATCCTACAGTATGTACCCCAAACCTGTTAGAGTTCACAAATGAGCTCAACAAGGTTGCAGGATATCAAATCAAAACACAGAAATATATTTTTTATACTAGCTATAAGTGATCCAAAAATGAAGTTAAGAAAAACTCCACTTATAGAAGTATCAAAAATATAAGAATGCTTAGGAATAAATTGAACAAAAGAAGTGTAGGACTTGTCCTTTCAAAAGTATAAAACACTGTTGGAAAAAATGAGACAGCACCCAAATAAACAGAAAGATGTCTGCGTCTGTGGATCAGAAGACTTAATGCTGATGAAATGGCAGCACTCCCTATATCGGTCTACGGAAATCTACAGAAATCTCCCCGTGTTTTTGCAGAAATTGACAAGTTGTTGCTAAAATTCCTGTGTAAATGCCAGGGACCCAGAATAGCCCAGACAATCTTGAAAGAAAAGAGTAAGTTGCAGTATTCACCCTTCTCGATTTCAAAACTAACTATAAATTACAGCGATAAAGACTGTGTGGTATTGGCATAAGGACATATAGACGGAAGGAATAGAGCTGAGAGTCCAGAAAGAAAACTTACATTTTAGGGCTAATTGATGTTTCACAGGAGTGCCAAGATGGTGAATGGGGAGTGAATACTCTTCAACAAATGGTGCTGAGAAAGCTGGAGAGCCACATGCAAAAGAAAAAAAAAAAGAGTTTGGATTCCTAACTCATGTTACATATAAAAATTAACTAAAACTGGATTATAGACCTAAATGAAAGAGCTAAAACCATAAAACTCATAGAAAAAACAACCATAAATCTTCATAAGCTTGGGTGAGACAATGGTTGCTTAGATATGACACCCACAGCACAGGCAACCAAGTAAATACAGAAATAAGTAAACAAACAGGACTTCATCAAAGTTATAAACTTTTGTGCTTCAAAAGACACAATTAAGAAAATGAGCCCTGGCTGGTGTAGCTCAGTGGATTGAGCGCGGGCCTGCGAACCAGAGGATCGAGGTTCGATTCCCAGTCAGGGCACATGCCTGGGTTGCAGGACAGCTCCCAGCAGGGGACACACGAGAGGCAACCGTACATTGATATTTCTCTCCCTCTCCTTCTCTCCTACCCTTCCCCTCTAAAGATAAATAAATAATCTAAAAAAAAAAATTAAAAAAAAAAAAAGAAAATGAGAAGATAACCCACAGAATGAAAAAAATATATTTAAAAATTATATATGTGATAAAACCCCAAAACTCAACAACAAAAGTGGACAAAGTATTTGAATAGATGTTTTTCTAAAGAAAATATGCATATAGCCCATTAGTACAGGAAAAGATACACAACATCATTAATCATTAGGGAAATGAAAATCGAAACCACAATGAGATGTCACCTCACGCTCACCAGTGTAGCTATAATAAAAGGTTTCCTCATTAGTGAATAAAAAAAATAAAATTTGATTTCAAGATTTAAAACACGGGCAACCACAGTGAGAATGTGGAGAAAGTGGAACCCTCATATCTTCTGGTGGCAATGCACACTGATGCAGCCAGCCACCTTGAAAAACCATTCGGCAGTTCTTCCACAAGCTAGAGATAGAGTTACCATACAGGGTAGTGATTTCACGTCTAGCTGAAAAAATTAAAAACAGAAGTGTGTACATGAATGTTCATACCAGCACTAATCATACGAAACAAAAGGTGGAACAGTACGAATGTTCAACAATTGACCAATGGATAAACAAAACGTGGTATATCCGTAAAATGAATTATTATTTAGCCCTAAAAAGGAATGACCATGCTACGGCATGGATAACTCTGAAAACAGTGTGCTAAGTGGAAGAAGCCAGACACAAAAGAGCACGTATTATATGATTCCATTTCTATAAAATGTGTAGCATAGGCAAATTCAGAGAGACAATTAGTGGCTGCCAGGTAATGGAGGAAGGAGAGATTGGGGAATGACTGGTAGTGACGTGTGGCTTTCCTTTGCGGTCATGAAAATATTCTGGAATTAGATAGTGGTGGTGGTGTACAACTTTGTGAACATATTAACAACCACTGACTTAGATACTTAAAAAGATACGTATTATGGTATGTAAATTACCTCAATAAAAAAGTCTGAGAAAAAATTGAAAAGGATTTGTAATGCAAACACTCCTAAGAGAAGCTGTAAATGACTAATATTTTACCCACTGAGCACCTACTACATAGTAGGTGCCCAACATATATTTGTTGAATAAATGAAGGAGGGACGAGACAAAAGACAAAGAGAAGTGTGAGGAAGGGGGTGGGTGGGGCTGAAGAACCATGAGACACTTTCCCTTTTCACCATCTTGCCTGGGGCTGGCTCCACACGCTCCTGCTGTCTCCCTTGTCTGACCTGGTCTGGTTTTGCTCCCCAGTGTGTCCCTAGTGCCTTGTGCCTACTAGGTTTTCAATGAACACTTGTTTCATAAATGAATGACTAAAACTTCAGGAACCTGTCTAAGACTTCTGGGTAAGTTTTGGAGGAGATGAGGCTTGAGAAAAGTTGCAGCTCTTAGGTGAGAAAGCCAGATGGACCTTTCGAAACAGGATCTTCCTGTTGGGCAGGAAAGCCAAACTTTGGCCCCTCAGGCCCTCTGTGCAGCTCTGCACAAGGCTAGAAATCCTCCTTTCCTTTTTCTTCTTCAGCCTGGCCAAGCTAATCCAGGCCATAGGAGGGAAGCGATACTCCTGGAACAGAAGATCCTGTAGTTATTGGTGGTTATGTTCTGACCTCATGGTGGGCAAGGCTCATCATGGGTTTAGTCCTGTCTCTGAATTGTGCGGCTGAGATAGAGTCAGCCAGAGATTGCGGCGGGAGTGTTATGGGAATGTTCATGGTTAAGTGAGGATTATACTCAGTCAACAGCACACCATACAAATGTTATGGTTATTAACATAGGTATAAAATGTACAAACACACATTTACATGTATGAAAGAAGCATGTATGCATTTAACAAATAGAAAAATTCCTTGCACACCTTTATGAACAATTTTATTAGAATAACATATGGACTCGACCTATTGTTTGCCCCCTTCTGCCAGTAAGTGGGAGTCTTTGAACAGGTGGCCCTACCTCTCTGGCTCCCATGTCCTTGTCCGCAGAAAAGCTCCAAGTTCCACTTCTAGTTCTTCCGTCCGTCTTTTTCCACGTACTTGACAGAGACAATAGGGGCAAGGGGCATCAAAGCTAAAGCCTTTTAAATGATTATTTCCTTACATAGTCAATATTAAAGGAAGATAAAGGTCTCATATTAAATCAGGAGGCAGTAATAATAATAGATTTTACTCAGCTGTGAACCAAGGCATGCCTGGTTCCCCAAAAATGGGACCCAAGGGAAGCCTTTAACTCAACCAGGGGAACAGATGAGCCGCCTCCCTGTGCAATGAAGCATGCGGGGAGCATTGGTTTGCGTGCCCTTTGTTACAAGCTCTAAGATAATGTGAAAGTAGCTAACATATTCTTAGTACTTCCTACGTGTCAGGCAGTGTACTAAATAGTGTACCGGTGTCATATTAATTTTCAAAATAGTCTTGTGAGGTAGTAATGATTATTCTTTTTCTTTTACAGATAAAGAAACTGAGGCATAGAGTAGTTAAGTATTTTGCTCAAGGTCAACAGTTAGCCAATGACAGAGACAGACTTCACACCCAGGCAGCATTACTCCAGATCCAGCACGCATCCCTTAACCATGCGCTGCCTCTTATTTTATGATTCTAAGATGTGAAATCAAGAAGTGAGCATGATGTGAGCAACTGTCCCAAAACTGCAGAGTAAGATGCAGGCCAAGAGCAGGATTAGTGGCTTATCATCAAGGGAGAAAGGGCCAGTTCTTAAACCATATCATGGACTTTTCAAGAGGGTTCTTTTTGGTGAGTAAGACGGCTTAGTTAGGGTTGGCCTTGCCATTAGGATGGGCCATGACAAACCCAGGCACAGGGCCTAGACCCATCCTCTATGTCCTTCTTAGTTGATGACAAGCTGCAGTGGCAGTCTTCAGAATCTTGGTTTTCTGTGGCGGTCTGTTCCTTGGTTCTTGTTTGGTTGTTGAGCAGGGAGAAAATAATCAGAGAAGGCGAGGGAAGAAGTAAAGCTGAAGGGTGCTCCAAGGGGCTCCTAATCACTCTGTGATTCAGTGGCAAAAATGACCAGCCCACAACACAAGAAGCAGGCTGAGGAAATTTTAGTTGATCCCAGCTCTCGATGGTTAGGTTCCCAGGCTCTGGTTTATGAGCAACACATTCCTCCATGAGGTTTGTTTTTTCATTTTATTGGAGAAAGTTTCCCCATAAACTTCCTCCCCAGATAATCCAAACTCCTTCAAACTCGTGGGAACTACATTCCATCTGCACGCCTTGTAATTTCCTCCCCCCACACCCACAATGTATCTTCTTTTCTCTCCTGTTCATAGCTCCATTTCAACTTATCTTCTCCATCCACTCCATCCCAGCTGGCAATCCCAATTTTGTTTTCTGAGAGTCGCCATTTTGAAAC
This sequence comes from Glossophaga mutica, assembly GCA_039655065.1. Lineage (NCBI taxonomy): Eukaryota > Metazoa > Chordata > Mammalia > Chiroptera > Phyllostomidae > Glossophaga > Glossophaga mutica. The sequence goes on from CM077310.1 coordinate 26,812,396, forward strand.
TGCTGCTTCCTTCCGTAGGAACTGCGTTCCGGGTCAGACGGGACACCTCTGCATTTATCCATAGGATGGGGGCAGGGACCTATGAGTCAGTACAGAGCTTGGAGTTCGTTTAGCTAGGCCTTCTCCCAACATCAGAACCGTCTTTACAGTGTTTCTCTCCAGTGACAACACCTCCAGTGACAGGGAGTGGCCAGTTCAATTTTTAGACAGTTCTGTTAGAAACTGTTTTGTTATGGTAAAGAAATAGAATATCTACCCATTTTTATTAATATTAGTCCCATTTTTTCACTCATTTCTGTCACAGGTCTTGAAGATCTCTTCCATGGCTCTTGCTCATTATCCACTTAAAAAAAAAGTTGAGGCTACATATTTTGTTTTTTCAATAATTCCTAAGTGTTGTCAATGATTAAGGCATATTTTAGGAATGACCCAACACTAAGGAAGAGACAGAGGCTCAGAGGAGGTGGCTTCTGTGCTCTGTCCTCCATATCCTAAGAATATGTTAGTGTTTTGCTTGGTAAGCTCATCCTTACATTAAACTTTTAGGAAATCAAACCCTTAAGTTTCTCTTAGTATGGCTGCTATTCAGACACATTTCCTCTATGATCCAGTAATAACCTGGTAAGTGGACTAAGCGGCGCAGTCCTCCTTAGCAGCGAGAGGCATCCTCTGAGTTGCGACCACCTGTGCTGTCTGCAGGTGACTGGTTGGTACGTGAAGGCTTATGGCTCTGTACTCACAGGAGATTGACTTAATTACTTGACCAGGGAAGTGAGTGGATGCTTGACCAAGGCAAAGGGACTGGGGTAACAGAAAAAAAAAAGACTGTTGCTTCATTAGATAACTAGCAGGATGAGCCCTGGGTGCTTGAACTGAATACGAAAGTCAGGGTAGAATTTGTCAGAGAAGCCAGAGAAAAGAATATCCACCGTCAGGACCGAGTGGAATGCAGTGACTGCATGTCCATTTGCTGATGATGTGGGGGGAAGAACGTTAGACCTGGCAACTCCTCTCTGGGCTTACGTGAGTGTTTAGTGAACAATTCATAGACCCGGACACATTCTCATCCCTGAACTGAAGGCATTTGTGCTGCAGTCAGAAGAAATGTCTTAAATGTCCTTAGCTGACAACACAGCTCACTCCTGAGAAACTGCAGGGAGAAGAACCACAGGTTGTGTTCCGAAAGCCCTTTCTTAAGTTTCCTCAAAGGTGGGGAGATCTCGATTTCTTCCCAGAATCCTCTAGGCATCCCATGGCCAGAGATTTAGGAGACTTGTTGGCCACAAACTCAAAACAGGGATGGACACCCCTCCTAATCCTAGGGGCGGAGGCACTCGCACACAGGGAGTGCGGAGCGGGGCCCACAGGGCCACCCGATTAGGCCGTGGTGGCCAGAGGGAAAGCATGGGTGAGCGGGGCAAAGGGCTGACATCTCGTCCTCTTGGGCTCCCACCAAACCCCTTGGCTTTCTCTGGTCTCCTCATTGTGCCTCCTACTGTTGGAATGAATGGCATGTTTTCTAGACCTTGGCTTTTAGTAAGGGTGTCCAAAGGACTTCGGAAGCTGGGCGTGTGGGCTAGGACAGCTCACTAGGTTGAAGTCTTAGACAATATCAAGGAATTCAGTTGTCCCAAGAGCATCCCCATCTACCTCGCCTTTTAGCAGGGAAGGTGCCTGAAAAGCGTTGTAGAGATCTCACCATCTCCCAACTGTGTCGATAAAGTCTGACCCCAGAACCATCTTTTGGGTCATCTGAGGACCTGCAGCCCCGAACAATGGCTGGCACCTTCCAGGCACTAAATCCACATGAACTATTGGCATAATTAAAAATCAAGTCATTTTTCTAAGATAGTGTTAACCATTCTTAAACATTTTGAATCTGGAGGACCTGGAAGTATTTGGGGTTGCGTGAATCACCACCGAGGAACTATACAGAAACTGATTTTGTTATTCTTATTCCTGACAGATAGCTAAGCACAAAGTGACTTCCTGAAAAACCCCACAGCGCATTAGCAAAGGCCCTGGGAAAAGAACTAGGAACCCTGCCCCATCCTTTGCTGTGTTAGGCAGCAAACCCTGCTTTCCGACGCCAGGAACAGCAAGCCGGCAGTGCTCCCTCTGCCAGATACGAGCGTCCCTGCTGAGTCAGGCGGACTGCAAAGGCGATGGCAGCCAAGTGGGGCTCGATCTGAGTCATATCCTGGGTCAACATGCGTCAGAAGCAGGTGAAAGATGTTACATGTTGCACAAAGTTACGCCAGAGAGAAGGTGAGGAGTCTAGCAACCCTCAGGGTCACCTCTGGCCCGGCCCCAGCTGTGACTCCAAGAGCAACACACCAGGAAGCTGCACAACAGGACCGCACAGCCCCTGGGGCGAGAGCGCTGACCTTGGGGTCCAGGTGTTCCCCAGTCACAGGACTTTGAAGTTCAAAGAGGTGATTGTGGCACAACAGTGTGTGTGTACTTCATGCCACTACAACTGTAGACTTAAAAATGGTTACGATGGTGACTTTTATGTTATGTGTATTTTACCATGATTTATAAAAACAAACTGACAACACGGACAGACAAGTACTGAACAACATCAACGGCAAAGGCAGTCATTTGCCCTCAGTTCTTATGTGCAAGCGGTATAAGAGGAGACAAAATAGCTCCCTCCCCAGCTGAACTTGAGGACGAAGGGCCACACTGCGTTTGCGAGCCCTCTCTGAAGGAAGGCCGCACCCACGCGCCCTGTAAGCGTGCGCTAACCTCCGACGCTGCGCCTCGGGTGGCTCCGGGCTTAGGCGACTATCTCTGCCCCCCTGCTCTGCAGGTGAGATGGGGCGATATTTTCAAAGGAACATTACTGAAAACTAACAGAAATCAATCAGGAAATAATGACAAACGGCACGAGTAGAAAAGCAGTTTTATTTTATTGAATTGAGTGCTTGATGTGTCATTTTTAATCCTTGTAATATTTTGTAAGAGAATTATTATTATATAATAATTATAATTATGTGACATAAATAATTATAATTATATGAAATAATACAAATTATTACATAATTTTATAATACAAAAATCAGTGGTGCTGCTGTTCAGACATCATAGGCACACAGTGGGGCTAAACCAAGTCTCAAGCCCTGGTCTGGTTGGCTCCCAAGTCCTTGTTTACTTTTCCCTCCATGCTGCTCCTAGGCTTCCCATTCAAAGGACATTCACAGGAGCCGCAGAGGGCCCAAACGCCCCATGATAGCCATGCTCTGCCCCTGACTGAAGGTGCATTTCCTGGCCTCTCTCTGCCTGCCCCTCTCAGCTCCCGCTTCTTGCTCAGGAAGCTCATGGGGACAAGAGCGCTGTTTGCCTGTTCAGCACTGATCCGTATTGCCAAGAACAGAGCTTGGCTTTGAGTAGGTGCTTATAAATATTTACTGAATGAAAGAACGGATGACCGGTCTCTGAGCGACGTCATGTTCTCCCCAGCTCTGAAAGGGATGTCCACCCAGCCCGTGCTGCTACCCAAGGACAGCCATTGGCCTGCATTGCAACTCCTTGATCCGACTCCAGACCACTCTTTCTCAACATGGGTTTGCAGATAGATAATCCCATGAGCTTTCAGTGAACTTACTGGGTTCCATCAAATGAGCAAGTTCTGCCATAGCAAGTTTTATGAAATGAGCAAGTTTGTTTTGATAGAAGTTAACTTTCAAAGTTAACTTTTTAAACCCTTCTTTAACTACCTCCAGGACACTACAGACTTGGATGTCCACCCAGGTGGATAGATGTGGTTATGATCATGATAATGATAAAGAACTAACATTTGTGGGGCAGTTAATATATTCTAGGCATTATGCTAAGAACTTTACCTGCATCACTGCGTTTAATCCTCACAGTCCCCTTTCCCATGGCCCTAGAATCACCCCCTTCGCACGGATGGGGGAAAATGAAACTGAGTGGTTTGGGGAAATGGCCAAAGTTATGCATAGCTTTTTCTGCCTTTAAAACTTCATACCACTTGGAACTTTGCAGCCCTAAATTTTTCTCCCTATTGTCTCACAAAACAGGCTCTCTTCAAAAATACCCAGCCCATCGCAGCAGACTAATGATAACAGGATACCCAACAGTACCACCCACGCCATAAGCATTAGCACCCAGCCTGCAGTAGGGGTTACTGGTATCCTATTACAGGGAGGAATGGGATAGCCCACTTGGTTGATTAAATTGGCCCATCCCCCCTCCTTCCAGGATTCTCCACCAGCACTGCATTTCCTAATCCACTTCCTTTCACCGAAAACAGCCCTTCCAGAAAGCCCTCAAGCTGTATAGATTTTGACTGGATCCCATTCAAGATCAGTATTTTACACTTAATCTGCTTCTAGACAGAGCAATCAGGATCAAGAGGATTTATGAGAAGGGTTTTTTCTGGAGCCTGACTTTTCTCTCATGTTTCATCATTTATTTATAGTGTAGTGTCTTCTGTGAACTTTGGCCGCCTCCTGGGGCCTTCCATTGTGCGATGCTATCAGATGGCCCCTCGCTGCTGCAGTGAGTGTTCTCAGCAATGAAAACAAGAGGTGGGTGGGGGGCAAAGGTAAAGTGTAGGGCCTTGATGATTCTGGCAGCTTAGGGGGTGACATTTCAGGAGTGTGCTGTAAACTGTGCCTCCCAACCCCCACCCTCGCCTCCCGTTTTGATTAGACTCTGGTTCTCGGGTCAGTTTCCTCATGATTTTTAGAGCCCAGTCCTACCTTCCCTTGCACCTGGATGACTCACCTTTTGCACTGAATTCAGCATTGGAGTTGGAGAGGGAGTAGGGAAGGAGAGAAGTTTCAGTCTTGTATGAATTCAGCTGGAAAAATAAGCATGCACGATTTAAGCAAATCTCCACATTGTTCCTAGAGTGGTTTTAGGTCCTTATAAAACCCAGCGAGTTTCAGCTAATGCCCCATCTCTTCAAGGTCAAACACTCCATGATTCTGGAGTGGGCGAATCTGCGGTCCCAGGTTCATCCAGGAACCCTTTTGTCTTCCCTGCCTCAGATGGAACCTGGATAGGTACTGATGAAGGGCTTCCTTTTCAGTGTGTCCCAAACCTCACATTCCGAGTAGTGAGGCTGCCTGGTCCTTCCCCAGCTGTCATTTTGAGATTACTGCCCCAAGTCTTTTCTCAAGAGACCATTTTTTTTTCTTTTTTTTTAAGATTAAAAAAAATTCACACCTGGAGACATTTTTTCATTGCTTTAAAAAGAGGAAGGGAGAGAGAGAGAGAAATATCTACGTGAGTGAGAAACACCGATTGGTTGCTTCCCATACACACCTGGACTGGGGATTGAACCTGCAACCTTTCTGTTTACGGGATGATGCTTCAACCATTTGAGCTGGGGTGAGACCATTTTCTTTTCGAGCTCACAATGTTCACTTTTTTTTGTTTCTGTTTGCTTCAAGGAGAACTCTGAATTCTGATTCAAATGATACCAATTAGAAAGATCGTTTTCCAATATCCCTGAAATTTTGTGGGATCGCTCGAGGTGCTGGGAAATGTGGATACAAGAATGTTTAGATCCCTGGCTGATCCAGAAGCAGGGACAGTAAACAACCTCATCTTCAGAGCTCTCACAAGATCCCTGAGAGAGACCCATGTGATATACACACACAAAATACATAATATATGCAATATACAAAAGATAAAATAAATACTCCTGGGCTAATCACCCAACTTAAAAAATAGAATGTCACCAAAATGGTGAAGCTTTTGTGTCCTCCCTGTTGGTCTTCCCCACAAAAGGAATTTATATTTATTGTTTTCTTCCCAGTACAGTGTGAAAGCATATTTAGTAAAATGAATGTATTTTATACTTCTATATGCATTTAAACTTTGTGTGAACAGTATCACACAGGGTAATTTTTGTGCCTTATGTTTTTCAGATTCATCTGAACTGATGTGTTTAGCAATAGCTAATTCATTTTTGCTGCTGAACAGTATTCTAGCATAAGACTGAGCCGCTTTTTTACCATCCCCCTGGGCTGTGTGCATTTGATTGTTTCCCATTATGCCATTGGAGTAATGCTGCCATAAATATTCTTAGTCGTTTCTCCAGGGTGCACGGGCAAACTTTTCTCCTGGGTCACAGTATTTCCTTTTCCCACTCTCTCTGCATTCTCATCTTCTCTGCTAGGATTCTCTTCTTCTTCAGGGACCTCGCTCCTGGACATTATCCTCGGAGGTGATGCCGCACACACTGGTGGTATAAATGCAGACAGGGCACACCGCCTTCCCTTGGCCCACTCCCGGGTTAGCGGAGTAACCAATTGCAGTAATCATCTTCAGCATCCAACTGAAACCCTGGTGGCCGGCCTCTGGTGCCCGCTCTTCCACTCTCTCTACCAGCCATCACACCTCTTCTCTGCCTCAACATCCCTCTCTTTACCTATTCTTTCCTCCCCCTTCCACCCTCTTTTTGGGTCACAGACAGTCTCTGCTTCCCAAGTCAAGTCTTTTGCCTATCTTCTTGTTTCTATCCCATGACCAAATCCCCGAAACACTCCTTCACATATATTTATTTTCAGTCCATAGTTGGTCTGTAAGCCCACCAAACATGGTGGGGGGGGGCCCATATCCTAAAGTCCCTCAAATCTTTGACTTTTTATCTCAAACAACTATTTCCCTTCTTTGTTTCCTTGAAAAACTATTTCGATGTCTTAACTTCTGACATGCAACAGCTCTCATCATCTGACCTTTGCTCCAGTCTCCATGGGAGATGCCTTCTCCAAGCTCACCAGTGACTTTCTAAGGACCTGAATACTTTTTCACTGTACTCTCTTAACCCCACACCCCCTCGGAATTCCTTCTTCAGTCTGCATGGTGAGCTACCGCCCCTATTGACTGGATTTTCCCTTCTGCCCCTTTCCTTGTTTGTCCTCTTCTTCTTCCGACTTGTTTGGGATGGCTGCTGGAAGCTCAGCAGAGGATGGGGTAAAAAGCTGTGGCACGCTCAAGCTTGCTTTGGACTTGGAAATACATTCAAGGGGAGATAAGATGGGTGGGATGGGGCATCTTATATTTTCAAATGGTTAAAATATGTAGAGTGGGGTAGTTGTTAATTTTGTGGTTCAGGGTGTCTCACCCACTTTCTGCAACAGGTGGGAATCCTGGGAAGCAGGGTGTAGGTCCTTAGTGAATGGAGGTGTCCAGGTGGAGCTGGGCAGGATTTCCAGGTTCTAATCAAGCAGACTGTGGGCTGAGCATGCAAACAAGGGGACGGTAGCAGGATACCAGCAGCCTGCTGTAGAATTAGGCTCTTACTGTCTATATCTCAGTTTCAGTTAGGATTGGCTTAGACCCTGGGCAGGAAGACTCAGGCCATTCTGGACTCAGCAGCTTGGCTTGTCCCATGAGCAACAGTGCCATCAATTTCACGGGGGGAATCCTAGCGCTGGTCCACCTGCTTGTTGTTGTTCATTCTCTTTCTTTCTCCCTCCAACTCTTCTTTTCAAACCTTTCAGAAAGGTTTCGGGAATCGTGAAAAGAAGCTTATTTCCTCTTGACTATTTGAGAGTAAGTCAGCGATATGATGCACCATCAACTTTAAATACTTCGTTGTGTATTTTCTACAAACAAATAAACCCATATATAATCAAAATGCAACCATTAAAACCAGGGACTTAACAGTGATACATCACTACCATTTAATTCTCAAGCCCCTTCTGAGTTTTACTTACTGTCCCAATAAGTTCTCTTACAGTTACAGGATCTGGTCTAGAATGAGCCATGCCTCTTAAGTCTCCTTCAGGCTGAGTTCCCCAGTCTTTCTGTGACTGAATGATCTTGATGGTTTTGAAGACAAGCCCAATTATGTTATAGAATGTCTTCAGTTTTGGCTAACTGGTGTTTTCTCATGATTAGATTTAAGTCATACAACTTAAATTCCAGAAGTAACGCTACGTTCTTCTCATTGCACTACTAAAAGGCGTATGACTTAAATTGGCCCCACTACTGACGATGTCAACTTTGATCACTAGATTAAGATCGTATCTGTCAGGCTTCTCCACTGTATCATTACTTCTCACCTCTTTGATGAATAGTTTATGAGGAGCTGCCTTGAGATTATAAATATACTATGCATCATGAAACTTCCAACTTATTCTTTTTTTTTTTTTTTTTTTTTTTAATATTTTTATTTATTTATTTTTATTTATTTATTTATTTATTTATTTATCTTTAGAGGGGAAGGGAAGGAGAGAGGGAGAGAAACATCAATGTGCGGCCGCCTCCTGTATGTCCCCTGCCGGGAACTGGCCCGGCAACCCAGGCATGTGCCCTGACTGGGAATCGAACCGCGATCCTTTGGTTCGCAGGCCCGCGCTCAATCCACTGAGCTACACCAGCCAGGCCAACTTATTCTTTAATAATTTATTTATGTCAATAGAAACCCATAGACTCCTATTTTATCAAATGTATTTTAATCTATTATTATTTATTATCAGTTTTTCAGTTTTATGTTGTATTGGTTTCAGGTATACAGTTTAGTGGTTAGACAATCATATACTTGGTACAGTGTTCATCCTGATATTTCCTGTACGCACCTGGCACCATACATATTATTATTGATTTTGATACTAAATTGTCAAGTTGGCTTTTGTATCCTTCTGACATGTTCCATTATTCTTTGAGAACTGCTATCTTTTTCCTGTCACAAAAAGTTCTTTCAGGCATTTTAAATTCAGTCTTAGATATTTTTCTGAAAAACCTTGAACCCTTTCAGTGTAAAATGGTCTTTAGAAACCCAAATCTGCATGTTAGGTAAGCTTACTGCCATCGGGGTGCTATGGCTTTCAGCCCCTCTCAGAGAGAAGAGCTAGGGAACACACACACACACACACACACACACACACCTGTATCTCTCTGTATATCAATAGCTATTATCTCTGATCCCAATTCATAGGGTTCATTCTAGTTTTCTCCCTTTCTACTGATGGTTATTTTTATGCCTCATTCCAGCTGGGCCACAGTGCCCAGCTTTGTGGTTGAACACAATCCTGGGTGTGTCTGGGAGGCAGATTCTGGGGGAGAGAGCCACTTGCTTGGTAGGCTGAGTGAAGCGGAGTGCTTCCCCCAATGTGAGTGGACATCACCCGCGGAAGTCCAGACAGAGCAAAATGGCTCTGAGAGAGAGAATTCGTCTCTCTGGCTGACCATCTTCGAGATGGGACACTGGTTTTCTCCTGCTGTAGGACTCAGATTTGGACTGACACGTGCACCATCAGCTCTCCTGGCTCACAGGCTGTTGGACTGGACCGACACCAGCGGCTCTCCTGAGTCTCCAGCTTGTCAATTGCTGACTGGGGACTTCTCAGCCTCCCTAATCTTCTGAGCCAATTCCTTACGATCAATCTCTTTATGTCTATAGCTGTATCATTTCTATCTACATGTACATCTATACCTTCAGTTATATATCCTGTAGGTCCTGTTTCTCTGGTGAATCCAATGAACACAGCAGCCCAGCGAAAAGCCTGGCTCCCATAATTCCCCACATATTTACTTGTTTGATTGATCGTTTTACATGTGAACAGTTTCCCCTCACTGCCACACCCCCAGCCCCTGCATGGAGTTCAAGCTCTCCTCCGAGGGAGGCTCTGACCACCCAGGCTGGGCTGCCCTCGTGCTCAGGTGGCCTCTTTGCCCAGCGTGGGCTCTGAGACCTTTCGGAGAGCACAGGCAGCCCTTGGATGCTGACAATGGGCCGCCCCCCACCCCCGACTGGCTCAGGTTGCTGTTCCTCCCCCCACACTGGGTGAATGTCTGCCCTGCTCAATCGCACCAACAGCCAGCTCCAGGACTGAATTGTTCAAAAAGGAAAGGGAGGGGAGGGGAATGGTGGTGAAGAGAAACAAGGGGAGTAGGAAGAGAATTCCGATTTTTAAAAAAATCTGGTTTCTCCCTTCACAGCTCTTTATTTGCTGTTGCCACTGATGCATCATGTAGGCACTTTAAAACCTGCAGATCTCGAACTGTTTAGATTTCTCTCCCATAAAACCCTTCTCCCTTACCTCTCTCATACTGCCAACAGGAGCATCAGTAATTTATTCTTTTTGGAGGACGATCTGGCAACGTGGTTCAAAGCCTTAAAAATATTCTACATTTCTTTTCACCTCAAGTTATACTTTTAGGAATTTATACTAAAGAAATAAAAGACATACAGAGATACTCAGCTTTAATGATGTTAATTGTAGCTAAAATTGGAATCATGCAGAGTGTTTAATATCAGGGAGTAGATAGAATTAATCTTAATAAACCTGTAAGGTAGGATTCTATGTAATGAGTACATAGAATCTATGTACTATGTAATGAGTACATAGATGCTAATTATAATTATTGATGTGCAAAAATGTTCAGTATCTGTTTTTATGTTAAAAAGTCATAAAAATGGCATGATCCCAATTTATGTTTAAAATATTTTATATATAGTATATATTTCCATATGTACACACACACACACACACACACACACACACATATGGAAAGAAAAATCTTGGAAGGGTATACCAAAAGGGAATGTTAACAGTGGACATTTTTTCCTTTCACCTTAACTTTGTTTTCAGGGTTTTTTTTTTTTTTACACCAAATACTTTTCAAAAGCTATGAAAAGAAAACTCCATATGTCCCCGTCCTCTGTCCATATTGTCCTCTCCATCTTTTGAAACCTAATTCATATGTCACTTCCGGTGGGAGCCTACGCCCTCTTCCCCATAGCGGAGGTTACTGCCTCCTCTGTGCAATGTCTCTGCCTCACCTGTATTTCCGCTGTTGCTCTCCCCTCGCTGCGCCCTGTCTTGTTGTGCGCGTCATCACCCCAACTACGAACTCTCTGAGTTCTTTGCCCCTGTTGCTCTATTCAGCCCCTGCCACAGCATGTGGCACATATTAGACACTCAACAATAGTTGCTGAATGAAAAAATGGAAAGAGGCAAAGCTCAGAAACAGCGGAGCCAGGACTTGAAATCAGGACATCTCACTCCTAATCCCACATTCTTTTCTTGACATCTCCCAAAGTCACAAGCGCACTGAGTCAGTTTTGCAGGTTGTCATCTAGTCTCATGGCCTTGGCCTGACCCTGAGGGGGAGATTTACTGCCTAGTGTTGTAAAGGCTTCAGACTCCAGCCCATCTCTAAGGGGCTGTGCAGAAAGGGACTGAAGGACATCAGTAAATAGTGGAGCTGCGGATGGCTGAGGCTGAAGGCAGGAACCTCAAAAGACCTCGTCACAAACAAACAAAAAAATCTTTTTTCCAAATCTCAGTAAAAAGAGAAAGACACTTTAAAATTTTTTGATATTAACGTGATCTCCAGGCTGTGTTTATTAAAACAATCTTAGGTCCGTAATCAAAACAAGGTTTTACCATTTCTCCTCCAGGCTGGTCACAAGCTACAAGCTGGATCATTTGACACATGTCTCGTGCACTTGAAACTCAAGTTGAAACCCTGCCATTTCAACTGTACAAAGAAAAATAACTTTGCAAAGTCCCATATATATTATTCTGATTCATCCTTTTGATATTTTACTTGGACCAAAACCCAAATTCACTTGTTTTTCTCCAAGCACATAGTTGGGCTACTTCCATCATTGTTCTTGGAAATGACTTTTCCCTTTGACATACGGTGCATTGAATATACAACCTGGTCATCACCACCACAGGCCACGGCACTGAGTCCCTGGTGCGGGCTGTGGGAGCGTCTCCAAAACATGTCTTCACGTAGGTTGACCAGCTGTTCAGCTTTGTGATGTTCAGGAAAGTATATGTGTGTGTGTTTGTATCTGAGTGACTTTTGTGTCTTCTGGGGGAAATGCTGGGTTAGCATGTTTTTTTCAGAGGGTTTAGGGAATATCTGCGGTCTGTTTGCTGATGTGAATAAATGTCAGAACATGTTTTGAGAAGATATGTGTATATGTTTTCATTTATCTGAGGGAGTATCCTAAGTATAGGAGACTTGGCACGGGGAGACATTGTATCTCCTGGGTGTGGTGGGCAGGGGATATTTGTTAGGAGAAAATGGAAAGCTTATCAAAACTGGGCAAAATTTCACCTTATTGTCTGAAGGGAGGGAGAGCCAACTGTTTTGCTGCTGTGTGCTTTGACCTGGCCGCTTCCAGGAGCTGAGGCAGCCCATCTGGGCCATGAGCAGAGAGCATGGAACCAGCCCTGCTTTTGCCCCTGGTCGAGACGCTAACCTCTTTGTTTTTGCAGGTCATCCAGTGGGTCCACTGCCACCACCAAGTAAACCTGCGATCCTCTCTATGAACCATTCACAGCCTAAGCTCCACTCTGTGTCGTCAGGTCCCGACTCTATCCCTCTGCCCCGCAACTAGTCTTGGCCCCATGACCTTTATTCTCGAGTCTGTCTCCTCTTTCCTTTCTTTTCCAAATCTTATCTCTCTTTGTTATTATTCCTGGCTACTTTCTCCTCTCGAAGTCTGGCCACCTTGATTCACCCCATCTGATTTTATTTTGGCTCCTACCTTTTCTATTGTTGCCTCCACTTGTCTTTAGGCTCCTATTCCTGGCTGCCCATCTTGTCTGCCATTCTTTTCCTCCCCCAGCCCCTGGATCCGCACTGTCAAATGGGAACCCAGGAAAATCACTGACAGGTGAGGGGGACCACCACAGAAGACTGAAGAAAAAGAAATGCCATGAGCAGCAGGAGCAATTAGAATTCCTTGGGAGAATTCAAATTCTTATTTTATTTTTTATTTATTTTATAATTTTTAAAGATTTTATTTATTTATTTTTATAGAGAGGAGAAGGCAAGGAGAGAGGGAGAGAAACATTAATATGTGGTTGCTTCTCATACGCCTGCCCCCTGGGGACCTGGCCTGCAACACAGGCATGTGCCCTGACTAGGAATCGAACTGGTGATCCTTCAGTTTGCAGGCCAGAAGTTAATCCACTGAGCCATACCAGCCAGGGCCAAATTCTTTTAACTTGATCTGTTATTAATACACAACAGGAGAATCAGAGCCAATCAAGGAATGATGCTGCCTCTGGCTTATTGCAGTGCATTTTTAATAAACATTACAGCTGGATACAATGGCCAGATGAACTTTAAGGTCCTCTCAATGCTGAGATTCTATGGTTGGTAGAATATTACAGCCAAAATATTTTAAAATCATGCTTTATTTACAATCAAAGGTGCTATAACTGTCTATGCTAATTGTGGCCACGGGCCATCCTTTTATAGCTTGGCTAGAAGGAAGAAGGTCCAGCCGTGTTCTAAGCTTGCAGAGCTGTCTGACTGGCCTTGCTTTTCCTCCCTCCTGTGACGCCTGCAGCCGGAGCCAGGGAGCTCTAGCACACCCAGAACTTTTAGAGAGGCCAGGGCTGCTGCCTTCCAATTCCTCCCACAGTTTAGGGAGGAGATGAGATATCACTGCTCTCATTCCAGTGTTGCTGTGGCTTCAAAACACCATAATGCAAACTGAGAATGGCCCTGGTGAGGACTTCAGTCCCAGACTTGGTATTCTCCTGGTTTGGAAGAAGCTCTATCAAAACCGTCTGGTTTCTCAGCCGGAGGAGGTGGTGCGCGCACGGGTGGCAGAGTTTCCTCCAGGTACAGGGGTGTCTGCCCTTTGGCATCTCTGGGCCGCACTGGAAGAAGAAGAGTTGTCTTAGGCCACACAGTAAATACACAATCACTAACGAAAACTGATGAGCAAAAAACAAGGTTTTAAGTAAATTTCAGATTTTATGTTGGGCCACATTCATAGCCATTCTGGGTCGCGTGTGGCCCGTGGGCCATGGGTTGGACACCCCTGCTAGGAAGATCCTCCAGGAGGACATCTTTCTAGGGTCTTTTACCAGAACCCAAGCTGCCTCCAAGTGTGAGACTGTACCTTGGTTTTCCTGTCATCTGACCGGGGGGATAGTGAATTTTGTATGTCAACTCGGCTACGCCACAGTACCCAGGTATTTAGTCAAACCCCAGTCTGGATATTGCTGTAAAAGCATTTTTTAAATGAGATTAGCGTTTAAACCAGTGGACTTTGAGTAAAGCAAGTCACCCTCCATCATGTGGGTGGGCCTCATCCTATTAGTCGAAGGCCTTAAGAGAAAAACAGATGGATGTCCCCAGAAAAGAAAGGTTTCTGCCTCTGAATGGCCTTCAGACTTGACACTGCAATGTGATCCTTCCCTAGGTCTCCGGACTGCTGACCTAGCCTATAGACGGTGGACTTGCCAGTCTCCACAATCACACGAGCCAATCCTGTAAAACAAATCTATCTTTCCCTATCACCTAACTTTATATCCATCTATCTATCTACTACACATCCTATTAGTTCTGTTTCACTGGAGAATCCTGATGAGTACACCAGGACTAGTCAAGACAGAGCAGAAGGTTCCCCCATTTTTTCCATTGTTAACTTATCCCTGAAAGAAAATCCTTATAGCAGCTCATTGCGTGGCTGAGATTACATTTTGTCCTAGGTGGGTGACTGTGTTGGTGACTATGAGATATCCCGACTTTAGGCTGGCTGACCAATCTTATTTGCCTGGGATTGAAGGGATGTGGAGTATTTAGAGCTAAAACTGGGTAATCTAGGAATGAATTGGTCAACCTGCATGACTTTAACACTGTAGTTTGCTACTCAAATATCCAACATTTTTGAGAAGATTACAGAGAGCACCTATGGTGGACTTACTAAGAAACCATTGTACCTGCCATCTCCTCAGATCTTGGTTATTAATACAACAAGCACTCATCCCCATCATAAACGTGTCATTTCAGGGCCCCAGTGTTGCCTCCAAGAACTAGTCACAGCCTTACATAAACCTATTCTTCTAATGTCCTTTAGGGACATTAATTAAAGTCCTCTAGGAGTGTGCCTCCTGCCAGCAAGCGCATTTACACCCTGGCTGTAGCATCATCTTGGGATTCTCAATGCTGGTTGCCACAAGCCACAGCAGAGCCTGCCCTGGTCTAGTTCTGTGGGTAGAGTGCTTGGGAGAGCCACAGCTGCGTATTCGTGAGGACAGGGTCCGAATCCTACCTTCGCCAATGCTGATGCTTTGTGACTCCCAATTTTCTGGCAAATTCACCTTTGCTTGTTACGAGCCCTCCAAGTGCCCGTTCTAAGGATTTCATGCCATAGCCCCTTCTTATGACTGGCTCCTGGGTGGAAGGAACATCTGTGCTCAAGCCCCTCCGCAGAATCTTACAAGATCGAGGGCCTCCCTCTGTCAAAGCCCTTTCCTTCAGGGCATGGTTTCTCAGCCACCCAGTCTGTGAGACTGGACAATGGACAAAGCTGGGACATGATGGGGTTAATGCCCCTTGCTTGATCACCCTGTGCCCCTCCTTCCTGGGTCTGTGTGACTCAGAGAGATTGAGATCTGGAGGGCCCCCAAGCCTTCAGGCCCTCGCAGCCCAAACAGTTCCATGTGACATGTGGTTTTTGATGTGAGAGGCTGTATTTGGGGATTATTGTGTTGTTACTTGCCAGGCACTAAACTTCAATGCGCAGAAAAGCCAAAGCCCTGTGTACTCCCACCCAGTTATAGCTGCTGCCCACGACATTCACTCACACAAACACAGATATCCACAGGCAGAAACTAAGTCTCTTAAAGGCCTGTGTGGCAGGTGCTGTGTAGACATTTCACTCCGTGAGGTAGCTACATTGTCTCCATGTTACAGATGAGGAAATGGGCTCAGAGAGATTGAAGACCCTGTCCAATGTCACGCAATAAATAAGCAATGAAGCTAAGCTTCGATCCCATTTTTTTGTCTCTTCAAATGCCAGCTTCCTTCCTCTGATGCTTCACAGCTTAACAAAGCACAAATACAGGATATATACTCCAATCTTGAGTTCATCCTCTGTGCACTCCAAATTAAGATGGTGTGATAGATGGTGAAGAATGGCCACAAACTCTCCCATCCCTGTATGCATGGCTTACGCGCTGTGAATCTGCCGTTCTTCCCATCGTGAAGTGAAAGCTTGCTCTTCTTCACTCCTTGAATCTGGGCCTGGCCAGGCGACTTGCTTCGGCTAACGGAACATTAGCAAATGTGATGCAAGATGAGGCTTGAAATGTACTTGTGCATTGGAGCTTGCCTTCTCTAGCTGGTAAACCCTTTCTCCACTATGTAGCACGCTGAGACATGTAACTTAGTCCACAGCTAGTGCAAGTCCCTGGGAAGGGGAGTGATATCATCTTGAACCAACTAGCTCCCCACTGACCCTCCGACTGACTGCAGTCGTGTGAATCTGGGAGAAACTAGAGAAGAACTGCTCATATGAACCCAACTTAATTGGGCAGAGATTTGCAAGCTAATAAATAACCGGGATGCTTGTTATACAGCAACAGATAACTGACATGATGGCAACACTATCCCTTGGGCATAGGAGCAATGAAGGCACGTTGCCCTCCCTGCACATTCACACATAGACCATCACACACCGATTTAGCTCCTTTGTGATTTCACACCGGACAAAGAGGAGAAGGCTCACTTCCCTGCTAAGCCCCCGGAGAATGTCCCACCTGGACTGATGTGCCTGCCTTTCTTAGCTTTCTCCCACTTCCTGTTTCTTCCCAGTTTATTCTGGTTTCAGATCCTTTGTGCTGGATGGGGGTGGACGGTAGTACTTTCCTGGACTTTGCACTCCATGGCAGATAAGTTCTTGGCCCTCTGGTTCATTTTTTTGTGCTTTGCAAATTCTAAGGCTGCAAATGTTTCAAGAATGCACCCTTTTTCCTCCTTCCTCCTTCCTGTTGAGCTCTGAGTTAAGTGTTTCCCGGTTTTCTGGATTTGTCATGGTGACGGCGCAGCAGGGTGGGTTAGTGGGACTGGAAGGAGACTGTGCTCCGATTCCTTGATGAACAGACCTGGGGTTGACCTGAAATGCTGAGACATTTTTACTCCCAGACATAGTTGGTCTGTATATGAGTGTAAGGACTAATTTCCTTCCAAATGCAAATTCTGCCCTCCCTCCCCTCATTTAGTTTATAAGAGAAATTCATATTTCTCTATGAATATCGTTTAGGCCTCATTTTTACGACCTAAAACCCTGTGTATTTAAGCTTTTTGTCCAGTGAAAACAATACAAAATACGATGTCCCTTTCCTCCCTAGATTGACTAGCTTTACTATTGTCATTATATTTTGTTATATTTAAGAACTCAAGGAGTATATTATAATTTAAAATTAAACCATAAACATTTCGCAGATTGTCAGGCAGTTTTTCATGCTGTGTCTTTTAAAGAAGAGTGTCAGCAAGATTTGGTTTGATATTTTTGTTGAAACCACGCTGCAGCCACCTAGAACCAGGAATGGTAAACTTTCTGTAAAGGGCAAGATAGCAAATATTTTAGACTTAGCTTTTATAAGGTTTCCATCATAGCTACTCTGCTCTGCTGTTAAGCAGAGAAACAGCTATTGACTGTAGTAAATAAACGAGCGCGTCTGTGTTCCAATAAAGCTTTCTTTTGGAAAACTGGCAGCAGGCTGGATATGACCTGGCGGGTGATAGGTTACCAACCCCTCGTCCGGAACATGGAGTTTCTGGGTGGTGGGCACACACAGTCCTTAGGTTACAAGTCAGACTTTTGAGATGAGTTTCCTTGTGTGCCCTAGGATGCTGGTGTTGAAAAAGATGTTCGATAGCATCTCGTTTCACCCTCTTATTTTACAGATGAAGCAATAAGGGCTCCGAGAAGTGAAGCAAGGTCACCCAAAAAGAGGAAACAGAAACCGTTCTATTGACTCTTAGCCAAGAATACACCAGTTGCTAGAAATCTTTCTTTGAAAAGTCCCAACAATTTTCCAAGAGCCTCTAACAATAACAGTATCTATCATCTGTATGTCAATTTATAAGTTACAAAGGTTAGAGTGGTATCCTATCCTATACATGAGCATATTGAGACTCAGTGACTTCAGAGACTTGCTCGCAATCGAAGGGTCTGCAAGGGACAGATCTAGGCTCAAACCCGTGCCTTCAGACTCTAAGGTGGGGCTCTCTTTCGCGAATTAAGCACTGCTGCCCCTACCGTAGACACACTTCTGCAGGTCATGCTCCACCTGCACTCATCTGGAGAGATACAGAACCAGTGAAGGAGGGCAAAGGTGGCACCTTTTAATTGGTAGTTTTGGTCCTGAATGTGCTCCTGGCCAGAGCGATGGAGAAGATTCTTCCTGGTTCCTGTCTTTGGAAGTTTGATCCTAGAAGTCTAGTAATTAAACTAGGAAGCCTGGAACGAAATTGTAAAGTGACCCCGGTCCTTGAATTAAGTTCCTGCAATGCTTCCCAACACACTGCCCCATTAAATGCAAGAATCTGGCATCCATAGAAGCTTTTGTTGCATAGGTTCTTAGGGGTTAGAAAGTGCAGGATGCTTGCTGAATAGAGATCATTAAGTGCAGAATAATTTATGCTGAGAAACTTAACCCTGGAAATACTTTCTACGGCCATTCCCCATCCCTCACCCCACCCTTCCGGTGGGGGAAGAAGTGGTGAGTATGTGCATTTTGGGGGTCAGGTACACCTGGGGCAGTACAGGGTACCCAGACAGCAAAGCATGGCCTGGTATCTATCAGTCCCACCCCTGCTAGCCTTTCTGTGACAACCTATCAGGGCAGCGGTCCCTGGCAACCTCTTCCACTCACATTCCTGAGCACTGCTGAACCCAGCCCAGCTAAGCTCAGCCTGCCAAGCGGCCCAGTAAACAGAGTGTGGTGAACGGCCTGGAGGAATGCAGGGGCTGAGGCCAAGGCCTGCTTGGTTTTATTATCATTTATGCGGTATATTTATTTAATTGTATTTGCAATTTCTTTTTCATTTTTCTTCCTTGCTTTTGGATGGCTTGTGACAAGACTTTTTGGCATCACATCTAATTATACTATTTTAAAATTCTCCCTTCAGTCCTGATCGACTGGCAAATATTTTTCAACAAACTTGATGGAACTAAGACTAAATTGACCAGATGGCTTCTTTGCACCTAATTTAGCACAGTCCACTGGTGCCAGACTTTTAGGGCACAGGGGCCCATGATCCCCCCACTCACTTCCTTAAGCTGCTTGACTCTGTTCTGCCTTTTATATTTATCAAATCTGGAAATGGATTTAAGGACATGCACAGATGTCACTGAGCTAAGAGGAGCCGTGAGGCCTTAGGGTTTGGCAGGGAAACACAGCAATGTGCTGGGAAGGGCCCCTAAGTGGGGTGAGGGGTCATCTCTTCATCTTCCAGTTCTGCTTCCCAAAGCGCAGCTAACAAAGGAGGGTAAATGGACTGGAACTATAGGGTTGGGCCTGAGTTTCATGTTATCTTTCTGTTATGTTCATTCTAAAAATTCTTTAGAGGCCATGAGAGTTTTCTGGTTAACGCTTTGGTTTGTCCCACATCGAATATTTCTTGTTTCTCTGTCATGCCAGACACTGAAATAGAAGCTGGTGTTGTCATTGTGAATAAGACAGTCTTTGCTGTGTGAGAAATTTTGCTTAAGTTAGGTGAAAACATTAAATAAAGAGAGGTTAGGTGTTGTTAGAATGCCTTCTTTTTTCTTGAAGATCACTTGCAGTGGTCTTCCATGACTTGCAAGGAAATTAGGTGATTTGGACTTAGTGTATTTTTCTTCCACAGGGCTAAGTTCTAGGTTATTCCTTGAATTCTCAACTTCAAATAGTATTAACTAGATAAGTACAGATGTGCACCGTCTCTAAATTTTGCAAGTTCCAGCCCATGAATAAAGGGTGCAAGTGGATCCTACACTGGTCAGTGAAATCTGCTAACCTGTTGGTTCCCTCTTTCACTGCCGTGTCAGCTAAGGCTAGCCCTCTGAGATGAACATGGATGGGCCTTGAACATCAAGCAACAAAGAATAGTAATCACCAAATAGGTAGGAAACAAAGGAGAGGAGCCCTCACTGCCCCAGCTTGCTATCTGGAAAAAGTTTTTGGATTGCAGTGCAGTTAAGAGGAACCTGGGCAGGGTCCAGTCATTTTCCTGAATCGAAAAGATGGAGCTTCAAGTCCAAGGAAGCTGAGACAGCTGGGATTTTCAGAGAAGATCTCTGTAGAAGAGCGACCTGTACAGAAAGAGAATTCCAGAGGGGCCCCTTTGAGTATTCAGGCCACGCATGTGAGGAAGCTATCCAAGGCTGGGGGAAGAACCATCTTGAAAAGACTGGAGAAAACTGTGACTGACCGCCTCACAGCAGGAGAGCAGTGCCTGGCCCCCAAAGCCCCAGTGAAAAACCTCCTGCTTAAAGGGGTGTTGGTTAGAGTTCTGAGAAGTGTCTTCCTCAGCAGTGCGGAAAATGGCCCCTGGAATAAATGCGGCTCTGGGTCCCATCTAACACAGTGTGGAGTAAGTTATGAAAAGAGCTAACTGTTGTCAAGTGACTTAGCCATGTTCTAGAATCAAAGTTCAGAATATGTGTGAGGATACAAAATATCCAGAACTTGACAAGACAATGTCGCCATGTCTGGCATCCATTTAAAAGATATGATTAATGGAACAGATATAATGAGAGGGGAAAAAATCAGCCAGTCAAAAGTGACACAGAAATGACTTAGAAGATAGAGTCAAAGTAAAACGCCATTGGAACAGCAAATGTGACTGTGTTCCACATACTCAAGAAAGTCGAGGAAAGACAAAACATTTTAAGCAGAGATAAGGAAAATAGAAAAAAGACTCAAAGTTCTAGAAATAAAAATTTCAGTGTTTGAAATTAAAAAATACTCTAGACAGGCTTGATAACAGATTGTGTATTGCAGAAGAAAAATTATAAACTTGAAAATACAATAAAAGAAAATATACAAAATGAAACAGAGAGAAAAAAATTTGGAAAAAAAAGAATAGGCCATCAGTGAGCTGGAACAACTCAAGTGGCATGTGACCAGACAGCTACACAGTGGAATCCCCCCCAAACCGGAGAGAGGCATATATTAAAAACTCAAATAAATAATAGCAAAATTTTGTTCAAATTTGATGAAAATCATAAATCCACATATCTAAGAAGGTAAACAAACCCTAAACACAAATAACATGAAGAAAATGATCTGAAAACACAATCAAATTGCTTCAAAGCAGTTATAAAAAGCAAATCTCAAAGCAACCAGAGGAAAAGGATGCATTATACATAATGTAGAACAAATGGAAAAAAATAAATTTAAATTCGACCATGTAAATAGTCACATTAAATGTAAATGGTCTAAGCACCCTAGTAAAAAGGCAGAAAATGTCAGATTGCATAACAAATAACACGCAACTTCATGCTTCTTAGAAGAAAACCCAAATTAAATGCAGAAACACAAACATATTACAGGAATGAAAAAAGATGTGCCATGATAACACCAATCAAAACAAAATCGGGGTGCTATATTGCTGTCAGATTAACAAAATTTTCAAAAAGAAAAACATTACCAGGGATAAATACGGTCATTTCATAATAATAAAAGGGTCGAGAGGACATCACAAGTCTAAAGGTTTATGTACCTAATAACAGAGCTTCAAAATACATAAAAATGATAGAACTGTTAGAAGAAACACACAAATCCAACATGACAGAGATGTCAGCACCCTCTGTCAATAATTGGCAGAACAATCAGACAGAGAATTTCTAATTATAAAGAGGCTTGAAAAACATTATCAACCAACTTGAGCTAAAAATTTACATTTTAGAACACTCCCAACAACAGCAGAATGCTTTTTCCAAATGCAGATAGAACGTTGACTGAAATACACCATATTCTGCTCAATAAGTGTCAATAAACTTAAAAGGATTGAATTTATACAAAGTCTGTTCTCTGACCACAATGAAATTAAACTGGAAATCAGTAATAGAAAGATTTCTGGAAAATCCCCAAATATTTAGGAGGCAAAATATCATACTTCTAAGTAAGCAATGGGTTAAAAGGAAATCAAAAAGTAAATTTAAAAGTATTTTAAACTAAATAAAAATAAAAACAAAACTTATCAAAAGTTGTGGGATTCAGCTAAGGCAATACTTTGAGAGATATTTATAGCAATAAACATTAATATAGAAGAGAAAAAAAAGGTTTTGAATCAATGACATTAGCTTCCACTCTGAGAAATTAGAGAAATAAGAGTAAATTAAACCCAAAAGAATAGAAATAATAAATATCAGAGTGGAAACCAACAAAATAAAAACAGGAAATCTATAGAGAAAAATCAATGAAACTTGAGTTTTTAAAAAAAAATCAATAAAATTGATGAAAGTCTAGCCAGACATTAGGAAAAAAATATGCAAATCACTAATATCTGGAATGAAAAGAGATGACACCATACCAGATCTGACAGGAATGAGGGGAAAATGGGGACATTGTAATTGAATATTAATAAAATTTTTTTAAGTTAAAGAAAACAAAAAACCTAATTAAAAGATGGGCAAGAGATTTGAACAGATGCTTCACCAAAGAAAATATTCAGATAGCAAAAAAGCATATGAAAAGATGTTCAACCTTATTCATCATGGGGGCAATGAAAATACAAATGAAAGCCACGAGCTACAACTGCAGCCCTATGAGAGTGTCTAAAATGAAAAAGCCTGACCGCAGCAAGGGCAGAGCAGAACACGGAGGACCTGCATCTCCCTTGCACCGTGGCTGAGACGGTGAAACATGCATCCCCGTTGGAAAGTTCTGCAGGTTTTTAAAAGTGAAACACACAAGCACCACACGACCCAACCATTTTTATCTTAGTGTTCACCTCACAGGCATAAAAACATATGACCATGCACAGGCTTTTTTTCTGGAATATTTGCAGCAACTTTGTAATAGCCTAACACTAGGAATGACTCAAACGTCCAATAATGGGTGAATGGGTAAATTGTGGCGTATTCATACAATGGAGTAATCATCAACAAGGAAGTAATGAACTATTGATGCACATGTAGCAACATGCATGAATGTCAAAGGAGTTATGCTGAGTGAAAGAAACCAGACATAAAAGAGCGTATTCTATAGGATTCCATTTATATGAGTGAACTATGTCAGGCAGAAAAAGACAAATTTGATTTCACCGATATGCAAAATTTAAAACAAAATAATCAAACAAACGAAGTAAAAACAAACTCTAAGGTAACGAAAGACCTGAGTTTGCATATTGAAATGGCTCAGCAAGTCCCATCTCTATATTGTTGCCGATTTAAGAATGTTGTATAAATGGAGTCCTACCACATGTGACTTCGGGGTATTGGCTCTTTTCACTCACCGTAATTCTCTCGAAGACACGTCCCAATAGTTCGTTCTTTTTTTTTAATCATTGAGTAGTGCTCCTGGCTATGGGTGTGCTGCAGCTTGTCTGACCATCCACCCATCTAGAGACAGCGGGGCTGTGTCCAGCTCGGGCTCTGACAAACAGGGCTGCCGTGAACATTCACATCTGGGCAGGCTTTTCTGCGAACCGAGGTTTACTTGGGGTAAATGCTGAGGGGACAATTGCTGGGCTGCATGGCACTGCAGACTCCGTGTTAGAAGAAACCGCCAAACTATTTTCCTGAGTGGCTGCACCGTCTTACATATCCACTAGAAATGGGTCAGGAACTGTTTCTCTTCCTCCTCACCCGTATTTGATACTGTCAGTATTTTTTGTTTTGGCTACGCCGTAAGGTACCTTTACATATGTGATTGTGAGTCAGATTCAAGTTCTGCAAGGACTAAAGAGAGGAGCGACTGATGTTTAGTAAGAAATCTTCTGACCGCTCTGTTCGCCCAGGTTGAGGAAGGACCCTACAACGTCCCCAAGGGCAGACTGAGAGAGTGTCTATGGGGCACAGCATAAAGAATGTGTTTGCCACCAGATGGTGGTTTTTATTTTTTAAGCAACACGCTTACAATGTACACAGAAAGCTTAAAGAGAATGAAACCTGCTTTTCAAGATTTGAAAATGTAGGCAAATAAGCATGTTTATTTAAAAAAAAAGATAAAGAGAACTTGAATTTCCCTGTTTTGCATTCTCAGTTCAATGATAGGTTTATGACAACATTGTCTAAAATGCATTCTCCGAATGCTTGTTGTCACAGATATTACGAGGGGAAGGCTTTATGAGAAGTGACAATACGAACAGTCAGGTAAAACTCTGGGAGGAACATGTGCTATGCAAAAGGTTGTGTACATTCAAACCATGGAGTCCCTCCCTTTATAGGAATACACTTCGGTGATGCTGAACTAGACAAAAGCTCATGTTCTGCAAATGTAATAAAAACTGAGACAGAAATCAATCATCTGCTGGTGAATAGTTCAGCAGCATTCTCTACTCAGGATAATAATGATGAAACTGCTTACTTTTATATATTACTCTTAAATTTATTAAACAGCTACAAGAGCAGAGGTCTGGGCTGCGGTGGCCCGCAGCCAGGGTCATGCATGGGAGCCCGGCACGTGACCTACGAGGGGGTGTCTCCAGGGGAAACCAGGTGAGGAAGGAAGGCGGGCGGCCGCGGAGAAGGCCCCAGGTGCAGAGGAAGAAACTGCGTGCGTGCCAGCTGGAGGCAACCACGCTGTTTCATACAAATTCTCACAGGCGCGCTCACCTTTCTACTATTTGATTTAGAAATTGCAATTGTTCTTATGTCTGTAGAGCCAAGGTGGGAGGGAGGAAGAGCCTGCAGAAATTCCCTTGGCCTAGGAGAGCAGGGGTCACATTTCTTCATGGGGCTGAGAGCCAGGGGCGTGGGTGACGCTGGGTGAACACGTTCTCCCCTGCACCTTGGACCCTTCTCCTGGGTGGAAGAGGCTGGGCCTGTGCCTGGGTTTACCCAGACCTACGGTTCTGATTGGCTGAGACGTTTCTCAACTGCAAAGCAGTCTCGTGACCTTTCTTTTGGGCTTCTGTGCTCTTGGTGGACCAGATGCTGTGATTTGATTGGATGCTGCAGAGTCCAGCATTTCTTCCACTAAAGATTCAGTGCAGGCCCCACAATGTCTAGGCTGTCAGATAGAAAGGCTAAGGCCCAAGAACTCCATCTTGTGGCTCCGAGTGGGCAAATTGAGATTTTGTTCAGAGGGTATACTGTGCTTGATGGTTGAGCACTTCTCAAAGCGGAATTTGTCCATGGTATCAGGTGGAGATAGTATGCACAAGATGTGAGAACAGGGCTGCTTCGTGATGCCATTCAGTGAGTACTGGAAGATGGTTGAGGTGGTATGTAGACCAGATGGCTTTCTTCTGTGTTCAGATGGATCCGGCACCATTAGAAAGCCATTCTCCACTCACTGTGTTTTACAAAGTTGTAGGTGCCCCCAAGAATGGATTTCATACAGATTCATCCTGCATAGAACTGACTCAAGAGGTAGGGGATGATAGGAAAAGGAGGTGGTAAGGGATAATGACTGTACTGAGGTCTGAGGACCCCTGGAGGAGGCAAACTTCTCCCCCTTTTCTTCATTACCAAGAGCAGTGGGGCTCAGACAGGGAGGAGGAAGCCCCGTTCCAGTGTGATTTTTGTAATCTGGCACAAGCGCAGGTCCTGCGGAACTGATCAGCTTCACAGCCAAACCATGCGGGGATGTGTATTCCCTCTTCCTCCTCCCCCTGCTTCTTCTTATAAAAACACTTTTATGGGCAACATGGTGGCAGACATCTTATGGGGAACAGTGGACTAGGGTTTTTAAGGAGATGTACAAGTCACAGCCGTCTATGGACCAAGGGGAAGCATGACCCATGGAAGCTTCTTCCAGCCCTGCTGCTGGAAGCAGATGCTGTATTGCCAGCATTGGATTTCCAATGCCTAGTTCATTGTCTTGAGCCCCCATGGAATTGGGTGGGAATTAGGGCTGCTGGATCAGGGCTAGCTTGGCCTGTGACTTCTGTAAGTTCTTTACATCAATGTAAGTCTGGAACCAATTATCCTGAGCATCTATGGGATACAGAACATCCTTTCCATGGCCAACAAATGAATACCATGCAGGAAGAACTCAATGGTTTCCTGGTAGTTAGATTATATTTCATGGATATGGCATCTTTGAGCAAGTAGGGTGTGCAGATACCCAGCCTAGAGGCGCTTTGCTTCTCTGGGCATCGCTGGGGATCGGGCGAGGGAGCCATGTTTCCTCCCTGATCTGGAGGCCTGAGGGACCGTACAGTCAGCAAGCGGGAGGCTGATGGAGCAGTTTGACTCAGGGGCTTAGGCCAGCTCCTGGCGCAGCATTTTGGGCACTTTCTCAGAACTCTATCTACACCAGCTCTTTCTCTGACAAAGCCTGCAAAGGGCTTTTGGGCTACCTCCTGCCTGTCAGGAGCCCTGGTAGACTTTTTGCAGCAGCCTACTGTCCAGGAGAAATGAACTTGCCATTTTTCTGCATTCTGTGCCATAAATGGGAAAAACATGACAGTTTGAATTGCTTTTTTTTCCCTGTGGGATATAGTATTTTGGGTTTGATTATTTGCACCCTGTCTCATTCCACAAAGAATATGAAGTGGCTTAGATAAATGCATATACTTATAAAGGAATGAAAATAAATAACTGAATGAATCAGGGTGATGGGAAAAATGTTAGTAAAATGAAGCCATGAGAAATTGCATCACTCAAAGTGTATAACTCATAGTCCACACATGTGCCAGAGCTGGGCCACAAATTTGTACCTCTGGTAAAGGAAGTTAAAGTCCTGACACACAGTTCAGTAAAAGCAATCCCAATGAGGGACGGAATCAAGGCAGGTTGAATCCAGAGCTCTGCCTCAATCAGGACATAAACTGTATATCTAAGAGCAACTTTTAAATTTTTCTTTATTGGTTTGAATACACTATTTGGTTCATATAAGAGAATGTTCAGAACCTACATGTAAGTTCTAAGTTACAGTAATATGCTAAATACCCACAAGCCTGCAGTCAATCAAGCAGAGGTCCGTGCATTCTGCGTCTTCTCGCCACCTTCATGCTGCCTTCTTGCCCCCTGCGCTCTTCTCTCCTACCGGACAGCATCACCATCCTGAATTTTCTCTGTCATTCTTTGTTTTTTGTTTTGCTTTGGTTTGTCCCAAATGCATAAATACATACATAATGTTTGGTTCAGTTTTGATTTTTAAAAAGTTTTATTAAATAATATACAAATTGAAGTCTTCAGGGATTCTTTCTTTTCCATTAAATATTGTTTCCAAGATTTCTTCATGTTGTATGTGCCTCTCATTTGCTTTTACTGCTTTGCAATCACCGTTTTTGGGAGTATACCACCATTCATCCACTCTTCGTTTTTGAGCCTTTAGGTTGCTTCTGGTATTGTGCTATTAAAAACAATGGTGATGAAATCATTTTTAAATCTGTCTCCTGGTACATATATTCAAGAGTTTCTCTGGGATGTTTATGTAGGAGAGTTATTTGGTATACTTTATAAAAAATGCCAAAATGTTTTCCAGAGCCGTTGTACCAATGTACAATCCTGCCAGAAGAGTATGACCTTTCTCAAATCTTCATCCTTTCCAATGGTTGACATTGCCAGACTTATTAATTTTTGTCAGTCTAGTGGCATAAAAACTACTTCATGTGACATTAAAACTATCTCATCTGAAATTAATTGCATTTCCTTGATTAGTAAGGCAGCTGAATTTCATGTATTTTCTTTTATGCTTTTCTTCTTTTATGAAGCATTTTTAAGGTATTTTACACATTCTTTTATTGGGTCTTTTTTTACTGATTCATAATAATATTTTATATGGTTTCTCCTAGGGCAACTTTTCTTATCCAGGCGATTTTATTCACTCTAAAAATGACTTCGATTTTTTTCTGTGTGCTGATTACTCACAAATATAAGCATTCAGCTCAATATTTTCTATTGAGCACCACACCCATGGACCCAACCACACATTCAACGTCTTTTCTTGGACGTCCCATAGGATTCTGTGGCTCAACGTGTCCAAAACTGAGCTCATCATCTCCCCACGCTGGCCAACTTCTTCTGTTTTGTTTCCTATTTCAGGGCTATCACCGCCAATGATTCAGGTGTCCAAGTCCCACACTTTCAGTGTGTTTTATGACATCATCCCCTCCTTTATATGCTATGTCCACTCAATTAGGATGCTAATTCCTAAATATCCCATGAATCCTTTCCTGTCTCTGCATGGGCTTCCTAATCACTGCAAAGCTCTCTGTTTTTTAAACTTTTTTTTTTTATTGTTAACACTATTGCAAATGTCCCTATTTCTCCCCTTTGCCGATCTCCATGCAACTCCTGCCCCTCTTTCCTCTGGCCATCGCCCCACTGTTGTCTGTGTTTATGGGCCATGCATACATGTTCTTTGGCTGATCCCTTCACCTTCTTTCATCCAGTGCCTCCCTTCCCCTCCCCTCTGACAGCTGTCAGTCTGTTCCATGTAACTATGCCTCTGTTTCTACCTCGTTCATCAGTTTATTTTGTTTATTAGATTCCACATATAAGTGAGATCATATGGTGTTTGTCTTTCTCTGGCTGGTTTATTTCACTTAGCATAATAATCTCCAGGCTCATCAATGCTGTCAAAAAAGGTAAAAAAAGTTTTTATAGCCAAGTAGTATTCCATTGTGTAAATGTACCACAGGTTTTTTATCAACTGGACTCCTGGCCTGGTGCCTCACTTCTCTTAATGCTGAAGCCAGGGTGATGTGTTTTTAAAGTACATTATGTGGTCAAGTTACTTCATCGTTAAGAAGTTTTTTTTTTCCTTCTTAAAAAGTTTTTATGGCTTCTATTTCTTGCGAAGACATTGTGGTTCAAAAGACTTCTGCACTCCAGCTGTACTCAGATATGGTAGACTCTGCCTCACCTGGTAAGATTAATTTTAAAATGTTAAGTAAAACAGGGACTCATAAAAATGATATATACATGTGATGCATATTTTATTTCAACTGAAACCCATAAATGTACATTTATTTAGCAATGTTTTGAAATATAGCCAAGACCATT
This sequence comes from Glossophaga mutica, assembly GCA_039655065.1. Classification (NCBI taxonomy): domain Eukaryota; kingdom Metazoa; phylum Chordata; class Mammalia; order Chiroptera; family Phyllostomidae; genus Glossophaga; species Glossophaga mutica. Next base: position 26,841,263 of record CM077310.1, read on the forward strand.
TCTTGGAGTATAAGTTGATTGGTGTTCAGAGTCATCTTTCTTGAATAAACCACACCAATAATGGATTATTTATGACTTTCAGTTAGTGGGGTTTTTTTAAAAGTGCATCATAAACTTGACAATTCTGAAGCAATGTGTTATTTTATTTTATTTTTAATATGTTTATTGATTTTAGAGAGAGAAGAAGGGAGAGAGAGAGAGAGAGAAATAAAGAAACATTGTTGTGAGAGAGAAACATTGACTGCTTGCCTCCCATATGCACCCTGACCAAGGACTGAACCTACAACGTAGGTATGTACCCTGACTGGGGATTGAACCCCCAACCTTTTGGTGTGCAGGTCAATGATCCAACAAAAAGAGCCACACCAGCCAGGGCACTCTTCTTGACTTTAAAGATTTATTTTCTTCCCGAAATTGTTAGAGTTACTTTATCCATACTTATTTTGATAGTATTTTCTTTTTAAGACTCATCTGCATGGGATCTTTACAAAGTATTCTACTTAGAATAACAACAACAGCTTTCTTTTTGCAATTATCTTTCATGAATTTAAATGATATCTAAATTATATAATTAAAATAACATTAAAACTGGCATAAACCAGCTTTGGGGACAGAAGCAACTGACGCTTGGTCAGCACAGCTCGTCTGGTGGAGCGGGATACACGCTCGCCAGCCACACGTGCTCAGGGCGCTGTGGGCCGCAGTCAGTTTGTCTTACAGGTGAATTGATGCAGGAAGGATCGGTTAAGGGAATGTCTACTCCATCTGCAGTTCTTTAGGTGATCATCTCCAGGCGCTGGCCTACGGAGTTTCTTCTGCTTGGGATCTTGGTTCTCAATTAAGTTCACTCCTAATTCTTCATGCCTTAGTGTACTTATTTCTCCATCTGATAAGCCTTCTCTGACTCCCCAGGACTTAGAGAGAAACCCTGATATGTACCCTTGTAGGTTTCTGTCTCCTTGCTTAAGGTTTTTTTTTTTTTTTTCTTGAACATGTTGGGCCATTTTTGTCGGGGTGTGTTCTGTGCATCATAAGATGTTTAGCAGCACTCTTGGTCCCCCCACATGCCAATAGCAATCTTCCCCAAGTTGTGACAATCACAGTTGTTTTCAGATGTGACCAGTGTGCACTGGGGGACAATATCGCCCTGGCTGAGAATCACTACTCTGTATTATAAATATTCTTTCAATATCGAATGACTTTATTACTTGGACTGATACAGAATCCAACAGCAAAAAAAGCAGCATATACATTCAGAAAAGTACTCAGGTGCTATTTCGGGAAAGATCTGCATCTTGTAAAATACATTTCAATGCATTTTTTTTTTTTTATTTGGAGCAGTGCAGTCAACCTAGAAAGTGGCATTTACTGCCTGCAGGAGAATTTTGCTAGTGATGTTTGTATAGTTTCAATTATTTAGCCTGCTATAAGTCTGTCTCTGCTTCATCCCGCTCTGCCATCTGCCCAGTCCTTAGGCCTTCACAGTGAAAGAGATGCATTCTACCAGTCAACTGAGATCTGTTGACACATTTCCAAGTAAATTTTGCACTCCCTGCTCTGAAGTTTGTGTAGAAATGAATAAATGTAAGGAAGGTGTGTTACAAGTAGTTAGCTTAGCACCCCATCCAATTCAACCATCTCTCTGTACCCCATGAAAATAAGTTTGCCAAACTTCTAGATGGGAATCACTTTCCATAAATACTTGGTACTGTTCTACCTGTTTGGGGGCCATGTACTCATTTGTTTGACCAATAGTTTTGAGCACCTACTATGTGCCAGACACTGAAACCAGTGTCGGCCATTATACATGTTATGTGATTTACCTAAAAATAAGTGTAGACAATAGGGACATTTGTCCATCATTGGGCTAAATGCTGGTCAGAATCTTCCACATTGTCTAGTTTTGCCTCCCTTGTTTGAGGAAATGTTAAGGGGTGATTCAGAAGAGAAAGGAATGGTTAAAAAGCTGACTGTCTTGCTTGAGGAAGTGCTAAGATATCTGAGGTTATCTTCTATGGGAGAATCAGAACAAGGTGACAAGAAGGGACCTCTCAGAGGTGTCAAGTCCCTGTGGCACAGACATCGGAGACCTGCCTGACTGGTGTGCTGTTGCCCACCCCAGGCGACCGGTGCCCCTCCTTGCCAGACTTGCTGCCGCCTCTGCCTTACTGTATTCATGTGTGTGCTGCGACCTTGGCCTTGAGGGATTCTCACTGTGAAATCCTTACCAGCTAAACTCTGCTTGGGCAAAACAGGGTTACATGACCTTTCTCAGGAATAACTTGTGGTGTATGACTTCTTTCCCTGAGGAGCTGGGAAGAGCAATTTTGATGACAAATCTCAGAAGGGCATGTTAGCTTTCTGTTAGCCTGCAAAGAATCAGAGGGAAATTCCTGCTGGCCTTTCCACTCTGGTCCACCCTGGTTTTATTTTCCGTCTCTGGAAGCTTCCATCCATGCAAACATACACAGCATCACCATGGTGACTCTGGGACAGATAGATGCATGTGAAAGGAGCATAAGGCAATATCTCTCCTTCGATGCTTTGGAAGGAGGGGAAGGAAGCCTTTGAAACCTTTCCAAACCACCTGTTTTAGCCCCTAATTCTCACACAAGAGCAGCTACCTCAGCCATGAATGGAGCATCCTTTCCCTTGCCTTTGCTTGGTGCGTAACAGTGAACTAAAGCTATGGGCAATCTGAAGGAGACACTCCAGGATGAACAGAGCCTCGTGTCCCCAAACCCAGGCTTCAAGTGGTTTGCCAGTTGTGAGATGGGGAAGTGGCATTGACAGATGTGACCAGGGCTCTTCACACAGGATTGTTAAGCTCCCTGTCCTCCCAATAAGACTTCTCACTTGTCTTTGTGAGCTTCCGACATTGGCCTCCCTGTCTCTATTCCCATGCTGGTTCAGGCTGCCACTTCCTCATGTGTGGTCATTGCGGCAGGATCTCAACAGCCCCGCTGCTTGTGACTGCTCTGTCCATCCTCCTTCCTAGCCCCCGGCTATCCAGCGGATGGAGGTAGGCTAATCTCTCCAGGGTCATTCCAGAGGGATCTAGTCGTGTCCATGTCACCCTGGGCTCTGGTTCATACCCAACATTTTTTTTTATGTGAAATCAGGTTTAAATGAAACTGAGTGGTGGTAGGAAAAACAGCGACATCCTGTGGATGTCCCCAGCAGCAGAGAAGTGATGGTGGAAATGGGAGTGGTGGTAGAAGGTCGGTGGAAGGCACTAGAGGCACAGGAGGGGTGGGGGAAAGCGGGGCGATGGGCCGGGTTTGTCCGCCCTGCCCTATGAGATGTGTCCAGGACGCCAGCTCTGAGCACTAGGTGACACATCCGTGGATGCTGTGCAGAGGGAGACTTTGGAGCTGCACTCTGGTTCTGGAGTAGAGGGATGGTGGTTGATGGCCAGTGCTGCTGGTTGGTGCGGCAAGAGGTAGTTTCCTCTCTAAAAATAAATGAGAATATCTTCCCTACAGGTGGGTATGGAGAACACTAATGATCTGGGGCCAGCTTAGAGAAGGAGCAGCAGATCTGAAAAAATCAAGTCACCCCTTGGTACTAGAAAGAGGGTCCATTCGCTTTGTCATCAAGCCTGAAGTGCTCCGTCTGGCTTTCTGGACTCGCCTCCAGCTGGCCCAGACTAACTTTCACTTCCACTCAACACAGCCCGCCTGCTATGGTTTGGGCTCACCACCCTTTTGGTCCTTGAAGGCAGCACCCAACTGCCTGCTCGCATGTCCTTAGCATTCTGAGTATAAGGTCTCTCCATCACTCTGCTTTCTGAAAGTACTTGCAGTGAAGGCCAAGTTCAGGACCACTTCCTCCACAAGCTGTGTGCACAGCACTGTCCTCAGGGGAATCCCTCGTCCTCCTCTGTGCAGCCTTTCCCCTGTGTTCCCTTCCTTCTGGGCTGGCACAGAAATCTTCGCTGACAGCTTCCTGCATTTTAGGCCTCTCCCGTGGTAGACAGAGTTCCAGGTCAGAGGCAGTGTCCCGCCTTGACAAGCCCAGAGGACAGGGCCAGACTTGCGGGAAGGGCTTGGATCACCTGTTGAGATTCTGTTTTCTTTCAGAAGTGTGTGTTGGTGGTGTGGCACGCTCTGGTTGCCTACCCAAGGTGCACTCCACTCTTCCCTTTGGGTTCTAGAGCCCATGTCCTTTCAGTAGTGCTGTGCCCAGCAGAAACGCTGCCTTTCCCGGGCTGCTCTAAAGAGAAGGGTCAGCGATGGAAGGCAAGCAAACTCTGTTGGCAGGACTTCTGGGCAACTTTCTCAAGAGGAAGACAGCAATAGATGTTTCACAGATATTTTCCCCAGGTTTCAACTGGACTTTTTATTTTCTTAATAGTATCTTCCAAAGAGTAAACTTTTTCAGTTCTGATAAAGTCCAGTTTCTCACTTTTTTCTTTGATACTGAATTCTTTTTTTGGTCATATCTAAGAAGAAGGCCTTGCCTAAACCATGGTTATAAATATTTTCTCCAGGTTTTAGCACTTACTTTTAGGCCTATGATCCATTTTGAGTTAAATATTTATATAAGGTATGATGTAAGGATCAAGGTTAATTTTTTTCTGCCTAAGGATGTCCATTATCCTCAGCACCATGTACTGAAAGAACGCACATTTTAACTCACATTAGAGACCTCTATGGATGGGCTTTTGGGCGTCCCCCAACCACTTGAAGTTGTTTTATTTCGTGAGTATGTATGTGTCACTGGATGTCACTGTGACTTAGGAATGAGAGAGCGGAAGTAGAGATGATCCCCAGGTTTCATCAGCTTGTGGAAGGGGTCTCTGATCCCCCAAAGGGGTCACTGCTCTGATGTAACTTAACCCTCTTCACCTCACTAAACAACGGGGCCACCAAACTGAAGGAAGGGGTATCACACATGGCATGTGGGCAGCTTTGGAGTTCCTGGGAAGAAAATGATATGATCCGTTGGGAGTAAACCTGTACAAACATACACAAATTATTTTTAATAATAGTATAAAAGCTGAGGCTGTAAAACCTTGCTAAATCTGATACTAGGCATCGTTAACATAATACAGAGTTCGAAGCAACGGTGTGCTTGTTTCAGAGTTCACGCTTCTGGGCCACTGTGTTTTAAATGGCTGAACCTCGCTGAGCAAAAGTATTTAAAATCTAAGTTGGCAATGAAACGTTAATTAGGGGATTTTGTGAATGTGATAAAAATTAGTATTCTAAGTTCAAAATTCTGTCATCCCCAAACGTCAACTAGTGCTGAGCAGCAGCAATCATCCCTCATCTCCCTGCGGCTCTAAGAGCCGTGAGCCCCAAACTTCCAGGGCTGAGACATGTCTCCTGGGGGGAGGGGCTGGAGGCGGCAGCGGCCACACCCCCACGGGGATGAAAAGATGACATACCACCCTGTCAGGAGAGAGAGCTGGACTCCTACTGACCTTTCAGTCACTGTGGCAGCTTCTTGCCCCACTGTTTCCAAGGTTTTGGTCAGGCCACCCATAGCTGACCTTTCCCTGTCTCCGCTTCCTAAGGAGCACTTCCCTGAGGCTCAGACCAAGTCCATGGGCCTCCCTTGACCCATGAAGTTCACAAGACCAAAGAGCTAGAGGGAATCTTGAACATTATCTGCCCTTTAATATGCGGTGGAGAAAATCAAATCCTGCATAAGTGAAGTCACTTGTTCAGGTCATACAATCTGAGGTAGAACTGCAGCTGGAAGCTGGGTGTCCCGACTGCCAAGCCAGCATTCTTTCCATTATTTACAGAGTAGAAAGACGGAAAAGTAAACAAACCAAAGAGGCAGCCAGACTTGGGTTTGGAAAGTCAATGAACTTTTCTAAGCTTCGGTGTCCTCATGAAGAAATAAAGACTAGTATTCAGCAGATATTGATTAGTACCTTTTCTGGACAGCCACACGCTGTTTTTGGTCCTGGGTACATACTAGGAAATGATACAGGCCAAGTCTCTTGGCCCAAGATGTAGAGTTTACATCCTAGAGTATATAAAAGATAAGACAAGTACCTCTCTGAGAATATTGTTGCAAGCATTAAATAAGGCAATAAATGTGAATCTCTTAGCACAGTTCTTAGCAGCATAGACATTTAATAAATCATAACAGCAATTATTATTACATAACCCATATATGAAGTCTGTCTGGAAAACGTCCAGCCATTGTTAATATAATGAGAGCAGTTTGCGAGACATGGATGTAACCTGGCAACCAAGGAGAGTGGACTGGAATGCACATGTGTGAACAATGACAACTCACTCTTCTAGTCAGTGGGGTGGTAGATGCTGTTGAGTGAGCAGCTGTACTATGTGGCTGTTGCATTCAAAATGACTGAGTGAGCAGAATAACAAATCTGCATCAGTCTTTGCATTAAGCTTGAACATTCTTCTACGGAAACTATTTGGATGATTCAGAAGGCCAGAGCTATGGGCAACTGGTGATTGGCAGCTTCGTCATGACAATGCATCTGCTTATGCATCACACCTCATGCAGAGTTATTTTGCAAAACGGTCAAATCACCCAGGAGACTCAGTCCTCGTACAGCCCAGATTTGGCATCCTGCAACTTCTGGCTTTTCCCAGAACTAAAATCGCCTTTGAAAGAAAAGAGATTTCAGACCATTGATGAGATTCAGGAAAATACAGTGGAGCAGCTGATGGAGATTGGGAGAACTGTGTGAGGTCCCAAGGTGCCTACTTTGAAGGGGACTGAGGCATCATTGGTCCTGTGTACAATGCTTCTTGTATCTTGTATCTTCTTCAGTAAATATCTCTATTTTTCATAGTACATGGTTGGATACCTTTTGGACAGATCTCGATAAAGTCAGAGTCTCCCAAAAGAAGGCAAACTCCTGGATGGCAGAGCCCTGTCTCAGATTCCTGTCCATCATCGCAGCATCCAGGGTCCTCCAGGCATTTCATGCCAGTCTTTCCAGTGTCCAGAGTACTGTCCCCACCTGTCTTCAAACTCTCAAGTAGAGTCCTCACTTAAAAAAAAAAGATTTTATTTATTTATTTTTCGAGAGAGGAGAAGGGAGAGAGAGAGGGAGTGAAACATGTATGCAAGAGAGTAAATCAGCTGATTGCCTCTTGCACGCCCCCAACTGGGGACCTGGCCCACAACCTAGGCATGTGTCCTGACTGGGAATTGAACTGGCCACCTTTCGGTTTGTAGGATGACACCCGACCCACTGAGCCATGCTAGCCAGGGCAAGTAGAGTCCTCACGGCTGACTGTCTCATAGCTTATTGATTAATTCTGCTACCACCCTTAGTCTCCCAGCTGGGACCTCACCTGAAAACCTGCAGAGCTGGTGGCCCTGTGCCAGCCCCCTGTGCCAGCTCCCTGTGCCCCGTAGCTGAAAGTTTTCTAGTGGCCAACTCAGCTCCATTGTGCTCCCCTGGCTTCTGAGCTGTGGCCACCAGGCCCTGTTTTGGTTCTGGCTCTGGTCTACCATTTGGCTCCCTGAGCCCTCATGTGGGATTGGTTTGCTCTCTCCTGCCCAGCCCTGATGTCCTCCCGAGCTCCTCTCAAGCTGTCAATGAATGATTTCTGCCAACATTCTAGCACAAGGCCTAAGAGCACGAAATATACTCCCTGCCTCAGGCTCATCCCACCCTCAGGCCCACAGTCCATTCTGAAGTAATTGAACTTATGGGTGGGGAGCAGAGCTTTTGGCTTTAGAAGCTTGTAAACTCTCTACTCTATCCGCCCTCACATATGGGGCAGAGTGAGCCATGACTGGAGTTGGTGGGTATAGAGACAGCTATTTGGAAAGGAGAAAAAAAGTAAATTAGAATGACCCATTTATACATAGCAAAGTGCTGTTGAAATCACATCTCTCCTTCCACTGTCAAATGGCAAAGGTGTTCTTGTGAATTTTTCCGGGTATATTGGAGTCCACGATCCCAATTCAACTCCCAGGCTATGCAAATAAGAGATTAGGGTTGTAAAATGAGCAATTTTGAGAGAGCATGTTTATGTATAGCAAGCCAATTTTTGAATAGTCCATGTCTCTACATCTTCTCTTTGGTGAAGATAATTGAAAATTAGATAATAACAATAGCTGGCAATTATGGAGTAGTTGGAGATGCTGTTCTAAGTATAGATATATTAATTTATTTAAGCCTTAAAACAACCCTGTGAAGTAAGCGCTACCATAATACACTTTATCATAGATGAAGAAATTGAGGCAACAAGAGGTTAAGTAACTGGTCCAAGGACACACAGCTGAGATGCAACCCCTGGCAATTTAGCTTCTCAGTCACCACGCAATCCCACCTACGATCCACTCGTTACTCAGTAACTCACACGAGAGCAATGCCTTTTATCCTCTCCCAGGAAAGAGCCGCAATTTCACATGAGTGCACAGCCCATACACGTTTTGTTGTCAGAAACTGTTACTAGGGCAGTAGCGGAGTGGGAGGAGCAGCGATATGTGCCAGGCTGCGATTTCCTTCCCCGCTGAACCAAGGCAATAGGGCAGCTCCTTCCTCTTCTCCCTGGGAAGTCTGGCTGCAGCCTTCGATCTCTCCTCCATGGCAGACTCTGATCCATCCATCTGGGAAGGCCCTTCTCTTGTCCAGATTGTCTACATCCAAAAGAGCTTGTTCAAAAACCCCAGATTCATAAATCAAATTGTACTGAAATGAGAAGTCATTATTCTGACTGGTAAACCGAGTGTCAGGAGATGGGTATATGTGTTCAGACCTTTCTTCTCCCCACGCTCTTTGCATCTGCCAAAGCACTCCCATTGTGCTCTGCTGTGGGAGCAGGGATTTTAGAGGGTAGGCCCTTCACTTGCAGGTGAGGCGTTCCTGGTCCAAGACTGCCATAGTTGGGGGTTAAGTCTGTTAAATTTCAGAGTCCACTGTTAAGAAGGCCATTTTCGCTGCACATCTAAGGCATCTTTTGGTAACCAAGCCAGTATTTTTACTTTACTTTTTCAGTTCGTTCCAAACATATACAGGGAAAGGGGGAAAGAACCACTTCCTTTTCTATCACTAGAGTTGGCCAAATCAATCATGGGATGTTAAAATACACACAGGCATAGATGCACAAATCCACACACCTAAAATGCTGTAAGTCAAGGATCACAGGCATGTCAAGCACAAAAGTATGCAGTAGTTTTACTTTCTTTTCCTTGGCTAATCTACTGTGCTTGGGAGCTGGACTCCTGAGAGGTGGACTCCTAGAAAGTCTTGTTCATGAGTATTTTTCTTCGTATGACTTTCTAAGTAGCCAGAAGTAGCAATGCAGAAGTAGCAATGCAGAAGTAGGCACCGAAGTAGGCACAGAACAGGGAAAACTTGTACATGTCAGTGCCCAAACAATGCTGGGCTGTGGTCAAAAACAAATATAAAAGTTTTGGTTAGCCTGGGGTTGGTCTCAAACCTTGGTACACAGGAAACAGTTAACTAGAGATGTGAACAGGGACAGGTATGTACCATTTAGAGAATAATTTGTTTACTACCACAAATTATATGCAATAAATGTCATTTTATGAGTGAGTATAATGTAACAGGCATTTCTACCTCTATACTTCCAGTTATTTTTTTCTGATCACCTTCTTGAGGAAGCTGGGAAGCAGACAGGTTGATGTGAAAGAAATTGTGTAGGATCATGTAGCAGGAGGTGAGGTTTGAACTCAAATTTATTGACAACAGGGCACATCTTCTTTCCATTATATGATGTTAAGAACACAGAATTTCATTAAGTGTGCATTTCTATCACATTCACTGTTTTTAAGAAGCTTACAGTTGAACTACAAAGACATATATAAACTCATAATCAAAAGATTAACTATCAATTATGCTCAAAGAGCTAAAGAGTTAAAACATGAACAAAAAAATAAATGGGGCCTGGCTGATGTAGCTCAGTGGATTGAGCGCGGGCCTGTGAACCAAAGGATCGAGGTTCGATTCCCAGTCAGGGCACATGCCTGGGTTGCCGGCCAGTTCCCAGCAGGGGACACATGAGAGGCAACCATACATTGATATTTCTCTCCCTCTCCCTCTCTCCTACCCTTCCCCTCTAAAGATAAATAAATAAAAATCTTTAAAATAAATAAATAAATAAATGGGAATCAGTAAAGCAATGTAAAAACAAAATGAGAATATATTTTTAAAAAGAGACAGAAATTTTATAAAAGAACCAAATAGAAATTCTGAAGCTGAAAGTTACCATAGCTAAAATTTAAAAAAATCATTAGGGGGGTTCAACAGAAGATTTGAGTATGCAGAAGAAACAATGAAGAAGATAGGACGATTAAAATAATCAAGTCTGAGAAGCAGAAAGAAAAAGGAATAAAGAAGAGTAAACAGAGCCTAAGAGGTTGTGACCATCACCAAGCGGACTGACATGTGCATTATAGGAGCCCCAGAAGAAGAGAGAGAAAGGATCAGAAAGATGATTTGAAGAAATAATGGCTGAAACCTTCTTGAATTTGAAAAAATACATACATGTACAAATCCAAGATGCTCAATAATCTCCAAAGTAGGATGAATCAGAGACTCTCACATAATAATGTAATTGTTGAAATTGCAAGACAAAGAGAGAATCTTGAAAGCAGCAAGAAATAAACAACTCATCATGTATAAGAGATTTTTGAATAAGATTATTATTCAATATCTCATCCAAAACTTTGGAGACCAGAGGGGATAACATTTGAAGTGTTGAAAGAAAAAAAAATAGTCAGTTAAGAATTCTGTATCTGGCAAAACTGCTCTCCAAAAGTGAAGGGGAAATTTAGACATTCTTAGATAAATGAAAGTTGAGAGAGTTTATTATTTATTACCTAATCTATCTATCTTTCTAGCATCTATCTAGACAGCCATCTAAATATGTGCAATCTCTATGCCATTTTGTTTCTGTTCTTGTTCCAGAAAGGACACAGGTGGCTCAGGCTTTCCAAAGACAGCATAGAGTAAAACAAAGTGAAAAGCAAAAGAAAAATATGGGCAAAGAAAGCAAATGCTCCTGACCCTTCCAGTGCGGGTAAGGAGGCCATGTAGAAGAGTAAATAAATGTTAGCCACAAAGATACGGAACAACAGACTATAGTGGAAGAATGCCTGGTGTCACTTCTTCCAACAGAGCCTGACACTTGGGTCCAGCAGCAAATCCAAAGTCCAAAATGTGGAACTCGGGGTGGAAAATACACAGAAGTTGGGCGGCATGACAATATCTGGTTCTTCGTGTTTGAGATGTCATTCAACATCCAGGAGTAATTTGTCAGCAATGTACAACACTCACTTTTTGAACCCATAATTCTGAAAAACATGTAGTCGAGAAAGAGAGAGTATAGTTTAATAGATTAGGGTTACTCAGTTAGGAGACATTTGGTGAATAAACACAAAGACACATAGACCTGCCCTGTAAAAGAGGCTAAAGGGAGTTCTTCAGTTTGAAATGAAAGGATACTAGATAGCAATTTGAAGCTGTATGAAAAATTGAAATTCCCTATAAAGTTAAATACATGGACAAATTGAAAAGCTAGTACTATTATAATTTTGGTTTGTAATTCCACTTTTTATTTGCTACCATGTTTAAAAAACAAATGTATATAAAAGACTTAAAATTTATGTTATTACTAATGAATAAAGATGCAATTTGTGGTGTCAGCATAAAGCAGGGTGCAGAGCTGTATGTGAGTAGAGTTTTAGTATGCTATTAAAGTTAAGCTGATATTAACTCAAGTTTGATTGTTACAGCTTTCAGATGTAATCCCCATGGTGATTTCGAAGAAAATATCTACAGAATATACACAAAAGCAAATGGGAAAGGAATTAAAATGTGTCACTACAAAGAAATCAACTAAGCACAATAGAAAGTAATAATGGAGAAAAGGAGGAAGGGAAAACAAATAGCAAAATGTCAGAAATAAGTTCTTCCTTATTAGTAATTACTTTAAATACAAAGGAATTAAACTTCCCAATCAATAGGCATAGATCGGCAGTATGAATTTTTAAAAAATAATCTAACTATATGCTGTCTATAAGACTGTCACTTTAGGTCTAAAGACAGATTCAAGGTGAAAGAATGAAAAAAGAATATTCCATGTTCAGTGTCACCAAAAGAGAGGTGGGTGGCTGTACTAGTATCAGACTGAATAGGCTGCAAATTAAAAACTATTACGGGAAACAAAGAGGGACATTGTATATTAATAAAAACATCAATTTACAGAGCCCCCAAATATATGAAGCAAACATTGACAGAATTGAAGGGAGAAATAGATAGTTCTACAATAATAGTTGAAAACTTCAAAACCTCACTTTCAATAATAGCTAGAACAACCAGACATAAGATCAGTAAGAGAACAGAGGATTTGAACAACACTATAAACTAATTAGACCTAACTGACATATACAAAACACATCATAATAGCAGAATAGACATTTTTCTCAAATATACATGGAACATTGTCCAGGATGAATCTAATGTTAGGTTATAAAACAATCTTAATAAATTGAAAAAATTGAATCATGCAAAGTATTTTTTTCTAATCACACTGGAATGAAGCTAAGAGTAACTAATGGAAAGGTAACTGGAATTTTATAAATATGTAGAAATTAAACAACAGACCCTTAAATTACCAATGGGTCAAAGGACAAATCACAAGGAAAATTTAAAAATACCTTGAAATAAATGAAATGAAAACACAACATACCCAAATTTTTGGAATACTTCAAAAACAGTGCCGAGGGGAAAACCTATAGCTGTAACTGTATACATTAAAAAAAGAAAGACTTCCAACCAATAACCTAACATTTTAATTTAAAAATCTAGAAAAAAGATCAAACTAAACCTGAAGTGAGCAGAAGGAAACAATTAATAAAGATTAAAATGGAGGTAAATAAAATAGAGATTAGAAAACAATAGACAAATTTAATACAACCAAGAGTTGATTGTTTGAAAAGACAAAACTGACAAAACTTTAGCTAGACTGATTAAAAGAAAGAAGACTCATATTAGTAAAATCAGAAATAAAATTTGGGATATTATTAATAATTTTATAGACATAAAAAGGGTTCTAAAAGAATACTATGAACATTTATACACCAACAAATTGGATAATCTAGATGAAATAGACTAGTTCCTAGAAACACATAATCTACCAAAACCGATTCATGAAGAAGTACAAAATATGACACCCAAGGAGTCTACTACTAAGATTGAATCAGTAATCAAAAGCCTCCCTAGAAAGGAAAAGCCCAGGACCAGATGGCTCCACTGGTGAATGCTATACTAAACTTTTAAAGAAGAATGCCCACCAATCCTTCTCAAACTCTTCCCGAAAACTGAAGAAGAGGGAACACTTCTAACTCATTCCTCGAGGCCAGCGCAACCCTGATATAAAAGCCATACAAACACAACACAGCAAAAGAAAACTACAGACCACATCCCACTTGAATATGGCTGCGAAGGTCCTCAAGAAGACTCCTCAGCAGCATACTAAAAGGATTGTATACAATGTGACAAAATGAGTTTTATTCCTGGAATGCAAGGCTGTTTCTACATACGAAAATTAGTTGGTGTAAAACATCACATTAATAGAATGAAGAAAAAAGCCCCGCAAAATCACCTCAATCGATGCAGCAAAGTCATTTGACAATATTCAGTTCCCTTTCATGATAAAAAATACTCAAAATGAAAAGAATAGAAAGAAACTTTCTCAAGATGATAAAGCCATGTATGAAAAACCCACAGGTAACATCATACTCAAACGTGGAAGATGGTAGCTTTTCCTTTAAGACTGGAAGAAAGATGTGGATGGCTGCCTTCATCATTTCTATTCAACATTATATTGGAAGTTATAACTATAGCAGTTAGGAAAGATAAAGAAACAAAAAGTATCCAAGTTGGAAGGAAATAAATAAAAGTATTTCTGTTTGTTGATGATATAATTTTGCATGTAAAAATGTCACACACACACACAAAACTGTAGGAGCTAAAAAAATTCCAAAAAAGAATAGGATACAAAATCAACATACAAAAATCAGTTGCTTTCTCTACAATAACAACGAACAAGTTGAAAAGGAAATTAAGAAAACAATTCCATAACACCAAAAGAATATAAAATACTTAGGAATAAATTTAGTCAGGTAGGCAAAGGAGTTGTAAACATGGAAGCTACAAAACGTTGCTGAAAGAACTTAAAGAAGACATAGAAAATGGAGTGACATCTATGATGTTGGATTGAAAAATTTAATATCGTTCTGCTTTGGCTGGGGTTGTTTAGTTGGTTGGAGCACCGCTCCAACCAACTAAGTTGTGGGTTCAATTCCTGGTCAGGGCACATGCCTAGGTTGCAGGTACCATCCTTGGTCCAGGCGCATATGGGAGGCAACCAATGAACGTTTCTTTCTCACATCAATGTTTCTCTCCCTCCCTTTCTCTCTAGAAGCAGTGAAAAAATGTCCTCGGGTTATTAACCAATGCCATTCCAATAAATTTAATGACAAACGAAAATCAACAATTAAAATTTAAATTTAAAAAACAAAGAAAATGCAAATCTAAACCATAGTTAAATTCTACTTCATACTCATTAGGATGTCTGTTATTTTTAAAAAAAGAAAAATAGCCCTGGCTGGTATAGCTCAGTGGATTGAGCTCGGGCCAGTGAACCAAAGGATCGCGGTTCGATTCCCAGTCAGGGCACATGCCTGGGTTGCAGGCCAGTTCCCAGCATGGGACACACAAGAGGCAACCATACATTGATATTTCTCTCCCTCTCCCTCTCTCCTACCTTTCCCCTCTAAAGATAAATAAATAAAAATCTTTAAAAAAAAAAATAAGCAAATAGAATCTTTAAAAAAAAAAAAAGAAAAATAAGTGTTGGTGAGAATGTGGAAATGGTCACTCTTGTGTATTGCTCCGGGGAGTATAGAATGTTGCAGCTGCTCCGAGAAACTATTTTGTGGTTCCTCAGTGAGGTAAACATCAGATTTCCATATGACCCAGCAATTCCACTTCTAGGTACCCCAAATTATTGAAAGTAGGGATTCAAACAAATACTTTTACACCAATCTTCATTAAAGCTTTATTCACAATAGCCAAAAGGTGGCAATGACCTAAATGTCTATTAATCAATAAGTGCATAAACAAAATGTTGCACATCTATATAGTGAAAAATTATTTAGCCCTAAAAAGGAACGTAATTCTGATAAATACTACAACATGGTTGAACCTTGACAACATGCTGAGTGAAATAAGCTAGACACAAAAGGACAAACGTTGCGCGATTCCACTTGTGTGAGTATCTAGAACAGGCAGATGTGTGGAGACAGAGGTAGAGTAGTAGCAGTTTCTGTTTGGGGTGATGAAAAAATTCTGGAAATGGACAGTGACGATGGTTACACATCATTATGAATGTACTTAATGCCGCTGACTTGTACATTTCAAAACTGTTAAAATGATAAATCCTGTTTTGTTTATTTTACCACAATAAAGGAATCTCAAAAAAGAAATATTACCACCTAAAAGACAGCTAAAATGATATATTAGGAGGAGACACATTTTACTTTGCATTTTCCAGGAAACAATGGATCATACTAAATCACCCATGTTCTTTTTCCTGCTTCTCTTTTGTGACAAGAGACATCCAAGTTCTTTGCCAGCTGAGCTTTGTGTTCCATACATGAGAAGCTCTATGACCCTTTCCACCCCTCACTTGTCATGTATATAAGTCTAACACATTAATATTCATTTTATTTTTATTGATATATAATTGACATACAACATTATAATTAGTTTCAGGTGTACAACATAATGGTTTGATACATACATATTGCAAAATAATCATAAGTCTAGTTAACATCCATCGCCACACATGGTTACAATATTTTTTCTTGTGATGCAAACCTTTAAGATTTACTCTGAGCAACTTTCAGAACCTATACAGTACAATATTATTAATTATAGTCACTTTAAAACATATGTGTATATTTTGGTTTTGAAAATTGGATGTGAACAAATAGTGCATATATTTATTTTGACAGTGATGCTCTCATTTTTTTCTCTCTGAAAAACTTGATGGTTTATTTTATAATTAATGGTGTATGTAAGTAGGGAAAATACAGGAGTAACTCTAAAATGTAGATGGTCTGTGAAAATCATAAAGAAGTAATTAGTCAGGAGGGAATTAGGTAAGAAAATGTAAGTAGGGGCACCTTCTGGATGTTAACTTCTGGGGCTGGCTAGAAAGGGACAATGCCAATTAGAAGAAAGAAGGAAGGTTTACATTTTAAGTAAAGAGAACAGACTAAGTAGAAATAAAAGTCAGTCATCATTCTAAGATCTCAGTATCCCTCAGCCAGATCCCTCATGAAAAGCCCATCAAATGGATATTATTATTAACCAAACATCACCAGTGAAGAAGTTCAGACACAGTAAGTAATTCCCATAAGGACACACAGCTAGCAAGTGGCAGAGCTGTGATTTGAACCCAGGTAATCTGTCTAGAAGCTACCTTCTAACTACTACTAGCTTTGCCTGCTCCTGCTCCTGGTAGGAGAGGAGTCCTTAAAAAAAGGGTGGGGGGAAGGAAATAAGTATTTACTGAACATGTAAAACTACCAGCAAGTAAATTTATAATGGTTGAATACCATTATACCCTTGAATATCAGCCAAAGAGTACAGGAGAAAGGGGCTTCCTGTTACCATGAGAAGGCTGATCCCCACGCATGCATTTTGATTCCTGTTTGATGGAAGCACTTTTGAACTTCAGATCTGTGCTGGGTGAAGGTGCTGCCCTGTGTGTGGGAAAGGGTCTTTCCAGAGAGAGGGAATCACAGTGTGCTTGGGGTGTGGGGATTGAGAATGTTGGTAGGAATGGTTATTAGGTGGTTACATGTTAATTACTAGGTGTTTTATGACTTCCATTTTCAACTAAGAAAATTGAAATAGGCAATGCTCATCAATGGCCACTAAAACCACTAAAAAAAGAGAGACAAGCTATTTGGTGCCTCTTGATGGAAGAATTCAATACCACCTGATGTATCCTTGCTAAAAAAAGGAAAAAAAAAATCAACCCTGAGTTTGATCAAGCTTCTAGATCCAACAACCAATTCACAGAACATGTTAGCATCGAGGATATAGAATCAGTAAAATCTAGACTGTGGAAAATTCAACCAGGTAGATAACTTGGTTTCTTCAGCAAATTAATTACATAGGGAAAAAAGAGATGAAGGGGAAACCTAAAAGAGATTTATGAGACACATCAACAAAAATAATATTGCCGTTGTGTATTTTAGGTATCCTTGTATTTTAGTAATATACACTGAAATCTTAACAAGTAAAATTATACATCTGGGATGTATTTCAAAATACTCTCAGTGGTGGGGGCACAGAGGAAAGAAGAAAGGACCATCTGATGGGTGGTGTAGCTGGTGATGCATATCTGGATCTTCATTATATTAGTCTTTCTTCTTTATGTATATTTGAAATTTTCCATAATCAAAGGTTAAATTAAAAAGTAAAGAAAAAAAAAGAAAGAAAGAAAGAAAAGAAAACCAAGGCTTAGAAAAACAGAGTAACTCTCCCATAGCTGGAACCCTGATACAGGTCTGACCAGCTTATGCTCTGAGCTGAAGATTTAGGGAAGTCTGTGTCCTCAGCCAGACACATTTTTGGAGCTTTTCTCTAAAATGTTTGGCATGTTTGTGTTGTATTTTAGTAAGGGAGGCATTCTCTTGCTCTTTCATGCGCTGATCAATGCTTTAGAGCCACTCCCAGGCAAGCCTTCCGGGGATAGAGGACTTCCTCTTTCACCCACAGCTTGGTACGTTTGTCCTTTATATCCTCACATAATTGGTTGATAAAAATGCTGAACTCAAGATGGCTAGAATTGGGCAGCATTTCAAAGTAGCTGAAAAGACTGGAGTTATGGGTCAAAATCAATTAAGATGAAATTCAACTAGGTAAAATATCAAGTCCTGACTTGAGGTTAAAAAAAAAGAAATAAAAGTACAAGGTAGTAAAGAGCTGGTTTGAAAATGCCTCATTGTGAAATAGTGAATAAAATAGAGGTGCGTTCTTAGGTTGCATTTAATGCAGGACTGGTGTCCAGAGCAGGGGAAATGATCCCCTACAGTGCAGGTTCCGGTCATACCTCACCTAAAAAATGATGTAGAACCCGAGGGACCTTGAGAACCAGAGTACTCTCTGGTCAAAGGGAGTAGGATGGTGTTGAGAAAACCACGGCAAATAAGGAATGATCCAGGAAAACTGCGGTAGAGGAGGGCCTGGGTAAGAGGAGCCCTGGACTAGGGGGCTTACTAGAAATTCTGAATTTCTCCCATACCAGCAGGCAGAGGTGAAGGGAATCCTGGAGTCAAGGAGTGGAAACTTGCTTTAGAGCCAATAAATCTGTTTTGCAAGGATCATTGTAAAAATGATTTCAATGGCACAATAATATCATGTAAGTTTCATTTAAGAATTTAGAGGCTCCTGTTTGAACGTTTTCTGTCCTGGCTGAACTCTTTTATGTAGTCCTGAAAAGCTCCAGTATGTTCCAGAACATCCATGATCCTTCTTTTGCACTGGCTTGACACTATGCTCCATCTCTCACTTCCTATTTATAGAAAGTTGTACAAATGCCACCTTTCCAAACCTTTCCACTCAGCATTATGCCGGGCAGATACTAGTAATTATAATGTGTATAATCAATTGCAGTACAACTGAATCTTACGCACTGATCACAGTGTGGCGGCAGGCTGTTGTGGGGCACAGACATGAGGTGTTCCTCCTTTGGCACAGGCAAATCCATGGTTGTGTCCTTGCCCCTTTCTCTCCTGACACCTTTGGGATTTTGTTCTCAATCACTTCTCTCACTGTTCTTTGTTTTCAGCCTCTCCCTGAACACAATTGGACTTGAATCTTACCTCCACTTCCTTTTTTTTCTACAAGCGTCACCTCCTCGTTTTATTAACCTTTTGGAAAAATAGTCTGCATTCACGGACCCTTATTCTGCACAATCCATTTGTTCTTTAAACCCTTGTTGGTGCTTCATAGGTTTGCATGCTTGGCCAGCTTCTCTTATTATTATAATGCACTCTGTGACTGATTTACCTACCTACCAGGTTTTAATAATCACTTGTATGGGGATGACTCTCAAGCCTAAATTTGTAGCCCAGACTTCTCTTAAAAAGCTTCAAATTCAATATGTCTGAAATGGATCTCCCCCTCCTCCCCTAAAATATACCAGAGAGTCACCCAAGATAGAAAGAAATCTGATGTTATCTTTGACTCTTTCTGCCTCCAACTTAATCAGTCGGTCCTTACTGTTTTTCTTTTCTCAGTAGTTCCTGAACAGTTCTTTCTAGTTCATCCCTACAGCCAGCCGTAGCTTTACTTCGGACCTTCATCTTCCTCCCAGATGACAGAAACAGCCTCAAAACCGATCCTGCTGTTTCCAGCCCTGTCCCTCTCCAGTTCATTCCCCACAGGACAACCTCCTTTAAACCCGACCCAAGCAACACCAGCACCGCTCAGTGACTTCCTCTTTGACTGCAGGCTCCCAACTGGCCTATGCGTTTCCCCATTATCTGCCTCTCCAGTGTCATTTCCCACTACGTGTGGCCTAACTCCTTACCTTCCAGCAACCAGTGATGGCCACGCAGGTGCCCCCTCATTCTGCCCCTGGAGCCCTTGACCTCTGTTTCCTCTGCCCCTCTCATCTCTGAGGGTGCTTGTTTCTTTTCCAGAATCCCTCCCTTACTAGACGTCACCAATGCAACCCCTGCCCCCCTCTGCTCCTGTGTGTTCAGGGAAGCAGATATTCCTGAGTGCTCAATGAATGTGCTCGGTAGGCACATGTTACTCACCACGCTGACTTTGCAGACTAATTTTTCCTATGACATTGAATATTTTTAAGATGACTGAAGTACTATAACATACTCAATTCAGGAGACTTGGAAGAAAACATCACTTACAATTCCAGTGGTCCTAGAAATTCCATGAACAAAATGTTGTTAATGGAAATACTATTCCAGTCCCCTTTCTACGGGTAGATGTACATACTGATTTTTTTATCGCTCTTTCAAAATAAGTTGAGCACCTTAATATGTGCCAGACATGGGCCCTACTCTCTGTCAGCTGTATGGTAGTCAGAGAATTAGACACCAATCAAAGAGTCATACAAATAAACGCAAGGCACAACTCTATTTATATAGTTGACAAGTGCAAAGAAGGAGAGACACAGAACTATGAGAACGTAAGGTAAAGAGAACTGATTGCTCAGGAGGTCAGGATGCATGCATTAAATCTGGAAGATGCTAGGAAGGGTGGTGTATCATTGAGTGGTCTGCTGTGCCTGCCTGTTTTTCTTTCATTTTTGCATGTTAATAAACTGCTAATATTTTTAGTTAAAATTCATTTGACATAGATGTATCCTAGGTACAGTATTCAGTCATATGGATATAGTGCAGTTAATGAATTCCCTAACATTATATATTTATGTTTCCTACTTAAAAAAAGATTTTACTTATTTATTTTAGACAGAAGGAAAAGAAGGGAGAAAGAGAGGGAGAAAAACAGCAATGTGTGGTTGCCTCTCATGTGTCCCCTACTGGGGACCTGACCTGGCCTGCAACCCAGGTATATGCCCTGGCTGGGAATTGAACTGGCAACCCTTTGGTTTGCAGGTCAGTGCTCAATTCACTGAGCCACACCAGCCAGAGCTCTACTTTTTATTATGAATAAAAATTCTGCAACAAATGTTTTTGCACATCTGTCTTTGTGTATGTCTCCAATTATTTCCTAAGGATACATTTTCTACGAGTGGGAATGTCGTGTCAAAGGTGTGCATGTGTGAGTTTTTGCAAGCGGCTGCCACCTGCTCCCTGGAAAGGCTCCGCTGATCTGTTTTTCTTCCTGTGATGAGCGCACAGGAATGCTTGGCTCTGCATGGGGCTTCCCTTTCTTCTTCATCTCTACCGATTTTAATGATAAAAAAAATGGCATCTCACTGAAGTTTGAGTTTTAATGTCTTTGCTTGCCATTGAGACTGAGCTTTAAATAGATTTTTGTTTGAGCAAATTTCTTTTGCCAATTGTCTCTGTGTCACGATATTGTTTTCAAGTTGCCTTAGTGTCCGTTTCTCATTAGCTCATTAGGGGAAGAGCCTCTTTTGGCCCAATGTGTTACCTAAATCATAGTAGGTACTAATAAGAAGATGTTTTCAAGACTAATTTCAAGGGCTCCCCCATTGCCTGGTTCATGGCGGCAGCCAAGGTTGCTCCAGGGTTGTTATCATTGACAATCACCACGATTAGAAAATCAAGGTCCTCCTTCTGAATCGTGTGCTGGTCACACGGGCAGGTTTCATTTCTACCACTGCATGGCCCTGGATTTCTAATCTTAAATTCCTTTAAATATCAGGAAGAACCGGGCCCAGTGGTCTAAAATGTCCCTTCAGTATTGTATTCTCCTGTAAGCCTTAGGCTCCCAAGAGGTGGTCTCTCCAAAGAAGGGCAGTGGGCAGGCGCTGGAGGTCTGGCCAAGGTCCCAAACTAAGGACCCTGACCTCGTGGGGGCCTAAGACAAATCAGTGTTCAGTGTCTAGAAGAGAAGACTGAGGATGGATGAAAAGATATAAAAACATAGAATATAAGGAAGGATTTAAAGATCTGTGGGTGTTTATCCAATAAAAGAAATGATTTTGGGAGTGAGAAAATATAAAAGCTGTCATCAAGTGCATTTTAACGATAAAGGCTACAAAGACACACACTTTCATAGCTCAAATTGAATGTAACGCTACGGATTAATAAAGGAACGTAATTTACTTTGCACAAATTACTATTGCTTATAAGTTCATTACTTCTTTACTTTATTTTTTAATTTATTAATTCAACAAATATCTATTGAGTTCTAACGGGAGCCAGACACTGTCACAGGTGCTGGGAGCTCACAGGAGAACAAAACAGCCATTTTCCTGCTGTCGTGGAGGTTGGGAGTCAGGAACATCAGGGCATCGGGGTGAGGAACGAGGCCCACTGTGGTGGGTGGGGAGGGGACAGGCGTGGTTG
The DNA here is from genome assembly GCA_039655065.1 of Glossophaga mutica. Lineage (NCBI taxonomy): Eukaryota > Metazoa > Chordata > Mammalia > Chiroptera > Phyllostomidae > Glossophaga > Glossophaga mutica. Next base: position 26,863,286 of record CM077310.1, read on the forward strand.
AATGTAACACCCCGAATGGCCTCATCACTCAAGCGGAAGAGAAGGGGTTAGAAGAATTCGTAACAAGCACTGTGTTAATGACAGTGCTGGTGGTAGTAGAAAGAGCAAGCAGACATTTGGGGGGCAAAAGGTCATTGTTAGCAGACACTGAATTTGCTCAGTGATGTTTACATTTTAATGCTATTCACTTAAAGCTTTACAGAACTTTTATTGTCAAAATGTCATCATGAAACAAATAAAAAACTCCTACTCTGTTATCTTACATCTAAAGCTCTCTTGCTTTAATGTTCCCTTTCTTCTTGAAGGATTGTGACTGTAAAGGATTATTTTAGAATGCGTTTCCCTAAGATGCTAATATTGAATGATGGAACAGACTGCATTTGAACTCTATCCCTTGGTCTTCATGGTGAGGTGCCAAGGAAGACCAATGACAGGAAGCTGCAGGGAAGCAGATTTTGTTTCAACAAAAGGAGAAAAAATTTTGTAAGAAAGAGAATCAGAAAGGATGACCTCTCTTTTTTTTTGAACAGTAATAAGTTGTTTCTGCCATTCCTAATGATTATAGCAATGGCAACGACTATTCCTTGTACAGTTACTGCATCCCCATGGGGTGTGTTTAAAGTCTGCACATGTTTCACTGAATCTCAAAAATACCAAGAGGTATCATAAGCCATGTATGTGTGCGCATGCGTGATGAAACTGAGGAGCGAGGCTGAACTAGCAGCCCCAAGTCACATGGTTACAAAGGGGCAACACCAGACTTTGAACACCTGCTTTGGAGCACCAGCTCCAATGCCTCTGTTCTCAGTTACGAGACTATCCTGTCAAGTTTCCGTCACTGGAGGTGTTCAAGCGTGAATTGGATTATTGTGTGAATGCAACAACAAAGAGTGAGGTCAAACTTCAGTTGGAGAATGCGAACAGTCACTGGGGTTAAAGGCTAGGTCAGTCACTCTGAACGTTTTTGGTAATGGACCTTGCTGAGAATTTCACAACAGTTTGTGGGCTTTCTCCCTAGAAAAAAAAAAAAATCCATGTGTGCACACAGATGCAAACCATTACAATGCAATGTTCTGGGGAGTGAGGATATTCCTGTAGCCCCTGACTCCACCTATCTTTTCTCCAGAGATCCTTGTGCTCAGGTGCGTGCTTTTGGAGGTGAATTTCCTTCTGAGTTCTGCCTACAGGTGTGGAGATGGCACCAGCACCATGTGGCACTAATAGGAAAAACGAAACAACACAGGTAAAAGGAAAGAGAAGCCCTCCTTACGTATTTCTCAAAGCAGGCTTTGTGTACCCTTGGAAATCTCTCCCTTGGCTGTTACAACTTCAGGTGCCTCATTCGGAATGACTCAGAAATGGACACAAACCACATGTAAAGCCTCCACTAGTGTTATTTATGACGCACCTGAGCCTGTCCCCCCCCTCCCCCCCAGCAAGTCCCATTGCCAATGAGGAAGTGAAGGAAGACTGGGAAGGAGGGACAAGATCATGGAGAGAAAAGTGTCTGTGGAAGAAAATATTGTTACATGTCTCTGGTTTCTGGTTCCCACCTTGCCTGATGGCGCATGTGTTTCCAATCTGGGAGGAGCCTGTGAGTTTCAGGCCCGGGCCTTTCCTCTGTGGCTCACGTCCACTCCCCGCCTGCCCGCCAACCATGGGGAGCTCTGGTACCGCGGCCTGGAAAAGAGTCCTCAGCTGGCCTGGGCCTTCTTCGTCTGGCACACGTGTGCGTATGAGCACCTGTGCACGGTATGGGGTTCATCCTCTCTGAAATCTCCTCATTTGGACATTTGGATTGCAGAAGTTTCCGGGGGATTATGGATGTATATTAGGGCTTTCTGGGTCCCCGGGGGAAGGTTACAGTATTTTTCCTTTCCTCCGACCAGCCCTTCTATTTGAATGCATTGTTACAGACTTAATTGCTTTGGCACCAGGCCTGGGAACAGGGGGCGGGGCCCTTCGCACAGGTTCCTGATGGTTTGTGGGAGGCTCTGGCCCGAGGCAGGTTTGCAGAGCCGCGGACAGAACGCCAAAGGGTGTGCAGAAAGTGTGTTTGTGCCCTCCAGCCCTTGCCTCCGCTCGTCTTTGACTCAGGTCCTCTCTCCCTCACTGAGCCTCCACTCTCAGTCCCATGAGGCTTCTCCACCACGCCTGTCGCTGAAGTGACCTTGCTCAGTGGGGAAAGAGTTATTATGTGGCTTAGAAACCTGAAATGGCTCCCTGAGATCTTGTTATAAACAATAATCACAATAACTTCTACCCATCATGGGGCTCTTACTCTGTGCCAGACACTTAGCAAAGTTCTCAGGCGATACTGTTGGTCATTTCCAAACAACTTCGCCCAGGCAGAGTTCCGTGTTCTCCGCCCTTTACTGACAAGGGAGCTGAGACGGAGTGTATGTAACCAAGGTCATGCAGCTGGCAGCATGGAGTTGTGTAGCAGATATATATTTCTGTCCCGCACAAGGGCACACAGGGCAGGTGAACGAGGCCTTAGATCCAGCCAGGCCTCTGCTTGCCAAGCCATTTGCCTCCACAAGAGCCCCCTTCTCTGCTTTGCTCAATATTCAGGGAGCAATGTGCCTTCTACGGGTCTTACATTGCCACCACCTGCGATGGGGGCTCTCTGGGCTGGTCCACTTTGTAGGGGTCCAGAGATAGTATGGCTCCTGTCCTCAGAATTTACAGGCTTGTGAGGGACACTAATGACACAGGGGAGGAGACAGATGGCCAGTGGGCTACGTGCAAAGGGGGAGCTGTGCACAGCACACTCAGGGGACACTTCCTGAGAGTGGAAAACCCTCCTGGCCACCATGGGGCTGGGGGTGGGGGGGTTGTACAATGCCAAAAGGGTCCAGGAAGGCTTCCTGGAAGAAATGCTAGTTGAGAGGTCTTATTCATGAGGCCCACATAGCCAGATGAAAGTGGAGGTAGGAAAGAAGGAATTCTAGGTGGTAGGAACAAGAGCAAAGCACAAAAGGATGAACAGCATGGGTATCCAAGATCTCCGTGCAGAAAACCCCTTTGTAAGAGAACTTCCGGTGGAGAAATTTAAATCTTAAGGGAAAGTTTGTTTAGAGAATTCAGTCAGAGTAAACCTATGAAAGCCCTTGACAGAAAAATTCATGTTCACTGAGATAAGGACAGTCTGCTGAAGGGCAATGACTTCAGCTGGCCCCGGGTATCACTGCGTTGTAAAGCGTGAGAATCCCCCTTCCCTGGGGATGTCGTGGGGGTCTGCAAACTCACTTAGCTGTGTGGAAGGGGGTGGACATACGGAGAGGGCTTTGTCTTCGCTCGTTCACCCCAGTGTCCAGGCTTTCTGATTGCACGATCCATGCTTTCCCTGGCCAGGACGCCGGGAAGCAGAGAGACGTGGTGCTTCAGGAGGTAAACCTTGGCGTCACCTGTATCGAGCGAGCGGCACATCATTTCTGGGCAGGTATTTCTTACACTTCCTCCCTCCCTTAGACCCTATTGTCAATTCACCCTACTCGGTATTCGCTAGATGCCAAAGCCCACCCCATCCCTGTCAGTTGCACCCAGGTCTGTTCCATTTTCACCCAAAGCTCCTCCAGCTGGGGGTTCTAAGGTCTCTCCATATCTTTATCCTCAGGGCTTCATCGGTGAAGACCTACTCTCATTATGCCTTTTGTTTCCCCTTCTGTTCTCACCATATTAAGAATTTTTTCAATCAAAGCAATACTTGAATAAAACTTAAAGAGTCAAATAGTGTTTCAGGGCTGATAACAAAAAGCAGATCCAGGTGGCACCTCTCTTTACCCCTAAGTCCTACCCAGACAGAGTGTCATTTTCAACTTTTGGCTGCTCTGCTTTGTGTTTTCTATACTTTTCCGATTTTCATTTCAACCATTGTGGAAGCGGATGGCCTGTTCCTTTGAAGTTCCCTTTGGAAATAGGGGAAGAGGCTCTCCCTATTTCCAAATTTATTTCTTATACACCAGAACACCTATTACCCGTTCATTTGGTGACAGTGGAATTATTCAGTCCTGTACGGTGCATTAACAGGCAATTACATGGACACAGAGTAGAAACTTTGATTTGTTCATGGAGATTTTATCCACATAACAAGATGAGAAGCAGGCACCCAGAAATGAGTAACGTGGTCAAGGTCGCACAGCTGGTAAACGACGGAATCATGCTGATTGGCTGCAGAGGCCCATGAGTGTACCCGCCTATGTGGTGCTGACTATGTCACTCAGCTAGAGCTGTGAGGAGGTAGAGAGCAGTGTGTACCTAGTAGTTCTACGTAGCAAGTGCTTGCTGTCCCATCAAGCTAGAAACTTCATCCCGAATGGTGGAGCTGACCTGAAGAAACTTTTGTGCTTCTTGGCCGTGGGGGTGGGTGTGTAAAAGGAGAATGATTCCTAGCCGAACTCTTTGGCCTCTGTTAGACTCTACTCAGCGGCAGTGAATGGCATGTGAATCTTATTTTTCTGAGTCTAACCTTACAGAGATCTATTTCTAGGACAAAAATTGGTTCCTAGCTGTATTCTGAGCCTCAGAACTAAGGTAAAGGGACCAAAACTGGCTGAAAGTCTTTCTCCGGCTTTGGCACTCCATGTCTGAAGAAAGACACAAGGCCACAGCACATGTGCAGGGCCACCGGGATTCTTATTGTTTCCAGAGGTTTCCCAACTCTCAAGTGCTGACCTGGACAGATGATCCTGAAAGACGGTGCTTTTAAAAGGGCAGGCATGCCTGGGGAAAAGAACCAGCCTGAGAAAGCAGCAGGGCTGTCTCAGCGGCCCCAGCTCACCTTTAGCCAATCACAAGGGCAGGGAGCCTAGAGCCCAAGGGCGCTGCTGGCCTTGTAACATTTGGTAAGCAATGTCCTTAGATTTCCAAACTCTTCAAAGCCCAAGGAAAGGGTACTGGTAAAGGACACATAGGTGCAGGCAGTGTTTGCCCTGAGATGTCAAGCTGGTCAGGGAACATCGAGGGACCATGATGGTGGAGAGAGACTCCAGGGATGCAGCTCGACTGTCCGGTCACCTGAGGTAATGCTCCACTGGGAGTGAGTGAAGAGGAGACAGATGTAAACATGGACACACGAGAAAGAGAACAATGGAACACACTTTCAAGTAACCACAGAAATAGTTATCAAGTGCTTACTGTAGAAAAAGTATGATTCTAGCCATTTTTTTTTGACTCATAGACTTTTTAGATAATATTCTGGCTGCAAGAAACTTGAGTCTAACTGGAGAGAGAAGATACACACCTAACAAGCTAGTCCTATAGAATAGCATTTGAGAGGCAGCACGAGATAGTAATCGTAGTGTGGGCATGCTTAGTTTCAAATTGTTCACTAGTCCTGTGGTTCTAACTGACTCCCTGAGCCACATTTTCCCTATTTTTGAAATGAGAATACTATCGTCATTACCTCATATATTTATTAAATATTAAATGAAGACAAGAACATGGGAAGCATTTACGTTGGTATTTGGCATATATTAAGACTGGTTGTTGTTGAATCTAAATATGATAAATAAGAAATAAGTGGCTGTATTAGTTTTCTAGGGCTGCTATGACAAAGTACCACACACTGAGCAGCTCAAACAACAGAAATTCATTCTCATGTAGTTCTCGAGTCCAAGAGTCCAAGATCAGGGTGGGGTTGGCTCTATCTAAGGACTGTGAGAAAGAATACAGCACATACTCCTCTCCGGGCTTCTGGTGATTTTGCAGCAATGTCTGCTGTTCCTTGGCTTGTAGACACATCATCCTGATCTTCACCTTCATGTTCACATGGCTCCCTGTGTGTGTGTCTGTGTGTCCCTTTTTATAAGGACACCAATGACAATGATTCCAGTATGGCTTCATCTTAACTAGTTACATCTACAATGACCGTATTTCCAAATAGGGTTACATTCTGAGATACTAGCAGTTGGCACTTCACCATATGAATTTAGTGGGGTTGGGGAAGTGCAATCCAACCCATAACAGTGGTAAAAAGAAAAAAAATATAGAGAAGATAGGGGAGATGGAGATTGATCTCTAGTGCCCAGGGTGATCAGTAACATTTTCTTAGATCACATGGGACTTGACCCAGGGCTTGGCAGCTGACAGAAAGTTGGTGGTAGTAAGGCACAAAGGGCGTTACTGTGGGGGCAGGGATGTGATAAGCAAGTCACAGAAGCAGAAATGTGTATGTATGTTGGAGGAAATGAGCCAGGCTGGGCTGGAGAATACGGGCCAGGCAGTATTTTGGAGGCCCTCGACTGCTAAAGTAGGGACTTTGCACTTCATACTCTTGGCAGGAAGAAGCCATTGAAAGATTATGACACATTGCACAGAGACAAATAAGCAGTTCAAATAAGACCTGAAGTATGTAAATATTTGCTCCAGTTATTGAAAGTGATACTAGAGACCCATATTACTAGTGCATTTACTACGAGTTACTTTGCGATAGTGAAACTGGATTAAGAGAACTCATCCTCTTTCCACTGTGGAGCTCTGTGCATATAGTTGGCCCCTTGCCTGGATGGACTTAGGGTGCTATCCATGATCGGATGGGCCAAGTGATCTGACTGATATGAGGATCAGGTCAAATTGATAGACTACATAGCGATCTCAGGGCTGAAGGGAGGATACATAATGGAGATCTGGCAGACTGTGCTCATTAGGACGTGCTGGTGAGCCACCAGGAGCTCTGCGAGAGGAACAGGTGGCCCGCTGAATGGCAACAAGGGAGAAGAAACAGAGACTGGTCTCAAGAAGCACAGGCTTCACAGGTTGCCACAGCTCAGTGCCCAGGACGTTTATCCTTGCTCCATTAGGATCTCAACACCTGGTCAGACCAGCACCAAAACCTCATAGAAAAGTAAAAATGTACTCAACCCATCAATCGTTTGGTCTATAGGATGCCAACTCATTTCAAGGGAAACTACTGTTTAATCTCAGTTGGTTGCTGTGGCAACAAATTGCACAATCCTAGTGCCTGACACATTTGACACGTCACTCAGCGCAACAGCAACATCTGGCACCACACAATTCTTGTGGGCAACCCCGCATTTATCACAGACTATATAGGCTCCATAATTAACTTGTCAACGCTCCCCACCGGTGGCCAGAAATTTCCACCAGTCCTGAAGGGCTTAGCTCAGGGTATGAGCCATCTTGTGGGAAGGTTTTCTTGCCTTGACTCTTAGAACTAAACCTGGCACCTCTGGTGGGTGAGTTTGCAAGGATCAAGTCCTTTTCTTCTGCATGTGTCTGTACTTTCAGTTCTGCAGAGTTCTACTTAAAAGGACTTCATTGTTGGTTTTTTAGGGGCCTGTTACAGAGGGAATGCAAATTCAAAGCAATTGCAAGCTGATCACATGCATTTAATGTGTAAGTACTTCAATTTTGTATGTAACTGGCATGTTACTCACTGTATGCTAAAATGCACTGGGTTCTCTGCACCTGGGTTCCTTTCCCTAAGGGCTTCCACTCACTTGAGAATGAATATCAAACCTATTTTTTTCTACAATGATCCTTGGCACTGATGAGCCCCAGTCAGCATTGAGATAATGCATGTAAAACACCCTTATTGCCTGGCACTTGAACTAGTGCAAGCTCTGTTATGTGCCTATTGTATTTAAAACAACAGTGATTACAATCACTCCCACAACATGCCTATTGTAGCATCAACATAGACTCCCCAAGTCTAGAAATTGCCTTTTGCTCAGGTTGCTTCTGAATCATCATACCAGAATGGCAATGCTAACTGGCATTATCAGGGAAGGAAGAGGTGTAGGCCTCTCTGTTGTGGCTAGCAGGCATGGTATCAGCTTTAGGTGGTGATCCAGGAAGGGAGTGTGTGCCTTCCAGATATGACAGACATTGGTGGCCCCTCTTGCCTTCTTTGTCAGCTCTATTATGACATTCAGTAGAAAAAGTCAAAGCTAGAAGAAATTTTGGTGTAGTAGTTGATTTTTCCTAGTTTTTCCCATTAAAAAATCTAGTTAGAGAAATAATCATCTTCTTGTCTGTGGCTTAGCATTTTCAGTATTGTTCTGGAGAGAGATTGTTCAATGAAAGATAGAAAATAGTTTCTATGCTCAGAAATTTGTCGTTTAGCTGTCTACAAAAGATGTTCATGCATGAAGACAATAAATAAGTAATCTTTGGAAAAGATTTTTAAAACTTCCCAGGTATCACCCAAAGCGATCTCCAGATGTAGTACATTTCCTATCCCAAAGCCAGTGATGTTTTTGTAGAGATAGAAAAATATACTTCAACATTTATGTGGAATTTTAAGGGACCACAAATAGCCAAAAAAAAACTTAGAAAAAAAATAAGTTGAAAGTCTCACTATTCCTGATTTCAAAACTTACCACAATGCTAGAGTAATCAAAACAATCAAAACACAGTATGGGGAGCTTCCGGTCAAAATGGCAGTGCAAGTGAATATGGAACTCGCCTCCTCCCACAACACATCAAAATTACAACTGAACTACAGAGCAACCACCCTTCAGAACCACCTGAGATCTAGCCAAATGACAGTCCTACAACTAAGGCTCTCAAGAAGAAGCCACATTGAGACTGGCAGGGTCTGGTGTGGAGGGTGCCTGGAGGCCTGGCAGAAGCAGCAGGCAGGTTTGGGGCTCCACGACAGGTGAGGCTGGAGCCACTTGGGCAGGGGCTGAAGCTGCAGGAGGAGGGCTGCTTGGTGGCCACTGGGAGAGACCAGGGCAGGCTCTGGAGCAGAGCCACATGCCAGGAACAGGGATCATTGCTGTTATTTTACCAGGTCTGGGAGGGAAGCAGCAGGAAAAAGGAGGTAGGGAATAGCTTGGATCCTGCTGAAGCCAGGCCTGAGGTATTGAGGTATCTGTGTTTGGGTGAGGGGAGGGATCGAGGTGGGAAAGAGGGGCCCTGGTCGATCTTTGCAGCCAGGAGTGACCCCACATCCTTCTCAGGGTCCCCAGTGGCTGCCTGGGTCCCCTGCAGTAGGAAGCCTCAGCTCAGAGCACTCCCACCTCCTCTGTTCCCAACTTCTCTGTTGGGGCCTTTTAAAATGTGGGTCAGATGTGAATGAGGCTGGACTGAGGATGTTTATCTAGGGGACTATCTCCACATGATTGTTTCGCATAGTAGATGAGAGGTCAGATTAGCTACTAGTACAGCTCTGATAATAATTTCTCAGTCTGTGCCATATGCAGGCACAGCGTGAGGCAAATACATCAGCGAATGGCAGACATCTGTTCTCATGTGGCCACCTCCCCCAGTCTGTGTCACCCCCACTTCAATGAACTCACGCGTGCCAAGTGCCTAGCCCAATACCTGGCACAGAGTAGATGCTTAAAATGGCACTTATTGTTTTCACTGTGTATCCTGGCTCTGGGTCTCCCATCAGAGACATCCTTCATCACTTTGTCACTGCTTGTGTGTGCTGTTTACACACTCACCCCCCCCCCCCCCCCCGCCATTTCTGGTTGTTACAAAGCTAATCCCAGATCATCCACAGTTGCTGCCATGGCACAGGCATGAGCTCATCAGGCGTGAAGCAGGATTGATGTTGCCTAGCAACTGGGAAAAATAGCTCCAGTAGGCCCCACAGGGGATAGAGAACCTCATCCCTTGGGCATGTGGGAACGGAAGAGCTTCGGTTGCAGTAAAAATACAAACAAATGGAATTGGTCCCTAGACATCACGCTTCATGTTCCTAACTCTTAGGGGAATGATCTTATTTGCATCCTGCTTACCCACCCTCTCAAGCTCCAGCATGTACCTAAAAGGGTCAGATAAGAGGGATAAGCAATCAAGGTTGGAGCAACCCTAATCCCTCTCTTGGAAGATGCACATGAAGATTCGTGCACACACGCACGGCTATGTACAAATTCCCACATGCACGCACGTTGGGCTGACTTCCTGTTCCGGCAGTCTGTGCTGAGCCAGGGGAGTTGTTCACATGTCAGAGGCCATCAGCCATCCTGTGTGTCTGGACTGGAATGAGGACAAAAGTTGCTCAGGTCAGAGATGCCGTGCGACTAAGCGTGATGTGTGCCTGCTCCACTTCCTGGTCCTTCTCCATTGCACAAGCGGTACCAGGTGGGGAAGTTCAACACCGGTGGACACTCGGCTGCTGTCAGCCACACAGAGTGGGAAAGAGGGTGGGTGTTAAGAAACTAATTTATTTCTGTGGCAGTTGGTATCCTTGGTTTGCTTATGGAAGTGTTTGAGATACACAGTTCTTGTACAAGGATAATTTTAAGAGTTTTTTTCTGCAGGACAGCTACGATGAAGACTTTTCTGCCAGACTGATATATAAGAAGCAGGAAGAGGGCACAAGGAGGAATGCAGTGACTTCATGAGAGTTGCTTTGTCCCCTGAGCCCCCAACCGTGGAAGGTGCTGCGATAAGAGACTAGAATACAAGGTTTGGAGAGATAAAGCCTCACCCGTGAGTGACAATTCATCCCCAGCAGGAGAGGCAGGTTTCCTGGAGCTGAGTCCTGGCTCTACCTGTCACTGTCCGTGTGACTCCAGGCCTGTCCTCGAATGTGAAATGAGACCAGTGGCACCTCACAGGTGGGCGTGAGAACCACTGAGGCTGTGCGCCAGTTGTTCAAGGCCAGGCCCTCGGAACAGCAGGAAATGCTCTCATTCTACCATCTGACATCAGTGAGGCTTTTTTGCGCCCCTGGCTTCCACAGCTAGCTCACCTTGGGTGCTTCTACCTGGCCCAGCGTCATCAATACCCCTGTCTCTCAATCACAAGTCTTGACCATTGTGCTCCTATTTCATCGTTTCAGGTCTTGGGGCAGGTCTTCGAAGTCACTGTCTTTGCTCCCACTAGTCACCCCTGACTTCCTTCATACCTCCTTGCTCCAGCTCTCTGGGCATCAGATAGTGGCTACTGTTCCTATTCTGTGGTCCATGCCTAGCTTGTTAGAAAATTATCATTCTACAAGCCTACATATAACATTTGTAGATAACTTCATATAAGGTTTAAACAAATACTAACCCACTTGTACAAGCCTGGACTTAGTTACTTCTTCAGTCATTATCTGAGTCTTGGGGGTAGACTAGAGCCAGGGTTTTTTTGGTTCAAATCTCCTAACCTTTTCCTCCTATGGAACTGAGGTGAGATTGAGGCGATTCTGAATGGACCGTGAGCCTGAGCTAATCCAGGATAAATCCAAAGTGAAAAGGGGGCTGTAGAGACAGACTCACAGATAGAGAGCAGGCTGACATCTCTGTGGGGGATGGGGGAAGGGCAGGCATTAGGGGGTGGAGGGATGGAGCAAAAAGAGAAAGGATTCATGGACATGGACAACAGCATGGTGATTGTGGGGGGTGGAGTTGGAAGAGGATGTAAGGGAGATACATGGTGATGGAAAAAATAAAATAAACAAAAAATTTTAAAAAGTCTGTACAAATGCTACTCTCTCCATTCATACCTACAGTAAGCCCTGCGTTCTGCTCCAGTTCAGCTTCCAACCTCACTGTTTTATTGAGACAGCTTTTGCTAAAGCCAGCGATATATGCTCTACCCAACGGGCATCATTCATTTTGGGGGGCTGTTTTATATTTTAATGTCAACTTGTATTAAAATTATAAAGCATTTTTAATTATTCAAAGCCCCAGTGGCTACCATGGTGGCAAGGATTAGAAGGAGAACACATGTACTTAGTAACAAACAGCGAGTTTAGTCACAGTTTCGCATGGACTGTTTCCCCTTCAGGAAATCCAGAATGCCTAGAAATTATTCAAATTTTAAATTAGTTAATTTTTATAAGCTTCCCCCCTCAACGTTGGCTAAATGTAACCATGTTAATATACTGACATAGTCTTTGATCATGGAGTAGAAATATAAAATGGTAGATTTCTTACTCAAGAGTGGTAGTTAAGCAAAGCTCTCATTCACTAAGATATACACAATATATATTAGAAAAATAACATTCTAAATTTTATGGCACATTCTCAGGCAATGTTAACCAGATTAAAAAATAAGGAGAACAAGTGTTATTATATATGTCCTTGAGCTAGAAAGTTTCTCAAGTAATGGGATTGTGTTCAGGAAATAGTACTTAAAAATATAAATTCCTGCCCTGGCTGGTGTAGCTCAGTGGATTGAGCGCGGGCCTGTGAACCAAAGGATCGCGGTTCGATTCCCAGTCAGGGCACATGCCTGGGTTGCAGGCCAGTTCCCAGCATGGGACACATAAGAGGCAACCATACATTGATATTTCTCTCCTTCTCCCTCTCTCCTACCCTTCCCCTCTAAAGATAAATAAATAAATAAATAAAAATTAAAAAAAATATATAAATCCCTTTTTTTACTTTTTTAAAGATTTTATTTATTTTATTTTTATTTTTTTAATCAGTATTTTTTAATTGTTGATATTGTACAGTTTTCTGTCTTTTACCCCGCCCCCAGCCCACCACCCCAGCCCTCCCCACCTTCCTCCCATTTCCACCCCCCATAGTTTTTGTCCATGAGTCCTTTATACTTGTTGCAAAATATAAATTCTTATATAGTAATTTCTTTGTTAAGTCTCTTTTAAATTCTTCTGTTGATAGCAATACTTACAAATCTTGAACTGTAAACTCTTAGCTTGCAGTGTTTAATTTTTCTTGAATTATGAAAATTTTAAGTGCCATTAAATATATTGTCTTCTATTTCTTTTTTTTTTTTTTAGTTTGCTCATAAGGACTTTGTATTTTTTTTTCTTTTAGATTTTATTTATTTATCTCTAGAGGGGAAGGGAAGGAGAGAGGGAGAGAAACATCAATGTGCGGTTGCCTCTTGTATGTCCCCTGCCGGGAACTGGCCTGGCAACCCAGGCATGTGCCCCAACTGGGAATCGAACCGCGATCCTTCGGTTCGCAGGCCCGCTTCTATTTCTTTTTTATTAAATGTATTGGGGGGACATTGATTAATAAGTTTATATAGGTTTCAAGTGTACATTTCTCTGATACATGATCTTCGCGTTGCACTGTGTGCACAGCACCCACAGTCAAAACATCTTCCGTCACCGTGGATTTGGTCACCTTTGCCTAATGTTTATACAAGGATAATTATCATTGTCCTCAGCTGATTCAAAATCAGCCCCTTTAACTATTTGGCTCTGGGACAAGCGTTAGCTGGATGATGTGCTCAATTGCCTTTGCAGGAAAAACATCCGCATCTGATTCATTCTCCTCAATCACCGTCTGAAGCACCTTTCAGGAGGGTTGCTGACTTGTGGGCTTATAGGCACCTGTAACTGACATAGCTCTGGATGATGTTGACATGGTGTCCTTTGAATGCCTGCTTTGGACAGAAGTCTCTACATCAGCACCTGGACTACCAGTTTGTGATAAATGATACAACTCAGAAAACAGCCACGTGAAACGGAAGAGATGCGTAGGGCAAGAGCGGCGCCCCTCCCAGCATTTCCACGCGTGCACAACCCAGAGGTTTCATACCACTCGTTTTTCATCTTTCTTGTCCACCATGGGGTTTCCACACCACTCCCTCCTTCGTGGAACACTCTGTTGTCTTGTGAGACACCGCACACTCCTGGTTGGCTTCCGGCTTCTCTGGCCATTTATTTTCTCAGTTTCCTTGGATGGACCTTTTCTTTCTGTCCAACCTTTAATTTTAGAATTCCTCTGATTTTAATCCTAGACCACCTTTTCTCCTCACTTTGTGTTCCTCTGGATGATCTCATCCACTTCCATGGCTTCAAACACCATCTTCCCAAACTTACATTTCTAAATGAGACTGAGCTCTACACTTGCGCATGCAGCTCCTGCCGATTCTTCCTGCGACCCTAGTTCCACCCACTTCTCTTTCTCCTCTGCCTCTCCTTTGTCCATATTTACTGTCCCTCTCCCGGACAACCATGACAGCCTCTGAGAGGCCACATTCTGCTGTCTTCTGCACTCAGCAGCTAAAGTGACCAGGCCTTGTCATTCACCTGTGTAAAGCTCTTTGATGGTTCATCATTATTCTTAGGATCAAGTCCAATGTTCTTAACATGGCCTGCTGGGTCTTGAACGGTCTGACTCTGAGTTGGATCTTCAGCACTCTGGTTTTCTCCTAGGTTCTTGAATTTATGAGGTTTCTATCCATCTCAGAGCCTTCTCACGCCTAGCCAGGTGTGCCCCTTTTATGTACTAGTATGGTAATGGACTTTTCTTTTGTAACACAATTGCCACTAAGTGTTGATGAGATTATTTGTCTATTGTCTATCTCTTCCACTGAAATGCCCTTTAAAGTCAGGTATCATGTCTCCTTTGTTCAACAATTTATCCTTAATGCTGAGCGGTTTTATTTGATTCAACAAATACTTTTTTCCTTTTTAAAAAATTTTTAATTAACATTTTTATTGCTCAAGTACAGTTTTCTGCCTTTCCCCCCACCCCTCCTCACCACCCCAGCCCTCCCCACCAGCCTCTCCAGTTTCCACCCCCCCTTGTTATTATCCATGTGTCCTTTATAATTGTTCCTGCAAACCCTTTGCCCGTCTCCCCTGTAATCCCCTCCCTGCTCCCCTGTGGTCATTGTCAGCCTGTTCTCAATTTCAGTGTCTTTGGTTATATTTTGCTTGTTTGTTTGTTTTGTTGATTAGGTTCCTGTTAAAGGTGAGATCATATGGTATTTGTCTTTCACTGCCTGGCTTATTTCACTTAGCATAATGCTCTCCAGTTCCATCCATCCAAAGAGTAGATTGCCTCTTGTCATCCAGCCAGCCAAGGGCAGGTTTCTGCTGTAGCTCTTGGTCTTGATCCTTCCTTGAGCTACTACTGCATTCTAAATCTATATATTCTATAATATCTTGTTACAATGGATAGAGGTACATTTTACTTTTTTGTAGGTAAAACAATCATAAATAAGTAAAATTAAAACCACTTCTTGATTGGAATCCGAATCAGCTGCATAAATACCACCAAATCTTCTGTGTATGTGCCCTGAACATCTCTTTTAGGGAAAACGCACTCCAGGAATTGTTCCTGTGGAAACAATCATGTTCAATATTATCTCAATGAATAAACCAGTGAGGGAGTGAAGGCTTGGAAACCCCTGGTATTGGGCTTTTTCCTGAACCTGGAAAGTGGTTGCTAAGGTTGGTGCCTATGGAGAGAAGTGAAGCCCAGATTTCTGCAGATGTGGATTTTAGACTTTCATGGAGGGGACTGTCTATGCCAAGGCCTTTGGGTGTCCCCAAGGACATCTCTGTGTGTGTGTGAATAAGCTTGTTGACAACAAATCTGTGTGACTATGGGGCATCCAGATTGATTTAGCTGTGAAGAGGAAGTCTGTGACACTGTCTTGCTTTCACAAGTAATGAATCGGTGGCTCGATGCTGTAAAATGTGCAGAGTTTGGGCTCAAGCAACCATTAAACTAGGGTTTGAATCCCAAACTCAATAGCCTATTACCTTGTAAAATCAGACGAGTTATTTCATTTCTCTGAGCCTCCACAGGTACCGATCTCATTCAGTTGGGAGGATTAAAGGAGAAAATCCACGTTAAGTGCTCAGCTCAGCGTTTGGCACATAGGAGGACCTGACTAAATGTTCCTATTGTTATTATTAGTGGTACCAATTCTCTAGTACCAAACTAAATATTTGACCTTTGCTAAATTGCTTCCTCTAGCTGTAAGATTATCATCTTTTTTTTTTTTTTGACAAGGTGACCTCTATAGTTTCTCCAGGTGTAAGAGTCAATGATTCAGGGAAATTTTAGGTCCCGTCTGATCTGAAACTCCTAACAGCACTTCTATGAGAGGTGTAAACATCCTCTCTCTTTGCAGCCATGCTCATATGGCTTTTTCTGGGGAGATAGCAAGAACGACACACACAGTAGGGGAAATTCCATCCAGTCTGGCTTGGTCCTACCTGGTACTTTCTGGTGGGGCTGGAGGTAGATGTTTGATTTCACCCACATCATGTACATCTTTCTGGGAATAATGGCAGGAGGGAAACCAGAGAAGCAGGATGACTTAAATTTATTTTCTTGGAAAGAAGATTTTGTTGGCAAGACTTACGCTTTGCCTCATAAATGGGCAGGGAGGCTAACTGGGCAGAAGAACTGGGTTTGGACCACTCCCTCTCTGCTGGCCAGGCCCAAGAACATTGCCTCGAAGAGCATGACTGGCTCCCACTCACACTTTCCTTCTCCAGGGTCCCGGGCTGTCCATCTGCCCCTTCGGTGATCTGCCATGAATCTGCTATGTGTAGAATTTCAATTCATTTGGATGAAATGCGTGGGAAGAAAAGAAGAGAACGCAGAGAAGGACAGTGTATTTCAGTAGGCAGAGAGAGGGGAGATGAACAGAGGAATCCCCATGCAAAAGATAGGATTACCCAGCTGAGTGACAGGAAACCCAAAGTCAATAGGGATTGAAGCAAGATCAAGGTGTGTTTGTCCCCCACATTAAACGCTGGGAAGGCAGACCAGGATCGCAGTTGTGGCTACGCAATTATGAGTGACCAGACAGACTCCTCTGTGCCACGGCTCTGCCAGCCTCAACACACAGTTTCTATGTTGTGGCTCGGGATTGTGGCTCCGGATTGTGGCTCCGGATTGTGGCTGCAACTTTGATCTTCACATCTGTGCTCTAGGCAACTGGAAAGAGAAAGAGAGAGAAGGGGAGGGGAAGGGCACATTCCTTCTCCTCAAGAACGTTTCCCAGAAATTGAACCCATGGCTTCAACTTACATCCTGATGGCCAATGCTTAGTTATATGGCTCCAGGTAGCTACAGAGAGATGGGGAAATGTGTCCTTACTCTCAGGGGCCACATGTCCAGCCAACATCTGTGAGGTGCTATCCTGAGGAAAAGGTTGAGTAGAGGTTATCAGAGGACAATCAGCAGTCTCTGCCACTTCCTGAAAACAAGGATGGACGCTGCAGAGCGATGTGCTCAGAACAGCCACAGTTGGCCTTGGGAGTTGGCTCTGGAGCCAGGCAGCCCGACCCGATCAGAATGTCAGTCCTACGAGACATGAGCTGAGCCGCGTTGGGCATGGTTCCAAATCCCCCTGAGCATCGGGGTTCTCTTCTGTAGCACTAATAATAACCCCTTCAGAGAATTACCAGAATTAAACGATGTGATGTTCGTGAACTGTGCGGTGTCCTTCCTGGCAAACGGCTGGAAGCTTACAATCAGCTTTAATGATTATGATGTTTGTTTTGGACGTGGAGCCTCCCCAGGGATGGCCTTTTCCTTTCATCCAATTGGAAATGAGACTTCTCACCAGCTCTCATCATTCTGTGACCATCACCCATGCCCTTGAAAAAGGCCATCATTTTCCCCTGAGAGAGAAGAAGCTGGTGCTCAGATCTGAGTTCCTCTGAAAGTTCAGATCTCCTGGACAGCATGGAGCCCTGGCATTTTTAAAGTAGGAGCTTACAACAACAGAATATCTGTGATATTGGTGAATTCTGTCTTCAGTTAGCGCTTACTTCTCTCAAACGTGCATTTAGTTTAGGTTTTAATAAAGCAGTTACCGTCCGCTTATTAACAACCATTTATTAAAAACATACCTGTTGCCTGAGATGCAGTCATCACGCACCAAGAGCAGATCCAAGCCCCGCTTTACTCATCTCCGCCTACCGTCGGAGAGCCAGCCAATGCTTGCACTTCTCCAAAAGGATTTTACCCACGGGCTAATCACTGCAGGGAGCAAACATGCCTAAGGCCACTCCTCCATCTCCGTCCCAACGAGGAACACAGCGCAGCCTGTGCCCCTGAAATGCAAAGCATCTGGTCAGCTTGAATGCCTGCTGGGTAGCTTTCTCCTGCAAGCTGTGGATCCCGCCCACGCGCTGCACCTGCTGCTGGACCGAGGCGAGGTTTCCTTTGCACAGTGCTGGAAGTGTCGAGTATGATTTCTGATAAAGTTCAAGGATACTTGACATTTAGGCAGAGTTTTACAATTCATGGAGTGTGTTCGTATGTCAACAAAAGCATTTATTGATTTATTGAATATATAAATAATTCATATGTATTATCTCTAAGTTTTACTATCTAGTATGATGAGCATTAATTAGTGTTGTATGCCAGTTTTACAGATTGGTAAACTGAGGCTCAGAGAGCATAGATGACTTAACCAGGCATGCAAGCTCAAAGGTGGCAAACTTGGGACTCATGCATCTTCCTGATTCCACTATAATTTCTTGCTTAGTAAAGGAGCCAAGCAGAAGAAAAAAGAAGAGGACAGCCTTGGGCTATACAAATGCTACCTGGAAGGGACCATACTTGAATGGTCCCCACAGGGAAGCTATGCAGGCTCTGAATAGCCCCAGGAGCCACACATTCTCTTGCCTTCTCCTCAGCTCCTTTCTAGCTGGGGTGACGATGGCAGGTGTTTCTGAAGGTTACTGGCTAGGAAGGTGGGAGAGAGAGAGAGGCTGTCTTCAGACAGGATACTCTAAGCTCGGCATCGCTGGCAGGCTGCTGAAGCTGTGGGAGGGGGGACATGGGGAGCCCCTTATGATAATTAATGACAACGATGTCCTTTCTCCTGTTTCATATTTACTGTTGCAGTTTTCTTTGGCCTCTTTTATTCTATAATTGTATCTCCTATAGTAAGATTCCTAAACACCAATACATATGCCTTTTCCTACAATTTCCATAAAACAGTTTCAAATTGTATTGTCAATGTTACTAGTAACATAAAAACTGCCGAGTAATATTTAATATTTTAAAATCACTTTAATGTGCTCTGCAGTTGGGTTATTTTGTATTTTTTCATTCAATTTTATGACTTGCCTTCTTTTCCCATTTGATTTAATTATAATGTTTTCATATGTAAGATATTTACTGAATTGAAATACAAAACATTGAAAAACATGTGTTCAGAAGATTTCCCCTCATCAAAACTCCTCCAACCTACTTTCTTTAGGGAATCACTTTCACTAGTGTCTGCACCCTTCTTGTAATTTATTTTGCAAATATATATATGTGTATGTATATGTGTGGTTTTGCACAGGTAACCATAGATTAAAAAGAAACTGTTCTCATTTTTCCTTCCCTTATTAAGATAACACAAAATGTTTCATTGTTAAGTCAGACTTCCCATGGATTATAGGTCTGCCCAGTTTCAATTTACATATCATTCAAAGGACATAGGCTGAAGCAATATGGGTCAACCATTCTTCCCACAAAGAAGTTTAGGGCCACCTACAGCTCCCTCACCCCAGTGCCTTTTCTCCCTGTAGTAGGGTGTATTCTGTTTCATGTTTGACCTGCAAAGATTAAGTCATAAACATGGATTGTTGCTACTTTGGCTGAGAACTTCACAGGGTTTCCACGTGGATGATAGCTGATTTCCTCCATTGACAGTCAGGGAGGTGGTGCTGAGACTCAGGAACAGCTGCAGGGAAAGGTGCAGAGGTGTGTGAGGAGGGTGGGATCTCCTCTGATCTCTGGGCCCCCCACTCTCATGACATGTCTGTGTGTTCACCAGCTTGGGCACCCAGTAATGCCACTTGATCACAGCTCGGTTGATGCCCTTTTGAGCTCTCTATGCTTATCACTGAGTTAAGAGCTTTACAGACACTGTTTCATTGAATTGTCAAAACATTTGGGCAAAGTAGACATTGTTACCTGGTGTACGAATGAGGAAAATTGAGGCTCTGACAGATTAGTGCCCAAGGACACGCAGCTGGTAAGTGGTGGACCCACAATTTGCTTCAGTTAGTCAAGTTTCACCAAGACTTTAACTGCTGTATCACATGTAAATAAAGTACTTATAATGAAATACTTAGTAAAAAGCTTAGGGCTTGGAACATAGCCAGGTACTCAGGAACTGGCCACTATTGTCTAATCAACGGAAGTTTGAGCTCGTTGTAGGCCCGGATTGATCATCGTGTATGTATCTTTCCATGTCTCCAAGTGCACAGCGCAGGGCGGGACGGTAAAATCTTCATTCTCACCAACCACCACTGGTTTTGGAAGTAAGGCATCCGTGCAGAAGAGCAATGGGACTTGAGTGTGGCGCTGGCTTCAGGCATGCAGCATGGTCACTACTGGGACAGTCAATGGCCTGGCTTTCCCAGAGGAGCCGTGCTGGCTGGGATGAGAGTCTCAGGCTCTCCTGGGGATGATGGAGCCTGGGAAAAGCTGTGACAAAAAAACAAGAAGGTCATTGCCAGCTGTAAAAGTTCTAGGACTTTTCCATAGAAAAGGGAGAGGATATGGATTCACTGAGTTTCCAGACCTCAAAGTAGCCAAAGGGACTTTCCTGATTCCAGCAACGAGTCACTCACTGTGGTGACTCAAGGAAGCGGTGAAGAGCAAGGGAGAGGCAAGGGTCCAACCCTTGCAACTGATGTGGTCTCATCTCAGCCATCGTAGAAACAGCTGTGGGGTGTCAAAGGCACCAACGCCGCACATTTGGACCCAGCATCCTCCAGCACCGGGGCAGCTGTCCGCCCCCTGTTACAATCGTCGTCGTCCCTCCACAGGACTTCCCTCATCCCAGGAGGCACATTGGGGTCCAGCTCTAAGCCCTGCCCCATGGGCCCCTGTCGTGTTTGGTCTACTCTTCAACCGAGGAGGCCCCTAAGGAGACATCACTAGCTGTTTGCCAGGTTCTCACTAGGTCAAACCCCAGCTTTACCACTGAGTACGTTGACAACAGGTCAAGCCAGAAACTAGGGCGACCTTGAACCATTCAGCTGAACAACGGAGAAGCAAGAGCACATCCAAGACAAGCTCAAGGACAGAGGCAGTCCCCTTGGAAAGGATCGATTGGCCTTTGTTAATGGGCCTCCTCCTGTCTTTGAATGCTAACAGCTAGAGGGAGTTAAAAGGATTTCTGAAAGGTTTACTTTGGGGTAGGTTTGAAAGCTCCCCTCTCCTGCTCTGTTTTTCTTTTTAGACAGCTTTGCACAAGGGCAAGGCTCCTGCCAAAAGGCCTCGTAATGCCCCTCTTCGGGGAACGAATTTATCCGCTCAGCTGTCCCTTGTAAATTTATTCCTGTGTGAGATTTTTCCCAAACCATTCATTCCTTCGCTTAGCTCAGGCAGCTGGAATGCAGGAAAAAAAATACATTTTTTCTTTTCCTTTTCTTTTTTCCCCCCAAGAATGTGTCTTTGTGTGCCGGGAGGAGCTGGGCTGGAGAGAAAAGAAAGCAAACGTGGTGCCCACGCACAGACACTTGGGGCCGAGGAGAGCCCCCCAAGGCATGGGGCTGGCCTGGGCTGGTCAGGGCGGCATGGGGCTCCCAGGATGCCAGCCCATGCGGGTGTCTGCAGTGGGGGCCTCTGGTCCTCAGCCTGGGCCTGGGCCAGAGAAACACCTCACTGGTTGTTTCCATAGCAACATCACAGTTTAGCTGGAGTGGAAAGCCTCGATGGGTTAGAGCCAGGAGCGGCTTTCCAGCTGCACGTGTGCACCAAGCGAGTCCGTGGGGAGGAGGAGAGTGTTGGGAAATTTTACTTTATTTTTCCTTGAGTGCTTTTGGTCTCCGAGGCAGGTGAGGACTGTGGAAGGGGTTGGAGGTGACATATGTGCTTAAAGAATTTGGATTGCCTTGGGATCAGGAGAATTTTCCTGCGAGGAACCATCCATCGCTGGGGGGGGCCTTGCATCTCGTCGAGCAGACGAGCAGACGGGGAAAGGGGTGCTGGCATGACCAGGCACGGGAATCGGGTGGCCTGGCCATCCTCTGCACCCCCATGATGCTTACCTTCCCGGGGCAGCCCAGCACACAGGGACAGCTGGAAGCTTGGCAGCACTGGCAGAGAGTCAGGACAGGATGTGCTCCAGTTTCTGGAAAGCACCCGTCCATGGAGCAAAGAGGGTCTGCAGTGAGCTTTAAGGACAGGAGATGAGAAGCTCAGGTGTCCCGCTACATACTATTCCCTCTGCAGTCAGGGCAAGAGATGCGCCCTGGCACCTGGTTCTGGGTTCGTGTGGATGCCCACAGCATTTTGTGGGGGTTTCTGCCAAGAACGGATGTCCAGGAGCACAGAGGCCCCCGCCCGGCAAGGAATCTCTGTTTTCTCTTATGGGCTGGTGGACAATTTTAGAATCAATGCTCCTACACCATATTTTTCTGCCTATAGAATATGCGAGGGGCGACCCCCAACAAACTGGAATTTATTCATAAAAAATTGTGTATTTATTCTTACATGTTCAAACGTCATTGACCTTCAAAGTACTCTCCATTTGATGTAATGCACCTACTGAGACATTTTTTCCACTGCTCAAAATAGTTTTTGAACTTGTTGAATTTGATGCTTTTTAGTGTTTTCTGTCATTCTTTGTTTCACCTCTTCCACATCAGCAAAATGTTTCCCATTGAGGGCTTTCTTTATCTGGGGAAACAAAAAAGTCATTTGGGCTAAAATTGAGTGAATAGGGAGGGTGGGGCCTAGGGGTCGTGCTGTTCCTGGTTGAAAACTGCTGAACACTCAATGCAGAGTGGGCAGGTGCACTCCTAAGTCACCCATCATGAAATGGGCAAACGCATTGAAAGTCTTCCAAAGAAAGGACCTTGAAGCTGAATGCAGCCTCTCACAACAATGCCAGCTGGCACACTGATACAGATGGGTTCCTGGAATACTGACCTAGCAGAGGAAGCCTGTACTATAAGGGGCTTACCCTCCAGAAGATATTTACCATTTTTTGGGGGGGTACCCCCTTGTATACACTTTCTGGATGCAGGTGCGACTCATATCCCTACAGCACTGTAACGATCACCTGTAAGAAGCTCATTGACTGAACGTGTGTGTGGCTGAGGCTCTGCCTTTCTCACAGGTGATGCCAGTGCTGCAGATCCATGGACTGCCCTTCACGTAGCCAGAGCAAGAGTGCTCATTCTATGGGACCAGTAGGCATTGCTCTGGCGATCAAGAATGGAAGGACAGCCTTGGCTGGAGCAGCTCAGTGGACTGAGCTCTGGCCTGCGAACCAAAGAGTCACCAGTTCAATTCTCAGTGTAGGTCACATGCCTGGTTTGTGGGCCAAATCCACAGTGGGGGGCATGCAAGATGCAACCACACCTTGATGTTTCTCTCCCTCTCTTTCTCCCTCCCTTCCCTTCTCTAAAAATAAATAATTAAAATCTTAAAAACAAGAATGGAAAGACATTCCCAATAGAACATTCCTGCCACAGTCCTCTGGCAGGGGGGTAGCTTCTCTCTAGTGAGCCTGTCTTTCCTAGTCTTGTCCTTCCATAAACACTAAGAATACAAAGTCCAGTTTTCAATTGCAATGCACCACCCCTTGGAATGAATGTGTTTGAGGGCCACGATTGCTTGTTTCTGGAGCTGTAGTATCACTTAATTACTAAGAGTTCAGCACTTGATGTAAGACAGACCTAGATTTGAATCATAGTGCTCACTTATACCTCTATGAAACTTTGGAGAAGCTACCTGTTCTCTATAAACTTAGTTTCCTCAACTGTGAGGACTAAATGTAATAATGTGTGTGAAGCACCCAAATTATATTACCTGTTACCGTGATGGGTTATGAAATAATTGATATATGGTAGAGCTTACGAGCTGGAGGCCCACAGGCGGAATCTGCCCTTCCCCCACGTCCAGATGTTTGGCTGGTGCAGTATTTTAAATAACATCGACTTGGTTGCCAACATCTGAAAATTGGGAAATTTCACATAAAAATTGGAATTTGAGGCTTGTGTTGAAAAAGCATTAGTTCTGACAAACCTGGCTCCGATTTCTCGCATGGTACCAGTCGGCCGGGGCTGGGGCTGAGCGGGGCTGGCGACGGGCCACGGGCTCCACACCAGGCAGCTCACCAGCAGCTCCGATCTTGTGTTTGTGTTACCTCCTCCCTGCGGGCGCATGCCCTTGGGTCCCTACGCCTGGAGGGTCCCTTTTGACTCTGGAATTCTAGTTAGTTTGGCTCACTGATGTGTAGTAAGGGCTTCTAGAACCCAGCAAGTCAAGGTAAAGATTGCCTTGGCAGTAACACTTCTATGGCTTAAATGAAAGAGATCTCGTAGTTTCTTTGCCATGTAACAGAGTAGCTGCCTTTATTGCTCTCAGCAATTTCTCTGGGGCCAGAACCTACTGGTCCAAAAAGTCTCCCTCTGTTATCACTGACCATGAGGTCTTCTCAGGACTGTGTCTTCCTTGCTCTCTCCCCAAAGTCTAAAATGCTCATGACTTTGGCCCTGCGGTTTGGGAAGGAGCTTCTTGTCCTGACGCTGATGTCTGGGTGACATATGAGCATAATTGCTCCTTTGTGGAGCCTTGATTTGAGTCTCTAGAGCTGCCTGAACTACTGCCCAAGAACTTTGCTCCTTGAGTTAATGGCAGTGCTAAACCAAGCTTTAGGCCATTGGCCAGAAGTACTCCTGGTGCTTGGGGAGAGATGTGATGGGAAGGAGCTCTCTCGCTCTCTCTCTCTCTCTCTCTCTCTCTCTCTCTCTCTCATGCCCAGCTTCTTTATTATGGGAAGGAGGTAGAATCACGAGAGCAGAGAGGAGGTGAAGGCCCAGAATGAAGATAAAAGCTCTGAGCCTCATTCTCTTCTTCACAGGCTCCTCCATGGACCCACCACTTCACGCAAGTTCTGTGTGAGCTGATGCCCCCTCTCTGCCTCAGACAGATCCCACCAGGTCTGTGAGCCCTGGGGAGGTGCTGGGTCAGAGGGTGGGGAGGGTTTTTAGGGGTTGAGGTCTGGGAGGAACCACGTGACTGCTCCTGTGGGTGAATAGGTTTCTCTGCCCCCACAGCAAGTGGCCCTGCATGAGGTCTGGCCTCCTCCCCACCCCAGCAAAGCTTTCTAGTGCAACCTTGGCTATGGGTAGTCAGGACAGTAAGGTGGGGTGGGGCGGCTGCCATTGAGAATATGAGTCTAATGATTTTCTCTTTGTCAAATTCTCCAGCTCCGGGGATAAACGCTCCATGAACTTTCATTTTGCAGGTTGGTGTGTGATGGTAGGTAAGAGATCTGGTAAAAGTGTCTTGGTATTCCTGCCATCAACTCCAGAAAGTGGGTCTAGAGCAACAGAGCATTTTTAGAAGACCCGAAGAAAATACCATTTCATGCAGAATCAAGCTTACTCTTCAAGTTCCATCAACCAATTGACCGGAGAGCAAGACAGCCAAAAATCATATTTCATTTTCTAGAATTTTGATAGTCTTAAGATAATCCATGTGTATGTTCACTGATCTAAAGACGAAGAGCTCACTGGTACCAGGGGCTGGTTATCATCACCCTGCACATCTGGACATGAGTGGCCTTGTCCTCTCTAAGTGTCTTCAGATGGGTGACAGAATTGTTGAGCCCGTTGGCCTGAGGCTGACCTGTGAGGAGGCTGCTGGGGTCCCTGGCACTGCTCACGACCCCAGGAAGCTGGTGAGGGCAGAACCCCGAGCCGGTGGAAGCCCATGTCCCTGCAGATGGTGGTCTCCTTCACACCGGGTCACACTGGACATGGTAGTTTCCCACCACAGATCTGCACCAGAACCACTTGAAAGCTCTGTGAACGCAGGTCCCGGAGCGAGAGCGCTGGGCGTGAGCTGGACTCAGCTTGCTTAACAAGCATCCCAAGGGACTCTGAGCTGAAGAACCAGCAGGTTCACCCGTGGACTTTAAAAGCCCATGGGGAGAATGCTTCTCATTCCTCAATTTAAAACATTCTTTAATAGTATCTCTGATGAGAGTGGAGAAGTTCCAGGAACCTAAATGCCAACCCCTGGAAGGGACAGGATATGGGCTTCGTAATCATCTCATGCTGTTCGGGGCTACATTCAGGTCAGGTGAGTGAGGGTCTCATTACCCGGGACACCTGCTGCGAGGGAGCTTCGTAACCAACTCTAGCTGTCCTTCCAGCGAAGCTGGGGTTGACTGTTTTCATTAAAGACTTGACCTGACACTCCCCTGGTTCCAGGTGGAACACATTTTCACTTAAAACCATCAAATGTTGGCTCCAAAGGGAATTTAGAGATCTATTCCAGAGCTCCCATTTTTATAAATGAGAAATTACAGGTAAGAAATAGTCCCCAGAAATGCTACAGTGATTAACTCCTGAATCTACATTCGAGATTCACGGAGAGAGGGACTTAGAAGCAGAGCAATCGACTAGGAACAGAATTATTGTCCCCGGATTCAGCCACTGACTGGGCAGAGATGATCTCTCATTTCCTGAAAATCCTTTCAAAGGGGGATGCATGCCAAGCAGGGACTGTGAAATTCCTAGGGCTCCCCAGGCTTCTCTGTCACTCAGAGAGGACAGCGTGGCCGCCCCACCCTGCCTGAGCAGGCTCTTCCCGCCAGGAGCGCGCCACCCCCGGGGCGTGCCTGGTGTGGGGTGTGGTCTGTAGACGCAGAGCGCCAGCTGTGTCCCAAGCTCTGCGTCTCAGGCCCAGGACTGTTAACGGGAGAGAATGGGAGCTACTTTCCCAGAGCTTTGCTATCTAAGTCCAAACTCATTAAATTCTGTCTGTGTTTTTAACTGTCCCGTTTCTGCCTTGAGAGAAAATTTTGATGCTTGGATTTTTGAAAGAAAAATTCACTCCTTTATTTTCTCATCCCACAAATATTCACAGGAAACCGCACCGTGTCACGCCCGTAAGAGAAGATTAGGGCTGTTTTTGGAGTCACTTCACCATAAGCTTCAGAAAGGCAGGCACCATGTCGACTTACTGTGTGCACTGCGGTGTACCTGGTAGGTTGCAGATCAATGCATGGTGAGCAGCTGCTGGGTGATAAATGAGAGGAATAATGATCAGTGTGGTTGTTTTCTTTATTAAATTTAATTTTGAAATTGAGGTTAAAGTAACACAAGATGATTAACATAAAATGAAACGCACATATTATAAGTGCTCTCTTTGTTGAGTTTCACTCTGGTTTTCTATGGTTATTTTACCTACTTCTTTATGTTTTATGCTGTTTCTCCTCTCTGCCCATGACCCAGACTCAAATATGAGTCCTCAAGTCTTGGTGGATGGGGCTTCAACACAGGCCCAGGGAGCCGAGCAGCTCCTGGTGGGGAGCTCCTGGAACTGTCCACCCAGAGAGCATCATGTCGCACCGCGGAGGCTGCAGCATCTCCAAGTCCCTGCGAGTGGGCATGGGAAGCACAGATGCAGCCATACGAGGTGCTGACTTAGCTTTAGTGCAGTCTGGACTGAAGGTTCCTGGAAGAGAAAAGGGCTAACGAGGGTCTCAGACTGTCTGGAGAGAGCAGAGATCTGGACTGGGCAAGGGAACAGGAGAGGACTTGAACCATACTGAAGAAAAATTACTCGAAACTTGGCAATGGGCGGAGAGATGCCTGGGTGTTCTTCTGGAGCAGTGCTTGGCGGGCTCCTGTGAATGGCTCTCCATCGACTTGGCCACGGTACAGTTCTGTCGGAGCAGGGTTCGCCGATGGAGTTTTGTTTGGTAGAGATGCACGTGACTGCTCTCCTGTGGGGATTGTGCTTTACGACCCTGTGAGGCATTTACTAGTTGAGATTTTAACCTAGTGATCCTATCCTAACCTTCTAAATTAATTGCCTATAAAAATTGAACTTTTCAAATTGTCACTTGAGCAGTTCAACGTCTTTCTTTTTGCCTCCTTAATTGATGAATTGGATCAACTTTGTGACATGTATTCATGCTCTATTTTGATAAAAGTTATCATGTCACCTCTTTGAAAATGGTCCTCACCCAGGTACCCCTTCTCCAGAGCCCAGGTAGCTCAGAGGGCAGGTGTCCCAGGGAGGCCCCGTCCTCATCATGGACAAATTCCTGGGCAGGCTGGCAGCTAAAATGATGTGTGCATCTGTTCCCTGTGAGTAGAGGAGGTGAGTGCAGGGGCCGGTATTTAAAACATGGCACTGGGGACACAAACATACATCATGAACAATTCCTTCAGTTTTCCATTTGCCAAGTTGTTCCAGAGTTCGGGGTTGCCAGTTTCTGAGCTGGTGACTCACTTGCTCTGAATGGAAACACTTGTACTGCACAGCGCAGCACCTCTCCACCCCGACGGGGTGGCGGTGACCCGGCCGGCGGCCCTTTCTTTCGCTCCCTTTGAATGCATCAATGGGAACCTGGCATTGCCCTCCTCAGGGGTTTCCTGAAACAGGACCCATTCAGACCTCGCAAAGTTGCAGGTGGGACAGAAGGAAAACAAAGGCGGCTCTTGAAGGCCGCGGAGCTGGCTTTGAATCCTGACACCCTGGGGTGTGAAAAGGTCTGAGGGGAAAGCCAGGTTGAGGTGAAGCAGTAAAATCTATGGCTTGTCAGGAAAGGAGCAAGAGTATAATTCTGTATATTAGCAGTTGACTGACCTTGGGCAGCCTGTGCCGCTTAATTGCCTTGTAAAATGGCACAGAAAAGCCATGTCTTGTGAAGGTGGCAGGTGGCTGGGGAACAGAAGCCATCCCACGTCGGCAGAGCCATGAGAGGTGAAGGCAGAGGGTGCCTCAGAAGGGGCAGGAGCTATATCTCCCTTCCGGTTGGGGGCAGGGGTCAGGCGGGACCTGGCCTCATCCCTGTGTCTGGGTCCCTCTGCTGCATTTGCCTTTGCTTCGATTTGCATGTCAAGGCAATCATGACAGCTCACCCTTTGTCTGGATAAAGTCCTAAGCACTCCATATATACAGCTCACTTAATTTTCATAGCCACCTTATCAAGGAAAGAAGAGAACATCTGGCCTCAGAGAGGTTAAGCAATTTGCCCAAGGTCCCACAGCTGGCAAAGGCAGAGATCGAACCCAAACGGTGGTCTGGTTGGCGCCCCAGCACTTCATTGTTATAATGTACTCGCCATTCCAGGTAAGACTATGAACCCCGTTGTGGAAAAATATTAATAATAGGATGGAGGAACTGCCAAGCTTTTCCCTCTGGCAGGATGGATTTTTCAGTGAGGCTGTGAGCTTAATGGGAGCAAAAGCTCAGGCCTTACGGTGCTTTCTGTGCCCTCAGACCCCAGAAGTGCGAGGCAGGCAGGGAGCGGACACAGAGCGATAGCGCTGCTGTGAACTTGCATTAGGATGTATAGAGTTCTGTTATGTGTTTGGAAAAGAGCCATCATCTCAAGAGGCTATATAATGCTCAAAACAGCTTTAGAAATTCTCTTTGGAAATTGCTTTCTGAGCCTCAGGCACATAAATATATTTTTATATATATTCTCAATCACGGCACGCCTTCGTCCTCTGAGGCTAGCTTTGAATGTTATTGAAACCCAAAGGCAACTCAGAGCCAAATTTGGTGAAGGAGGTGAATTATCGATTTCAAATGTTCAGTTTCGTTTAAAACCAAGCTGGTGTGAGTGGAAAGCAACAAGGCTGATGGTCTTAAGTAGCTGAAACACCGACTGGGGACATTCCTACAGTGGAGGATTTTGACAAGGATTTTAGCAAAAGCCCTGCATTTTTGGGTCCTGCCTACCTCGCCAGCTGCATCTCAAACTGCTTTTCCACTCACTCTCCATGTCCCTGTCACCCGGTTTCCTTTCAGTTCCTAGGGACGCAAGCTGTCTTGGGCCCTTGCACCTGGCATTTTCTTGGCCTGCATTTGCCCAGCTCATCTGTCAAGCCTAAGTGTGAGTGCCATTTTCACCGTGTGGCCTTCTCACCGGTACCTCCCTCCCATGCCTCCCCAATCTTTCCTTCTCAGTTGTACGATACAGCACAGGACACATATACGTGGGGAGCACCTCTCCTGCCCCACCACCCTGCAAGCTTCGCTGTGTGCAGACACTCTTCTGCTTTGCTCACCATGGTGCCCTCAGCATTCAGCAAAAGGTGTGGCATATTTTTGGCACTCAAGAAATATTTTCGAAAGAATGAACAGGAGCATCCAGGTCACCAGTTACCAAACTGCTTCTCCGCCCAGTGCCTCTTCTCGTTCGCCATCTCCTGAAGTCTCCCCCGGGCATCTCCAAACCTCTAGATGCCCCCTGCCACGTGCACCCCCACCAGGTTCTCTTTCCTCTCCTGTCTCTGAGCAGCACTCTTCCGCTCCTGGCTGTCCTGTGTTTTCTTTCCATGCCAAGTTTCATGTTCAGCCCCATCTCTGTTCATTTCCCATGATCCACCTGCTCCCTGGGTCCTGGAACCTGTCTCAAAGACCAGAGCCATTTCCCTTCCTGCTCCTTGTCCTATGATTTGTCCCTAGAATGTTTCAAAATCTGTCCAATCTCCTAAGAAGAAACTATGAAGTGACCTTCACCCTGTCCTTCTTTTCTCCTTCTAGGTTCAACTTCTCACCAAGAGAAATTGATTCTGCTTCTGGTGTGACACATGGATTTTTCATTTCCCACCCATTCTGATGAGACAGTTCCAGGCTAGGCCCTAATTATGTCTCAGCTGGGCAATTAGAACAGGCTGAGGACATGCCTCCACCCCTAGGCTGCCGGTCCAGCTTTCCTGACACCTTACAATTCACCCTTCAAATGGCAAAGTGATAATGGCTATTATCTACAGAATAAAGCCCCCACTTTATCTGCCACCAAATCCTTCACTATTTTAGTCCTGTTGCCCCCAAAGTGTGATCCCTGGACCAAGAGCATCAACATCATCTGGGAGCTTGTTAGAAAGGCAAATTCTCAAGCCCCACCCCAGACCTGCTGAATCAGAAACTCTTGGTGGGGTGCAGGGAGACAGCAACTTGCGTTCTACCCAGGCCTTCTGACGCAGGCCGAAGTTTGAGAACCACGGCCCTAGAGGGGCCCAAGTTCTCACTTCTCTCTCAAGATTGCAATGACTTTTGTGCCTCCATGACTTTGCTTGTGCTTTTTCATCTGAGTGGGATGATTTGCCTTCTTCCCTCTCCATCCCCTACAGCCCATGCTCTGTGCTCTCTCCGCCTGGCAAATTCCTATTCGTTTCTCCAGGTCCTGCCTGCATTGCTCTTGCATGAAGAGTTTCCTGGGCCCACCAGGGCAGGATGAGTCACTCTGTCCTTGAAATTCTCACCATTGCTGCCCCACCTGGACTATTGAGATGTGTCTGCTTTTGCATTGTTAATTGTCTGTCTTCACAGCCTCCCATGTAATAAGCATTTTCTGAACTGGCTTGGGTCAGTGTGCTATTGAATATACCTTGGCAGAAAAGGGTGAGGTGGAGAATCAGGCTAGAGACATGCAGTATTCTACCCCTCGGCTACTTGATGTCCCGAGGGAGGGGTTCTGTGTCTCCTCTCTTGCCATCAGCTCACCCAAAGTTGGGTAGCTTAATTCTGGACACATACCCAAAATGGCTAGAAGCCTCAATTTCTCAAAATTAAGCTATTTGGGGAGAGCAGAGCAGAGGGCAGCTCATCACAAAATTGATGATGAGAAAGACTCAGGACTCCAAGACCATATACCTAAGCTAACACAGCAAGCAGAGACTGTCACCCACTCCCCCATCAAAAAAGAAAGAAAGAAGGAAAGCAAGTAAGCAAGCAAGCAAGCAAACAAGCAAGAAACTCTCAATAAATAAAAGATACAAAGGTCCACACCTTTCTGATCTGCTCTTCTGGGTTGGCTAATGCATTGATGTGGATATGACAAAGCATGTTTCGTTATGAGGCCATTAACTAACAAGCGACACTTCTTTCTCTGCTTCTTATGGGCTGAATTGTGTCTTCTCACAGTCCACATGTTGAAGCTGTAACCCTGAGTGTGACTGTATTTGGAGATGGGGCCTTTCAGGAGGTAATTAAGGTAAAACGAGAGATCATAAGGGTCAGGCCCTAATCCAATAGGACTGGTGTCCTTGTTAGAAGAGAAAGAAGAGAAAGAGACACCAAGGATGCACAGGCACAGGGAGGAGGCCATGTACAAGCCAAGAATATGTGCATAATATGATCTGGGCTTTCACTTAGTTCTAATGTGACTGGAAACTAAATGATTAAAGAATTCAAATAAATGCAGCCCACTCTACCTCAAGTTAGGGGCAGAGTTCTCATTCCGTCTCTAAAACCCTCACTCTACCCAAGGACCTCACATCCAGGAGAAAGTCTCGGGGGGAAACCCTTTGCAGTGCCTCTAATTGACTATTTCCGTAACCTCTGGAATAGTACTGCTTGTTTCACAAATGGAAAAAATATGGGGATGCATGAGTCAAAATAGAATTATTTTAGAATGAAGAGGGGATACAACCTAAGTGCAATCCAATTTCATTTTAGCTGATTTCTAATTTATCCTGGTGTGTGCTATGACTAGAAATGAGGTACTGGGCCACTAGAAAACTGAGCAAAGAAATTATGAGGAAGCTGATGACGATTTTTAAAATTTTCAGCTTACTTTACAGAGTTTTATAATTTATAGATGATACTCTGGAAGTTCTGAGGAATCCATAGTACTGACTCAGTTTTACAGATGAGGAAAGGGAAGAGCAGAGGAATCATGGGATTTTTCCCAATGTCACACATACTCAGTAAATGTAAGCACCAGGACGTGAACATGCAAACACAATGCATCTTCCGCTGGTATCTGTAAGGATTTTGACTTTTTTTTTCTTATTCTTCACTCCTTGCCTTCTGGGATACCAGTCACATATGTGTTAGGCTTTTTGTCTGTATTCTGCATTGCCTGTCCATTCTTTCTTCTGTCTACCCTTCAGTGCTATTTTTCTAGTCACATGTATTCGAGTTCACCAGCCTGACTTCTACTACGTTCTATCTGATGTTAAACACATCCAATGAGTTTTTGGTTTCAGACATTGCAGCTCTAGAATGTCCACTTGCTTCTTTCGAAACAGATTTCAGTTCTCTGTTGAAATTCTTAATCTTTTCATTCATCTTGTTTGTTTATTATTTCTTTTAAATATTTATAGTAGTTCTTTTCAAGGTTCTTTTCTGCTGAGTCTAACCTCTGAATATTTTTTGGATCTGCTTTTTTTTTTTTCTTGAGTATTGGTCCCATTGCCCTACTTCCCTATGTCTCACTACTTATGGGTGTTTAACCACATGCTATATAAAAAAGAACCATGGGCATTGAAGTTAGTCATTTTCCCCTAGAAAGCATTTGTCCCTTTTTAAAAAAGATTGTATTTATTTATTTTTAGAGAGGGGAAGGGAGGGAGAAAAAGAGGGGGAGAAATGTCTATGTGCGAGAGATACATCAATCAGTTGCCTCTGACATGCCCCTACCTGGAGACCTGGCCCACAACCCAGCCATGTGCCCTGACTGGGACTCCAACCAGCAGCCTTTCAGTTCCCAGGACGGTGCTCAATCCACTGAGCCACAACAGCCAGGGTTGTCCTTATTTTCAGCTGGACAGACAGTGTAAGGGGCTGATGATCTGAACGCCATGAGCAAGTAAACTGGGTCGTGGCTGAGTTGCAGCCAGAGCCCCTTGGAAGAAAACTGCCAGCAACCTCAACTCATTCAGCACATGCTCTTCCCTTCTGGAATTTTTATGCCTCTAGTCTTCTCTGCCTCTGTGCTTCCCCACGCTGTTTGTAAAACCATGGCTTTGTTATATATATTTTTTCTAGCCATTGCAGCGGGAGGAATGCCTTGTCTCTCCCTACAACATCCTACGCAGAAGCACAAACCTAGAAACTATTAATCTATGTTTTCATCAGTGAAAGCACACTGAATCATATTGTTTTGTCAACATTTTATTGTGAACAGTTTCAAACATAACCACAAAGTTGAAAGAAATTTACTGTGAACAACCCACATACCCAGTGGAGTGTTGGTCAGCCTGCTCTCTGGGGGAAATATAAAAAAGCTCTGATTTGTATGATTTGCTGATTTTTGTGGTGTAGGTTTTCCTTACCATGGCCAGTTTTAAGTTACCAATGTGACTTGGGGACGATTTGAGCAAAATCAGCTTCTGTGAGCCAGCTCAGGCATACCACTGCATGAAACTCTCACCTACATTCCACCACTAACCTTTTGACATACTGATTTTAACATGTATATCTACTCCTGTTTCCATCATCATTCCATCTTATTGGTTGTACATTTCAGATATAATTCCTAATAAATACTTCAACATCCGGTCAGCAGGCCTGTTCACCAGCGTTTGATATTTATTTAGAGCATTTTTTTGATGTGAAATGAATTCTCAGTCTCAATTGTACATATACTGAATTTTGACATATCTGTATGCCACTGTAATCCAGTCCCTATCAAGATACAGAAGAGTACATTTACCACAGAAAGCTCCCTCAAAGCTTGGCCAACTCAAACTTTCAGCTTTTCCTGACAGGAACTGTCACTCAATCAGGACTCCTTCATTATCCCTGATCAAGTGATCATTTCACCTAAATGTGCATCTTTATACTGATTCTGCTGTACATTTACCAGGATGAATAATTAGAAATTTGCTAATATATAACTTTGAAAGTAGAGGCCCTATGAGAGCCTGAGAGCTTCGGTAACCAAAATGTACACATCTTCAAGTCACACCAAAGAGCATCACAAACATCAAACACTGACCAAGTCCACAGCCCCCTGAACAAGCAACCTCACACCCCAGCCCTTCAGGTTCCCTTCAGGTCCATCTCCCACACTAAATATATGTGAATCATTCTGAGAATAGTCCCATGACATGGTTGTCCTCCCCAAGAACAAGCCTTCCCCACCTCCCGCCCTAGCTGATCCTGACCACACTTCACTTGGCAATATGTGCACTTGGCTTTCGCATGTCACAAGTCAAGGGAAAATATCAGTCAACAGCAAAAAAAAAAAAAAAAAAAAAAAAAAACAAAAGTCCAGAAAAACAGTCAGCAAGAAAAGAGAGAAAACAATCTTTTGCCTTCAATTAAGAGGAAGGATGTTTTAGTCTCAAGTAGTGAGAAATATTGGACAGTGTTTCAAGTTCTAAACCACAAATCCATGTTCCAGATGAAGAACGCAGGTTTGGAGAAGAGCAAATAGAAATCTCTCGCCCAAAGTGCAAAAATAGAAAATAGTTTCCAAAGTAATTTCATGTATCTGTGACATTAACCCTGACAGTGATCAGGACATGCTGGCTGCCTTTTATTATTTGAGAACTTAAGAGCATAGTATCTTACACATGTGCCATGCTTTATAAAGATTTTTGTTCTGATCACCTTACTTGCCAGACCTGGTAAGAATGGAGAGAAGTTACAGGAAGGCAGATATTTTTAAACCATTGGCTGTGTAACAGTTAAATGGGTTATTGCTAGGTGCTTCCAGATTTCATGACATCTGACCACATGGCTTTCCAGGGACCACATTTTCCAAACTGAATTTGGGTCATATTTTTGCCAAGAAAAGCCCTGGTATCTCCCTCTTCAACCTGGGCCCTCAGAATGGCTGCTTCAAAGAAGGGTGGTAAAAAGAAGGGACCTTCTGTCATCACCCAGGTGGTGACCAAAGGGCACACCATCAACATTCACAAGTGTATCCAATGGAGTATCTTTCAAAAAGTGTGCCCCTCGGGCACTCAGAGAGATCCAGAAATTTGCCATGAAGGCGATGGTAATCCCAGATGTGCGTGCTGTTGCCAGGTTCCCCCAAGCAGTCGAGGCCAAAGGGATAAGGAATGTTCCATACTGCACCCAGGTGTGGTTGTCCAGGCAATGTAATGAGAGTGAAGAGTCACCAAACAAGCTCTATACCGTGGTTACTTATATACCTGTCAGCAGTTCAAAAACCTACAGACAGTTAATGTGGATGAGAACTAACCACTGATCGTGATATAGTTATAAAACTGCAAACAAACAAAACACGGAAGATAATAGTATATTCAGGAGATTGTTGTTATTCAGGTCATTCAACAAATATGTATTTGTATATTTTACTATAGCCTGTTTATACACATCCACAGAGTTATGCTTGGTAGGATAATTCCTGAGAATAACTTACTTAACCATTACCCTACTGCTGCACATTTGTGGTGGTTCTCATTTTTCCATGTAACAAATATTGTCACAGTAAATGTCATAGCACAGGAAGCTTTCTCTGTATGGTGGGTAATTACTTGAGCATAGATTGAGAAGCATGTACCTTTTTAATACCCTCGAGCACCATAACAACATCCTCTTCCAGAAAGGTTGTATCAGTTTATAAACCTGTAAACAATGGCAGAGTGCCCTTCCACTGCATCCTTACCGGCCCTGAGTGACAGCAGCATATTGAATGCTGGAACTTTGTGTCACCCATGAAGACCCAAGCTGGGCATCACCAGAGCAGCTCGGGGAAAAGTGACAAAACAGGCTCTGATTGATGAGTTTAGCTGAATGAACTTTAAGGTCCTGTCTAAACTTCCAGGATTACATTTACAATTGATTTAATAGTGAGGTAGCTAGTTATACCATGACTGGTTTTATAATAAAACAATTCTTTTTTCTCGAAACATTACTAAAAATATACAGGAAAAGCCCCAGTGGCATGGCTAATGCATATGACAGATGTTGGTATAATCTTTTGTTTTTCAGGATTTGGGGGGACCAAACCGGGGATGCTTGCAAGTGAATTCATTTAGAACGCAGATGATCTTTATTGCTTAGTTATATATTTGAATGTATGTATATGTCTATATCTATAGCTTCATCTATATCTATGTATTAGTCAGCTTAGGCTGCCATAACAAAATATATCGACTGGGAGGCTTAAACAAGACATTTAGTTCTCACAATTCTGGGGACTAGGATCTGCAATCAAAGGGGCAACATGGTAGGATTCTGGTGAGAGCTCTCTTCCTGGATTATAGGTGGGCACCTCCTCACTGTGTCCCCATGTGGACAGAGGGGGAGAGATAGAAACGGGGGAGAGACAGACAGAGAGAGAGAGAGAGAGAGAGAGAGAGAGAGAGAGAGAGAGAGAGAGAGAGATTTCTTTCTCTTCTTATAAAGCCAAAGTTCTATTGGATTATAATCTCATTCATCTCAATTACCTCCTAAAGACCCTGTCTCCAGATATCATCATTCTGGGGTTAGGACTTCAACATATAAATTTTGGGGGGGCACGATTTAACCCATAGCAATAAGTGTCTTTAATAAAAATGGATTATTGGGATACTCTTTGAACAATACTAAAATATCTTTTTATAACACAGAAGCCACTGAGTCGATGTTGTCTCAGGCTTCGGTGTCACATCCCTCTGGGACCCCTTGTGAGGTCTCTGCAGGTGTGATGGCTGCCACTGCTTCAAACAAAGAGATGAATGGCACTGGGGTCCTCCAAGGAGCTGACTGCAGGCCTTGTCCCGCTGACTAAGACCCTGCTGTGGTTATTTACTGCTTTGCAACAAATCATCCCAAAATTGAGTGGCATAAAACAACAATAATAATTGTATTATCTGTCATGATTCCTGTGGTTTGGGAAATGGGGAAGGCTTGACTGGGTGCTCCTGGCTTGGGGCCTCTCACTTGGCTGTGATTGGATGGTGACTGAGACTGGAGCCGTGCATGGGGAGTGATGGGAGCGGCTGGAGGCTGGGCAGGCATCTCTCTCTCTCTCTCTCTGAAGATGGTCTCAAGGCCTCTCTGTGCAGTCTTCCTGTAACGGGCCAGTTTGTGCTTCCTCACAGCATGGTGGCCTCAGGGCAATCAGTATACCCTTATTCTCGAATATATTTAAGTATATAGTCAAGTATAGTACTTAGCATAGCACCTCACATACCATCAGTATCACCTCAGTATTTGTTAAATTAACAAAGATGTGAGAAGTATGAAGGACCCAGCATTGGAGGGTAAGAAACAGGCCCTTGGTCACTGCATGATCACGAGCAGAGTCTGGAAATCACACATTTTGTTAAAGGGGTTGCTCGTGGAGTGGTTCATAGTCCACCCTCCAAAGGGGATTTTAGAAAACTAAGATGGAATCTGAGACCACCCACCTGCTAGATAGTTTCTGAGGTCTGGACTAGAGGTCAGCAAACCTTCCTTGCAAAGGGCCCGGTGGTAAATATTTTAGGATTTGTAGGTCATATGATCTTTGTTCCAACTATTCAACTCTCCCACCATGGCGTGAAGGCAGCCATGGACCACACATACATGAATTAAGAGAATGGTTGGGCTGAATTTGGCTCACAATCCATATCTATAGTTGGCTGACTTTAGTATAGATCATGCTGGACCTGAGCAAGCTGGAAATGAAGTGGATTTGGATGAGGCTGAAGAGCAACAGGAGGGGAAGACAGAGTACAGTAATGCTACTCCAAAGCCACCTCTCTTCCCAGGGCAGACTCACTCTGAGTTCGAACAGGTTCTCTGTGTGTGATTAGAACACGTGGTGCCATGCATTCACAGACACTGAGGGGGACCATATTGGGAATGAGAGTACACAAGTCATTCATTCTCACCACTGAGGGTTTTATCATTGTATTGCAAGTCTTTGGAAAGAAAGCAGAGGCTTTTATTTTCCTTCAGACCAGCTCTAAACCCCAGAACAATGCTGTCTATTCTGTGGATGGTCAGTGATCCCTTGCTGACTGTCTTTATTTCTTCACCTGCAATGAGATCTCCCCAGGCCCATATGGAAACCTAAAAGTTCATGAGGGACTAATTCAGTGAGACTCTTCCAAGGGAAGTTCAGTCCCTGTGGGAAGTGATTGCACACTGCTGGAATTTTTGCACACTGGATGGAAAGATGATCTTTGCCTTTTGGCTGTGTCACAGTAATAAGTGGGAGACCAATTATTTCTAAGAGTGCAGTTCTTCCCGGCACTGATAAGAACGGAATGCAGGCTACCATGGAGATTCAGGTCACTAATTAGTCCCAGAAGCCTCTAGGCCTTGAATCACTGTTATATTAATTATGCATTAAATTAGAATGTTTGCAAAGGCCCAGGGCCAAATGTGCTGCAGAGCCCGGTGACGGCATGGGGAGATCAAGGAGAGTCCTGCCCAGCACACTGCAGGGACCAGCGGGTGAAACCAAGGCCCAAGTGTGCAATGACCCTGCCTGATCTCTGACCCAGCTGTTCGCAGCCTGCTGCCAGGGAGCTTGTTATTGGCGCTGAGTGGACAAAAGGAGGGGAGGAAGAAAATGATGGCTGTCCCTCAGTTCAACCCTCTGAGCTCTGCTGCAGTCATGCTTAGCTGGGAAAAGACACAAAGCAATCATTTGGACATTTTATTTCCACAGCAACAAATACAAGAGACTTCCAGGGTTTGTTAACATAGAGATAACAGTCTGGACTCTTGTCTGACTTTCAGTTTTTATCTCAACTTTTTAGAGTCGGGGAGACCTGCCTGCAGCTTTGGTTCAACTATTTTATCCCCTTCTCTCCTTCTTCTACCTCCTCCTCCCTTCTTGTGTTCTCCATGAGCATAAAACCAAAATATACTAGATACTCAGTTGTAAAATAAACAGATGATAAAGAGCAGTCTCTGTGACTGTTGGGTTATGATTCCATTGAGGGCTTGGGTTGAAGTCATAAACCACAAGAAGTGAAGCGTGACCCATAAATAGCCTTCAAGATGGAATTACAGCCTCATAATTCAAAATGGACCTTTGAAAAAATAATTCTTAAACCAAGCTTTAATTCCAAGGAAGAGCCCTGACTGTAGTAACATCTTCTGATCAGTTCATCAGTAAACAAATAACTCGTCTGTGAGTACCCTAGCTGTTCTCTAGGAGGTTATTACTGAAACCAGGCAGTGGTGCCCCACACAGAACCAGAAGAGGGAAACTGGAGCCCTACAGTCAACAAGTTCACCACGGAGGAACAGGAGTGAGTGCAAGGGGAGGAGGTACCTTGGGACCAAGAGGAAGGAATGTTGACTCCTGATTCCAGGGACAAGAATCTCTTGCCTTTGCTTGCAAACCTTTTATCTCCCTTCTTTTGACCTTTGATATCATGCAGTGGCCGAGTTTGAGTTTTGTGGGAAGTAATAGAGTGACATAAATTCCATCCTGCTATAGGTATGTTTGCTATTTTCTGAGCAGATTCTGCTTGATCTCATAAGGCATTAAAGTCAGTTGATCTCATACAACCAAAGAGTTATGACAGGCTTTTTCATGATGGTTTCTTGTATGATGAAAACAAATATTCACACATTGCAGAGAAAATAAACCAAATCCAACAATTCTGTAGGAGTTGGATGTTTAAATGGAAGCTTCTCATAATCATAAATTAAGCCATCAAATCCCCTAAGAATCTACTGCAGCCTTGGTGTTAATTGAAACAACGTATATGCAAGAACTGGTAGAAGCTTAGGGCTCAATATATGTTTATTCAATGCCACAATTTGTAACATAAAATTCAGAAATATTTTATGAATGCTTTTGTATGGATACTTTCCTTGATAGACTATTATTTATAACAAAAATCTACAACAATGAAGAAAAGAAAAGCATGAGAAAAGAATGATTTAAGATAAATGATCAGGTCAAAATAGATAAAGAATAAGATAATTTTTATCAGACTTTTTGAGATATATTTTTCATGTAGGCTTTGTGTGTAATTTGCTCTTTCTTTCATAGTTTCTTGATGTGAAAACTAAGATCATGGATTTGAGACCTTTCTTTTTCAAATACAAGCATTTAAATTTACAAATTTCACTCTAAATATTGCTCTGGCTGCATCCCAACCATTTTGATATATTTAAATTTTTGTTTTGAATCAAAATATTTTCTAATTTCTCCTGTGATTAAGTTTTTATTCATGTGTCATTTATTTTCTAAGTGTCTGATGGGCATTGCATTAAATTTGTATATTGCTTTGGGTAATATGGCCATTTTAACTATGTTGAGTCTTCTAGTTTATGAAGATGAAATATTTTTCCATTTTTTTGTGCCTTTTTCAATTTCTTTTAATAATGTCTTGTAGTTTTTAGTATCATCAAAATCTCAATGGCATTTTTAAATGAAATAGAACAAAATATCATCAGATTTGTATAGAAACACCGAAGAGCCCAAATAGCCAGAGCAATCCTGAAAACAAAGAATTAAGGGTGTATCATCACATTCCCTGACTTCAAATTGTTATACAAAGTGACAATAATCAAAACAGCATGGAATTGGCAGAAACTCCCACCAAAAAAAAAACAAAAACAAAAACAAACAAAAAACCAAACCCCAAACCAGACACACAGACTGATGGAACAGAATTGAGAGCCCAGAAATAAACCCACACGTGTAATTTTTGACAAAGAAGCCAAAAACTACAATGGAGAAAAGAAAGCCTCTTCAATAAATGGTCCTGAGAAAATTGGAAGGCAACATACAAAATAATAAAACTAGACTGCTATTTGTTACCAAACACAAAAAATTGACTCAAAATGTATAAAAGACCCAAAGTATAAGATTTGAAACAATAAACTACATAGAAGAAAACAGATACTAAATGTATGGATCTTGGTCTTAGAGAGGATTTTATTAATTTGACCTCAAAGGCAAGGCAAGTAAAAGCAAAGATAAACAAATGGGACTACATCAAACTAAAAAGCTTTTGCACAGCAAAATAAACAATCATCAAAACAAAAAGACAACAAATTGAATGAGAGAAGATATTTGAAAACAGTACCTCTGGTAAATGATTAATACCCAAAGTATATAAAGCACTCATGCAATTCAATAACAAAATAACAAGTAATTTGATTAAAAAATGGGCAGAGGACCTGAGCAAACATTTCTCTTAATGAGACATACAAATGGCCAACAGTTATACAAAAAGATGGTCAACTTCGCCAGATATTAGGGCAATTCAAATCAACACTATAATGAGATGTCACTTTATACCCGTTAGAATGGCTGTTCACCAAGACAAGTAATAACAAATGTGAAAGAGTTTGTGGAGAAAAAAGAACCCTCATTCACTGCTGGTGGAAAAGTAAACTGGTACAACTACTATGGAAAAGAGTATGGAGGTTCCTAAAAAAACTAAAAAAGAGTTCCATATAACCCAGCAACTCCTCTTTTGTGTATCTACCACAAAAAATTGAAAACATATATTTGTAAAGATATATGTGCTACTATGTTCATTGCAGCATCATTCATGGTGGCCAAGACTAGAAACAGCTGAAGTCTCCTTCGACAGATGATTGGATTAAGAAGACAAGGTACGGGTACGTATATACAATGGAATACTACTTAGCCATAAGCAAAGGTGAATACTGTCATTTGCAACAACATAGATGGATCTTGACAACATCATGTTAAGCAAAATAAGTCAGATGGAAAAAGTGAAGAACCATATGATTTCACTCATACACAGGATGTAAAACCTGAAAGTGATAAATGAGCAATCAAGACAAACAAAAAGTCGTCGACACAGATCACAGTATGGTGGTGACCAGAGGGAAGATGTGGGGAGAAGAGGGAGCAAAGGGTAAATGGGGTCAAAATGTGGTGACAACAGGTTAGCCTTTGAGTGGTAAACACACCATGCAGTATACAGATGATGTGTTGTAAAATTATACACTTGAAACCTGTATAATTTTATTAGCCAATGTCACCCTTGTAAATTTAATAAATTTTTAAAAAAATGCTTGGAGATTTTCTAGAAATTTTTCTGGTATTGATTTCTATTTTAATTCTTTTATAATCAGAGAACATACTTTGTATTATTTAAATTCCCTTAAATTTACTGAGACTTGTCTTATGACCGAGAATATGGTCTTCCTTCATGAATGTTGTAAGTGCATTTGAAAAAAATTATATCCCTCTGTTGATAAATGGAATATTCTATAATTGTCAATTAGGTCAAACTGGCCAAGAGTTTTGTTCAAGTGTTATTTTATATTGTTATTTATTTTCTGACCAATTGTATAACAATTGCTAAGAAAAGGATTTTACAATTGCGAACTGTGGATTTGTCTTTTGGTTCTATCAGTTTTTGTTTCATTTATTTTGAAGTTGTTAGGTATTATCAGGTACATATGTATTTACGATTGTTATGCCTTCATGATGAATTAACCTCTTTATCTTTATGAAATCCTTATGTTCTTCTTTATCCTATATAATATTCCCTGTTCTGAAGTGAACTTTGTCTGATATTAATTAGAGCCACCCCAGATTCTTTAAAAATTAATTTTGGCATGGTATTTGTTTTTTTATCCTCTTAGTTTCACTTTTTCTACATTTTTATACATAAAGAGAGTTTCTTTTAGGCCGAATATAGGTAAGTCTTGCTTTTTAAGATCTAATCTGACAATCCCTGATCTTTAGCTGGAGTATGAAAAGTTTTCTTTAAGTTTCCTTGTAATGCAGCTCTGCTGCTCATAATTTCTTTCAATTTTATTTGTATCAAGTATTTTCTCCATTTCTAATTTATTCTCTATTATTCTTCATTTTTGAAATATATTTTTTTCTGAGAATACAATTCTAGGATAATAGTTTCTTTCAGCATTTTACGGTATTGCTCCATTTTATTTTGGTTTGCGTATTTGACCATATTCTGCCAGAATGCTTGTCTTATTGCTCTATTTGTAATATAAGTTTTATCTCTAGATGCTATGAAGATTTTTTTAAATTACCCTATTGTTGTTCAATTACAGTTGTCTGCATTTTCTCCCCACCACTCCTCCGACCCCATCCAAATCCACCTCCCTCCCTTGATTCCACTCTCCCCCTTGGTTTTATCCACGTGTCCTTTACAGTAGTTCCTGAAAACCCTTCTCCCCACTGTCCCCTCCCCCTTCCCTCTGGCTATTGTTAGATTGTTCTTAATTTCAATGTCTCTGGTTATATTTTGTTTGCTTTTTTTCTTTTGTTGATTAGATTCTAGTTAAAGGTGAGATCATATGGTATTTGTCCATCACCACCTGGCTTATTTCACTTAGCATAGTATTCTCCAGTTCCATCCATGCTGTCGCAAAGGGTAGGAGCTCCTTCTTTCTCTCTGCTGCGTAGAATTCCATTGTGTAAATGTACCATAGTTTTTTGATCGACTCATTTGCTGATGGGCACTTAGGTTGCTTCCAGCACTTGGCTATTATAAATTGTGCTGCTATGAACATTGGGGTGCATAAGGTCTTTTGGATTGGTGTTTTGGAACTCTTAAGGTATAATCTCAGTGGTGGAATTGCTGGCTCAAAAAACAGTTCCATTTTTAGTTTTCTGAGGAAATTCCATACTGTTTTCCACAGTTGCTGTACCAGTCTGCATTCCCTCCAACAGTGTGTACTAGGATTCCCTTTTCTCCTCATCCTCTCCAACACTTGTTTGTTGATTTGTTTATGATGGCCAATTTGATTGGTGTGAGATGGTATCTCACCGTGATTTCAATTTGCATCTCTCTGATGGCTAGTGATGCTGAGCAGCTTTTCATGTGTCTCTGGGCCCTCTGTATGTCCTCCTTGAAGAAGTTTCAGTTCAAGTCTTTTGCTCATTTTTTAATTTTTTTTTTTTTTTTGTCTTCCTGGAGTGGAGTCGTGTGAGTTCTTTATATATTTTGGAGATCAAACCCTTGTCTTTATATATTTTGGAGATCAAACCCTTCTTTATATATTTTGGAGATCAAACCCTTGGAGATCACCCTTGATCAAGGTATCATTGGCAAATATATCTTCTCATATAGTTGGTTCTCTTTTCATTTTAATGCTGTTTTCTTTAGCCATGCAGAAGCTTTTTAATTTGATGAGGTCCCATTTGTTTATTCTTTCCTTTATGTCCCTTGCTTTAGGGGACATATCAGTGAAGATGTTGCTGCGTGGAATGTCTGAGATTTTCCTGCCAATGTTTTCCTCTAGGACTTTTATGGTGTCACGACTTATATTTAAGTCTTTTATCCACCTTGAATTTATTTTTGTGTATTATGTAAGTTGGTGATTGAGTTTCATTTTTTTTTTTGCATGTAGCTGTCCAGATCTCCCAACACATTTGTTGAAGAGACTATTTTTACTCCATTTTGTGCTTCTCGCCTCTTTGTCAAATATTAATTGACCATAGAGACTTGGGTTTATTTCTGGGCTCTCTGTTCTGTTCCATTAGTCTATATGCCCATTTTTATGCCAGTACCAGGCTGTTTTGATTATAGTGGACTTGCAATACAGTTTGATTTTGGGTATTGTGATCCCTCCTGCTTTATTCTTCTTCT
Organism: Glossophaga mutica; assembly: GCA_039655065.1. Taxonomy (NCBI): domain Eukaryota; kingdom Metazoa; phylum Chordata; class Mammalia; order Chiroptera; family Phyllostomidae; genus Glossophaga; species Glossophaga mutica. The sequence continues at coordinate 26,908,104 of CM077310.1, forward strand.
CAAAATTGCTGCAGCTATTCAGGTCATTTATGGTTCCATATAAATTTCTGAAATGTTTGTTATATATCTGTGAAATATGTCATTGGTACTTTAATAAGGATTGCATTGAATCTACAAATTGCTTTGGGTATTATGGCCATTTTGATGGTGTTAATTCTTCCAATCCATGAGCATGGTACATGCTTCCATTTGTTTGTATCTTCCTTAATTTCTTTCTTCAGTGTTGTATAGTTTTCTGAGTATGGGTCTTTTGCCTCTGTGGTTAGGTTTATTTCTAGGTACTTTATTTTTCTTGTTGCTATATCAAATGGGATTTTTCTTCTGACTTGTTTTTCTGATATTTCATTGTTGGTGTATCAAAATGCCTTTGATTTCTGGGTATTGACTTTGTATCCTTGTCTTTTGTATCCTTGTCATTTATTAGGTTGAGTAGTTTTTTGGTGGAGTCTATAGGGTTTTCTATGTACACTATCATGTCATCTGCAAGCAATGACAGTTTTACTTCCTCCTTTCCAATTTGGATGCCTTTTATTTCCTTTTCTTGTCTGATTGCTGTGGCTAGGACTTCCAGTACTATGTTGAATATGAGTAGTGAAAATGGGCATCCTTGTCTTGTTCCTGATCTTATTGGGAAAGCTCTAAGTTTTTGTTCAGTGAGTATGATGTTGGCTGTATGTCTCTCATATATGGCCACTATCATGTTGAGGAATGCACCCTCTATTCCCACTTTGCTGACTGTTTTTATCATAAGTGGGTGCTGTACCTTATCAAATGCTTTTTCCGCATCTATTGATATGATCACGTGATTTTTGTCTTTTATTTTCTTTATGTGGTGTATTATGTTTATTGATTTGGGAATATTGTACCATCTATGCACCCCTGGGATGAATCCCACTTGATTATGGTGTATGGTCTTTTAAACATATTGCTGGATGTGGTTTGCCAATATTTTGTTGAGGATTTTAGTATCTATGTTCATCAGCGATATTGGCCTGAAGTTTTCTTTCTTTGTTATGTCTTTATCTGGTTTTGGGATTAGGATGATGCTGGCTTCATAAAAAGAGTTTGGGAGTCTTCCATCTTCTTGAATATTTTGGAATAATCTTTAGAGTATGAGGCTTAGCTCTCCCTTAAACGCTTTGTAAAATTCTCCTGTGAAACCATCTGGTCCAGGGCTTTTGTGTGTCGGAAGCTTTTTGATTACTGTTCCAATTTCATCAGGTGTTATTGGTCTGTTCAGGCTTTCTGCTTCTTCTTCATTTAGTTTTGGAAGATTTTATTTTTCTAGAAATTTGTCCATTTCACCTGGGTTTTCAAATTTCTTGGCATATAGTCCTTAGTAGTAATTTCTTACAATCCTTTGTATTTCTGTGGTATCAGTTGCAACCTCTCCTCTTTCATTTCTGATTGTGTTTATTTGGGTCCTCTCTCTTTTTTTCTTGATAAGCCTGCTTAAAGGCTTGTTGATTCTGTTTATCTTTTCAAAGAATCAGCTCCTGGATTCATTGATCCTTAGAATTGTGCTTTTTGTCTCTATGTCATTTAATTCCGCTCTGATCTTGGTTATTTCCTTCCTTCTACTTGCTCTGGGCTGTCTTTGTTGTTGTTCTTTGAGTTCTTGTAGGTGTAGGGTTAGGTTGTTTATTTAAAATGTTTCTATCTTTTTTAGATAGGCTTGTATTGCTATGAACTTCCCCCTCAGGACTGCCTTTGCTGTGTCCTAGATACATCTTGGATTGTTGTGTTTTCATTTTTATTTATTTCCAGAAACTTTTTGATTTCCTCCCTAATCTTATTCTTGACCCATTCATTGTTTAATAGCATGCTATTCAATCTCCATGAGTTTGAGTGTTTTGGGTTTTTTTCCTTGAGGTTGGTTTCTAGTTTAAGTCCCTTGTGGTCAGAGAAAATGCTTGATATGATTTCAATTTTCTTGAATTTGTTGAGGCTTGTTTTGTGTCCTATCATGTGGTCTATCTTTGAAAACGTTCCATGTGCATTTGAAAAGAATGTGTATTTAGTTTCTTTGGGATGAAGGGCTCTCTATATATCAGTTAAGTTCATTTCATCTGGGGTGTTGTTCAATGCCACAATATCTTTGTTGATATTTCGTTTGGAAGATCTGTTAATTTTTGACAGTGGGTCAAACTCCCTGGGTTTATGGTGTGAACTTCTATGGTAGAAGACCTGTGAAATTCAGTGGTGCAGTCTCCTTGATGATCTTGGGCTGTCATTTATGTTGACTCTCTGTGTGTCTTCAGGTTTTGTTTGTTGTTGGTTCTTTCTTTGGTGGGTCATCCCCTCCAGCTGGTTAACTGAGGGTTACTCCATCCACAACCCATTGCATTCTGTTGTGCAGGTGAGTGAAGGTTGTGTTGAAGCTGGTTCTCCCATGTGTACAAGGTTTTGAGGATTCTCTCTTGCTCTTGTTCAGTTGTTTGTTCTGAGTAATTTCTCCACCATTTAGTTGTATTTCCAGATAGGTCCTGTGTTAAGTTAGTGTGGCTTCCACTCCTTCCTTTACCTTCTTCTGTTGTTATCTGTTGGTGGTTCCTTTTTTGTTGGGTTTCCTCTTCTAGCAGGTATCCTGGTGTTCACAGCTTCCACCTACTCATGTGATTTTTCAATGTCCTCTACAATTTTTGGTCTCTAATCTTCATATATGCTGGGATACTGTTGGCTGTTGGCGCCATTCCTCAGAAGATTGGCTAGGTGTTTCACCCATGTACAGGGAGAAGTGGACTCTATTCCCACCTATTTCGCCGCCATCTTCCCCAGTTTCGCTATGAAAAATTTTTAAGAAGTTGATTTTTATGTGTTTTGGAATGATTTCCTTTATATTTATTCTGTTTGGGTTCCACTTTTTTTTAATGTCTCTATAGTCTTCATGAAGTTTGGATAAACTTTTAGCTATCATTTCTTCATATATCTCCTCTCTCCCTTTCTGGTACTTTAATTATGCTTTAGACTGTTTTGATATTGTTCCATAGGTACTATATATTAATTTAATTTTTGTTAGTGTTTTTTTTCTTTGTACTTAATTTTGGATATTTTCTATAGCTTTTTTTTTCAAGACCAGTGATCTGTTCTTTTACAGTATCTAATTAGTTACTAATCTATCCAGTATATATTTTTAGATAATATAATTTTAATGTCTAGAGGTTTCATTTCAGTCTTCATCTTAAAGATTTTATTTACTTATTTATTGTAGAGAGAGAGGAAGGGAAAGAGAGAGAAACATCAATGTGTGGTTGCCTCTTGCATGCCCCCTACTGGGGACCTGGCCTGCAACCCAGGCATGTGCATTGATTAGGAATCGAACCAGTAACCCTTTGGTTTGCTGGACGGTGCTCAATCCACTGAGCCACACCAGCCAGGCTCATTTCAGTCTTTTTTAAAATGGGCTTCTTTTCTGCTCCTCATCATGTCTGTTTTCCCCTTTCTGTCATTTCTGATTCTGCATATATTTATTGACCTTCTGGTTATGGGCATGTATTCCTACTTTTTTGCACACCTGATTTTTTTATTTGATTGTACACATTGTAAAATTTTACATTTTTTGAGTGCTGGGTTGTTATATTTTTTTTAATTTTTTAAAATATTTTATTTTTATTTATTTATTTATTTATTTATTTATTTATTTATTTATTTATCTTTAGAGGGGAAGGGAAGGAGAGAGGGAGAGAAACATCAATGTGCGGTTGCCTCCTATATGTCCCCCGCCGGGAACTGGCCTGGCAACCCAGGCATGTGCCCTGACTGGGAATCGAACCGCGATCCTTTGGTTCGCAGGCCCGCGCTCAATCCACTGAGCTACACCAGCCAGGGCTGGGTTGTTATATTTTTAAAAATAGTGTTGTACTTTGGTCTGGCATTCAGTTAGAACAGTGGAGGCTTCTAGGTGGGTGGTGGTAAGATTGGGCCATGTAGTTGTCACAAAATTCACCAAACTATACACTTATGATATGTAGGTTTTACTCTGTCAATTACACTCAGTAAAATTATTTTTTAAATGTTATACTCATTCATTTAAGATTTAAAAAATAATGCACATATATATTGAGCAAAAACTAAAAGTTCTGTTTCACCCCTCCTTAATTTCTCATCATTCTTCCCTCTTCCCCAGAATCTCATTATTCATATAACTTGTGAAATCATTTTGTATCTCTCCTTTAAAACTTTTTGAATGCATTTAGAGACACAGTAACATGGTTAATATCACAGGCTTTAGAAAACACACGGCTTGGGACAGAATCATGGCTCCATTACTTAGTAAGTTTACTTTGCCCAGCCTTAAACATCATACAAATGGACTTACAGAGCAGGCGTTCTTCTATGTCTGACCTATTTCTCTCAATGTCATATCTTTTAAGTTTATTGATTGCTTTGCTTGTATCTATAGTTTACTTCTTTCCATTGTATTCAATTATGTTTACCATTCTTTAATAATACCACAATTTGTTTATCCATTCTCTGGCTGATAGATATTTGGGCTGTGTCCGGTTTGGGCTGTCATGATAAAAGCTGCTGGCAATATTCCTGCACACATTTTTGGTGAACATATGTTTACATTTCTCTTGGGTAAAACAAGAGAATTAGGTGAAAGGGTGTGATTTAGGTCATAGAGTATGTTTAAGCCTGTTTAAAAATGCTTAATTATTTAAAAACATGTACTGCCTCATTATTTGTAAATGGTCTTATCATTTGTCTCCTGTTCCTCCATGTCTTCACCAGTACTTGGTATGGGTCTGTCTTTTAAATTCCATCCACACTAATGGGTATGTAGTGATATCTTCTGAGGTTTTCGCTTATTTAATTTATTTATTTTTCCTCTGTGGTTTTAATATTAATTTCCCTGATGACTAGTGATGTTTGTCCTTTTTTGTGTTTATTGTTTATTTTTGCTTATTGGCTATGTGTATTTCTTCCTGCGTGAAGTATCTGTTTAAGTTCTTTGCTCATTCTGTTTTAAGTTCGCTTACAAATCTTTCCTTTGAGCAGGCCTCAGTTGCACAACTGATTTCTGCTCCATGTGGCATCAGTTGGGGCTGCTAGCCTGGGGCTGGAATCTTCCTTCCAACATGGTTCAGCTGCATGGCTGGCAAGTCAGTGATCTCAGCTAGGGACTCAGCTGAGGCTATCAGTCAGGGTTCCTGGTTCCTGTTCATTTGAATCTTCCCATTTGGCTTCTCAGATTTCCTCAAAGCATGGGTGTCTGGGTTCTGAGAATAAGTGTCCAGGAGAAGAGATGTGAACACTAGTATTGTCTTAAGGTCTTGACTCAGAAACTGGCTTATCATGATTTTCTTCATAGTGTCTTGGTCTAAGCAGCACAGCACCCACTCAGATTCAAAGGGAAAAGAGGAAGACCCTACCTCTTGATGATAGATGGAGTCATATTTAATCTACCACAGTCTAGCTTCTGGCCAGGAAATACTAGCATTCATCTTATATTAGAAGTACAGTAGGTTCATTCCAAGGACCATGAAAGTTTCATTTCTTGCTCTGTCTTCCATATTTCAAGCAAACTTGAAGCTCTTAGGGGAAAGCCAGTCACACGCGTATCTCATCTAATGAGTTTTCCTTATTTCCGAGGTGGCATCTGCGCCATTTCTGCCTGCTTTCAGTTGCTCTTCAGGGTCTTTAAACAATTGGTTTTTATATATTGTCCATAGTTTATCCCTGTTTTTTGGCTATACCACCATTTTGGAATGACAATCCCCTGTATATCATATAAAATGTATTTTTAAATGTATAAAATGGGGAAAAATAAAAGTAACCCTAAATAGTGGTATGTAAAATGTAAGCACCATATGAAAACAAAACAAAAAATATTTACATGTGAAATTATATATGGCAAAAATAATTTATTAATTATTTGCCATTGAATAGCTATGTGACTTAAGCAGTTTACTTCATATGTTTAGGCTCAGATGTTTATCTAAATGACAAGAAATTTACATCAGATAATATAAAGAGTCCTTTAGATCTTTGAGGTTTATAATTCTAATAACTTTATAATTTATCATAGCATTTGATTTATATTTGGTGGATGTAAACAAAGCTTAAGGATTTACAATTTATGTGGACAATGTAAAACCAGAATGTATAAAGAAGAAATTCTCTCAAACATTAAAATTATATTTTCAAAGGATGTTTGTGGGAAAACCCGCAGCCCCAAATAAAGTCTGGATTTTAATGGCAGTAATGTACCAATATTGGTTTCTCAGTTTTGACAAACATTCCATGGTCAGATAGGAGAGTAAAATAGGGGAAAGTGGATATGGAATATGAAATCTCTGTCTTATTTTTGCACGTCTGTAAATCTTGAATAATCTGCCAATAACATTATTTTTTAAAAGTAATAAAGGTGCATTAAAACAAAACAAAACAAAAGTTATAGTTTCTGATGGAGCTTACGGTATCTTCCTTCTCAGACTGGATGCACAGGCCTGAGAAGATCCTGACTGTGGGCTTCGGAAGTAGTAGCAGAGCAAATGGGATTCGTCTTCTCATGGCGTTCATTTTGACTATGTTAAAATAAACTTGGATAAATTATGGCACAGAATACCAGTATCACATGGATTTTTAAACATCCTCGGAGAGAAACCTAGGGCAACTACCTCAGATAAGGGTTGTAAAGACTCTCTCTCCTGTGGGACTCTGACAGACAAGTTGGAGAAGTTCTGCAAACCCAGTGGGCACGGGGCCAGGCGTCTGAAATCCTGCTCTTTTAAGATCTGCAACTGTGATTGAACCTATGCCATAAATATCATGTATTGACCTCGATATCTGCTCTATTTCTTTGGTTTTAGTCACAGAGGGAGCAGTTTTTACCTCTTATTAGATGCTACCCTCACACTGTTCATCTGTTCCTCAATACGTTTTTGGCTGACAGGGTTCAGATGAAATATCTGTTTCTTTGACTTTCCAACTGAGGCAAAACATAGTCAGTAGTCTGCCCTTGATTTCTGGGTGCAGACAAAACTGAGATTACCACAGGCCATTCGGTCTGGCTGACTTCTGAGGGGTGCACTAGGAAGAGTTCTTCATTGTGATTTAGGGGTTCCAGGTGTTCTCCACCATGGCCACCAGGCACCTGAGCTAGAACAGGAGGGGCCTGGACAGGCCAATACTATGAAACATTAGAGAAAAATCCCTTCTTAAGCCACTTATCATTCATAATTGTCTTGATTCAAACTAGTTGGCCATGATTTTAAAACATGTCCTTAAATTCTTTAACACTCTTACCATCAAAAGTTGGACTATATCCCTTCCCTTGAATATAGACCAGCCTTAGTTACTTGTTTCTAAGGAATAGTTGGTTAGGATTGATGCTTTTCAAACTCAGGTAGAGAAAGCAACACAGCTTCTGTCTACAGAGCTAGAGCTAGCATATCATCACCACCACCATTCTTCCTTCCCTTCTTCCCTTTCTTCCACTTCTTCTCCCTCCCCCTTTCCTCCTCTTCCTCCTCCTTCTTTTTCTTCTGATCCCGATCTCCCAATCTCTCTCTCTCTCCCTCTCTCCCTCTCCCTCTCCCTCTCTCTCCCCTCATATTTGAACCCCCTGAACCAGCATGTATGAAATTCAGCTACTCAGAAGCTACTGTGCTGGAAAGACTGTGTGGAGACAACCTATGCATGTACAGAAAGATGCTCAGTGCCCTCAGTGTTCCAGCCTCTGGCTGTCTGAGACTCCTCAGCTCCCAGGCACCAGGCATGTGAGGCAGAAGCTCTCAGAGGATCCAGGATTCAGGCTGCCCCAGGTCTCCCAGGTGGGGCAGAGATGCGCCGTCCCTGCTGAGCCCTGCCCAAGTTGCAGACTCACAAGCAAAATGAATGTCATTGTTTTAAGCCACTAAATTTTGAGGTGATTTGTTAGGTAGTAATAGATCAACAGATTATTCCCTATTGCTTAGCCACACTGGGAGGAAATGGGTCATAAATAAATAAAGCTTTAATTGTAGACAAAAGGAGTAAGGCTAGAGAGTCTAGACTCACACTGCACTGAAGGAAAGGGATTCAGAGATGTGGAAAATGAATTACTTTTGCAGATTTATTTCAATAAATCTGCATGCTCATGGAACTTTAGAAGTTTTAAATTGGAAGGAATCTTAGAGATCATAAATATCAACTAACTTTTTTAAAGCTGAAGCTCAAACAGCTAGCTGACTTGGGCACAATCCAGAGCCAGACTAGAGCCCAAGCTTGGGAACTTTCACTGGGGAACTTTCATTGACTGCAGTATTTCCTTTCCTAAGGCATATATAATCAACCTCACCAACTCAGCACAGAGCAAGGATGAAAATAAACAAACCGAAATGCAACAAACAGCAGTAGCAACACAATAATACCCTGTAATCTACCTGGCTATTTCTAAGGGCAGGGTCCTTGCTGAGCCTTCACCTGCCTGCTGTCTACCTGTGGCACAAGTGTCCCTTCCCCAGGTCCTTGGCATTAAACGGGTTGGGAAATGGCTGTAGAATTTGCAGTTTCAGTTCCTCAGGTGAGAAAGATAATGAATCTCTAAAATTCTAATGTTAGTTTATTACAAATATCAGTATGTTTGCGAAGTACTTACTATGTGCTAGTAACTGCACTAGGTAATTTATCGACATCATTATTGAGGTGTAATTGACATATACTGAAAAGAAACCATACAAAAGGGATAGTTCAATTAGTATTGACAAATGTATTGACCTGTGTAATCAAGATACAGAACATTTCTATTGCCTTCACCCCCAACAAGTTCCTTTATGCTTCTATGCAAATAATCTACCTACCCTCATGCCCAGGTACCCCTGATATTCTTTCTGTCACTATAGAATCTTTTTTCTGGCTCTGGAATTTTTTATAAATAGAATTATACAGCATGTAGTATTTCGTGTCTGGCTTCTTTTGCTTAGCATAATGCTTTTCAAATTCTCCGTTTAATTGTGTGTACGAGAGTTTGTGGCTTTTTATTGTTAAGTAGTATTCCATCATATAGATATACCACAACTTGTTTATCCAACCCCTGACTGATGGATTTGGGGGTTATTTATAATTTGAGGCCATTATGACTAATGCTGCTATGAACATTCTTGTTAAAGTCTTTGTGTGGACACTTGCTTTTATTTCTCTTAGGCAAATACCTAACAGTGGATTTTACGGTAAGTATCTGCTTAGCTTTATAAGAAACTGTCAAACCATTTTCCAAAGTTGAATAATTTTTTTATTCCTACCAGAAATGTGTGAGACTTTTAGCTGCTTCACAGATTTACACTCTAGTGGGTGTACACTAGTATCTCACTGTGGTACTAACTTATATTTCCCTGGTGATTAATGGTGTCGAATAAGTTTTCATGTTTCTCTTTGTTACTTATATAATTGTTATGAAGTTCCTTTTCAAAAGATGTAAAATTTATTTCAGTATGTATAGTGCTTTAATTAATGGAATATTTTATAATACTGAAGAAATCACATGTTAAAGTGTGCAACTGAAATTTGGCATGCAGTTATCATTTATATCATGATTTATTTTGAGACCAAAGATGTAGTTAACCAGAGAATGGTTAATAATCCTGAGTTCCAGACAACATAGCTCCACCATATATTTTATGTGAATACAGAGATGTAAGGAAAAGTCTCAGAAAGAGACCAAGGAAATGTTAAGATGCTTTCATAATCATCTCAAAATATCTTTTTTTTTATTAGAGAAAGAAGCCAAGAAAAAGCAAAATAAGCATAAAAATGTTTTTTGGCAGAAAATGTATAAAACTGTTGAGCAGTACTAAACAGGGTAAAAAAACACTGTTGATACATGTTGAAGCAATTCATTTAACAGTTTTATTCAGAGACAGCACTCTGCTATAGTAAGGAGTTTGACAAATCTTTTTTCAAAAGAACAAGTATAAAACTGGAAAAATGATCAAAAGCAACTGCTTTATGGCTCTGCTGAGACAAACTAAAAACTGAGAAGTGTTTATTCATGAAAAAACTGTTCAAACTATGGATGAGAAAAGTGGGATTCTACCAGGAGTCTATGGCCTTCTTGCCTAGAATGATGCCTCCCTTATTTCTTCTGCAAACACTTGGTCAGTGCAGTAGTCTTACCAGGGGTGACTGCCCACGAAAACCAGAAGCTTTAATGGGAGAGGAAGCTGACTCGATGTGACCTGGAGAGCCCAAACCCACCGCCGACAACATTATCAGGTAACATAGCATGTGTGATAGGAAGTGAACGGGGAATTGTCATAGCCTTTGCTAACCTGAGTTTGCAGTCTCAGTTACAGCAAGTGACAGGCCAATCAAAATTTTAACCAGGAGATCCTGGAAATTAGAGAATCATAGGAGGGCCAAATAAGCTCTCCCTGCCTCTCCAGCTAAGTGGAAAACTATGCTCATACACTCATACAGGACACCCAAGAAGGTCCAGAGGAAAGTAGAAACTTAGATAGACTGGAAAACTGCCTGAACTTTGAATACTTCCCTCAACACACACACAAATCTATCAGCAGAGGGTAGAAGCCTTAAAGCCTCAAGGTTTTTGAACAGAACTATGAATCACTGACTTACCAGGAAGCCATGTAGACATAAGACAAACCATGGGAAGCTAGGCCTAAAAATGAAATGAGAATTAAAGAAAAACTGAGCAGAGATATAAGTGGCTACACACCTCAGAAAGACATATTCTTCAGATTAAGTCCAAGTAAATTATTAAAAACAATAACAACTATCTGATGGAAGAAGTTTCCTTTAGAGGTATTACAATATATGGTCTAAAATGTCAGTTTTCAAGAAAACATCATGAGATATTGAAAGAAACAGGAAAATTTGCCCAATACTCAGGAAAAAATCCATAGAAACTGACTCTGATTGGGCCCAAATGTTATATTTAACATACAAGGACTTCAAAGTAGCTCTCATATTTTGAAAATTAAATGTAAAAATGATGTCAATTATCTTCAAATAGGAATTCTCAATAGAGAAACAGGTACAACAAAATGGAGCCGATGGAAATTTTAACATTTAAAGGTATAATAACACATAAAAATTAATCAAATGAGTAGATTTAAGATGGTAGAAGAAACAATTAGTGAACTTGAAGGTAGATCAATAAAAACTATCCAATCTGAAAAATGGAGAGGAAAATAGATTGATGAGAAATCAACGGAGCTCAGAAACCTATGAGACAACATTAAACATACTAACATGTAATGAGAGTCTCAGAAGAAGAGAGAGAGATATGACAAGAAAAATACTAAATAATAGCAGAAATTTGATGTAATTTACAAATTTGATGTAATTTACAAATTTGATGTAAAACATTGATCTACGTAACCACAAAGTTCAACAAACCCCAAGATGATAAGCATAAAAATCCCCATCTATACAAATCATAGTATAATTACTAAAAAGTAAACACAAATAGAAAAATTTTGAAAGCAGCAAGGGGAAAACAACTCATTCAAAACTGGAGAATTACAACACAATTAATGGCTCAATTCTTATCTGAAACAACGAAGTCTAAGGCATAGTCCACGTGTTAAACAAAAATAGTCAACCATGAATCCTATATCCAGCAAAACTATCCTTCAAAAATTAAAGTGAAATAAAGACATTCCCAGATAAACAAAGACAGAGAGAATTTATTGTTAACAGACCAGCCTTGTAAGAAATTCTATAGGAAATGAAAGGAAATGGAACCATAAAGCAAATCTACACAAAAGATGAAGAACAATGGAAATGCTAACTTTGTGAGTAATTATAAAAGAATGTATAAATATATATTTGCCTTTTTCTCTCAATTAAAAAACCCACCAGATTGTATAAAGGAATAATTACAATGCGTTATTAGGTTTATAACATTAAGATAGCTATAACATTAATATAGGATAATAATAGCAGAAGGAGAGGGTAAGAAATGGAGTTATATGGAAACAAAGATACTGTAGCTTACTGAAATTAAGTTGGTACTAACATAAATTATATTGATAAATTAAAATTTATATTTTAATCCCCAGACCAAACACTAAGAAAATAACAGAGGAACAAAAAAGACCCTGGGCCTTAGATTGTGTTTGTTCCTTTTTAATTATGGAAGTTTTTAAAATTAAAATTATTATAACCATTCTGTAAAAACAGAATGGACCCCACCCATTATTTGGTTCTGATGTAGAGGTACACCAAAAGGGTATGAAAGTTTTGTTTATAAATAAATGAATCAATACCAAAATGTATTTGTTTCACCCAAAATATAGCAGTCAAGGAAAAGCACAAGCCATATTAAAAGCAAATAGCAAATGACTGACACGAATCCAATCATATCAATATTCACATTATATAGTCCATTAAACACACTAAACCCTTCCATGAAAACACTGAGAGTATCACATTGGATACAAAAGTTTGCTGACTACTGGAGACACACTTCAAATTTAAATATACAACTAGATTGAAAGTAAAAGAATGGAAAAGGCATATCTGTCAGATAAACAGTAAGAAAAGAAAGCTGGGGTGGCTATATTAATACCAACATGATAGACTTTTAGAAAATATGTATTAGTAAAAATAAGAAGGGACATTTCATAATGACACAAATGTCAATACATCAGGTAGATGTAATGATTTTAAATACGTATGCACTTAATAAAAGGACCCTAAAAAACAAAACACTAAAACTGAGAGAACTGAAAGGAGATATAGACTATTTAATAATTATAGTTCAAAATTTCAAGACCCTTGATATTGACAGAACAAGTAGATAGAAAATTAATAAAGATATAAAAGACTTGAAAAACACTGTTAACCAACATCACCTGACATTTATAGAATATTTCACCCAACAATAGCAAATACATTCTTTCAAGTACATATGTAACATGCTCCAGGATAGAGCATATGATGGGGCTTAAACCAACTTTTCATAATTGTAAAAGGATCAAAGTCATTCAAAGTACGTTTTCCAAACACAATAAAATTAAATTAGAAAGCAACGGTGGAAATTTGAGAGATCCTCAAATATGTGGAAATTGAATAACACATTTTTAAATAACTCAGATCAAAGAAGAAGTCACAAGGAAAATTAGAAAATAGTTTGAACTCAATGAAAGGGGAAGATAAAAAATTATGGATGCATCTAAAGAAGTGCTTAAAGAAAAAGTCACAGCTTTAAAAGTTGTATTCATTGTTTAGAAAAGCCATTGTTATAAATTAGAAAAAGTCTTATTGTGTGAGCAGATTTTAGACTTTATTGTTTAATTTGGGTACCTCTTTGTCCAAGGTTTTTCAGACTTTAAATACATAAAAATATATTTCACATATATGCATCCATATAAATGCATATAATGTATTGTAAACTGCTTTATCAAAAACTCTCTGGTAGATAAACACCAACATGTATCGAGGTTCTACTACCTGTCAGGCCATGGGCTAAGCATTTTATACACGTACATTCTCATTTAGTAGTCAGGGCAAGCTATGAAGTATCATTAAGAAAAAAAGGTTTAGGAAGCCTATAACTTACCTCCATTAACACACCAAATATTTAGACAGCTGGATTCTAACACAGGTCTCTTTGAAGGCAAAGCCAGCACTCTTAGTTTCTGTCCTGACCACTTACTATGTTTTACGTGCCCTTCAGTTTTGAAGACTAAGATGAGGAGTCACTCTTTCTCCGTGTTGCCAAAGAGTGATGTACAGGTTTACAAACCCCTGTGAGTTCCTGCCTTGCAGTTCCATTCCTGCACGTGCATAGCTTTGTTTTACTTTGGGCCACTGTAAGATGAATTGTCTGCCTGCTCTCCAAAGCATATACTAAGTCATATATCTCTTGCTTTACTTCTTTGGGTGTCCTATTTTTGTCTCTAAATCAGAGACAAAGTCATGCGAACTCCTGGCAGTCAGGCGCTGATGTGGATCCTGGCCGGCAGGATCCATGTGTTGTGGTTGCTATGAACAAATACACACGGACAAAGTCCTGTGAAGGAAAAGGGATGGCATGGCCACTCTCTGAGGGAGAGAGAGGGCCAGAGGGCCCCGGGCCCTGCCTGGACAGGCTTTTATTGCTTTTCTGGGCACATTACATGGAGGATGGTCCTCATTTACTATGCACAGGTTCCCTGCAGGTGATTACCTTTTACAAATAACAAAGGAAAGAATGTTGCCAATTACTTTAAAGAAAAGGATGTTGCAGACCAAGGGGAAAAGTGGTTGAACCAGTTACACTCCACACTTGGGAGGTTTAGCACAGACTTTAGGAAGTTACAATAGGCACTTGCTGCCTCAATTCAGGGTGAGGGAGTTTTAGCAAAAGCAAATCTCATAGCGGCCTACGTACAATGCAAGCCTGATTCCACATGGGAAAACCTCTTCGTGGTCGAGGTCCTGTGTGCTGACTCACTTCCCACTGGTTTTCCACATGGGCACTGAGCTACATTTCCATGCCATGAGGAACGGTTCCCTACAAGGTGCTGTCTGAAATAGGCGTTCACATTTTAGTTTGAAAAACAGTGGATCTATTCTGACTTGTGTAGCAAGACCAAGTGTAAATAGCATTGACGAGCAACATTGACCAAAAATTTGTGGGATCAGGAAGCATCCTGACAGTGTTAGTTGGGACAACACAATTAAATAAAAGCCTCTTTCAGATTTATGGGATGCCTGGAAGTCACAAACTTATGTATGCAATAGCTTCCAAATGACTAGTACGATTTTTTTAAAAAGATAGAAACCATCACTTGGTGAGAATGACTATGTATCAAATGGCTGAGCCATGGACCATGAATTTGATTTTTTTTTAAATAAATAAATATAGAGATGTCAGCAAAATTAGTTTTTGTTTTTTGAGGCTACTGTTACTTGGCTGGGGGGAAAAGGAATCTGAATGGATTTTGAATGTTTTTTTTCTCTAGCTATCTTGTCTTGCAGATAAAATGGAGGCTCATAAAGAGGTGAGACCCTCAAAGGCAGGACTAGGGTGCTCTCCCCATCCTTGACTGGCTTGCCTATGGTCCTAGCTGGGCCCTAGGTGGGCCTCAGGAAGCATGCTGAACGTGACCTGCCAAAGGGCCCCCCAGTGCAGACCCACAATGAAAACCTAAGTCTCAGATTGCTCAGGTTATTCCTTGCTTCCACACTTGGTGCTTTTACCTTCACGACTGCACATATTTACCACAGAAATAAAATTCTTTCTGAGACCTAAAAGGCCTTGGGCCATTGTTAAGGGAGGACTAATACCATGGCCATACTGCCTTTTGTTCCATTTGGGTCTCCATCTGGGCCTTTAAATTCCGCAGCGAAGCTGAGCCGGATGCCGGGTTCCTTGCTGAGGCTCAGAGGGGCTCTTTTCTCCTCTTTCTCCTGTGCCAGATGGCCCCAAACCAAGATCTCTGAATAGCTCTTCTCTCCAGTCACCTGGGCCCCTTTGAAAGTTCTTTTTAAAATATCCACTTTTCTAAGGGTATCTGTTCCGGAAACAGATACCCAGGCGAAGGCAGTAGAACTGGGGGATATCACAGCTCTGTCGCTATCTCTTTGGTTCCCTTAGTTGCTCCCACAGCGTTATTTTCCTGCCTCTGCCCAACGTCCCCTCCCTGCAGTTTGCTGTCGTTGGCTACACCCAAGGCTTGACTGCTTTGCATTTCTATGGCTTATCTCCACCCAGTGGACTTATTTTTTCTTCTTTCTCACTTTTGGGTATCTTTCCCTGCATTCCTGATCCTAGAAGGATGGTTGTCTGAGTGAGATCGAAGACAGTATGGGGTCAAAAAAAAAAAGACTGAGCAGGTAGGCACGAGGAAGCTGTTTCCTCTCACATTGTTCGCTATCGATCAGTTTAAGGGCCTGGGAAATTTACCCCAGCGCCTTTGCTCTCCCCTGAGTGAAGGGTGGGTGGTGGTGGGAGGACGTTGTCTGCAAACATAATGCCCTCCCCGGGCCCACTTCCACATCCTCAGCTGGTTTTGTCTATGGCACTCAGGGGAAAAGAAAGGTCATTACTTGCAGAGAGCAACCATAGAAGATGGGCTTTAGGAAAGGGAATATTAATCCCTTTCCTACGAAGGGGAATCCCTTTCCTATTAATATGAAGAATATTAATACAAGTGCCTGTGAAAAACCAGTTTCTGATGTGAATGTGGCAAGATGGGGGTGGGGTGGAGGGCATGGCTTTAAGTGTTAAATGCATGGGCGTCAAGGAGGGCAATTGGTAAGGACACAGGAAGGGTGACAGAGAGTCAGGGGCAGGGAAGAATAAGATCTGAGTCCTGGGCTCAGACCAGGCTCGTGAAGAGCCATCATGGGCTACAGTGCCTACCTACTCACCTGGCACCTGTTGTGCATGGCAGGGTGGAGTGTTTGGCTGAAGGAACCAAATGCACTTTTCCTCTCCCCAGTCTCCCCCTGACCCCACCTGAGTCTATCCTCGTCAGGTATTGGGAGAAAGGCAGATACCTGTGGTCCCAGAGGGTGGGCGAGGGTTTAGCCCATGAGATAACCTTGGCCTCTGCTGGCAGGGTCTCTTCCCATCCAGTCTCAGACAGAGCTGAGGAAGTCACAGAAGTAGGGTGGCTGAAGATGACTGCTCAGTGTATTAATTTTTGTCCAAGTTCATAACAACTTTATCATCTGTAAAAAGTCTTTGTCTCATAGTCTGTGTTCAACAAACATGTCTTTTTTATAATCCCATCTTTATGTCTAAAATCAGAATTAGTGGGGGCAGAATATTCACTTTGTGGACGTAAAAGGGGCCACATATCAAACCTGACAAACTCACGGGCGGCAGCACGGCGGGCTTACAAGTGCAGAGACCGGCGTAACCACATGGGATGCCCTGAACAGCAAAATTCCTAATTAAAAGCAAGTCACGGGGGCTTGGTCTTGGCCTCACCTGTAGCTTCCTTGACAAAGGTCGGTCTTTACCTGCAAAGAGCTGTCTGTTGTTTTTTGGCATCTAATTTAACAGACATTCAAAATGTCAGAGAACTTTGCTCTTCCAGACCCCTTAGGGCATGCCATTTCACCAAAGCAGGAGACCACAGAGCCCCTCATTGTTATCTCATGCCCACATATTTCTACGGGCTGTAAATGCTAATCATGAGCTATCCTGTACCCACCAATGTAAAAGCAGTCTCACCGTTTTACTTCTTATCCAACCCCAGACATTTTCCCCCTTTGCTTTTTCCTGCCTCCCTTAATTGGCCACCAAGAGATTCCACGCCCTGCCCGACCCCGCTTAGGCCTACGCTCCTGACTGTAATGTACATAAAAAACAAGCTGCAAAACTTCCCTTCTCCAGAGTGCTTTCTCCGTTGAGATTTTGCTCCTTGGTAATTGACATCAGTTTGGTTCAAGTAAATTCATTAAATTCTTTACAGGTTTGGACATTTCTTATGTGAACAATTTCATTCAAGCACATATTGAGCACCTATTGTGTGTATGCCATGCCAAGAGGAAGCCTTTGGGGGGCGGGGAAGCAACATGGGAGACTGCAGACCAGATTCTGCTCCATCCTCTAGATGCCCAAGCACTTGTGGCTGGGATCTCTGTCTCGTGTCTCGTTTCCCTCATGGGCACTCAGGGACTAGCAGTGCTCGGTACACTTTTTGCTGAATTGGGTGGTTTGCCACTGAAGGCTGAGAGCCCCAATACTTTCTATTACTGCACCCCAATTGGTCCGTTTGTTGAGCAGAACAAAAACAACCGTGATTAGTTGTCAACAGTAATAATGCAGCAGCATTTGTATCTACATGAAAATGGAATGACAGAAGCGGAGAGCAATGGCAAGGGTTCAAAAGAACGAGGGCCGTGGAGGGAAGTGGAGGGGATGAAGCGACCGTTAGAACAGTGAGCGACAGACTCGGCTCATGAGAGGAGCGAGCACGTCAACCACAGAGAGGAGACAAGGGAGCTGTGTTCCCAGGGGACAAAAAGTCACCGCCGTGCTGTGCTGTACTCGGACAGCCCCTGAATGTATGGAGCACAGCACTGAATGCCGCGTCTGTGTGTACGTTGGCAGCGTTGGCACGCCCTTCAACATCTCAGCTAAGCGCCACTGAGAACACGAGATGGGAAACAAAGACAAGTAGTTTTTGTCTCGCAAGAAATGTCACCAAAAATATTTCAAGCATGTAATGAGTAGCACCAAGCCATTTGCCATGCAGAATAATCCGAATACAGAAGTCTGACTATGCATGTAGGTAGGGTCTGGCTGGCCTTCTGGGGTGCCCCCACAAACCCTTTCTTGGTATTTTAGAGGAGCATAGCTTGTAGAGTCACTGGGGTGGGACATGAAGGGGAGGGTGGGGCAGAAGCCAGTCGGGATGATGTCATCCCATCTGCCCCACCCACCATCCAGCACACTCCAGCCTTTTCCTCACGGCGCTGGCACCATCAGACATTGCTGGTCCTCCTTGAGCCTAAACTGGTGAAAAGTTGGGATAAGAAAATGAATAAAGACATGCTACCCTCTAGCAGGCCTGGGGAGTCATAGCCTAACCCTCCTCCAAGAGCCTCCCACAAGCAGGAAAGGTCAGCCTGCTCAGCTGAAGGCTTCTGTGGCCCGAGCCATTCAAGGACACACAACATACAAATGCTGTAGTGGGAGAAGCAGGGGCTTCCATCCCTGCTCCGCCAGTGCCTGATGGAGCAAATGGGTAGCCCCACATGTCCTCAGCCCTGAGTTTCCTCATCTCTGATGTGGGATTAACAAATTCCGCCTCTCTCATGAACAAGATAATGTAAACAGAGAAGCGGTATAAAAGTGCTGGAGGATGTGTATCCCTGGCCTCCTATAAGTTCACAGGAGGGTCTGGGGCCTGGGCAAGCTTTGCGACTGGCTCTTTCTTCTGTTTATCCCAGCACTGTGGTAATTCACACAAGCCTCGTGCCCAGGGACCACCTGGCTTTGCAGAAACAAACCCCTCTAAGAGCTCTGACAACTTTCTATTTTTACTCTTCTCCAGATTCTTCTTCTCCAGGGCAACTATACACACACCATGCCATTTTGCAATTTATTTTCATTCTTGGAGCAGAACCTGCCCTCCCCTTCCTGGCTGGGCTCCTGTGGCCTG
This sequence comes from Glossophaga mutica, assembly GCA_039655065.1. NCBI lineage: Eukaryota > Metazoa > Chordata > Mammalia > Chiroptera > Phyllostomidae > Glossophaga > Glossophaga mutica. The sequence goes on from CM077310.1 coordinate 26,927,159, forward strand.
GCCGTGTTACTGCTGGATGGCCCTGGGCTGCTCCGGCCTCGGTGCTGGCAGGGCCTTGTTATGCCAGCTGGAGAAAGACAACACACCTGTGGCTGTGCGAGGCCGGGTCTGGGAGGTGGCTGGGCAAGGGTCCTAATGACTTGAGGGTGACACAAGGCTTGCCAGCATGACTTCATCTGTTTACTTTCACCGGGCTCCGGGGAGAGGCTCGGGGTGTTTGTGCAGCTGCCCTGGCCCCTGCGGGGGTGCTCTGTCTTACCTGGATCACCCGGCCCGGCCCCTACGTGGACAGCTGTGTTCAAGCTCAGGCTGCTCTCAGATATCTGGCTTACAGAATCTTCATGCTGCTGTCTTTTCTTCTCACTTCATGCTTGGACAAGGTATTGTTTTAAACAAGAAAACTTAAAAACAGATGGGCTGTGGTTTCCAGGCCTCACATCTCCAAGAACATGATAGAAACCAGGAGTCAACCCATCTGACTCTTTGGGATCTGATTCTGCATTTCTTATGTTGGCAAAGTCCTCCCTGAAGATAGAAGTGCCCAGGCTGCCAGCTGGGGAGGAGCCACAGCTCCCTGCCAGGAACGTGCTTCCCTCCCTCCCTCCGCCATTGTCTCTTCCATAGGAGGACTTGGGATGGAGGCTGACTAAGCCCCATGTGCTGTCTTGGTCACGAAAGCTGCTGATCCACTGTCTGCACTCTCTGTGTGGCAGTTGTTTTCCAGAAGCGGTGATGCGAGGTGCTGAGTCACCAATGGTCTCTGCCTCCGTCTCTCTTGGAACCCAGGCTCTTCTTTAGAATCAGTCAAGGGACTTGGGAGCATGTTTTTCTCTGTGCAGAGTGACTCTTTGAAGGATCGAATCTACATCCCAGACCTTGTTGTCCCTCTCAGAGGTAAAGGATGAGTTGTTTCCAGTAGGTTCCTTGGCGAAATGTGACATAAAGTAGCGTGCCCACAAGGAACTGGGGACAGAACCCAAGAGACCACACTGCTTCCTCATCACACTCAAATAAGAGATCTCGGTAGAAAATAAAAGAAAGTAAAAAAAGAAAAAGAAAAAAGAAATATTAAAAATAAATAAAGAAATAAAACAAAAAAGAATATTTTTTTTTTTAAAAAGAGAGATATGGATGGGTAGAAAGTAAGTCCTGTGACCAGAGGAAAAGCATTTGGATAAAACTTGGTGTACTGCAGAATTTTGGTAATTAGTTTATGGTGCCATGTGGTGAAAACAGTTGAAAATCACTGTTTTAAGGGTTTGAAGCAACTTTCCAGGTCCAGGCTGGGCTATGAGTGAACATAACAGAGCAAAATTTGGCCAAGGGGAAAAACACAGAACAATGAACTGGAAGGTGGTCACGTGATGGGCTATCAGAAGAGGAGCAGGTGAGCCAAGAATACTGAGACGTGTGCTAGCACAAACCGTGTCCATAAGAAAACGTGAGGCAGAGTTAAATAGGAAATCTTCGTGAGCGAGTTCACAATGGAAGTGCCTGAAGGAACTCTCTGGAAGGCTGGGGGCTCTGACTAAACATCTGCAAACCTCAGATCACTACTTTGTACAAAGAAAACCCAAGATGTAAAAATAAGTAAGTCATGAGTGACCCAGACTGAGGAGTGTGCACTCACCCTGTGCCCAGACCTTGTATGAAACTGAGCCTGATGGATTCCATCCAGTCAACCTCCAGTCAGGTGACTGGTGCACATCCAAGCCTGTGTCGTTGTGGGGAGCAGTGGAAGACAAGGTCTCTGGCTCTCTGGTGTTTAAACTCCTATCAGTACCTGGACTTTCTAAGAGGGGCCATCCTAGAACAATGGAGCCTGGTGGAATCCTTGCTGAACAGGATTAACTTTCTAGGCTGACAGCAGGGTTAAATTATTTTTATGGCCCTAAAGTTTTTACCACCAACATGAAAAAGTTAATTCTCTTAAAAAGTTAAATCTTTAGAAATATGTATATATATATGTTGCAATTTTTACTTAAATTTTTAATTTTTCAGTTACAGTTTGCATTCACTATTATTTTGTATTAGTTTCAGGTGTAAAAAAAGGTACTTCTTAAAGGCAATAGTTCCTCTCTCCCCATCCTTCTTAAGGACGTGAAGTCAACTTTCTAGTGGGCCGGAGAGGGCCAGAGCCACCCAGCCCAGAGCCAGCACACACCACTCATCTATTCAAATGAACCAGGGCTGCGGTCCCTAAGGAATGGTCACTTCCCAGCTGGGGAGAAGACATTGCAAACTGCAGGTATCATGTAATGTCTTCCAGTAAAGCAGCTTTCCTCCAAATGGGCTTCGCAGATTAATTTGCAAAATTAGCATTCTATCATCAAATACATTGGAGAAACACAGGGTTAAATTGAGTTAAAAGTTTTCTTAAGTGTATATTTTGATTTGTTAATGCAACAGTTTTCAATCTTTTATCTCACGACAAACATAAACTAATTACCAAAATTTTGTGGCACGCACACAAAATATATATTTTTGCCAACCTGGTGAAAAAGTTATAAATGACTTATTTACAAAAAATTAGTAATTACCTATCCTTTTTGCTCTAAAGTGACTTTTGAAAAAATCAGGTGCCTATACTTGTATATAAGGATTTCTGGTCCCAAGAATTAACCAATCAGACACAACCTTATTTTGCAATGTGACCAATAAGAAGCAACTCCATTATATGAGCTCTATATTTATGGATCAAGACAGGACATTTACACTGGATGGCTATTTTTTGTGTTGGCTGTTGTCATTCTTTAATTTGATGATCTAAGGGAAGAGGTCAGGACCCCTGACTAAATAGTTGGGTATTGCATATTTAAAAAAATCTTTTGGCACACTGGTTATAAATTTCTGCCCTAGAAGAACATCACCTCCAGTTACACTGGAAAATGTTCTGATTTTAGCCTTAGATTCAGCTAAGAAGTCCTTAAAACCAGTTCCAAGCGATGAAACACAAGCTAACACATCTTTTTCCCCGAAACCCACTGACTTCATGTCTGCTATACATTTACTTTCAAAGGGGAACCAGGTGAAAGGGGAACGCACAAGAACATCTTGGGCTGTTTCAGTTTCCCAGTCTTGATAAATTTACGGAAAAAGAAAACATCCCTCCCGGAGCTGTCTCTGCTGACCCTTGTGCGACACTTCTGGGGTTTGACTGCAAATCAGTGACTCCTGGCGTCAAAAGAGTTCTGGCTTCAAAGGAAAAATGTTGGGTGTTGGTGCAATTGCTGGCTAGTGTACCTTGTCTTGTTACTTTTGATTGATCATTAGAGACAGAGGAAGACAGAGGGTACCTACCAGTCGCTCTCTCATGTTACCTCCAACACACACTTGTAATTACTGCGGGATCACTCGCTGTCTGCATGGGGGGTGTGCGGTTAGCATGAATCTCCTTTTATAACCTCTGCTGCCTTTAGGGCAGGTGCTGCAGGAGGGACAGTAATAGGGGACTTGAAGTAACTCAAGATACATCTTTGACCAAGAGAAAAATTAATTCCAGTCACTCTTTTGTCACATAATGTCGGTTATTCAGCCCTCCCCCGAAATTTCCAGCTGATCCACGCAGTGGAAACCCTGTCTAAATGCATGGGGACTCGTCTGCACGAGAACTGTCCCTGTGTTCATTTCTTGGATGAAACTTGTTGAAGTGATGTTCTTCCAGTGTGCAGAAATGTCTCTATGCATCATTTCCAAGAGCTGAGCTGGGATGGGCTTAGGTGGTGCTTAAAAGCCATCACCCAAAAGGAACTCTGCAGAAACCACAAAATAATTTGCAAGGCTCACAAAAAAAACAGTTGCTTCAGATGTGCCCTCGGCACTCACACACATTGACATGGCTTGGGGAGTTTTGCTTCTTCCATGATGAGCTCCATATGTCTCTGTTTGGCTTTCTTTTGTGTGTGTGTGTGTGTGTTTTCTTTCGATGCATCCTCTCTTCCTTTGTTTGCCCTGCTTTTCTCTGAAGGTCACGTGTGTGCTGACTGTCTAGATGGCACCTGGGGAAACAAACACAGAACCCGCCCCTGAATAATGCAGTAAATGGAGAAGCAAGGCGAAGGGAGCTGCGTCACTGTGCCAGGGCTGCCTAGGGGGATTTCTCCATTTCTAAAATGTGTGGCTCTAAAATGTCTCATTTCGAACAAACAGGAAATGTCACCACGAGGGTCACACCTTGTTAAAATTTTCTGTTCTCTTGCCTGATTCTTCCAGCTTCAACAGTGCCGTGGGCGCGGAGACTGTGAGCAAGATTTTAAAATCATTGTGTCATCGGCCACCTGGCTTTCATAACAATACCTGGCCCTGGACTTCGTGCAGGACCCGAGGCAATTCTTTAACCTGGGAGGTATCTACCCTGAAGGCAGTGATAATTGGTGTTGGGCTGGAGTCACCGGAAGTGAGTTCTGAGCCACTCTTCAGTGGTTTCTCGCAGTCAGGAAGATACTTCGCCACGCTGCGTCACTGGAATGGAGAGCCCACTGTGGGCCCTGATGATGACGAGTGGTTCTGGACACACACAGATTATAATAAAATTACCCTTTTTGAAATGTTAATGCTTATTATGTGCCAACCGTGTAATTTGATGTCCTTATATAAAAAATAAACCTCATGTGGAAGGTACTTTCTTTATCATCCTTATTTCGCTGTGAGGAAACTGAGGGTTAGAGGGATGGAGCAGTCTGTCCGAGGTCATGCTGCTATAACATTGCTAAGATGCCCTTGACCTCATGCCAAATCCGACCCAAAGGCCAGTCACTATGCCCTCTGAGCAACCTCTTCCTGGAAAGTAGGAGAAGGTAGGAGGAGACGTGGGCCATCTGAGGCACTTCGCTCTGAGTTGGGGTGGAGAAACTACAGAGTCAGGCCCTCCTTTACTGGGCTTGGGTCCCGGCTCAGTTTGCTCAGGTGAAGCCAGAGTGAATGGCTGGGGCTGATAAAGGGGGCGATTCTGATGGGCTCTGAGCAGTTCTCTGTTAGCAGTGCCTCCCTCACAGCGTTTTGTGACTTAATTGAGGAAATGTTTCCAAAGTGCTTGACAAGCACAAAATGACAAGTACAAAATGCCCCCCAAATGATGGTTATTGGATGGATCCGTGTCCTTTTCCAAAATTAGATGCCGGAAATGTTTCACAACAGCACTTTCTGCCATTTTTCTTCTTCTTTCTTCCCCAAACCATTTCTGTTCAAGATGAAAATCTGTGTTTGTATTTAGTTTAGTGAGTTTCCCCCAATTTACTGAGTTCTTTTATTTTTTCCAAAGAGAGTACTGTAATGTCCTTTGCATATGAACACATAAATTCTACTAGAGCAATTCCCTTCTCAGTATCTGTGGGGTAACACTGATGAGTATTCATGGAGTAATAATGACTAGGACTATAATAATGATTTCCATTCATTTCAGATTTAGTAAGTCCATGCACTTTCAATTAACTCTCAAAGAATTCTGTGAGATAAGTATTATTTTGCCCATGTCACTCCTTAGCAGTGGTACCCGTTCCGTTCCAGCCATCACATCTAGCTTTGCCTGGCACAGGCTGCTGTGCCTACTCCAGAGCTGTGGGTGCCCCGACATCTCCCTGCTCTCTTTTGTAAGGAACAGTGCATTTCTGGCAACGACTCCCAGGCACAGTGTCTGCCAGCCACAGGAGGTTTCCTAACTTCTCGGTATCATCATGTGCTATCAGTCTTGATATCTGGGTGTCCTTGGACTCCCTCCACCATATGGTCTCCATAAACAGTTCCTGGCACGTCCCTCCCTCCATACTTCCTGCCCATGGGACTGCTTGTCCGTGAACTCTCCCATTCAACAGCATGGCCTCAAGCAGGAGGCACTAAAAGCCATGGGTCCCCCGACACACATCCTTGGAGAGCCAGTTTTGCTCTAGGTCGGGGGATGTTAACCAGTTAAGAAATTTTAACAAGGAACTTAAAATTTAAAGCATTTTTTATAGTAAAACACTTTATAGAGTACAATAGAATGCAACATTTACATATATTTTAAAATAATAGAGTCCTGGAGGAGAGTGTATCTCTAGACGCCGATGACGAACATGTGCTGGTGAGCCTCCAGCAGGTCTTTGGGGGAAAGCACTGAGCAGTTCTTGACCAAGATGTTCATGGGCACATATTTATAGTAGCCACGTGGGGTTTAGGGCCAACCATGCAGAAGGTCTCTGAACCCTGCCTCATAGGAGCTGCTGGCTTAATAGATGGTGGATATGCCATGGTGAAGCCCAAACCAACGCTATGAGAAACAACTCTGGAACTCCCCATGGCAGAAAGCTGTATTCAGAGGAATGTTCTTTCATGGGGTGGGTAGGAAAGGGAAAGTCCTTTCTTTTCTGAAGGGGTGTCCATCACAAGCTCCCAAAGACAGCATTAGGAGATCGTAGCTAAAGTGAGGGTGTAGTACTTACTTATTGAACTTATCACTGGGAAGACATGGCTACTATCTACAGGTGAGACACATGGATACATGTAAGGAATAAATCCACAAGTGACAGTGGAGGCAAGGATGCTCTCATTCATTCATTCCATAGATTTATTGATGGCCTATCACATGCTGGGCAGCCTACTATGTGTAGATGAGTATCACATTGAACCATCTTTCAGTCATTCACTCCCACAGCCTCACCCTGGGGTGGGGATACCTCCTGTCACTAAATGTCAGAAAACCCTTCATCTGCTTCTGGTCCTCAGCACTTGCTTGGAAGACAGAGACCTTTTCACAGCTTGGGTGTCCTGATTTGCCTCACTCAGCCAGCAAGGCTTCGTAGTGCTAAATTTGGTACCAAATGTCATAAGAAAGAGCTTCGTGCTATCCACACTGACCTGTCACCTTGTTACTTGTATCTGAACTCGCACTGAGGGACAGAGTGTGAAAAGCAAAGCAGTGACCCCCACTTCTGAAATAGAGTCACCTTTGCGTGCACACAAGCCAGGAGAGCTCGTTGCTATGATCTTTCATCATCAAAAAGCACTAATTGAGGGCTTAATTTCTGGGAATCTTATCCTCCCCATGGCTCAGAGAGAGTCTCCCTCTTCTGTGTATTTACATTCTGAGAGAGACAACACTGAGGCAGATAGACGCCAGCAGGAACTAGACACAACCAAGCAACAAACACTGGACAAACACAGAAGGATGAAAATAAATATTGGCTTTGTATAAAGAGTGCAGCACATGCTGTCACATTCTACAGAAGAGACCCTTCTTCCCCCACACAGAGCCATCATTGTGTCCCGGGCTCACTGGACTCTGCAGGGATCGGAAGTCCCTGAGGAAGCTTAATGTGACCTGAGAACGTACCATTTTGGGAAGGTTAGAAGGGTGATGGGCTCCTGGACCTTTGTGGGGAAGTTACGAGAAAGAGGGCAGATAAGCCGGCTGAGAGGAGGCAGGACTGTGACTTCTATCTTTGGACAGATGGCTCCTTCTGAGAGCAGGGGCTGGAGCTGTCACTTGGCAAAGTCCTGTCCATCCCCAGGTTCTCTGAGTGAACTTTCTAAAGTCTATCTTTTCCCATGGAGACCAAGGTCATTGCCCTTGTTTACCCATTGCTCTGCCTTGATGGGAAGAGATGATTAGGAATAACTGATTCACACCTCCCCAGAGAGAGGGAGCTTTGGAGAAAAGCTTGCTGCAGCCAAATGTTGTGATGTCCACAAAACAAGCAACACATATGGACATTTGGAAATATCTACCGTAAATAGTCAGTGGCTCATGTGCACAGTACACGATGCTTATATTTAGCATCCAGAAGACTTGGCAAGAGACTGGAATATGTGTGTGTGTGATGTGTGTGCGTGCGAGTGTATGTGAGTATATGGGGGTGTCTGTATGTGTGATGTGAGTTTGCATGTGTGGGAGTGTGTGGGAAGTTGTGTGTGTATGAGTTTTTCGTGTAGGTGCATGTGAGTATATGTGAATATGCCAGTTTGTGGCAGTGAATGTTGGTGCGTGTGGGAGCTATTGTGTGTGTGTGTGTGTGCTGCACAAGCACACGCACATGCATCTGAGGGCTCTCAGAGGACAGGAACCTGGATTCCAGCTGGTGGTATGGGCAGCATTTCCTGAAATTGCTTCTGACTCACGAGCACTCTAAGACCAGCTAAAATAATACAGAAACAATTCAAATATGCAGAAACTCGAGTTTGCTTTCCTTTGGTTAGTTTACATAGGGGAAGTTGTTACTGAAAAAGAAACTTAACCGGAGGTTTCCTGGACGCAGTAGGGGCACGGCCTCTGTCCTGACTTGGTGTGACCTTTTGCTCACCTTCACTGCCGGGCTGTATCATGATGTGTATGTCAGCTGCAGTCGTAACCAATTTTGCTCAGAGCTCAAGGTCACGGAGCTATTGGCCCGATCTCACAGTCGTTTGCATGCCACAGCATGAGGGTCTAACAGAAAACCCCAGGCAGCTAGAGGTCGGAAGAGCTCATGTGATTGGGGAAGATCAGCTGAGCTGTTGGAGCTCAGCCCATCCCCTGGCCAACCGGGGATCCACACCATCTGCCTCACCTGCCTTGGAAACTCGTGAGAAAAGATGAGCTGAGGGTAGAAGGACACTTTCAAAAGCCCTAACCCTATTATTTGATGGTTACATTTTGATATAAAGTCAGAGGCTCTGGAAGTTGGCCTCTGTGGTCCCTGATGACCAGTCTGAACTTCTTTGGGTTTCCATTGCTCCTTGTACTGTAGCCACCAAAAAAAGGAGCGTGAAAAAGACTCTCTTCTTTTCCTTTTTATCCTCACCCAAGGATATGTTTTTTTATTGGTTTTAGAGAGAGGAAAGAGCGGGGGGTGGGGGGAGAGAGAGAGAGAGAGAGGGAGAGAGGGAGAGAGAAACATCGATTGGTTGCCACCCACATGCACCCGGACTTGGGATTGAACCCACAACCTTTTGGTGTACAGAATGATACTCCAACCAACAGAGACACCAGGCCAGGGTGGAATATTTCTTTCACTGACCTCAATTCATCATTTTGGAATACATCATTATGTTCCTCTCTCTCTAAAAAAACTCTTACTTTGAAAACCCCTGAACTTCTCTCTTTGCACATGTGCTCCTGTCTTAGCTTCCAGTCCCTCCTGCGGGGAATAAGCTGTCCCATGTGCATCTGGGACATCCTCTACCTCCTTCTACCTGGGAAGCAAGCTGCAGGGACTCCCACCAGGGCTCGAGGATGGCAGCACACAGGCTAGACCCTTGCTGAAGTCATACCACCTCCACCCTGCAGTCTTTGCTGCTTTCTCACTGGAAGGGAAAAAGAAATAGGCCTGTATCCTGGGCAATCCGGGAAGATAGAAACTCTACCACTGTGGACACCAATTTAATTTCCTTTGTCACCTCACCAATTCTTTCCTCGAATCTCAGCCACAGCCCTCCCTGCCTCGGGAACCGTTTCTTCTATTCAGTGTCTATTCATGCAGCACCTCTCGGGGCAGTTAGTGGGTTAGGCATGAGAAGATGCAAGCAGCAAGCAAGACACAGGCCCTGTCCTCGGGGGGCTACAGTCGAACAGGAAAGGATCTTAAGTCAGGAACATAATGGGTTACGGGAGTCACAGGGGTGACCACAAGCACGAAGCACAGGGTTTAACATTCTCTAGGGGTCAGGGAACCCACCTTTGGGAAGATGGCCTTCAGCTGAAATTTGGAGGGCTTGGAACCTAAGTTCTGTGAGGACGGTCCCATGACATAGCAAATGCTCCCTAAATATTTGTTCAAGGAAAGAAGAGGAGTTAACAAAGGGGGGTGATTCTGGGCAGGATGTTCCAGGAAGAGGGAGTTTCACATCAGATGGGCATGGAGCCTCCTCAGTGAAGAAGAGGTTTTCGTGGCTGTACTGGAGAGAGTGAAGGGAGCTGCCCAGGAGCCAAAGCTGCACAGGGAGGCAGAGACCAACTTGCGGGGGAGGTGGCTAGAACCTTGGTAAGGAGTTTGGGTTTATTGTGGGGTCATGAGGACCCAATAAAAGCTCTGAGGTGCCTCGATGCTCAGACAGGTGCTACACACATCGAAGCATTTCTTCTCAGACTCATTCGCACAATTGAAGCACTTGGGCATCTCATTAAAATGCAGACTGATTGAGCAGATGGAGCCTGGGTTCTGCACCAACTCCAGGCACCTTGGTACAGTAACTAGTTAATTACAGGAACCAGCATGGGTCTTCATTCTAAGGTACCAAATCTAAGGCAGTCCCTTTTCCTTTGAGGAAACAGTGTCACTGGGGAAGTCAACTGCTTATGGTGACCCAGTTAAGTAGCAGCAGTGGTGGCTCTAGACCCCAGCTTTCCTTAGATATCAGCGGAAAATTCTTTCTGGTTTACTGAACCACATCCGTTTTTCACACAGGGCCTTTTTCTTACTGTGCTCCATCAGGGTATGGATGGAGGCTGGCCGTGCCTAGCCACAGGCCATCGACCCCTACTGGAGAGGGTTCTGGACACCATCCAAGTCCTGGAGGATTAACTGCAGTGCTCTGTGGCCTTGGAGCTGGGCCAGGCCAGAAAGTTTCTCAAGCCCGGATTAGCCGCAGCCTGAGATGTGCTCACGGTAACTGCAGCGTGGTCTTTCTCTTTCTGGATTTTAATGAGTTCTGGCAGTTTGCCCAGCAGGTGCTGTTTTCCTGGTGACCAGATTAAATGACCAATGCTCCTAACCACCAGGGTTGGTCCTAGGAAAACCTGCAATGCTGGCAGGTCCCCTGTGTGGTGTCACTTGTAGGAAGTTTCAGAAAATTGCTCCAACTACAAAATAGTCCTCCCTCACACGTCCTGTTTGACTACAGTTCCATCACCAGTCACTCTGTCTCACAGTCCTTTTTAGAAACCTGAGGCTAACTATTAAGTCACTAACATCTTAGTAAAAATTAGGTCCTCAGCTCTTCCCCAGACTAGGAAAGGTGTCTTGGCTAAAGAATGCTCCCAAGGTGGAAATGAGGACTAGGGAAAAGCAAACAAAGGAGAGACAGGAGACACTACCGATAAAACTTGCTAACTTCACTGTCTTGTTCAGGGCCAACTCTGATTTTGACCTCCAGATGCTTCCTATTTTTTATGGCTCCTAATCAAAGTCAGCGGTGATGTAAGGAACTGGAGGAAAACCAGGCTTTCAGATGCTGGGTGGAGTTTACAGTAAAGATATGAGTAATACCTGATACTTGCATGCATCTCTCCATCCCACAGACGGGATGATCCTCCTAAAATCACATATGCCACCTCTGGGGAGGGGCAGAGATGTGTTAAAGGTCAATGACAAAACATACAGGATTTTTTTTTAACAGAGAGGAAGAATGCGTTTTGGTTAAATAATATTTACCACCGTCCTTTGATGGTGCCCCGCCACTTCAAAGCTTTGTCACATGTATGTCTTCGCCTTCACAATCACCCTGTCAGGAAGGAAGGCGCATGTTTTTCTCATGGCGAAAAGGTCCCTAAAGGACTTGGCTGAAAATGCACATTTCTCAGCTCCACACTGGACATTCTCCTCCAGTATATTTGGGGTGTGGCCTTTGAACCTGAATTTCAACAGCACGTGGTGGGTGAGTGGGCTAGCCTCTGCGAACTGCAGAGCCCTTCCTAACAGAGTGGGCAGGTATGCACAGTGCTGGATTTTGATCTTTGAGAGGGTGAGAACGATGTCTCATTCATACTGGCACCCCTTTCAGTGCTTAGCACAGAGCTTTGCACATATTTTATGAACAAGCGTTTGCAGAATTTTCATGGTCAGGGAAATTGTCATAGAAGTGTTATCTGAGCAGAGCCTCTCTAAGTGAATAGGACTTTGGGAGACAAGGTCTGGGGTGAAAGATGTTCCAGAACAAAGAAATAACAAAAGCAAGGTCATGAACACGGGGTTTCCCAGGTATTGGAGGGACGTCTGTTTGGTTGGAGCATAGAGTATAGATGTATCAGGAAGTATTGGGAGATAGGATTACAATAACAGGGTAAGATCATATTATATTGTGAAGGAGCTTGAATTTAGGAATTTGTGCTGTTTAGAAGCAATGGGGAAACGTTGAATTCCATGTCTTCATGTGTTTGGAGTATAAAGTAGGCTAATGCAATGTCAGATGGGATTTATTTCCACACTGCTGAACCACCTTCTTACCAGAACAGAGCAATTTGGAAGGCTTCTGTGTAAACTCCCAACAACTTAGAGTCTTGACATTTGCTAAACTGTACCTCCTTGGGAAACTGTTAATCCCCACGTCAACTAGAACTGAGAACACTGGGTTTTAAGTTTTTACCTCTAGCCCATCCTCTCTGGAGCTTAGATCCCAGATGCTGTCTGAGCACCTCCATCCAGCTGTCCAATGAGTACCTCACATCTCACATCCTCCCATGAAGACCCAGTACTTTCCCTTAACCCTCTTCTTGGACTTCAGATCCTGGATTTGGGTAGTCACCTACTCGCCTATTTCAGAAACTGGTCACCTTTCACCTTCATATTTCTTAATAATAAAGAGCCCTGGAGATTCCACTCTTCAGCTAGTGCCCCTGTCCTATCCTTGGGATGTTTGCAATTGAAATAATTTTGCTTTTCTTTTTCACATTTCCATATGCATGATCTCTCCCAATTCTATCTCTAAGGTTGTACTGGGGAGGGAAGTTCTATTACAATAGGAAAATGGAGAAAAGAGGGTCAGTATTCAGTATTTGCCTCCAGAAATCAGATTTCTAGGTTCCTAATAAGATCACTCTTCAAAGAAAGACTTTATTGAGAAAACTTTTTCTCCAAATTCCTTAAAATTCCAATCACATATCAAGAACCAGCCTTTGGGAGATACATATTGAATTTCCTATAAGTTAAGTTTAGAGAGGTCTCAGGATCTATATCCTAAAGGAAGCCCCCTACTTCCATGAGAGGAGAGAAAGCCCAACCCTGGTGGTCCAGCGAGCAGTGGGGAGGGGAAGACAGCCTGAGATGAGAACAGACCCATGTGTCCTGACTTACCTCTGCAGCGAACTGAATCCCCAAGGGGTGGTGTTGGTAGAGAAGTGAAGGGCACTATATAAAGCATACGGGGCTGTGCCAACACCTCCCTTTGAGCTCTGGGAGGAGCCCAATACCCTAGACAGCTCTACATTAGCATGAGGAAGCCACGGCTGAATAATAATGGCCCCGCATCACACTGGACAAGGAACATTCCTCTAGTGTAGCTCCTGAGCTCCCCTTACTCCTGTGTGACATGGAGTGATCTAGAAAGCCATGTATGCCATGGACGGGGGTGGTGCAGAATCAGCAGGGTGGAAGGTGGGGCTGAGACCTCGAGGGGTAGCAGTGGCCATAAGAGTCAAGGTGAGGTGGTCAGATAGGAACATCTCTACACTCCGTCCGAGTCAATTGAGCAGAACAGGTGCACGTGGGCAGACAGCAGCAGCGAGAGGCAGCAGTTGTCCAATGCTCAGGGAGGTAACGAATGCTGTTGGGCACCCAGAGTGAGAACTGCTGGACCTGATCCACAGGCATCAAACTGTGAACCCTGAGAAAGAAAACACCTACTAAGAAGGACTCCTAGTGGCTTATTTGGCTAAAATAAAATAAAATAAAATAAAATAAAATAAAATAAAATAAAAAGCCTAGCAGCCATTTCTGCTCAAGGGCCTCTCATGCAACTGCACTTCACAGAGAAGCCTCTGCGGTAAAATCCCTGACTCTGCACTAAGCTGCCTGCCTGCACTGTGTTTCTGCCCTCTGAGCCAGCCCTTATGAAGGAGTTCCTGGAGTCCTATTTTAACCAATACAGTTGAGGCTTTCCCCATCCAGTCAGAACTGTGCAGGTCTGACTAATCAGGGTGACTCTATCCAGAACAACCAGAACAGTACCTTTAGACCAATCACACTGTCAGAATTCAGAGTCCTCATTTGCATGAGGATGGACCAATCAGGGACCAGGGGTGAGTACTTCGGCCCATATAGGGCAGCTCCTCCCTCTCTGGCTCAGGAGGTGATAGGGCACACTTTCCACCAAAGTGGAAAGTGTAGACTGCATTTCTCATGTTAGAATCGAAACAAAGATGTCTTGGGGAGCAGAGCAGGTTAGACCAGGGCAGAGTGGAATGGAGCTGCCTAGCTGGAGAGAGGCCTGGCCCTGGGGCAGCCTCATAGCCTTGCCGTTGCACTGTATCACAATTAAGCTGTTTCACAGCCCTGCTGTTTTCACAGCCCTGCTGTATACTGTTCGCACTGAATAAAGTTTCCTTCACCGCATCCCAAATTGGGGATTCTTGTTGGCGGCTCCGACTATCGGTTGACAAAAGGTATGAAGAAGTGATACGTGCTACAGCACGAATAACCTTGAAACCATTATGTTAAGTGAAAGAAGGCGGTCATTAAGAGATACATTTTCAGTTTAGTACCTTCGGCTGGATATGATAGATTACTAGATGAAACATTCCTTCGAGCTCACTGTCTACAATGAGAACACTGCTGCGGATATTATTACTTTACATTATACATATCCTTGCTGGGAGGACTCAGGAGAAATGGGGTTTGGCTTTAGATTCAGGAATAGTTGTTCTTCCCCTGAACAAGTGATTTACTTTTATCTTATAAGCATTGTGATGTGTGTAAAGGATTCTTCCCTACAGGTGTTGACTGCTAAATAGATGAGAGCCAGCTCTGTGATCCATCCCTTGCCTTTCCTGTCTCATTATTTACATGCACACACACACGTGATAATCTCATGCCTGGCTCCCCTGTATGTCCCTCGTCCACCCTTCTCTTCATCATCTGCTTCTATTTTTTATCTTGCTGTATTTTATGGATATTCACATAAAAATTCTGCTTTGGAACAAACAGGATAAATTTCAAACCTCCAGAACATCTCTTGAATCAGCCCCCGTCTCCTGTCTTCCTGTACCCATTTGGATTGTTGTTGGTGGGCTTCCAAGAGTTCCCTCAGATCTGTGGCTCATTCCTGTGCATTCATTCTCCACACTTCTGCTAAAAAGATTTCTTTTTTCTAAATTCCTTCTCAGCCCTGGCTGGTGTGGCTCAGTGGATTGAGTACCGGCCTGTGAACCAAAAAAATTCCCTCTGCTTATAAAACGTCCGTGTTACCCCTTACTTTTAAAATGAGGTCCTGCAAATACCATATGATCTCACCTTTAACAGGAACCTAATCAACAAAACAAACAAACAAGCCAAATATAACCAAAGACATTGAAACTGAGAACAGGCTGACAGTCATCAGATGGGAGAGGGGAGGGAATTTCAGGGGAAAGGAGAAGGGATTAGAGCAACAAGTATAAAAGACACATGGACACAAACTGGGGGGTGGATGGAAATGGGAGGGAGGAGGGGACGGCTGGGGCGGTGGGCTGGGATGGGAGTAAAAGACAGAAAACTGTACAAAAACAAGAATTAAAATAAAAAAGAAGAAAAAAGATTCTCGTCTACAGTTTGATAAGAATCAAAGAACTCTGCTCTAAAATAAAATAAAATAAAATAAAATAAAATAAAATAAAATAAAATAAGGTCCTGGTCTCTCAGAGGCATGCATGTGCCTTTTTAGCCCCGGACCCTGGCCGCAGTCCTCCCCGAACTCCAGGTCCTCCGACACCACCAGCCTCTTCCTGTCCCGATTTTTGCGCTTTCCCCTTCTCTTGGCCTTTGCACATAGCTCGCCTCTGTCTGGATGCCTGTGTGTGTCCTCCTGTTGCCTCTGAGGATATCTCGTTCATCAGGTGTCCCCAGGTGGGGAGCCGTTCCCAGAACCTGTGCCCCAGAGTCCCTTGGAGGTGTTTCTGCTTTTGTAAAATCTCCCCTATGGTCAGTGGGCTCCACAGGGCAGCAACATTCTCTTCTTCATCTTTGTGTCATCGGCCTTTAGCCCTGGGTTTTGTTTATAGTAATGACGGCTGAATTAATTCGAGTATGTTAGAGTGGATGGCTTATGAATAATACTGCCTTTTCCTTCTCCTCCACCAGATTTGGAATGCTGGAGATCGACGCTGAAACCAGGCACAGGCAGAGATCAGAATGTCATCTTTATTACTGGTAAAGGTAGAGAGCAGAGCAAAGATGAGTGTTCAAACCAAGCTTCCTAGAGCTGGGTTCCAAGGCCCTGGGTTGGGATGCGTCAGGTGGCATCAGCTGGAATTTATAGAGCGGATCTGTTTACCCAGAATTGACTCCTCACACTGCTCAAGGAAGAGACAACCCCCAGGCTTACCCTGCAAAGTGAGCCTGGTCCTGAGCATGGAGGCCAGGGCTCAGTGTGAGACAGGTGCTCGATGGCCAGACAGGTCTCCAGGGAGATGCTCTGAGGGCCTGAGCTACTCACTGCCTCTCCTCATCCCCAACCCACCCACTGGGTAAGTCACTCCTCTGCAGAGTGAGAGAATTCATTCTTCTCAATACCTTCAGTGGGCGAGGCTTCTGGTTGGGGGCCGAACAGTAGGACTAAGGGAGGAAGGACGTTGGTCAGGGTCTTATCCTTGAGGCAAAGTGTTCATTGCTGATCTGAGCAAAGACTGTTATTGGGAGGGCCTGGGCATTGCTATTAATTTTGCTGGGTAGAAAAAATGCCATAATGGTTATAGTTATATTAAAAATAGTCTTTATCAGTTAGAAATGCACACTGAGATATTTATGAGTGAAATAATATATCTTGGATTTACTTTAAAATATTTCAGCCAAGACAAAAACAAAGAGGTGAAGGAAAAGGGCTAAAACATGTGAAAAAATTAGCTAAACATTGATAATTTTTTGCCAGGGTCCAGCCTCAGCGGGTCTCAGGGTCCCCGAGGGATGAACAGATGAGACAGAGTCAGACACTGAGTGCAGTGCCGGAGGACAGCCAGACGTCTTGGATCTGACTGACTCACTGGTCGAGATTTTTCTTTATTTTTATAGGGAATGGTTACATAAAGTCAGGGGGAACAGGTGCAGGGCGGGATCATCAAGGTGGAAAAAATCAACACAGAAGTAACCAGAAAAAGTACAGTACATTTCAGATATTAATCATGCTAAACAAAAAGGTTATTTTGATCAAGAGGGTTATCAATTAGATAGCCAATGAAGCTATTCGGGCACAAACTTTCAGGTGTCTATAGTAACTAGATGTTTATTAAAGTTCTATGGATTGGTCTAAATTAAAAGGTTGTAAGGGGTGATTTATAGGTTATATAAAAATCAGCTATTATTCTCTAAGGTTAGATTGTCTAAGTTAAATGATTGGTTTCTACCTACATCTTGGGGGGTGATTCTTTGTATTTTTTTATGTACTAAGATCATTGTTTTTAATTAGAACTCCTTGTTTCTTTACTCACCTGGTCCCATTAATAAACATTCCTGTCCAGGGTATGGGAGGGGTAGTGACTCTAATAAATCTTCAGCCTTTAAGTGGTGCCTCCTAGCAACAGCTTCTTCCAGCGTTCCGGCAGCTGGTCGGCCCATTGTTCAGTTCTGTCCCTAACTTTCCAGGTGGGGGAAGTAGGCAGCATTAGGGTTGCTAAGGACTTCTGTTTTGTGGTCAGCAAGTCACTCCATGCAAAACCATAGGAACCGTGCAAACTTTTAGTAATAAAATACCAGTATTCAAAAATCCCACCACCAGCTATTAGCAAAAGCAAGCATGTAGGGAGAGACAGGCAGGAAACCCAGCCGTACTCGCCTCTGCCGTGCAGATGCGCCCCATCCGCCCCGACCGTGTCAAGGATCGGCTGTTGGTCGGCTCCCAACAATTGGTGAACCAGATGATAGGTACACAGGGGTTTATTATACTATTTACTTCAATTTTGTATATGTTTGAAAATATCCATGATACGTGTTTTATACAAAGAGATACTGAGTAGCGTAGGACTCTCTGAGCTGTCTACCAACCAGGCTGGTGGGGGAAAGGCAGCCAGGAGTGACAGGCCTCGCCAGCCACAGAACTGAAGGCACTGGCGCTGCCCAGGGCTCACAGCAGCGGGGGTGAGTGATGGATCCCATCTCTGCATCCCCTACCATTACTGTGTCCAGAAACCAGGTGCAGCCGTGTCCTCCACCCTCCTGTAGCCAGAATGTATCTTCTTCAGGTGATGGGCTTCTATACCAAAGTGAGGGCAGGAGCATCTGCTTGGCTGCACCTGGATCACGGGGCCTTCGTTTCCTGCCCTTAGCTTGGGAAGCAAGCACCTGGCAGCCGAGCATCCCTGGTGGGAGGTGGACTCTGCCTCAGCCAATGGGGAGGGGAGTTCCTCCAGTTCAGGAGGGGATTTAGGTCATGTTTTAAAAGAAGCATAAATATGCCCTGCAGGGAGAAAACGGTTCTCCGAGCACTTTGAAGTATGTCTACATTTTTATTAGGTTTTCACTGGAGCCTCTACAGCTACTAGCACCTGTGCGGGTCTTCGCATTTTGCAAATGTTTTTACACACATTCTCACATGACCCTAATGAGCTTTTTTTTTTGAGAATTTTTATGAGTTTATTTGAGCCAGACTGATAATACTGCAGGGAGCAAGGTCTCAAATGCTCCTGACCCTAATAATCTTATGTTTAGAGTTCACAAGGTGTTCTCACACTCTTCTCCACAACAGCTTTGACGCAGAATCATCCCGTAGTACGATGAGAAAATTTTGGGAAAGAGGGATGAAGTGACACACCCTGCCAGTTCTCAGAGCTTTGAAATGGCGACCTCAAACTCCAAACCCAGAGACTCCTGCTCTGAGACCAGCCTGGGTCGTTTCCACTGTGAGGCCCCCAAACTTTCAGTAATGGCTTCCAGTCCGATCTTGAGCATGCATTCTTTATCCCAATCTGGTCAAGAACCAAAAACGTGTCAGTTTTTGTCTTCCTTTGTAACTTTTCTGGCTAGCTTTTCTCAGTCTTGTGAGGACTGTCACAAGCAGACACAAGAATATAAAAAAAATCTATGAGCAGTTTCAGACAGAGCTATAAACTTGATATCCCATTACTTATAGGCCACATAGAATAACCTGTCTCAAGTTCACTGTCAATGAGGTGGCGGCTCCAACAGAGGGCAGATGAATTAACTCTCGAAGAAGCTGAAGTATGAAACAGGTTTAGAGGCAGCTAGGCCTGGGAAGTAGGCAGGTGATACTGCGTACCGCTGAGCCCCAAGTATCAGAGTCAGCTGAGATAATCGCCTGAGATTCATGCAGCCTCCCCAAGAAGTGTTTACTCTGGGGCACCTGGAAAAAAGATGGGGAGCTGCGAAGTGTCAAGGAGGAGTTGCTGTTTCGAATGCAAGTAACTGGCCTCAGCACATTCCAAGGGAGAAATTGGAAAAAAAAAAAGTATGACGCTATGTCAAAAGAAGGCTCAGGCCCAGCAAGCTCTCCCCTGCTGCTTAATACAGGAAATATCTCCCAAACATCTCAGCTAATCCTCCACCAATACAATGAGAAATGAGTTCCTCTGGCAGCCAAGCAGCTATTAGGCAAGGACAAAAAATATTCCCGCCCATAGCAACAGAGCCAAAGATAACAGCAGGGACTAGAAAAGCTACAGAGACGAGGCGGATACAAAACATTGGATCCTGGAGCCCCCCAAAGAGACTGACGTGTGAGAAAATAACAGGCCTCATTTTGCCCAAGAAGCTAAGTAACATCTTGTAAACTTCAGGAGTTAATCTATCACCAGGGCCAAACTGAACTCAGCTTCATAAAAGAGGGGAATAGGCTGTAGAAATGACAGTCAGGACTGAAATGGGGCCCCATTTTTGAGGCTTTCCGAGCTGGTAACTAGCCTGTTGAGGAGACAGACACAGGAGGCAGAAAGATGCACGTGGTGTTCCCGCTTGCAAGAACACATGGATGGATTCATACTCGTCAGTGTGGCTCAGTTGGTTGGAGCATCATCCCATGAACCAAAAGGTCCTGGGTTCGATTCCTAGGGCACATACAGACCTAGGTTGCAGGCTCAGTCCCCAGTTGGGGCATGTGCGGGAGGCAACTGATCGATGTTTCTCTCTCACATCAGTATCTCTCTTTCTCTCTCCACCCCCACCACCTCTCCCTCCGGACTCAATACATATATTTTTTAAGAAGCACAGGTTTATGTACGTTGTGTGCATAGATAAAGATTTCATGTACAGGGAGATTTACTTCCCAATAAATATTCCTTCAAAATGCCCCTTTCTTATCAGAGTGCTCGTTTTCCCCAAGGTCTTCCAAGTTCTATGCTCGCACTGGGGGAACCCCGCCTAGACAGACAGTCAGCAACACCTTGTAGCTACCAATCGTCTCCATCCAAGGGAGCTGTTCCATTTGTCTTTAATAAAGAAGTTGGGTTCCTCCTTCAGGGTTTTGTAGGAGGCAGCAGCAACGAGTGAGACAGGGAGCCAGAAGCCAGGGCACAGAGCCCAGGGCAAGATAAGCTAGAGAAAAGTCATTTTCTATAAATTTTTACTGCTTTAGAAGTATTTATTTTATTTGTCCTTTGCAATGAACTTGTTAGAGAGCCCTAGAATTTTGCCACTGAATGGACTTTAGATATCATCCAACAGGTTTATTTTACAGGAGAGAAACTGAGGCTGAGAGTTTTAAACTTCTAATTCAAGACGAGACCCATTCTCTTGCCTTCTGGGGAAGGGCTCGTCCATTAATCATCCTGCCTAGTCCCCTCCTTGAGCTGGGAAATTCATGCACTAGACTATTATTGGTTTAGAGTTCTTTTAGGAAGACAACGAAAAATATTTCTTATCTCAACAATCTGTCTCAATTTGTTAGCTTCATTGGTCCATAGTGAAATTATCCAAGTTCCTTTAAATCATCCTTGTATCTTTTTTTAATTTAAAACAAGTAGAAACCACTGGAATTCCATATGGAGGTGAAATGTCTCCTGGCTACCCCGATTCCAAATCCACCCACTCTCTTCCCCTATGAACACCCTCCCCTCTCCTTCACCCTCCTCCTCCCCAGAGAGGATTGTCCATGTGAGGTCAAAGCTATAGGTGGAAAAGTATGAAGTTACATCAATCATTGGTCGTTTGGTGTATACCACAAGTGACTGCCCTCAGCAATTTGACTATGCCCCTGCTCTCCCAACAGGGAGTGAACCGATCTACTTTGGCACCTCCTGAAGATCACATCGGGGCCTTCCACCCGCATGGTAAAGAATGCAGCCTCTGGAGTCTGACAGCTCTCCACTGTGAGCAAACTGCATAGCCTTCTTGGGCCTCAGGTCCCTCATCTGTGAAACAGGAGTCAAAATAGAGCCTATCTCAGGAGTGACGAAGGGTAAGTGAGGATTCAATGTGCCAACCCACTTACAGGGCTGGGGAGAGCACCGGCGCAGGGTGAACGCTGGCCATCAGGGTTTCAGTGACTGCTGAATTCAAAAAATGCAGGGGACAGACGGGGGTGTTAAGTTTCTGCCAACGGCCTGGTCTGCTCTTCTCTGTGATTACATCGACTTATCTCCGGAGCTCCAATTGTTAGGGACAATTCTATGAACTTGCAATCAGTTGCTTCTCTCAAACGCCAGTCTGAGTCTTGTGTGCATGGAAAGAATATTGTTCTCCCCTACCTAAGAGCTACAAGCAGCCAGATTTCTCATCCGTATCAATGACCCCTGACCCCTTTGAGGCAATTGGGGAAAATTGTGCAGACATGGGTAATTACCAATAAGGAATTACTCTTGGTTGGGTATGTTCAAAGCATTGTGTTGGGTTGTTAAAAAGTCCTATTTCTTAAACATATGCACTGAAGTACTTATAAATTAAAAGAATTATGTCTGCCGCATGCTTTAAAAATACCCCAGGGGGGAAAAAAAGGCAAGGGGGCGGATATGAAACAAAAATGGCAGAACATTAATAATTTTTGAAGTTGGGTTCATCATACTAGGTTCTTTACTCGTGTATGTTTGAAAATTTCCATAATAGCAAGTCAAGTAAAAAAAATGAATATCCTGACCCTTCTTTAAAATGAGTTTAACCAAGACCTCCATTAACATTTCAAAAGGAAAACACACACACACACACACACACACACACACACACAAATTGAGCGAAGTAGGTCACATTTCTTACAGTCACAATTTTTGGTTGCCAGAGCTAAAAAGCACCCCAGCCTTACCTTGTTGGCCTGGGTAGGCCTGGATAAATGACGGTCAGCGACTTCTAACCCATGGCAGGTCTGGCTTGTCAGTAAGAACTCAGCTCCTCCAAGAACCTTCTCCACAGCCGCTGTCTAACTGAGGACTGGCATCTACTTCCTCTGGGCCCCACCTCTCAGGTCCGCCCTGTACTGGTCCCTTAGGTGAGTGGGACACTGCGTGTCTGTCTCTGGGCTTTGAGCCAGCCTCTTTTTCTACCTCTCTCCTGGAGTACTCCATGGGTCCCGATTCTTTCTACCTTTGCTTGAATCCTGCCCTGTCTGCCTATTCTATTTCTGTGCAGCTTTTGTTTGGCTGAAGCGTGTACACCAGCAAGAAATTAATGCTGGTTCTACCCTTCCCTAAAGCTGTAGTCTTCATCCATCACCCTAACATGGCAGTTGGGTCTGGCCTCTGTGACAGCCACCTCTTTCTCAAGGGTCAGCCTGCCTTACATCACCTCCTTTTAAACCTTGAGCTCCCTCTAAGATCACCCATTTAGGTTCCCTTTCCTGTGATCTAATTTGTTGTAAGCTAACATACCGGGACCTGATTTGCTGAAGAGGCATGATTGACAGCTTCTTTGCTCAATAACTGATCGCATCCCCTCTGTTTCAGTTTTTCAGCGCTACCCACTTCCTCAAGTTCCCTTTGTTGACTCATTACTCTGGAGGTTTTAAGAATCTTCTGGAATTCTAACATCGGTTTACAGATTCACGCATATTATGCACAGGCTATACTTTCCACGTATAAAAAATGGAAAAAAACCATCAATTTCACCTAAAGAACATTAGACTTATTCCTTGTAGCCTGGTCAAACACTTGGTTAAACAAGAGAGGTGATTTATTTGCTCCTTCTGTGGTTGCTGAGGCGATGAACAGGAAATGTTCCTGACTTAGGTAACCCCCATCAGTTACTTGCTGCTGGCTGTAACCAGTTTGTAGAAAGAGCGATGGGCCAGGCTCCGAATTTGGTTGAGGTCATGGAGTTTGTAGAAAGTAATAATTGTATCACGGCCAAAGAGATGCAGATATTTTAGCCCCTGGGGGCGCTGCCCTCTCCAAACCCCACACAGTTGCGCTCATGACTGAGGGGATAGCTCAGCGTATCCTCAGCACATCCTGCTCAGCCCTGGGGAATGGGGGAGCCCGGGCTGAGGTTTCCAGCAGAAATAACTTTGTTTTGTATTTACCCCGTTGCCCATCAGACTGTCTCTATTCAATCTCCCTTCTCCAAGTTCAGAGGAAGTTTTGGCTGATCCCTTTTCTTTCATAGGTACTTTCAAGCATAGTCTCTTTTTTTAATATGATTTAAATCAAAATGCAATCTCTCTCCCCTTTCAAAGCCCTTCTCCTTCCTCACAGCTGGCTCAGAAACATGTGAGCTGTCTCTCTCCTGGTTTCACCTCGCTCCCTTCCCTCCTGCCGCTGGGGGCCCCTCCTGAGTTTGGGTGAAGGGGAAGGAGGAGAGGTATGAGGAGGATGCACTGGTCTGATGCTCTTGGTACTGGTGGGCGGTGCCTTCTGTGTGGTGGACATCCCCGAGTAGACTCTCTCTCCTGTGGTAGCAGTGCACCCCCCCACACATTTCCCCGGAGTTACCTCATCTGTCAGGCTCCCTCCTTTTACTCGAGCCTTGACACCTCAGTGCAGGCCCCTGAGCCAACGGGAAAACTTAGTCATGCTGCCCCACCCTTGGTGAGGATGCAGCTTGCTCCCTCAACATTTCCGTCCCATTGTCTTTCCATCCCAGGAAGCACCAGCCCACCTCTCACCTTTCAACTTTTCGGAGAGAGACAGACAGACAGACAGACAGACATGGACCAGTCTTTGGATCCAGGGACAGAGGATGAGCTTTTCCAAAGCCGCTCCAGGCTGCACTCCTGCCCCCTGGCAGGGCTGTGTGTTTCCCATTGTCGAAGGCCCTCTGCTGACCAGCAGCTCAGCTCAGCCACGTGTGGGGATGAAGAGGAGAGAACAGGAACATGAAGGCAGATTGCTGATAAAAGGACTCAGGCAAGATTTTTACTACTTTTCATTTTAAGAATGAAGCCAAGCTTTTAATTTTTTCAACTATTGCCAGGCTGTAATTAATATCTGCTAAAGCCTATCATTGAAGAAATTATACTGCTGCTTCTGACATCACTGTCCAGCGTGTTTCAAAGGCAACGAGCCTCCCTCTGAGATGCTGAAGCGGCACCGGTGTCCTCACGGGGAGCCTTCGCTGGAGTCCGGGGTCCGCGACGTTTGACTGCTCTGCACGCCTTGGATGCTGCAACCTGTCCTGTAACACATCATCAGGGTCCCTCAAGATTCTCAAATGATTACATTTCAAATGTGAGAATTTTAATGCCTTCCAGGAAAACGCAGATGTTGTTCTTAGGCATACTCAGCAAATCCCATGCAGTATAGAGTGATCTGCACAAAAATGTTTGGGCGGCACGTTCCCTCAGCGGGCAGGCAGCCACATTCCTTACCTATGAGTAAGGCTTTCTAGGTGGCACAGGGAGGGAATGCCCAGCCTTCCATCTCCCGCTGCCAAGTTTTCTTTAGTTGATGCTCCCGTCACAGCTGCTAGTAACGTGTGGGATGGGCACCCACTATTCCTGAGGCAGAGCTGGGGCCAGAACCCCTGGCTTTGGAGGAGTGACACTTTCACCTTCCCCTTGGAGCTCCTGCAGCGAACTATTTTGGAGATATCTCAGAACCAGCCACCTAACATGTACAGAGATGGAGAAAATGTAAAGCAAAAAAAAAAAAAATATATCACAAACAAAAATAAAAATCAGCCCCCACCCCCACCCCGCACTCCCACATCCAGAATCGGTGTAAATCCTTTCACCAAATTCTGTACTGTTGGCGATGTCGGAAAGGAACGTCCTCCCAGAGGCTGTTAGAACATCACAGAAGTGGACTCAGGTGGTATGTGATCCTGTGAGACCGGCTGCTTTCACTCCGCTAACATCTTTGAGATTCCTTAGATTTATTGCATATATCAATATAGTCTATTCCTTCTTATTTCAGATAATGACAATGTAATTCACCATATTAACAAGAAGAAAAAACACAATATGGTCCATATGATCATTTAGAGACAATATACAGAAAATCACATGAAAAAATACAACATCCATTCCTGTTAAAAAAAACATCCTGCTAGAAATAGAAATAATAAAGTAGAAATCGAAGGGAACTTCCTCCAGCTGAAAAAGGGTATCTACAAGAAGCCTATAGCCAACATAACTCTTACTACTGAAAGACAGTGCTTTTAGCCCAAGATCAGCAATAAAGAAAGAATGTCTAATCTCACTATTCAACATGGCACTGGAGTTTCTAGCCAATATAATAATACAAGGAAAAGAATTGAAAGGCGTTCAGATTAGAAATGAAGGATCACATCAACTTGTCTTTAATCATACATGACATAACAATGTACACAGAAGGTCCTGAACAATTTACGAACTGCTACAAGAATCAATAAGTGAGCTAAACAAGACTGAACATAATGTTAACATGTATATATGTGTGCAATTACATGTGCATGTATGTATATGTATTCACATGCTAGCAACACACAATCAGACATTGAATGAACAATAACATTTACAATAGCTTCAAAAATATGAAATACTTGAACATAATAAAAGATATGCAAGGCTTGTATACTGAAGCTATAAAACATTGCTGTGGGGAATTACGTTCATGGATCAAAAACAGTCTTTTAAAGAGGTCGATTTTTCCTTTTTCCCGATCTAAACATTCAGTGCAAGCCCACTGAAAATCCAAGCACCCTTGTTTAGAAATTGACAAGTGAATTCTAAAATGTATGGAAATGCCAAAGACCTGGACTAATCATAACATCCTTGAAAAAGAACAATCGAACTTTAGGATTTGTACTATTTAAATTCAAGACTCATTACAAAGTCACAGTCATCAAGATAGTGTGGTAGTGCACACGATAGAGAATTAGTTTAATGGAATGGAAAGGAGGGTTCAGAAATGTTTCCATGCATATTGCCATTGATATTTGACAAAGGAGCCTAGGTAACTCAATGTTGGAAAGTTAGTCTTTTCAACAAGTGATGCTGGAACAAGTGACTACTTGTGGTAGGCCAAATTCTAAAGCTGTCTCTCCCAGATTCTGCATTCTGATTATTCAAATAGTGATATGGGTACTACCGCTAAAGGAACTTTGCAGATGTAATTAAGGTTACAGACTTTAAATAGGGAGATTATCTAGAACTATCCACATGGGGCCGATCTAATCACTTGAGCCCTCAGTAAGAGAGACCTTTTTCTGTTTGGAATCAGTTGGCGGAAGAAGGAGGCGGTGATGAGAGGTCAGAGAGATTCAAAGTGTAAGAAGGACTTGACCCACTGTTGCTAGCTCCCGAGGCAGCTGTGACCCAGGACATTCAGGTGGCTTCTGGAGACCGAGGACGGCCTCCCAAGCCAGCAAGGAAATAGAGACCCCAGACCTGCAACCACCCAGAAGTAACATCTTTCAACATCCTGAATGACCATGGAAATAGAATTTCCCCTTGCACCCCCTGTTTTGATTTTGGCCTTGTGAGCCTCTAAGCAGGGAACCAGTTAAACGAAGCTGTGCCTGAACTCTGACCTATGGAAGCTGTGAGATAGTATATGGTGTTGAAGTTTATGGTATTTTGTTATGGCAGCACATTCTGTGAGAAAGAAAGAAACAAAGAAAAGAAAAAACAAAAGAAAGGAAAAGAAAGAAAAGGTCATCCTTGATCCTAACCTCACACTATATAAAAAAAATTAACTCAAAATAGGTCAGAGATCTAAATGTAAAAGCGACATCTTTAAAACTTACGAAAGAAAACATTTGGTTTGGGGTTAGCCATGATTTCTTAAATAAAACATAAAACCCATACATTTTTAAAATAAAAATCAATAAATTAGACTTCATGAAAATTAACTTTTGCTCTTTGAAAATACTGTCATAATGTGAAAAAAAGCCGTAGGCAGAGACAAAAATATTTGTAATGCATAGCTCTAATGTGTCTAGAACATGGAAAACTCTCTTACAACTCCCTAACAGGACAAAGAACTCAATAGCATATGGGTAAAAATTTGAAGAGGCACTTCATACACATACATAGATTGTAAATAAGCACAGGAAAATATGCTCAAGACATCATTAGACACCAAGGAACCTCAAGTAAAACCATCTCGGGATACAACTGCATGTCCACTGGAATGGCTGAGTCAAAGCTGACTATGCCCAGCATTGGTGAAGGTAATTATTGAAACTGACATATGTTACTGGTGGGAATTCAAATGAAAAAGTTACTGTTGGGTTGGCCAAAACGTCCATTTAGTTTTTTTCTGGAAAATAGAAGACACATTTTTCATTTTCACAAACAACTTCGTTGATTTGGATATTTTGAGTATGTTGGCTCTCTCCCATAATGTTGATTGCTCTCAATTAATGTCTTGATTCGATCGCTATCAACTTCAGCTGGTCTACCCAACCGTGGAGCATCGTTTAGCGAGAAATCTCCAGCACAAAACCTCACAAACCACTTTTGACATGTTCAATCAGTCACAGCACCTTCTCCATACACTGCAAAAATCTTTTTTGTGTTTCAGTTGTGTTTTTATTTTTCTTGAAGTAGTAAAGTGTAATATGCCAAAATGTTATATATTTTCTTCCATCTTCAATATTAAAATGGCTCCACAAAAATTCACCAATTTTGCTAAGTTTTTTTTAAATGTGTATCTATATGACAGCTGTCACAAAACAATCTAACAAAACTGTTTGAAATAAAGTTAAAAACAACTAAATGTTATTAGAGCCATCTTATGGAAAAAAACAAATTAACTTTTTGGCAAACCCAATACAATGGTTAATTTTATGTCAGCTTGACTGGGCCATGATTCCCAGATATTTGTTTAAACATTATTCTGGATGTTTTCTTGAAGGTATTTTGAATGAGATGAACATTTAAATAACGGATTGTCCTCCATAATGTGGGTGGGCCTCATCCAATAAGTTGAAGGACTGACTAGAACAGGAGACTGACCTTCCCTGAGCGAGAAGGTATTCTTCCAGCAGATGGCCTTTGGGCTTGAACCACAACTTCAGTTCTCAGAGCCTCCAGCCTGACAGACTTCAGACTTGAACTGCAACATCACCTTTCCCTGGTGCGATGGTTAATTTTATGTGTCTACTTGACTGGGTTGTGGAGTGCCCAGATAATTGGTAAACGTTTTTCTGGATGTGTCAGTGAGGATATTTTTGGATGAAATTAACGTTTAAACTGGTAAACTGAGTTAAGCAGATTGCCAGTATGTGTAGCTTTCCTTCAATCCACTGAAGGCCTGAATAGAACAAACGACTGAATAAGAGACCATTCACTCTCTCTGCCTGATGGTCTTGAGCTGGAACTTGGGTCTTCCCTGCTTCTGGACCAGGACTGGAACTTACACTATTGGCTCTCCTGGTTCTCAGGTCTTCAAACTGCTGTTCATAGGACTTCTCTCTCTTCATAATCATGTGAGCTAATTTCTTATAAAAAAAAAAAATCTCCTATTTCTCCATGCAATCTCAAGTCTCTTCCTCACTGCAAGTTGAATGCCCAGACCCTAGAGAATCTGTTAAAAGTGAGGGACTTGACTGGGAAAGAATGAGATCCTGTGAATCAGAATAGGATGTGTGGGGAGACCTGATGAAGCTGAGGACATTGGTCCCCTAAATTCTGGTGAGTCTTCTTTGCTAGTAGAAGAGGTCTCTCTGACCTCAGCGGAAGTGGCTTACCACCACTTCCGCAGCCCACTGGTGGTAGCCTGTAGCCTCTATACCCCCTTCTGAGGGCATGAGCCCTGCATTGCCTGAGAAAAATATATTGGCCTCCTTTGAGACAGTTGCATGCAAGACACTGTTCATTCTCCTCAGGACCCACTCCAGTACTCCTCTTTGCTTCTTGACCTATAACTGGACTCAAGACCCAACAGGCCCCTAAAGGCGAGGTAAAAAGTGTGACCCATGAGGTCACACTCCAAAAGAACTCTTCGATGTTTCTAATGTATATAAAAATAAATGTAGTGAATATGTGTGAGAATGGATATTAAGGATATGGGGTAATGGGAGAAGTTGTATTAAATTATTCCCATTGGATCAGGTTTCCAAAGCTGCGATTCTGCATTTGGTGTTGCAGTTTAAGGAGTTAGAAAGAGCTCTAATGGCTTGTTTGATTGGTTGGCTGAAACATGGATCAAAAGGGGACCCACAGTGAATGAACTGGAAATGCTAGGCTTGCCTTAGTTTAATGTAGAGGAAAGGATTCAATGGCTCATGGAGATAGGAATGTTAGAGTGGACTTGTCACGTAAAACCTACTCACTCACACTGGGCGGGTCCAGAGGACATACCTTTCAGATCACTGTGAGGAGTGAGTTTGTGGGGGATGCCCCAGCATCCTTGAAGAGCTCTGTGATAGCTCTTCTCTGTTGGCCAGACCTCACAGTGGGAACTGCAGTCACTGAGTTGACATGAGTGTTATGACATGAGTGTGTCTCCTTATCATATAATGTATGTGTTGACTTTATATTACAGTGTTTGAGTATTGTAATGTTACATCATAGCATTTAAGGCATGAAATGTCCTCTTCTGGGGAAGGGTTAGTGCATTTTTGTTGTATGTAGGATAGTTACATCATATTAGATGGAAGTCTGACCTTGTTATTACCTTCATTTGGAGATTAATTATGGCTTAAAGAGATTTGTATGAGTGTCAAGTTGACAAGGGGTGGACTTGTCGTGTTTAATATTATGGGTTAACTTGGCTGGGCCATGGTGCTCAAGTATTTGGTCAACATTGCCCTGGATATTTCTGATTGTGTTTTTGGATAAAATTTACCTTTAACTTGGTAGACTTTGAGGAAAACAGATTGCCCTCTATAATGTGGTTGGACCTTATCCAATTAGTTGAAGGCTTAAAATTATGGACTGAATGTTTGTATGTACCCCCCCCCCAAATACATATGTTGAAACTCCAGCCCCAAATGTGATAAAATTAAAATATGGGGCCTTTGGGGTAGTTAGGTTTAGATAATTCCATCATGAGATTAGTGCCCTTAAGAAAAAGAGACACCAGAGCTTTCTCTCCCACAGTTGGGGATGTATGTATGAATAGCAAGCAGACAGTCATCTGCAAGCCAGGAAAAGGGTCCTCATCAGAATCCTACCATGTTAGCACCCTGATCTCAGACGTCCCAGGTCCAGGACTATGAGAAATAAATGTTTTTAAAGCCACTCAGTGTAAGACATTTTGTTATAGCAGCCTGAGTTGACTAAGACATCTGAGTGGGACCAAAGATTGACCTCCCTTGAGGAAGAACAAACTCTGCCAGGAGATGGTCTCAGACTTGAATCACAATATTGGCTTTTGCCTGCATCTCCAGCTGGCTCACACTGAAGATTTTGGACTTTGCAGCATCCATAACTTCTCAAAATAAATTTCTCTCTGTATATAGACACATGCTATTGATTATGTTTTTCTGGAGAACTCTTGACTAACACAGTCACTTTGGAAAACAATTTGGTGGTTTCTTAAAAAGTTACACATCCACCCTTCACATGACGTAGTCATTCCATTTACTTAAGAAAAAGTATATATCAACACAAGGACTTAGATATGGTTGCTTACAGCACTTTTATTTCTAGTAGCTTCACAATGGAAACACTCCCACATATTCATTAATAGGTTAGTTGATAAATTTTGGTATATCCATCTAGTGGAGACATATTTAGCAGTGAGAAGAAGAACCTATTGATAGCCACAATGTGATGAATCTCAAATAATTATGCTGAGTAAAAGAAGCCAGTAAGAAAGAGTATTTACTGTATGAATTCCTTTAGATAAAATTTTAGACAATGCAAACTTATATATAGGGTCAAATGTAGTTCAGTGATTACCTTGAGAGGAGAGTGCAAATGGAAGTTTCAGAACAGCATGAGGAAACTTTTGGAGTGATGGATATGTTCATGATCTTGATTGTGGCAATGGTTTCAAATATCTCAAAAACCGTATCAGTTATACCTCAAAAAAAGCTGTAAATGCGCTCCAAACAAAAATGACAACACAGCCAACACAACCCATACTTTATGGCACTCACTCTTTAGTGGGACAATGTCACTGTTATTTACAGAATTCTTACTTTGTGTCAGATAATGTCCTTAGCCTCTATGTGGCATCTTTTAATGCACGGGTGGTATTATTAACTACTTTTTATATAAGGAGGAAAGTGAAGTTAGAGAGGTTAGAATGTCACCTCTCCAACTTCAGCTCTCTATCCAGAAATTTGAGTCCATAGCCATTCCCATATGGAGCTCAGCAGATGGGAGGATGAAGTCTGAAGAGGGGCAGGAGCATAAACAAGCTTGCATGCCAAGTTCAGGAGCAAAACTTTCATCTTATAAGTCCATGGATGTGCCAAGGGTTGCCTGGACAGCAAACAAAAATGGATTAAAATGAAAGGAAGGATTAAAAAATGGAATTAAGAAAGGGATGGAAAGAAGGCAGGAAGAAAGGAAGAAAGGAATGAAGGAAAAAAGGAAGCGAGGGAAGGAGGGAGGGAGAAAAGAAGAAGGGAGGGAAGAAAAAAACAGGTCATACTGTCAAGGATTTTAAATAATAATTTAAACATAAAAATACATAATTCTGATAGAGCTTAGGCCTCAAGATGTAACAATCTCGAGGCCTAAGGCCTTGATGGATGAGGCTGGCTGGGGAAGGGCTGGTTGTGGGTCTTGCACACTCCTACTTAGTGATCCATCCACTTCAATATCTGTGTATGAAGGACAGTTGGGGAAATTCACTCTAATTATACACAGTCTCAGGAATGGCCTTTAATACTTTGATGATGAATAGAGTGAGAGGCTAATAGGGGGATTCAGTCAATGCTCCTTGGAATTTCCTTGGAAATGCTGAATGGTACTGTAGAAAGGAAAGTTTGTGGGCACTGAGATCATAACCTAATTATCACTCAGGTTACAGATGCTTCCCCACATGGGTAATTCCAAAGACCTAGTGAGAAATTACTCACTTTGGAACAACACAGAGAAAAAAATCTCAATTATAGCATTTTGTGACTATTATCAATTACAAATGTATTTAGTTTATTGGAAATGTAATCGTATGGCTCCCTAAAAGGTAATTATTTACTTTCAAAAACATGAATATGCTATTTTCTATACAGACCAAGAGATACAATCTGAGTCACAGACTTCAGATGGGTTTATTATGGACTGTGAGTTCCTATCCCCCCAAATACATATGCTGAAGCCCTAATTCCCCCTGTGATGGTATTGGAGATGAGACCTTTAGGAGAGAATTAGGTCATGAGGGGGTCCCTTATGATGGGATTTGTGCCCTTATAAGAGGAGGTACCAGAGAGCTTGCTCTGTCTTTCTACCATGTAAGGACCCAACGAGAAGGTGGCCATCCACAGCCAGGTAGAGAGTGCTCACCAGAAACCAAATGGCCAATGCCTTGATCTGGAATTTCCGGCCTCTAGAACTGTGAGAAAATAAATGTCTGTTTAAGCCTCCTAGTCTATGGTACTTAGTTATGGCAGTCCGAGCAGTCTGAAGCACAGGACTATCATAACCCATTCTGTAAGAATGCAAAAACAGTCATCTTCAAACATCACGGCCACACCAAGCTTCAGAGTGACAATGAGGCCATCAGTGTTCTAGTTTTGATTCTCCACCTAACATAATGCACGACTTTGAATGAGGCCTCACTTTTGTGACTTTTATAGTAAAATTAGGGGTTGGACATAAATGTCTTGAACCCTTTTGGGTTCCTAAGGAATCAGTCAGACTCTATTTTTTCAATTGTTGGTTGAGTGTTACTACTTACACCTAGTCTCAGCCTAAAAGGGTGACAAAGAAATGGGACAACTTCTGTTCTCTGTTTCTGGAGGGTTCTCATCTATCTACAACTTTTATGTGATTTCTTAACTTGAAGGCCTTTTCCTGAAGTTGGGGTGATTGGATTAGGTTCCTGGTGCTTTGCAGCAATAAAGAGTGGTTACTATGTAAAGTGCCTTAGGGCAAGCTTAGTTGCCAGACAACTAGCTTTAAGTTCTTGAAGAACTAAGACAGTAGGGGGCTAGTTCAACAACACCTGTCATCTCTCCTGTGATTTAGAGCTGTTTGTGGTGAGCTCGGGCCAGCAACAGGTGTTGAGGCCTCAACTGTCATTGTAGGTAGGTGGGCAAGACCAATTAGGCAGTGTAAAGTCATTAGTGTGTGTAATTATTCCAGCTCCCCCTTGAACAGCTGTCCACGAAGGGATAGATGGACACTAGAGGGGTCTGGCTGTCTGGGTGGGTGGAGGAAGGTGGGGGTGTTTTACAGAATTTCACAGTCCCCTTGGCAGGCATAACCGCAGCCATTAAACTGATCTCATACATCTTGATGTTATTTCTCTCAACAAGCAATAACCTCAGCTTTCCATGACTGTGGTTTCTGTAAGCTGAGAATGAATTCCTTGACTCTGAGTGAAGGTGTCCAACTGGAAATAGAAAAAATAAATTTATTCCATAAAGGTATTTTGTCATCAGGGAGTGCCCCACATTTGGAAGAGTCCAGTGGGTAAAGGTCACTTTGGAAATCACCAGAGGAGTAATTAGTCACTCAGGCATACTAATAACCAACACTTACTGAGCATCTGCTGGCTACAAGGCCCTATGCTGGATGTTTCAGATACTGCAGATGAACAACTATGGCTCTTGTTTTCAAAGAGTTCACATACCATCAAGAGAAATGAAAACTTAAACTATAAGATTTAATCAAATGAAACTGCAGACATTCAACTACTTCGGCTCATTAAAACACAGCAATTTCATATGGCTCACACAGATGTTAGCACGTCTTATGTATAACATGCTACCAGAACAGAGAGTGATGTGCGATTGATTTAAATGTTGGCTTGTTGACAAATGGCTTTAAAGAGGAGAGGACATTTAACTTTGGCCTTAAAGGGAAAATAAAATTTTGAAAATAATTTAAAAGATGAGGTGAAAAGGAAGTAAATTGCATCAATGCCGTAAATGTTTATTGAGCATCTACTATGTGGAGGATGGTATCATATGCTTGTGATGCAGTGTTCAGCCTACATGTTGATAGTCTCTGGCTTCCTGGAATTTATACTCCAAGGAGGGAGGCAAACCCTAAAGAATAACTGCCCAACTATTATTGAATTACAGTTCCAATACATGCTAGAAAGAAGCAAAATCTGCTATGAGAGAAGGTAACGGGCCTCATTTGGTCTGGGAGGCCAGAATGAGCTTTCTTTAGCTGAATTCTCCAAGGTAAGACAGAATTAACCAGAACCAGATACAGGCTGTAGAAAGCATCAACCTGACCAAGACCCTGCGGCAGGCCAAGGGAGCAGCCGTCTACCTTCTTAGAGTTTAATGGTCTTCAGAGCATGCTTCTCTCTGATGTGATCACATTTCCACTATCTCTGGCATTTGCTAATCATACACTAGGAGACCTGGGTTCAAGGATGAAGCCAAATTACAAAGTGGGTGACTTGGGTGAAGACATTTAAGCTAGAAGCCATCTGTGTGGAAGGCAAATCAAATAATTAAATGAAAATGAAAGCAAGAGGGTATTAAGTTTTCTAGTTGTTCCAGCATTTGCAGCCTGCTTTTCAGATTCTTGGTATGTCCCCCTAGGTCTTAAGCCCAGAATGCCTTAGAGAAAATAGGCCTAAAACTTCTCAGGAGCTTTTACCTGAAAGCATGTCAGAGTTTCCCACCTTCGCGGGGTACAGGCAGTTTACAAGTACCCCCCCATTTGGACACGTGTGGATCCCTTCTGGAAGGCGCAGGACTCTGAATGGAAGGACAGCCCCTGGGTCTGACCAGCTAAGATCAGAGCTGAGGCAGGCCTGAGCTGCTGGGAGGGGTGAAGGAAGAAGAAGTGGTGGGATTGAGAGGCTGGGGATCCACTGTCACCTGAGAGTCTCAGAGCATTTTTCACAGACTCTTCTTTGCCTTCTTGTTATGCCTCACAGCACAGCATTCGCCAAAGGATCTGAAGCCCTCACAGTGGTTATCCTCCCTGGATGTGAAAATGCATCTTGCAAGTCCCAAGAGAGGTCTGGACCATAGGCTGAGGCTCTTTAAGATGTTTCACTGAAAAAAAAAAATTGATGGATTGATTGGTTCCCTCATTCATTTAATAAATATTTTGAGCATCCCAAGTGCCCAGCTCTGCACTGGGAATAAAAATAGTCATGAGCGGCCAGTAAGCAGTTGTTGCCCAGCAAGGCCTATTCCAGGGGGCTGCAGACCAGTACATTCATAATGACAACGTAGCTGGAAGTATTTCTTCAGGAGAAGCACAGATGGTGAGAACCCACTGGGGCAGCATTTAGCACAGTTAGCCCGGCAGAGCAACGAGGGATGGCAGGTGCAAAGACCCTGGGGTGAGAGACAGGCTGGTCTCAAAAGTAGCTGGCTGGGGTCTGACTGTATTGCTGCATTGCTAGTTATTAATCCTCTCTCCATTTCAGCTGCCCCGTCCAGGATTTAAAACTTTGAATTATACATGTCTACATGCTCAGATTTGTCAAACATTCAATAGATGAATGATCTTCAGACATTTTTGTTCACATACCCATTAAGACAATTCCTAAACATTTACTGTTTTAAAATATCCCACACATATTTTTAAGTTGACATTTAAAATTTATCATGATGCTACAAAAAACCCTTCTTTAACAGTTGATAATTTTTACCATACTCCATTTTCTTCTTCTACTTGATTTTATTCTAATATATGCTATATGATTTTATTCTAATATATTTTTTGGTCTGAAAATATTTCATTAATCATCTTATCCTATATCTCTGCAACAAAAATATGTATATAAATTGAAATTTGTTCTTAAAGCTTTCCAAGACCATGTAGTTAAAGAGTTTCTTCTGGCCCTGGCCAGTGTAGCTCAGTTGGTTAGAGCATCATCTCATAAACCAAAAGGCTACACGTTCGATTCCCAGTCGGGGCACATGCCTAGGCTGTGGGTTCAGTCCTCAGTTGGGCATGTACGGGAGGCAACTGACCAATGTTTCTCTCACCTGCCGATATTTCTCCCCTTCTATCTCTCCTTCTTCCTATCTCTCTGGGATCAAAAAAATTTTCTTCTGAATAATTATTACACTTAGGAACAGTAGCAGTACTTAATTGTGCAAAACAACCTAAATATAGCATAAATGTTTTAAGTATTGTATATTACAGTGAAATATTAATGAAAATAGTTTAATGTAATGGATGTCCTTATTC
Organism: Glossophaga mutica; assembly: GCA_039655065.1. Lineage (NCBI taxonomy): Eukaryota > Metazoa > Chordata > Mammalia > Chiroptera > Phyllostomidae > Glossophaga > Glossophaga mutica. Next base: position 26,963,540 of record CM077310.1, read on the forward strand.
TTGTATTTTAAAAAAATACTTACATATAAATGTATTACATTTTTTAGTAAGACAGGTTTGGGCACCAATCTTATTGGTATTTTTCATTTTATAGATGTAAGTTTTGAGAAATCTTGTTTATAAAAATAAATAGGAAGAAATGGGAAGAGTTGTGGATATCAGTGTCTTTGAACCCCATCTGAGTTGTTTGGCAAAAAATAACTAAAGTTCTTGTAGTTATTTTGATGAAAGCAACAAATTGGAAGCTGACTGACATTGAGAAAGATTTATTTTCATCATGAATTTCTTCTCTTGACTTTGAGGAGCTACACCAGAGAGGTTTTACTAAGGCTAATTAGGATGACAATTATTGTTTCATGTTCCTCTCTCATTTTGGCTTCTTGTTTACCCCTATATATTCTGAAAATATTGGGAAAGAGAAAATATTATTAATTTTAACACACCTTTGCAAATGCAGTATTTCAAAGGGCGGCTATTATTTTATTGTGTGCTTTTATGCAGCGTGTTGGTCAGAGTGTGCTTTCTGCAGATTCGCTCTCATGCACAAACTCCAGCACCAGCCCAGCCACACAGCCCCCTCAGACCAGTTAGCCACGTCAGGCCATTCCTGGTAGAAAAAATTCTGACTTCATTTTTGAACTCAAGTTTCCTTGCATGCATGTGACAATCATCTCACTTCTGAATCCCAGTTCTTTGATTATTATTATTATTTTTAATCTTCACCCAAGGATATGCTTATTGCTTTTAGAGAGAGAGGAAGGGGGAGAGAAACATCGATGTGAGAGAGAAACATTAATTGGTTGTCTCCTGTATGCACCCCGACTGGGAATCGAACCGACAGTGCTCTGATTGATGGAGCCACCTGGCCAGCACTGCATCCTGATTCTTATTTGGGCATAAATAGCCTTTGTCTGACTTGTCACTGGGATGAAGTAAGGTGCCTCCAGCTCCAATGTTTCCTAAGGACTTTTCCTTATGTCCCTGTTAGGGGACTCTTCTCTGAAGAGATGTTTTCTAGAACTCTCTTTGTATGTGGTGCCCAGGCGACTTTCATGCCTAGTAAGCAATTCCCCCTAGTAAGCTTTAGCATGGGTGAGAGGCATGGAGTTTTTTGTATAAAATGGGAGAAAAGTGGCTGGCAAAAGAAAAAAAAGTGAGAAATGTGAACTACAGAAAGCAGACATATTGTTAGGAGAAAAAATACAAATTTAGGTTGCAAATCAAAAAATTAATTTCTTTACAACTGTCAATGCCTGAATAGCCCCTGGAAAAATTTCCGTGTACCCCTGTTTAAAGAATACTGATTTGAAAACAACTCTTGTTTGCAAATTTAGCCCCAGGGTACTAAATTCATTCAGATTTAGAATGCAGGGACTCATCACTACTTCAAGTTCAGAGAAACCAGTTCTCTCCTTAAGAGGAACTGGTACTTTTAGCACAAAGAGGTCCTGAGTTGCAGATGCCCCGAAGCCCACAGGCTGCCTTCTCATTTCCCACACAGATTTTCTTACCTGAACATCTGCAGAAGGAGAACTCGGCCTCAGGGTAAGTCAGCTGGGGCAGCTGGTTAGGTTAACTGAACTTCAGGATGTCTCCATGACAACAAAACAAATGGTAGGTTTTATGTGGCTGAAAGAATTTCAACCTGTCCAATAATGATTTTATAGGTAGAGAAACCAGAGCCAGAGAGATGGCTGATTGATGTTCCCTGAATGACGTAGTCAGGAAGTAGCAGAACAGGGACTGGAAGTTGAGGTTCCCGATTTCCCTGGATAAATGAAGTGCTGGTTGGCATCACGTAGATAAAACAAGGGGGTTGATTGACCACATTTTATTTTTTACCTAGCTGCCCAGTGTGTGCCTTTAAGACACAGTTGTGATCTCCTCATCTGTGGTCAGATGGTCTTGTATGTACCTACCTCCTGGAATTTTCAGAGAATTCATAGCAAGAGTTGACTGGGAGGTTTGTTTACCGTGACTTCCTCCAGAGTAAGTTTTTCAGAATCTTTGTCAACTCTCAAGTAGCCTCAAAGTGTGCAGGATTGCTACTGGACTTGGGCTAAAAAGGAGTCAAAGCTTGTAATGTGCTTGTAATTATTTCAAATTGCAGATGCTTCGAAATAAATTCCTTTAAGTCTCTCAGCAAAGTTGGCTTCCTCTCTGGGGCTTTGCTCATTTAATTCAGACTCCACACTCACTCCCTACTTTGCACCTGCTGGGAATTCCGGAGCATGGGAGCAGGCCAGCCACAACCAGCTCTCAGTGGATGACCCCTGTCAGCTGCACTTGACTCAGACAGGAGACGGCCTCCCACAGTTCTGGGAGATTGATGTGGACCCAGGCTCGTGGACCCCATTGTGGAGATACGAGACAAATTCACATGAACTACTGAGTCCTGTGGAGGAAAAGGGACGGCATGCCTTCTCTCTCAAGAGGAGAAAAACCCTCAGAGCGCCTTGGCCACCCTCTCAAGAGGAGAGCACCCTGACCCTTGCCTTGACAGGCTTTTATTGGGTTCAATTTGCACAGGAATAAAGTTCATTAATCATTGTCAGGCAGAAATGATCAAATAGATAACATTCAAAGAACTCCGAGGGCCCATTCCGAGTCAGGGTCAGATACCTAAAGGGCCATAAAACTTTGGGAAAACAAACTTATTTCAGGCTTGGACACTTACCATTTAAATTGAGGGTATTAGCAAAGTAGGTTTCATAAGATTTTATGCATTCTTTCTTAGGCCTGCTTATCCTGGGAAATTTGTCCTTTCCAGCACAGGCCTCACCCACCTCCGGCATTGTTTCAGGCTGAGGTAGAGCAGGGGAAGTAAGGCAGCCAAGAGACTCGGAAACTTCTTGCAGACAGAATGAGGACTCAGGCTATGGTCAAAGCCGAGGGGCGAGGGTCCATCACCCCCTTTTTCTATAGTCCCCCAAGTCCTTCCCTGGGGGCCCTGTGATCATGCCTGTCTTAGGTCGTCCCTTTCTTGAGGAATCTCACCCATCACTGGCTAACCAATCAAGCCTTGGGGGCCAGGCAGGGTGAAGTAAAAGGAACAGAGGCAGCACCTCTGCCAGGGAGATAGGCTTTGTCTCCTTAGTGGCTTACGGTGCCAAGGTCGCTCACTCAGCCTTAGTCATGGGGGGTTACAGCTCCCCCAGGCAGGGCAGTTCCCAACAGGAGATGCCAGTGGAAATGCCTGTCTAAGTGGGACCTTGGGGATGGGAAGAAGTGCAGCCCCACAGCCTCTTGCGCACACATCATTGCTGCCCCTCCTCTGTCTGAAATGACCCAGAAGGGTATCCGTAGAAATCAACATACTGATGCATCTGGAACTTGGTGTGGGTACATACAGGTGAAGGAAGTCTACAGGGCTAGGAAAGCAAGGAGATGAATTAGGAGCGAATTTAGTAAGAACAGAGAGTTCGTCCATGCAATGAGTTGTCTCATTTTCTGAATCCATTGGGTAATTCTCTTTATTTTGGAAATGCCTTCAATAAACCCTTAAAAATTAATTCAGGCAACTTTGCCAAAAAAATAGGAATCCAACTGGATAGGAAACATAATTATCTGGAATCTGAAAATATTGGTATGTGGAGGGGTTTTAGAAATTATCTGGGAAATGGAGATACATATCGTAGAGGATTGTGGTGAATATAAAATGTTATAATAAATGTGAAGCATTTAGCCAGAGCCTTGCACATACTGTGATTTCTCACTGAATTCAGTTCCATCATTTCATAGGTGAAGGACCTGAGGCCTGGAGAGACCGACTAGTCTGTGGTCAGAGCGCTGCCCAAGTCCTTGGAACTGACACCTGATAATGGCATCCTTTCTACTTCCTATGTTTCTGACCCAACAAGTTTAAGTTGACACATTGCAGCTCAGCCCCCAAACTCTAAAAATGCTGAGGGGGATGGGACATTTTTAGAGAAAAGACTTCTGGTTCATGTCTGTCACTAAACATTCCTCGAGGTTGCTGGACGAGTCAGATGGGAGGGTGGTTTGCAGCAGAGCCTCTGCCTTGTGTCAGGGAGGGCGCTGCCTCCGCACCTCAGGAGGCCTGATCCCAGAGGGGCCCCCACCTCCAGGGTGCATGCAGGCCAGGGTCTGGCAGGGGAACGGGGAGGAAGGGACGGCGGCGAATGCAGGGATGCTTGAACAAATGGAAACGATGGAGCCTTCTCTCCTTTACCTCAAATGTCCAGACACCTCGCCGTCGACAGATATTTATTCTGGTCGCTCCCAGGATTGTTGAAGCCCACCATAGACTGGAATTGAGAGGAGCTGACTGAGGGGAGAATGGTAACAGCAGGGACCTGCCTGTGCAGGTGAGTCCTGTGTAATAACGCAGACAGACACCGTGCAACTTTTCTTTCTCTTACAAAAGCCATTAAATACACCAGTTACATAAATGTATTTTTCTAAATATAATTAGAATACTTTATTACTAATGTATTCTTTAAAATTCACTCCTTTAAATTTGGCCTTTCTCCCTTCTATTAATTGGATTTGACTATTTTCACATATATAGAAAGTTTTAGACACTTTCTATACATTTTATTTTATATCATGCTCTTATTTTAAAAGATTTGTTTAAGAGAAAGGGGCCCTGGCTGGTGTAGCTCAGTGGATTGAGCGCGGGCCTGCAAACCGAAAGATCGCAGTTCGATTCCCAGTCAGGGCACATGCCTGGGTTGCCAGGCCAGTTCCCGTCAGGGGACATACAAGAGGCAACCGCACATTGATGTTTCTCTCCCTCTCTCCTTCCCTTCCCCTCTAAAGATAAATAAATAAAATCTAAAAGGAAAAAAAAATCTTAAAAAAAAATGCTTTATAAAAAAAAAATAACTATTAAGAGAAAGGGGTGGGAGAATGGGTAAAAATGGTGAAGGGGAATACAATCAATAATATTGTACGAAGTTTGTACAGTGACAGATGGTCACTAGAATTAGTGGAGTGACCACAGTGTAAGGTATAAAAGTGTTGAATCACTGTGTTATATACCTGAAATTAATGTAACTAATATAATACTGCACACCAACTATATTTATGTTTTAAAATTTTCATTTATTTGTGCTAGTTACTTTTCCTTTTTTTTTTTTTGTTTTTCCCAGTACTGTCTTAGATTTTTTAAAATGTTTTATGGTTTCTTTTTTTAAAAAAGATTTTACTTATTTATTTTTAGAGAGAAGGAAAGGGAGAGAGAAAGAGGGAGAGAAACAGCGATGTGTGGTTGCTTCTCACGTGCTCCCTATTTGGGACCTGGCCCATAACCCAGGCATGTGCCCTGAGTGGGAAGAGAGCTGGTGAGCCTTTGGTTCACAGGCTGGCACTCCATCCACTGAGCCACACCAGCCAGGGCCCAGTGTTGTCCTAGGTTTAAAGAACACACATTTGGGGGCAGTTGGAGAGGGAAGGTCAAAACACATGCTTGTCAACCATGCTTACCCAGTTGTGGGCACTGAGTCTTCACAACGTTCTCCAGAGAGACGATAGATAGAGAGATGGACAGATAGAAAGAAAAGTATATGTATATAAATCTGTAATATATCAGCTTTTTAGAAAAGCTAGATAAATTGTGTGTATTTATGATTTTGCATTCTGCTTTTTTGTTTTCTAGGTGTCAGCTGAGGCCTCCCTGCCTCTCTAGAGACTGGGCAAATTCACAAGAAATTTCCCAACCCTGTTGTGTATGGATTTCCAAAATTCCTGGCAATCTGTCTCTGAATTTCTGGGGAGGGGACGGACTGGAGTTTGTGTTCTCAAGTCCTCTTCTGTTTCCTGGGCCACTCTTGTACTGCTCACAACTCTGTCTCCATATACCCCCATAAAACTGTCTATTCTGTGAGTTAAGTAGACCAAAGGCCCCCACTTATGAAGAATAAGGGTAAGCAGGGAAGACGTTTCTGAAGCTGTTGGGGGTGGGTACTAAACTGGGTGGGTGATCCAGAAACAGCCCTGAGTGGAAGAGCGGCCCTCCCCATCCTCAGACAGTGTTTGAGCCCCACTTTCCCCAGAAAGGTGGTCACCAGCCTTTTACCCTAGTACAAACCTTTTATCGTCTTCTTGGCTCCCCTCTTCCCCTCTCTTCGAAGAAGAAAAACTACAGATTCCTTTCCTTATTTGATACAGAGCATCTTTCTCCTTTCTCTGGTACACTAGCAGTTAATCCAAGCAGCCTTATAAAGGCTTTTGTCCTCAGAGACAAGTCTCTGTCCAGGAGGAATTCTGGGGCTGCCCCTGTGAAGCCAGCTTTGTCAAAACTGATATTATTTTTATGTTTAAGTCATGTTTTATATTTATATCATGCTCAGCCATATATTGGCTATTTTGTACAGCTTTATACAAAAACTAAACACTGTATGTACACAGAACAGCAGCAGTGATTTGTATCGCAAGCTCAGTGTGACTTGGGGTTTGTCCTGTGGTCATCTGCCAGGTATTCTTGAAGACCTGCCCATCTTGTCACTCTGAACCCCACAGGGAAACAGGGCAGGCACCTGGGAGTGTGGCAGGTGAGGAAGTGGCAGGATTCAGGCCCATTGAACTAGAGTGAGGATTTTCCTCAAGGGATCGAGAACAGAACCGAAGAGTGAGTCCAAGTCAACACTCTTACGGTGTTCCAAGGGTCATGCTGGGGAAACCAAGATTAGTTGGCAAATCCAAAGACTGGGAATAAAGTGGAAAACCAAAAATGTGTGTGTGTGTGTGTGTGTGTGTGTGTGTGTGTTGAGGTTGGGGGAGGGAGAAGAAGCCAAGGATTAGGGGCCAGGCAGCGTGAGATCAGAATGGAAGGCTGTTGGACCATCAAAAAGTGGCCTTTTTTGATAACATACTCTTGGCAACCAGAGCTTTGGTCCATCCTCCTGGGGACACACAGATACTCCTGGGCACCCTTTTGTCCACAGGAAGCCACTGCTTCCCTGCAGGTTACTGTTATCAGGACTCACTGGCATCCTGTTCTTTTCTCAGCAACAGTCACACCTTTGTGGTCACTGTCATTGCAGGTGGTATTCAGTAGTTGGATTCTCCCCAGGGAATGTCCTGGGGAGCCTGCTGTGTTTTGAATCCCATGGGGAAAAAGTGCTCTGATTTGAAGGTTAATGGCAATGGCAGTTTTATACCAGTATTATGTCTCGTTACATAAGATTAGTCAGCGCTCCAGAATTTGGAAATCATGAAATTCATTTACTAGCTTCCACCCGAATCCTTATAGCAGGCATTTGTTAAGTGATTCTCTTGACTTTGGATTTTAGTTGAGTTCTTACACTTACATGGTCTTTAAAGAGTATTTGTTTTTCTGACTATAAAAATTATATATATTAATATACATAGAAGAACACAAAAATAGATAATTTAAAGGTTGAAATTCCTCCATGATCCTATGCCTATAATTCTCCCCTTAAAAATCACTGTAAATGCTTAAACACATATACATACGTGTTTGTATACACACACACACATTTATGTTTGTGTTTATAATTCAGTCTGTTCAGCAACATAAATTTTTTAATTGAGGTATAATTAACAACACTATATTAGCTTCAGGTATACAATGTGATGATTTGATATTTGTATATATTGCAAAATGATCACCATAGTAAGTCTAGGAAACATCCATCACCATAACTAGTTACAGTTTTTTCCTTGTGATGAGAACTTTTAAGATCTGCTCTCCGAGCTGCTCTCAAATGTGAAATATAATATTATCACCCACAGTCACCAGGCACATTCTGCCCCAGGGTTTATTTGTTTTGCACCTTTTGACCTCCTTCACCCACTTCATCCACCCCCCAACCCCTACCTCCAATCTCTTCTCAGTTTCCATGAGCTAATTGTTGTTTTGTTTTATTTTTTTTTCGTTGTGGGGTTGTTTTTGTTTGTTGTTGTTTTTTTTTAGTTTATGTATAAGATCGTACAGTACTTATCTTTTTCTGTCAGATTTATTTTACTTGGCATAATGACTTCCATGTTGTCCATTTATGTCACAAATGGCAAGATTTTCTTCTTTTTATAGCTGAGTAATATTCCATTACATAAATACACCACATTCCCTTTATCTATTCACTTACCAATGGGCATTTAGGTTATTTCCAAGTCCTGGCTATGGTAAATACCGTTGCAGTGAGAGGGGGTGCCTATATCCCTTCTAATTAATGTTTTCGTTTCCAGATAAACACCCAGAAATGTGATTGCTGGGTCCCATTTTTATTGTTTAGTTTTTGAGGAATGCCCACACTCTTTTCCAGACTAGGTACAAGTCACTGGAGGTAGAAGGGGAAATCCAGAAAGCAGTTGAGGTTCCATGGAGGTCAAAGATATTTGCCACCGGGGCTGTGTGACGAAGTGAGCAGGGCGATGGAAGGTGGTTTCCAAGGGCGAGACGTTAGTATTCATGATTTTAAAGGTGGTAGTTCTACCAAAAACTCGGCCCAGAGTGGGACTGCCAGGTGTATTTGAAGTGCAATGGAAGAAAGATCAGTGGGTAGAAGACCGTGAAGAATCGGAAAGGCCAGAGTGTGGGGTCAGTAGTTCGAGGGGGTGCTTAGGTCACGGAGTGAAGACAGGAGTGCAGTGAGGGAGATAGTGAGCCAGGCGGAAGCACTGAGAGGCAGCGGCCAGGGGCTCCCTCGGCCGAGAGCGTCAGGTGGGAGGTGATACTGCCAGATGGCAGGTGTGGGCAACAGGAGGACTTTGTCATGAGGTTGCAAGTCTATTTTTCCCCCATTCTTTTCTTATTTTTGTAGTTTGTTATATTTTTTTAAAAACACAGACGCTGTTAGGATGTAACGAGTGAGCAAGGAGTTATACATATGGGAACGAATATGGCTGCATGTGAACCTGCATAGGACAGGGAGGACCTGGGTGCCAGGTTTGGTTGTTTTAATTGCATTTGATAGACAAAAGAGAGTTTATTGAAGATTTCGGAGCAGAGCAGTGGCATTATCATAGGTATGATTTACGAATTCTAATCTATCAGAGGTGTCTCAGGTGGTACAAACAAAAGCAAAACTCTAAATGGGAACTGGTAAAAAAAAAAAAAAACAACTAAGGTGGCAATTTGGCACAAAGTTCTTAACGCCTTGCTCATTGTAGTGCCCTGGAAGGACGGGAGACTTTTGCAAAAACACTCTGACAATGTTTGGCCCCTGATTGGATAAAGAGAGTAGCAAAATGGAGAAAGAAAGGATGGAGACAAGCAACATCATCAAACCTGCAGGTGCATCTGGAAAATGAAGACCAAGATGTTCCCCAAATTTAATAACCAGAAAGTTGGAGGTGACCTCTGACACAGCAGTTTCGGGACTTGGTGAAAGTCACCACGCAGGGGCTCAGGGAAGGGGTGGGTGCTGGGAGAGCAGGGCCGCTGGCTGCCCTGTCAAGGAACTTGGTAATGGGAAGGAAAGAAAAGACACTAGAAGGAAAAAACTGTTTTAGGAATATTTTTTAATTTTTAAGAAAGGAGATTTCTTCTTGGAAGACCCTGTTCACTTGACCACTGAGTCAATCCTTTCTCCTAGTTTTCTTCTTATCTCACTGGCCTTGCCTTCATTAAAAAAACCAAAAAAAAAAAAAAAAAAAAAACCAAAAAAAAAACCCCAAAAACAAAAAACAAGACCTAAGTAAGTTTGGAAGAGATGATTAGGAGGTTAGGGTGACATTGTAAGTTTTCCAAAATCTGGCTCCCTAGGTTACAATCTGACCTTCGGACGATTTCCAGCCACAATGAGACCAGGGACGCAGAAAAGATAAAGAAGACAGAGGAGAGGGGGGGATGACCTTCTGTGTCCTCATGCCTCCTGCTTTACTTTCTCCAGAACTCCTGATCTAGAAAATTCTTTTTAATATAACATACAGATGTGTAGAGTACATAACTACTTCAATGTTTGAAAACACGATAAGACAGAATAAAATGTTGGATTGAGAGTTAAGTGCTGGTGGAGTTAGGAAGTCAGATTTTTATCCCAGATCCCTTACCACATTTCTTATGGTATTTCAAACAGCGGTCCAAGCCCCTGGGAGATAACCATAACAATGAGAGCCGCTCAGTTGCATAGTGTCTGAGTGGTGTTTTTCTTCATGGAGTAGTGAAGCAACCCCTTTGATGAGGGTGGATTGGTGAGCACAAACATGCAGGACAATGTGAGTGACCCAGGGTCTGGGCAACATTTTAAAATAGTGGGAATGTTATGTATACAAGGTCCAGCAACATCGTAGTAGAAAGAAGCAATGGAATCAGACTAATTCTCACAGAGGTATCCAACCTTTTGGCATCTCCGGGCCACACTGGAAGAAGAGCTGTCTTGGGCCACACGTTCAATGTACAAACACTAATGAAAACTGATGAGCAAAAGATAATTCTAAGTAAATTTACGATTTTATGTTGGGCTGCATTCATAGCCATCCTGGGCTGCATGCGGCCTGTTGGACACCCTGTGAGAGGTGGCTTCTCACGCAGGGTGTTTGCCTCAGAACCAAAGCGGCTCACAGAGAGCAACTGGCTGTGTGAGGTGAAGTGGAAGCTTGATCTCATCAGGTTTAGTTCTGGGGCCTTCAGGCAGCCGCCCATATGGGGGGCAAAGACCCCCAAAGAAAGGAAGCAAGTGAAAAACAACTGGGCAGAGCCTCCTTCACAATCAGTGTTTGGAGAAGATGAGAACAACAAGCTCATTTGCTCTCTGGATGCTTCTCTGTCCCTCCCTTTAGATTCGGGCCATGAAGACTTCAAGTTCCCTGTAGGGTCAATTTTGTGTGTGTGTGGTGTCAACAATAAGAAAAAAATACTGCCGTACACATTGCATAAGGCAGAGAGGGAGGAAGAGGTAGCCCACCTTTCTTCTCCCCCTGTGCCCATCCCCTGCCAGCACCCCACAGCTGGGCCCAGCCAGAACCCAGCTGCCACAGGACTTTAGGGAGCACAGCCTGCTGGGCTCAGTGGCCCTGTGATCCAGAACAGATGGGGGATGAGCAGGAATGCAGGCGTTGACAAAGAGGCCCAGGCCTGGTACACAGATGCACAGTGTCAAGACTTAATCTCACCAAGCTGAGCCGGGCTATTCTGAGTTTCCAGCAGACTCTTACTGTTCCTTTCACGTCTCCCATCCTAGGGCTCATCCCTTCTTTGCCTTGTTTTCCTTCCACGTCTGTTCCTTTCCAGATTGTGTGGTTAACAAGAAGTAAAACCTGTGTCTCCTGGCACACAGTCTCACTTTCGCATTTCTGGGGAAAGCCATTTTGTCTGAGACCGAAGGAGGGACAGAGAATGCATGCAAGGCGGAAGGAGCGAGTGCTGCCTCCGTTCACGGAGCCCGTGTTCACCGGGGAGAAGCAATACCAGCTCAGGCCAGGCCGGCTCGGGAGGGGAACCCGGGCAAGGCGAGGAAGGAAGAGCGTTAAGCAGAGGAGACGATCTCAGCTGTGAAGAAGTGAGGCCTGTCTTCCCACTGGCCTTTCCTTTTCAGGTGTCCAACACTTCTCACCCCACGTCATCCACCCCTCTCCCAAAAGGAACCCAAAGCGAAACCCAGGCAGGCATGCAAAGCCACACAACCAAAAAAAAGTCTCCGCTTTGAGACCAGACTGTGAGCCGCTCAGGTCTCACTGTGACTTTAGTTTGGTATTCCTTCGCCGGGGTACTTGCATTTAGAATTCCATTTCAAATGATGAAATGAAATGCCTTACACACTCTCGAAGGAAGACTAGATGCGAGGAGTCTGTTTGGTGCTGTGAGGCACATCAGATGCTTGTCTGCAGGCAGGTTCTGGTACGGAGGAGGACAGCTGGGAGGGGAAGACAGACCAGAGGGAGTTCCAGCGCTGACCGCTGACCGCCATGAGCATGGGAGTCCGGCAGCAAGTAAGGTCATGGAGGTGCTCATGACCTGAGCACCCAACTTTCTCTGTGCTCGTGACTTCTAAGTAGGAGGCCCAAGATCTGAAAATCTAGACGGAGTAGGATTTCTGCATCAGATGAGAAAACGCGGTGAGTAAAACCCTTGGGACACTTGGAGGAGCTCAGAGAGGGGAGTGGCTAGAAATGGTGCCCAGGGAACGGAGTCGATCCTGCAGAACCAGAGTCCTCTTGGGAGCCAAGGAAAGCGGAGGAAAAAGAATCAAGGAGCTGGTAATGAAAAAATACAATAAAAAATTTTAAGAAAAAAAAGAAAAAGGAATCAAGGAACTAAGTGATAAGGTTAAATAAAGAAAAATAGAAGGGAAAGACATTGCTTAATCCAAAAGGAACACACTTACGTTTGGATGTCATGTAATATACTTCCTGCTCCCCAAGGAGAATTAATTCCCTAACTCCCTGAGGCTATGTGATACCAGGCAGGGCTAAATCCCTGAGCCCTGGTCAGAACAGCTCAGGAAAACATCTGTAAGGATTTGCTGGCTTTCCTAAACAGAAGGGCCAGTTCAGCCCCTCCAGGGACTTGTGCAGAGAACTTGCTGACAGGCTCTGCAAGGAAATGCAAGAAGATTTTCTCCCTGGTAGAAAGGGGCTCCATTTTTCCAGACCTAGGCTGCAAAGTAACGGATGAGATAACAACAGTTCAGGTGAGGGGCTCAAGTGATGAAGCCCTTAAACTGTAGCTTTCCCCAGAGAGAAGTCCATGAAGCACCAAGGGCCTGCCCTGTGCTCGGCTCCCGCAGAGGAAAGTGGCCCCGGAAGTTCTTTCTGCTGAAAGTGGCTATCGCTGGAGCAGAGGCCAGTAAGACCCTGCTGCCTGGGTCACAGCAGGATCCGGAAACAGATTCTGCTTGTGTGATGAAATAGACTAAGCAAATTTAGTCTTGGGATGTGAGAACACGAGGTGCACTCAGAGAGGGCAGGTCTGTCAGGCCCAGACTGGGCCCCAAACATTGAGCTTCTGGCTCCCCAGGAAGCCGTTTCAGGCATAAGGTGAGCTGTGCAGATGCTCAGCGGCCTTCCCAAGCCGTCTTGGCCACACGATGCACCTCACCCCCAGGGGGAATCTAGCATGAAACATCACTGCAACTTATAGTCCATTAATATGATACACACACACACACACACACACACATATACATATATATATATATATATAGAGAGAGAGAGAGAGAGAGAGAGAGAGAGATTTAATTTCCACTCTGAGGTGGTGTTTGGCTACTGTAGCTTCTTGAGATCACTTTCTTCTGGATGTATGCCTAACTTGTTAATGAATCTGCATCAGCTTCTAAAATGCTTTCCTGGCTTTAACACCTTAATCATGTTCTTAAATGTAACAACTATGGGAGCTGGAGCAGAAACTTTGTGGAACACTCTAGATCAGTGATTTTCAACCTTTCTCATCTCACGGCACACATAAACTAATTCCTAAGTTTCTGCAGCACATGAAAAATTTTTTTGCTGATACGACAAAAAATAGGTTATAATTTTGATTCATTCATACTGGGTGGCTATTGTTGTGTTGGCTGTTGTTATTTTTTAAAAATTTGACAATCTAAAAGAAAAGAGGTCAGTGTCCTTAGCTAAACAGTCAGGTATTGCATGCTTTAAAAAATCTTGCAGCACGTGGGTTGAAAATTGTTGCTGTAGCTCATCTTTTTCAATTGGTGGTACTTTTCAGAGAAGCACTATCCTGTTGACATAGAATGCTAAAACAGTAAACACTTTGCCCAGCCCATTCTGTCTCAAGTGAGAGCCCACTAAGCAAGTTTTTCTCCTTAGCTTTACCTCATCCTCCCCCACGGCAGTGAGCTAGTGGGTGTGACATTCAGAGGGCTTCATACTTGTAATCGTGACCTAAGTTTGCCTGGATGTGATGGAGACACTTGTGCTTTGGAAGGCAGAAGGCCCTGGGGAGAAAGTCAGCGTTGGCAACTGGAGCAATCTGCCTGGAGAACTGGTCTGGTGGGTCTGTGTCTCTGCCTTAAACGCTGGAGCTCCTTGCAGGCTGCCTCCCAGTTGCATCAGGCAGGAACACTCAAAAGTTGTGCCTACATTTATGCAGCAGACAAGTCACAGTTTAGGTCATAATTCTAGGACATGGGGACTAGAAGACTAGTAATGGCAAAGAAATGTCTATTAAGCATGCAGTAAGTTATAGATGTGGCCGTGGTGGGCTCTTGACCATCATGCCACCCATTCTCCTGTTTCCACCTGTCTTGAGAAAGCAGCGGGGGGAGGGGGGAGAGAAAGTAAACCTATTGCTTTTTTTCCCAGTCCTTACCCTAGGATATGTTTATTGATGGAGGGGGGAGGGAAGGAGAGAGAGAAACACTGATGTGAGAAAGAGAAGCATCTATTGGTTGCCTCCTATACGTGGCCCAACCAAGGGATCAAACCCACACCCTCGGTATGTACCCTAACCAGGAATCGAACCCAGAACCTTTTGGTGGATGGGACAATGCTCCAACCACCTGAGCCACCTGCCAGGGCTACACATATTGCTTTTAAATGAAGAATCTACCTTTCTTCAAGTATAATTGGTAAGACCTCAAAGGAAAGAGTTGTGTCCATATGAATGATGCAGAAAGGAATTTTGACAGCAGAGAGGCAGTGTGAGACAAGAGAGATTGCGATCGTAATTCAGAGAAGAAAAGGCTTTCCAGAAGGGATTAGCATGCACTGCCAGCTCTCCCTGTCACGAGAAAGTAATTTTGTGTGCTGGAGCTCTCTAGTGAATACTCTTAGGGGCACTTATTCATAGTTAATAAATAACCCATCGCTTGCTCTTCCACAATAATCCTGGAGATCTGCTATGAATCCCTGCCTTGCTGGATTTCCACTTTGGTTACAGAAAACAGGGTTTCTCAACCGCAGCCCTGGTGACATTTTGAGCTGGGTCATTTATTGTCGGGGGGAGGGTGGTCCTGTGCATTGTAGGATGTTTAGCAGCACCCCTGTCCCTACCCATGAGAAGCCACTAGCACCCCTCTCTCAGTTGGGCAAACCGAAAGGTTCCTGGGCCTGGTCAAATGATGATGTCCCTCCTATCCCCGGTGTTGAGAACCACTGACGCAGAGAAATCCTTTTTCTCTACTGTCTCCCAACAATTAAGTTAGCTCTTTGGGGAGCTGCAGAGGGACCGAAGATGTCATTCCCAATAATGTTCATTGCCATCAGGCTACTGGGAGTGGAGCAGCGCTGGCCACGTGTGTGCTCCCAGCCAGCGATCCTAGGCTTGAGGGGCAAAGGTCTCCAGGGCTTTGGCCACTTCCACCCCAGCACCTGGCTTTCCCCTGGACATCCCCAATCGCGTCCTGAGTGGGCCAGATCTTGCAAGAAAATAAGAATTCTGGCTTCAAAACTTGAAAACAACTCTTTGGCAACAGGCAGTGATGAGAAGAGAGATGAATAATGACACTGGCTTCCTAAAAGAACCCCTCTTACTTCTGCAGAAAAGAAATCTCTGTGCTGAGACAGAGGAATAGGGGAAAATGCTGCCTACACACAAAATGCTCCCCAAACACATGACGTTACCCCAATAATTCTGAACAGAGGGACATGACATCAAAAACAAATAAGCAAAAAACCCTTTTATCTGTGTAAATATAGCTGATGCTTGCTCTTTGTTTAAAAAAATGCTTCTGTGGTCAGTAACATCTGAATGCTGCTGGGTGAGGTAACCCTGAGGTTGCCATGGAGACCTGTTTTCCATTGGTGCCTCCATCATGAAACTGGACTGACTCGCTTTCCTTCTGCAGCTGAACACCTGGATACTGAGGGATGAGAGTCATGTATGAAACCAAGACACACCCCAAAAGAGAACGGAGCTGAGGCAACAGGGAGACTCCCCAGACCTTTTGAAGCTGAGGCAACAGGGAGACCACCCAAGACCTTTCAATGCACGGACCACACAATCCCATTTGTGCACAAGGAGACCAGTTTGGGGACACAAGTGGTTTCTGAGCACACAGTGAAGGTCGAGCAGAACCAGGAGAGAGTTGGATGTGCGTGAAAACTGGGCATGTCAGACTCCTCCCCCTGCTGTTCAAGTCCAAAGAGGCATCTGGTTTGAACACGCTTCCTTTGAAGTAGAAGCTGGTCCCTCATGCCAGCACTCTGAATTCCCGAAAGAAGAGACATTTCTGTTGCCACAAATAGACTAGAACTGCTTTTGAGAGGAATATTTGGCTGTGTCAGGGAACTCTGAATTCTGCTGGAAGAAGATTCATAAGCAGTCAAGTCGTCGAGATCATGCGCAGTCTACTAGGACCCAGCATGAGTGTTTTCACAAGCAGCAGCGTCTAGGTGACCTGGGACAGGTGCCTGCACCTTGTCAGATTTCCCCATGGCTTTCCCGCTGCAGATGAACTCACGTCCCGGAGCGGCTGGATCAGTCTCTGACAAGTGATGTCTCCTGCTTGATGTATCTGCTTCCAATAAGCCAGGTTTTATAGGCTGTCAGGGCTGACTGCAAAGTTATAAAAGTGGGTCTCGTAAAAGAGAAACACGAGTGGCTGACACGTCAGGTTGTAGCTGCATCACTCCGTGCTCTGGCAGCTGGGCTGGTTCTCGTTTACAGAGAAAGAGGCGACACTGAGCAGACTCATCGGATGTTAACACAATGAGGATTTCTCCCCCCAGCGCTCACAGGGCTCTGCAGGGCTGGGACTGTCGTGTGACTTCTGGTTCCCAGGGAAATACATTTTCCTGCGCAACTGCTGAGGTGTCCTTGGTCAGTGTTCCCAAAGGGAATAATGCACCACAGAATGGCTGCTGGCTTCCTTGACAATGAGAGTGAGAGCTGGTGGACTATGGGAAAGAAATGATAACTAAAGAAATGAATAGACTTCACACCAACATTTCTTAAGTTTTTGAGACTTCACCTAATTGCAGGATTTTTCTGAAAATATGATGGCTCATTTTTACTTTACGGTATGTTTAGTTGCTAGCTAGAAGAGGTAGAGAAGGAATAGCTCATTTTAAGAACAACTCAGTTCAGGATGCCCACCCCACTTGGGGTCCAACCCACTTTGCAACCTGACCAAGGTTCCTTCCTTCCCTGGTCAACCTGCCTTTTTTGGAAATTTTATTCCATCCAACCTTTTCACCTGGGACTCCAATGTTCTAACCAGGGATGCAAGGGAGAGAATCACCCACCACCTGATGCAGGGTCAGAGCCATTCACACCCTGAAGAGAAAATGAGTGCTCGTAAACCTACACATGGACAGGGATGTCATCAGACCTGAGACTGCGCTAGGGAATGTCCATCTCCCTTTGTGTCCAATTCTCTCTTTTTGTACACTCCTTTTTCTGCCTACTGGTTTCCTCACCCTCACCTCCCTCAAGGTCAGTTTGAACATGGCTGTAGATGCCCCAGCCTTGACTAAAACTCAGCACACCCTTCATTTCACCTCTGCCTCTGGTGCCTCAGTCCCTCAGATGCCCCACCCCCCAGTTACCACCATCCCAGCTCACCTTTTCAGAACGGGCCACTGTAGAGCTTTGACAGCCTGTAGACCAGCCACCATAGGTCCTTTTCTGTGCCCTTCAGGACTGGGTGGTGGAGACGCTCCAGGAACAAGAGAAACATGCTGTTAAGGTGACCAGGTGTGCAGGTGGGGCTGGTTCTCTTAGCGGGGCTGTGCCGTGCAAGCCGAGATCAGCCTCTGCATAAGCCACTGGGTGCCATCCAAGATCTTAAAGACATCATTCCATCCCCTCCGTGATTCAGTTTCAACTGGTTTTTCCAACTTTCCTTTTGCCCAAATGAAGCACTTGCCAGTCCCTGTGGACCCCTCAACTCTCTCATCTCTGCGAGTTTTTTTCTCCACATTTGGGAAATCTGCCATATGCTTCCACCCCAGCCAACTCTCAAAGGGCCCATCCTTTTGGTAAAGGTTTCTCTGGTCCTGACTGGTCAGGGGAGAAAAAAACCATGCATCTCTCCCATCCCTCTAAGCATATCTTGTTGCAATGTGATATTGCAGCTCTCCCCTCAAGAGGTAGAGTCTATCTTTCCAGAAGGTAGAAGTTTAGCTTTGACCACGTGGCTTGTGTTGGTGAAGGAAACACTAACAAATGTGACAGAGGAAGGGGTTGAAAAAGCACATGCGCATGAGGACTTTTTCTCTCTCCTGTTGACAGAAGCCTTTTTTCCACCAGGAGTGTAAGGCTGGACTATAGATCTGGAGGGCAAGAGGTCATGTGGGGTGGGGTTGCTTCTGTCCTAGACATCCTGGACATGTGAGTGAGGCCATCCTGGATCATCCAGCACTGCTGAGCCCATCCCAAACAGAAGAGCTTCCTGACCTACCGCAGAACTGTGAGAAATATAAATACGTGTCATCTGAGCCACTAAATTGTGGGGCGGTTTGTTACACAGCAAAAACACACTGATGTACCATCCCTTCACTTCCCCCATGTGGGAATCTCTCTCCTGTTTTCAGTCCTCACAGCACTGTATCACTACCTTTGATTAGACATTTGTCACTTCCTACATTTTCTCATGATCGTTTATAAAAATAGCCAACATCTATGGGAGAATAAACTGTCCGAGGGCTGAATTCATGTTGCCTCATTTTGTAGTTCACCCAGTCTCTACGCCCACAGCATCTAACGGAACCCTGATATGGTGCAAGCATCGCACAGTGTTCGTGGAGCAAGTTGATGAAGGAGGAGCAACATGGAATGGTGAGTAAGAACACAGATTATGGAGTTCCTGGGCTAAAACCCTAGTTCTGCTACTTGCTAACTGTGTCTCCCTGGGTCAGTCATTAAGCCATTTTATTATGCCTCAGTTTCCCCGTCTATAAAACAGTGACAGCAGAGCCAACACCATGGAGTTGTTATAAGGGTTAAATGACTTGACATAGCTGTGTGTTAAATAAATAAATGAGGGCATTCAGTGTCTCCTCTAGACCACTCAGCCTGCCAAGGCCATAGTCTTTGTCATGTCTGTTCTCCACTTCCATCGAGGTCATCTGAACCTCATCTACTGAGGAACAGACTAATTGACAACAAGCTAATCTAATAATCCAGCATAAACAGAGATGGCTGGACTCTCCCTCAGCCATGGAGCAGTGGGGAGTTGAGAAGGGGCTTTCTGGAGATAGCTGTTAAAGACACAGACTTTGGAGCCGTTTGGAGCCAGGTGTGTGTGTGTTCGTACCACTTGCTATTCCATGACCCTAGGAAAGCTACTTGTTCCTCTCTGAGTCTCCATTTCTTCATCTGCAAAATGGGAGTAAGAATATCTTCTGCCCAGGGTTGGTGTGGGCTTAACTGTGGTGGCTCCATAAGAAACAGTCACTGTTCTTCCTCCTCCTGCTCCCCCACCGATGCGGTTCCTTCTATTTCTACTCCTATGGTCCTGCCCCAAGGAGACACTCATGTCGGGGATCTGTGCCAGGGACCCCACTACAAATTCAGCTAAACTGAGGGCTGCCTAGAACTACTGTCTTCACCCCCTGTAAACTTAGTTTTACAATGGTTGTTGTGTTCTACCTCCATATAAGGTGGCCATTTGCACAGCTGTGACACAGGCTTGCAGCAGGTCAGCCCACCTCCTCCATTCTGGACCTACCACAAGCTGTGAGCCTGGGCTGGCCGCACTGAATGTCAAATGGAATATAAAAGACACTGGTAGCAAAGAACACGGCTGCATCAGACTCCTGATGTAACCTTCCAAATATCTTTCAAGTCTGCCCCTTCCTATGGCTGCCACCCTAGGTCCAAGCTCCTATCATTTCTTACCTAGCCAACTACAGCTGCCTCTGTCTAAAAGGGGATCCACTCAGAAAGTAGCACATACAAGGACTTCTATGATGGCTGTCTATTTAGGGGGTATAATCCCAAGATCAGAAGGGGGGCAGGCAGAGTGGGAGAAGACAGAAAGTCAAGGTAAGACTGTATAAGTGAGGTCAGCCTGTGGCACCTAGGACCCATCCTGGATGTTCTGAAGAGTATCCTGTGGTGCATGAGGAGCCTCTAACCCTTGGCCCTGGTTCTCCACTGGCAGAGGGTTGCTTCTGGAAGTATGAACACCCCTGCACCTCCAAATTCTTCCTGCACATCTTCACATGTCTCCAGTTTCCCCTGGCATGGGCGTCGTCAGAGCAGCCCTGTATTTGAAGTTGGGGCCATTGATGTGAGATGAGATGAAGCCCATGTGGGAGTGTCTACCATGGCCATGGCTGGACTCAAAGGAGAGACTGAACAGGTGTGGGGCAGGACACTCAAGGTTTACCATACAATCTCTAAGTGCTCTGTCCCGATCAATGTCACGTATACACTTCCAGCTGTCAGGACTTAACTCAGTTCTGTAGAAGAAGATCTCAGTCCTAATATAGCCTTTGCCCAGCTCCGCCCCCAGTCCTGCCTCTTCTTCCACCCCCCACCTTACTCTCTGCAAATGGGCCACACTACCTGCTTGCTTGCCATTCCTCCAAAAGGGCTGTGCCTTCACCAACCCCGGGGCCTTAGCACATGCAATTCCTTCTTTCACTAGCAAACTCCTATTTGTCCTCACCTCTCAGCTCAAGAATCACTTCCACAGAAGAGTCTTTCTAACCCCATCTCTAGGATGGGCCAGCATCCCTTGTCGAATCTCTTAGAGAACCATGCCATCTCCCTTTACACATAAGGAATGGTGTCAGCATTTGCCTGGGGGCAGGAGGGGCAAGATGGTAGTTGAAAGACAAGTCTGGGAGGACAACTGACTTCTCGCTCAATACCTTTTTGGACCTTTGGAAATGTATGCCATGCTCCTGTGTTACCAACTGAAACTATTATGTAATTAAAAACAAGTCAGAGTAATAAGTCAATAGCAAAAATCCTCATTGTTTCACTGATTTTTCTGGTTGCTGCCTGTCTGGAAGACTGCGCCCCCAAGACCCCGCCTTTCCCAGGCCTTCCTCTGCCCCTGGGTTCATTCTTCATCAGGCTGCGTCTTGCTTTCCTGGGACGTGTCTTATTCTCTTCCCGAGAGGAGACAGGTCAGGAGAACCTTTCTTTCCCCTGTTCTCTGAGTGTGCGTGTTTTCCTTTATTCAAGATTTGAGAGTGCCTGGCTGGCCGGGAGCCTGGAATGCAGTGCAGGGAAGACATTTGAGAGTAACGTGCAGGACTCTCTCCACAAAGCAGATGTAGATGTTTCAGTCACCTGATTCGAAGTCACAAAACTTAGGTAATAAATTTGACTTTAAACTCTCTGGCAACTAAGACCAAAAACAGGGGGCGGGGGGTCTTTGGTCTGGAAAAATAACATCCAGGAATGTGTCTGAGTTTCATAGGCTCAGGAAGACCTGCCGATTTTTAATCTTTCAAAAAACTCGGTCTGCCTTTCCTAATCATTGTCTCTTTCCTCTCCTCCTCATCCTCCTTCACCTCTTCCTCCTCCTCCTTCTTCTTTAAAACAACTTTATCAAGGGAAATGGATAGACAATAAGGTGAACACATTTAATATATACGGTGCAATGAATTTGGACATACGCACACACCACTGACACCATCACCACATCTTGTCACCGTGTCACCACTGTCTGTCATCTTGAAAGTGTCCTTGCGTCCCTTGGTTTGTTTGGTTGTTTCGTGTGTGTGGTGAGAATGCAACACGAGATCTACTCTCCTAATGCGTTTTAAGTGTACACTACAGTGTGGCTGTCTCTACGCCCTGTGTGCTACAGCAGGTCTCTAGAACTCACTCATCTTGCACAACTGGAACTTTCTACCAACTGAAGAAAAAACTCCCCGTATCCCCTCCCCCAGCTCTGGAAACCACTGTTCCACTCTCTGCTTCTGTGAGTCTGACTGTCTTAGAGACCTCGTGTAAGGGGAGTCGTGCAGCACTTGTCCTCCTGTGACGGGCTTGTGTCGCTCAGCACAGGGTCCTCCAGTTCATCTGTGTCATTGCAGATGGCACCCTATGTCCATCAACAGATGACGGGATAAAAACAAAGTGGTGCACACATACAGGGGGGTGTTAGTCTTCTTTTAAAAAACAGGGAAATCAGTCTCTTTCTTTTTGACTCATTCTTATTTAAAGCCCTCTCCCCTCAAAATATTTTTTGTTTCCCCATCTCCCCTCACTCTCCTCTTCTCTCTCTCCTCCTTGTCTTCACATTCCTCCTTTTTCTCAACCTTGTGCTCTCTGTTCTCTTTTCTCCCCACCCTCCTCAGCTCTCTCTGTCTCCCTTCCTCTTTCTGCCTGCCTCTCTGTCCCCATCCTTTTCACATCCCCTTCCACAAGCTTCCTACTCCCTAAAGGTTTCATCAGTCCAAGTGCTTCCAGCAATTGGAAAAACTTGAAGGGGAACAGAGAACTCTGAACATGCCTTCCTTTCCCCAACCCCTTTCCGAAAGGGCTTAGGAATATTTCAGAGCTGGCTCAGCACCCTCCCTCTCTTTCTGTGAACCTGACTCTGCTGTCCCTAGTAAGCAGAAGAAACTCCCCTCTGGGGCTGCTTGGGGAAGGGGAGGTGAGATCCCTTCTGCCTCCTCCACCCCACCTGCTGTCAGACACCTCCCAGCCCAGCACACCTGAGGCTCAAACTCAGCCCCCAGTTCCCTGCTGGGCCTGAGCGAATGAAGCATCTTCCTCCTGCTTCTGCACCCCAGCTTTAGACTGCTGCTCCCCACCAAGAACACGTGACTGATGGAGCCTCTTCCACAGAAATCCACTTTGGCCCCACTTTATAAGCAGAGACGTCTGGAAGGATTGCTGTTCAAATGGCTTTGGCAGCAGTGGAGCATGAAGGACTTTTAAAGAAAGTCATCCCTTTTCTGTCAGAAGAGCAAAGCCAGTTGTTACTGCTTTATCAGAGTTTATCTCCAAAGTTGGGGGTGGAGAAGGGAGGCCTGGCGAGGTATTTCCCTGTGTAGATAGACTCGGCCCAGAGGCTTTCGGACAGTGGCCAGGGTTCCTTTTTCTTTTCACTCCAGAGAGAGAAAATAAAATGTGAAACTTCCCACTTCCAGATCAATTGCCTCTTGTGCTGGTTAACGTATCTCCTGGGAGGCCTGTGAGCCAGGCCTCATGGCTACAGGTCTCTGTGCAGGTGGCCCCACAGGAAGGGATTTCTGTCCATGTAGCCACCTGCTCAGGGTCCTTCCCAAATCAGCCCAGGGTCAAAAAATATAAGCTGGTGCCCCCAAAGCAATACGAAGTCTTCTACCAGGTTTTCTTCTTGCTTGGTTCTCTGTGGACTTAGGGTCCTAGAGGGCCATCCTGGGACTCTATAGATGAGGCTTGTTGATTTCGACCTTGGGGAGAACAGGAAGAGGAAATGGGAAGAGGTTGATGTGGGTATGAAGAGGAGGAAGTGCTGTTAATTCCGTGGAGTGAAGAAGGATCAAAGTGGGGTGGGTGGTGTGGCTAAATGTGGGCAGAACTTAGCCTCAGAGCCCATGCATTGGATTTAGAGGGACTTAGCATTCATGGGAGCAGGGAGTTCGGGACGTTTGAGAGGAAGATTTTCAACCTATGGAGTGCTTATCTCTTCACCTGATCCCAGCTTGCTTTCCTTCATTTCCTTCATGAATGCATATTCATGCATCAGAAAACAGGAGCACTCGCCACGAGCCAGCTCCTGGGTTCAGTATCCAAGACAGGTGTTTCCTTCCCCATCAGAGCTGTTGGTCCACTTCACCTGTGCGCGGAAAGGCAGTCTGGGGCAAGTCATTCTACTCCTGGAATCTGAGCCCGCCCCGCCCAGGGTCTGATGGAGGCTGAGCCCGAGTTGCCAGCTGGAGAGAGTGCTTGTCTCTAAACACAACTACGGGGCGGGGGCGGGGCACAGTGGAGGGCTCGGCGTGGATGCTGCTGGGGAAGGCAGAACAACCACAACTATGACCCTGCCGCAGACTGCCCTTAAATGGAAAAGATCCAGGCAGCTCACGGCTTATGAAGTTAAGGCGTTTGACAAGCCGATGAATCGAGCCTGAAGAAGACATGAACGGGCACGGCGGGCCGCCGCGATCTTCAAAGCTCTGAAGGATCTCTTTGGGGAGGTGGAGTGGAGGTGTTTATAGGACTCCAGAAAACTCAGTTCACAATGCTGGCCAGAAGCCATAGAGAAATTGGCCGAATGTCGGGAGAACTTATCCAAAACACAGAGCTGTCCAGAAATGCGTGAGCTGGCCCTTGAGGGGCTGAGTTCCCCGTCCCTGGAGGCACCACCCTGCCGGCCTTGCGGCGGTGTCGATGGCTGCACCGGGCGGGAGGGTGTGCCGACGCGACTTGCAATGTCCCTTCTAACTTGAACACTTCGAGATCCTGTGAAATTAGAGCAACTTTCTTTGAAAAACCACAACCATTTATTTTTAATATGGGGGACTCCCATCACATGTGATTTTCTGTAGAATGGGGGGACAAATGTTTCCAAGGCCTTTCTCTTCTTTGGAAGAGCACTCAAGGTGGGTTTCGCCCAGGAACTCTGGGCAAACTGGGCCCAGTGGCTTTACAAACACAGTGAATCGGACAAGGTGTTGAGATCCTGGAAAGCACTTATTGTCCTTTCCCAGTTTGCTGTTCGGTTTTAAAAGGGACTCCAAGGTCTTAATTAATTCTTCTCTCCCTTCCTCAGTTTGAAGAGGCAGGAATCAAATGCCAATGGATGACTTGCAACAAGAATCCTATAACCTGCCCTCTGGGAAAGGTGCATGGGAAGCTAAAATTATGCAGGTAATTTGGGAATGCCTTTTGGGGTGTCCCTGCCATGCCTGGGATGGCAGTGCTGATGGCATTGGGCTGACTTTGGGCCCCAGCGTCCCCTGCTTTTCTGGAAGTCTGCTGAGCTTGTTCACAGCCACTGCAGAACACAGCCTCTCCAGGCACCGGGGTGTGTTGTCTCCCTGGGTTTCACTGTGGCCCATGGGCTGACCTTCCACTCTCCTGGGCAGTCTTTGGTGAGGTGCTTGTCTCCAGGCCTGTGCGCTGGGCCCAATCCTACATACAGCCACCACCTCCTGGAACTCTCCGGAACCAAGCAGCTCCTCAGAATCTAGGCCTTTTCTTGTGAGGGTGTCAGTGCCCTTTACTCTGGACCCGGCACTGGAGGTTCCGGGCAGTGGAGGGTTCGTGCCAGCGCAGCCTTGCCCTAGTGCAGGCTGGCTCCCCTCCTGGAAGAGGCTGGAGTCCCCTGGGAGACTTACAAGGCCAAACCAGATTGCAGAAAGGAAAGGGGTGTCCTCACTGTCATCTCTGATTTATCATGCCTCTTTCTTATGCACATTATGTCCCAAGTTGCTAAAACCACTGCATTTTTTCCAAGTGGTATTTCCTTGGTCCAGATCCGAGGTGCTGTTTCAAGCTGCTCATAAGGGCCCCTGTCCTCACCCCAGGCCCTGACATCTCTGTGACAAGGGCGCCCCCCACCCCGTAGAAGAGGAGATACACTGGTCTTTAGAACTAAAGACCATCCTCTCCGTGGATCTAGAGACAGAAGTAGACAGTGAGACTGACAGAACATCTCCAACTCCCTATCTTCAAAATGCAGCTGTTTTTATGCTCTACCCCCCCACCCCCGCCCCGCCCGCTCCTGCCTGCCCCAGAAAGGAGATTCGGCTCTTGGTCCACATCCTGTGTTGGCCTCTAATTGCGCTTCCTAGTGGGTCCGATGCTCCAGAAGGAACCCTGTGCCCATGGGCCTGCTCTGCGTCCCCAGCCCTTTGGCATCAGGCTCCTTCTAGCCCTGTTTGACTCAACCTTGACTGGAGCCTAATTAACGCTCAAGCCCTTGATGAAATCATCTCCTTGACTTTTGCTAATTTATAACAGATCATCCTCAATGGACTGGGTTCTGGGCCAAAGGCCAAGCATCACCCCCCAAACCCACAGGTGGGTGTAGGCAGGAAGTCTCTAAAATGCCAAATGACCTTTTAGCAAGTGGACAGCCGAGGGTGACCCTGCTGGCGGAGCTGGGCGGCGGGCCTGGGCGGGGCAGCACGTCCTGTTAGTTACTCTGCTGTTTGACCTGGTTCACATTTGGCTGCGGCCGGAGCACGGGCAGCAGGCCCGACTCAGCTGTGTCCTCTGGCCTCCACACAACATCTTTGTCATGCAGCTTGGCGAGGGACCGCTTCATTCTTTCTGTTACTTCAGAGTGGTGGTCAGGGAGGGAAGGAGCTGTGGCTGGCCCATCTGGAAGAATAGGCGGGGGCTTGCGAGGCAGGGTTTCAGCATCCGTGGGGATCTGACGTGCAGAGAGTGGAGAGGGGTCTGATGATGGTCTAGCAGCAGCACTGACCTTCGAAGACTCAGAGACATACCCAGAAGTTGAAGAGTTTAGCTCAGGCAGAAGATTTGCCCAGGCCGGTCTGGAAAGACTGCTTACGCCTTGGTGATGGTGAATTCCCGAGAGCAGTGACTACATCATGTCTTTATTTGAATTCCCTCGGGTAACCCTGCTTGGTACTTTGCCCACAGTCAACAGACTAGCTCAGGGGTCAGGGGGGTGCATCCTGCAGCCAGGCTGCCTGGGTTCGAATTCCCCTGCTGCCATTTACCCTTGTGACTTGTGCAAGTTAAATGCCTTCTCTGTGCCTCAGTGCTCATCTGTTAAGTGGCGATAATAACAGCAGCTGCTTTGTTTTGAGCATTAAATGCGATAATGACTAATTAGAACAGAAGCACATTCCCTTCCGCTTTTAGGGACACAACAGGACTTGTTTGAATGAATGACTGAAATGCAGATAGAAATCTACTGTAGGTGGGCTAGGTTCTTAGTTTTTGGCTTCTTTAGTGCTTAACTTCACCCTGGTATTTGTCAACTGCTTCATACCTTGAGGAGTTCTAAAATTATTTAAATCATGTAACTGAGACAGCTCTGGAGGAACTAGCACAGGTATTGAGAGCCCTTCCGCCCGGAGTCAGTTAGCTAGGGCCTACACTGTTCCTTCCAGAGCCCCACACCGTGGGCAGACATGTGTGACTCTTTGTAGCTGATGGGCCACAGATGCCCGGGAGGCCTGGGTTGCACGCACTGCTCCGCTCCCCTTGGCACCAGGGTCCAGTGTGGGCGAGATGGTCTGTCAGAGTCGGAGCAGCCACCTGGGGCCACAGAGCAGAATGCAGCTCAGAGAACTACAAGTTCTCATGAATCTGGGGTTTGCCCTTGGCCTTGCTGTCCCAATGCTCTGGCCACCTGAGAAAGCTAGCCAAAGTGACAGGAAACCGTAGGCTGTGTCATACATCAGGTATCCAGGGAAGAGCCTGCGGTGGCCATCCTGGGCATCGCGTTGCGGGGAGAAGGCCCTGGCAGCCTGTACTCAGCCTGGTCTCTCCCCAGCCCCTTCCTCCTCCGAGCACCCACCCCCCACCCGCTCCCTGCGCGGAGCTCACGTGCGCAGCCACTGGCCTCGCAGCTCCCCTGCCAAGGGCTCGGCTTCCCTCAGCCCCGAGCCGCCCATGGAACGCAACCAAGATGAGCACTGGCCCAGCTGTTAGGAATCATTTTGAGGATGAAAACAATTAAACTGGGCAAGAAGCCCACCACCAAATCCTGTCCCCTCCTTAGCGCCACCAGCCCATTGTTCTCCTTTCTCCCTTTCCTAGTCACCTTTCTGTCCATCCACAGGCCTGCTGAGAACGTCAGCCAACAAGGCACTAGTTGCAAAGGCACCCACTCAATCTTGTGGATTTGGAGAGTCTGGGGTGCTAGGGAATAGGGTAAAT
This sequence comes from Glossophaga mutica, assembly GCA_039655065.1. Lineage (NCBI taxonomy): Eukaryota > Metazoa > Chordata > Mammalia > Chiroptera > Phyllostomidae > Glossophaga > Glossophaga mutica. The sequence goes on from CM077310.1 coordinate 26,991,123, forward strand.
GGTTCCAGAAGCACCTCTGCCCTGGGAGGCTGGGCCACATTCAGCCAGTCCCAGCCATCTGTGCGAGGCATAACATGGCCAGACAGCAGGCTTCCCTGGAGCTCCTCTCCCGGCTCCATGCAGCAGACTCTGGGACACTGAGGCAGGGCCCAGGAAGGTTGTGAGCAGCCTGGCCATCCACCCCAGGCAGCCCCACAGGCTCCGAGGTCCCCGGAGCTCAGCACTGCCTCTGAAGAACTCCCTCGGACAGCTCTGGGCCCTCCCCGCCAAGGCGGGACCAGCGGAAGAAGGGTCTGGGGCTCGAGTGGCCCTGAGGCTCTGCACGCCCGCTGCCGGGAGGGCATGATGGGGACATCTTCGGTCTCTTCTGGTTCCCGTGCTCCACAGCACTGCTGGATTCCTCAGACTAGTGTCTGTCTCCCCATAGCCCTGTGTTTCCCAAAGGCGTGGCCCTGTGTCCAGAGCCATGCCTGGCACACAGTAGCCTCTCAGCAAATCTGCTTTGACTGGGACGGACAATGCCCATCTTCGCTGGCATCGTGAGGAGGAGCAGTGGGGCCTGTAGGCATCAGAGCCTTTCTGCTTCAGGTCCAGAGTGGTCCGGGGGCTGGGGGGCACCTGGGAAGTGAATGCAGTGAACTGTACCCAAGGTTCTCAGCCTCTCTTCTGTTATCCCTGCCTGCCTTTACCCCACTGTCCCACCACCCTGTGAGCGCACCTTCCCTCTCCTCTTTGGTTTTTTATTCATGCTAAGATGCTCATATTTGGTCTCACCTCAGTTATTTGCCTTAAGTATCAAAGTTTTAAGCTAAAAAAATAATCTCTAAGATGACTGATTTAAGGCATCGACAATAATTGAGAAGTCCTATCTTGAGGAGGGAGTGGCAATGGGGATTGCTAGGGCCACAGAGCAGGGGACCCTTGCTCTCCAGGTCCCCTAGGCAGCCCCACCCAGCGCTTCCCATGTTATCTCTATGGCACTAGGGAAAGTGACTCAGAGGCTGGCCGGGACATGGTTTCCAGAGGGGCCCATGCCAAGCGTGAAAGCTGACAACGGGGTTCCGGGGGAGCTAAACAAAAGCAACGCAGAGTGAATTTCTTCTCAGCGTATCACCTTACTGCAGCCACCCCACCGTCTCAGGGAGGGAGGGCCACCGCGCCCACCCTCACAGCTGCCTGGGTGTGGCCTGGGGACTGAGGGCGGCTGGGCTGTGAGAACAGATGATTTCAATTTAAGGCAGCATTTGGGGAGAATACTGTTCCACTTGCTCAGTTTTCTTAGTCCTCCCCCCTTCCCCAAACTTTGATTCAATCCGTGGTGGATGAGAGAGGCCCGTTTCCATAGCAACACCACTGTGCGGAAAAAGAAAAATCAGCAACACCGAGCAGGCTGCGTTTCTGCCTGGAAGAGGGCTCTTGGGTGGGTGAAGAAATGGAAGCCCAGCAAACTCTGAGGGGACTCTGGGCCCAAATTCCCTGGTGGTTGACCTTTCAGCCCACGTGGGACCCCGGAAAAGGCACGGAACACGGGGGAGCTCCAAAGATGATTAAGGCCAGCAAAACACACCTGCTGGTGGCCTGGTTTCCATTAAACCGGCCTGATCTCTTTGGGCTCTAAGCCTATTGGCCTGTGTTTATTTTCATGGCTAATGTAGCCCAACCAGACTGATGAGTCTGGATCTTTCTCTTTGTCTTCTGTTGTTTCCTGTTTAGTTGACCGCGTTCAATATTTCTGTGCATATTCATTTCCCATCTGATGCTGCCAGAAAGGACCAGGATCATTATTTCATCTTCCGAGGCCATAGCCTGGACATTGTTCGTAGTCGAAGGGCTCCATCCAAAGGGAGAGGATCTTTGGGGTTGTCGAAGCTGAGTTTCTAAGGAGCATTGTTGGCCGAACTTGGTGTCCCAACCCTTGGCCAGAATGAGATGTTCAGGAAGTGTTTCTAGGAGGCATGCTACTTTGAAAATTTCCAAATCTGGGCTTGAGGAGTTGGGATAAAGTGACCCTTACACTCTTCTAAGGTTCTCATCCTGCTGGTTTCCTTGGAGACCCATCCCAGCCTAGCCCTGGGCCTGGCCAGCACTAATGGCCCTGGGTTTGGAGATATCCCCGAATATAATCTCCTCCAAGGCTTTTGCCCTTCACTCGGAAACTCCACTGGGCCTTTTAAAGTAAATGGAATCCATATGTTTCTGATTCATTTACACTTAACTCATCAGAATGTTCCCTTTTTTATGAGTGATTTGTTGTCTTAAGATGCCTTTGCAGTCATGTTTATAAGCATTTCTTTTCCCCTTAGAAACAAGATACCATGTCTCGTAGAGGCATGGGGACAGGGAGCAGTGGTGGTAGGAACGTACCTTCGGGTCCGAGCTTTGTTTTGAAATGCAACATTTCAGCAGAGCTGTTCAGTCTCAGTGTCAAAAGATTTCTTTTCGCTCCAAGCATGGGATTGGGAGCAAATATCCATACCCCTTCTCTCAGGCTGGAAGCTCAGTGAGTGTGGTCTCTGAGTAGTAATGTCACCTTGGGCAAATCATTTAATCTTTTTTCTCTTCAAATCCTTCATCTATAGAACAGGAATGATCATACTCCCTGCCTCACAGGCCTGTTGTAGGAATAATTTATTTGAGGTTATAAAAATATTGAGTCATACGGCCCTGGATGGTGTGGCTCAGTGGATTGAGTTCTGGCCTGAGAACCAAAGGGTTACTGGTTCGATTCCCAATCAGAGCACATGCCTGGGTTGCAGGCCAAGTCCCAGTAGAGGGTGTGCAAGAGGCAATCACACATCAATGTTTCTCTCCCCCTATTTCTCTCTCCCTTCCTCTCTGTCTAAAAATAAATGCATAAAATCTTTTTAAAAATTTAAAAGTATATATTGAGTCATACGGAATTAGCTAATGCCCCTTCAAACAGTGCCAAGCCCATGCACTCTTCCATCCTTTCCCTCTTGGGACATCCCTTGGGTCCACTTCTCTCCATTTGGTCCTTTGAGAGTCTGTGTGAGCGTTACCCTTTTTAAAACCTTCCCCACCCTCCAGCCTTGATATTTCAAGACTAGTCTGTTGTTTCTCCTCTGTGTCCCTGCAACATCTGATACTTGTCTCTATGGTCAGACTCATTGCTTACTATTTCTTGGCATAACCTGACTTCCCATTTATGAAACTGTCAGCTCCTTCAGGGCATTAAACAATATTCATCTTGGTATTTCCAAAGGCCCAGACAGAATCTGGCCCATAAAGGTGCTCAACAATGGTTTGAAATTGAGGAGATAAAGACAGGGAAAAAACAACAACACAATACTGTCCATTTTTTTTTTTGTAGGATTCAAGATGAATCCAGTTAATTCTGTCACCTTTGTAAGAAAATAAAGGTGGGCTGAAAGTGGTGGGTAAGATTTCTCTTTTTCTCTGAGTACTATTAAGTTAATGCAAGTCGTAAGGCAACTTTCAAAATCCATGAGCAGCAACACACTTCACTAACTGGATCAGCTCCTTTGGTCATGCCAATCTTTTGAGACAAAAGCAGCATTTCCCAGCATGCAGGGGCACATACAGTGATAAATATCGAAGTCCTCCAGAGCTATTCTTCAACACTCTTTCCTCTCTCTCAATCTACATCCTCTGAATACAGGCTTAGGAAAATAAAAAGTCTATATAGATTCAGCATCAAGTCATTGAATATTGAATGTTAGAATCATTGAATATGCAAAGGAAGGTATGACTATGCTGGACACTGTGGGTCTGGGGCATATAAACAGAAATTGGACAGGAGAGTTGCCTTTATGGAATGGTTTAAGACCCAGGATTAAGGATGCTCAACTAATTGTATGACAGAGAAAACTGTGGTCATTTCTGTAACAAAGGAACAGAGTGTAGGTACAGAGGAGAGAAGAATTAACCATGACCAGTGCAATCTGGGAGGGGACAGTTCATTTGACCTGAACTTTGAAATAGAGTTGAGGCTTGGCAAGTAGTGATGGAGAAAGATTACAGATGCAGAGACCAACCTGAGCATAGCTTGTCAGGTGGGCAGATGCAGAACATATTTTAAGAGCATCAAACAGACTAGGGTGGCCAGAGCAATAGTGTCTCTTGGGAACATGGCGAGAAATAAGGCCAGAAAGGTAAGCGTTGGCTTAAAGAACCAAGATTTTATTCTGTAAGCAATGGGAAACCACTATTTTTGATCACAGAATGACTTCATCGGAACTACAGAATAGAAAGACAGCTGTCTTGAATTCAAGCTTTATTGAATACCTGCTATATTCAAGCAACTATTTTCATTTTATGAGTCAATTCATCTCATCCTCATTTCAACCCATTTCGATACACTATAGGGACAATTATAGCCCATTTTGCAGGTGGCTAAATTGAGGCACAAATAAGATAGGTGGCCTGCTCAAGGTCACACCTTCAGCAACCAACAGAACCAGGATACAGATCTTGATTTTCAGCTTTGGAGTTCATGCTCTTAACACTGAATTCTCTCCCAGGAAAGAAGCAGGAAGCAGGCATCTCAGTTAGAAGTTACTGATATTTCAGAATCCATTTGAAAAGGTATGGGGGCCAGAATGGGAATGGAGATTTCAAAATACAAAGAACAGACGGAAGTGATGTGGTAGAGGCACTGCCCCCAATTTGCTGTGCAGTGGGGGACAGTGAGGGAGAGGAAGAAATCAGAAAAGACTTTCTTGTTTACAGTTTGACCCACAAGAAGCAAAGCAAGTTCTTGGGAGAAGGTGAAGAGTTCAGTTTTGGACATGTGGAACAAGATACTCATGTGGAAATACCCCACAAAATGCTGGGTGTGGGTGGGAGAAGGTTTGGAGCTACAGATGTTGAAGCACTGAGGGGATGGTGGAAGCCAGAGCGGGTCATATCCTCAAGGTCTCTTTGAGGTATTGGAATGTAAGCTGTCAGCCATTAGCATTTTTTTTTTTTTTTTTTGTGCATACACAGGTTGTTGACTTGAGATGTTCTTTTTAAACTTAAGCATTTGCAGCGTATGTTTAAATTTCCCTCTTAACACTGCTTTCACTGCATCCTGTAAGTTTTGGTATGTTGTGTTTTCCTTTTCATTTGTCTCAAGGAATTCTCCAATTTCCCTTGTGATGTATCCTTTGACCTACTGATTATTTAAGAGCGTGTTGTTTAATTTTCACATATTTGTGGATTTTTCTGCTATTGATTTCTAGTTTCATTCCACTGTGGTTGGCAAAAATACTTTGTATGATTTCAATTTTTTTAAAGTTTGTCAAGACTTGTTTTGTGGCCTAACATATGGTCTGTCCTGGAGAACATTCCATGTGCAGTTGAGAAAAATGTGTGTGGTGCTGTTTTTGAGTGGAGTGTTCTGCATGTGTGTCTTAGATTTCATTGGTTTCTAGATTTGTTCCTGATTGATTCTCTGTCTCCTCATTCATCTCTGGCTGGTTTTCTTATTAATTTTTGGAAGGCTGGTGTTAATTATATGAAAGGTTGGTTCTACTAGTATTGTAGAGCTGTCTATTCTCTATAATTCTGTCAATGTTTGTTTCATATATTTTGGAGCTCTGATTCATGATATACATACGTTTATACTTGCTATATCTTCTTGATATCAATTGATCCTTTTATCAACATATAATGTCCTTCTTCATCTCTTATATTTTTACTTAAAATATATTTTGTACTGTATTAGTATAGCCACCTCAGCTCTCCTTTGGTTACTATTTGCAAGGAATATTTTTTTCTATCCTTTCACTTTCAAGCTTAGTGTGTTCTTAGATCTTAAGTGAATTTCTGAAGCTCTGGCTGGGTATCTCAGTTGATAAGAGTGTCATCCTGATATGCCCAAGTTGTGGGTTTGATCCTCTGTCAGGACACAAACAAAAAGCAACCAATAAATGCATAAATAAGTGGAACTATAAACTGATGTTCCTTCCCCCCACCCTTCCTCTCTCTCTTTAAAATAAATGAATAAATAAATAAAATGAAGTGAGTGTCTTATAGGCTTCATAGAGAGTTGGATCATGCTTTTTTTAATCCATTCTGCTGATCTATGCCTTTTTATTGGAGAATGTAAACCATTTACATTTAATTAGTAATAGAAAAGGACTTATTAATGCCATTTTGTTATTTGTTTTCTGTATGTTTTATAGTTTGTCTATCCCTCATTTCTTCTTTACTGTCTTCCATTGTGTTTGGTTGATTATTTCTAGGGACATGTTCTATTTCCCTTCCCTTTTTCTTTTGCATGTATTCTTTTCCTTGAGATTATCATGGGTATTACATATAACCATTCTAAATTTCTGACAACTTATTTTGAATTGATAACAACTGATTTCAATTACATACAAAAACTATTATACTCCTTACAGTTCCATCTCCCCAAGTTTATGTTATTGAGTGCAGAAATTACATCTTTATATATTATGTACCTACTAACATAGATTTATAATTACTTTTATGTGTTGTCTCTTAAATTCTGTCAAAAAAATGGGGTTAGAAAACAAAATGAGAATAGTATTGGCTTATATATTTGTCCATGTTTTACCTTTCCCAGAGAGTATATCTTCACAGGTCTTTGAGTTACTTTATAGCATCCTTGCATTTCAACTTGAAGGACTCCCTTTAGCACTTTTCATAGGACACAACCAGTGCTAAGGAATTCCCTCAGTTTTTGCTTATTTGGGAATGTTTAAATCTCTATTTTTAAGGACAGTGTTACTGGACATAAAATTCTCACTTGACAGTATTTTTTCTTTTAGCACTTTCACTATATTATCCCAATGCCTTCCAGCCTCCAAGTTTTCTGATGAGAAATTGGCTGGTGATCTTACCGATCCCTTGGGTAATGAATTACTTTTCTCTTGCTGCTTTCAAGATTCTTGTTTTGTCTTTGTCTCTCAGCAGTTTATGGTGAATCTCATTTTGGGTCTTTTCAGTTTTATACTACTTGGAGTTCATCGAGTTTCTTGAGGTTACAGATTTATGTCTTTATTTAAATTTGAGACGTTTTCAGCCATTATTTCTTCAAATAAACTCTCTGGTGCATTCTCTGTTCTGCTTCTGTGACTTCCATAATACATGTATTGGCCTACTCCATGGTGTTCCATAACTCTCGTAGTCTCTGCTCACTTGTCTTTATTCTTTATCGTTCTGCTCCTTCGACTCAATAATAACAAATGTCCTATCTTAAGGTTCATTGATTTTTAGTCTTCCTGTTCAAATCTATTTCTGAACTCTTCTAGTTAATTTTTCAATTTAACTACTGTATCTTTTAATCTTCAGAATGTCTGCTTGATTTCTTTATATAATTCATATCTTTATGTTGACCCTCTCATTTTGCTCATACATCATTTTTTTTATTTCTCTTAGTTATTTGTTCATGTTTTCCTTTAGCTCTTTGAAAATATTTAAGACAATTGTTTTCTCCTAGATACAAAGAACAGGTTGGTGGTTGCCTGAGACAGAGGGAGAGGCATAGGTGAAATGGGTGAAGGTGAAATGGGTGAAGGTGGTCAAAAGTGAAAAACCCAGGTATAAAATAACTAAGTCCTGGGGATTTAATGTATAGCAGACTCACTATATTTAATAATAGCATATTATATATTTGGAAGTTGCTAAAAGAGTAAATATTAAAAGGTATCATCAGAAGAAAAAATTATATACCTATGTGTGGGATGGATGTTAAGTACAGTTATCATGGTGATCATTTTGCAGTGTACACATACATCAAATTATTATGTTATTCACCTGCAACTACTGTAACACCAAATGTCAATTATATCTCAGTATCAAGTCAAATCAAGTCTTTGGTACACATTAGAAAACCTTACTAAAACTTGACGAATTCTTAATTTCAAAACACAGTTGGTCCCACGTATCAGATAAGAAGGTGAATTTGTATTAAAAGCAGTTATTTTGAGTACTGGAATCATATACTTTATTTCTTTGTATTTTTTATGTTTTCAATACTTTCTATATAATACATATATTATTTTTAAAATTATAAAAATATCTCAATAAAATTCCTATTCATCACACATTTTGCAGGACATTTACCTATCCATATTTTTGAATAGTTAATGCATTACATACACTTGAGGGAAATAAAATATAGTTCTCTAGAAATTATACTCTAAATCAGGCTTTTCCCCAGTAGGAACTTTCTGTCACTTTAACTTTTCCAACTAAGGGTGGAGAATTGCATCTGAAATTTCTCCCCCAGCCGTTTATGTCTTTTAAGGAATAACCTGAAGCCAGCATGCCTGTTTCCGAGGGAATCCACTTATCAGGCGACAATGCCAAGCTTCTCTGTCACATCTAAAGAGACAGAGCATAACCCTGTCTGCTCCGGCCTTCACTGCACCCAGTACGGGATCTGGAAGCAGTAAATAAAGGAATGAAAAATGAGTGAGCTAATTACCAATTTTCTTCATGGAGCACTGTCTAAAAACAATCCTGTTTTCAATACTTTAAGGATCAAAGAAACTCTTCATAGACTCAGACGCACCTTATTTACATGTTTCTCTCTAGAAGTTAGTCAATCACTCTGAGAACCAGTGATTTTCTCAGTGGTCAACCTAGTTTCAAAAAAGAAAAGAAGATGATGGTTTGAAAGTCTTTGTCTTGTGTCCAATGCTTGTGTTTCTTCCACGATGGTTTCTGCCATTTTATTATTTTTTTCCTTTGGATGGGCCATGTTTTCCTCCTTTGTATGCTTTTAATTTTGAGGGAGCTGAAGATTGAGCATTGGGGAGAAAAAGACTACCTCTTCCTCTCTTTGCAGGTCGGCTCTGTGCCAGCGAAGTCCTTAAGTTACTAGCCAGGCTGTTCCGAGCCTTTGGATCAGCTCAGGGAGAAATCTTAAGGTCTTCTTCCCAGGTCTTTTCTGAGTATGTGTCTTACCTGGGCCTCTGTTATGTGGCTTCTCAATGATCCCATGCACACAGCTGCTTATAAGTGTCATCATTGTACAAAGAGTCTCACTGCAGTTTTTCCTGGGGTCTTGGTCTGCCCTGTAGTCCTGTCCCAGACACCTGCAGGGCTGTAGTTTCCCTGAAGATTTCTTGAGCAGTGCTCTTTGCTTCACTTTGCCTCAGGCGAAGCAGCCTAGACTTGCTTCGTGGGGTGCGCCCTTCAAGAATAACAAGTGGTTGTAGCAAAGTAATTTTATTGGAGCCAGAAAAGAAGACAGGGGATTCACACCCAAAGCTCTGTCTCCTTGAAGGGAGTCTTAGCCATTGCTTATATACACTACTTGGTCAGTTACATGTTGATTTATTCTTTTTCCCATGTGTTTTGTTTTTTACCCTTACCTGAAGATATGCCCATTGATTTTAGAGAGGGGACAAGGGAGGAAGAGAAATATTGATGCAAGAGAGAAACATCGATCAGTTTCCTCCTGTATGAGCCCCAACCAGGGACCAACTCACAACCCAGGGATGTGCTCCAGCTGGGAATCCAACCTGTGACCTTTCAGTTTACAGAACAACACTCCAAGCAACTGAGCCACAATAGCTGGGGCAGATTTGTTCTTTGAAGTCAGCTCCATTTATCCAGTTGAGTTCCTGTCAAACTAATCCTGTTTAGAGCTGGTCTGCAAAATACTGTGCTACATTTTCTTTTTAATTCAGGAGATTTTTTTAAAAAGATTTATTTATTTTTAGACAGAGTGGCAGGGAAGGAGAAAGAGAGGGAGAGAAACATCAATGTGTGGTTGCCTTTCGCGTGCCCCTCACTGGGGACCTAGCCCACAAGTCAGTCATGTGCCCTGACTGGGCATTGAACCTGCGACTTTCCGGTTTGCAGGCTGGCACTCACTCCACTGAACCACACCAGCCAGGGCACACTGTGTTACATTTTACCATTCAACAAGAACAGCATTTAGTAAGAATGGCCCAGACCTTGAAACCCTTGTCCTATCTAACACCCAGATAGGTGAGAACATGGCAAAGAAGGTTGGCTCTGCACCCGGGGTTCAAGGATGAGGACTGGGAGCTGCCACCCCCTCCAGGCCAAAGCTATGCCACAGCAGGGACCGAGTGGGGGAAGGGCAAACAAAAACATCACACAACTTTCTGTTGCTTCAAGTGTGGCTTTTTCTTGATTGGGTGTTTGCTTGGTTGCTGCAGACCTTTGACTGTGTTTCCATAGCTCATACGAGGTTGCTTTAATCAATTTTTGGTTGTTATTTGATATCTCCCTGAGGAAATAAGGGCTTGGGGCTTCCTAGTCTGTCGTTTTGCTGATGGCACTCTCCATTATCATCTTTATGACTCCTTTCAGCCACTCCCGGCTGCTGGATGTCCTTGACAGACCAAAAGGAAGGCATACAGGATGGTCACACATGTTATAACAGATGAATTTTTCCCATGAGCAGTACCTATGCTGCTCAGGAAAAACAAGCTATGAAGAATGATTGCATGTAGCCCTGGCTGGTGTGGCTCAGTGGAATGAGCACTGGACTGCAAACCAAAAGGTCACCAGTTCAATTCCCAGTCAAGGCACATGCCTGGGTTGTGGGCCAGGTCCCCAATTTAGGATTTGTGAGAGGCAGCTGATTGATGTTTCTCTCACACATTGACGTTTCTCTCACACATTGACGTTTCTCTCCCTCTCCTTCTCCCGCCCTTCTCCTCTCTGAAAATAAATAAATAAAATCTAAAATAAAAAGAATGATTGTATGTAAATAGAGGCCTTGAGAAGGCCAGTTCTTCCATCCCAACTGCTGCTCCCAAACATTAAATAACTCTATCCCAGGATATCGGGGCCAGGTGGAGATTTTGCTGTGGTTGCTCTGAAGCATCTCTCAGTCTAGACAGGCAGCTGTGAAAAGAGTCAGCTTTTGTGAAAGCAAAGCCCAAGACAGGGCACTTATACGGGTAGTTGATATTATTTGGGAGGTTGCAGAAATGAGGAGTGAGAGAGTGAGAAACAGGAAAAGCAAAGCCAACATAAGAACGTTGCATTGGTGCTGCTGCTGTGGACACTGGGGGCTCAGCTCTGCTGGACTTTCCCACACCATCCAGAGCCATCGCTCCCAGGAGAGCTGGGAGGCCAGGGTATTTGCTTCTTGTAAGGAGTTGTCCCTGGGGACACTAACTCCTCTCCTGACTCCTCAGAGCTGCGTGTTCTGCATCCAGTGGGCTCCTCCCTGTCTCAGAGGTGTTACACTGCAGGTAGGGCAGTGGTGGGCTCTGGCACTGGACAGGATGTACACGCTTAGTTACAGTGGCGCTCTCTGACGACTGGGGATGCTGACGCGGTTGGGCAAGGTTGAGGATGTTGCTGGCGTGGCAGTCCAGCCACAGCCTCAGGAGTATGTGTGTGTGTTGTTCTAGCAAACAGAACTCAACGGTCTAAATGTAGACCCTCATCTCCTGTCTCCCCCCTCTCTCCTTTTTCCTTGTCACATTCCATTCATTTAAAAAGAGTCTTAGGCCTTGGCTGGTGTGGCTCAGTGGATTGAGTGCCAGCCTGCAAACCGAAGGGTTACTGGTTCGATTCCCAGTCAGGACACATGCCTGGGTTGTGGGCCAGGTCCCCAGTTGGGGGCATGCGAGATATTTCACATATCAGTGTTGCTCTTCCCCTCTTTCCCCCTCCCTTCCCTTCTCTCTAAAAATAAATTAAAAGAATAAATAAATAAAGTGAGAGAAACTAGGCAACCAAATAGAAAAAAATAATAAGTAATCTTAGTACTAAAACAATACAGAAGCAATTCTGTGCTTGTCCAAGCTGTGACTGTAATCTAAGTTGTCCCCTGTTTTCCTAATGGCTGGTAATCAGAGAGAGATATATCTCAGCCCCAGAGGAAAGGCCTTAGCATATTCTTGGGCCTCTCAGGGTTACTTTCTGTATGTCGAAGCAGGGGATTGGGGAGCCCCCAATAGCACCACAGCTGCTGGCTGACCCTGCGCTGGTTTGCATTAGCTTCTCTGTGGGAAATGCAGCACCAAGGAGGTGCCCAGGGACCCTGCACTTAATGTGCAGCCATTCATTCCAACTCTTTTCCCTTAGGACATCTTTTGGCTGAACAGCAAGCTCTCTGGGCTCTGCAGCGAGAGGACATCACTAACGTAACATAAACCCTGGGCAGCTGCTGGAAGGTGGAGATAGCTCACGATGAACAGCTGCGTGAGGTTTGACCTTCAGAGAGACAAGCAACACCACCATCGGCTGGCTTCCATCTGGATTTAGTGCAAATGAGGCATAATAACAATTAGACAGATGTATTTGGAAAGGAAGGACGTGACCAGGGATTTTACTGGGAGTAAGGAGAGGAGGTAAAGGAGGAGAGAAATTTTATGAATGACAGTAGAGAGGACTTTTCCTAGCACTGAAAGAGGTAGAAACCAGTAGGAGTCACTCGCTTTATGAGAGTAGACAATTTCACTGTGCTCGTGTGATTCTGTACTGCTCAATGGCCCACCCGCAAGGGCAGGAGAAAGCCCCGTGGCTGTACGAACGTGGCTACGTGAAAGGAGGGGAGTGCAGAGGAGAGGTTCTGTTCTGAAGGCAGCTGGAGACTCTGGGTTAGGCAGCGCGGGATGCTTACTTGTACTGGATATTTGGTGGTAAACATTCTGGTTAAGATGTTCTGGGAAGGGTTGTCAGGACTTGGGGCTTTAAATCTTGGGACAGGAGCTTTTTTTGTAAGATCACTTGAATTTCCTTAGAAACTGCTTATATCGGTATAATAAAAAGGACAAAAATAATCCAGGCAAAAACATTAATCACGGGAAGTGGGAAAGGCAAACACGTGTGGCTGTAGACAACTGCAAATGAACTTGGGTTGCCTTCCTTAAGCAATGCCAGCTGCAGGTCTCCAGCTTGCTTTCTCAAACCAAGATGCGCTCTAAGAGAGGAGGGGAGAGGAAAGACTTCCCCCCACCCCTGACCCTGAAGACTGTAAGAGTGTCTGGGGCAAGGCAACTATAGTTTGTTCATTTCCTCCTCAAATCACCCTTGTGATCTGGGGCTCCTACTAGTGGTATAACAAATGTTTGTTCAACTGAGTTATCTCCATAGCCCAAATTCCACTTGGATTAAGCAAATTAAATTATGTGCAATCTTACTACCAACGTCGAATTCTGTGACTTTATTAAACCTTCCCAGTGTGTTTAGAAATAGCGTCTAAGAGACATTGACTAAAAAACATTGAACCGTAGACATTCGGGCTTTATAGCACAGCTTAGTGATAGAAAGTACGAGCTGTGGTGTCAGATCTGAGTTTCTGGCTCCACCATTTACTAGTTGTTTGATTTCAGAAAATTTGTTTAGCCTTTTTAAAGCTTAGTTCCTTCAATTATAAAATGGGTATGATAACTGTATGTAACTTATGGAATTATGGTGATAAAATAATACTCATAGAATACTTAGGACAGTATTTTGCAAGGAGAAAGCAATCAATGTTAGTTGTAGTTGATCATCAATAGCTTCTCCCATCCTCCTCAGCAGCATCACCTAGAACAGGGCTGAGTAACCATTGGCCCTCCACCAGTTTTTATAAATAAAGTTTTATTAGAATATAGCCATGTTCATTTGTTTATATATTTTCTATGGCACCTTTCATGCTACAAGGACAGAGTTGAGTAATTGTGACAGAGACCACATGGCCAGCAAAGCCTAAAACATTTACTGTCTGGCCCTTTGCACAAACAGTTTGCTACTCCTGATCTAGAAGCAAGAAAATCCAGAAAGCTGCTTATACTTTTCTTGAGCTTTAATTACTGGGAAGTCATAGCTTCAATTGGAAGAAACTGGATGGATGAACCTGTGCCTCAACAGAATGTTATGTTTTCTTCCCAGGTTTCTAAAATACATTAAGAGGCAGAGATGAACAAATGCTAAGAGGGAAAGGTAAAATCTTTTGCCTGAACACTTTACCCAAAGAGAAAGAACAGAGACGGAATCTTTCAGTTAAAAAAAAAAAAAAGTCCACAGAAGCAAGCAGAGAACTCCAAATGAATTAGAAAACAATGATTTCCATGACCTTTGAGAGCATCTTAAGTTACTTTATTAAAATAGAAATTCTGGTTTCTGAGCCCAGAGCTGTGATGAGGTGAAAGTCTCATACACAGCAGGAAAGTATTTGCACTCAGTAACAATATAGCATTTGTTCTCAGGATTCTTTTTTTTTCCCCCTTTAAATCCGAGAGTTAATATAGGCAAATACAGAGTGCGTTGGAATTCCCAGTCATCTAAAATTGCCTTTTTCACTCATAGGAGTGAAAACAATCTTCAAATTCACTTGAAAGGAAGGAGTGACTAGAGTTGGAAACTTAGCAACAGATTAGAAAGAGAATTAAAAAGGACCCAAAACAAAACAACCCAAAAAAACAAAACAACTAACACCTCAAAGTTAGATAAAGTTGCTCTGGTAAGATTCCCCTAAAAAGAAGGGGAGAAAGATTGGGGGCAGAGTTGCCCAGGGAGAGGGGTTGGTGTGACTCAGAGCGAGAGGCCAGGCCAGGAAGGAGCGCAGGACAGGGTCAGGGTCAGCGTGGAGAAGCTGGCCAGCCTCAGCCTGCCAGCACCATCTCCGAGGCACTGCAGGCCCAGCAGAGCAGAGTTGGGTTCCCACTGTCCTTGTAAGACAGGGCCTGTCTCCTGCCTGACAAGCTGTCAGATGACCTTCTTGCTTCCCATCGATCATCCAGACGTTTGCTTATCTTTTCAGACTACCCCACCTAATCCCCACTGTTCAGGTTAAGGACAAGGATTAAATGGATAGTGGGGGCTTGAGCCACTGTGGGGTTGGATGTCGTGTAGAAAGTAAAGTCCCCGGTATCTGTACTGGGTCCGAGAGGTGATGCAGGGTCCACATCAGTTCTAGATTTCCCCCCAGTCTAAGACCATGATGGGATGTAGCCTCTGGGCACATGGTCATTGTTAGCAATCATTAAAACATTGATATCCAAAAGTTTCAAGTATTTCTCCCCTGTCTCTTAGATTGTCCCAAAGCATATAACAGTGACCATGCATAGCACTGAGCACAGTGCCCGCAGCCTCAAGTTCAACGCATGGTAGCTGCAGTTACTGTCATCATTGAGGCCAAACTAAAACTTCCAGGGTTTGCTGCTCAGTGAAGACATCTTCTTTGTTTCTTCACAATGAAAAAGTAGAAAGCACTTGGTCTCAAAAGTCAATGTAGCCTTCAGATCCTTGCCCTTAGTGAGTTCTTATACCAGTGGACCCCTTCCCCTCGTTCTGGGATGAACCCCTCATGTGGCGAGTTGCAGGGGCCACTGCCCAGGGCCCCTCATGAGCTAAACATGTGTCACCCCATCTGCTCTGCGTTCCCGATTCCTGAATGGACGCTTTAACCCCCCACCCATGACTTTCTCCACCAGCTCTTTCTTTCCTAGAAAGACTATGCTTGTTCTTTTGTGCATTTGCAAGATAAAAGGAATGTAAACATTTAAATAATAATGTATTTTTAAAGGCATAATGGGGTTAGTTTGGGTAAAACAATCCATTTCACAGCATCTGCAGAAGAAATCTAGTATGTTCTGGAGTTCATTGGGGTTCAGAGAACATTCAATTTTATAAGATATTACATTTTTACTGAATTGCATCTTTATTCAAGGCACTTTCATTCATCTACTGAAACTGGAAGTTTAACTCAGTGATCTTCGGGCTAGTAAAATATAAACCATAATGAGTCTTTGGATGGATCGGTTCTTTTAACAAAGACTCTGTTGGGGTCTTGGAGGCTGCCAGATGTTGGTGTTCCTCAGAGATGGGGTTGGTGGTGGTTGCTGATTTCTCCAAATAACCAAAGCAGGCTTGCCCAGGACCCTGAAGCGGCCCAAGTGCAGTGGGATGGATAGTGGAAGAGGACTTGGGAACACTGGGTTCTGGCTCTGGTTTGGCTGCTAATAGCTCAAGCTCCCAAATTTCTCTGGAATGCAATTTTATCATCTGCTAAAATAAGGGAATAAAGCAATGGGTGATTCTAAAATACTGATCTGACATCAAACTAGTTACTTAAAACTCTCCAGGGGAGATTGTTAAAGATACACATTTCTCAGCATAAATCTGGAAACAGCTTAACTGTCCATCAGCAGGGGGCTGGTTAAATCAGTTATGGTACATCCAACCTTAAGTGCTTTTTAAAAAGCTCACGCTGGGACAGAACGGCCCCTGGGTAAGACTGTTATGTGAACAGAGCAAAGTGCCGAGCAGCGTGCGAGGGAGACTTCCTCCATGTGAGTAAAAGTGCATGTATGAGGCATAGTCGTGATTCGATTTCTGTTTGCTGAAGGTATTAGAAGGAACTCTTCACAGTATTGACCTCTGGAAACTCCAACAGCTCTACACAGTAAGGCATTGCTAATAACGGTGGTGATGGTATCAGTTAAGGGCTGAATCACCTGGCCTGCTCCAATATCTTGTTTCCTCTGTGCCCTTCGAGGTGGGCCCGTAACACATCACAACAAGTAGGTAACTTGGCACTGGGGGAAGGATGCTGCGTTTAAGTCATGTACTGGTTGAGTAATCTTGTGAAAGTATTTGTTTCTCTGGATCTTCGTGTTCTTCTCTTTTAAATGGGTGAATAGGACTACCAATACAATTTGGTGGCTCTAGTGTAATTTGCACAGTGTGTATCATCTGCCAGACAGACACACTCAAACAGAAAAATGAACAAAGAACAGGCACTAACTCAGCAATCACTTTAAAGCACTGTCTTCGCTACGACTTTTCCATGGGAAACAGAGAAGTAACCTGTCCGTGGGGAACCGTAGGCCCTCTCTCGTATGAGAGGTAAAGCACACTCACACGGATCAACTAGAGAACAGTAGGAGGCCGCATGTGAACAGCCCTGGGTTTCTCTCGTTCCTGGGTGTGGAGCTCACTTTAAAGTGCTTGTTTGCCCCAAATTCAGAGAATGAGTAGCATAGACAGTGGATAGAAAATAGACAGGGGGAAGGCAAGAATATGTATGGGAAATGTAGAAGCTAAAGAACTTATGACACATGGACATGAACTAAAGGGGGGAATGTGGGTGGGAGAGGGTGTGCAGGGTGGAGGGGAATGATGGGGGAGAAATGGGACAACTGTAATAGCATAATCGATAAAATATATTTAAAAAAAAAAAAAAGAAAGCCAGACTCAGCAACAACAGTAAAACCCAAGCCCCTTGACCACACTAGCTCTGATCCGTCAAATAAAGTCTTAGATAATCACCAGGTTCCTTGGAAGTGGTAAAATTCTGTGAGCCTGCAATGTCTGAAAGTAGGTCCGAACTGAGATTGTTTCCCTCACACCAGATTCCTCCGGATTCCGTCTCCATTTCCAACTGATGCTTCTTTCCGCCCCCGTTTAAGTCCTGTGCACAGCCCCTCCCCCACCCAAGGATAAAGCCGGAGAGAAGGCCGTGCAGCGAGAGAGGGAACTTGGCTGGGGGCAACCAGGTGGCTGTCTGGCCTGCCTCCTCACAAAGACCCCAGTGAGTGTGGGGAACAGGACATGACAGGGGTTCTGGGCAGGTCAGATTTGACGCCTCCCTTGACCCCACTGGAAGCGAGTCTGATAAAGACGTGATTGAGCTGGGGACTTCTCCTGACAGCTTAACATATGGCTGTAATTAGGGGCTGTACGGAGGGTGTGCAGATACATAGATCCCATTGTAGAGAGGCTAAATGCTAGAAAGGTCAAGGCCAAACTGTGGTATGAAAGAAGCTCAAAGTTTTCCAATATGTAGGAGGAGGCTGTCTGCAGGGAAATGGGTTTTCTGAGCGTGATCGAGGGTTCCCAAATCCTGGGGGTTCCTGGCCCCAGAGTTGTCTTTCTTGGTGGGTCTGTGTAGTGGAGCTTCGAGCCCTTGAGCTGTGGCTTCAGAGACCAACTCCACAAAGGTGGAGGCAAGAAAATGAACTTTCCAGCTGAAAGGTTCTATGTGGAAGGTCTCAGAGAGCAGCTGGCTTGTTTTCCTTCTCCTAGAACCTCTCTCCCTAGAATAATAATAATGACCAGAACATGTGCATAAATTCTTAATGTTAAATTTAATGACTACTTGTCAGGTCTGTTTATGCTTCATTGTCAAAATGATGATTAATGAAAGTGGCTTAATGCTTTCTGAGACTTTTTAGGCCTTTTTTCTTAGAAGCAAGAAGTCACCATGTGCCAGCCATAATAAGATCCAGCTTAGAATGATCAAAAATACAGTGAGTGACGGCAATAATGTTCTCATAAGAGAAAACAACAGCTCATGGTTTGGAGAGAGACCCAGGGAGCCAGCGAAACTACCAACCATGTAGGGTTATAGGCTAGACTTGGAAATACTCTTAACCTGGTCTCAGTTCTCAGGACTTCATTCCTGGTGAAGTTGGTAGACATCTTGAAGAGGATTCGTGAATTCTTTCAGAATTAGATAATCCCATGGTTGGAAGGGATTTTGGAGGTCCTGGAGTCCAAAGCTTAAATTGTGTCTCTGATGTTCCTGCCAAGTAGCTGACCTCCTTTCCTGCAAGGATCTTAGTGACAACAAGTCCTACCTATTCACACAGCCTGCCCCTAGTTGGGCAGCCATGAGTTTAAAGAAATAAGAACAAAACTCAAAAATCTCTTCCTAATATTGAGCAAAATCTGCTTCTTTCTCCTCCCACTGATTGAGCCCACTGTGCCCCTGGGGCCACATAAAACGTGACCAAGGCCCTGCTATATACACAGCCAGGACTGGCTGTGTGACTCGAAGGCCCTGGGGCAAGAAGGAAAACGCAGGGCCGCTTGTTGAAAATTGTTAGAAATTTCAGGATGGGGACCGAGGAGCATCAGCCGCACGCGGAGCCCTTCGGGGTGCAGGGCCGCCTGCGGCCGTCCCGCAGGCCTACCTGAATGTGACTGCTCTGTGTTGTCTCTGAACGGCTGGACTCGGTAGGATACAGACAGAAAGGAACTTCGCCTTTGCTCCACTAGTGTTAAATCCTGTCAATGCCTTCCACCTTCCTGCAGAGCCCATGAAATATTCTGGTCATTTCAGATACTAGAGTCCAGCGCCATCTTTATCAAACTCCAAGCTCCCTTTGGTCACTGCGTCTGTCCCCCCTGCCAGGGCCTGCAGAGACTGCGACGAAGCCTGTCGAGACCACTTCTCCTCTTTGTCCTCCTCGCTGGTCCCCCCACCCCCACCCCCACCCCGTCCCTTCACGCTGCCTTTGGCTCCTTCGGGGAGAAAGGCGGTGGGAAGGAGAGGCCCTCCTTCCCTGAAGGGCAGATGTGACCCGGCTCGGGCAGCCCCCCGTGGGGAGGCCAAGTGCCACGTCGGTGTTTCATGGGCACTTTTCCTCAAAACCACAAAACCGAAAACATGTATTTATTTTTAGAGAGGGGGAAGGAGGAAGAACGAGAGGGAGAGAAACACACATGTGAGAGAGAAACAGTGACCTTGTCCAACTGGCGGCCTTTGACTTTGCGGAATGGCATGCAGCCAACAGGACCATGCCGGCCAGGGCTCATCACAAGTTTTCTAGGTGCCTTTGAGCCCCTCCCCCGGGAACTCTGAACTGCAGGCTTTTCGCAAGGGGAGGAGGTGCAGGTTTCCCCTTTGGCTGGCTGCTTGTGACACTGTCCCAGCCCACGGAGAGTGGTGTACCTCAGTCCTCTTCTGCTGGGGTCGCCCACCCTGTACCCCCACTTTGGTGTCCCCCTTACTTAGAGAGTTCTCAAGCAGCTTCACAGTTGCGCTCTCCCCTTGGCAGCCGTATCCCGACCTTGGGAAACATGCATTTTCCTTCTGCTTCTGGTACAACTCACTTCACTGCAGCTTCCCCATCATTCTGCCAACACAGCTTTCTCCCACCTCAAGCCATAGGCTCTTTCCTTTAGCCTTCCAAATGGGAGCCAGATACCAGTGCTACCATCTTCCCTAATTCCCAGGGACACATGGCAAAACTGTTGGAAGGTTCCTTAAAGCTCATCTTAGTGGGTGCTCAGCAGTTCTCTCTGCACAAATATCCTTCCTCCTGGATTCTTAATCTTTCCTGTCTTCTGGGGGCGGGAGAAGGGCTAATGCAAGCAGGGGAAATTCTTGGCCTAGCACCTTTAAATTTGGGGCGTTGACACCTACTGTACATAGTGTGAAGCTTCAGGAGAAACAGACAGTACAGTAAGAGAACCCCACCGGAACACCGTCACACACGTATCGCACTGGGAGCATCTGAGAACTACTGCTGTGGATGGGCTTGTGTGCCACCCCCCACCCAATTCCTGTGCTGAAGCTCCAACCCCCAGTGGGAAGGTGTTAGGAGACTGAGTTTGCGTACACGTAATTAATGTCTATGAGGTCAGAAGAACAGGGACCTGATCTGGTAGGTTTAGTGCCCTTATAAGAAGATACTAGCAAGTTCCTTCTTTCTCTACCATGTGAAGACACAGCCAGAAGGCTGGGAAGAGAGCCCTCTGCAGGAACCAATCAGCCAGCACTGTGATCTTGAACTTCCAGCCTCCAGAACGGTGAGAAAATAAATGTTTGCTGTTGAAGCTACCCAGTATTCCGTTGTGGCACCCTAAGGGAACTAAGTGCTGCCTCTTCAATCTGGGAGTCTTCCACCCCCTTCGCCTTTCCCGGCAGACCGGATTTGTTGGCTCGCCTGTTTGGATGGACTCGTGTTTGCTTACACGGTGCGGTCACATCTTTCACAGGGACTGTTGTTCTACCATAAGGTGAGCATCTGATGCACCACGTCACCCTGGAGAACCTCTTTATTTGCTCTTTAAATATCAGTATGGGCTATGAGATAAGAAGAGATGATGAAGATGGGCTGGGCCCATAAAAACATAACTAGGCTTGCTCTCTTTTCACATGATTTAAATGGTAGCTTTTTAAAGAATGGAATTTATTGGGGTGACAGTGCTTCATGAAACCATACAGGTTTCGCCCTGGCTGGTGTGGCTCAGTGGATTGAGTGCTGGCCTGTGAACCAAAAGGTCACCAGTTCGATTCCCAGTCAGGGCACATGCCTAGGTTGCAGGCCAGGTTGGGGGTGTGCAAGAGGCAACCACACATTGATGTTTCTCTTCTCCCTCCCTTAACCTCTGTCTGTAAATAAATAAATAAATAAATAAATAAATAAATAAATAAATTCTTTAAAAAATTGTTTTAAATGCTAAGAAAAATAAATTTCTTATAAAATAAAAACAAACTATACAGGTTTCAAGTGTACAACTTAAAAAAAAAACATCGTCTGCATGCTGCAGTCACATGCCTAGATCGTGGCTTTAGGCTCATTCATTTATTGTCTTATTTCACTGTTTTATCCTCCATGCTGCATTTTTTAAATGCAGGTACAGAGCTTATACTTACAGCTCTTTTAATTGTCTTCAGATTCAATTCTTTGTTCCAACATTCATTGATTTATTCAAAATGGTTTATCAGTTGTAGAGCATCTCCTCACACACTTATTAATTGCCAACGGAGAAACAGTAAGTTTTCGGTAGAGACAAGGCAGACGGCACCTTAATCAAGTGATCACTGTTGCATCACTGCGGTGAGTCGCAGGAGCATCTCGCACCCCTGACAGGGTGCACTGGGAGGGACAGAACATCATGCTGGTGTATTTTTGCCAAAAATACATAACTGCCATCTCACCCCAAGAAAACACACGCAGGCCCAACCTGAGGAATATTTTTATATTATTTTATAATAACTGACCAGAACTCTTCAGAAGTGTCAAAATCATGGAAGACAAAGAAAGACTGAGGAGCTATCTCACAGATTGGGGAGATGGTTCCTGGGCGGGATTCTGGGCAAGAAAAAGGACATCAGTGGGTCTGATTCTGGCACCAATTTTGAAGTGTCCATACCACCTGGCAATGAGCTCAATTCTACCCTATCTACCTGGAGCTAGCGCCAGGTCCCACAGGCCAAGGGCTCAGTCCTACAAGACTGTCCCTTCCCCCCTTCAGAGGTCAACTGAAAGTCCAGGTTGTCACCTGTACTTCTGACCCATGGCCCATAGATTGGAGGTTCCCAGGACCCCCTCCTCCGGGTCCATTGATTTGCTGGAGCAGCTCGCAGAATTCAGGGGAATATTTGCTGACATTTACCAGTTTATCAAAGGACGTAACGCAGGAACGGCCTGGAGGAAGAGGTAGATGGACAAGGCAAGGTCTGAGGAGACAGCAGGCAGCGTCCGTGCCGTCCTCAGATGCGCCGCTCTCCCAGCACCTCCTCCTGTTCATCAGGGGAAAGCTCCCTAACCCAGTGCTTTGGGGTTTTGTGGACGCTCCATTACATAGGCATAGTTGATTAAATCATCCGCCACCGCTGACTGAGCTCAACCTCCAGCCCCTCTCCCTTCCTGGAGCTGGGGCGTATGTGAGATGGGGCCAAAAGTGCAAACCCTCTCATCACAAGGTTGGTTCCCATGGTAACCACCCCCACCCCAGGTTACCTAGGGACTTTCCAAAAGTCACCTCATTAACATAACAAAGGACACTTTTTTTCTTCTTCTTTTTTTTTTTTTTTACTTTGGGCTTTCCTTATAGGAAATTCCAAGGGTTTTACAGCTTTGTGCTAGACATGGGTCAAGGTCAGAAACATATTTCCTGTTGTAAATCATAACATCACGGAGGGGTAGTTGGTGAGCTTGAAATAATGTCTGTAGATCAGTTAAGCATGTTGGATAAATGATAATATCCTGGTTTCAATAATTTTACTATGGTTTTATAAAATGTAAACATAAGAGGAAGCCGGGTAAAGACCATGTGGGAGCTTTGTAATGTTTTTGAAACATTTTCAAGGTCTATCAATATTTCAAATAAAAAGGTATAAAAATACATTTACCGAGTACCTATTCTGTGCCAGTCTCTGGGCTGGGGCGGTGGGTGAACAAGACGACACAAACCCTGCTCCAGAGGCTTGCAGCTCCGTCTGCAGGAAGACAAGTGCATTCTTAGTGGGGTTTCAAACAGGGTTTTTAAAGAAGATTTAAAGTTTAGTAAAAAGTGTCCTGGCTGCTGAGAGGCTGGCTGACTACAGGGGACAAGACCAGAGTCAGAGAAAGCCAAAGAGGCTGAGAGGTCATCCAGGCAGGTGAGGGGTATAAAAATCGGCAACCGACTCAGGGTCCTTGTGAGTTCCACTTCCCTCCAAGGAGGAGGGGGCGTCACGCGAATTCCCACGGTGAATTGTTGTGCGCCTACACAAAATGCGTGTCAGCTCTACGGTTATCCTCATTTTATTCGTGGATAACCGAGGCTCTGTAGGGCTCAGGGGTTGACCCCCAGTCAGAGAGGGGTCAACAGCACGCTGCCATTCAAACACCTCTCTGCACGGCTCCAGAGTTCACCCTTTTTTTGCAGTCAAGCATCACACCTGACCTGATCTCTCCCACTCAGCTCCATGCCCCTGGCAAACGGTCGGCCGTGCATGAGGTTCACAACCTAGAGGAAAGCAATCTCACTAGTACCCATCTGAGGCCGGCCACCCCAGTCGCACGCAGACAGGAGACTGCTGGCCTTCTGGGGTGCCTCTGCCTCCAGGCGCAGTGCTGGGCGCCCACAGATGGAGAGAGCCAGCTAGCTCTGCCCCATTCACATCTGTTCCGTCTACAGATTTCTCAAATGATCTTCAATTACCGCTGATTCAGGTTTGTGTACATTCTTCCTCACACTCAGCTGTTTCTCGTGTTCAACTTGAATGTGAGTTCAAAGTATTTTACAAGATGGTCTTAGATTATAAACGAGACCAACAAGGTAGGAACATGCAAAACACATTAGGCCTCAAGTTATACAATTTTATGTCATTGTTAAGTCTACAAACACATTCTTGTATTGTCTCTCTTCTGTACTTGGGGTCATCATAACATCTCCTTGGCTTTTGTGTTTTTTTTTTTTTAAGATTTTGTTTGTTTATTTATAGGTGACAGGAGGGAGAAAGAGAGGGAGTGAAACATTGGCCTGAGAGAGAAACTCAGATGGGTTGCCTGCTTGTAACACACTCTGTTCAGGGACCCAACCTGCATCCCAGGCCTGTGCCCTGACCGGGAATTGAACTGGCGACCTTTCCTTTTGCGGGATGATGCCCAGCCAGCTGAGCCACTCCTGCTAGGGCTGTCCTTGTTTTTTCAAGTGAGGCTCTGGATATTTATTTTCAAGTCCTCCCTCTCTGTGGGTTCTGATACCTTCCCTCCCCCTACCCACAAAGAAGCCCCTTTCCCTCTGATCAGGGGGGAACCTCCCCTCCCAGGCTGCACCCTATCCCAGGTCGTTTCCTTACTCACGCTCCCAGAGCCCCGTAGCTGCTCTCTCCATCATACAGGTGCCCACCATGGCTCCCCTCCCTCCACCGACTCTCACAAAGGAACGCTCTTCTCACAGACGATTTAGGACCAGCCCTAGGAAATCCATTTAGTTCCCCGAGATACAGGTGCAGGTAATCTGGGTTCTGTCCAGCAGAGCAAGAATTCTCCTCAACTTAGTCCTCACGAGGTCCCGGGCCTTCCAATTGCAAGCAAATAGCAACAAACCTTCTACTCGAATTCTTTTGGGACCAAGCCACTTATGCAGAGATTGCCCCGAGAACCTTTGAATTCTCATAATTGGAGTATTTATCCTCCAGAAGCACAGTCATTCCGAGGTAGTCAGGTTCATGTAATCAGTAGGACCTCAATGCTGAGGAGCTTGTTAGGAATTATTAGGCTACTCATTTGGGCGCATGCAAAATAAGATCTTATATGACAGTGTAGGTCAGTTCTAAGCAAGAGGAGAAATCTGTTTTTACCTGAAGGAATCTATTTTTAATGATGGAAACTTTAAGTACCACGTTAGCAGGGGGTAAGATTTCATACAGGAGGCTCCCATCTTGCAAACATTCTTGTTTTGTCCCTGAGGGATACAGACTTCAGAGTTTTAATCACCTCTGTGTAGTGTGGTATGGGCAAAGGTATCGCAAGAACTTTTTGTGTTTGATAGTGAATGAAACATCGTTTTCTCGAAATTCCTTCGTTGCTCTGCTTATTCATTCGTATAATCAGCAAACATTTGTTTACTTGGGAACCCCATATTCACCGTGAGGAAGAGTCCTGCCTTAAAGCGGTTTAGACTCTATCAGGGAGAAGCACCTTAGTGGCAAACAAATAATTCCAGCCCACGCCGTTAAGTGCTGTTGTCAAATTATGTGAAAGAAGCCACGGCAGCACAGAGACAGGAGCGTGTTCTTCCTGAGGGATTATGGGTGGTTTCCTGGAGATTGTTTTGGGGGAGCATTTTGACACTTTCAAGGAGGGTACGTTAGGCAGAGGTAGAGTGACCAACCCTCCTGGTTTGCTTGGAACCAAGGGGTGGGTTTCCTGGCATGTGAGACTTCCACGCCAAAACCCAGACGGTGCTGAGGGACCCTGATGGCGCATCGCCTGAGGGAGGGGAATGGATGCCAGGCATGCGAATGGTTAGGAACTTAGAGCCACTTTTATAATAAAAACCTATTCTGTGTAGTCGATGTTCTTTTGCTTTTTAGGGTGCCGTTTTTTTTTTTTGTTTGTTTGTTTTGTTTTTTTTTTTTTGGTAGACTACCAAGAACTTCACTTGTGCCCTGGCTGGGTGACTAAGTTGGTCGGTGAGCCATCCCATACACCAAGAGAATGTGGATTCAACCCCTGGGCAGGGCAGAAACCTAGGTTGGGGGTTTGATCCTGGTAGGGCACGTGTGTGGGGGGAGATGTTGAGGCGAGGGGGGGCGGGGCAGGGAACTGATTGATGTTTCTCTCTCTCAAAAAAAATCAGTAAATATATCCTACAGTGAGGATTAAAAATAAAACAATTTCACTTATTCTATTTATAGTGGCAACTTTAATATCCACTTTCTCATGTAAAATACACCTCACTTGCTCTTCTAACCAATGAAGTCCTTAAGCGGAAACAGAGAATTAAGGTCTGTTGTTACCTTTGCCTTCTCTTCCCTTCTCTCTCCTCTCCCCTTCTTCTGACTCCCTTCTCCTCTCCAGTCTCCCTCTCTCTCTCTAGCATGAAGCTCCTTCTAAATTCTTTCCCTGAAGAAGCAACAGAGCAGCAACTGACCCCGAGAATTTTGTTCCGGGGCCCCGGAAGCAGTGGTGCAAGGACTAACCCAACAATGGACTGAAACAAGCCCATTCGGAATCTCAAAAGGAAAATGAGTACCTCACAGTGAGCTCGTAATAGCAACAGCAGCAGTGGTGGCAACAGCGACGGCAAGGTGCCGATTTCCTCGGGAGCCGCCGCCCGGTGCGTCCCCACACTCGCTCCCATTGCCCGGTGGGGACAGGCCAGCGCCTCCGGCCCAGCACTTCATCTTCAGAAGCTGTCAGTTTGGTCACAGTAGGTTCGGTATCTCCCGCCCTCCCTCTTCATGAATCTCAGTGTTGGCGGAATTACATTCACACCCTCCCTCTTTGAGAAGCTAAAAGTGAGAATGGAAACAGTCTCTTTAGTCCCAATGCCCCAGAGAGATACGGATGCATCTCTCTCTGATGTATATGCTCACCCAGGTGCATTTTCCCATCTCTCCACCTGGGAAACCACGTGAACAAGTAGAGCTCTGGGCAGACGAGGAATGGAACCGGAGAGAAGTTTCAGAAGTTGTGCCAAATGGCATAGAGTGTAGGGAGAGGCTGAGATCTGACCTTCGGTGCCTCTCGCAGCACCAGCTGACTAGTTGTCCTCAGCAGCAGTGACCACAGCGTGCGGGAGAAACTGGAGAGTGGGACCCACCGGGCAGCTGCAGGTCCTTGACACAGGGGCGTGAGTGCTGGATCCATCAGGGGCCTTGGGTGCAGCGCCCGGCGCACCCAAGACTCACTGTGCATTTGTCGACTTCCTGATGAGTGTACGATGGGAGAGAATCGAACTGAAGACCAAGGATTCTGACTCCTCAATGAGCAACAGCATAAACAGGGAGAATATCGTCAATAGAGCTTCCCCTTTTATGACACCAGTTTTAATAACCATTTTCCCAGGATCACTCACAAAGCTTCTGTTTTCCAGGAAACAGCTGGCATTCCCCCTTTTCTATTTATTTATTCAGTGAAGATTTGGGGAGACAGTAGGTACAAGTTATGGGTTTAACACCAAACACATGTGGGTTCTCCTCTGAGCTCTCACTTACTAGCTGTATAATCATGGGAAACTTGTTTAACAACTGAGAGGCTGTTCTTTCTCACACAAGAGTGGCAGCACAGAGACTGGGGATGTCGGGAGCCTCGGTCCATCCCATCCGCTCAGGAGCTCGGGCTGGCGGAGCAGCCACTACCTCCAAGGTTCCGAGGTTGCCAGTTGGCTGAGCCAAAAGGAAAGCACACTCCGGAGAGTCTCTCATTAGCACTTTAAATGAGTAACAGGGCCAGGCACGTCTGATTGGCTAGAACCAGTCACAGGGTGCCACCCACCACACAGGCCTGGGAAGCACAATTCCCGCAGGTACCAGGAAGGCAGAGAGCAGGAAATCTTCGGCAATTAGCACAATGTGTAAAGTACCTAGCACTATGTCCAGCATGCTCCAAGAGCTCCGGCCATGCTACCTCTGTTTCAGTCTGCATCTGTTACATATAAAATGTTGCATGTGTATTATTTCAGTATATTCAAAAGTTTTAAAGACTGATAATTAATTGATGTATTATGTTTTCCCTTTCAGAAGTACCTACTGTTTCATGCAAGCTTCTGCGAAACATGATATTAAAATGCAAGGACTGGATCTTGCCAGTGACTCAGGTGGTGGGAAGGGTTAGGTTTCCTGGAGGAGGGAGGAGAGAGGAGGGAGGAGAGAGGAGGGAGGGTCTGGACCAGCCTGGACAGTTGGGTAGCATCTCAGGAACAAGCCGCCGAGGGCAGCGTTCGTTCCACGCGAGGCACAGAGCACCTGAGGTCTTTGTCAGGCCTGGGGATTTATTCACGCCATGCCCATTTGTTTATTTATTCATTCACGTTTTCATCGGACGTTTACTCACTGCTTTAATATGCCAGGCACTGGGGATGTCTCGCTGAAGAAAGCAAAGGCGCTGCCTCCAGGGAGCTTGCATTTCAGAGGAAGACCTTGGAGAGCCGTGCAACGAGCACACAGCCGCAGGTGCTGACAGCTGTGTCTGTGGGTAGACTAAACACAGAACGTCGGACAGGCTCGGGCTGCAGAGGGCAGGAGGGTGTGGCTATTTTTTAATCCTCCCCTAGGATATGGTTTTTATTAATTTTAGAGAGAGAGGAAGGAGGGAAGAGAGAGAGAAAGAGAAACAGCAATGTGAAAAGGAAGCATCTACGTGTTGCCTCCCGTACGTGCCCCGACTAGGGACCGAAACTGCAGCCTAGGTACGTGCCCTGACTGGGAACCAAACTCACGGCTTTTGGGTGCATCGGACGATGCTCCAACCAACCAAGCCACCCGGCCAGGGCAGGTGTTGCTATTTTATGTGGGGTGGTGAGGAAAGGGATGGAGGGAGCAGGCTCCATGGAGATGGGGAAGAGCACTCCAGGCAGAAGGACCAGCCGGGTCTGAGCTGTGAGGGGAGAACCTCTGGAACGATCTGAGGAAGGAGTGGAATGGGGGCAGGAATGGGGAATGGGAGCGGGGCCACAGGGACGTGGGTCCTGGCTCTGCCACTCGCACTGGTTCCTGCTGCTGGCAAAACGGCAGCGGGGGTGTGAGGATGGCGTGGGAGGTGGCTGCTGGGTTTGATCCCAGCTCTGCCCCTTACTGAACGGAGGAGCGGGCAGGTCCCCCAGCCTCTCCATGCTTTCCTTCCCCGGCTGTAGCCGGGCATCCTCTGACTTCATGCCCTGTTTGGGAGGCATAAAGGAGTTACTCACATAGAACGCTGAAACCAGGACTGGACGAGCTGCGAACCCAACTGGGTGTGACCCGCACCTTCTAGAGCGAGCCGCCTCCCCTCTGCAGGGTTCGGTGCCATCGCCCGCAGGCTGCGTGCTTCAGAGAAAGGGTTTCTTTGGGCTCTCCACTCGAAGATGCTTTGTAAGTCGGATGCTCATCTGCATGTTTTTCTGGGGACCATTTCATGTCATTTGTTCCCTTCTCGGGAACTGGGTTTTTTATTTTTAGTTTTTTATAGCCGGACCCCATCGTTGTCCTCTTGTGGGCTTCGGCTTTATTGGCCTCTGCCAGCCCTTCGTGTCGCCTGCCGACCTCATTCCTTCTGGGAACTTCACACAGCACTGCACTGAATTGATCGAAAACATCCTCTCCATGAACTTCAGTACACTGGCAAGGGGTCTGTGTATCAGAAATTGTAGAAAATAAAATTTCAGTCTGTTTTCTGTTCAAAGACTGAGTGTCTGGGAAAGATGCTATTTTAACTAAGGGGACACCAAGTCACAGATACTTCAGGACAGCCCTCCCTGCAGTGTTGTCCAGGATGCCCACAAAGCATGGTCCGGGTCTAACGACTGGTCCACGCTGCCCTGACAGCACACTTTCGAGTTCCTCCGGTCTCCCTAGTGCACTGTGTGCTGTTCCATCTGCACAGGTGACTCACACTGGGAGGACGGAGTGTTTTAGGATGAAAACGGCAACCAGGGATTGGCGTCTCTGTGCATGACGCTCTGTGTGAGACGTCAGCCTCCAGGTTCCGCATCCCCCGGGCGCAAAGTGAGTGAAGGCGCTGGGTATCAGGGATCCTGGACTCGGCCTCCCCAGCTGGGAGCTCGATTCCGTAGGGTCCAGGGCAAAGCTGCCTGGGGACAAGGGAGATCGGAGAGGACGGGAGAGCCCGCACCCCACTTCTGAACTCTGTGACCCGAGTCTCCTGTCCCTCATCTGCAAACCATGGGCGTGTGCCTCTGTGTTGTTCCATAAATGACAATATGTGCCTTTAGAGGTTTGTCACTTACACTCTTGGATAAATAATGTGCATATTTGTCTTGCTAAATAAATACATGGCTGTTCCTCAATTTTCGACCTTGGCCAGTCCCCGGCCTACTGAGATCACTGTATTTCTGAGGGAGGAGAGAGAGAAGGACTGGGCCTACAGGGGACTCCAGGCCCAGGAGACCCAGCCCGTGTGGACGTCGTCCCAGCGTCTCCCCCCAGTTCTCCCTCACCCTTGAGTTGATTGCTTTCTTCTCCACATGAGTGCAGATTTGTGCACCGATACAGAAGCACACCTACCCATGACACCGGTGCTCTCCGCAATGCCCGCTTTGCAGAGCACGCCGACTGCGGAGCCTGGAGAGGAACATCTGGACTGGTCCGCCAGGCCTGTGCGCGTCCTCATGGGCCCCCTTCTACCCCGACACTCCCACAGGTGACAGCCGGCCACTCACCTGCTCTTTCTTGCCTCACTGCCATTGCTCCAGCTGCCCCTCTGCCCGCATTGCCCTTCTCAGCCTTCCTCACCAGGGAAACTCCCGGTCACGCTGAGCTCCGCCTAGGGTCACCGGGAAGCCTTCACCGCGCCCCACCCCCACCCCCGCACACCTGGACGGGGCGGTCTCCTTCCAGGGCCCTCGCTCCTCTTCACGGTGACTTCCTGTGCCCACCCACACCCCTCCCCGCCCTGCGAACGATGACCTTGTCTTTTCAAATTGCTGGAGCCTAAACCTACCCGGCCCTTCAGAAATGTCCTCTCAGTTTAGTTGGTTGAACATATTGAAGGTGGGAGAAGTTGCCAGGGAGAGAGAATAAACTGTTTCCTTAAAGGTCTCCAGCAAAGTGGCAGTGCGGCTCCAATTGGAACCCACGAATTCTGGTCCTTCATCTAGAGCTTTTGCATTGAATCCGGCTCGCTGGAGCATGGACCTGCGTCCGGGGGTGGGGAAGGTGTGGTGTTTGCTGGGACGGTGCAGCATGTCCTGCAGGGATCACCCACTTCACGCAGCGAG
Organism: Glossophaga mutica; assembly: GCA_039655065.1. Taxonomy (NCBI): domain Eukaryota; kingdom Metazoa; phylum Chordata; class Mammalia; order Chiroptera; family Phyllostomidae; genus Glossophaga; species Glossophaga mutica. Next base: position 27,021,927 of record CM077310.1, read on the forward strand.
GAAGTTCACAGCGCGCCCCAAGCCGGAGCCGCTCGCGCCTCGCTGGGTGAGGCAACACCGCCACCTCCTGGCCCCGTTGACACTCGTTGTGGCCTGACTTGGGAGGTCTTGGGCGCCCTCTTGTGGGCTTTCAGAAGATGTGGCGCGGAAGCGACTTGGTTATTTCCAGGTCACAGCAAGGAATGATGCCCCCGGGGCCATTTCCTCCTTTGGTGTTTGAGTTATTCTGGAGCCTCAGAGGCGAGAGCAAGGTCTTATAACAGCCCAGGATGCAGCCGATCAGAGGCGTATGATGTAATAAGTTGCCAGGCTTAGATGACATGGCATGGCCCTCAGGGACACACCGTCCCGATAGCTCCTCTGAGTGGCTCGGAGAGCCGTGAAAACAGTGGTAAATGGCGAGGACAGAACTGTGGAGAAGGATGGGAAGGAAGTGGGTAGGGCAAAGAAGAGTAGGGAAAGGAAGGGGATTCCATTCCGACCCTCACGCCCCTCCTCCAGGACTTCAGTCCCTGACTACGCCTTTTCACAACAGCAGGACGGAGTGGTGTGAAAACTTTTCCCCAGAAGAGGTTCCGTGGCACTGCCGGTTTCCCTCGTCTGGGCCAATTAGCAACACACTTGGCCCCCGAATCTTCACTCAGCTCTGCCGTGTTCCTGACCACCATCGGGGGCCCAGCGGGGCTCTGCTGCGCCTCCTCTAGCGGCCATGTAGGAATCACAGTGCCAGCTCAGCTTGAAATGCACGTCCCTGAAAGGCTTATTTCGATTAGGGACGAATCTCATGCCAACGTGTCTTGCCAAGAAATTATTGCTGCTGAACTGTTGGTTTTCACTGCTGTCAAACACAATCTTACCAGGGAGAGCAAGGGAGGGGTCACCATTGAGGGCGGGTGGGACTTTCTCTGAACCCTCTGGAGAATTTAAAAAAAAAAAAAAAAAAAGAACATCTAGAATGGCTGATTCTGATGAACACCACCCCCGATGGCGCAGCCAGCCGCTCACCAGTGGCACCGACAGGGTCCAGTCCATTTCAGTGGCCCACCGTCAGCATCTCACAGCAGTGCCCAGCAGGCGGGGGGCAGGCAATGAAGCCCTGGAGCCCCTGCTGCAGCTTAGCTCTGGGCATGTGCATGAAGGATGGATTGCCTCCTTATCCCAAAGGCAGACAGTCCCGCTGGCTTCCACCTAACTCGCAGCGGATGGGAAGAATGAGGAAACAATTTGCCAATATCTGCGCAGGTCTAGCCTCCTGAAGGGACTCAGTATAGGTGAGTCCTTTTCAGGAATGCTTTTCAAAATAGTTGGAGGCATGGGGAGGGGTGACGTTTTATGCTACTGTCCTCATTCTCTTGTTTTTCTTTTTGATTCCAAGAAAAATCATCTCTAATGCAAAACCAGGAGAAAATTGAGAGCTCAGAATTGATTCAGATGAATTGTCACATCAGACCTTGTTCTAGGACGAGTTCACTATCAGAAGTCAAAGATGCTGACTTTCCGAGAGTTCATCCCATTCATTTTCCTTCTCTGGGACTCAGTTTCCTTCTTCACTCTGCTGGGGGGCTGACCTTTCAGGGACCTTTATAGTTCTAACGCCCTTTGGCTCTTTGAAAGGAAGCCTTATATCATCTCAAGGGTGACCGCTTGTTGTCACATTGTCACACATTATGGTTCTTAGTTTAGAGAGAAATGTTTACTTGTTCATTCACTTCCAGCAAACAGGAAGCGATCTACAACATTCCTGACATCACAGGGGACACCAGTGACATGCGGTGAATAAAGCAAGGCCTGACCCTCATGGAGCTCACAATCTGCTGGGAGTCCGACTCAATACAAACTCAATAAAGATGTGCAGGCACATCGTGCCATGTACTGTAGTGTGGTGTGATGGGGAGGCAACGGCTGCAAGTCCTACATGCTACAAAGGAAAACAGAGCAGGGAGGGACCGCCGGGTGAGGAGCGAGCGCCCTTGAGACCGAGTGGTCAGGAACGTCTTCTCCGAGAGGCTGGCCTTTGGGCAGGGACCACAGAGCCAGGCAGTGAGCCACCTGAAGCACAGGGAGAGCCCATGCCCGGCAGAGAGGGGAGCAAGTGGGAAGGCCAGAGGCAAGTTCGCTGGGTGTGCTGGAGACCGTGAGTTAGGGGATGGAGCTGCATCACTGCATCCATCTTCAGGTTTGATGCCCAGTGCGTGCGGGGGCGTCCCTGTCCTGGGCGCCAGATGGGGGGGGGCTCCGCCCGCAGAGCCCCATCTCTCCGTCACGGATGAAAATAAAACTACCAAGACATGATCTGCTTTGGGAGGAAAGGTGGTGAAACTCTCAGAGGAGAATGACCCAGAGCGCCTTCCTTACTAGGCTTTTATTGGGTTCAAATACACAGGGATACAGGTTTAACATGTCAAAGAAATCTGAGGGCTTAATCTGAGTCAGTGTCTGTCAGGAAAGGGGGTTGCCAAACTTTGGGAGACATACTCATTTCCTCCTTGGACCCTTAGCATTTAAATGAGAGCACTCTTAGCAAAGCAGGTTTCACAGGACTTTAGGAATTCTTTCTTATGCCTGGTCACCCAGGGAACCGTTCTGGTCGGCACAGGGCTGCACCACTCGCCATCATAGTTTCAGGCTTTAAGCTGATTAGGCTCAGGAAGCAGAAGACATCTCCCAGACGGTAATGGGGACTCGGGCTATGTCAGAATAGCCGGGGGGCGAGGGTCCATCACATCCTCTTTGCTGCAGCCCCCCCCCCCCCAGTCCTTCCATGAGGGCCTCCCAAGTGGTCATGTCTGGCTTAGGTTGCCCCTCCCATGAGGAGTCTTACCCATCATTGACTACCAACTAAACATTGGGGACAGAGATGGATGAGGCAGAAGCGGCGCTCCTGCCAGGGAGATAAGCTTTGTCTTCTTAGTGGCTCACGTCCTCTTGACAGAACAGACCCAGATGAAGTGGGTCCCTAGGCTCTTACTCAGCCCACCATGGGGTGAGGGTTACAACTCCTGACACCAGGCTGAACGGTCCACAACAAGTGTGGTGGATCATCATCAGAGAGCTAGTCCCTCGGAAGGAAGAGCCATTTGGGGGCATGTTGCTAGGCACTGGGGGTACCAAGAGATAGCCTACTCTCTTTGTCTCTGTGCTGAAGGGCCCTTGGCAGAATGCACACCGATCCCCAAGTGTGACGGTAAGGTGGGGGTGGGGAGGTGGTGCCAGGTTCGAATGTATGGCGCAGACAACAGCAGCCTCACCCAGCAAGAGGAATCAAATCCCAACCTTGAATAAAGGGCAAGCTGAGAAGAGGAAGCTTTTCAGTGGAGAAAGGAGCGGGCAGTGGGAGGAGGTGGCGGTGGGCAGGGCTGGTGTGGAAAAGGGCTTGGTTGTAATGGAAGTGGCTCACAGCAGAGCAACAGGAAAAATGGAGTAAAGAGGGGAGCAAGGCTGCAAGGACACATGTGCTCCCTCTTTCTAAGGTTGGGTGAGAAGGTACTTCTCTTCATTGCCAGTGCTATTTCATGATGAAAATGGTTAGGACTCTGATGCCCTCATCCCTCCCTGGGAAGGTCAGTGATCTCCTTTGTGGGCCTCATCCTCTCCAAGAATGGAAGGGGGTGGTTACCTCAGAGGCCACCAGCCCCATCTGCCCACCCCCAGAGACATAGCTAAGGAAGGATGGCAGCTGAGCATCGCCTCAAGTGACTTGTCTTTCATCGCGGGAATCCTGCAAGCTGGTTTCTGACCGAGCCTCTCCACCAGTGATCACCTTCCTGCAAACCACGGCAACTTGTCCAAAACGGAGCCTGTCTCCATCTCGGCCTGTGTTGGTCCGTGCCCACTGCTGGTGTGAAGACGCACAAGACTGCGTGTAGCAGGGCCCAGATTGGAGCCTAGGGACCGCCAGCGCACGGAGCACTGTGGATGTGGAATCCTCCCGGGGTAGATTCGGGGCTGCGCCTGCCAGTCGCTCCCTGGCGTCCGCCTGCTGCCACCATCTATGAGATAATGTCTCTCCATTTGGGGACAGTGACATAGTGCCATCAGACCTCAGCGGCCAGTGTTCACATTCCAGGCCGAGACCAGTGTGACAGCAGGGAAACCTGAGCTGTGAGGGGACATTCTCAGGCTCAAAAATCACAAACCCGACAGGGAAAGGCATTTCATCAGAAAACGACACCATTTGGGTTATTTAATGCTCCGGATTTGAGCTGCCCTTTACGCGGAGCCCCTTCTGTCACGGGACTTCGGTGCCAAGGGACCCTGGTGGATGACTCCTGCTTGTTTTGAGCTGCAGAACAAGGTCATGCCTGGTTTGGGCACATGATGAGGTTGTACGGGCCCAAGGCCAGCCCGGCCAGGCCTGTATTATCTGCAAACAGGACATGCACTCAGGGGTGCAGGCTGGGCTCTGAGACTTTGTGGCAAACCCTGCTCCTGCCCCCGACGGACCACTCTGGAGACTTCTACCCTTGTTCAGGGCACAACACTGTGGTGGCTAGGGCCGTCTGGGCAAGTTCTTTGATCGTTTTGAACTTGCAGCTAAGAAAGAAGCAGGGACAGTTGTTGACCCCTTGGAGAGCCTGCTGTCAAACAGTCAGTGCGTGGACCCAGACTGTGTGTGTGTGCACTTACTGTTTCCCCGGCATGTGCTGCGTGCAGTGCAGAATGCAGTCCCACACGCGCCACAAAAGACAAGGCTTGTGAACCCACGGTTGTGCCCTGGCCCTGCAGCAGGAAGGAGGAGAAGAGAGGCTGTCCTGGTGGGCAAACTTCAGGAGAAAAGCCCTGCATGCACATCAGTGAGTCGAGATTAGCATTAGAAACAACACAGAGTGTGATGAAAAGCAGAGCGGGTGTGGGGGGGACCTCTCTCCAGGGTCAGGCTGGAGGTTGGAGAGTATGTCTCCTAGGCGGGAAATCACCAGCAGGTTTTGAGCCCAGAATCCCTCCCACGATGATAAGAGGACCTTTCACTCCAGCTACCAAGTACGCAGCTGGTTCATACCAAGTTCCAGCTGCATACATGCTTATGAGATGGGTCGCGGTTAAGAGCCATTTCTGGGGACATTTCCACCTTAGCCAGTCTCAAAAGGCATTCGAGTCAGGAGCTGGCTGGTTACTGTGGCAACAGGTCCCTCAGAGCTTTCCCAGTTTCAGAGGAAGGCTGCTACAGCTAGAAACAGGCTTAGGATCTGATGGGGCAGCTGGTGTGTTTTCACAACACGGGGGCAGTCCACAGCAGACCAAAGCCGAAGACTGCATGCACCTCGGTCCCATGGCAGTTGGTGCTCCTCCTGGCCTCTGGTGCAGTGAAGGGGATTTTGAGGGGTGTGGGCTCCAATAGGGATGTGTGTAGGAAGATGGAGAGACAATTGCTGGATGGCAGCAAGGATTCCATGCCTATCAGAAGGAAAGAAAAATATTACTCACTGACACAAGAAGGCTGCCAACCTCACTCATGGATCAAGCAATCGTTCACAAGCAAAGTCTGTTAGAAGCATAAGCGAAAAGGATGGAGGAACTGGCCAAGGCTCCTGAGAATTTGTGAGATGATAGAAAATAGTAAAGTGCCACGCTGTGGTGCTTAATGCTGGGAAACTCTAGTAAATGGGACGGTCTGCCTTCAGGGGGTTTACAGAGAGGCATTCTCCTAAGCGTTGGGTTAGGGCAGATGCTTGTCTACTAGGTGCTTCTTGAAGAGGTTGGCTGGATATGTTGCAAGCAAGTTGTGCTAACTCCACCCATTTAAGATACACTTTTCTTTAATTACACTTTATTTTTTAAAGGGACTTCTTCATTACATATTGCATATCACTGCAGATGTGAAAGGCATACAAAACTATGAACAGATGCAATTAGCATCAGTTTTTGGCTTTTACACATCATCTTTCCCATTTGATCATTAATTATTTGGCATTTCCTCACCAGTTTTCATAGAATTCCTCTAGGAGGCTGAATTGGCATAGGTGATTTGAGGGGGAGGAAAGCTTTAGCAATATCTCCAGAGGCTGTTTTATATTGTTTTAATGTCTGAACCATTTTTACAACAGGTTTTCTATGGAAAGCTCAACAAATCGCTAAACTCTCCAACTCTCGGAATTTGGACTTAAAATCAGGGGAACAGATTGACGTGGCTGTGATTTCCAGGTGGGCGTCTTAGTCAGCACATACTGCCTAAGCAAACAGCATAGACAGGGTGGCTTAGACAACAGAAATTCATGCCTCACAGTTCTGGAGGCTGAGAAGTCCCAAATCAGGATGCTGTCAGTGCCCGTTTCATTCTAAGGCCTCTTCTCTTGGTTTGTGGGTGGCCACCTTCTCACATGCGCTCCCTTTATTAGGCAGGATAGATAGCAAACCCAGGAAGAAAGGGGGAGGGGGACATGTTTCATTCATTAATTCAGCAGTCCTGAGCCTGGTCAGATAAGATTGCCAGGCATTCCAAAAATCACAAGAAAAACCATGATAGCGTAGGAAGAGAGTATCCCTTGAAATCTTGTGTGTGTCATTTCCATTATCTGGGAAAGAAAGCCTTTGAAACTGTGTATTAATCCCTGGATCTGGAGAGGGAAGGAGGAGGGGAAACCTAGAAGTTGGCTACAAGCATAAACCCCCTAAAATCCCCAAAGTTGGGGCACTCATACTAACTGGGTGCCTGCTTGAGGCTTCCTGCTCAAGGATATTTCATAAATAAACTTGCTATTTCATTTTCACCACACATATTGTCTCTTGCCTGAATTCATCTCTTGTGAGCAAGACAAGAACCAAGGAGGGGGAACCCCAACTCGGGTCTCCCTGGTAACACCAAGACCCCTTCTTCAAGTGAATGAGGAAAGAGGAAGTTGTGGTGGGTCTTCCTCTTCATACAAGGGCATAATCCATATGTGGGGGCTCCACTCTCATGACTTCATCTAAATCCAGCTTCCTCCAAAGGTCCCCCTCCTGACACCGTCCCATGAGGGAATAGGACTTCAATGTACAAAGTAGGCTGAGGGAGGGGGAGGCACAAACATGTAGTCCATAGCGTTGTGTGAAGAGTTTGGAATATGTAACGAATTCATCAAGATGTTTAATCTTAGGGTTGGTGGTCATTCTGATTTCATAGGGGAATAGCAGGGCAAGCTTGCTCATAGAACATAAAATGTGGAGTCACGGACAAGCAATATCATTGTATTTAAGGTTCTTGGGTAACCTTAAGCTGAGTTCCATATTCCTTTATCCAAAAGACAATTAGAGTTGTTAAGCAGTCAAGTTAACCCACGAAGATTGGTAACCTGACACAGGAGAACAATTTAGGGATAGAGAGAAAGCAATTTTAGAGCTGTGCAAGAAAAAGGAGAAATGTAGATTTTCAAAAACATCATTTTTGAAGTTTTTTTTTCTGTTCCTTGGTTTTGTTTCCAAAGAAAAGGCATTCAGAAATAAGCACAGAGAAGGAACTGGGTGAGGAAAACTGCTGGTCCAAGGCTGCTTTCTCTGACAGAGACCAGAGGAGGGGACTTTCTGTCACTTGGGGAAAATCCACAGAAACCTTCCTCTTATAAAGAACACAGGTCATTCCATGCCAACAGCGGGTATCCTTCCATATCCCAAACCTGCGTAAGTGGCATTCACTGACACCTAAGCCCTGGCTCAGTCCCCTCTAGACTGCTCCGAGGAGGTGCCCAGCCCTTGCCCTTCAGGCCCGAAGGCTACAGCGCTCACCATGGCAGCCTCACACGCACACTCGCCCCTGCCCTCCTTAGCTGTCCAGACAAGTTTTTGCCCTTTGAAGGTCATGTGCCACTCATAAGCCCACGTCTGAGCAAGGGGACACACCTATACGTGGGGACAGCTGGTTTCCAACATTGTAGCTCCAACTTTCTCTCTCTTGTTTGAACAGATCACGGAAAAGGAAACTTCTGGGGTCCTCACCCCCAGGCAGGATGTGCAAAGCTCTGTGGAACGGATCTGGTGTTAATTACCCAGTGCTCTCCACTGGAATAAGTGGTTAATCCCAAGGAGGTTTACACTGGAGACTGACCAGCCTGCCCCCGGGGTGGATCCAGAGCCAGTCCCGGCCCAGAGACCGTTCCACCACACATGTTGTGCAAATGTGCGCTGGGACTTCATTCCACAGCAGACGAGCTTCTTGTGCAGGCCGACTCTAAGATAACACATGACCCAAGCACTGAATTATTAGCTTCCTTCTTTCCTGAAATGTGTGTCTTCCCTCTCTGACTGAACTTCCTCCTCTGCTCCTTTACCTTCTCTTGTCCTCAGTCAAACCATGGCCTGGAGGCTTATTATGGGGCCCACAAAACGCAGGTGATTTCATCCCCGAAGGGCCAACACATTGCCCTACTCCCAGTCCGGATGTCCTAGAGTCCTGGTCTTCGGCAGCCGCCTGGTTTTGATCTGTGGTGTCGGGTGAAGCCTGCTGCAGCGCTGTGGTTGGGAAGATGCAGCGAACACCTGGAAGGGGGAGGGGGGTGCAAGAGTTTTTTGTTTGTGTGTTTGTTTGTTTGTTTGAAGAGTTTTGGGTTTTTTTGTTTATTTGGTTTTTGGGGTTTTTTTTGTTTATTTATTTACTTTTTTTTTTTTGCAGTATCCTAGACATTGTTTAGATGGGCTGTTAGAGGTGTGAAATAAAGAATTTTAAATATAAAACCAAAGGATTTCCAAGATAACTCAGCGAGTGGAAGAGAAAATGGTCTTTCTCTTCATGGTAGTTGCATTCCTTATAAATGTGTGTCTGAGGCAGGGAAAAAGTTGATAGAGAAAAAGTTGAGAATATTTCCTGCAGGCAGATTTTTTTCTTTCCCTCCCTCCCTCCCTTCCTTCCCTTCCTTCCTTCCTTCCTCTCCCGCCTCTTTTTCCTTTCTCTGTTTTCTGATCCCAGTGAGACAGGGAAGACTGGGGAGTAGACAGTGTGTGCTGGGTAATTTTGTGACTGAATAAGTTAAAAAACTATTTTCAAATCAGAACCGATTTTCTTTAAAAGTGCACAGCTTTAGAACCTTATGGCCCACATACCGCAAATAGTACTGTTACAAACAGTATGGATTCTGGCATAGAAAATATAAAAACAAACTTCGTTCATTTGATATTTGATTTGAATGAAGACACAAGGTTCTAAAAAAGAATTTGTTCTCCCCTCATCCCTCTGTAAATATTATCCCCAGAAAATTCTTTTTATTGAATTTATTCAAATTTTACCTCCTGAAATTTAATAAGCACAATCTTTAATTAGATGAGCTTTAGTATTTATTTTGTATCTACTACACACTAGGTTTATACAGGGTGGGCAAAAGGAGGTTTACAGCTGTGAGTGTGCGAAATGGAGTTTACTCTTGTATTGTCATTTATTAATTACTGTGTTATTTCCCACATGAACAACTGTGAACCTACTTTGGCCCCACTCTGTACATGGGAAAGTTGAGGAGGCATAGGGATATAACGAGAACCAAAGAGACACGAGATATGTTCCTTGCACTTGAAGAATTACACTCTTACCTAAGAATATCTATCTGTCGTATTATCTACTTATCTCCCTACTCCCCGCCCCCCCCCCCACACACACACATTGATCTGAGGGGCAGAGTAAGTGACTCAGAGGAAGGAGAGTTCTGACTGGCACCACCACATAAAGCTTCATGGAGAAGGCGGAACTTGAATCGGCCCTGACAGAGAGAGGGCTTCCCTCTATGCACAGCTGAAGGGAGGTGATCTACCTGGTGGAAAGAGGAGCCTGGGCCAATGGACAGAAGGAGGGAGCAGATAGATCAGCCCATACATTTCTGTGAAACCATCTCCACAGTGCATTCCACCCCAAGTAAAAGTCCCACTGCCAACTGAATCCTCGCCATGCTCCAAGACGGGTGAAACCTAATGAAAGGTGCCCTCACTATGTTTGAAAGAATCCATTGTGTTTATAGATAATTGAAGGCAAACTTTTGACACAACCACAGGAAGCTGGAAAGGAGCTGGCTTGACATCACTGTCTTGAATTTGGACTCCATGTGAGTATTTGCAGAGAATGTAACACCAAACAGTTGTTGTTGTTAATAAGGTCTATCCTCCCTAATAGCAACATACGAAATACAGACATTTTGCTAAACCACAGTTAATCTTTTCCATAGGTGAGGGGCAAAATGATTCTTTCCCAAGGGCACAGGCAAGAGGACTGTTTCCCTGGTTTACAGACCACCAGATCCGATGCAATCCAGTGCGGAGCAGTCACAGCTTCTGAAGACAGGTTAGTGCCTTTATCTGTGATCGTAGACTTCTGTGTTTATCTAGCTTGGTTTAATCCATGTGTCTGGAAGTAATTATAGCCAACTCTCCGCTGCTCATAATAACAGGGCGCAGTAGTGACATGGAACATGAGGGGAAGAAACACAAGCCGAAGTGTGGATTATATATAAGCCCAGACTTACCTTAATCCTTGTAACATTCCAGTATTAAAATTAACTTGCCACTTCCCAAAGAAACACTGGCTAGTGACAAAGAGGGCTATTTGGGGTTAAAATGAATGGATAATGTCACTTCAAGAAATGTTTTCTAAGTTTGGATCTTGATGTTATTACTTTTCTTTGGTCACATTTTCCCTCCCAACTTTCCACATCCCAGAAATGGTGAGTAGGGACTTGTGTCTGCAGGTAGGGTTTGACGCATCAGGGTAGGTAGAAAAACCAGGTTTTGTCGAGTTGGTGCAGAAACATCAAAGCCAGGAGCAGTTCTCCATATTTCATCACACGCTTGTTTTCACTTCCAAGAAAGCAGAGTTGAAATGTGCTTTCAGCCCAGAGACAGGTGAGAGGTGATAGGGAGGTGGCACGGACACTGAGCAAACTGGAGGACAGTGCAGTGTCTGCCAAAGGGGCTGCTGTGCCCCAATTCCCCCGGCAGTACAGAGTGGCCTGCTTTCAAACCCTGCTGCTATTGGGTCACAGCAGGAAAGAGGTTCTGAGGACTTTCAGTTGTTTCTTTCAGACACATGCTTCTGGCTCCAGGTATCGTTTTGTTTTTAGACCAGCCAGAGCTGTCTCTGTGTAACAGGAACCATCAGACCTGCCTTGGGATGTGGAAGCTATGTTTGGGGCAGTGTCCCCTCACGGGCTCTCTCCCAAGAAAGGCTGTTCTGTGGGTGGCAGCATCTCTCAGTGTTTGTACCACAAAGGAGCAATGAGGTTTGCTAGCTGGGATCTACCCTTTGGTGGTTGGGGTCTCTTTCCCAAAGGCAGTGCAAGCACCTGCTGCCCTGTGACTCTGGCACTCCCAGAGGAAAGGAAACGGGAGCCATGTTATGGCATGGCTTACTGCAAAAGCCTTGTGGTGCCCCCCGTCCTCCCACCAGTTATATCACTGCTTCCTCGGTTCCCACTCCCTTTTGAATCCAGCACGGCTGGCTGGCTAACCTTCCCTTCCTCATCCTGGGAAAGAAAGCAGTCCTTGCTCCACTGCAAACGAAGGCTGGTGTCATCCGCAGGCTGAGGGGCTCGGGAACCTGAGGCCTGCCTGCCAGAGGCAGCTCGGCTGAATGGGCCCGAAGCCAGGCGTCGCCAGCTGCTCCAACAGACAGCACGGGCCTGAGAAAATGATGCCGTTGACATTTGCAGAGAACAGCACTCGCACTTTGTAAAGCTCATTCTTATATATTATCTCATCCATTTCTCAGTGAAGCTACCGCACGTACAGGCATTAGTAGGAGTAGACTTGAAATGGTAGGAGTCCTAATGTGATGCCGACAGTGGCAGGTGCAGGGCTAGGGGCTGTTCACGTGTGCCATCGAGCCCCTTCATCTCCCACAAGCTTGTAGGACTTGACAACCAGGATGAAAAATCCTCCTCAGGAAGTCTTTGAATATTCCCACGGTGTGAAGGGACGCAACCCCAGGTTCCTTCGCCCGCCCCGCCAGACAGCCCCCGCCAGACAGCCCCCGATCGGTGCGGCCTCGGGTGCTTGGTTCCTGCTCGCTGTGCTCCAACTGTGTTGCACCGCGAGAAGCTCTCCATTTCTTTCATTTTTGCATTTCTTCATTGTAGTGAAATCTGCATAACATGTAATTTACCATCTTAAGTGTGCAGTTCAGCAGTGTTACTGCACTTACACTGCTGTAAAGATCTGCGGAACCTTTTCATGCTGTGGAACCGAAACCCCACATGCATCGCCCAGCCCTCGCCTGTCCTCTCCTCGAACCGCCTGCAGCACCAACCTCCCCCCCCGCCCCCGCCCCCACTTCCGTTCCCATGAGTTAACTACCTGGGTCCTCAGGGAAGGGGAATCATGTATTTGTCTTTTTGTGGCTACTCTTTTTTATTTTTAAAAATCCTCACCTGAGGATGTTTTATTGATTTTAGAGACAAGGGGGAGAGAGAGAGAGAGAGGCAGACAGATACCGATGTGAGGGAGGAACACTGACCGGCTGCCTCCCATATGTGCCCTGATGGGGGATTGAACCTGCAACCTCTCCCTGGCTAATTCTTATTAATCCCTCAGGAGTCGATTTAGATATGATCAGCTCAGGCTTTCCGGGTCCCCCAATCTCAAGTGCCCTTGCATCATCACACCCAATTGGAGTTGTCTGTTCTAACCCCTTGATTCTCAAAGTGTGGTGGAGAGCAGACTTCCCCTTGGTGTACAGCTGGGAGCTTGTTAAACATGCAGCGTTCCAGGCCTTTAGTAAGATCCCAGGTAAAGCACACACACACACACTCAAGTTTGATACACATTGTTCTAACTCGCTAGACAAGGGGCCTGTCTGCAAACCACTCGTGGGCCAAAACCTGGCCGGTGGCCTGTTTTGTAAGTAGTTTGCTTGGCGCACAGCCACGGTCACTTGTGCATGTATTGTCTGTGCTTTCATGCGACAGTGGAAGAGCTGAGTAGTTGCAACAGAGACCAATGACACGTGGCCACAAAGCCTGAAATATTTTCTCTCTGGCCCTTTACCAAAAATGTCTGCTGGCTCCTTTACTAGACTACAGGCTTCTTAAAAGGGAAAAGCTGGTCTTGTTTTGCTCTGAAAGAAGAAAGGCGGGTTAGTATAATGGTGATGATATAGGCTCGAGGGCAAACCAACAAGATTTATAGCAGGTCCTGTCATTCCCTTAGAAGTGACTCCGCCTTATGTTCTTCATCTGTAAATGGGGATATCTGATGAAACCTCCCTTACGGGGTTGGTGCGCAGGTTACATAAGTTTCTGTACGTGGAGTGTGTCACGTGGCACCTTCAGCAAATGTCACCCCTCAGCCAGTACCAGGTACTTTGAGAGGATCGTGGGGGACTGTTGAAGTTGGCAGAAAGGCCCATGTAACAGACACTGTCTAGAACACTCGCTCTCTGCCTCTTCCAACATCTAATGATTTTTTAGGTATCTCACCTTCCTGGAGGGTGGCCTGCTGTCTGGGGGCTGAGGACCACTGGTAGTCCGTCGTGACAATGCCACGCTCAGTGTCCATGGATCGGCTCACGGGTGGACAGTCTCTGGCCAACAAGTCATGACAAGATTCTTGAAGGGCTTCTGGGAAATGGTTTCCTAATTCTTTAAAAGAAAAAAATGGAAGAGATGCCCCCGTTCCCTCACAGGTATTACCTTTGTATGAGAGTGAGGACACAAACTGCAGGCGCCACGAAGACGGATGGTCCGAGACCAGACCTCCATGCCCACGCTGGCAGCTCGGGACAGCAGCAACCTAGCCTTTCTGCGGTCAGAGCTGCTGAACCCGTGAACCCTGGGGCTTACCCACTCGGGGAGTACTTTCTTGGAAAAACAGTAAATTTTCCTAGTGGTTTCAGTCCTAAACACCCTAGCCTGTATCACCACGGACCATGTTTACACATATTTTTACTCCACCCAGGACTTAACGACTGTTGTTGGGTGCGATGAGGAGAGGAAGTGTAGCTGGAAAATGAATGGGCTCGGTGGGGGAAAAAAGGATAAACAACGTTCTGGGTTAGTGCAAGCTCCGTTCCTCATTGCCTCTCATCACTCGCACCTGGCAGTATCTTTCCTGCTACCTGTGGCTCTCTCCCAAACGCTGATCTCCTTGTTGTCTGAACTTGTTACCCAAGTAACAAGTTGACAGGTTGATGTGAAGCCAGATGGGTTTTGATTACTTCCTTGGTGATATCCATAATTTCCCCTTTGGGTAGAAGGAGGGTATGAAGACAGCTTATCTTTTTGGGGCAGAGCGGCTGCAGGTGGGGTCTCTTATGTAACATGAAATACATGAGTTTTTGGGGGGTTGGAAGTGCCAAAAGATTCCTTGGAATTTATAGCCAGAGGGATTTTCTGGTGTGTCAGCTTATGTACTGGTTTTGCACCCTTCTGAGCCAAGACTAGTAGCTGAGATTCAAAGCAATACAGGTGGCTACATAAATATGAGGGTAAAGTACTGGGAGAGAAGGTAACAGCAGACAGGGCACCACCTGTCCCAAAGAGCACTGTGGCCCGAGATGTCCCTTGTTGTCTGAACTTGTTACAGGAGGTAAAGATCGACTCCAGCAAGTCAGCTGGAGTCACGCAATTCCACACCCCTACAAAAGCTCACCCAGGACAGACGTGCGGAACTCCTGCCAGTAGGGGTCTAAGATAAGAGATGCTTGTGGAACTTTGGAGCCATAAAAATCACTGTTAACAATCAACTTCCAAGGTTAGAAGGCTCCAGGAGACACTATCTCAGGCATCTCTTTGCCCAGAGGCAGTAATGACACAGTTACAGTAGCACAGATTTCAGGGTTAAAAGCCTGGGGATTTGCTGATGTTGGCAGAACCACTTTACTTGTGTGCACATCGCCTGCTTCAGAGTCTAAGAGAATCTTGACTCTTGTTCTAGACCCACCGTTCTTATCAGACACCCCTGCGGATGGAAGGGTCTGTAACTCAGTGAAAGCAGGGCTCTAACAGGCCAGCACTGAAGGATGAAAGGTGGGCACATGGCTCCCAGCCACACCCTTCAAACTTTTGTCAGCGCTTGCATGCATTTTAATGTACAGCACTTCTCCAGTGCCCTCCCTTCTGCCTCCTTCTCCACCAACACTTCCTCCTAATTGTTCCATTACAAAATTTTATTGATGAGCGATAACACTGATTTGTTGTTCTCGTATGTATGCATTTATTGGTTGCTTCTTTTATGTCCCCCAGTTGGGATCAAACCTGCAACCTTGGTGTCCTGGGATAAAGCTCTAACCCACTGAGGTCCCGGCCAGGGCCCCACTGTCCCACTTTTCCTAAAGACCCTGCAGCTTGACAGCCCCTTTGCCTTCGTCACTGTGTTCCTAAAGACTAACTAGACCCTTCAGGACAGGAAGTTAAAATGTTTTTGCGGGCAGTCAATTCCCTGTCGGTTTGCTAATAGTATGGGTTCTGATTACAGTTCCCGGTCAGACTGGAGAAGGGAGAAGCCCGTCGTTCCTGGGCTCCGTGCTCCGGGCTTTGTCAGCCGGGGAGCGGGTGTTTCCCTCCCCACTGGCAGCAATGAGCTGAGTATGCACGTTGCCTGTGATCCTGCTGAAGGAAGACAGGTCACAAAGGACCAAAATCAATTGCTCTTGGGGAGGAGACGAGGAGGAAAGAGAAGCAATAAAATCTGCGATGCACTTTCTCTCAGGAAAGGGTGTGGAGGGCGGGGTGGGTCTACCAGAGGCTTTGGCTGTCTGCTCTCAAGTCTTCTGGGAGGAAAAGTGCAGCCCCCAGGGAGGCAGGCTCTGATGACATACATGCTCCTTAGGCCTGCTGTGGTGGAGAATAGCCAAGAGCAAGCTGTCCCTGGAGAAATGCTCCCCCTCCTTTTTCCAGACCTGTGGGAAACCAGACGGGACCAGGGGTCTGGCTTTCAGGAATGGTCCTGATGAACTTCCAGTTTCCTGGTGGGAATGGAGAGCTCAGGAGATTATCGTCTCCTCCAAGGAAATCTCTCTTTTTTCCTGGTTTACCTAGATATTGTGTGTTGGTGGATTAAGTGCATGTACATACTGGGCCAGGCTACTGGCAAATAATCTTATGGAGGGAAAAAGGGGCTCCTTCCTTGACCTCGTAGATTGTCTGTGAACAACTGACCCAGGAGCGACACCCCAAACACCAGAGAAGGTGTGACAACTGGACATGCACACAGTTGCATGCACGCCCCACTCAGCTGCTCCAGTGGAGCAAAGCCGAGGGAAACCCGCGTCACCGAGACTTGTGCCTTCCGAGTCACAGCCCAGCTCCGGCCAAGTGGTCTCTGGGCAGCAAAGAAACCCTCCTCCCCAACCTCCAAGGAATGGCAGGTGACCTGCGCCTAAGCGGGGACACCCGTCCTCCCGGTGCTGTCTGGGGTGTCGGAGGCAGAGGTGGCCATGGGGGACTCCTCAACAGAGGCACTGAGATCCAGGAATTCCAGAATGATGTCCCAGAGGCAATAAATCAAATGCCTGAAACAAATGGACAAAACAACTTAGAGAAAGGTCTGGTTTAGTCAAGAGATACCAGATCTTGTTTATGACACTTAGTTACCCCCTCCCGCCCCCCACTCCCCATACTGATACCCTCAGTGGACTCGAAATTTAAACAGCTTGACAAAGCCTCTGCCATGAAACAAGTCTGCTGAACTGAAAAGGCTATGACCCCAGCACAAGCAGAAATGGAAGTGGAGACCAGATCTCAGGAAAGGCTGTATGTATTTACACAGCGACGTTAGCACACCTGCCCTGCTCCTGTGAGGGGTTATCAATTTTCTAAGCACCGTCAGAGCTACTGGTTGCTGTTCTTTCTCGTAGTTCACCACTGTATGTTTACTGGTTACCTCACAGGCAAGGGGGCGAAGGCCAGGAATCTTGAGAAGTGGGAGTCAGTCGGTAAGTACGGTCTGCTTCGGGATAGGGTCTGATGGAGGAGTGAGTGTACTCAGTTCTTTTCAGAAGCATCCCATCCCCAGGTACCAGCCAGAGGAATACCTGCCTCTTTTGAATTGCCCTAGGAGTGTTCACCTAGCATTTCTGGTCGCTTTACCAAAGTACAATCTCATTATTAAACAAAGACAGTTCCGGGTGCGAATGTTCATCAGAGCTTTGCTGTGAGGCTAGGAGCCTACAGCTGAAAATCCCTGCGTGGCCTGCGAGGCGTGGTCCAGGGGACACTCTCAGTATTCAGTGTGCACAGGGCCTGGCAGACGTTGGGAAGAGCCGCTGAGCACACTGAACACGGCTGGAGGGTGACAGGGCATTCGTTGCCAGCAGCTCGTGCGGAGGCCTGCACGGGGTTCTTCCAAACGCAAACACAGAGGCTGGTGCAGCCCCAGCTTGCTGCCATGTGACAGCCCGCTCCGGAGCCGACAGCGTGGGTCTCACTGACTGTGTGTGGACCTGGACATCAGTCTGCAGCCAGGGCCCCGGCCAAGGAGAGACTGCGGTTCTGTTCTTCTCCGTGTGGGCTGTTCACTTAAAAACGCTGGTCCCTCTGAGACCAGAGACGGCTTCAGTTATGCCAACGCTGGGTCCACACTTGTCAGCCTACCTGTTGATGAGTGGTTGCCGTAGTGACTCCAAGACTAGACTCCAGCTCAGCTGGCATTTGTTCAAACCAAGGATTTCTACTACAATATCTGCAGAGGAAAATACAGATGTGATGTTAGTGTTACAGTGACATCTCATTGTCGGAGCTATCTTTATTCAAATGGGTATTTTCGGCATACCTCCGAACTAAACTAAAAATCCTCCGGAACAGAGAAAAGCTATAGAAACATATTTCTTAAGTTGGGTGTCTAAGTAAAACTGGGTCTCCAGAAATAATTTTGTAACCTGCCTGATGTGATGGTTTAGGTTGGAGAACAGAGGTTAAAACCAGTGAACAACTCTGTCCAGAGCTAGGGGCTCACTACTGCACCCAGGCTAATGGAGCAGAGCCATAGACCAACTGCCTCTGCTGCCCTCAAAAACCAAATTTGCACAAAGCCAAAGGAAAAAAACCCTCTTCGGAGTTTGTTTTTGTCTACTGCTAAGGACCATGCACCTTACTCCACGCCCCCAATGTATCAAGGCTGAGCTTCTGCAGGTCGCATAATCTCCTCCCTGGTTTAAAGTGCTGCGAGCTGTCAGAGAACCCAAGCCTCCCTCCAGTGGGAATGGCTCGGAGACCTGCCGCTGCGGAGCCCGCAGAGCTTCCCAGGCCCGCCGCACAGCTGCGACTCCAAACGCCAGCAGGATTCTCACCTGCTATTTATGGTGCGTCTCAGCGATCTTCTCCACGCCCGCAGGGTCACTTGGGTGAGGAGTGAAGGAATCGCAGCCCCGATCCTTCCCCTGCTAGCCTGAGTACTCGTGGGTCAACAGGCTTCAAGCCTAGCCACATGTAAGGCCTTTCAAACCCGGGGAAGGGGTGGAGTGATGCTGGTGAAGCTTGACTGCAAGGGCAGAGTTACTAGGATAATCAATCTCTTTGTCCAGTTACCTGGCAGGACTCCCATCAGGCTCTGCAAAGCCTGTTTCTCAGCTGCCACCTTCTGCTCCTGGGTCCTTACAGGCCTCGGACACTTAGGCAAAACCCCACCAGGCCAGATGGACTCCCGAAGAAGCTGGAGGTACTGCACCCAGCGCTGTGGACATGTGAGATTAGATACTTGCACCTCCAGCCACCTGTGATGGAAGAGAAAAGAAAGGGCTGAGAGACCTGAAGGAAAGGGCGCAGTGAGATGCAGACTACATGAGCAACCAGAATAGGGCGAAGCACGGTGAGCACCGATTCTCACAAGTGCAACCAAGCCAATTCAACAACTTGGGATCACGGAATTTGGGGCAAGAAATAACAACGATACTGGTATTTACTGAGTGTCCACTATGAGCCACGCGTCATGTTGGGGTTTTACGGAACACACCAGTAAAGGGGGCCAACCTTCCCAACTCTCCTCCGGCAGAAGTGCTGTGACTTCTCAGTAATGTGCACACACAGCCTCACAATCCGGGCTTTGAGGGGGCCACACAAACACCTCTCCCTTGCCTCTGTGTGCACATCTGGTCAGGTCAGCCCTCAGGTCCCTAGGACCTGCCCTGTGCACTTCCTACATCTGCCCTTGGCTCATCATATGGCTCTCTCCGGACAGGCCCTGTCCTTCCCAGTGGCAGCAGTCCACCCTTCTGGCAAGACCAGTTACCACTCCAGCTACTCCACAAAGTCCCTGACCGCTCCAGACAGAAGTGCTTTCTCTCCCCTTAGAGCTCCACTAGCACTTAGTTCTGCAGCACAGGTTTGAAACTAATATTTTACTTTGGGACACCAATTATTTTTTCTTGTGTTTACAGCTTTACTTTTCCACTGAAATTATAAGCACCACAAGGGTTCTATGTTTTATACTTCTAAAAAAATTCCCACAGCACCTTGGTGCTCAAAAAATTTAGTTATAGTAATTTTTACTGTAATAAAAATTTCCCTTTATCAAAATTTCAAAAGCAAGTTAGTAACTGTGAGGGGGCAGATATACCAAGCCTGCAGTTCTTGCAAGAATTCCCACCTTAAATTCTTTATTTGTCCCTGCCTTTTTTCAGAGCAATGTGGTCACCAGTTGAAGTTCAAGACCAGGGAGGCCTCCTTAGCATGAGCCATGGCTGAGACTGGCATGGCTGTGATGGTAGTGGATGAACCGTCAACCACTTCTACTCGCGCAGGGAAGACTCCGTGGCACAGCACCACGTGGAGCTCATGCTGTCGCTCTGATACCCGAGTTCCTCGTCACCCACGCAAGAGCGGGGCAGGCTGCCAAGGCAAACTTTATTTAACCACCACTCTGCCAGACAGTCTGCATTCCACTCAAGCTGGGCATTCCAGCCTCGGGGGCTGCAATCCCCCAAGTCCAGGGCTCACAAATAATTCTAAGAATAGGAGGTCTGAAAGGTAACAGGAGGGCAAGAATGGCAGACAGACACTGATGGAGGTCAAGAGCGGTACAAAGCTGCCCTTGCCCAAAACAGCCTCAGCGATCGTAGTTGTTATTATTAGTGCCGCGTCTCCTTTTCACAGGGCTGTTCATTCAGCAAGCTGAGACGCCCGAGGAGAGGGATCCAGCAGCAAGAATTCCTGCTCCTGTTTATAGAGGAGGGCCACCAGAGGGGTGTGTACAATGACCTGATCGGGTTCTCCGCGGGAAGCAAGTGACCCCATTCCCTCACGCCACGCTGTGTTCTTTACCTCAAGCCGCTCACCCTTGTGTGACTGCTGCTGGGGTGAACGATGTGTACTGGGGTCTCATCTAACTGATGAGCCCTTAGAAACCAAAATGTTTAAACTCTTCAAAGAGCCAGAACCCTAAACTAAACAAGAAACCTTCAGCTAGAGTTAGTCCTAGCTCCTTTCCTGATTCACATACACGCATAGTAATAAGCCAGTTTGACTTTATTTTTGTCCTCTGGAGCCAACAATGCCTGTGACTCAACTCTTCGAAAGTGCCTCCGCCTCCACTCCACCCAACGGCAGCTCCGGGTGCCCCTCTTATTCTATGGCCTCCTCCGGAGTGAAGACCCATACGCTACCATGCTTCATCAAACGTGACTAGGTCCCTCAGTTTACTCTGAAACTGAGCTACAGCAGAGAGAGCAAAGAGTTTAGGGCTTGGACTATTAAAAGAGAGACTGATGTTTTAACTCCTGCTCATTAGTTCTCTGCATCTTCTACTCCACATGTTGTCTTTCTGAGCTTAACCTAGGAGTGAGAAGCTTAAAAAGAAATTTGTGTCCCATAGTTCTCTCAAAGCAAAAGGAATGAAATTCATGTGTCAAGGTTTCTGGAATCTGTGGGTGCCACTTACTATTATGCTAACGGAAATCTAAAGTTTCAAGGTGGACTACACACATATCTATGGCGCTGACAATTAATTATGAATTATTTATGAGAAACCATTTACTGAATACACATGCTATTGCTCATGTAATTCAAGGCACATGAGGTAAATAGGGTAGAAAATAGCCTCAAATAGCACTGGTTTTATTTTCCACTACTATTTCAGTTCTGATACTTGATTTAGAGATGCCGCCTTCTACCATCACACCTTTTTGCCAAACGAAAGAAGAAGTAAACAAGCCAAACTAGGTCTGTTCTGTCAGGCCATCTCTGAATGATTCAGAGCAAATGGGAGCCTTACTAGTGGGCCCAGAAATAGCCAATAAAATGAGAAAAAAGCAACAACAGATTGACACTAAGACATTCAAGAGCTTCTTTGATGCCAGATGTGGAAGGAGAGAGGATGTCGAGATTAGGGAGTGCAGACTCATCCATGTTCAAAGGAACCTGGTCTAAAATAGCTTCAGATAGAGGGATGAAGCAGTGGCTAAAACATGAAACGGTTTAATACTAGGGCTTAAGATGGCACTTCAAGGTTAGCAGAAGGTCATTTCCCACCAAAACAGCAGAATCAAATCTCATGACTAGAGGAGAAAGCTTTAGGGACCATGTCTAATCTCATTAGCCGAATTGCCTTCACTTCTTTGCTAAGAGCTGCTATGGCTGAGTAAGGAAGGGCCCCCCAGTAAGTATGGCTTAATGGGGAGGTGGGAAGGATCGGGGCGGAAAGAATAGTGAGATCAAAACACAGAAAGACATTCCTAAAATCAGTAACAATGTTCTAACAAAAATGTCTCATGTGATCTCAGTAAAAGAAAACAGACTCATTCCTTGAACCCTTTTTATCCACTGGGCTGTACACCTGAGGGTGATTGTGCACCAACTTGATTTTAACGTAGCAAATACAGTTCAGAGAAAGAGAGAAAAGGAAGATCGGGGTAGAGCTTCCATGTCGACTCGCGCTGCCACCCTCCGAGCAGGGCTGTGAAGGGCTGACTTTGCTGCGGAGGGCTGCCCTGTGCGCTGCGGAATGTTTAGCAGCATCTCCCTCTGCCCCGCATGAGCTGTGTGACAACCAGTGCTGTCTCTAGACACTGCCACATGTCCTCTGAGGGACAAAATGTACTCAGTTGAGAATCACTGCCTTTTGGATGCGGGTCTATCAGGCCATTTTTACAGTCATTTTAAAACTGGTGGCTGCAGTGTGGTATTTTTCCAATTGTGGAATGAACAGCGTTAGAGGCCATGTAATGAGCTTTGTGGGTTATGACATTTAAATACATCTAAATAAAAATAGATGAGAATAGAAAACATCACAGTGGATGTATAGGTGTGTACTTGTGTGTGCATGTGTTCCCCATGGGTCCTGATGTAAAATGTGTTTCTTAGTGTGCGCTGAAGTTTTAGAAAAACACTGACATTGGTATGAGAAATTAGGAATTTCAAGAAAAGGGGGGAAAAGCCTAAACCACATTTCTGGTCTCCTGGAGACACTGCCCACTCCCACCCGCCCCCGAGCACCCCGTAAACTGTTCACAACGCCATGAACCCCGAACACGGTGTTCTGTGTCCGCAGTGCTAGCACGTTCCTTTGAGCATCGGCTCGGTGAATCGGCAGCGCCCATCTCTAGGGCTGACGGAATGGAGCCTGGAGGGTGATGGCGTGGATCTACGGTGCTTCCCATCACGCAAGCTGGTTTTGCCGACGTCACACACGATAAAAGCCACACTTCTCCTCCTTCAGGTTCCTTTCCCAGGCCTGGCCTTCCTGCCTTAGCCCCCCGTGTTTACTCAGTTTCTCCCTGGCAGCTCTCAGCTCCAGGCTCCTCAGCTCAAAAGCTACCCAGATGCAGGCTACTCAGGGCTGTCTGCAGAAGTTCAGCACAGTTACCCTGACCGTGTATCCAGGACCCCATCCTTTCCTGCTGGGGAAAGAATGAGGAGGAAATGAACTTCAAGGGCAAGAAACTCCTTTTTCTTTCTCTCAATGACTATTATAAAATCTAACATGGCTCATGGAGTCTACATAATTTCTTCTTTGATTTTTGCTTTTATGTTTTCAATCACAGACCCACATCTTTAAAACATGTGCTTCAACAGTAGACTAAATACTGCCTAAACACCACAATTTAAGAACCCGAGTTCCATACTTTTATATCTAGCCACAAAGAGTTTTTGTTTTTAACTAGTAATGTATAAGTTATGGATATAAAATGTATTAAGAATCGGAGCATTCTTATTCAAGGAAGGAAGTTAAAGAAATCATCTGTTGAATCTTAGAGGTTATCCATTCCGATCTCATCAATTCACATAAAAACACTGAGCACCAGGGAGCATTTCACAGCAAGAGGCTCCTTTAGGGCTGGAAGAAAACGGAGCGGTCACCCGTGTCTAACCCCCTCAGAGAGTAGAAACCCCTGTGTAACAGCACCGTGTAGAGAGGGCTCTAGCTTGTGCGTTTGTTCGGAAGGTTGGGCTTTTGCTTGAGCTTCACCACCGGTTAGGAAAGTGACTGTGGCGGAGTGGCTTAATTCCTGAAAAGGATAATTTCAATTCAATAGGGATGCTTCTTAAACATGGGCGACCAACATCCACCTCTTAGTAGCCTCTAGTCACGATTCCTACTTGAACCCCTGCAGTTAACAGGAGGCACTGAAGTTACAGGGTGAAATCTCTCATAAGGCAACACTTTGCAGTTTTGAATCCATCTGTTCCTGCTCCCTAACTCTTTCTACCAGTAGTACATCCTTGATTCCACCAACCTTGAAGCTGAGCACAGAGAAGACACTCAGTCAACGTCTGATGAACGAAGGAGGGGGTGGACCAACCACTCGTCATCCCGAGTCCATCCTCTGCGTGTGCTGCTTCGTTATTCTCACTCACAGCGAGTCCCCAGAGCCAAACCACCACCCACGTGCCCTGACCAGCAAGGAACGCAGAGGATTAGTGCCTTCCTTGATCCGGACACCACACTTCCATTAACATAGTTGGAGACTGTTTCGGCTTTTTGGGCACGCACATCAAAGCACGGAGTTTGCACTCCACCGGAACCCTAAGTGTACCCACGTACCCTAACAAAACCCCACGCGCCCTCTGTGGGGCCTCGTCTCGCCTTCGGTACCTGTACAACTTCAAACGAGTGTCTAAATTGTGATTTATTCTTATTAAGTTCCATCTTATTGGTTTTAGACTATCATTCTAGCTTTTCTAAGTCTTTTTCAATCTTCACTTTTGTCATCCAGTATTATTAATTATACCTCTAAGACGGTAGTTACTCGAAGATGTACTGACGGAAGAATTTACCAGGATAACAGGAGCGAGGCTCTATCACTAGACATTTTCCTCTAGGTTCACATCCATTTATTAGGTATTTTTGGATTAAGGACACTCAACTAGCCACAAATCACTTGAAAATATTACAGAATAGGCCATGTACATCCATTTTGCCCATTTATATATTATGAAAATATGGCAGAAACTTGTTGAAATTCATATACAGTATAACAACCAATGCATTCCTTTCGTTTAATGGTCTAATAATCCTGCTAAAGAAATAAAAAAAAGCATGTTTATCAAGCAGGACATGTTCCCACTGAGGAAGGCACACTGGTTTCTACAGCCAGCCACTTCCCTCCCAAGTGTTCACAGAACGTCTGTTTAACGAACTGCTTCAGAACTTCCCAGAGATCAATGTCAGGTTCAACCACCCGCCCCCATTTTTCACAAGGCGTGACATGTGTCTGTCTCCAATCCAAAACACTGCCAGTTCCCAGTGATCTTAGATCTTCATGATAAATCTAAATCTTTCTCAGTTCCATGGAATTTTATTCACCTGGACCAGGTACATGAGCTTTAAAACAGGTTAAATGCTCTCTTATTTTCATTCTTATTTTAGTCTTTGATTCTGGTTTAATCATGTTGATTCAATTCTTCTTGTTAGACCATTTTCCTTGATGGAGAAAAAAGTAATTCAATAGTCTAGCAATCAGCAGACCAATTAACTGTTGGATAAATAAAAAATGCTCTCTCAATGCAACTAGTTAACACTACAGTATCTGTTCCAAAAAATTTACCTATACAGAGTGGGGCAAAAGTGGGTTTACAGTTGTTCATATGGGAAATAATACAATAACTAGTAAATAAATAATCTAAGAATAAACTCTGTGTTGTGTGCTCACAAAAGTAAATGTACTTTTGTCCCACCTTGTATTTTCTTTGTTCTTGTTTTTAATGTTTTTGCCCCTGACATTTATCCATAACTTCAGCTCCTTCTGAGTTTAAGCTTACTGGACAGCATTCTTATTAGTTGATATTATTCACTTAGTATGTGTCCCTTCTATTTTTTATTTTTAAATCCTCACCTGAGGATGTGTTTTATCGGCTTTAAGAGAGGGCAGGAGGTGGGCGGGAGGCGGGGAGAGAGAGTGAGAGAGAGAGAGAGAGAGAGAGAGAGAGAGAGAGAGAGAGAGAGAGGCATTGATAGGTTGTCTCTTGTATGTGCTCCAACCGGAAACTGAACTTGTAACCGAGGTACGTGCCCTGACCGGGAATAGAACCTGTAACCCCTTGGTGCACGGGCCGATGCTCCAACCAACTGAGCCACCAGCCGGGGCTCTCTATTTTTAAACATGTGTGGATCTACAATCTGATTTATTAACTACCCTGGTTTCACCTGATGCTGATTCGTGTCCCTCCTCATTAGAATCATGTGTTTAATTTGTTTATTCAATTTACTCAAAACATACTGGTTGAGCTTCATGTAAGTACCAAAATAAGAAGATTGTAAGGTTTTGAGAGCAGGGATCTTATTTAATTAATTTTGATATCTTCCTCAACATTTCCCATAATAGTGCCATTTACACAATAAGCAGTCAAGTATTTACTGGAAGCATCGAATCTTATTCCACAACTCTCAGTGATAACTCCTGGAGCTCAAACGTTAAACTCACTTATCACGACACGTAAGTCAGTGTCGTAATCCTCCTCTCTTACTCTTATGTTGTTCTGTGCGTCCTAGTACCTCTCATCCACCTCTGCTTTCCTTTCTCTCAGCTGTTTTCTGTAATATCCAGTTTTAGCTTTATCTCAAATTTTTCTCGGCTTCCCCAATCTCACTCAGTTGGCAGACCTCCTGCCAAGCATATTCTCTCTAGCATCCTTGAGTGATGCTCCATCTGCAGTCAACAGTCTGCTGTGTGAGTATCATGTGCCAAGGTACAGAAAACTTAAAATCCTTCCCTGTATACTAGCTGCACAGCTAACCAGTCATTCCATATCCTCCCCTTTCTTCCCAAGACAGAACTGACAGACGAAACAATGAACATACCGTCTGGGCCTTGAGGTCCTTAAGTTTTCTATCAATAATCTCAAAATTATTAGATATAGTCCATGCTTCCTCTTGTGTCATTTATTTTTACACATAAGTAGATAACCATCTATTGATTTTATAAGCAAAAGCAGACTTTTAATCACAACTCAGATGCTCTAGTCAGAAAGGTGTTAAATGCCCTATTAGTCATGCTCCTTAATCCACACGGTAGGACACTGGCCATTCTTGACTTCTCCTTTTCCCTGCCCCTAATCCATGTGCTCCCAGCCACACCCACGCTTTTTAAGCAATTACTGAATCTGGCTGATTGTACTTCCTTGGTTTCTCATTAATTCATCACCTCATTACCATCTCTGTAGCAATGATCTTAGTTTAGGGCCTCATCACCTTTCACTTCTACTAGTTCAACTCTTTCCTAATTTGTTTTCCTGGTCCTAACTTTGCTTTCTTCAATAAACCCTCCAGGGCACTATTTAAGTGCTTTTCCTGAGTTACAAATTTGATCATGTCATCACCTGTTTAAGTTTTGAAAATGGCTTCCCACCAAATGGGGAACCCACCCTGACTTGCTCCCAGAGCTCTGTGTGAGTTGGTGCCTATTAACCCCTGCAGTGCGACCTCTGGCCACTCCTACTGCACATCCTTCCTCATCACACCGGGCTTCTCTGAGTAACGCCAGCGTGCCACCGCCTTCTCCCAGCCTCCCTGCCCCCTCTCAGTCCTACTCAGACGCTCCTTCTCTGCGAGCCGTCCCTGGGCCTCTCATAGCTGATACTCTGCCATGTACGATGCGCACTCACATTTTTGTCCCAAACTTTCAGGGGAAAAAAAAATCTTCCATTTTAATTTTTTAAATCAGTTATTTATTTATATTTAGAAACCAAACCAATTATCCTATTCCAGGGTATTATTTTACGTACAGATATTGTTATTGCTTTCTAGAGTTTCAGTTTTAACACATAAGCATAAATAGAAGAATTAAAAACATTTATATATATGATACAGAATTAGTACTACCCATATGTAATGTAACTCCTTATTTCTCCCTTCAAAAATTTGGGCAGCCCTGGCTGGTGTAGCTCAGTGGATTGAGCGCGGGCCTGCGAACCAAAGGATCGCGGTTCGATTCCCAGTCAGGGCACATGCCTGGGTTGCCAGGCCAGTTCCCGGCAGGGGACATACAAGAGGCAACCGCACATTGATGTTTCTCTCCCTCTCTCCTCCCCTTCCCCTCTAAAGATAAATAAATAAATAAATAATAAAAATAAATTAAAAAAAAAAAAAGACTCTCTCGAGTCCCGACTTTATTTAAAAAAAAAAAAAAAAAAAAAAAAATTTGGGCAAAAAAGTGCGCGTTATACACGGCAAAATATGGTACTTGGTCCTTTTTCTGAATCACATATAGGGTTCTTTTTTAAAGCCCTAACATTATACTGTAAGTCCTTATTTATTAGACTGCACCTCCAGCAGGATATTGAACTTCTGAAGGTGGGAATTTCAGGTCTTTTTTTGTATTTTGACCACTTAGCATCTGGCACAGAGTAGATAATCAATAAGTATTAGTGCCACGTGAATCAATGGTGCATGTGATACGGACCCTGGCCTTAAAGCAGCAGCAGCATAGTAAGCTCTTAATTATTTGTGCTTATGGAGGATAATAACAGGTTAAAGAAATAGTGTACTATCTAGAAATTCTATGTATCTGCATTTTATAAGTACTTATATAAACATTTAGCAGGTTTAGTTTCCTAATAATTTTTGTTTAGGCTAATATTAAAATTACACTGTGTGCCAATACACCAGCTGTAAGGTGGATGTTGTAACAAGTATACTGGGTAATATGTCAGCTGAGCTAGAATTAAGAATTCATCATGAGCCCTGGCTGGGTATCTCAGTTGTTTAGAGCGTCGTCTTGATATGCCAAGGTTGCTGGTTTGATCTCCGGTCAGGGCACATACAAGAAGCAACCAATGAATGAATACATGTTTAAGTAAAACAAACCAGTGTTTGTGTGTGTCTCTCTCTCTGTCAAAAAAGAATTCATCATGAATAATCCATGCAATTCACATCCAGTTATGCATCCCCCTGGAAAAGAGAAAAGGTGGGGTGGGTGGTCCATGCTTCCTATCTGAAACACTCTATAAATCCCAGAGAAGAGAGACAGCTGCCAGCAGCTGTGTCTTGGTCAGTTTCCAGGGCGCACAGGCCCACAGGACATGACAGACTGAAAGTCAAACAAAAGCAAAGGGGTTACGAGGGCCATGAGTCACACTTGAATTTTGAGAAGTGCCCCTGATGGATGAACAGCATCAGACTGTTTCCAACACATTATTTACAACTAGTAAGAAGAAAAGAAGGCAGCAGAATGTTGGGGCAAGCAATGACCAAAAGCGAAGGTCAGGCTACCTTTCCATCAGATACAAAATGAGAAGGGCACACTTGGGGGTCTGTTCATAGGACAAATGAGACTGATGCCAAGGGAGATCTTGAGAGAGCTGCTCTAGATTTGAGTAGTGTGACACTTACGATTCCCATGGGGAAGTACTATGCAAATAGAGCGTACCTCTAAAGACCTTCGGGCCGCCTTTTCTCAGTTCCACACCATGCTGCTATTGATGCACTTCGATCAAGCTCTGAAAAACCAGGGCTGATCGGCTTTACAAAAATGGACCAGGCAGAATCAAAGTCATACTTTCTGGACGACTGCCTGATATGCATCTGAGCCAAGGAAAAGCAGCAGCAGGACTTCCAACAAATCCCCCAGAGTCTCTTGAACCAACAAATCCCCCAGAGTCTCACAACCAACAAATCCCCCAGAGTCTCCAGAACAGCCAATGTCTCTGCTCTAAGTCCAAGAGATCTCCCTGTTAGGAAGAGGCCACCAGTTTCCTCCCCAGCAGCGAGCACAGAACAGGTTCCTACCTGTCTGGGGAAAAGACAAACTCGGTAGCTGGAAGAGCGACAAAGAATTTGCACCGGCAGGGTGCTGTGATATGTGAAAACAACGTTGAAAAGACACACAGAGGTTGGAGCCTGGCCTGACCACTTAAAAGCTAAATGAACTCTCTGAGTTCTGGCTTCTTCGTTAACAAAGTGGGCTGACTCTTGCCTGGCGTTCATCGCAGGTTATCCACGTGGAAGGAGAACAATGCAGGCGATTTCCGGAGCGCAGGTGCTCCTGTCGGAGAAACACTCCTCTGGTGCCTCTTTAAAAACCCTGCCAGGTAGGGGACTAAAGGACCAGCAAGTTCTGCATTTCATGCTTCCCTTTCCCCTTCTGCACAAGTCATTCTCCTAGTAGCCTCAGGGATGTAGACATTAGAACAGTGAGCCCTTTTTCTATGTGTTTAAAAAGATGGTGGAGGACGGACCGACCCTGTGGAGTTGTGAATAATTAGAAGACTGTTCCAAAATCCTTCCGTAAACCAGATCTCTGTATGTCAACCAATGACACTTGCACTGCAGGGGCTGCAGGGTCCAAAATGGACCTTTCCTTCTCTCCCTGGTTCCAAGCGAACAGCAAGCCTGGCTCATTCTCAGGCCCCTGGTAGTAATTCTGAACCTTTCCTTTCTCAGCGCCTAGGGCATGGAGGCAGGTAAAGGAGGGAAAGGCTGATTAAAATGACTATCCATTCAGAAGAATACTGAGTCTGGTGGAGGCGAAAGGGCAGGGAGAGGAAGCGAACTAAAGCTGAAGCACTGGGAAGAAAAGCAAGACACAGAGGAGAGCAAGAGGCAGGGATGCAGTGGTTGTCTGGACAACTAGACCTCCTGCTGTTCCTGGTGACCTTACCTCGCAGGCAGACTGAGCCCCAGGCTCTGATCTGGGCCAAAGGTACCAATGCAGGAAAGGAGGGAGGTGAGCATCTGCTGCACTGGATCGGCTGGCCCCCCCAACCTCTACAATTATTGCTGATCACAGATTTAGAGTGTGCTCAGCCATGATCTGAAACACAAGGATTAGGGACTGTATTTAAGAAAGCAGGCGTGGTAGAGTTCCAAACTATGCTGTGAAAATGGCTGGAGGACACTGAAAAGACTAGCCTGGAGAACGAAGGGTAAACATGAGAAGCAGATGTCAAAGTTAAGAAAGCAAGAAAAACATTGGGAAGAGCATGAGAAAGGAGGAAAAGGGACTACGATGAATCGCAGTGCAGTAGCTCTACCAAAATATATTTGTTTCCGGTTTCCATTGGACATGCGGAATCTTAAAACCTTTCCAGCCCTGGCTGGCGTAGCTCAGTGGATTGAGCGCGGGCTGTGAACCAAAGGGTTGCAGGTTCGATTCCCAGTCAGGGCACATGCCTGGGTTGCAGGCCAGGCCCCTAGTGGGGGCCACGTGAGAGGCAACCACACGTTGATGTTTCTCTCCCTCTCTTTCTCCCTCCTTTCCCCTCTCTAAAAATAAATAAATAAAATCTTTAAAAACAAACAAACAAACAAACAAAAACCTTTCCAAACACAAGCCTATCTATCCTGATACTGAAGATACAGAACTTGCAGCCTTGTTGTAGTGACTCTGAGGGTTAACACCTGTGACTAGAAAACAAGGGGATGAAAGGAGGAGCTGGTGGAGGAGGGGCTTGTCCTGCTGGAGGAAAAGGGGGCCACACTAAATCTGATGAGCTCAGGGAGGCCTGCCTGGTGGGCGATACAAATCCAGAGACCGAAGTAACCACACAGGGCCGTGCGAATGAAAAGTTCCTACCTGAAAGTGGGTCATGGTGGGCAGTCATGTTCCAGGCCTGCGATCCTTGATAAAGGTCAATCTTTACCTTTGAAATTGTCTACAGTCTTTGTGCATCTAACGTAACATACCTTTGATATGGTAGTTTTCTTTTCCAGGCCCCTGAAAGGCACTGTCACTGGCACCAGAGCAGGAAGACCACACTACTGCTTTGTGGCCCACATATCATCTCCATGTGATCCAAGATTTAAGAAAGTTAAGTGTTATTAACTGTGCTAAAGTGTGTGTCTCTGTTTTACTTTTTATCCAGTCGCACAGATCTCCCCGCTGTGCCTCTTCCAGCCTCCCTAATCAATCTGCCACCAATGGATTTCATGTAGCCCGCCTTACATCTCCTCCTTGGATTCTAATGTATAAAATAAGCTGCAAAACCGCCCTTCTCCGAGCATTTTCTTAATCTATTTAGATTTTGCCTTCAGCAGTTGTCATCATTTTGGCTCAAATAAACTCATATGAGACTTTTTTTAAGCTGGATATTCTTTCATTGACATCCTGAAGCTGCATTTACACAGTAAACATACGGTGTTAAAACAGATCATATCCTTATTGGGGGACAGCTAAATTCCCCTAATAAAGTTAACAGGAAAAAGCCAAATGCTCTCCGTCCATGGCAAGAAGCAACAGGCAGTGCCCTTGATGATGTCACAGGCGGATCAGATTCCCACTATCAGTGCAATCGGGCACTGACAACCTCTTCCTCAGGCAGATGTTTATCTAGGACTTCGGCATCCAAAAAGGCCTTGGGTACAGGACAAACTAGTTTACAGAGAGTACTGACAAAATTTTTTAACTTCAGATGTCCAGCTAGTTTTAGCACTCTAGACTTGCTGGTTCCCTCTAGGTTCCCTCAGGAGGAAACCAGCTCCAGCACCGAATCCTCGAAGGATGGAAAGCACTTACAGGGACGCCTTCCGACAGTGTCCCCTGCTCAGAGAAGCAAGTGTGTGTTGAGGACTGATCAGATGGCAGGGAGAAGGGTAAAGATGAAAAAACTGGCTTCTCTAACAGCCAGTGGTACCAGGGAGCAGACAGGTAAGGAGTCTCTGAGTCATGGAGCAAGACAAGAGTAATTCTGATTAATATCACCCTGAAGGCAAGGACCTATAAAAAGCAAGGCTCCCTCCTATGTGAACGGTGATTATTTAACCTGCAGCGCCTCCTGGTGTCCAGAAGTAGAATTTCTGTCTTAACTCTCCCAAGCAGCAACAGCCTGGTGGGTTTTCCATGATGTTATTTAACACAAAAGGGTCTGTCTTGTGTGTAAGCACACACATTCAGACAAGGGCTTGCTGAAAATACTCAAACTATATTTAGAGGTTACTTTCAATTTAAAAGTACAAAAATGCCCCATCCTCATCTTTAAAAATGTTTCAGTGCCTGGAATATTCTTCATCCTAAACCAGTCTAAATGATACCCATCTTATAAGGTCTAGCTTTCAACACGTACTTTCCTCTATAAAGCCTACCTAACACTTACCCTGCGCTGCATGGGACAACGCCTCACCTGACTTCATGTTGTTTGATATTTCTGATTCTACAGGTTACTGCTTCTAAGAAGCTAAAAGGACCTTCCAGTAGGAAGTGTGCTATACTAGGTCGAAAGAGCTGGCACCCAGCAAGCAAGTCCTTAATAAATACACATAGACACCAAATCTTACACCTTTCTAAGGTTATCTGTGAAGAGGCCACCGTGACACAAACTCAATAAAGTTAGTGCCCTAGAAGGCAAAGGCACAGGGTTGGGAGTACCTGGGTTAAGAAGTAGGTAGTTCTCTGGTTCTGAAGAAACCCAGAGTTTCTGCTCTGCATATGACTGGGGAACGTCTTAAGTATATATATAAGGTGGGATGGAGCGCAGAGATGGATAATATGAAGGAAGAGAACATGGTTAAAGGAGGCAGGAAAGACTTTCTGTCTCACGGGGTCTTTACTATCATCAGATCACAAAGCAAGCTCACTATAAAGACCTCTCCAAAGACCCGTTACGATGTAAACATACTGTATTCATTATGTCTGCAATGTAAACATCATCTATTCTCCATCAGGTTATGTATTACTGCCATAGCAGTAAGAGTCCCCAAGGAAATGAACTATGGAGCTGGTAAAGATGGATGAGGACTCACATTTACTGAGCAGTACCATGTGCCAGGCATACACCAAGAGACTCATTTATCATGTCTTATCTTCCAGCTGACTTCATGAGAGTAACCTGAGGCAGAGATGGGTTGACTTGTTCTAAGTTACACAGAGGGTAGCCCTCAAAGCAGAATTCGAACTCACACCTTTATGACTTCAAAGTCCATATTCTTATTTCCCCATCTGGAAGGAAAGGGGTTAAGAAGGCACAACAGCCGCAGAGGCTTCCAGGGAGGGCACGCTTCGATGGGGACTCCCAGTGGGAGGCCGTGCCGGAAGCGGGCACGCGTTCTCTGGGCATTCTCTGGGAAAGGAGCGTGTCACGAGAATGAGAGGTAGCCCGAAGGGCTCGAAGGAGAATCCTCTTTGCTCAAGGCCCATGTGGCTCTGGAAATTGGAGCTGCCCTTTTAAAGAACTGTGGGGAAGGGATGTAAGAGATACTGTTTACATTTGAGTTTCCTGTCCCCCAGAACTGTTAGGATCCCCTGAGACTGTCATTAGTGATAAGCAGAGGACTGATTCCATGGAAAAGCACGTGCTGTTCATTCATTTGACAGAAATTTATTAAGTGCCTTTCATGTGTAGGGCGAGGTGCTGACAACAGAATGGTGAGTAAGACTTGGTCCCTGCCTTCAAGATGCGAACAGTCTCAAATGTCCTCAACTTGGGACCTCAGCTTGAGTTCCTATTCGTAGTTAGAGATGGGCAAGAGACACCGATAACTCGACTTGGAATAATGGGCCTGAGGTTTAAATGCCTCGTTATAGTCTGTTTTTTTTTTCTTACCTGTTATCACAATGACTAATTCTATACATCTGAAGTATGAGAAGTTGAGAACATGAACTGCACACGGAAGTGCAAAAACATACGTGCGCAGGTGTCCAGCCAGTGAGCTGGCACCAGCTGCTACAACCCTAAAGATGTATTCAAATAAACTCTGCCACACATGACAGGAAAGGCATGATGTCTTTATCCATGATGTCTTTATCCAGAAATATGATAAGGAGGCCACTCACGTAATAGGGGAAGACTGCTGGGACCACGCTGGCAAGTCAAGAGCTTCCCTCTGTCAAGGGCTAGTGAGGAGGATGGGACAGGCAGCACTCCTTTTAACTGAGGAAGCACAATATAACCTGAGCCAACCATCCCTGCAAAAAATTACTCTCAGCACCTGCAAAAGTAGCCCAAGTCAGTAACTGGAAGGCCAGATCTGACAGCAACATCTGAAGACTTAGTTTGAGATAATTTTGTATCTGGGGCTGTTGCAAAAGTACGCAATTTTCTACAGAAGCTGTTCATAGAAAGAGATCCAGTGTAACCACAGGGCACCAGAACTGAACTGAAAGAAAAAGAAGTTTATGTCGCAAAGGAAAAAAGCTGTAATCAGTGTTCCCTGGAAAACTATAAATCCTTAACTCCGATCATCTTTTTCTGAATGCAATTAGAATGTAGAATAGATATACCCAAGGGAGACTAATCTCTGACTCAGGAGTGCTTTAAGAATAAAATCAGAATATGTAGATGGAAATGAATTCATATGCTCACATCACATGTATGTGTCCCTAAGGCCAGTGACATGGACGGCAAGAGATCACATGGGAATAAGGCCTAGGAACTTTGAAGGGAAGCTGATTTTAGTGGCCACTGCTTTGTGAGAGAGCTTGGACAGCAGGGAGGCAGCCTGGAGGAGCAGAAAGTGCATGGGTTTGGAGGCCAGGACGACTTAAGTGGGATCTTGGGTGTGGTGCTTACTAGTTCTGTGATTCTGGGACAGTTATGTGACCTGAGTGTCATTCTCCTCACCTGTAAAATGGGGAAACGCATGAGTTTCTCTCTCAGACATGCCCTGCACATGAGTACATAAAGAACACAGCAGCTCAGCTGGTGCCAGGAGTGTTTCATAAATGTCAGTTCCTATCTCGCTGCAACTGCTTGTGTCCTTTGGGTAGCAGGCCTGGGGTTTCCCTGACAAGAGAACCAGTGTCAGGGAGACCCTCTGTCCATCTGCTACACAGACACGGCCACGGAGGAAAGGCCTCTGCATGGACTACATTCAGAGAACACCTAAGATTCTGCAGTCACCTAAGAGAAGGGTGGAGGCAGAAGAGCTCATGATCATCTGCTCACAACGGTCCTTGGGGAAGATGAATGTCCCCCCTGGCAGCACAGTACTCTCCAAGGGTCCCTTACTCTGCAACAACAAACCTTCTCCCGACCTTTCCAGGGGCATGCTTTGTAGAGAGACCTCTTTTGTAAGGAAACGATCTCATGGCCTAGCATCAAGTCCAGAGCTTGTCTCCTGGGTCTGCTGTTTGCTGAACTCTTTAACCCTAATGCGATCTTTCTTTTCTCCCTCCACTCTATATACACCCTGACTTGACATACTTTTCTATTTTCCTTTGCCCATGGATCAGAGAATCTTCTCCTTTTTTCCCCTACTCTTTTTGGCACCTGATACCATTCCCACGTGCCTCCGACAAACACACACACAGTGTCCTCTCTCTCCTCACTAAGAAATCCTGACGCAGATGCCAGGAATGTGTCTGCTGCCCTTTTGACACAGAGTCTGATGCCATCTTGGGGCCATGGGGAGGGCAGGGCCACGGGATGTGGCATTCGAGTGAGTACTCTACTGCTAGCCTGGCTCATATTTTTACCATGGCATGACTCTGGGCATCCAGCAGGGAACAGGTCCAGCTGTTTCTCATTCCTTCGCTCTACATCAGTACTCCACAATAATTTCGCTCCTTGTCTTGGCTGGACCTTCCAGCCCAAAACCTCCACCACCAATGGAGCACAGCACCTCTCTCCTCCTTCCCTCCAAGCTAGGCTAATCTAGGTCTATGCACTTGTCCAGCTCCTTGAGCCTGATTCTGATGCATGCAGAAACATTGTCAAGTTCCTTCTGCTTTCGGACGTGAGCAGTCTGCGCAAGCTGAATCTCCTCCTTGGCACAGACTGCTACCCCAACTCCTCTTCCCCTCATTTGGTCTCTAATTCCAAATAAGGAGCGATCCTTCTTACATAATTGGATGTTCCCGGCACAGAAGCTGACACTCGAGGTCAGGCGCGCATGTGTGCAAGACTCCCCTTTGACTTAACAATGCCTTTTTTGGGCATCTAACCTTTCTCCAGCTCCCCTCCCCCACCTTCCCCACACCGTCAACAATCAAGGGAGATTTATGGAGCTGTCTCAGACCAGGACTCTTTCCAGCCTGGCTTAGGAGGGGTCATGAGGCTGAATTTACTCTATTTTTTTTCTTTGCAGGGGACGAAAGGAGGGAAGACAGGAGGGAGGGGCAGAGGGAGAGAGACACAGAGAGACACAGAGAGAGAGTGAGAATGAAGGCTTAAGGTCTGACAGAAGTCCCTGTAGTTGGAGGGAGTTCTGGGGGGAGTTCTGCATACAGGTCTTTCAAGGCAGCCAGGAGAGTAAACAAAGCTGGAGCCAGGAAAAAGGAACTCCTCTTGACGGTGACACTGCTGGAGGTTAGAGTGACGGAAGGAGGAGAATGCATCTAAGTCCAGATGGCTGTTCTACCCCTGATAACTGTGGTGTGTTCATCAAGATAACCAGAGAAGTGGCCTGAGTGGCCTGGGGCCCTGGCACCAACCACTCTTGCCTGGGGCCCTGGCACCAACCACTCTTCTCTTGGAAGTGCAGAGCTCAAAGAGAAGAACGCAAGCGCTCTGCACAAGGGCCTGGCTCAGACACATGCCGCCGGCTGGCTGGGGGTCACAGGGACAGTCTCAGGGAGGGCGACACAGCCCGCTGGGGCCACGCCACCTCTCCTGGGAGTAGTGGTGGCAGGCTGGGGTGGGGGAGGGCTGCAGCTTTGAGGAGCTATCAAATTCCAGTTTATTTGCTTACCAAAGCAAAGCCAAAGAATGTAGCACTGCACAGACCTCTTTTTAAAAATAAAAAAAGGCAAGCTGTCAGGGACAAGGAACACAGGCTGGCTTTAGGGCAGGTCAGTGCCCTTTGCGCTGCAAGTGTGCAAACGTGGAAATGCAGTTTGGATTTTACAATCTGAATTTTGAATTGGTTTTTATCCCTTCACATCACGGGGCAAAAGTCTGATCCTGAGAGACAGTCATTATAGCTGAAAATCAGACAAACCCGGGTTTGCATTCTGCCTGTGGAACTTATAAGTTCTGTGATTTTGATTGAACAACCGTAATTCTTTCTAAGCCTCGGTTTCCTCATCTTTGATTTGAGGATCTTGATATCTCTCTCATAGGGCTTTTGAGGGGACTAAATCACATAATATGCTTGCAGTGTTCAGCACAGTTTCTGCACAACGTACACTCTCAAGAAATGTTTGCTGGACAGTAAACATCCTGAAGCTGACGGGATTATCAGTGTAGATATCGGAACCCTGAAATAAGCCCAACTTTTCCATGTGCACCATGTACACAAGGTCTTGCTGGTCTGGAGCTGGGATTCTTCCTCCAGGTACCCAACCTCGTTGACTGCTATCTTAAGGAAGCTTCAAGAACACTGTGAACCTGGCACAAGAAATTTAGAAGAGGGCCAAGTATATTCTGAATAACTCAGAAGGACAGGCACAACAGGGATAGCCTGAAGACATTAAAAAATGGAACAAATCTGGGAGTACTAGCTAAAGGAAATAGAAACAGAAAATACTTTTTACCCTTCTTTCCTTTTTCTTTTTTTTTTTCCTTCTTTCCTTTTTCTGAAGAGCAAATATTAAGACATAACATTTACTGGACATGTTCCTTGTACCCAGAGACATAGATACCATTATTACTCCTGCTTTCCAGATGAGGAAACCAAAGCTCAGGGAGATTGCACATAGCAGAGCAGCAGCATGCTGTAGTGGACAAGGACCTGGGCTTTGAATACCTGGGTTCGACTTCTGGCTCCACCACACATACATAAGGTGCTCAGTTCTCACCCCACTAACCTGTAAAATACGTTAAGAGTAGGGACTATGTCTGTTTTGTTCACTATTGACAAGCCCTGACTGTTTTTTTCAATGAATAAGGAATGAGACCAAAACAGACCCCAGCTGGCCAGAGAGTAATAAGCGTTTTCAGGGAAAGTGGGATGAACGCTACAAAACCGCCTGAACAAAGCCCTGCCAGTCCGATGAAGAAGCAGCTTAACGAGAGCGCCCACGCACAACACACTGCTCCTTCAGGTGGCAGGCACCCCACTGACTGCTGTCTCCTCTCCATCTCCAGAGAGTCCACAACCATCGCCCACTGAGGTGACGCACCCCGGCCTGGAGTCCCCACGGCCTGCAAGTACTGTGTATGGAAGTTTCCTGTTTTAGATCGCCATGAAGCCTCGCCACACAAAATACCCTTTCTGCAGTGATCTGCCTGCAAACCCCAAACACACATTTCTCTCTACTTTATTCAGTACTGACCCACGCTCTCTAATATGCTGAGTTACTTAAACTTCAGGTAAACTTCTTCCTGCCTCTTCTACATAGGCATCTTAATATTTTTGAATTTCTCCTGACTCATCTACATTTTTCTGTTCCTATCAAATAACATTGTGTTCTGAAACCAATTCCTCATATAAATTACTTCAAAGGGAAGATGTGATCAATTATCACATACCA
The DNA here is from genome assembly GCA_039655065.1 of Glossophaga mutica. Taxonomy (NCBI): domain Eukaryota; kingdom Metazoa; phylum Chordata; class Mammalia; order Chiroptera; family Phyllostomidae; genus Glossophaga; species Glossophaga mutica. The sequence goes on from CM077310.1 coordinate 27,060,517, forward strand.
GCTAGTTTTAGAATCTTCCCATTTGCTGAAAGCATTAGGAAGATCGGCAAAGGGAAGCCTAATAGAGGGAGAAGAGAAATAAAGGCTTAATTAGCAATATTCACAAGTGACGGAATAAAACATAAGGAACCTCTACGTTTAAGTAGAAAGGTACTGAGAAGAGAAATGTTTATCTTTTTATCCAGTAATGAATATCTTCTATGGCCCAGGCACTGTGTAAGTTGCTGGAAATGTAATAATGCTAGTTCTGGCCCTTAAAGACCTGGTAGTCCAGGGAGAGCGTTCTCAGCCTCTGCACTAGTGATATTTTGTGCAGAGTAATTCACTGTTGTTTGGGTGGGGAAGGTGCTGTCCTGTGTAGTACAGAGGTTTAGCTGCATGCCTGGACTGCACCTACTAGATGGAACTGCTAACCAAAATCTCCTTCTGACATTGCCAAATACCCCTGAGGAGAAAAATGCCTCCCAGCTGAGAACCACTAGTTAAGGGGAAGTACATCATTTCTGTAATACACTGTGGAATGTGTTATTATCAGAACTGCGCAGAGAAAAGACTCCTGAGTGCTGACAGAAAGCGGGAGAAAATGTCATAGAAAGTTTCGTAGAATAAATGACACAATGCTCGTTTTGGAAAAATAGTTAGCAGTAGGCCAAGCAGAAAAGAACAGAGACAGCATAGGGCATAGAAGGAGGCAGAAGAATGAGTAGATACTGCTCAGGCAGAAACGAGAGGAGGAGCAAGGGCCTCGAAGAAGAGACACCATGGAAAGCTCAGGCAACAATGGATGGTTTACATGGGGGAGGACTGGAAATGCGGCTGGGACCAGATTGTGCCGAGTAAGAAAAGAGGTGGAATGAATGAATGAATATACACGTATTTTAAACACAGTGGAGCCCTTTTGCAAACAAAACCTTACCTAGATCCCCAGTCTATTAAATTGGTCAGAATGGAACTACTTTGGCTCAGGCCGAGTGGCTCAGTTGGTTGGAGCGTCATCTTGTGCACCAAAAGACTGCTGGTTTGATTCCCAGTCAGAGCACATAGCTAGGTTGTGGGTTTGATCCCTGGTTGGGGCATGTACGGGAGGCACCCAATCGATGTTTCTCTCTCTATCTCTCTAAAATCAATAAACATATCCTCAAGTGAGGATAAACAAAAAATGGCACTGATTTCATTGGATCATGGTCCACTTAGGTCCCCCCTTGACTTCCAAGGTGGCTTCTGAAGAACCTCTGTGGAATCCTGGAACTCTAGGAAACACTGGCAAAATCACTTCTGCAGGCAACAGAGTGCCACTGAAGGACGTTTTGTGCAGAGCACGTGTTCACACTTGCTTTTTAGAAAATGCACTCTAATGAGAGAGCAGAGTGTGCGGAAGGGACAAGGAGGGGAAGCCTAAAGGCACAGAGACCAGTCAGCACTTTCTACGTGGGTTTCACATACAGCCAGTCACCAGGCTATAGTGGGTAGGAAAGAGCCCATTGGTGTGGAAGTTGTGGGCATCCAGCTTCAAATTCCAGGTGGGTCATTAACTATGGGCAGGTCAGTTGGCTTTGCCAAGCCCTGTTTTCTTACTTGATTTTGTAAGATGGGGCTACCTATCTCACTTGGTTGCTGCAAGAAAATATATGCAAATGGAAGTCGGATGCTGGTTTATGAGAAGCACTCAGCAAACATAAATGCGCACCCTTCCTTGACTTAGTCTCTTCATGATTAAAGCTTACTAACCCTTCCTGATCCTATGTAACTTTGAGTGTGAGAGGGGAGATTTAACGGTTGGTGATGGATTTTCTACATGTTGTAGAAGAGATACATAATTCTTCTATTAAAAGTTGTTTTTATTTTTGGAGTGCCTGTTAGCATGAGCCACATGCTAACAGAAGAGGTCAAGAGTGGCTTCTCACTTTGCCAGGATGTCTTATGAGAGTGAACTCCAAACCAGAGTGGCCAAACCTCACGCACTGTGTGTGTGTGTGTGTGTGTGTCTGGTTCAGAGACAGTACTCTTCAGTTTAGCAAAGCTCGACGGTTACACGGTTAGAAGTCAGCAGCTAAATACTTCACTTGCGAACAAATCTTTCAGGAGATTGAGGTTGTATTACAATTATAAAGCCTGAATTACAAAATCCAAGTTTTAACTATTCTGTGTAAGTGCTTCTTTAATTTTGAGTATTTACATCACTTTCAGAGAAAATAATCTATGAGAACACAGGTCTGCTTTCTCCTCATCTTTTTTTGTCTCATTTTTATTGTCACCAACTATACATTGTCATTTAAGAGAAATGTCCACCAAAACAAGGTGAGAGGTAGAGGGTGTGGGGATGGAACTGGGTGGGACTTGACCTGGAGCAGGTAGAGTTCAGCTGACGTATTTTAAAACCCCAGGCAGGGTCTGCACTCAGTGGGTTAGGGCCGGGGTCTTACAGCAGACTGCGGGAAGTCTTCATTTCTGCACCTCTATAACAGACACTCTATCTTCCTTTATGACCACAAGTTTCCTGGCCTCCACCCTTTCCCTTCCTAGTGGAGAACTCAGTATCACAGCAAACCCTGTCCAACTTGAGGCCCTAATGTGAAGAACTCACCAGCCTTACCTCTGAATCAGGGTCCCAAAGGTGAGACGAAGAACTTTCTGCATGTTTTCCGTACACAGCCATCTCCACTGTTCTGTCAGCAGCAAGAGGAGCAGATCCAGGGCTGTGTCAGCTAACTCTGTTTCTGGAGGATAAAAAGACATCAGAAGAGACTCACACTTAACAAACATATTTCAAGGCACTGGGTCTTCTGTACCTTTATCTTATCTTGTATTTTTATAATCCAGCATTTCTTAAATCATGTCAAGAGATGTCCATTTCATATCTAAAAACTTCAGTGGTCTTTAGCTCTGCATTTCTTTACAACCCTTAGTCACTTAGTAAAAGTTTTTAATTTTTAAAAAAGACTTTGTATACAGTTATTTTGCCTGCCTAGCTTGTTCCTTCCCATGTCCCCCAGAGCTGGATATATTTGGCCCCAGGTAAACGCTCACGACTGGTGACTACATGGAATCAGCAAAGCCCGGCCGGCCTCTTCTGTACTTCGATTCCACTCGCCTCCACAAAGATCATGGAGATGTTGTGGGCAGCAGGTTTGGGGAAGATTTGTGGTTTATTTTCCAGTTTAAAAAATGCCTTGAAAGCATCTCCATTACACAGAGCTGTTGGGCTGGGATCCAGGAAGCTTCAGTTTGGTTTTGAGACAATATGTGGTTTTAGGAAAAGCACTACATCTTTGGGAAAATGCCAGGACAGTTACTGATTTCTTTCCTATTTCAAAGCCTGGACACAAACGGGCTCACACCCATGCTCAACTGAAATCTCCTGAAAAGACGTGTTTATGGCTGGAAGCATCTGTTCTCTAACCCTGTTGAGGGGACTCCATGTCACCTCCGACTTGGTTCCTGGGAGACTTTCTCAGGAATATGTAACCTGAATGAATCTTAGCTATCTGGTGTTACTGCTGAGATTACTATTATAATTAATCATCAACAATAATTCTGTTAGTCTAGCATCGATGGGTATTCTATTAGTTTACCCATGTTCTCCGCATTTATGGATTCTTTTTAGAACATAAATGACTTCAGACTTGGACGGATTGCTAGAAATAAAACCTACTGTCTTCTTAATTCCGTCCAATGTATATTTTCTTTCTTCTGTACTGTATTTTAAGGGTGCATGGGAGCTGATAAGTTCGTTTTCTAGTCATTCGCTCAAAGATGTGATATTTGAGTTGCTTGGGAAATAGCACCCTTCTGAGTCTTAGTCACCCTCCTGAATTCTATTATTTTCTCAGGTTTAGTATTTACATAGAGCTGCCACCATGTGGCGACAATGTTCATAACAGTAAAAAATAAGAAAGCAAACAAGGCACCAGGTCCTCTTGAAAAAAAGGCAAATTTTCTATCAACAAGCATTTTGAGTCTCTTAGTGTTGGGAACCGCCCTGCCTGGTTTCAGGAGCTGTAACCCCCCCCCCCCACCCGCCCCCATGGCTAAGGCTGAGGGAGGGACCTTGGGACCGTAAGCCACTAGGGAGACAAGACTGATCTCCCTAGCAGGGGCGCTGCTTCTGCTTTTACTTCATCCATAACTCGCCCCCAATGCTTGATCAGTTACCCAATGACGGGTAAGATTCCCCAAATGGGGAATGACCTAAGCCAGGCACAATCTCGTGGAGGCCCCAAGGAAGGACTTGGGGGGCTACAGCAAAAGGGGGTGATGGACCCTCAGTTATGACATAGCCTGAGTCCTCATTCTGTCTGCGACAAGTCTCATAATGTCTTGGCTGCCTTGCTCACCCTGCCTGACTTAAGCCTGAGACAATGCCTTATGCCTGAAACAAAGCCTGTGGTAGGTGCCACCCTGTGCTGGAAAGGGTGGGTTCCCTAGGGCAATCAGGCCTAAGAAAGAATATGTAAAATCCTGTGAAACCTGCTTTGTTTAGAATGCTCTCAATTAAATAAGGGTCCAAGCAAGAAGTGAGTTTGTTCCTCAAAGTTTTATAGCTCTTTAGCTATCTGACCTGACTCAGAATAGGCCCTCAGAGCTCTTTGTATGTTATCTATTGTTTGATCCTCACTGCCTGACAATGATTAATGAGCCTGTATTTCTATGCAAAATGAACCCAATAAAAGCCCACTGAGGAAAAGGCTCTTGGCCCTTCTTTGAGAGATTAGGCCACCTTTCCTCCCCAAGCAGATCATGTCTTGGTAGACTTATTCTCATCCGTGGTGGCCAGAGGGGCGCTGCAGGTGGAGCCCCCCGACCCCCTCCCCACATTTTAGGGCTAGAAGAAGGGCTCAAGCATAAACTGTTCCTTTATAGACAGGATATTCAAAATTTACAGGTTTGATTTGGGCTAGATTGTCTTACCTAGACCCTCTTACTTATAATTTCTTGCAGTTTTCTGATGATTTTGGTGTCAGAGTACCTTGTTTATGTGACAAGTGAGATACGTGTGAACAGGTAGGGTTGTAACTGTTTTTGCATAGTTAAGCTGAGGTCCACAAGACACAGGTCAGGAGACTGTTCATGCAAACTTTTTATTTTCCTTCTGAACCCAAGATTTTGTGATCTCTATTTTCAGCAGGAGCCTTTATCTTGGCAGAACTGAAAATTTCTCTTTTTATAAATTTTAGTTCAGCAGACATACTAATACCCAGGACTCTCAATGCTCCCCCTTTATTCCTCTGGGAAGCAAACCTGCCCTGCTTCAAATGCTTCCAAGGAGAGGGTAGGGTCCTCACCTCCTCTCCCTCCCTGCCCTTCCTTGGGTAACTAAAGGAACAGATCTAGGGAACAAGATGAATTCCATTTTGCACGTGCTGTATTTCAGCTGCTCTATGGTACATCTCAGTGGGGATTTCCATTAGGCAACTGGAAATACAACACCTGATGTTAGGCATATAGCACATGTGTTAGAGTTAAAGCCCATACCACAAATGAGAGCACCCACATGAAGTGTGCAGAGTAGTAACAGAGAACGAAAAAGAAAGCTCTGGAAGGCTAATAAGGGAGCCAACAAAAGGGACTGACAGGGACCAACCAGGAAAGTGGTACCACATGCCCTAAGGGAACAGCTGAAGGGAGCAGTTCAAACACAAGCCAAAGCACGCCAAAGGGCACTTCAACGAGGTAATCGTATTGTAAGCATGGATCTTATTTTGTTGGATTGGAACTCCCTGACTTTGTGCTCTGTCCTCCTGCTCAACTCAGCTCTAGGGACTGAGTTGTATTCTTCTTTGCATCCCAGCATGCAACACAGTACCTCAGGCTCTGTGTTTAACTGTGGCTCACTTAGCAGAACCCAAGATAAACTAATGTGCTGAGCGAAATGATGTGTTGCCTCTCGGACGCCCCCAACCGGGACCTGGCCTGCAACTCAGGCACATGCTCTGACAGGAAATCGAACAGTAACCTTTTGGTTTGCGGGAGAAAGGACAACCCACGGAGTCACACCAGTCAGGGTGGAAGCGGAGATCTTGTCACTCACTTGGATCACCGTTGCTGAGGTCTTGGGCTGGCATGGCTGCATCTGACAAGTAATCATCCACATGTCCTTTGGGGACATGTTCAGGATCTTTTTCTGGGGCTTCTCCTGGCTGCATTTCTAGTAATTTCGTCTGTTTTTCAATAAAGGATTCCATCGCAGACATGGATAGGGTCTCTGACTCCTGAAGAGAGAGCCAGCGAAACATCACATAAAGAATGCAGAAAGCAGAGAAGCAACCAAAGCACTCTAGGCTGTCCTTGACCCTTCCCTGCAAATATATCAAGAACAGAGAACCCAATGGACTCTGTGAGCACTTCAGGGAAGCTTTTATTTTTTACCAAGACTGCAAGTAAACAAAGGTCTGTGTATTCTTACTTGCTGCAGACACTTTGGGGCTATCTGTTCTCTTTCAGGAACTGGTTTTCTTTCTCATTCTGCCATACATTATCCCACACCCATGACCCTTGAGAAGCCACACTACCAACCTAGAACTAGTAGTGATTCCAAACCATTTGGAGAAAATACTTTTATAATAAAAATTAGAGATGCAGATGTTGGTAAGTTGTTTAGCAAGGCACCTAGTCCTTTTGGACTTTGGAGAATGTCCCAAGTGCCTGTATCTGCAGGACCAACTTCCCAGCTACTAATTCCACGAGTTCTCAAGGAAATTCTTACCACATTGCTCTCCTGGAGACAGTAGAGAATCTTCTCGTGTGGTTCAGTCATATTCAGTGCTGGAGCAATTTTACTGGATGGGAACCTCAGCCGGGACCTAGTATGGAAACAAAGAGCAAAAACGGAATGTAATTCATAATCCTGATTCCCATAGAAAGGGTTGACAAGTATTAATACCTCAAAACGAATGTACCTATACTTATTCTGGGAGCTTACAGTGGTCAGAGTTGTCAGAATGGACCTGCCCTGAAATCTCCGAAACAATATATATTCTGGAAATTTTAGTGATAGTGTAACTCTTGCACTAAGCTTTGTCTACAGTGCATCTGGGAAAGTGCTTCTGCTAATGTAAAAATGTCATAGTTATATTCCCAGAGGCTAGAAGAGTGGCTAGCACATGCCACACATTCATTAAATATTTGCTGAAGATGAGACAAGTGGCACAGGTTTTTGTTGCTGTTGTCAGTACCTTTTTGCACACCTACTTTCTCCCCGTGTTCCAAATAAAACCAGGGCAGGGACTGCAAGTGCTAACCTTACTGTTTTAAGGCATAGGATTCTCATAAGCACAGGCCTATGGTCACCCTTCAAAATATGGGTCCAGTAAAAAAAGGCTAAGAATTATGTCACTGCTGGCCCATGAAGCCTGAACAGAGACAAAGACACAGCCAGACAAACAGACACACACAAACGTTCTCCACTCCCCACATTCTTTCTCTCCATAGTCGCTCAGACGCAGACATAAAGTTTCCAGTAAGGGAAAGCGTGGTGGTGCCCTTCCCTTCCACGTGGGGCTCTGCCAGGGAACACCTGGGACCTGGTACAGGAATGGCAGCGATGAGCAGTTACTAAGCGGGCCCTGCAGGTGTCCATTCTCACCCTCCCCTGTTTACGGCTGGCACACACACCTTCTGAGCCAAGAGTTCCAGGAATGATGGCAAGCAGAGATCAGTTATAGGCCTTAGCTCTTAATGGAAAAGAACATCTCAATTTTCCAGGAAAATGGAAAAGGGGAATATCTATATCCTGGAGTTTTCCTTCTAGTCACAAATCCCGGGTCAGTTGGGGCCCTGGGTTCCCATGGCAAGACGAACGCACAGCAGGGCTGCCCATGCAGGGTCTCTGGTTCCTTTTGGTCGAGCTCTGAGGAGTCTGAGGTCTGGCTGGGCAGAAACGCTAGTATGTACGACTCATCTCCTCTCTTCTAGAGCTTGAGAGTTGGGGCTGGGCTTTGGCTGAGGACTGGGAATCAACCTGAGGATTGGGAAAGGGCCCCGGGTGACTGAAGGGCTTCTCACTTGCTGGCCTTCTTGCCTTCTGTCTGGGGCTTGCTTTCTGTCTCCGCCTCACTCAGCTCCTCTGTGGGACTCTGGGGTTCAGAGCGAGGAAATGCTGTCTTTAAGGTGTCCACGATAGCATTCACCACCATCTGCAGGGGTCAGAGGTGCAGGGTCAGACAGAAACCACCAAATGAGCTTTATTGTATTCTCCTGGTGCCTTATGCGATCAGGATGGGGCTACAGCTAGGCTACCTCGGGGAGCCTTATCCATCCGCACAGGCAGGTATCAGCTAATAACTAAGTGGCAACCATTCTTCCTCTTCTCTATGGCCATAAAAATCTTTCTCACGGAGTTAAGACAAACAACATCATGGGAAAAGAAATAGAAAGAAACAATGGGATAAATAAAAACCTGAGAATTCTGCAGGCTGGTGAAATATTTTTCATTTTTCAGAGTCTTTGTACATAAAAGAGTAATTTTTAGATTCCAAAGTGATACATTCACCAAGATGTGAATAAACAAAGTAATACGCTGTTAGGTGGGACTATATGAGGAACAGAAAGAGTGAAGATTACCAAAATAAGAAATATAGTCTAAAGGCACATAAAAGAAGATGTTCACAGTAATTCACACAGAGGAAAGAGCTGGCTTTTCCAGTTAATTCGAACAATTTTTCTTCTTTAAGTACAGAAAGAATAACAAAAACCACTCAGGTCACAAGTAAGAAATCTGAAGTTGATATAAACTTCTCTACTCAGAAAGACTAACAAAACTATCCTCAATGAAAAGTAAGAATCACCTGTATTTTTCGGAATGGGAAAATGACATTTAAATATTTGCTAACAAAACCATACAAATGAAACCCTGTACTCGTGAGGAGACGTTTAGGCTCCCTTCGGTGCCCGTCACTAATGAATACTGCTGGCGCGGAGCAGCACCGCGCTCTTTAACACCCCTGTGCCAGCCCTCTGGAAGGGCACAGCTAGCAGAGCTGGGACAAGGCTGGAAGGGTCCAGTAAGAGTACAGTCAAGACTCCAGCCTAATGAACGAGGGAAAGGACACAGAGGGGAGCACTCTAAGCATGCAGAGTGTGTTTAAAGTGGCTTAGAAAACACAACTTGCTGGTTAGGCTCACAAAATTGTGGTCTGTGAGTAAAGTCCCTATCTATTGTTTACTACTGTATTATGAACAGCTAGTACAGTCACAGCTTTAAACATCCAGGCAGTAAGTAGATGTCCAAAGAATCAGTGAATGGACACGTCCCTGTGGAACTCTGGGAATTTTACCTTGTGCATCTCTCTCTAGTTTGCAGTGAATGTTTCCTAGCTCCTACCAGGTACAATTCCACTTGATCCTTTTATCCCCTGAAGTCCTGATGAGAAGAAGGAGGAACCTCTTCTACTGAGTCAGTGTTTTTAAAACATGACACCTTCAGATAAACACAAACCTCAGACTTCTGCCTCAAAGAATGTAACGTCAGCTGGTGATCACTGCTTGCAGGCTCCAACGTGTGACACGAATGTCCTCCTACCATCTCTGAGGTCCTGAGATACCCTCTTGAAGAAGGTACAAGTCTCCCCACACTCTGTTCTCTAGCAGAGAATCACTACACCAATCTAAATCCAGCTTAGTGTCCTGCCTTAGCACCTTCTTCCTGAGTGACCAACCCTGGGAACGATCTTCACCTCCAGAAAAAGACCTTCCTGCCCCCCCCCCCATCTATGGAGGTACAGATATATCCTTACATCCCTCCACCAGAATTATGTCCCCCGGAGACATATGCATACTTACAGTGCCAGGGATATTCAGAGTTGATCACTGTAATTCAGCAAGATGATGACCCAATCGAGATTTGGGAACAGGTCTTGAAAATTCTAGTCCATATTTTACTGACTCCTCTGTGCTACCTCTCGCCACCCCCCTCCCCTTATTTTTAAAGCACTGCCTCCACTCTGATGAGAAACTAAGGCTGGGCACAGTGGCCCTGCTGGTACCTTGTCTATTCTGGAGACCATGAACGGTTTCTTGACAAAGGCAATACGAGCATCTGTGTTCAGAGCAAGGAACTCCTGCATCTCCTCACTGTTAGCGATTTCAGGAATGGCACAGAGTTGCTGCAAAAGACACAAGAAGCACTTCAAAGAGAAATTTCAGTCCCCTGGATCTCTCCATCTCAGCTTGGGTGTCTGGTGGGTAAAATGAGTGCAGAGCCAAAACGGAAGGATGCTGACCTTTAGGAATGATTCCAGGAGGCTCTTACGGGCTTCTACTCTGTCACTATCCATGTTACCAAATGGAAGATCTGGAAAGAGCTTTTTAGGACCCTTCACATCTTTAAAAAAAAAAAAAAGTTCATTCACTTAACATTAAGAGCTATTCCATATAAAACACATCATATATGTAAAAAATCATAACTGATAAATATATTTCCCTGGGGTTTTTCATTTCAGGAGTTCCAAATATACCCTAGAAACATTATATACAAACTACTCCCATTATTGTTAATATTAATGTATAAGAGGAGAGATGGTACAGTGGTTATGAATGAGGGCCCTGAAATCCAACTGTCCAAGTTTAAATTTAGGATACAATTCGTCCTATAACTACCTTCAGCAAGTTGCTTACTCTTTCTCTGACTTTGTTTCTTTTCTGTAAAGCAGAGAAAGTAATAGTATTTATCTCATAAGCTGTTATGAGAATTCAATGAGCTAAATATGTACAAAGTGCTCAGAAGAGAACCTGCCCTATATTTTCAAGCTTAGCTCAGGAGTGGCTATTGTTATTAAGAAAAAAAATACATAACTGAAACCCACAATTTATGCCTCAGCTTATTAAAATGTTTATTTGGGTGATCATTAGCTTTTTTTTAAATAAACGAAGTAGCTGCTTACTAGCTTACTTTTAGAGTGAAATTTTATTACATTTTCTTATTGTCTCTATGTCTTACAGTATACTTAAAAAAGCCTGGCTGTTAAAGGAAAGTTGGCAAGGATTTCTGGGTAATATTTTAATATTTAAGAGCAATTAATCTATGAACCTAGAAAAGGTAATCAAACTCCTCAAGTTACATCACAGACATAAAGGGAAATGCGAAAGCTTCTTTCTTCAGCTTAAACTAAACGGGACCCCAGAACAAAGCATTCAGTGACAAAAAAAGCACCTCAGGAACGGTGTGCCCACGGCTGCCCAGTACTAAACACAAGCCACCTGAATGCAAACTGAGGGTCGGGGGGAGCAAGGACCCTTGATGCTGCATTCTCTGCCTCCATCCCTCCCACAAACCAACCGGCCACCAGCCTCTCAGATCAAGGTGGCTAGAAGGGAAAAGCAAGCAGGTATTCCAGGGCTGGGGGCACTCCTGACTTTTGATGAACTTTCGGAGATCCGACTTCTCCTCCAGACGGGTCTGTAGATTCAGGAACTCACGGTAGCGACGATTGACAGTGTGGTATGCCAGCTGCTGCAGGCTGCCGCTGTTCTCGCCGTCAAGGACTGTCTCGTACTGTTGAGCGAATAAATGTGTCCACTGCAGCAGCTCAATAGCCGCACAGTAAGAGGAGAGGAAGGGTAAAGGATCTGTTCTTATTCTGTTCCCGAATCTACCAGGTCTGACTGCTGCTCTAAGTTGTAATGAACAGCTCAAATTCCAAGGGTGACTGAATTTTTAAGGAATGAGATGCATTTCCAAACGTAACGTGGCCCAGAAAGTGAAAAATGAGTTTTACTGCTCCCTACACCTTCATCCTCAAAGCTCCCTCCTACAAACACTTTCATTGACACAAAGGGCTACATAACTCTTTTTCAAACCCCAAAGACATAGCATAAAACAGAAGGTGCAACACTGGTAAAAATGATACTACCTCTTTCACCCCCAAGTTATGGTGTTGGAACCATTTTGCCATTACATTCAACCTGTGATTATGTGTATTAGTTGGGAAGAAAATAATTCAAAACAGCTGATGAAAAAAAATCACTTGTCTGCAATGCATTAAAGGGACATATGTTTTTGTTTTACTCAGGGGAGATGAATTATTTTTGGAGCTTAAGTGAATATTTTTTCCCCTAAGTACATATCATCTCTATATTGAGAAGCCATGTGAAGACTGGATATGTCATAAGGGGTCAAAGTTAGCTGTCTTCATATGCTTGGAGGGGCAGTACGTGGGAAAAGAGGTGTACTGTATGTTCCCCCCCGAGCCAACACCCTGAACAGCATGAAAGCTGTAACTTAGCACAGGAGAAGACTTTTTGACTGAGCAGTTAGAATACAATGAAATGCTGTGGAAGAACTATGTATGTGCTTGTTCTCATTAGAAGCAGAGAACTGTGGTATTATAGTGTGGGCAAGTGATGGAAGAAACGATCTCCTTGTTGGTGGGATTTGAGGCTGGTATTTTAAAAATTTCTAGAGCCAGAGAGAAAAAGAGGAGAATTCATTATGGGCTGACATGAGCAAAGTAGTCCATCAGACCACTAAAAGGCCTAGGTAAGAGACAGGTGAAAATTCCAGGTGGGGCTTTTAAACTTGGAGTACCTTGAAGTATAACGCTTTCTGCAGAATATTCTACTCCTTGAGGGACCATCAATATTGATACATCCCCAAACCTGGCTGTACCTCCAAATAATTTGGGCTTCTTTCTCAATATATAGATTCTGATAGGCTCTTACATATTCTGCATGAGAATTTCCAAAACTGAGTCTTCAGTGTTTTTATTTTTTTTAAATACACCTTTCCAGGCGACTTGGAAGCAGCCTATGCTAAAGCCTGTTTTGGAGAACTGCCGCTCTAACTGAACCAGATATCTGATACATAAACCCCGTTTATACCATTTCTGCAAAGTAGTCCTACTTCTGTGCTTAAACATCTCTGGGAATGAGGAACTCACTGTCTTCCAAGGTAGGTATGGGTAAACAACCTTCCTTCCAAAACAAAGTACAAAAGATACTAGTATTTTTAAAAGGAAAGAAATTAGCAGGAAAAAGATGTGGAAAGACAATTTCTGGACAAGGCTCTAGACTTTGGGAACCACTGAACAATACGACCCTCAGTAGCCTACTGTTAGCTAGTAGCCTAACCCTGAGATTCTAGATTGTTTGTGTGGGTGTTGGATAGAAGCCTACTCTGCCCTACAAATGAACTTCAGACTCACAGCAAAGAGTAGCTCCTTTCCCTCAGAACCCTAGCTTCACTGACTGCTTTTTAAACTCATTCCAAGCCCAGAGCGGGTGACCAGTTCCAATCCTGTTACCTTCACTGTGTAGAGTGTGTATGGGTGGAATCCGGTGCCACTGTGCTCTCGAGCAGTGATGGTGCCAGTGATGCGCAGGTTCTGGATGACAACGGGGCCATCTGGACTGCTCAGGGGCTCAAAGCTGAAGGTGGCTGAGCTGAGAGGACCAGTCGGAGAGGAAAGCAGAACCTGTGGCAGACTCGGGTCTAAGGAGCTCACACCATTGGTAAGATCTTTCTTTAAGCACGAGGGTCGTGGCGGGCAGGTCCTTTCTGGACTTGCCAGCAAAGGGGTAAGAGAGGTGACATTTTGCTCTACCTCCTTGTCTGCGGTGTCAATCTGGATCTCTGGGCAGGAATTCAGCATGGAGACCAGCAAGCCTGTTTCTGTTTCTGTTCCTGGACCTTCCTCAGCCTCTGCTCCTTCAATTCCTTCAGATGCCTCACGATCCTTAGACTCAAGAGACTGGGAGCCTTCTAGGGCACACAGGGCATCCTGGATCCTGTCTGACAGGAAGGTGCCTGGAGTCATGAGCATGATGGTTTCTTTGCTCAGTTCAGACAGTGGAGACTCCAGCTCTGCGTCTTCACACAGGAACAGAGGGCCTCGGATATCTGGCTGGAGAAAATTAGATGAGTTGCTCCCTAGTTTTCTTTCTTCGGGCACTCCACCCAAATCCCCCTCAATAGCTTCATGGCCTTCTTCAACTTCTGGGGAGGAGCGCAACAGTCCCTCTGGCTCATTACAGTTTAGGGGCACCGGGGCTGCAGCTGGAGAAGGGGCTCTTACTTCTAGGGGACTCTGTACCTCAACGACCAGCGGCAGAGATGTGGGCACTGAGGGCTGTTCTGGGGCACTGGCTGGGCAGAGTGATTTGACCCCTGCTGTACCATGTCTCTTCTTGGAAAATATGCCCACCAGTACAAGGTGGATCCAGTCAGGATCTGACAGCTTGCTGATCAGTGGTAAGATCACATTGCAAGTAATGAGTTCAACCACTACGTGGCGTCCGGTCCGAGTCTCCAAGTGGGGCTTTGGCACTAGTCCTTGAAGCAACAAATTCACAATCCCGCGTGTATAGGTAACCTCAGCACTGGAGCTTTGTACCGCAGGATGTGGGGCAGTTGCCCTGCAGTACGCCTCCCAGAGTTGGGAGGGCTCAACTGTACCACTCTGCTTTCCTGCTGTAGCCTCCTTTGCCTGAATGTAGCTCTGCAGGTGACAACCGCAGAGAGTCAGAACCCTCTGGGCAAGAGCGTGACTGTCCACCATGCCCATCCTTCTCCGCAGCTCCTGCGCCAGTCCTCTCATGGCCGCCTCCATTTCTTCCTCGAAGGCTGGCTCCTGGCTCACTGAGCGATACCAGGATGACACAAAGTCCCGAACAATCATCTGGATGGTGCGGTTGATCTCCTGTTCCAGCTGCCTCTCTGCCTCGGGGTCCGGGGGGCAGACGGCCATTGGGATGAAGCGTTCCAGGTGCAGTCGACCTGAAGCCCCCACAATGGCGTTGGAGCCCAGCCATCCTCCCAGCACCATGAGCGATGCAGACAGAAGGCAGAGAAGCCACACATTGACCAGAAAGTGGATGACCAAGAGCCAGCCAAGCACGATCCCGACAGCCATCAGCTTCCGGCTACTGAGCAGGTCACTGAGGCCATAGCTGGACACAACTGAGGTCTTTTGTAACGAGGACACTGCTTCTGCCTGCATGGTTGAAAGGACCAGGGGACTGCCCCAGATGACTGCACTCTTTCTATTTTATTTCGGTGTTGGGGAGTGGGGCATAACTTTGTCCCGGATACTAGGAAATCTGGGGTGCTATTCGCGACCCCAGTCGAGGTTCTGGGCCCTTGACGTCCTACAGACACCGCAAAGCGACAGGGGCAGTTCTGCTTCCCGCCCTCGCTCCGTGGCTCTCATAATGTCGGGATCGGAGAGCCTCGTCGCAGCCTCCGGAGGGCGGTGCTGGGCCTTCGGAGGTCTCTCCCCGAACACTTACTGACGCCGAGGGCCGGACCGGACTGGACGGGTCCCACACCGCCACGGCGGCGCGTCCAGACCGAGCCCGGGCGCGTGGTGGGCTCAATGGTGTCTTCTCCGGCTTCGGAGAGGTCCTCCGCCGGGACGGAGCAGCCTGGACGGGCGACTGCGCTCCGCAGCCCAGATTCTGCCCCGGCTGCCGGCCGGCGGCCGCCAACGACAGCTTCCGGGTCGCGGTCGGCGGGAGCAAGTGATGCTGGAAGAGCGGCCGCGTGCCTGCAGACGCGGCGCTGCTCGGCGCCCCCTGGTGTTGAGGAGCCGCCACGACAGCACTATTGCAATTCGGTCTCTGGACCTGCAATAGTGCGGAGTGCGCAGTTGCCACGAGTGTACGCAAGTTGGCAAAGTGGCAAGGAACCCTCAAAGACCCAGACTTCTAGCTCTGATTACTAAGTGACGTCAGCCAACACCTTTTACTGCTTAGGAAAGACTCTCAATCCAATTTATTTTAATCTCATGTGTACAATTTCCCACTGAACGGACACCTTTGATTGTTCACTGGTTTCTCCAATGTACCCCCGTCGCCCCCAATACGCAGCTCTCCGGACTTATTCTCAGGAATTGCAGAATACCAGACATAAAACGTTAATACAAAGATAGCTTTGTTTCTTAAATTTCATATCCTGTGTAGCAAAATCATATTTGTGATTTGGAATTATTTGCTGGTGGCATTACTCAAGCGAACAAATACTTCAAGCATCTGCCATAGTCAATCACTCTGGAAGGTAGTGTGGAGGAATAAGCAGTCCTTATCCTCAAGGAGCTTGCAGCTAACTGGGGAGACGGGTTCTTGGATCATTAATGGATATCTAATAATGCAAGTCAGTATGGGATACAGTAAAATGCAAAATCTTACAGGTATTCACGGGAAAGATCACTGTAGGTTGCAGTGATTAAGGGGAGGCCTAAAAAAGAAGGTAGCTTTTATGCCGAATCCTCAAAGGTAAGAATTTCTTTCCATTTCCTTTCATTTCTTCTCCATTCCTTTCCAAATATATAAGAAAAGAAGGCAGAGGTAGAAGATGTATTTTCAGACCATTCTCTTAATATGTTTGCTTTGGAATGGGGTCTGTGTTTTATTGTTTTTGTTTGTTTTTTATTAAATGTTCCTTCAGTTGACTAGGTAGACAAAATTACGCATAAAAAGATGAAATATCTGACAATAACACTGACCATGCATAACAATGTTTGTGCCAGTTTCATGTGAGTCCAGCTGCCTTCCACATCTTGGTCCCTAGAACCTCTGTCTGCAATGTGGTTATTTTTTTATTTTGGCACAGGTTGTACATGATTTATATAAAGCTGCTTATGATGGCTCATTTCGGCATTCTCCATGCTGTTAGCAGCCTTTCGTCATTACAACATTAGTTCCCCGATACTCAGAGGAATCTTCAGGCAAACTCCCACCCAAAATTGTGTCAGCAAGAAGCATATTTTGGCTGCTTCTGTCATCTTCATTTCTCCTTTTGGGGTAAAGATTTTTTTGAATGCAAAAAGAACCATTTAGATGTGGGCCATAATTTATGACTATCACTTCTAAAGCAAAATTTTTATTTAGGATCAAAGTGTCCACAAAGCAGACCAGGCACAACTCTGAGATCCCAGAATGCTGGTCTCTCCACTGCTGCTCTCCTTCCCACAGCAAAGGAACAGGGGAAATGGGGACTGCCTGTGTTTGTCCTTCCAGACCATTCTATTGTCTTCAGGGGCAGTTTGAAGATCACACTGATGCTCTGGAGAAATATCCCTGCCACCTAACTGAGAACTAAAATAAAGAAGGGGGTAAGGGAGGGACTGATGAAGATTCTGAAGGCTTCCCTGTGACAGTTCAGAGAGAAAGTTTACTCCACAGTATAATCTGTACTGTTCAGAATAGTAAGAAACTGACTCTCAAAGTGGGTGAGTTAGCTGTGCCAACTAACCAGATGGTCTAGAGCACCAAGGTAGCCAAGAGTACCTTCCTGATTCTGAGGTGGATTTGATGAAGAAGTAGAGCTCTCAGTTGAACATGCCAGTGCACTTGTTATTTTGACTGGTGTGAGTTTCTGCCTAGGGCGCTGGGGCAAACCCCAGTCTCCAAACAGACTAATCACTGGGAGCAGGTGAAAAGCAGGCCTGATGTTTGGTGGGAAGAGGCTGGCTGTTTGGACACAGTGCTCACCATCTCTCTAGGTCATTCCTTTTACTATTTCTCAAAAGATTATAGACATAGTTCTAGAATGCTGGGTATAACAAGACTGATAAGACACTGTAGTTCATCTCAAGGATTCTCAGTCTGGTTAAAGGACAGAGACACATAAATTACATCACTGCAATTGAACACTATCCCACGTAGGATGACCATTGCAAGAGATGTATGTACAATGAAATGGGAACACTAAGGAGTGGTGGTCAAGTGGGGAATTGGCTGGTGCCAATAAAATTTTCATAGAAAGAAAAAGATATAAGAAAGTTTCTTAGGTGAATGTAGGGTAGGTAGAGCAAGGGGAAAATGAAGGTGTAGTCTGTTAGACAGAGGCAGCAGTGACAAAACAAGCAGGGGCAATGAGCAACGGGAACTGCAACAAGAGGTTATGTTACAGGTGACTCAGGCCACCCCTCAATTTTCTCTCAAAAACGGAACTCACAGGAACTTACTAAAGGGAAAAGTACTGACTGGACAGGTGACTTGAGAACTGATGATTTGAAATTACTGCTGGTAGAATTTAGTACAGGTCATTTTCCCAGAAGTAGAATCACTGGGTCATAAGGCAATTCCATTTTTAAATTTTTGAGGAAGTTCCATATTGCTTTCCACAGTGGCTGCACCAGTCTGCATCCCCACCAACAGTGAATGAGGATCCCTTTTCTCTGCATCATCACCAACACTTGCCATTTGTCAATTTATTGATGATGGCCATTCTGACAGGTGTGAAGTGATGTCTTATTGTGGTTTTAATTTGCATTTCATTGATGACTAGTGATGTTGAGCATCTTTTCATATGTTTATTGGCTATCTCTGTGTCCTCTTTAGAGAAGTGTCTATTCAGGTCCTTTACCCATTTTTTAATTGGATTGTTTGTTTTTTGGGTGTTGAGAAATATATCTAAAGAAACCTGAAGTGCTAATTCAAAAGAATATATGCACCCTTATGTTTATTGAAGCATTATTTACAATAGCAAAGATTTGGAAGCAGCCCAAGTGTCCATCAGAAGATGAGTGTATAAAAAAGCTGTTATTTATTTATACAGTGGAATACTACTCAGCCATAAAAAGAAGAAAATATCACCCTTTGTGACTGCATAGATGGACCTGAAGAGCATACGCTGAGTGAAATAAGCCAGTCTGAGAAACATAAGCATCATATGATTTCACTTATATTTGGAATCTAATGAACAAAATAAGCTAACAAGCAATAAAAACAGACTCATGGATGCAGAGAGCAGACTGACAGCTGTCAGAGGGGTGGTGGGTTGCAGGGCTGGGTGAAAAAGGTGAAAGGATGAAGCAGCAAACACAACAATTCAGACACAGACAACAGCACGGTGATTACAAAAAGGGAAAGGGGGTTGGCGGGAGGTAGAAGAGCATAAAGGGGGGTACATGGTGATGGAAGGAGACTTGACTTAGAATGGTGAACACACAGTACAATATACAGATGATTTATTATAGCATTGTTCACTTGAAACCTACATGAATTTTATTAACCAATGTCACCCCAATAAAGCAATACATACATACAAACAAACAAATAGATATTCAGCTTTCTGGTAAAAAAAAGAATTAGAACAGGGAACTAATGAAGGTCATGTAAAAGAATAAAGAGGGACTAAGGACATAGTGGAGGTTAAATGTCATGAAACTGAAGTGGCACCAAAAAGTACTGAGGTATTTTCTCCTGTGACATTTAGTGTTTTCAGTATAGGAGAGAAGAAAGCAGGAGGTTGTTATTTTGCAGCACTTGAGATATCAGAGCAATTGAAATGAAAAAATAAGTGGTAAAGAAACTGACACTCTGAGAATAGAGCTGTTAAAATTTAAAACATGTGAATGTTGGTACACTTGAGGTTGTCCCAGAGGCTCCTTATACTATCCTCATGTTTTTGGATTCTTTTTTTCTATTTGATGATTTGGTTGGGTGTTTTCTTCTTCCTCTTCTTCCGTATCTTTGATCCTGTTTCATCTACTGCACTGTTGATTCCCTATAATGTATTCTTCATTTCTGACTGTTTTTTTATGTTTCCTAGTTCTGTTTTTAATGTTTCCTATCTTTTTGTTGAAGTTCTAAGTAGGTTCATCTACCCTTCCCCTAAGTTAATTGATCATCTTTATAACCAGTGTTTTGAACTCTGCATCTGTAGATTGCTTTTCTCCATTTTTTAGTTCTTTTTCTTGAGTTTTGTTCTGTTTTTTCATTTGGGACATGTTTTTCTCCTCATTTGGCTGCCTCCCTGTGTTTGTTCTTATGTATTAGGTAGAGTTGCCATATTTCCTGGGCTTGGTAGAGTAGCCTTATGCAGTAGTGTCCTCTAGAGATCAGTGGTGCAGCCTCCCAGTTCACCTCTGCTGGGCACTCCAGGTGTGCCCCTCCCTCAATGTGAGCTGTGTACACCATCTTATTGTAACTGAGATTTGATTGCTTTTGGCCCATCAATGGGAGTCTTTTACCCCCAGGTCGATTGGCTGCATAGACTGGCAGCGACTACCATCATGGTGTATCAGCTGTGCAGGGGCCCACCCCACAGAGCAGGGCTTATTTCAGCAGGTCTCTGGTGCCCGATGGGTCTCCTCCTTGAGTATATACTTGTGGGTGTTCTTGGGTGGTGCTTCAATGTGGTATGAAGCTGTCCATTGGGTGTACTGGCTCTGGGGCCTTCCAGGAGGTGAAGGCCAAGGTCAGCCACCATTTGTGCTCTTCCTGGAGCCACCCAACAGGAGTCACAAAGTGATCTGCAGATGGCTGCTACTTGTGCTGGGCTTGGAGGTGCCCAGAAGAGGCCAAGCTGTGAACCAAGGCTCACTGCCACGAGTGCAGGGCCTGGGGCCATTTAGCAAGAGGTGAGGGGCACTTTAAGACCAGATTCTGCTTGTTTGAGAGACTTTAGGAAAATCTGAAGCATGAACCAAGACAGGCTATTTATATGAAAACACCACTAGAAACAGCTTGGGTGGGCCTGCATGTTGGGTGGGACAAGGGTCTCAGGGAATCACCAGGGCAGGGCAAACAGTGATAGCCAGGTTGATGGAGACTCAGGCATGGGACTTGCCTGCCAGCTCTGTTGGGAAAGGGCTCAGAGAAGGAACAACATAACACTCTGCCAGCACCTCTGCTAGTGCCTCTTTCTGGGACAAAGCTGCCCTTCCAGCTCTAGCCCTGATGCCAGGCAATTCAGTTCCTTCCTATATGTCCCTGGTGCCTTTTGATCTGCTGCCCCATTGCTGAGTAAGACTGTGTTTGGGTCCTTTAGGAGGAATGCCTGGGACTGTAGAAGCCTTCCACCTGACTCAGTCACAGTCCCCACTGATTTTCACAACCAGAAGTTATGGGAACTTCTCTTCTTCACACTGAAACCATTGTCTAGGAGGCCTGTTGTGGGGCTGGGACCACTCACTCCTCAGGGGGTACCTCCATAGCCAAAGTATTCCTCCCAGTTTTTATCCACCCATCACATATGAGTTGGGACCAGCCTGTTCGGCATCTCTGCCCCTCTTACCCTCATGTGGCTTCTTCTTAATGTTTTCAGTTGTAGGACTTTCATTCAGCTAGATTCCAGGTGGTTCTAGATGATGGTTGTTATGTAGTTTAGTTGTAATTTTGATGTGGTTGTGGGAGGAGGCCAGTATTGTGTTTGCTTGCACTGCCATCTTGACAGAAGCCTGAAGTAAAACCTTAATTGTTGATTATGTGTAGCCAAGGAGAAAATTAGTTACCTGGAATATATGTTTAAAGAAATTACTTAGACTGCAGCATAGAAAGCAAAGGGATAGAAGATATGAAAAAGATACTAAGAAAAATGGTGGGTACAATAAAAAATTTAATATTTATATAGTTAGAGTCCCAAGAAAGGTAACAGATAGAATGGGGAAGAAGAAACATTTAAACAGTTTTGCAGGGTATTTTCTAACCAGTCTTAAAACCAGGAATAAAAACATAAATATATAGATTCAGGAGACATTAATGATATAAAGTAGATTAACAAAGTCAAAGATTAATTGTTTGAAACGGGTAAAAAGAAAAAAATCAAGCGAAATTGATTGAGAATAAAAAAGAGAAATCATAAAATATTAAGAAGAAAAAAGAAGATGTAGGAAAGATTTAAGTAAAACAACTTTATGATGGAGAATTTAAACAAAGATAAAATGGAATAAATTAGAAAAAATGAAATTAAAAATAGTCTCAAGATGAAATAGAATATCTAAATATGCCTTTATATCTATTAAGTAAATGTGAGTTTAAAATTTTACCACGTGAGTTTTACCACCCTATTCTCCTAAATGTATTCCACATTAAATATGGCCATTCCAAATTTATATAATCTTATATAAACTCCTAAGAGGATAAAAAGTGCATACTTTGCTCAAGAGTGTGGTATAGGCTTGGAATCAAAATTAGAGAAGACAGAAATAGAAAGAAAATATATTGGCTAGCCTCTGTCATTGACTTAGATGCAAAAATATCTTAAAGTATTGGTAAATTAAATCCAGTAAAAAAAAATATATATATATATAACTAGGTGGTTAACATTAAAAATTTATGCTAATCAGCCATGACATTAGCAGTTAAAGGAGGAAAATCTATATCTTAGTAAATGCAGAAAAAAGCATTTAATAATATTCAATATCCATTTATGATTTCAAAATAAAAATAAAGCAAATAAACCTCATAACAAACTATGGGTATAGGACATTTCTTAACTTACAATGGCATGCATGGAAGACATAGAAGCATTTTCCCATGCAATTATTTTCTTATATTTAAATATTTTAAAAGCTCAATTGAGATACAACTGATGTAAAATAAATGGCACATACTTAATGTGCGCAAGTTGACAAGTTTTTACATACGTGCACACCTCCGAAAACCACCACTACACTAACGCATCCATCATCTGCAAAAGTTTTCTTCTGCACTCTCAGCACTGCCCTGCCTGTCTGCCCCTCCCCTCCCTGGAGCCAGTGACTGCTTTCCCTCACTTCAGGTTAGCTTGCATTTTCCAAAATTCTGTACAAATGAAATCATACACATGTATCTGTCTTCTCTTACTAAGAATAATTATTTTGAGGTTCCTCTCTGTGGTTGTGTGGATAAATTGTTTACTCTTTTTTATAGCTGACTAGTATTCCATTACATGGCTATATGATAATGGGTTTATTCATTCACCTGTTGAAGGACATGGGATTGTTTTATTGTTTCTCACTATTACAAATAAGGCTGATGTTGACTATTGTGTATAAGTCTTTATATGTGGATATCCTGTCATTTCTCTTGGGAAAATATCAATAGGGGCCTGCCAAGTCTCCAAACATCATCCCATCTGCTTCTGATATATCAAGCACCATTGATCTGGTGGATCATGTGGTCCATGCAGCTGAGCAGCTTCAGCCTGAACCTGTTGCAGAGGCTTCTCTTGATCTGAGCCTACTCAAAAGTAACAGCTTTTGTGGTTACTTTGTAAACAGGCCAGAGTAATACACTCAAATAAGAAATATGTTACCTCCACAATCCAAAGAGGTTCTGTAGACATTATGCCAAGGATATATAGGAATATTTCGACATATATCAGACCACTGAACTTCTAGAAACTTCACTGAGAAGAAGGGCATCTGAATTTTTATTGCATTTATTTTCTACCATTTGATATGCAAATATCCTACCAAAAAGTTTAGAATAGTTGCCAGCTCTAGTTTAGTAGCGCATCAGTGCCATTAATGTAATGGAACAGTGTGAAGTCTTGTGGAAGGAAAAGGCAATCAAGTTTCTATGGACTAAATTATGACACAAAGCTGGAGTACTGATGTACTTCTAAATTAGGACAGGCAGGGCATATTGACAGCTAGAAGTAAATGGCTTCTGGTGTCTTTGTTAACATATCAAGAAAAAGCATTTTCCAGATCAATAGCTGCGCACTAGGCATGAGAGAGGTGTTAATTTGTTGAAGCAATGAAATCACATCTGGAACAGCAGGAGTAATTGGAGTCACCACTGATTAAGTTTACAGAAACCCACTGTCAGTCTCAGAGATTCATCTGTTATCTGTACAGGCCAAACAGGGGGGTTGAGCGGGGATGTGGTGGGAACCACTACCCCTGTATTCTTTAGCTTCTTGATGAGGGTGCCAACCTCTGAATTCCATCCAGGAATGTGGTATTGCTTTCGGTTTACTATTTTTCTAGTTAAAGGCAGTTTTAGTGCCTTCCACTTGGTTTTTCCTGCCACAGCAGTCCTTGCTCTGCAGTTTAGGACAGCAGTGGGGATTCTGCCACTTACTCAGCACAGTCAAACCTTCATTTTTTAGCATCTCCCATCTTGAACAATTCCATTCTTAACCAAGTTGTTGATAGAAAAATTGTCTCAGTTGTGGAATGAAATTTTGGTTCTCTACCTGATAACCCTTTCATGCTAATACCTATATGATCATTCACACGTGTGATTTAGCTTTTGAACAAATCACTTTTCGAACAGCCTTCCAGAACAAATTAAATTCAAGAACCTAGGTTCCATTGTGTGTCTTTTCTAATTATGCATCCGGAACTGTGGAAGTTACCACAGAATGAGTTTGGTGATGCACTGTACCCACTGTGAGATGGACTTGAACTAAAATCTCATTGATCGTTTGACCTTCATAAGCCCCTAGGATGGCTGGTGGGCCACAGTGACATGTTGAGTTTCCTAGAATCAGTGACCAGCCAAGGCTAAATAATCCCCCGAAGTCAGATGATTTTCCTTTTTCCTAGTGTACAATCACCGTGGTAAAACTTGTTCAAAGTCTGAGAATTGACTGAAGGGGTATGACTTTCTGTTCTGGTGATTCAACTTATGATCATCCAACTTAGAACTCTTTCACTTAATTTAGTATATTGTCCATCTGTTTCTTTCTTATATTTTCAATTTTCAAGAAGTCAATGCATATTTACTGACTGGATTACAAAAGTAATCATGGCAGACGCCTCGGTTCCTCCTTTTAATAAGCCTGTTGATCTGATCTTTCCTGTTACCAGCATCTCCTCCTACCACAAAATGGATGATTTTTTCCTTCATTCCACCTTGTGGAGAAGATAATTTGAAGGGCCACAGGCAGTTGTTTGCTTCTTTGATGTGTTTTCCATCTGTGTAGCTCTCATGAACCAGATCCTGCATGGAGATGATACCATATTTGCTTGAGAGATCAAGCAATCAATGTGTTACCAGTCAGGGCAATTTGCTTTTTGTTGATTTTGTTGAACTACACTTGCAGATCAATTCATTTGCTGACTTCGGGTTTGGGTATCTCCATGCAATACATGGTTTCATAATCCTCAGCAGTTAATTGAAGTCTTCTTGAGCTCAACAAAGGAGCCATTGAAGTTCTAGTGAACGCAAAGAAGCTGCAGCACCTTTCGGACCTCTGGGTCATATCATTGATACATGATTGACGAATGCAGATTTGGGTTCTGCAGCTATGTACAAGTAGTCAGCTTTTCTTGTGACCGTAGCCATTTGAATCTCGGTTCTGTACATCTGCCTATATTCCTAGCGATAGTGCTTGGCTTTTCATAGATGTGTTTTCTCCTTGTCTCTCAAAGCATATTTTGGGCAAACTTCTTAGTCAGGCACTTGATCTTCAGCTCTGTGAAATACCTTCGCATTTTGTTAAGGATTTCTGGCACAGCAGGAACCTCCTTCTACTCTGTACCCTCCATGGTTCCAGCCAGAAAAGAGCCATCCATTTCTCTCCCTAGAGACGGTAATCATCTAGGCAATGAATTGGTCTCTGTGAGTCAGATTAT
Source organism: Glossophaga mutica (assembly GCA_039655065.1). Taxonomy (NCBI): domain Eukaryota; kingdom Metazoa; phylum Chordata; class Mammalia; order Chiroptera; family Phyllostomidae; genus Glossophaga; species Glossophaga mutica. Next base: position 27,085,743 of record CM077310.1, read on the forward strand.
TCTGATTACTGCTTTGACCCTGCTGTCCATTACGGTGACCATACTCACCTTGTCTTCGACTCCCTGCTACCTTGGGGTCCAATGATCTCCACCACATTAAGTCTTCTGGCTCAGAGGCAGCAGATCCCACTGCTCTGGCTTAGAGAGCAGAGTGACCACCGATGAGGGTGCTGGGGCTTCCCTCACAATTTCTTTCCCCTAGTTGCAGTGAGAGGCCTGTCACTTGGGCCTTCCCAGAGAGGCCGATCAGGTCTTACGTGATACATTAACTGTAGCGTTCTAATCTTCCTCAGCCTTTGCAAACTTTCCTCTACCAAGGTATATTTCCTATACCAAGGCAATTCTGGCATTTCATTTTCATTTAGTGTTGGTCAAACTTTGGTCCATGTTTTAGCCAACCAAAAAATTTTAGAGCCCTTTCTAACTGTTGATGCTATATACAAGAATTCAGAATTCCTGCTTAATGTACCCATATCCGTAAATATGACAGGATCCAATTTTATGTTCCTTCCACCATTTTTTCACACCTTTAATATCTATTCCCACACATTCTTCCCAGGTTTCTTTCTGTATAAAGTTAGAAAAATCATGTAGTTCTCTTAGAGTATAGTGTGCTTCTTAATGTGTTCTAATTTGTATCTTACTCTTTATGGTCTGCTGGTCCTTGAATCATGCAGTACTTTTGAAAGGAAAGAGAAGTCACATGGGCATAGGCCCTGAGGAGAATCAGCAGTCTTGCAAGACAGATACTTCAGGAAAAGCCATTGCAGTTCCCTCAGGCAAAGCCGTTTTATCTTTTCAGACACTGCGGAAGGGACGGACGGGCAAAGAAGACTCAACAGAATTCAAGGGTTCACTATCCCCAGCTTCACCAGGATCTTCCTATATGTCCCATCCCAGTTTTCAGGATCCTGTTCCTTTCCAGACAATGTCCCCAGTTTAACAGAATGTACCATATGAGGCTGATAATTTTATTCGCTTTGTCACTCAGCTACCTGCAGGATGAGGCTCAGAGTTTGGTTTTCAGAGAGATAACTTTTTTCCTAAAATGACATAGACATCAGTTATTTCATATTAGGCTTGAGCTGCTAACTTTTGCTTTGAATTTATCCTCCCCCTCCCCCTACTTTCTCCAATGCTCTTACAAGACATTGGTCAATCTCACCAAATTTGTTAGTTTAAGAAAAATAGTTATCAAATACATGGTCATCACCCAGAACCTTCACTTTTATAGTACAGGGTCCAGCAGAAGTAAACCCTGCTTGAATGTGGTTGGTAGGGTAATGGTGGGTATAATGATTAATTGTTTTAATTTGAACATTTCACCTGAAATGTCATATGGTGTGCTTGAGTGTGATATCATTATGTTACAGAATTACATGCTTATGATTTTTAATAAAGGAGCTTGTAAAAAAAAAGAGGCATTATTTGTGCTGGACCCAGTATTTGATTAGGAATATCCACTAATAGTATTTTGTCTATCTCTATTGCCACATGATGCCACAGGCTATCAGTGTGTTCTTTACTAGTGGAATAGAGTCACTAATGCCTTTAAATACAGTCCAATTAGAAAGCCAGTTTCAGAAGCCCCCAGACTGATTCAGAAAATATATCCTTAAGATTCTGTTCCTCTTTCTCTGTGTATACTGGTATTTTTATATCATACATATATATATAATTTAAATAAAAAATATATTATTTTGTTATGAATAATATATATTTATGAATATATGTTAACTAAATAACAACTATCTCTCTATGGCATCTATTGAGAGATTTACTTTAAGGAGTTTTCTTGTGCAGTTGTAGGGGCAGGTGTGTCCAAAATAGGAAGGGCAAGTGTCAGGCCAGAATTGATGCTGCAGTCTTTAGGCAGAACTTCTCATCTGGAAAATCTCAGGTTTTGCTCTGCAGGTCTTTCAATTGATTGGATGAGGCCTGCCCACATCTTCAAGGGCCATCTCTCTATTTAAAATAAAGTCCATTGATTGTAGATATTGACCATAGCTTTCAAATACCTTCACAGTAACACCTAGATTAGAGTTGGATTAAATAACTTGAGTGTTACAGCCCAGCTAAGTTGATGCATAAAACTAACCTTCACATCATGAAATGCTTTCTTCCATCTTTTGAGATAATCATATGGTAAATTTCATCAACTAATATGATCCAACCTTGAATTCTTGGGACAAGCCCCCTTTGATTACAATATACTGTCCCTTTTTATAGTATTAGATATGACTGGCTAAAATTATGTTAAGATTTTTTGCATCTATATTTATGAGGAATATATATATACACACACATATATATACACACATATATATAGTCATAGTTCTCTTTTATTGTAGCATCTTAGGTTCAGGTATCAGAGAAATGGTGGCCTTAAAGCACGAATTGAGAAATCCTTTATTTTCCAACTTCTGCCATTATTCTTTTCTTAAGGCTCTACCACAAATGTGGGCAGCAAGATTCTTTTCAAGCTGTGTTCCAGCTTTCTTTTAATTAGTGTTAGAATTGTATGTAGTTTTCATGCATTTAGTACTTCTAACACATTTGTGTTAAGTTTAAAGTGGGTTTCTTGTAGGTAGCTTATAGTTAGTTATTGCTTTTTTATCCGTGCGGGTGATTAGATTTTCTGTATATAATATGACTATTTACATAATCGGGCTTTAATTTTGCTACTTGTTTTTCATTTGCCTCATCTTTTTTTTTTGTTGTTTTCTTTTCTCTGTTTTTTTTCTTTCTTTTGCATTAATTGAACATTTTAATGACACCATATTTTCCTTTTTGTTGCCTCATTTGCTATAATTTTTGTTTCATTTAAGGTTTCTAGTATACATTTTCATGTAAAGCAATCTATTTCAGGTAATACCCTATCACTTTACATATAGTTTAAGAACGTGACAAAAGTATGCCTCCATTTTTTTTTTTTTTTTTTTTTTTTTTTTGCTTTTTACCACTGTATTGTCAGGCATTTCACTTCAACATGTTTTGTAAATTCAAAAAATACATTTTATTATTTTTGCTTTAGAGAATGAACTGCCTTTTAAGGAGTTCATATTATACAAAGGGGATGCTCCCCAAACCAACATTTATTTATAAAAATCGTGTATTAATTCTTACATGTTTAAACTTCAGTCACCTCCAAAGTACTCTCCATTTGATGCAATGCACCCATTGAGGCTTTTTTCCCACTGCTCAAAACAGCTTTTGAGCTTGTCAATTTTGATGCCTTTTAATTCTTCTGCCATTTTTTATTTCACCTCTTCTGCATTGACAAAACATTTTTGGGCTGAGATCAGGTGTCTAGGGAGGGTGGGCCATGGGGGTCATGCCATTTTTGGTCAAAAACTACTAAAGACTCAGAGCAGTGTGAACAGGTGCACTGGTAAATCACCCATCATGAAATGGGCAAATGTGTTGAAAGAGTCTTCAAAAAAATTACCAAAGTTGAATGCAGCTTCTCTCAACAACACCAGCTGGCACACTGATACACATGGGTTCCTAGAACCCTCACTTAGCGGGGGAAGCCTATACTGCAAGGGGCCTGCCCTCCAGAAGATAATTCTATTTCTTTAATTTGGATCCCTCCTTGTATATTTACCAATGTAATTACCATATCTGGTGTTTTTCATTTCTTTGTGTTGACTTATATCTCCTTCTGATATCATTTTCTGTCTGCCAGAAGGACTTTCTTAACACTTTTTTGTGGTGTCATTCTGCTGGCATTAAAATTTTTCACATTTTTTAATGCCTGAAAAAATCTTTATTTCACCTTTGGAAGATACATTCTTTGGGTGTGGAATTCAAGGTTGCTGAAGGTCCCCCACTGCCCCCGCCAAGTACTTTAAAGATAATGCTTCACTTTCTTTCAGCTTCCATTGTCACTGATGAGAAATCTGCTATCACTTTTATCTTTGTTCCTTTGTACGAAGTATGCCTTTTATTTTTTGTTGTTTTGAAAATTTCTCTTAAGCTCTGGTTATAAGTAATTTGAGTATGATAGTCTTTCTTGTAATTTCTTCATATTTCTACTGCTTGGGGTTTATTGAGGATCTTGGATCTGTGGATTTATAGTTTTCATTTGTTTTGGAAAATTTTTGGCTGTTATTTTCAGCTATATTTCTGCCCCTCATCTAGATAGCTTACTGATACTATGCTCATTTTTCTGTCTTTTTCCTATTTGTGTTTTGTGCTGGGTAGTTTCAATGGCTATATCTTCAAATCCACTAATGTTTTACAATATTTAATATAATGTTAATCTCTTTAATGGTAGTTTCTTTTTTGTATTTTGTATTTTGTAATGAAAAGTGTATATATATTTATACTCAATATTATTTTATATTAGTTTCAAATGTACAGAATAGTGGTTAGACAATTATATACTTTACAAAGTGTTCCCTTGATATTTTCAGTGCCCGCTGGGCATCATACATAATTATTACAATATTATCGATTGTATTCCCCATGATGCACTTTAAATCCCCATGGCTATTCTGTAACTACTGTCAACACTTGGTTGTTGGTGACAGTTCAAATGCCAACAGGAATCCCCTATTTTGGGTGTGGTGAAGAAGGACATTTTGTTTAGTGCAAACAGCAGAACAGTAATATATCTTGGCTGTGAAAACAGCCCAGCCACAGGACAGCTCTACAGTGCCACAGTGAGGCTGTGCGAACAGCACAGCAGGGAGGCTGCCCGAACAGCACAGCAGGGAGGCTGCCCTGGGGCCAGGCCCCTCTTCAGATGGGCAGCTCCATGCTAGCCCGCTTTGCGCTGGCTGGCTCCACTCTCTCCTGCAAGATGTCCTCGGTGTTTCAGCTCCAGCTGTGGAAATGCAATCTCCCTGAGCCACAGAGGGTCTGGCTCACCGCCCCTGGCCCCTGACTGGTCAGAACAGAGCTGATTGGTCAGAGCTGCATCGCTCTGATTAAATGGGGAAACCCTCAGTCCTATTGGTTGATATTGGACTCCAGCAGTTCTTTTATAAGAGCTGGCTCAGGTGGCAGAAACAGTGCAGACAGGTGATTTAGCGCAGAGGCAGGCCTTTAGCGCGAAATGCAGTTGGCCTGAGAGGGTTTCGTGCCAGTAATGGCTGTTAAGCTCTGCTTTTTAAATCGGATCCCAGTTAGCCACCGGGCACCCTTCTCAGTAGGTGTCTTTTTTTTTCTCGAGGTTCGCACTTCCAATCTGTACTTCTTACTCCGTTCATGTTTTCCATCCAGTTCTGAACTCCCCTCTTGTCTGGCAACCATCAGTCTTCGTTTTGTGTCTGTGAGTTTGTTTCAATTTTTAAAAAATTTTGAGAGTATGTTTATTAAAGCTAGAGACAATGAAACAAGGGAAGGGATTAAGGTGAAAGAGGCCAGATCACAGCAACAGGACTGAGGCAAGGCCGAGCTTCCTTTGGGCTCACTGAAACCTTGGTAAGAGGAGGGTCCTTGGAGACAGTCAGAGGCTTAGCCCCACATGAGCTGCCACTGCCCGCTGCTCCCCTAGTGGTAAGTCTCGTTTGGAGCCTTAGAGTTTATGAGGAAGAGAGCAAAGCTACCCTCCTGAAGAAAGAAGGGGGAGAAAGGTGCAGGTGTGCTCCAGAGAGAATGTGCCGATTTTGTTTGTTTTTTAATGTTGTTCTTTAGATTCCACATATAAGTGAAATCCCATTTCTCCACATCCTTGCCAACACTTGTTGTTTGTTGATATATTGATGATAGCCATTCTGACAAGTTTGAGATGATATTTCATTGCAGTTTTAATTTGCATCTCTCTAATAATAACATTTGTCTACCTTTGACTGACTTATTTCACCTACAATGATGCCCTCTAGCTCCATCCATGCTGTCACAATTCGCAAGATTTTATCCTTTGTTTAATGCTTGAGTAATATTTCATTGTATAGACATATCACGTCTTTATCCATTCACCTATGCATGGGCACTTGGGTTGTTTTCATATCTTGGCCACTGCAAATAATGCTGCAACGAACATAGGGCTGTGTGCATTCCTTTGAATTAATATTTTGAGTTCCCTCAGCTGTACACCCAGAAGCGGAATGGCTGGATCATAAGGCAGTTCCATTTTTAATTTTTTTGCGGAACCTCCTTACAGCCGTCCACAGTGACTGCCCCAGTCTTCATTTCCCCCAGTGCGCAAGGGTCCCCCTTTCTCCACATCCTCTCCAACACTCGTTGTCTGTTGATATATTGACGATAGCTATTCTGATGGGTGTGGGTGATACTTCATGGTGGTTTTAATTTGCATTTCTCTGATAATTAGTGACATTGAGGATGTTTTTATGTATCTATTGGTCATCTGTATTTGCTCTTTGGAGAAGTGTCTATTCGGATCCTCTGTCTGTTCTTTAATTGGATTTTGTTTTCTTGGGGTCGAGTTGTGCAGGTTCTTTATAAATTTTGGATGTTAACCCCTTATCAGATGTATCATTGGTGAATACCTTCATTCATTTAGTAGGTTGTCTTTTTATTTTATTGATGGTTTCCTTTGCTGTGAAAAAACTTTTTAGTTTAATGCACTCCATTTGTTTATTTTTTCTTTTGTTTCCCTCGCCCAAGCAGATATATCAGAAAACATACTGCTAAGAGAGATGTCTGAGATTTTACTGCCTGTGTTTTCTTCTAGGAGTTTTATGGTTTAGAGTCTTACATTTTAAATTTAATGATTTGAGTTTATTATTGTATATGGTGTAAAAGGGTGGTTAGTTACATTTTTACATGTATCTGTCCAATTTTTCCAACACCATTTATTGTATAAACTGTCTTTACTCCATTCTATGTTCTTGATTTTTTTGTCAAACATTAAGTGAGCATATAGGCATTGGTTTATTCCTGGTCTCTATAATCTGTTTTATGGATCTATATGTCTGTTTTTATGCTAGTAGCATGCTGTTTTGATTACTATTGCCTTGTGGTTTGATATTAGGTAGTGTGGTACTCCCAACTTTCTCCTTCTTTCTCAAGATTGCTGTGGCTGTTTGGGGTCTTTGGTGGTTTCATATGAATTTTTGGATTATTTGTTCTGTAAAATATGCCGTTAATATTTTGATAGGAATTGCATTGAATTTATAGATTACTTTGTGTAGTATAGACATTTTAATGATGTTAATTATTTTATCCTTGAACATGGTATATACTTCCACTTATTTGTATCTTCTTCAATTTCTTTCTTCAGTGTCTTACAATTTTCTGAGAACATGTCTTTTACCTCCTTAGTTAAATTTATTTCCAGGTATTTTATTTTTTTAATGTAATTGTAAATAGGATTGTTTCTTACTTTAACTTTCTGAGTTTGTTGGTGGTATATAAAAAATGGAACTGATTTTTTTATATTTTACCACTTTACTGAATTAACTGATCAATTCTAGTAGTTTTTTGTGGAATATTTAAGGTTCTTTGCAGTATCATGTCATCTGCAAATATTGACAGTTTAACTTCTTTTTAAATTTGGAGGTTTTTAAATTTCTTCTTCTTGTCTAATTGCAGAGGCCAGGACTTCTAGTACTATGTCGAGTAAGAGTGGGGAAAGTGGCCCAGGCCAAGTGACTCAGTTGGCTGTAGTGTCATCCCATACACCAAAAAGTTTCTGGTTGTAGTGTCATCCCATACACCAAAAAGTTTGATTTCCAGTTAGGGCACATAGCTGGGTTGTGGGTTTGACTGCTGGTTGGAGCACATACAGGAGGCACCTGATCAATGTGTCTCTCTCACATCGATGTTTCCCTTTGTCTCTCCTTCTTCCCCTTGCTCTAAAATCTGTAAGTATATCCTTGGGTGAGGATTTTTAAAAAAGAGTGGTGAAAGTGGATGGACAATCCCTGTCTTGTTCTTGATTTTAAGGGAAATACTTTTATTCTTTTTCCATTGAGTTTGACATTAGCTGTGGGTTTTTCATATATGATCTTTGTTATGTTAAAGTATGCTCCTTCTATTTCTACGTTGCTAACAGTTTTTTTTTAATCACAAATACAGGGATGGGCAAAGTAGATATATAGTTGTTCATGTGGAAAAAGACATTCTTTTGAGTTAATAAAGCTATCGTAATAATCATAACCTGCCTATCTTTTTCTATATAAACGACTGTAAATCTGCTTTTGCTCACCTCTGTATATGCTGGAGTTTGTCAAATGCTTTTTTCTGCATCTATTGATATGATCATATGGTTTTATTCTTCATTTTATTTGTGAATATTGTACCAACATTGCATCTCAGAAATAAACCCCACTTGACCATGGTGTATAATCTTTTTAATGCATTACTGAATTTTGTTTGCTAATATTTTGTTGAAAACTTTTGCATGTATGTTTACCAGGGATATTAGCCTATAATTTTTTTGTAGTGTCTGTTTCTGCTCTTGCAATTAGGATATTGCTGGCTTTGTAAAAAGAGCTTGGGAGTCTTCCCTTCTCTTGAAATTTTTGGAATAGTTTGAGAAGGATAGGTGTTAGTTCTCTGAATGTTTGGTAAGATTCACCTGTGAAGCCATCTGGTCCAGGGCTTTTGTTTGTTGGAATTTATTTTATTACTGTTTAAATTTCATTAGTTGTGATTGATCTATTCAGATTTTTTGTTTCTTCTTGATTCAGTTTTGGAAGATTGTATGTTTCTAGAAATTTACCCATTTCTTTCTGATTGTCCAGTTTGTTGGCATACAGTTGTTCGTAATAGTTTCTTACAATCCTTTGTATTTCTGTGGTATTGGTTGTTACTTCTCTTTCATTTTTGACTTTTTTAAATTTGGGTCCTCTCTTTTTCTTGATGAGTCTCATTAAATATTTATCATCAATGGTATTTGCTATCTCAGATATTGTAGTTATCATCTCTTGAAGATCAATTTAAGAATTAAAAAATATTTTCCCATCTCTAATGTTAAATATTCTCTCTAGTTTCTGGAATACATTGAATGTAGTTATAGTGCCCCTGTTTACTAATTTCATCATCCATATTATTTATGGATTGGTTTTTATTGAGATTTATTTTTCTCAATTATATTTGTTCTGTGTTTCCCTGCTTCTTGGCATGCCTGGTAACTTTTTACTGGATGACATCAATTGTAAATTTTACCGTGTTGTATGCTAGTTTCTGTTGTATGATAGTTTTTTCCCTTATAAATATTTTTGAGCTTTGTTCTAGCTTTGAGCACAGTTTAATTACTTGAAAACAATTGATTCTCTTGGAAATTAATGCTTCAGCATTGTTTGGTTTAGGCCCTAATTTTGCCTTACTACTTAGGCAAGATCCTTTTGGGTATTCTACCCAAGATCCTATGATTGATTAGGTTTTCTAGTCTGGCAGGTGGCAATAGGTACTGTCCTCATCCTGTGTCAGTGAGAGATACTATTTCCTCCAATCCTTTCAAGTGCAGTTTTCCCCTTGGCCTTGCATTGTGTTTTGCCTTGCATGTGCTGATCAGTAATCAGTTGGATATTTTAGAGGAGTTTTCTGCAGATATTCAGAGTTCTTTCTGTTTAGCTTTCTTCTCTCCAGTACTCTCTCCTGTAAGCTCTAGCCAACTTGACCTTCAGACTTGCAGTTATATCTTTTCAACTCAGGGAGACCAACTGTATTTGCTTGAAGCTTGGCTTTGAAACTTTCTTCAGGAAATGAAAGGGCAGTGTAGAATTCACCTTGTTTGTTCTTGTTTCTCAGGGATCACTTTGTTTTGTTGTCTAATGTCCAGTGCCTTGGAAAGCATTGTTTCATGTATTTTTTCTAGTTTTAGAGTTGTTTCAGGAGGGAGGGTAGGTATAATCCCTTGCACTTTATCATTTTCAGTAATGGAAGTACTACTTGCTTCCCATGCCTCTTTCATAAATCACTCTTTTTTTTCACTTTCTGACCTGAAATGAAAAGGGTGCATAATCATTCTTTTTGATCATGGTAGGTAACATTGATATACACAGGATCTCCTCTTATTTGAATTTATTACATTTTTCTTTTGACCCCATACCTACTCTCATTTCTTTATCCCATCACCACAAATTTCTAAATGAGTTATTTGGAGTGTGTGCAAATACGTGTTGTTGGATTATTAAATATATTATATATGTGTGAATGGTGTTAAGGCATAAATCACTTCTTTTTCACGTAGCACTATGTCTTTAAGGTCTACCCCTATCACCACATGTATGCTAATTTACTACTGTTCTTCGCTACATAATAAACCATTGGACTCATCTACTACATTCATGTCCTTTTCTCTCCCAGAGATGAACACTGAGATTCCTTTCCACATCCCATCACCACACAATGCTATGATGACTCTCCTTGTACATTTTCCCTGATGGACTTGAGTGAGAAAACTGCCAGCTTCCCCCTTATGGCATCTAAGTATGCATGTGCTCTCTTCTCATCACACACAGAGGAAAACTCTTGTTTAATAACCCAAGTCCCACTCAGTTAATGTGCATGATTGAAACTTCAGGTTATGTGGATGATGTTTATTCCTCTTTATCACATCATAGTTTAGCTTCTCGTGGGTTACTGATGAAAAAAAATAAAAGGCAAGTTACTTTCATCCCACTATAAAATAAAATATAAAATAATGGATTAATATGTCTCCAGGAGTTCACTCTCCATTAACTCTTTTTAGAAGTAGAGTTTTAGATGGCCACAGGAGTGCTCAACTACAGACCACATTTAAAAAACTTCCCTGCAGCTAGGTATGGATGTGTGGCCAAATTTGGGTCAATGCAATGTATATAAAAATGATGTATGTACCTTCTGTGTTACCTCCTTAAAGACAGAATGCTCCCTCTGGACTTCTAGCTAGCAAGAAATTGACAACAACTTAGCCCCAGAAAAAGAGAGTACAATCATATATTAAGGATAACAGCTCTACCCTGCCAGCCTGAGACCTTGGGTTGCCTTTTAGAGTCCCGTTTCTTGGAATATTAGCTCAGAACAAAATAAGCTTCAATTTTGGTACCTTTTTTTTTTTTTTTTTCTGTAATGGCTTAGCTTATACCTTTACTAATAAAAATAAGAAAAAAATAATCAGAATGAAAACTCTCACTTGGAAAGCAAAACAGCAAATGTCATCCAGCCTTGCTGAGGAGTCCCTCTCTATTCTTAATGCAGCTGTGCTGCCCTGGGCTCTGCTCTCTGGAAGTAAGTGCATTGTCTGTTGTTCCTTGTCCTATGCAGTATTCCTCTTTTCTACTGCTCTCCATGGATGTTTCTAGAATATGTATTGAAAAACATGCCTCTTTTGGAACTGCACAGTCTTCACAGCCCATTTCCTATGAGTGCAGGTTTGGGCCCAAGTGTGGCTTTAAGGATTGAACAGTTTTATACTTCTAAGGGCAGGGGTTTTGGTCTTTGCATTGAAATAATGCCTAACAAACCAAATAGCTTTCTGTCCTTGAGTCTGTGACCAGTTCCATGTATAAACAAACACAACCAATGACCTCTTCAGACTGTAACTTTCACATCTGTCCAATCTCTTAGTTACTAGCATTTGTGCTCACCGAGTAACTCTCTCAGTCAACTTAATAGAAGCTCTGTTGAAGCTGTTCGCAGAGATAATCTGGTGAGGGAAGGCGTCATTCTGAATTTGATTATTGCCACTGTATTTTCTCTCATTCTCTGGTTGGTAAGAAAATGTGATGGCAGGTTCTTGATAAAGACAGTGAAAAGACAGCAAACTCACAGCTGTTAACAACCACACCTAAAACAAAAGCAAACTAAGCAAACAGCTAGAACAGGAACAGAATCACAGAAATGGAGATCATATGGAGGGTTAGCAACAGGGGCATGGGAGGAGGAGAGAGGGGGAAAAGGTACAGAGAATGAGTAGCATAGATAGTGGGTAGAAAATAGACAGGAGGAGGGCAAGAATAGTGTGGGAAATGTAGAAGCTAAAGAACTTATGACCCATGGACATGAACTAAAGGGGGGAATGTGGGCGGGAGAGGGTGTGCAGGGTGGAGGGGAGTGATGGGGGAGAAATGGGACAACTGTAATATCATAATCAATAAAATATATTAAAAAAATAAAAAAAAAAGACTCTGAATACTGGTCTCATTGCCGGTTGTTTGGGAACGTAGAATCAGTTTACTCTTCAACACAGCCACACCTGAAATCCTAGTCTCAGCCAATTGGATTGTTGCATCCAGTCTTTCAGGTTATAATTAATGTGCAAGTTTCATGTATCATTTCTGCTCATAACAGAATGCCCTGAAATTGGTCATTAGGTCACACCAAGCTTCAGAGAGCAATGATCCCAGGTGAAGTTCAGTGTTCTATTGCTAAAAATACCTGTTAATAATAGTTAGTGGTCTCTGCCATATGTATGGATTAGAATACAAAAACAAAACTTTTATTTTTAGATCCAATGACTTGTCTATATAGAAACCTCAAACAACTTATTGACAAATTATTAGAAAGAATGAGAGGATTTATCAAAGTGGCTGGCAAAAGAACAATATGTAGAAATTACATTTTTATATGTTATTGACAAAATATTATAGTATAGGAAAAATAGTAAAAAAAATTACAATAGAAAAAAAATTTAAAAAATACTTAGGTATAAATCTAACCGAGTGTGTAAGAACTTTTGGAGAAGGTTACAAAACTTCATTGAAATACATTAATGTTCAACAATCATGGAAAGAAATCTTCAATACTACAAAGGTATCAATTCTCCTTAAATTGATTTCTACCACAATTCCAATAAAAATCCCAACAGCATTTTGAGGGGAACATGACAGATTGATTTTACAATTTATATGGAAAATAAAAAGGTCCAGGATGGCCAAAAAACTAAAGAAGAATAAGGTGAAAGCACTTGACCTCAGATACCAAGTTTTATAGTGAAATTGTGGTGATTAAGACTCTGCTGTTGGTGCCAGGATAGACAAATTGTCCAGTGAAACGGAACAGCGAGTCCTGAAACAGACTGATGAATATGACCCAAGATGCTTTCAGATCAACTGCAGGAAAGCTGGCACTATTCGATAATGGTTCTGGGACCATTGATTTTCCACACCGAGAAAATGACATAAGGTCTCTACTGTATGAAGAGCACAAAAATCAATTCCAGATGGATTAAGGACTTAAATGTAACAAGAAAACTTTAAAACTGTTAGAAGGAAACATGAGCAAATATATTTCAGACCTCAGGGTAGAGAAATATCTCTGAAAATGTGCAAAAACCATTAGTCAAGATAGAAGGATTGATGAATTTAGTACAGTAGAATTTAGAATTTCTGTACATAAGAAGTCATGTGAAGAAAGTTGAAAGCTATATACTAACAAATTTTTTTGCAAGACATGTAATTGAAAACACATGTAATTTCATGTCTATAATTTTTTTTTTAAGAACTACAAACCAGTGAGAAAACACCCAAAATATCCAATAAACAAACTGGCAAAATAAATAAATAGGCATTCTACAGAAGAGAAAATATGGTGAGAAATAAAATAAAATTAGTAAATATGGTGTGGAAGAAAATTCATTAGTAAATCAGAAAAATCTAAATCAAGAGAGTTACTCTTACACACTCTGGAGGGTATGTGAAACTCAAAATACTTTAGAAAGTGATTTGGCATTGCAAAACTGAACTTTTATGGATTTTTTTCCCATCAATCCCACCCTTAGGTATGTATCCTACAAAAATTCTTCACCTATGCACTAGGAGATGTAAGATTTTCACTGAAGTATTTTTCTAATATAAAACAACTGGAAACATCCTGAGAACTGATTCACAGAACTACAGCTACATATAACAACTTGAATATATCTCAGTGACAGACCGAGTCTTGAGAACAGTGCTTATGAAACTAATATGTGGGCATCTTGTTAGAAGGAAGGTTCTCACTTAGCAAATCTGGGCTAGTGCCCCAGATTGTGCATTTCTAAAAAGCTTTTGGTCCAAAGATTACCTTTTGATTAGCAAGGTCCTAACACTACATGTGGTAAATACCTTCTGTGTGGAGCTCAAAACCAAGCTACACCAGTGTGTTATTTGCATAAATAGCATATACATATGGCATAAAGTAACAAAAAAGGCAATCATAGAACTCAGCATAGTGGTTATTATTTGAGGGAACAAGACTGCATTAGATTGATGTAAATTATTGGTAATATTATAGTTCTTAAGTTGTATGGTGCATCATGGATCTTGTTATATTGACTAATCTGTAATCTTTTAAAAAAATTTTATTCATTTATTTTTAGAGAGGAAGGGAGGGAGAAAGAGAGGGAAAGAAACATTAGTGTGTGGTTGCCTCTGGTGTGCCCCCTAATGAGGATCTGGCTTGCAACCCAGGCATGAACCTTGACCGGGAATCGAACCAGCGACTCTTTGATTCACAGGATAACACTCAATCTCCTGAGCCACACCAGCTAGGGCAGACCAACTCGGTAATCTGAACCTCAAACTTGTGATACTGATTCAAAATCAATGAAAAAAAAAAGATTAGTTCAGTAGACATTTTTTATCTTCACTGTTTACTAGGATCACTTGGGGGGAGATTAAAAAAAACAGCTATATCTCCTTCCAATTGCCAGACATTCTGATTTCATCGGTCTTGTTGCAACTTGGGTATTGTATTACTGTTTCCTAAAAGGCTGCCGTGTGGTGGTAATGTGTAACTAAGCTTGAGAACCACTGTAACAGAGCACCTCTACAGTTGTTCTTAATGTTAGTGGTCTGTGGTTCATACATAAAAAATATTTTTTCTTATTAATTGGACTTATGGGAAAGGGTTCCCTGGTTCAGCTTAAGTGTCATGTTCTTCCGTAATTAAAACAGGGGCTTTTAAACTGTAGTCTTCCTGACCAACTGGAGCTTTGTCGCCCGGCTCTCTATTGTTTCTCTGTTCCCTGGTACAATGCCCAGCAGAGTTGTCACACACATGCACATATAAAGGCACCAATGAAGAAGGGTTCCCCGAGCTCTGGTTCACTGCATATGAGCCAGCAGTCTCCTCCAGGCTAATTTTCACCTCTCCTCTGGGCTCCCACAGCAATTTACATTGACTGCATCCAGGCACGACTGCTTCTCAGCACAATCGTTTGTTTGCAGGTCTGTCTCTCCCACCACTACTCTGTGAGCTGCTCAAGGCCAGGGTCAGGGCTATGTTATTTTTAGACCCTCTGAGTTGAGTCCGGTGCCTCACTAACTGTTTAGAAAAGTAGTAGATAAGTGATTTTCGAAAAATTTTCTACAGTTTATTTTGACCCTTTGCTGCTTCACTCCTGGCCATAATCTAATCATTCAGGAGCTAGGGCTTTAGAAGCACCATCTGTGCTCTCTGCAGAGCCTGAACAGAGAGCTCTGCCGAGAAGAGACTCGCTGTTTAGGAGCAGTTTTAGGTTTGCAGAAAAATTTGCCCCTCTCATTCCTCCCCTAATTTGACCCAAAAGGGAATAAAGAACACGCAAACGTACTGGAAAAAGAAGTGCTGGTCTTTTTGCTCTTCTGTGGTATTTGGAAAAGAACCTTAAACATGTATTGATACAATGAAGCTGGAAGAGGAATTGTGACTATTTTGTCTTGTACCTTTAGATAGAGCCTCTCCGAAACTGTTGCTAGGCCCGCATCTTCGGGAAATGTCAATAGCGTGTGGTTTTGAGAGCAGGCTCTTAGGGTGCTGGTTAAGAGGCTCTGGGGCAGGTACCATGAGATCCAATTTCAGTGCCACCGTCTGAAAACTCTTTACCTTTGGGGATGTTGATAACATTTACCTGGGATTTTATTGAAAGCTAAGCAAGTTAACATATGCAAAATACTTTAGAATCTGGTACTATACAATATACCAATTATTTGCCATTGTTTTTAATGAGAAGCTAACATTTTGCTTTTTCACTGGACATTTTTCGTGCTCTCTTTGCTCTACATTGTCAGGCTCTCCCTTGCGCGAGGTTGGCGAGTCACAGTGGAAGGCATGGGGAGGCGCTCTGGTGAAGAAACAAAAATCTTTCTGAACATGACAGACACAGAACAAACAAGGCCATCAGCGGGGTTCCCAGGAGCCTCCTCTCCACTCCATCACCCACGCAAAGCCATGCTCCTGCGGCAAGCTGCAGCTTGCGTTTGCGTTCTGTAGCTGCCTGCAACAGGGACTTGTCAGGGGTGACGTGAAAAATTTTACTGTTATTTCTCATTTTTCTCCATGTCTCAGTCATTGAAGGTTTCCATTCAGGGCCATTTGGGGGTCATCAACACATCAAGTTTAAAGAGGAAAGATGATGAATTGTGAATGTTTATGAGGAAATGGCAGCAATTATAATGATGGTAATGAAGAGAGAAGTGCGGGGATTGGCCCAGTGGGGGTTGCTCCAGAGCCTAGGACAGTGGAGGAATGTGCTTCGGTGGACTTGGCAGTACCATTGCGCCAGGATGGATGGATGGCACGTCTTATGAAACCGCCCTTCCAGATTCTTTTTTTGAAGAAATATGCCTTGTAGAACCAGATTTGCAAGTTTTACATTGAGTGAACAGCTATTTCTTATGTTAAGTTATTTCAGCTGTAGAATAGAGAATTGTTGAAATAAATGGCTAGAGAATTCGAATTGCATTCATTCTTGACATAGAACTGATAAATGGCTTCATTCCCCCACTGAAACGGAAAGTTTATTACACTGAGACACAGGGTGGTGCTGGGGAGAGGGGAGCATCTGCGTTTTATTTTTGCTGTAACTCTTCTAAGATGCTGTGAGAGAGTAAAACAAAATGCTTTTCTGAAATCCCATTGGGATCCCTCCTTGCCCCACTCTGCACATTTTACTGGAAATAAAACCAATTAAAACATTAATTTACAACCGGTATAAAACCCAGTCTGAGAGCTGGTTATAACCCCACGAGCATGGCATTCTCAGGAGGAATGGAGCTGGTAGGTAGTGGAGGTGGTGTGAGAACTCAGCATTCTGGTGGTTTGAGCTGGAGTGCCTGCCAGTCTGAACCAGCCCACCAGCTGCTGGGCATCTCCAAAGAGGAATGACTGATACCGGGACCATCTTACGGGATCTGGAGGACAGTTTTGCCAGAGCCCAGAAAGCTGTTCATATGAAAATTATGGATTTCTCCTAGACGTTTCCGCAGCACTGGATGCGTCTTTCTTCTCTGCCAGCAGAAATCACTGCAAGGAGAGGTGCAAACAGTGTGGTACCCAGTGAAGCCACAGTGTGATGAGGCATATGGAAGCTGCAGTCTTGCTGGGTGGCTGAGCTCCACTCACCTGGGCACTCAGGTTGCAGATCATCCTGGTTCTTCTGACAGTGTCATCAGAGGTAATGAAACACAGCTGCTCACCCTCTCAATGCTATCCTTTCCTGTCTTCAAGTCCTTGGTCACTGCATCTCCTCCCCTTTCCTTCTTGGACTTGTCAGGAGCCTGCACATCTAACAGACTTCATGGATTATAACTCACCCAGTTCCATACTGGAGAATAGCTACCCCACTAACCCTGATGGCATATTGCTGATGGTTAACTTACAAAAGCCTCCTGAACCCTGCCATTGTCCATAAGGAAATCACAGATTTCTTCTTCCTGTCTCCTGAGCATCATTTGCCCTTCATTTGCCCACTTCTGGCAGGAGTCCCCAGTGCAGAGAGTGTGTCATCTGTGCCCGATGCAATCATATACCAGGTAATCAGCCTGGAGTGTGACATTCTAGGTATTTCTGGCCAATTCCAAGTTTGAGGTATGATGGCTGGGGAGCAGGGTCAGACCTGGGGAGCCAAGACCTGTGTAAAGTTGGAATTTGGCCCTGATTATTCAAGTACAACATAGCTCAGGGCTTCAGATAAGGCTTCTGAAGTCTTAGGGGCCCCAAACCACTGATCAGAGGGTTGTGTGTGTGAGCAGCCTACTTAAGAAAAGCTCTCTCTTAGATGAGCTCACTGCAGTCCCTTAATAGAACCAGTTCTGGTTTCTTACAGAAACTCTTACAGGGTGCCCAACCTGTGGTCTGCAGGCCGCATGTGGCCCAGCATGATTGTGAATGCGGCTCAACACAATATCGTACATGTACGTAAAGCTTTATGAGATTTTTTTGTGATTACATGTTGAAACGTATTTAATGTGTGGCCCAAGGCAACTCTTGTTCCTCCAGCATGGCCTAGAGACACCAAAAGGCTGGACAGCCCTGCGGAGAATGCAATGGTAGCATGGAATCTGTGGTAGCCCTGCAGATTAATTTCAGCAACAGCAGTCCCTGTGCCCACACTGAATCTTCTGCCATGCTCACCCTGATGATCCTCAGTGTCATTCCTTTATCTATGGCTGTCTTACTTGACTTTCCCATACTATCTTTTATTAGGAGAGACTCAGGAATTGACTCCTATGTGTAAAGAAAAGTCAGGTAAGAAAGAGAGAACTTAACGAGTTTGGGACCAAATAAATTTTTCACAATCATTCCTCTGTGCCAGGTAGTCCTGTAGTGTGAGCCAAAGCTCCAAGGCATAACTTCAGGGGGCTGCAGAGCTACCGTCGTGAGGACCATGTGAGGTATATGCATCAGACAGGATCCTGAAGGATGGGAATTGAGTGTCCAAGGCAGGAGCAATTATGCCTTCTCCCAAGAGTGGTCTGGATATTATCTTTCTGTAAGAACTTCAGTGTTCTATGGGCTAGATGTTAAAATGTTGATCATATGGGGATGATTTCATGAGTTTACTTTCCCAGCTGCTGCTGTTAATGATAGTTACAGTTTTTGAGCCCTTCATCTGGTTTAAGTATTCTACACATCCTATTCAGTGAGTGCACCGGATTAATCTCACTCTCTCAGAACTTTGGTTATATTTGCTCTGGGCCCATGGTGACATGACATCCAGGGCTGTTGGCTGTCATTTTCATGTTAAAGTCAGTAAGGATCTAGGCCCTGGGATGATCAAAAAAGAGAAAAGAGGTTTAAGCTCTATCAGTTTGCCAATAATATGGTAGACACAATCCAGCTTTTCTGCTAAAGTAGAAGGAGAGAGTTGTGAGTTAGAATCTGTCATCTGTTGGTTCCTGCTGGACTAGACTTGCACAGCAGTCTCAGTTGGTTATTAGCATTCTTCTCTTTACTGGTGAACTGTGAACATGGCGGGGTAGCTTCCATGAGAAATTAGGTGTGTACATTTCTGGACCATGGTGGAGGGGTTAGAGGAGGCAAGATAAAATGAAGCACGAGTTCTTCAGGCTGGTTCACGAGGTCCAGGTTCACTCCAAGTGTGTGAGTCCACCTATTTTGGTGGTTCTGCTCTGTCTCTGCAACACGCCTTTCCTACTCTTGTCTTCTACGTCTTTGTGCGTTATTCCTCTATCCCTGGATGGTCTTGGTCCCTCATCTCTAACTTCTGGTTTCTACTCTTAGCCTTACAGATTCTCCTTAATCTGTGATGTATTTCAACCCCAACACAGACTTCCTCCTTTCTTTTTTTCCTTCCTTCTTTCTGTTTAATTTTTGTCCGTACCGTTAAAAATTAGGCCATCATATTTTTCATTATAGAGGTTAAATGTGAAAGCATGTGGGCCTTGTAGCAAGATTGTTTGGATTTCAATTCCAGCTCTGCCATTTCCTATCTATATGACCCTAAGAAAGCTCCTTAACTTCTCTGTGCCTCAATTTCCTTATCTGTAAATATGATTCACATTAAAAGTACTTATCTCACAGAGTAATGTTAACATTAACTAAGTTATTAAAAAGCAAGCATGTAGCTCTTGCTGGTGTGGCTCAGTGAGTTGGACACTGGTCTGTGAAGCAAAGGGTGGCCAGTACAATTCCCAATCAGGGCATGTGCCTGGGTTGCAGGCTAGGTCCCCAGTAGGGGCTGTGTGAGAGGCAACCACACAATGATGTTTCTCTCCCTCTCTTCTCATCTGTCTAAAACAATAAGTAAATAAAATCTTAAAAAAAAAAACCCTGAGAAATAAAAAAGAAAGCATGTAGAAGTTTGCTTAGCATATACTAAGCTCTCAATTAACATTGGTCATTATTATTACGTTGTCATCCTTTTGTTTTGGCTACAAGGACAAGAAGTTCATTCAGGTTACTGTAAGAAAAAGATAATTAATTATTTGGATACGAAAGGATTAGAATTGGCCCTGGCTGGTGTGGCTCAGTGGATTGAGTGCTGGCCTGTGAACCAAAAGGTCACCGGTTTGATTTCCACACAGTCAGGGCACCTGCCTGGGTTATGAGCCAGGTTGGGGGCTTTGAAATGTTTCTGTCTCACAACCATGTTTCTCTACCTCTCTTTGTCTCTCCCCTCCCCTCTCTCTGAAAACAAACAAACAAACAAACAAACAAATCTTTTTAAAAGGATGCTTTGGGAAGGCATCTGGAGAGGGAGGAGCTTTAGGGACTGGCTACTCTCTCCATCTTGGTTTCACAGCCTCTGTAGTGTCTCAAAGTATCTGCTTTTCTCTTGACCCCGCATTACTGATTGACTTAAGCTCCAGTGCAGACTTTAGAGAAAGATAGTTTGATCAGTCTTCCTGATTGCTGTCACCGCTTCTGAGTAGAGCTCTTCTGTGCAGGCTCCCTCAGGATCACCTGAAGTTAGGTGACACACATCTTGGGGACCCACATGCCTCAGAGACCCAAGGAAGTATGTGCAGCCCATGGAACTGCAGTGATGAATGCATTATGTCAAGCACTAAGGCATTAGTTGAGGTGAGCTTTATCAGAAAATTCCATGAAAATGTTTCCAGTTTTCAGAGGGTGTGAAGCAGTTTCCATTTCCCACGTGGGGATTATCTCCCAACTTTCCCTGAACTAGCTAAATGCAGTCATGTTCTTCAGTTATAACAATGGGCACCGTGGTGCTGCACATACCTGGTAACTATGCTAACTGCAAGGCGACCCGACAACCAATGGGAAAAGACTATCAGGACCTTGGAAAGAGGATCTGTTTTTAAAACACACTGGAGGGGAGACTTGAATGGGAAGTGGGGATGGCTGGGGTGGGAGGGAGTGGTGGGGGAAAAATGGAGACAACTGTACTTGAACAGCAATAAAAATGTGACTCATTAAAAAATAAAAATAAAAAATAAATGAAAAGCAAATACGTAAAAAAATGCACTCGACATTCATTTTCTCTTTCTTTGCATAGATATCAAATAAGTCATTTATGGCAACAAATTTCCAGTGGTTCAAATTTCAAATGTGTTGCTGGACATAGAGACAATCTCATGGCGACCCTCTGTGTGTCATGGTGGTAAATTCTTCACACTTGGCTCTAGGAGTCTGGTAGAAATATTCTATTAGATTTTCCATATCCATATTGTCAAGGAAGAGTCTTTAAAAAATTACTTCTTTTGTCAAGGGATTTTCTTAAATGCCATGATCAAAGTTTAGAATCTTGTGACCAGAGTCCTTATGGTACTAGTGAGTATCAAGTCTGCTTATTCGATGATGCCCATGACACCCCGGCATGGACACACTTGCAGTTCCGTGTTCTGCTGGACCATTAATGGTGGGCTAGTTCTGAGGTCTCGTAAAGGTTCTGAGGTTCTCTCACTTCCCTGAGGTTTGTTGGCCTCAAAATATATTTATGTTCAGCTTAAATTTATTTTAAAAGTCATAGACACTTGAATTTATGATTAGAAAAGGGACATAACTTTTCAAAAGAAACCGAACAACAAACACTGCCTGGGAGCTCAGTTTTAATGTTTAAAGGAAAAACTTAAGCAATTGAAATTTTCCATATCTGACAGGAACTGTGGGGTATGGAGGTGGATTATTGGGCAGAACAAGAGGCTGGCTTCCCCCTGTCTGTAGAAACACACATAAGAACGCATCGCAGTAGTATAATGGTGTGATGTGTTTGTCTTGTAGCCATTGGAATTTAGGCTATGACACTGGACAGAGGGGTGATTCATTGCTGGTGGGTTGGCCGAGATCCTGGAAGAGTTATTGGGTGAAAAGGAGAAGAAGAAAGGAGTGAGGAGACTCAATGTGAGTCTGCGTGTTTGCTCAGGCAAGATGGAAACTTTCTCAAGGAAAACAGATAAATCAAATTGCTGGGGATGGTAGAATTAACTAAGGAAGCTACTTGACACACTATAGATGATTCCACAGCATGATAGATTTACATGAGAAATGAAAGCCCAAGGGATTTCTTGGTGAAAAATTATAGAAAAAGAATAAGACAGTAAAACAGATTAAAAGTATTTTTTTAGTGGATCCTAGATGTTTTCTCTAAAGAATAGCACATTTAATTCTATAGAAGGTTAAGGTTATTTGTTGATATATGATGGATACTATTGATGTATGGATGCAATCAGAATTTTATAATTGACAGACTGATGCCATGGTTAAGGTGAAGACTTAGCGAGTGGGTAACTTGGGCAACGAATCCTGCTTCCTACTTGGGTTTACCCTAGAGTTCTAGGAGCAAGGCGAGGTTGCCCAGGGCAGTAAGTGTATCTTTATTCATTTTATTAGGACATTGGGAGAAGGGAAGAGTATCGGAAGACAATACCCACTTGCGGCTTATCCCTTGTGCTCTCCCCGTTTTCACCAAAAGGGCCATCTTCATTGTCTGTCAGCATTCCATCCACTTTCTATAACCTGGATCTCAGAGGGCTCGGGAAAGGATCCTTAACAAAAGCCTTTTAAAGTTGTACATCCCTTTCAGGAGAATTCAAGAATCTATGGAAGAAAGATCGCAGAGAGAAAACTGATTAAAATGCCGAAAACTCAGAATTGTGCACCTATCCACACAGGGGCTTTTAACTGAGGTACACAGATGTAGCTGAACTGAAGAAGTTCTTCAACTCAACACTGTAGGGAAAACCAGGAGTAGATTAAGCAATGATTGATAAATTAAGTGGGTAATTATTTCTATTTTAAAATTTTTTTGCTTTAATTGCATTTCCCTTTAAACATGTAAGGTAGAAGTCTTATACTGAGTTCAGACAAGTCATTTGATGTTTGGCCAATAGAAAGAATCTACCAGAAAGAAGTTGGAGTACGAAACTATTCCCAAGAGGGTCCTCCTACTTAGGGCAAGGAAGCCTGGCCTACAAGCTCGAGCTACATTACAAGAGAGACTCAGCGTCTGGAAGGAGAGTGATTCTGAGTGCAATGCAGTGATTGCCACTCAGGTTTGTAGGAGCATGTAGCACATCCTCCCTGTCTCTGGATTCCAGCTCCACATCTGTGGAAGAGGAGTGAGTGTGCAAAAGTGAAAACAGGAAGAACCATCTACAAGTCTTTCAACTTTGAAGCACTAGTGGCACGGCTTTGGTACTTCTGTGGCCAAAGCCTGCTCTACTGTGAGAGTGAAGGCTCTCCTGCCAAAGAGCCTTAGATCACTTTGCAGCACTTTCAACAGTTTCATTGAGGTATAATTGACATATAATAAGCTGTCCATTTCAGTTTAAGGAAACTGTATACATAAATTGTGTGCATGTCTATGCACCTGTGAAAAAAATTTATATAATACCACAAGATTATAATGTATATATTAAACAGGACTGTAATATGTACATGTTGAGATCAGAGTACATTCTAATTTTGCTACTATTTCCTTTCTTGATCAATGTGCTTCTGGTAATTAATTCTTTCAGCTGTTTTATGTCTGAAGTTGTTTTTATTTTACATTCATTTTTGAAAGAGTTTCACTGAGTAAAGAAAATGTAGAATCACAGTTTTTCTCTTTCAGTACTTTGAAGTACTTCTGGCTTGCATTGTTTTCAAGGGCTGATCCACTGTCATCTTTACGACATATGTTCTTCTGTGTATAACGTGGTTTTTTTATGACTGCCAGATTTTCTATTTATTATTAGTTTTAAGCAATTTGGTGTGATGTAGTTTTCTTCACATTCCTTGTGCTTGGGTCTTAAGATTGTTAGATCAATGGGTTTACAGTTTTCATAAAATTTGGAACATTTTTTAGTCATTATTTCTTCAAATATATTTTTTTGTTCCTCCCCTCTCATTCTCTTCAGTGACTCCAAATACACATATTGGACCACTTGAAAATTTCCTATAGCCCTCTGATGTTTCTTTTTCTCTGTTCTTTTTTTCCCCCTCTGTTTTCATTTGGGATGGTTTATTACAATATATTCAAGTTTGCTAATATTTTATGCTGTGTTTAACTTGCCATCAATCCCATCCCATGAGTTTTTTCTATCTCAGACACTGTGGCTTTTGTCTCTAGACATTTATAGGAGACTATTCTGTGTGGTGTGGGCCCAGCTCACACTCGAAAAGGCCAGTGAAAAGCGAGGTCCGAAGCACAGGACCCACACCCATGGATAGGTTCTCCCATGGGGAATCAGGCCTGCATTGTACCTAGGGTGCTTTGAGACTTGCTTTTTGCTAAAACTCCCTCACCCTGAATTGAGGCAGCAAACATTTACTGCATATCTTTAAAGTAACTTCCTAAAATCTATGCTAAACCTTCCAAGGATGAGTGTAACCAGCTCCACTACTTTTTCCTTTGCATTTGCAAACATCCTTCTCTTTGAAGTAATTAGACACATCCTCTCCTTTGTTTTCTGTAAAAGGTAACCACCTAAAGTGAACCTGTGCATAGTAAATGAGGATCATCATGTAATGTGCCCTGAAAAGCAATAAAAGCTTGTCAAGGCAAGGGTCGGGGCGCTCTCCCCTTGAGAGAGTGGCCGTGCCATCCCTTTTCCTCCACAGGACTTGGTAGTCCAAGTGGATTTGTCTCGTCTCATCCATAACACCTCGGACACCATGGGCTGGGGTCTGCGTCAGATGTTCAGCCTGAATCTTTAAAAAATGTTAAAGTAGACTCACCATGTTGAGACATGAAAAAATCTTTTTATGTCTCTACTTAACGTTAAAATTTTTGTCTTGTTTCTTAATTGTGTAGAACAGAGTTTAAAAACCTGTTTTAATGTCCTTGTCTACTAATTCAATTATCCTTTTCATTTTTGGATCATTTTTGATTGATTAATCTTTTTCATTATTATGGGGTATATTTTTCTGCTTCTTTGCATGACAGTAATGTTTTGCTAAATTTAAGACATTGTGACTTTTCTTGGTGCTTGATCTTTTGTACTCTTGTCAATATTCTTGAGTTTTGTTCTACGATGTATTTAAGTTACTGGCAAGCAATTTGACCTTCTCAGGTCTTACTTTTAATTTCTGTTAAGCAGGACTAGAAAAACATTTAATTTGAGACTGATTATTTTCCCCCACCACTACCCTGGCAAAACCTTTCTGAATACTCTTCTCAATGCACTGCTAATTAGGAAGCTTCCCCCTATTGCTGGTGAGAATGGGCATTTTTCCAACCCTGTGGGAACATCGTGTCTCTTCTTTATACTCATTTTGTTGGCTTCTCTCCTCATCTTACGCAGCCCCCCACCCCCATGCATGTGCTGACAATACTCAGTTGAATACTTTGGAGGAATTCTTTGCAGATCTCTGGAGTCCTTATTCCTTGAAGCTCTCTCCCTACTGGTACCTGGCCTTCCTAAATTCTAACTGCCTTTACCTCTTTGGCTCCCACCTCCATCTCCTTAATTCAAGGAGTGTGCAGGGGTCAGCAGGAGTCCCCCTTCCTGAGTAGACTGGGGCAATAATAGAACTAACTTTATTTCTAATTGCTTGTCACTGTCCCTTGATATCTAACATCCAATGTCTTCAGGACTATTATCTCATATGTCTGTCTTGGTTTTTAGCTGTTTTAAGTGGGCGGTTATCCAGTTCCTGTTACTTCTCCTTGGACCAGCATTTATACTCATGCTGTTCTGGGACATTGATGGACGTGCAGGGTGGGAGATGACCAAAATGTACCATCTCAGGATCACAGAGTATGCTGTTCCCTCTGTAGAAAACACTGTTCCACATATTGCTCACCCGATTAACTGCGATTAGTCCTCTAAGTCTCAGTCCACACAGGACTTTGTTCAGAAACCTGTGCTGTGGGCACATGTTCTTCTTTAGCTTCCCTTTTAGATAATGTTATGGTATTTCGCACTTCACTTTTTGGCACACTTATTCACAGCTGTATCTTTTCCTTGTCTTTCTTCACTGCAAGCTCTGTGAGGACAGAGACATAACTGGCTTATTCCCTGCTGGAGCAAAGGAGGTTTAATGAATGTTTAACCAATAAATAGATGACAAAAGCAGCATGTGTGGCAGGGGCAATGGTACCTGGTGAGTGATGGGTATTCAGAATAAACAGTAATTGTTGCTGATGGGAATCACATGGTAGCTGACCGAAATTATTATTATTTCTTAAAGATTTTATTTATTTATTTTTAGAGAGGGGAAGGAAGGGAGAGACACATCAATGTGTGCTTGCCTCTTGCATGCCCCCTACTGGGGACCTGGCTGACAAACCCAGGCCTCTTGTCCTAGACTGGGCATTGAACTGGTGACCCTTTAGTTTGCAGGCTGGCACTCAATCCACTGAGCCACATCAGACCAAAATTATTGGCTAGACTTACCTATAAGCATATCTGAGGTATGTTTTAAAAAGTACAGAAGTACTTCAGGGTTGAAGACAAGGTTGGGGACATTCCTCCATAGAGAAATGGTGGGGCAAGGAGAGTCAGTAAAATCTAGGGTATTATTATTGTGATTTTATCTGTTTTTATAGGCTGGTGCACTTGGAAATATACTATATATTATATCATTATATAAATCATTATATAATACTATATAATTATTATACTACATATCCTGTGTATATAAAATTTATGTAGGATAAATAAATATTTTTATTTTTTTGTTGCTTGTTTTACTCCTTAGAATGTAGCTCTATGAAGTCGGGTACTTTGTTTGACATGTTTTCTGCCTTCTCCCTGATTCTAGAGCAATCTTTTTCACATAGTAGGCACTCAATAAATTTTGATTAAGCACAGGAATAAGGTATCTTTGTAATACTCCATTTTAATTCTGGTTAAATACTATGCTAAATGGCTATTTCTTTCTTTTTTGTTTATTTTTTAAATCACAATTAAGTGGAAATCAAACTACATTCTCTCTTCATTTTATCAGACCTGGAGGGAGTCTGGCTACTGAGATTAAAGTGGCTTAACTAGGGCTCCAGTATTCACCTGGTGGCAGCTTAACTTAATTGCAGCCAACTTACCTCAGAGGAAATGAACAGCTTTCTGAGAGCTGAGCTTGATAACTCAGACATGTGGAAGCCCTAGGGTGCCCAGTGTCCACAGTGCGCCTGGCTTGTGAGACAGGAGCAGCACCGCATTCAACAGTGGGAAGACATCATTATGATTATGATTAAGCTGCCCTGTAGGGCAAAAAATATTCTGCTAAGAGAAGGCCAATATCCTGCTGAAAACATCACTGTTTCGTTACTTACTACAAATTTCTGGTGATTTTTTCTTCCTAAGTCAAAAATAGTAATAGGAAGTGTTACTGCCTCAACATGAAGGTTAGCAGGATGAAGACGAGGAAGTGTAGGGTGGGGGTTATAGAAGCAGTGCAAGGACAAGGGTTTATGTACACCTAAAAGGTACAGGTAGGTACTTTACAGTCAAGGTCAAGTACAGGGTACGGTGCTCAGTAGGGAGAGTTGAGAACTGACGCTGGGAGGATCAAAGATATGGCCAAGAAGGAAATGTGAAGATTAGTACTCTGGGAAGACATGTGTGGCGCCAGTGATGAGGGCCGAGTGGATAGTTTCCAGGGTGATCTGACTTAGATCAATTGGATAGCATCTCTCCCCAGAGCTGCTTTTAATGAAAAGCTAAGCACATGCCAGCTCTTGCTGCGTATGTGTGGGTACCACCTGGCTCTTTGCTCCATAGCTAACTTGACTCATGACAACAGAGTGAGTTCCAGATGGGAAAGGCTCGCCTCTGTCTAGGTATGGGATTTGATGTGTCTATTAGGGCAAAGTAGAAAATCAAACACCAGTGCTATTCTCTACTCATTGTTGCAGTCATGAAACAGAAACCACTCTGGGT
Source organism: Glossophaga mutica (assembly GCA_039655065.1). NCBI lineage: Eukaryota > Metazoa > Chordata > Mammalia > Chiroptera > Phyllostomidae > Glossophaga > Glossophaga mutica. Next base: position 27,113,615 of record CM077310.1, read on the forward strand.
ACCTTAAGTAGAAAGGTACTTAATATGGAAAATCAGGTGCTTCAAAATAATTGGAATTACTGCAGAAACAGAGTAAAGTGCTGAAATTATTGAGCTCAAAGACATACTAGTAGAGCTGCCATCCAAGGATCAGAAAGCCACAGTCTTTGCCACTCATGCCTCTTGAGACCCATGAAGCTGGGAGCTGGACACTGAAATGCCACATCTGGCTGCCATGTCTTGATTCTCCTATGTTCAGGTCTTTACTTGCTAGTATAAATAACAATGCAAAGGTGGCCTCTGCTCAATTTCATCTTGTAAGGATTATTCAAGGGGATCTAATGGGTCAAATCTAAATCAAATGCAGAATCTGAGAGACTGGAAAATGTGGAATTTTGTTTTTGTTTTTAGTATCCATTTCTCTCCAGCCAGGCCAAGACCAGGGTGAAGCAAGAGAGGAATCTCAGACATAAAACCGATAGAGGCCCTCAGTCTCAGGGGCAGGCATCTACCTCGCAGATGCCCATCACCTAGGAATATCGCAGTGATCAAATGAGAGAAATGTTTTACAGAACTCAGGGTAGTTTTTAACACACAACGACTGCTCACTACTTACTAGATCAATAATTTTCAGCTGTAGGGAGAGAAGGAGAATGACGTAACTTTCCCTACTCCTATGCATTCTTTTCAAAGAGTCTCTTCCCTCAGCGGATCTGCACCCTTAGGTAATATAGGCTTTTGAGGGCAATGATCATAAGACCAGAAAAGACACCTAAAGATCAGTAGCTTGGGACAGCATGTGTGACACTGGTTTATCACATGTTCTGCTGTTTGTGGTAGCACCTCCCTAAAATGCATGGGCTTCTGATACCTCTGTCTTAAGATTTGAGTCTTTAGCAGAAATTAATGACATGTTAACATCTTGTTGCATCTGCCTAATTCTTCCACACATAATAGCAGCCTGTTAAAAGTCTACCTTAGAATGTCATAATTTTTAATGTAGATATCAATGGGAATGATAACACTAAGCTATGATCACTGATAGTTTATATAAATACAGAACATATTTTTAAATGGATAAGTTGTGGTGTAATGGGGTGCAGCCAAGTGGGGGAGTGGGGGCAGATAGGGATATGTAATGGAGTCCAGAACTCAGTATCCAGGAAATATTAGGAAAAAAATATATTTATAATGTCCTTACCCCCACAAGTCTGAGCTGGGGGATGGGAGCAGGGCCATTGAGAACTGTTTTGAATAGCAACAGTTTTGCAGATAACCTCTAGAAAGGTTGTTTAGCATATCTATAACCTTTAACTGGTTTCATAGATATGTTAAATAGCTATGGCCATTATCTGAGCCAGGGCGATGGTAGTGACTTCAACCCATGATGTAACTAGGAGGCAACTCCCCCTGGTTACAGCGCCTGTGTGAGAGCTTGGAGATGGTTGGCTCCATGCCATGGGGCCACGCCTGCCTGGACTTACTGTGGCAACCCAGTAAAGCTGGAAAAATATGGGAATACTGGCAGCTATGGCCAATTGTCGGGAGGAGTCGGAAATGGTGTGGCAGAGGAAGATGGGCGCTGGGATTTAAACCCAGGCGTGGCATCCATGTGGGGTCTTTTTGGGACCACACGCTTGGGCAGAGAAGAAACACAGACTTATATTTCTTTTCTGAGATATGGTACCCTGGACTGAGCAGAGGAGGAAGGAAGGACTGTGTGTTTGTGTGTATTCTAAAGGACTTTGGGATCTCAATGAAGACATTAAGTCACTATTCTTAAGTTTGTATAACTCTTTAAATAAATAATCCCTTTCCTTTCACCAATCTCTGGCATTGAGAGAAATCTTTCCCTGGCGGTGGGCAAGGTGAACCTAGTACAGGGTGGTGGACCCCCGGAGCACCAGGGTGTGTCCATTTGGTAATATTATATCGTTCACCCCAACCCCCACCCTGGGTCTGTTCTGTAACAGTGGGAACAGAATTAGGACACTGGCCCTTGGGGAAGACAGAGAGGAGAAGAGAGAAGCAAGTTAAAATTAGAAGTTGGGTCAATAGCTACCAGGATTCAGTCACAGATATATGACTCTAGAACAATCACTTCATCTTTTTGTATTTCATTTCTGTACCCATTAAATGATGATTAGCATAGCCACGTAGTTTTCAAACTATTATAAGGGTGAACATATTTTGATCCCCTCCCCCCCAAGATAAAAGACTAAAGGGAACCTCTACTTCACACCACACATACAAACTTATTCCAGGTAAGTTTTAGATCTAAATGCAAAAAGTAAAATAATAGGTTTTAAGAGGATAACATAGGAGAATATTTTTATACTTGGGATAGGCAAAACTTTCTTCAAAAGAGCACACAAATAATTTACTTTAGAGGGAAATATTGATAAGTTAAACTACAGTAAAATTAGGAATTTTTCTGGTCATTAAAAAACATTAAGATATTGAAAAAATAAGCCACAGAATGGAAGATATATACAGTGTGCGATGACAAAGAGCTCATATCTGAAACCATCTATATCTTCGCCTCAATAAAACTTCTACAAATTAATAAGAAGGATCTGACATCCAATAGAAAACTGGGAAAGAGTCCTGACCAGATACTTAACAAATGACCATAAAACAAATGAAAAGAAACTTCAACCTCAATAATCATCAGAGAAATTAAATTTAAAATCAGTATGAGATATTAATCTATATCCCCCAGACTTGCTAAAATTAAAAAGACTGATATATACTAAGGACTGTATGTAGAGCAATGGGAATTCTCATACACTGCTGGAGGGTTTTTAATTTGTACAACTACTTCCTCCCCCAAATTCAATAAATAATGAATTTTATTTTCTAGCTTTATTGAGATATGTTTGACATATAACATTGTGTAAGTTTAAGGTGTGCATGTGATGATTTGAGATGCACATATTATTGTGGAACGATTATCCCAATAATGTCAGTTAACACCATATAATTGCCATTGTGTGTGTGTGTGCGTGTGCGTGTGTGGTGAGAAAACAGAGAATTTCAGCAACTTTCAAATATACTATACAGTATTGTTAACTATAGTCACCATGCTGTACATTAGACTCTGGGACATAATTATCTTATAACTGGAAGTTTGTACCCTTGACAAAAATTTTCCCATTTATAGTCCCTGTTCCTCAACAATCAACACTCTATTTTGTTTCTATTAGTTCATCTTTTTTAGATTTCACATGTAAGTGAGATCAGACAATGTTTGGTTCCTTGTGTCTGACTTATTTCACTTGTCATAATTCCCTGAAAGTCCATCCATATTGTTATAGAAGGCAGAAATTTATTTTTATGTGTGTGTACGCACACACATACATAATACATATAACACATGTATGTGCCTATGTAATATTTTCTTTATCCATTCATCTATTGATGGACATTTAAGTTGGTATTGTTAATAATGCTATGATGAACATGGAGGCGCAGCTATCTCTTTGAGATAGTGATTTCATTTCGTTCAAATATATACCTAGAAGTGGGATTGCTGGATCACATGCTTGTTCAACTTCAGATTTTTTGAGCAGCCTCCTTACTGTTTTCCATGGTGGGTGCACCAATCTATATCACTCCAACAGTGCACAAGGGCTCCCTTGTCTCCACATCCTGTTATTTTTTATTTGTTGTGTACCATTTGTTATTTCTTCTTTCTTTATAATAACCATTCTAACAGGTGTGAGGTGATATCTTATTGTGTTCCCTGATGATTAGTGATACTGAGCACCTTTTCATGTACCTGTTGGCTATTTGTATTTTTTTTTGAAAAATGTCTATTCTAGTCCTCTGCCCATTTTAAAATCAGATTATTATTATTATTATTATTATTGGTTGTTGAGTTATATGAATTTCTTATAGAATTTGGATATTAACCCCTTATCAGATAATGGTTTGCAAATATTTTCTCTCATTTTGTAGGCTGCCTTTTCATTTTTGTTGATTCTTTCTTTCTTTTTTTTTCAGTTTGACACAGTTTCACTTATTTTTGCTTTTGTTGCTTGAGCTTTCGGTGTTGTACTCCTTCCCCCCAAATTGTTGTGAAGCCCAGGGTCAAGGAGCTTTTTCCCTTTATTTTCTTCTAAGAGTTTCATGGTTTCAGATCTTACATTTAAATCTTTATTCTATGTTGATTTTTATAAGTGGCATGAGATGAGGTCCAATTTCATTCTTTTGCATAACCTGTTTTCCCAGCACCATTTATTGAAGAAACTACCCTTTTCCCATTGAGTATTCTTGGCTTTTTGTTTAAAATACATTGACAGTATATGTGTGCGTTTATTTGGGGGCTCTTGATTCTGTTCCATTTTTCTATGTGTCTGTTTTTATGCCAGTACCATGCTGTTTTGATAATTACAACTTTGTAATAAAGTTTGAAGTAGTAAGTGTGATGCCTCCAGCTTGTTATCTCAAGATTGCTTTAGCTATCCCTGGGTCTTTTGTGGTTGTACACAAATTTTAGTAGCATTTTTTCTGTTTCCATGCCATGGATTGCATTGAATCGATAGGTGGCTTTGGGTAGTCACACAATCACTTTGAAAAATTGTTGTCATGATCTGCTCAAGTCAAACATATGTGCATTCTATAACCAGAAAAATTTGTGTACCAAAATACATGCAAAGAATTATCATAATTGCCCTTGTAATAAATAAAAAAACAGGCAAATCCAAAATTTCCATAGAGAGTAAAATAGATAAATTTAGTATATTCATATAATAAAATTCTACATATCTATGAGGATAAGTGAACTATTACACATAAATTATATGAATCTTATAAATACAATGTTATCAAAGGAATCCAGTCCAAAAATAATTAATTCTGTATTATTTTATTCATATAAAGTTTATAAATAAGCAATATGACTGTGATATCAGAATGATAAGTCAGAGTAGTATTTATTCTGGGGAGGAGGAAGAAAAATGTGATTAAGAGTGGACACAGGAGGTTTTTGAGGTGCTGCTAATGTTTTATTTTTGATATTGGTGTTGTTATATAAATGTATTTTCTTTATGACATTTCATCAAGCTTAAGATTTATGGTCTTTTCTGTGTACTTTTTACATTTCAGTAAAATTGTTAACTCCAACAGCAACAAAATAAAATGTAAACGAAGAACCCTAATGAAAAAGAAAAAAAAACCCAAACTGGCATTTTGTTATGAGAAATAATTTTCTTTATTTTATTTTTTATTTTATTTTAATTGTTGATCTTGTACAGTTTTCTGCTTTTTACTCCCATCTCAGCCCACCCCCCCAGCCCTGCCCACCTCTCTCCCATTTCCACCCCACCTAGTTTTTGTCCATGTGTCCTTTATACTTGTTCCTGCAAACCCTTCCCCTTTTCCCCTGAAATTCCCTCCCCTTCCCCCTCTGGTCACTGTCAGCTTGTTCTCTAATATTGAAATTTAACAAGACTTATGAAGTTCAATAATGATAAGACTATTTTAATTACCAGGAGCCAATATCTATACTTTTGTTCCAGTGACCTTTCTCCTCCACCAACAAATCCCTGAATCACAAAGATATGTAGTATGGTATGTGTGTGTGTGTGTGTGTGTGTGTGTGTGTACATATATTTATGTTTATGTTTATGTTCATGTTTATATTTATAGAACAGCTCATCGTGCAGTTTCAAGATGGTGGGAATACTGTCAACTGAGGTCTGCTCAAACTCTAGCCAGTATCATTACACAAGTTAATGGATTTTCTTGTTACCAATGTATTAAAACTTTACATAATACACCACACACATACATAATTTGAATCAAATATGTAGGGCACCCCAAATCCTGGAGAGTCACAGTTTGGAGCCCCCTGGACTGCTTGTTTCATGCAGTTCTCCAATGACAAGGTGGCTGCCAAGAAGGCAAGTGAATCTTTGGTAACCTTTGGGCGAAATGTTATATTTTCTTTTGTGCATGCAGGCCATGACAGATGCTTGCTCCTTTTGTGGACGGCCTGTCAGTCCCTCCTGAGGTAGGGTGGTGACTGAGATGGCAGTAGAATTGGGGAACTTACTCTGTGGGGAAGGGTGGAAAGCACAGCCACCTGCGGTTCATGTCCATCTTTGTGTAAGCTATCTGGGAAGGCAGTAACAAGAATGTCTCTGCAGACTTTGTGAGATTCAAAGGACTGAGTGGAATTGTTTGCCATCAGGTTTTTCAGTTTTTATCTCGCTTGAACCAGAGTCGACATGAATTTGACATAATACCCATGTGGTCCATACTAAAAACATCCTTGGCTTCTGTAACACAACGGCCTTGCTTTCTTCCTTTTATTCCACTGGCTCTCAGCATTCTGTGCTGATTCCTCTGCTTTTCCCTAAACTTAAATATTAAAATCCCTTTAAGCTCCTCATAATCCTCTTCTTGTTTCACTGCACACATTTCCTCCCTGAATGACTCATCCATTTCCACCGTCTTAAATATCACATATATGTCAACAATGCCAAATTATACATCCAAGTCCATCATCTTGTTAGGAACATCCAAGGAAACTGACACTATTAAAAGAATTTGAGATGACAAAAAATAAGCAAGCATCTGAGTTACCCAGGATTGAAAAGGGAGATACACAATATGATTCTAGAGGAATAATTAATAGAATAGAGCAAACAAAAATTTAAGGTAAGCATAGAAAGTACTTTCAAAGAAATAAAGATACTGGCAATATGAATCAGGTTAAGCATCTATTAAGAAAAGTCAGAGTGGTATCAGTGACTGTCTCTCTGGCAGAGATTTGGAGGAGGCTAAAGAGTCTCTTTCAGTGTGGGGAGATCCCAGGGGAAGCCCCAAGAAAACAGAGCAACCTTATACAATAAGATCACCTGGACAGCAAAGACCATAGATAGTAGGAGAAACAGACCAGAATTTGGGAAGGCCCTGCCCAGTTTAAGTGGATTGATAGTCACAGAGTCAAAACCTTTTCCCTCCCTGCTGCTGCCCCCTCTCCTGACTAACACAAATTGGAGTGAGCCTTCCTGGAGTTTGCTCTGTGGGAAGGCAAGGACAGGAGAACCAGCGATGAGCAGGAGAAAGGAAGAGAGGGAGGGGGCAAGAGTCAGTGTCCTGCCTGGAAACTATGTGTGGTAATTAAAAATAATATTTGAATTTGATGGCATACTTTCATAAATGAGACTGATATTTTAATAAATGAATGAGCTTACAGAAATCATTAGACTGGACTAAATTTAAATAGAAATAGGATGGAAAGAACATGAGATGTGTGCTTTAGGCATATTAAATATTCAAGGTCAAGGAATTTTGAAAATAAAACATTTCATGTTATACCTAACTAAACTGAGAATTCTGAATCCATCAAGCAATCATTTATTAACCACCAGGTGTTTATAAACTATTATATAGATATTAGAGATAGAGCAATGTACCATTTAGATAAAAATCTCTTACCTTATGGAGTTTACTTTCTAGTAATAATCAAACTAGTTACATACTGAGGAATTTCCAAGCCACACAGGCTGTGTCTCAGCCTATACAGCAACAATGTTCAATAGAACATTTTGCAATAATGGAAATGTTCTATATCTGTGCTTTCCAATAGCTACATGTGGCTAGTATGACTGAGGAACTCAAATTCTAATTAAATTAAATTTATTTAATTTATATTTAAATAGCCATCTCTGTCTAGTGGCCATCATATTGAACTAGGTAGCTCTAGAGTTTTAGTGAAACTGTACAATCAATCTTTATTCAAATCCCTCTTACTACTTAGGGCTCAGAAACCAATCTTTATAACTGTTCTATGAGCACTTGAAAAATAAAACTTCTCCTATTTTTTCAGAATGAAGAGTTTAAGAAATATCAACTATGGATACCCTATTGTTTATATTATTTAGGACACTGATATCTTTACTGATCATTACTGATTATATTCAACCACTTGATCTGTCATGGATTGACAGGGGTGAATTAAAAGTTTCTCGGACTTTCAGTCAAGATGGCGACCTAAGTAGACATGGCTTGCTTCTTCGCACAACCACATCAAAATTACAACTAAAGTATAGAATAATCACCAAGCAGAACCTTCGGAAATCGAGTTGAATTGGACAACTATGATATTAAAGAAACCACATCCATCCAGACTGGTAGGAGGGGCACAGACAGGGAATGGGATAGTCTCTCACCCACATGTGGTAGATCAAAATTCTGGAGGGATATCTTGGGAGAGAGGAGTCCCAGCCCCACACCAGCCCCCAGCCCAGGGTTCTAGTGCCAGGAAGATAAGTTCCCACAACTTCTGTCTGAAAAAACTAGCGGGGACTGAGTCAGTGGAAGAAACTTCTGGGGCACCAAGCAGTTCCTCTTAAAGAACCCACACATACCTTATCAACTCAGACTCACTCCTCTGAGCTCCAGCACTGAGGTAGCAGCTTGAAAGGTACCAGTGGTATACAGGGAGAAACTGAAGTGTCTGGCATCAAGGTGAGCATAAGCCATTGTCCCTTTTCTAAACCTTCCCTACACAGAGCTGGCAAGCTGGTGCCATATCTGAGACTCCTCCTTCAACCTAACACTGTTTGACTCGCTTTGGAGATCCCCAGAGACTCCGCCCAACTTACGGGCCCACCCAAGCTGCTTTTCCACATAAATGACTATTCTTGGCTCATGAACTTCCTAAATTCTATCAAACAAGCAACAGCTGGCCTCAGTGAGCCCCAGGCTGGGCACTAGCATCACCTAGCCTAGTTTCATAGCTTGGTTTCACCTGGGAATCTCCAAGCCCAGCATAAGTAGCAGCCATCTCAGATTGCTTTATAACTCAGGAAGGGTGGCCCAGGCAAAAGACAGGTGGGGACTGACCCTTGGCTTGCACCCCCCAGGAAATCCACAGGGCCAGTGCACCCAGTAGACAGCTACAGACCATGTGGGAGCATGACCACCCTGCCCCTGAACAGCTGATCCTCTACAGAGGGTGGAGGTTGGTGGAAAGTGGTCAAAGCCAATCCTTGCAGCTGACTGGCCTGGGTAAATTCCTCCCATTGACCTGCCAACAGCAGCCAAGGCTCTACTACAAGAGGAGGGTGTACTTAGCCCACACAAAGGGCACACCTTGAGTATCCAGCTTGGGTGATGGGGAGGCTGTACCACTGGACCCTATAGTCCATCTGCTATGTTAGGCCACACTGCCAAGACAAGGAGTCATAGCAGGTCTACCTAATACATAGAAACAAACACAGGGAGGCCACCAAAATGAGGAGACGAAGAAACATGGCCCAAATGAAAGAACAGATCAAGACTCCAGAAAAAGAGCTAAATGAAATGGAGATAAGCAATCTATCAGGTGCTGAGTTCAAAACACTGGTTATAAGGGTGCTCAAGGAACTTAGTAAGGACCTCAATAGCATAAAAAAGATCCAGTCAGAAACAAGGATACACTAATTGAAATAAAGAACAATTTACAGGGAAACAACAGTAGAGTGGATTAAGCTGAGAATCAAATCAATCATTTGGAACATAAGGAAGAAAAAACACCCAATCAGAACAACAAGAGGAAAAAAGAATCCAAACAAATGAGGATAGTATAAGCATCCTCTGGGACAACTTCAAGAGGTCCAACATTTGCATAATAGGGGTGCCAGAAGGAGAAGAGAAAGAGCAAGAACTTGGAAATCTATTTGAAAAAATAATGAAAGAAAACTTCCCTAATTTCGTGAAGGAAATAGACATGCAGGTCCAGGAAGCACAGAGAGTCCCAAACAAGATGGATACAAAAAGGCCCGCCTCGAGACACATCACAATTAAAATGCCAAAAATTAAGATAAAGAGAATCTTAAAAGCAGCAAGAGAAAAGGAGTTAGTTACCTACAGGGAAGGTTGCATAAGACTGTCAGCTGATTTCTCAAAAGAAACTATGCAAGCTAGAAGAGATTGCCAAGAAATATTCAAAGTCATGAAAAGCAGGGACCTACAGCCAAAATTGTTTACCCAGCAAAGGTATCATTTAGAATCAAAGGGTATATACAGAGCTTCCTGAACAAGAAAAAACTAGATAGAGGAGTTCATCATCACCAAACCATTATTATATGAAATGTTAAAGGGATTTATTTAAGAAAAAGAAGATCAAAACTATGAATAATAAAATGGCAATAAATACAAATCTATCAACAATTGAATCTAAAAGACAAGAAGAACAAGAAGAACAGAGACAGAATCATGGATACAGAGAACATTTTGATGGTTATCAAATAGGAGGGGGTTATGGGTGAATGGGTGAAGAGGGGAAGGGATTAAGAAGTCCAAATAGCCCTGGCTGGTGTTGCTGATTGAGTGCCAGTCTGTGAAGCAAAGGGTTGCTGGTTCGATTCCCCATCAGGGCATATGCTAGGTTACAGGCCAGGTCTCCAGTAGGGGGTCTGTGAGAGGCAACCATACATTAATGTTCACTCCCTTCCCCCCTCTCTCTAAAAATACATACATACATACATACATACATCTTTAAAAAAAAAGAAATACAAATAAGTAGTAAAGTGCATCCTGGGGATGTAAAGTACAGTATAGGAAATGGAGTAGCCAAAGAACTTATACGCATGACCCATGGACAGGAAGAATGGTGGGAGGATTGCCTGGGGGAGTATGGGGTGCTAGGTGGAGATGGGGTAAAGGGGGAAAATCAGGACAATTGTAATAGCATGATCAATAAGGTATAATTTAAAACAAAAGATAAAATAAAAACAAAAACATTTCTTTATTTCTGTCTCAACCTCCCCAATTCAGTAACTTTGCTCTCAGTTTGGACACTGCCTTTTCTATAACTGCTGCTTATTTGGAAATGAGGGTTTCAGGAAAATGTCTGAATTATGATTTTACAGTGAATATGAGACATAATAAGGAAAGAGATACTCTCCTATGCCTCATTATTAGCCGCCACATGGTTTTGGGATTTCAAGGTCTCTCTGGCTTTGCTGGAGCATGAGGTCACATTAACAGCAGCAGTTCCTTAAAGACAAAAGCATAGCTGGTCTAGACTTCATGAACATATGTGATTCCTTTATACACATAGAGGGAAGCTCATGTAAAATTGGAAATAAATGTCTGATGGAGTTGACAGTAGCTTGATGGTGTCAGGCCAGCATCTCTGTGAATCTCTTGATCTTTGCTTTAGTTTGTCATTTTATGTTTAACAGATGGCTGCTGGAGAGCCAGTCAGCATGTCTACATCGAAGGAGCAAAGTATGAGAGGGGGAAAAGATCTTGTCACGTACATTCATTCCTTTTTTTGAAAAAGTATAATCTTCCCCAGGATCATCCTGGATGTGTGTGTGTCATTAGCCATAAATGTAATCATCACATGGACACCACAAACTTTCAGGGGGTGTGCAGAGGTGAGCATTTAACCGGACACACTGGCACCCCAAATAAAAATCAAAGTTCAATCAGCAAAGAGGGGGAAATGGATATGGAGTAAGTGACTAACAGAATGTAACCCAGGAGGGATCCAACTCATTTTTCTTTATATAGTATACCAGTTTCCTAGAAGAGAAAAAAAAGCAATGACTGATTTTACACAACAATCTTTAAATCACAACTCTCCCAGTTCATGGGACTGGCATGAAACACATGCTAGTGACAGACCCATGACATCCTCGGAATCGCTTTTTTGTTACAATGGGTGGTACTAACGGGTTGAGCTCATTTCAGTAGCCGGGTGCTTTCTACTCTAATAGAACTACTCTCTCAGGAGGCTCCTCAGCCACACATGCAAATGCATTCCTGTGAACCTCTATCATGAGTTTGGCATGCATGCTTCAACACTGTTGAACCCCTGTGGAAATTATTCAGGTGAGGAGTAGGGCAGGGGGAATGGCACTACATACATGTGGGAAAGAGTTGAAATAGTAAAGAAATAAAAATTCAGTATGTGTACAATAAGCCATGGAGAGACTGACTAGAGAGATAGGAAGAGGCCATGTCATCCATAGGCCTGTAGGTCGATGGTAAGGATTGAAGATTTCTAAGTGTAAGAGAAGCTGTTGAGATACTTAGCTCATACGGAGTGCATGCTTGGTTTACAAACTTCACTAGTTCTGTCATCCACAGGAAAAACAATTTAAATGTGTTAAAATATTTTTGTAAAGTTGAATAATTCATAAGTTTCAACATATTCAGTGAATCACTTTGAAAGGCACCTCCAGTACCTTACCCATCTAAGGAGGAAAATGCAGGTCTGTATATCAGCGAAGCTTTCTGCAGACTTCTCTCTCCCCTCCCACTGCACAGACACGTGGAGTTCCTTGGCAAGTAAATACCCCTTTCGTGGGTTCTAGTTTTTCCCTAGTACTCTTTTTTCATTTAAATATTTTATTTTATTTCTTTTTTTTTAGTGAGAGGAGAAGGGATAGTGAAAGAGAGAGAGAGAAACACTGATGCGAGAGAGAAACATCGATTGGTTGCTTCTCATTCCAGACCTGACTGGGGACCGAACTTGCAACCCAGGTACGCGCCCTCACCGGGAATCACACCGCAAGAGTTTTCTTTGTGCGATGATGCCCAACCAACTGAGCCACACCGGTCAGGGCTCTCTTGAACTCTTATGCCATTATATATGAGCCTCATTATCTGTGTGTTACCCAAATTACTGGGCCTATCATGTCTGTTAAAGAAACCATTGGAAATGTTGAATTTTAGAATTGATTATTTTTGATGAACTTTTTAAAGAAAACATTTGGCTCTTTGTGTTGGTACTAGGGTGAAGGGGGCAAGAGTGGATGGGAGGACAAACCAGGAGTTACTTGAGTGTAGTGAGATATTAGCACTTGGATTAGACTGGTGCTAATGGACACAAAGAACTGTGAATGGCTTGAGATGTATTTTGAAAGTAAAATTGAATTAATGATGAATTTGGTTCAGAACAGCACATACAGAGAATAATGAAGTACAGCTTCCATAGTTGTGGGAAAAGTAGTGCTGGCAGGTTGATTATGACATATTAGTAATTAATACATGTTGCTTGAAAGAGAAAAAGGGGATACACTAGTCACAACAGATACAAATCTTTGCAGTTTAAAAATACTTAGACCTTACAGCTTATGACTTTGTAGGGCAGGATTTATCATTTTGCCTTCTTTACAGGAAGAACTGTGGGAACTGAGGCTCATTCTTTCATAGGAAACTGGTCAGAGACAAAGAGGTGATATGGAAAAGAAAGAGGACTTAGCTGGAAAGGTCAAATTAATCTTAAAGAAGGGAGGTGAGAGGAAGGTGAGAAAAGCAATGTGGGCACCTGGAAGAAAGGTCATTAGCAATGTGGGGGTGTGCGGGAAGCGGGAAGGAGGCGGGATGGACTTGGGTCAGCGTGGCTGTGGCTGATGAATTGGATCTTCTTTAGATGTCCTTTGAGAGATGTAAAGAAAAGACTTCTTTGGGGGTGAATTACTTTTGACAGTTGAGGTATATTTTTTCTATGTGATTCTAGGCAGAGATTGAATTCATGAAGATTCCAACTTTAATATTGCTCAGCTAATATAGTTACCTTGGGCATAGACATGAAACGCAACTTGAGCAAAGGCTGATTTGGAAAGCAGAACATGATTTGGGAGCAGTGAAAAAAAATGGATTTGACCCATGTTGTGTTGGACTTTGTGAAAGATAAGGTTGGACAGGTCCAATGAATATGGGTTCTGAGAAAGGTCTGGGAAAATATTTGAATGAAATTATTTTTAAAAAAAGATTTTATTTATTTATTTTTAAAGAGAGGGGAAGAGAGGGAGAAAGAGAGAGGAAGAAACATCAATGTGTGGTTGCCTCTCGTGCACCCCCTACTGAGGACCTGGCTTGCAACCCAGGCATGTGCCCTGACTGGGAATCAAACCAGTGACCCTTTGGTTTGAAGGCCAGCACTCAATCCAATGAGCCACATCAGCCAAGACTGAATTGAAATCTTTACTAGCCAGATTTGTTATAAACTATCTCTCCCAGTGAAAGAAATGTTGGAAAATATAGAGAATTATTAAGACGATAAAAATATTTTTAGTTCATCATTGCATCTTTTACTATTTTAAGGTATTTCTTTTAGTCTTGTTTATGGGTGCATGCATATTTGTGTGTAGAAACATAATATGATTACTAGTTGAAATTATACTATTCACAATGTATTTAAAGTGCCCTGTGAACACTTTCTAAGTAGCCTTCACAGAACAGTGACGGCGGCACAGCGGTGCATCACGTGGGTGTGCCGTGGGCTATTTAAGCGTTGCGTTGGAGACGTTATTTTAGCTCATCGCTTCCTGCCCTGATGGAGCTGGTTATTTACTGTCCTTTTGCCATTATAAATTCAAGGTCATAAACTTCTTGTGTAATTAATTAATTTTCCAAAAATTGAATTACTCCTCAGAAGTAATGGACACTTGCATTCGCTTCAGCAGCACATAAACTAAACCCGGGACGATGCAGAGATTAGCGGCCCCTGCACAAGGGTGGCATGCAAGTCAGCAAAGTGTTCTGTGTTTGGTTGTTAACTAACCTTCTGGTGGTGATCATTTGCCAAATACACAAGTATCAAATCCGTGCGTCCTATGCCTGAAACGGATACAATGTTATATGTCAATCATTCCTCAATTGAACAACAGTAAGGGGCACTTTTAGAACTCTTGGTAGATACTGCCAAAGGGCTTTCTAGGTTTGAATCCTTTTAGGTACCTTTCAGCAGATGATCAGACTTTCTCTTTCACTGCTTCCTTCCCAAAACTAGAATTAACTTTTAAAACATGAAAAATAGTGTCTTTTTAATTTAAAATAGTGGTTTTAATTTGCATGTCTCTGTGCGTTTTGGCCATTTTCATGTGTCTGTTGGCTATTTTGCTATTACAAATTAAATTTATGTGTTCAGTCTATCTTTCTGTTCTGTCTTTATCACTTAAGACAGCTTGGACCCAACACAGAGTGATAACTAAGTAAATATTTTTACAGTTGACTGAAAATCCATATGGGCTTCCACCCAGGAACCAATAACGCATCCAGTTTGTGGCTCCTCTTCTATTAATCTTTCCCAATTTAATGATTTCTTCTATAAAATATAGTATTCAGAGAAAATGTGTTTTCCCCTACTCCCTATAATCCTAAGAGACATTCTCTCAGTTGAAACTGTTCTCTCTTCATTTTCACTGTTCTTCATACATCATTAGTGGGAACTCTTGGGCTGTGCGAGGGCAGTGCATGGTCTGCATACTTATCGACTTCTGATTGCATGTCTAAATGATTGCGCCAGCCGTGCGACTACAAACGAACGTCTTAAAAATAATAATTTCCATAATGAGCTGACAGGAGGGACTAAGCTATTATTTAAGTTCATATATAATGTTACATTGTCGAGTGTTAATTTATGCTCTGTTCTTTCCGGAATGATTGAGCTGTTTGCAAGTTTTATTTATCACTTATGCTTAGATCTATTTTGCAGTGTTGATAATGTTGAGATAATGGGAATTTACAGTTAGCTCTGACAAGAGGCCATAAAACAAGTGACTGGATGTTTTCTCTATTGCTACCAGCTCAATTTGTAACATAAAGTACTTAATAATTGTTATTAATGAGCCCACTGTGGTTGGTATATAGACACAGCTGGAAATCACATCTGTTATCAGAAAGCCTGGATTGAGTAAAGTGCAGACACTGCAGGGAACTAATAGCTACAAAAGGAAGTGACATCAGAGAGACATAGGAAGTACCCACAGATGTTAGCTGCCTCAAGACAGAAGAGATTTAGGGTAGATCTAGGAGCAATGACAGATTTTAGTTCTTTTAGAACATGTTCTTCCATAGCGATCCCAAATGCCTCCGGGTGTAAGCCAGAGTAAATCCAGGGTAAATCTGTGTATTACCTATTAGTAAATCTTATATGTTATTTTTTAGATAAAAACAAATAAAAATGGTCCAAATTCAAGCCTAGAAACTTGCCTTTTCAGGCTTAGCTACTGCTATTCCTTTTAAAACACTCTGTTGTTCTATTCAAATTGGGTTATTTGCCTTGATTTTTTACAGACTTAAGCTTTCCTGGCTGTACGCTTTTTCTTACGTTGTTACCTCCACTTGAGAACATTTCCCTCAAACTGAAAAGAGAAAGAACTTTTTTTTACCTCCCTCCCTCTCTCCTTTCCTTCCTCTCTTCTTTCTTTCTTGTCCCATCTCAAATTTTGTTTTCCTCATTCATCACCAGCAACCATTCTAACGTACTTCATATGTGTTATTTGACTGTATTAGTCTTACAAAATACGTTTTGTTCTGTGTGCCTTTTTACATTTTATGGAAATTGTAGATCTGATTGTACTTCTTTTACTGAGCACTGAAGTGCCAGCCATGGTGCTCTGTGAACATCTCGTTCATTTTTTTAACGTTTAATAAAACTCTATGTGTATCCACCCAAACCGATCTGTTTACTCTCCCGGTCAGTGATAAACACTCGGATTGGTCCGAATCCCTATCACAGTAACCCAGGTGATGAAGCCTTTATGTGTTTCACTTGCGGGTCTGTGGGGGGTTTCTTTGTGCTGCATACCTAGGAGTGTATTTTCTGGGTCACCGAGTGTGGGCAAACTTGATTTGCTAAGTACTGACAGGCAGCTCTTGCAATTGTTTTGTCATTCTTCTCCCACCAGGGGTGCATGTAGGTTCTTACATCCTTATAGCCCACCAATAGTTGGAATTGCCTAATTCTACATTTTAGCCAACTTAACAGGGATAAGATGATATTACACTATTGCTCTCATTTGATCCTGTGTTTACTACTGAGTTTGAACATCTCTTGATTTCCTTGTTAGTGCTTGGAGTGTGTTCTATTTTAATTGCTTATCATGCTTTTGCCCATTTTTTTCTCTTGAGTTATCTGTCTCTTGTGGACTTAAATTAATTTCTTGAATATTTGTACATTGTCAATTTTAGATATTGCAAACGTTTTTATATAGTTCATCATTACTCTGGTAACTTTATCCATACTCTTTTCCATTAAAGAAAAATATTTAATTTTGATGTAATTATAGTCAACATATTTTTGCCTGAGGATTTGTGCTTTTCAGTATTTTATAAAGAATCATCCATACCTCTAAACCACAAATATAAATGGACACTTTCTTCTGTTGCTATTTATTTTATCTTTCATTAATCTATTTTGATTCTACTTTTATATGTAATGCTACTAAGGGATCTAATTTTATTTCCTTCTTAACATCATATACTAAAAAACCTGTCCTTTCAGCTTTGATCTGTGGTGCTATATTTATTATGTATTAAATTCTCACCCATACATGGCCTTTCTCTGAGTTCATTGTTTGTTCCATGACCTACTTGTCTATCCAGTCTTGTATTAATACTTACTACTTTCATTATTGTGTGTTTGGGACAAGCAGTTACCGTGGACCCTGAGCATCCCTGACCATTCCTGCTGAGTGTGCCAATCTGCAAGGCTTATTTGTGCCTAAACTGAGCACTTTCTGTGTCTAGTCAAGCAACCATAGTGTAGGCTACTTCTCACTTTCCGGTGGGAATAGGGCAGGGAAGACAGAGAGGGAGAGAGGGAGGGAGGGAAGATCTTGTTTGCTGCTTACTACAGAAGTCACCGTAACCACCTAGGTGGGGCCGTTAGGACCGCTGTTGTCTACCACTTTTATTGCTCCCTCTGTTAAAGGTATAATTAATATTGATTGTGCTGTGACCCCTCATAAAATTCAAGGGCAATTGTACCAACTGGAAAGAGTAATTTTTAGAGGAGTGATAGTGGATACAACAGACAGCCAACAAAGCTTCCAGTCCCTTCCAGTGCCAGTAACAGAAGTGATACAGGATTTCAGGAAGTGCAAAGCAAATCATAGTCTTGGGGCTTGTAACCCCCCAGGACCCTTTTGAACTACAGGTGTATGCTACTGATAACTTGCTGACTGCAACTGATATTGGTGAATGTTCTGCCAACACTTGAACATGCATTCTGCTGTTTAGGGGTGGAATACTTGTTACTGTAAGTTACGTCCAGTTGGTTGATGGTGCTGTCCAAGTCTCCTTTTTAAAAAAAAATTTTATTTTAATTGTTGATCTCGTACAGTTTTCTGTCTTTTACTCCCACCCCAGCCCACCACCCCAGCTCTCCCCACCTCCCTCCCATTTCCACCCCCCATAGTTTTTTATGCTTACTGATATTCTGCCTATCTTGTCGATCAGTTACTGATAGGGGAGAGTTGAAATCTCCTATTGTAATGTGGATTTGTCCATTTCTCACTTCACTCCCATTTTTGCTTTATGCATTTTGGATCTGCATTAGAAGAATGCACATTTAAAAAATTTATGAATTAACCACTTTTTCCCTAGGAAATTTTCCTTTCTATCTCTGGTGATAAAGCTTGTTGTGAAGTCTGCCTTATCTAATATTATCTCAGCCATTCCAGCTTGCTTACAATGAATGCTTATATGGCATAACAGTTTTTATCTTCTACTTTTAACATACCCATGTCTTTATACTTGAGGCAAGTTTCTTACTAAGATGATTTTTTTTTTGCAGATCACAGATATTTTTCTTTAATTTAATGTGAGAATCTCTGATTTTAGTTTGGAGCATATAGACTGAAGGGCAATAAGCCATTTCTGTAAAGGGCAAGGAGGTAAATACTTTAGGCTTTTGGGTCATATAGTTTCTGTTGAAAATGTTTGCCTCAGCTGTTACAGCCGGAAGCTGCATAGGCAACATGTAAATGAATGGGTATGGCTCTGTTCCCGTGAAACTCTTTTTACAAAATATCACCGTCAACAGTATTTGGCTCCTAGGCCATAGTCCGCCGACCCATGGTTTGCACTTTTTATATTTAACGTAAGTATTGATATGGTTAAGCTTAAATCATTCCACTTGTTTGTCCTTTCCTGTCTTCCCTTTTCCCTCTTCTCTTTGGATGGAATGTTTTTAAGATTTCATTTTTCTTCAATTTTTAAAATTTATTAGATTAAAAAGCCTCTGTGTGTGTGTGTGTGTGTGTGTGTGTGTGTGATTGCTATATGGTTTGCAAATTACAAATTTTCTTTTTCACAGTCTACCTTAAAATAACGTTATAGCATTTTATAGATTAAGATTCTCAAATACTTTTACCTCCCACCCAGTCATTTGTGCTGTTTTTGGCATACATTTTGCCTCTACTTATGAGGTATTACTAAGATCTGTAATGCATTGCCACTACTTTTTCAGCTTTATCGAGTAATTGACAAAAATGATAAGATTGTGATGATTTATATACATGTATACAATGAAAGGATTTCCACCATCCAGTTAATTAACCCTTCTACCACCTCACATACTTACTTTTGGGGCAGTGAGAAAACATGAGTTCTGCTCTCTTAGCAAATTTTAACGATCAACACAGCATTACCAACTACAGTGACCCTTTGGATCCAACAATCCCTCAGACCTATTCACCTTATAACTGAAGTTTGTTCCCTTTTACTATCCTGTCCCCGTTCCCTCCACTCTCAGTGCCTGACAGCCGCTATTCTGCTCACTCTGCTTCTACTATAATGTTCAACATTGTTTTACATTCCATATAATGGATACTATATGGTGTTTTTCTTCCTCTGCCTTATTTTGCTAAGCACATGCCCCCAGGCATATTCGTGTCGTTATAAATGGCAGGGTTTCCTTCTTGTTAAAGGCTGAACAGTGTTTTGTTGTGGTGGTGTGCGCATCGCATTTTCTTTATCTGTTCGCCTGTCAACAGACACTTAAGTGGTTTTTATACCTTGAATATTGTGAATAATGGTGGCAATGAACCTGGGAGTGCAGACATGTCTTCGAGATAATGATTTTGTTTCCTTTGGATGTGTATCCAGAAGTGAGATTACTGGGTCATGTGGTAGTTCTCTTTTTAATTGCTTGAGGAAGCTTCGTACTGTCTCCACAGTGTGAAACTACCAGTTTACATTCCCGCCAACCGTATACGATGGTTCACTTTCCCCACATCCTCATCAGCATTTGCCCCCTGTCATTTTGATAGCCATCCTAACAGGTGTTTTATGATATCTTATTAAGGTCTTGATTTGCATGTCCCTAATGATCAGTGGTGTTTAGCACATTTTCCTGTGCTTGTTGGTCATTTGTGTGTCCTCTCTGAAAAAATGTCTATTCAGGTCATTTGACTATCTTTAATTGTTTATTTTTTTTGGTGTTGATTTATAGGAGTTTCTTATATATTTTGGATATTAACCCCTTATCAGATACGCGGTTTGCAAATATTCCCACCAATTCCATAGCTTGCCTTTCCATTTTGCCAATGGTTTCCTTTGCTGCGGAGAATCTTTTTGGTTTGATGTAGACCCACTGACTTACTTTTGCTTATTTTTCTTTGCTTTAGGAATGAAAGCCCCAAAATCATTGCAAAGACCAGTGTAGATGAGCTTTTCCCCTGTATTTTCTTCTAGGAGTTTTATGGTGTCATGTCTTACATTTGTCTTTAATTCACTTTGAGTCATTTTTGTGAGTGCTGTAAGATAGGGGTACATTTTCCTTTCCTTTTTTTAGCGAGTGGTTACCTAGTTTATTTATTTATTTGTTTGTTTGTTTGTTTTTCTATTACAGTTGTCCCAATTATTCCCCCTTTGCCCTCCTCTATCCAGCCCATGCCCTGCTACCGCAGTCAATCCGCTCACTGTTGTCTGTGTCCATGGGTCTTTCATACATGTTCTCTGACTACTCCCTTCCCCTTCTTTCCACCATTATCACCATCTCCTCTCCCCTCTGATCACTGTCAGTCTGTTCCATGTTTCCATGCCTCTGGTTCTATTTTGCTTTTTAGTTTATTTTGTTCATTAGATGCCTCTTATAAGTGAGATCATAATGTATTTGCCTTTTACCAACTGGCTTATTTCACTTAGCATAATATTTGCCAGTTTCATCCATGCTGTCGCAAAAGGTAGGAGTTCCTCCTTTCTTTCTGCTGCATAGTATTCCATTGTGTCTATGTATCACAGTTTTTTGACCCACTCATCTAGTGATGGGCACGTATTGAAGAGACTTTCCTTTCCCCATTGTATGTTCTTGGCTCCTTTGTCAAAAATTAATTGACCACGTGTGTGTGGGTTCATTTCTGGGCTTTCTATTCTGTTTTATTGATCCATGTGTCTGTTTTTACGGCAGTACCATACTGTTTTGATTACTATAGCTATGTATTATAGTTTAAAATTAGGAAATGTGATGCCTCCAATTTTGAACTTTTTTGATGTTGCTTTAGCTGTTTGGGGGCTTCTGTGGTTCCATAAATATTTTAGAATTATTGGTTGTATTTCTGTGGAAAAATGCCATTAGAATTTTCATAGGGATTGCACTGAATTTGTAGATCACTTTTGGTAATATGGAAATTTTAACAATATTCCTTTTTCTAATCCATGAACACAGAATATCTTTCCATTTATTTGTGTCTTCTTTAATATTTTTCATCAATGTCTTATAGTTGTTAGCATATAGTATATTTCCTTGGTTAAATTTGTTTCTGAGCATTTTATTTTTTATGCTATTATAAATGGGATTGTTTAAAATTTTTTTCAATAGTGTATGAAATGCAGCTGATTTTGTACATTAATGTTGTTTCTTGCAATTTTACCAAATTTTAGTAGTTCTAATAGTTTTTGTGGTGGAGTCTTTAAGATTTTCTGTACATAATAAGATGTCATCTGCAAACAAAAACAATTTAATTCTTTTTTTCTGATATAGGTGATTTTTATTTCTTTTTCTTGCCTAATTGCTCTAAGACTTCCACTACTATGCTTAATAAAAATGGGAAAAAGAGACATCTTTGTCTTTTTCCTGGTCTTAGACAAAATGCTTTCAACCATTCATTATTAAGTTGATGTTAACTTAATAATGTCATATAATTAAGTTAATAAATGGCATATTATATAATGCCATATAATAATGTGGGCTTGTCATATATGACCTTTATTATGTTGAGATACGTTCCTTCTACACCAGTTTTTTGAAGTTAAATTTAAAAAAAAATTCAATTGCAATATATATTCAATATTATTCTGTATTACTTTCAGATGTATAGCATAGTGGTTAGAAAATCATGTACTTTACAGAGTGGTGCCCCTAATGTTTCCAGTACCCAGCTGGTCCCATATATAGTTATAATAATATTATTAACTATATTTCCTATGCTGTAATCTACTCTGTGACTGTTCTATAACTACCAATTTGTATGTCTTAATCCCTTCACTTTTTTACCTAGCCTCTCAATCTCCCTCTTCTCTGACAACTGTCAATCTATTCTCTGTATATATGAATCTGTTTCTATTTCATTTGTTTGTTTGTTTCATTTTTTACATTCCATATATAAGTGAAATCACATGGTTTTTGTATTTCTCTATGTGACTTATATCACTTAGCATAATACCTTCTAGGTCTATCCATGTTTTTGCAAGAGGTAAGCTTCCAGTCTTTTTTATGGCTGAGTAGTATTTTATTGTGTAAAGGTACCACAGCATTTTATCTGCTCCTTTACTGATGGACACTTGGGTTGCTCCTGTATCTTGGCTATTGTAAATAATGTTGCGATGAGCAGAGGGGTGCCTGTATTCTTTCAAATTAGTGCTTCAGGTTTTTTTGAATATATACCAAGAAATGGAATCACCGGGTCATAAGACAATTTCACTTTTAATTTTCTGAGGAATTTTTCACATTATTTTCCATAGTGGTTGCATCAATCTGTATTCCCACCAACAGCTCATCAGGGTTCTCTTTTCTCTATCTCCTGGGCAACACTTGTTTGTTGATTTATTGATGATAGCCTTTCTGACAGGTGTGAAGTGATATCTCATTGTGGTTTTGATTTGCATTTCTCTGATGATGAGCAATATTAAGCAACTTTTCATATGTCTATTGGCCATCTGTATGTCTTCCTTGGAGAAGAGTATATTCAGATCTTCTACCCATTTTTCAATTGGGTGGTTTGTTTTTCTGGTTTTGAGTTCTTTATAAATTTTGGATATTAACCTTTATCAGAAGTATCATTGATAAATATCTTCTCCCATTCAATAGGTTGTCTTTTTGTTTCATTAATGGTTACCTTTGTTGTACAAAACACTTGTTTATTTTTTCTTTTCTTTCTTTTGCCTGAGGAGATATATGCTGGCATAAAACAGACATAATGATCAATGTAATAAAATAGAGAGCCTGGATATAAACCCATGTCTATATGGTCAATTAATATTTGACAAAGGAATCAAAACATAGCATAGAGTAAAGACAGTCTATTCAATAAAGGTTGCTGGAAAAATTGGACAGATACATGCAAAAAAATGAAACTAGATGGCCTTCTTATACCATGTACAAGAATAAACTCAAAATGGACCAAAGACTTAAATGTAAGACTCAAAACAATAAAACCCTTAGAAAAAATATAGGCAGTAAAATCTCTGACATTTCTCTTAGCAATTTTTTTGAGAGTTTTTATCATGAGAGAATGTTGAATTTTGTCAAATGCTTTTTTGCATCTATTGAGATAATAATGCTTTTATCTTTTTCACTCTGTTAATGTGATGTATCAGATTTATTAATTTGTGTATATTGAATCATTCTTGCATTTCAGGAATAAATCCTAGTTGATCCTGGTGAGTGATCCTTTTAATATTCTGTTGTATTCAGTTTAATATTTTGTTGAGGATTTTTTACATCGGGGTTCATCAGGGATATTGCTCTGTAATTTCTCTGTGTGTGCATATGTGTAGTGTCCTTGTCTGGCTGTGGTATCAAGGTAAAGCTGACCTTGTAAAATGAGTTTTAGTATATGCTCCTCTTTTTTTTTTTTTTGCAGGAGTTTGAGAAGAATTGGCATTAATTGTTTAAATGTTTGGTGAAATTTACCAGTAAAGCTGTCTGGTCCTGGGTTTTCTTTGGCATATGTTTTATTGTTGATTCAATTTCCTTAACATTAATTGGGGTGAAGAGACTTTCAGTTTATGTCCATTTTTTTCATGTCCTCTGAGCTGAGCTAAAGAATGTACAGAAGGTTGAAAACTCTTAATAAATACTCCTTGCGTATAGTGATAGAGGGCTCACGTAGAGTAGCTGAGGACATTTAATGTCTCTGTATCTTTAGTAGCACATACCCTATGACTTAGGAAATGAAGGAACTGTAATGATTTTGGAATACTGAAAAGCTGTGTATTTCAAAAAAATTCTCATATTATCAAGGGGTGATATTGAATTTGGAGAAGACACATTTATTTAGAAGTAAATGTGAAATACTGGGTCTCAAAAATATAATAGCTATCTCTATGAATTTTGAAAATGGAAACATACTCAAAAGGCCAAAGTGGGACTCTTACAAAGAAATGTGGGGATGTTTGGGGATGAATAGGCCAGCAGCAGATTTACAGTGGTGGGCCGGGGAGATGATGCCCAGCAGCTAGGATGACGGAATGGTGCCCGAACCATGAAAGATTAAGCCGACATGGTATATCATGAGTACTAAGTCTAGATGGTGTCTTTATCTCATATCTGAATAATGCTGGTTCTAAATGTGGGAAGTGATTCTGGGAAGTCATCTAGCCGAGACCCCTTAAAGTTAAAAAAAAATGCTTTAAAATATATTACTCATTTTTGTTTGGACACTCCCATTAATAGAGATCTCTCTACCAAAAATATAGACTATTTTCTTTTTGGAGAGTGCTGGTTATTTAAAGCTTCTTCCTTGACTAGTTCTAAACTCTGCCTCTTGTAAACTCACTTGTGTTTCCAGTTCTGTCCTGTGGACAAATTCAGAAGGAGCTCTGCACTCTTGGAATAATAATGCCCCTCTTACAGTCTCCATGTCTCCAGTGGTAGGAGGGTACAGGGAGGGGGAGGGATCCTTACGTGTCCCAGCCTCTCACCATTCCCAGCCTCAGCTATGATCACCAAAGTTGTTTCTACCTATTGCCAAATGTTCCTGGAAGGAGTCCCGCCCCCGTCCCCACCCCCCCATTGAAGCACTGTTCTACACTCCCAGTTTGTCAGCCTCCTTTCCCTCAAACATTTTTTTCCTTTACAGTGAAATATTTTGAGTGTTATTTAATTATCTTTTCTCATTTCCTCTCCTAAAAGCCTCTCTTTGTAATGAAGATAGCTTCTCTCTGTATTATTCTCTTATTAACCCCATCCAGTCTTTAAATAACATCAATGTATTATTGATTCCTTAGTAAGATATCCAACTGGGCTTATCATTTTAATTTTACACTCTGATCCAGCTGCTACTCATCTCAATTTGCAAATCTATCAGACGGCTTAAATGTTAACATGTTCCAAAATAAACTTCCAATTATTCTCTTCTCTACATCTATTCTTACTGTTATCTTTATCTCAGTTTTGAGGATTCTATTTCTAGCTTTCTATTTGTTAGTACTTCAAAAATCTCACAGCCTTCTCTACTTCATCTTTTCTCACATTTCTTATTTATTGGGAAAAAAAAAAGTCTACCTTAAAGCCATATCTAAAATCTGGACCGTTTTTATCCACTTCCACCACCACCAACTGGGTCAAAGCCACCCCCTCCCCCATGGTTACTATGGTCTTCCAACCGGTATTCCTGCTTTCTCCCCTGCTCTGGCCCTCTACCTGTGCTCTACAATTGACACAGGCGCCAGACTGACCCACATAAAGCTGTGTTAAACTGCTTGCGAAGTTCAGTCATGTCACGTTTCAGCTCAGAACCCTCCAGTGGCTTCTTATATCACCCAGAGTGAAATTGAAAGCCGCACAATGGCACAGAAGACTCTTATCTCCTGCTGCCATCTGCTCACTATTTCTTTGCGGTCTCCTCACTGGTCCTGAAACATGATGGCATGTCCCTGCACTGAGGCTTTTGTATTCTTTTTTCCTTGGCTTATAATGCTCTTCCGTAAACGCTCACATGGCTCCCACCCAGAATCCATTCCAAGATTTGAATTAAAATCTCTTTTTATTGAAGTCTCTTTAAAGTTGTAATTTCTGCCATCTCTGGCTCTTTCTACATTCATTCCCTCTTTAAATTTTCTCTTTAGTATTTCCTACCTTCTAATGTGCTAGGTAATTGACTGATTTGTTTGGCTTATTCTCTGTCTTCATTCACTGCAATTGTAATTTTCAAGGGGAAAGAAATATGTGCCTGTTTTATTCACTGATGAATGGCCAGTTTCTAGAAAAGTAGTATTCCATATAGATACAGTGACTGACTAGAATTGCAGAATAATTTTCTTTTCTTGATGATTAATGTAGAAAAAATTATGAGTAGAGTCTTGCAAATTTCAGCTGGTGTATTTAATCTTGCTCTGTTATCTGCCTCAGCAGTAGGGTGACTACATTATTTTATACCTGTACTAAGTTAACCTTTAACCCCACATGATAACACTAACAGAACCCTGAGCTGTATGTGGTCTGTGCTTCTGAATTTCTCTGTGTCACACCAGTAAGCTCTGGGCCAGTGGCTGAGGGGGCCGGTTCACAGTGAGTAGATGAGGAAAACATTTTGCAGGATCATTGCTGAGGCAGGTAAAGTGTAAGCCTCTGACTTAGGCATTTTTTGAATGTGCAAAAAAATTTTTTTAAATCCTGAGTAGATGAATAAAACATGATTATTATAATAAATTCCACTAGTTCCTAAAATATTAAGAAAAAGTAAAGGTCTGGCTAATACTGAAATATTAGCCATTAGTACTTTGCTGACCATTCTTTCATGCATTTCCTTTCACCGTATATACTACGCATTAATTTAAATAAATGGGATCGTATTAAAGTCTTTATTTGGATACATTTTTAATGCCCTTCTTTGCTCCTCTACATCCTCCCTCTTCCCCCGAGTTTCTCACACTCCCTGATGATAACGCCGGCTGTACCTCGAGTGCATGCTCTTCTCCACACTTATGTCGTGGAGTACAAATATAATGATGTGCCAGTTCTAGTTTTCTTTGTGTTAATCTTTCTTGGACTTCTTTAGTCATCTTCATTTTTTAAATTAATGCTTTTAAAAACTATGTATAGGGCATTTTTGATGATTACTTCTTCAAATATGTTTTTATCTTTTTATTGCCTCTTCTTTTTGTCTGTCTCTAATTATGGATATATTGAATCACAAAATGTTTTCTAACACAAAACTGAGGGATTTTGTTCTTAAATATTTTTTCCCCATTTTTCACTTTCAAAAATTGTGAAATTCCCGTCAAGGTCATTGATACTTCCTTCTGCACTTTCTAGCAGTGTTAAAAGTCAATCCAGAGATTTGTGGTTATTGCTTTCCTGGATATAGTACTTTTCAGTTCTAGAGTTCCCATTTGGTTCTTTTTCATGATTTTCATTTTGCTGACACATTTCTCCATGTCTTTATTTATTATGCTCATCTTTTTATTTAAATTCTGGAACAATAGCAGATTTTACTACTTGTTCTCATATCATTGGGTAATACCTCCTTTTCCCCCATAGCTAACGAACTTTTCATTATATTTTGGTTGTTGTGAATATCACATAGAGACCTTCAAAGTTCCCCTGAAGAGTGATCATTATTGTTCTAGCAGGCATTGAAACTGGTCCATCAGCTTAGAATTTTGCAGGTTTGGTTTCGCACTTTGTTTGGGAGTTCCGTTTTGTATTTGTCCTCAGTCCTATGTGATACTCTTAGCTGTGGGATGTAGCTTTTGTTCCTAGATGTGATACTTCTAGGACTTCAACAGAAGCCTAGAGTGTTTATAGCACTTCTAATTTAGTGTGACTTAAACTTCAAATCCTGCTTCTGCTTCAGAGTGCAGCGGCGGCTGCACCGTCTCCTCCGTCTAGCCTTCGGCGGCTGCTTCCTGCTGGACTCACCGAAGCCTTTTTCCTGCGCGTGTAGTTCCTGGCTCAGCCAAGGACTCGATCAAGTTCACATCTGGACTTCGGCGCTTGTCCCTCTTTGGTTCTATTAATTCCTGACTTTTCTTTTTTAATTTTCTGTTACTATGGAAGGCTTGAACTGTGAACTGTGTTCCCTGATTTTTCAAGTTAAAAAACTGTGGTTTTCTGCTTGAGTTTTAGATGCCACGCACCGAGGGGCCCTGGTGCCATGAAATGAAAAGGTGGTGAGCTTTATGTGCCAGCGAGGCTTGGGCGCGGTAGTCCGCTTTTCAATCAAACGCTAATCTAAGGGTTATGATGGAGGTATTTTGTTGTTGTGGTTAAGATCTATAGTCACTTGAGTTTAAGTAAAAGAGTTTATCTTCTATATTGTAAGTAAAACTTATTCAATCAGTTGAAAAGCCTTGATAAGAAAACTTAGGTTTCCTTGAGGAAGATGAAATTCTATCTCAAGACTGTAGCTATTAGTTCCTGCCTGAGAATTTGCAGTCTTGCAGCATGCCCTGCGGATTTCGGGTATCCCGAGCCCCACAGAGGGGTGCGCCAGCGGGAATACATGTCCCTCTGTCCCCCACTCTCTGCCCACATGCACACACACATTTATATTTATTTATATGTTTATGAAAGGATATGTCTCTCTATTGGCTACCTATCTATCATGTGCTTTTTCTCTTTTAAAATAATCTGGAAATATTGGTCTGTAATTATTTTCTTTTTTTATTTTTACACAGAATTTGACTGTATATTTATCTGGACTTGGTGTTTTTATTATGAAAAAAATTAACTACTGTCAAGTTTTTAAAAACTGGTTATAGGTTTATGGGACAATTAATATTTCTCTTTCTTCAGTCAGTGTTGGTTATGTATTTTTTCCTTAGAATTGGTATCTTTTCTTCTAATTTTTTCTTTGAATTGGTATATTTTCACCTATTTTTTCTTACAATTGGTATCTTTTCATCTGTTTTTTTTTTTTTTCTTAGAATTGGTATCTTCTCTCACGGTTCGATTCCTAGTCAGGGCACATGCCTGGGTTGCCAGTTCCCGGCAGGGGACATACGAGAGGCAACCGCACATTGATGTTTCTCTCCCTCTCTCCTTCCCTTCCCCTCTAAAGATAGATAAATAAATAAATAATAAAAATAAAAAAAATAAAAAAAAGGAATGGGAAAAAAAAAAGAATTGGTATCTTCTCTTTGTGCCTTACTTAGTGGCATAAAGTTTTTCATAACACTCACCTGTAATTGTTTAAGTATCTGCACATCTCCAGTTATGCCCTGATAGAGAGATAATTACATTGTATATATTTCATTTTTTTTGTTGTTGGTGGTTGTGGTGCTGTCCTTGTTTTCATCTTCTTATAAATTTGTCTTTTCTTAGATACCTTTTTGGCTTTGCTGATCTGCATTATCTTTTTTAAAAAATTAATTGAGATACAATTGATGTATAACATTGTGTAAGTTTCAGGTGTACAACATGTAGGTTTAATGCATTTATACTGCTGTATGTTCACAGCAGTAGCATACCACATATGCATCATTTCTTTTTTGTGTTGAAAATAGTAAGATTTTGTCTCGTACTAACTTTGAAGCTTATAATACAATGTTCTTGACTATCATCTCTACATTGTTCATTAGATCTTCAGGAATTATTTACCTACTAGTGGTAAGTTTATACAATTAAACAGCACTTCCCTACCCCCAGGCCCTGGTAACCACCATTCTACTCTGTTTTTTTTTTTAAGTTTAGTGTTTTTATCAATTCCACACATAAATGATATTATAAATTATTTGTATTTCTCTGTCTGACGTACCTCATTTCACATAATGTCTTCAAGGTCCATCCATGTTGTCACAAATGGCAGGATTTCCTTTTTTCTGACAGCTGAATAACATTCCATTGTGTGTGTATGTACGTGCATGTGTGTGCATATATAATATTATAATCTCATTCATACATTAATCCACTGACAGGTACCTAGGTTGTTTCCATATTTTGGCTGTTGTAAACAATGGTGCAATTAACATGGGTATGCAGCTATCCCTTTGAGATACTAACTTTAATTCTTTCAGATGTGTACTCAAGAGTTGGATTGCTGGACTGTATGATAGTTCAACTTTTAGTTTCTTTCTTTCTTTCTCTTTCTTTCTTTCTTTCTTTCTTTCTTTCTTTCTTTCTTTCTTTCTTTCTTTCGGAAATGACATACCGTTTATCATAATGGTTGTACCAATTCTTCATTATCTTTTTTAAAACTTTCCTTAATGGTTGCTTTTAAGTTCTTATGCCCTTACTTCAACTTGTTTCATATTTATTTTGATGTTCCTTTTAAAAACTTATTAGTGCTTGTTTTATTTTTTCCACCTTCATTCTTTTCTAATGTAAATATTCAAGGGCAGGGATTTACTCTAAGTGTTACTTTAGTTCTCTCCTACAAGATCTGATAGGTGCTGCTTTTGTTACCCTTCAGTCTTACGGTATGAATTGGTAGTATAATCTCCTCTGACCTTTCAGTCACTTAGAAATGTTTTGTCTTTCTCCATCTAAATTATTTCCATTTATGTTGTTGCAGATGGCAAAATTTCCACATGATCTTATTTATATATGGAAGCCAAAAAAACAAATAAACAAATGAAACAAAATCAATTCATAGATACGGAGAACATTTTGATGGTTGCAAGATTAGAGGGGTTGGGGGGATCAGTGCAAAAGGGGAAGAGATTAAGGTGTGCAAATTTCCAGTTATAGAAAGCCACAGGGATGTACAGTACAGCATGAGGAATACAGTCCAATAACATTGTATTAACTCTATATGGTGTCAGATGGGCACTAGGCATATCAAGGAGATCATTTGATAAGTTCAATAAATGTCTAATCACCATGTTGTGTATACAATATTATACAAATGTAATATTGTATGTCAGCCATAATTGAAAAATTTAAAAATTATTAAAAGAGAAATGGCTTGGAGGGGTGGAAATGGGAGGGAAGTGGGGATGGCTGGGGGTTGGGCTGGGGTGGGCGTAAAAGGCAGAAAACTGTACCTGAACAACACTTTAAAAAAAGAGAGAGAGAAAAATGGTTTATAATTTCAAAAATTAATTTTAAAAGTTGTATTCTTTTCCTGAATAGTTTCTGTTAAGTGACATTTTAGTCAAAGAAAGATACATTTAGTATGTTACCACTTCCTTAAAGTTTTCTGAGACTTCCTTTAGTGCCTAGTGTGTTGTAAATTGCCACGTGCCCCATGTGACTTTGAATAAAAAGTGCTTCTCCAAATTACTGTTGGATTTTAGAGGGCAGCCGACAACAGTATACCTGCGTTCTTCGCAAGAGCTCTGGCAGCACTCCAGAAGGAGAACACAGACTGACGTACAGCATCTGACCCATCACTTAGATTGCTGATCACGCTGATGTTAGAGAATATGGCTCATAACCATGGGTAAGCAAGCATTTTAACGCCAAAGCTCGGATTTAGGCCGAGTGATCCATCTGGTCACAGGGAGTGGTGGCCTCACATAGGGCTTTCTGATAACAGGAATGGCTGTCGTGGTCAGGTGATGGCCGAGAGTAACAGAGCAGACCGGGTGCTTGCTGCCAGGAGCTTGGTTTGCAGAGAAAGAGAAGAGGAAGGGTCTAGTATCTGTACCATATTTTCCCTTCTTTATTGAACAGTCAGATTGATCCCTTGGAGAAGGGTGTGTGAGGGCCGCAGAGGAGTCAGAAGTGTTACGGCAGTGGGACCCCCACCACATGCAGGGACATATCAGGAGAGTTCCGCTCTTCTCATTATTTTCTGTAAGTTTATCATATCAGACTTGTTCATTGCATTGTTCAAGTTCTTTACATCCTGATTTTGTGGCAATTCAGCCTAATCTGTAGGAGGTTTCTATACATTAGCTAGCATTTTTCAAGTTTCATATGTACCGTATGACATAATGCTAAAAAAAGTTTACTTTTTATTTTATAGGGGTTTGCCTTTCATAAATTAAATCTCTGACTTGTTTCCTGAAATAGTTTTTGTTGTGTTTTTAATGAAAAGCACTCCTACATTCCTTTTATTTTTATTTTTCTTAAATAAGTAAATCATTTAATGCTACATATTTTCTTCTAAGTATGGTTGTGAACCTTCCCTCCTATTTTTGTATTTTTATTCCACTTTTCTTTGGTCTTAGCATTGCTTAAAGGGGAAATAAAGTGAACATGAACACCAAGCCTGGTCTCTGAGAAACAGCTGTTTAAGTGACAATGAAGGATTGAAGAGTTATTTGTGAAGAGAAACCTCATTCTGTTCATCGAAGACAGCAGGGAGGGTTTTTGGTAGCATGTAGGCTGCTAGTGTCAGTGTGAACCACTAATCTTTGTTCTGTTTTGTTTTTGCTCCCAGTTGACTTGACTACCTTCTTCTGGACCCCTCCTCAGGTCAATTTTCAGATTCCTATTTCCTGCACAATAATGCAATTCTGTCTACCCCTCATGGCTCACCACCCCTTCCCCACCTCTTCTCCAAGCACAGTCTAACAGAGAATACAACGTTCACATGAGACATCATTTTTATGGAAGTAGCCCTCCTTTCCTACACCGTTCTGTCACTAGGAATGCTTTGTCCATTGGGCAAGCAAAGAGGAAGGAGGGGTGGCTCTATCAGTTTTTGATCCTAGGGAAAAAGGATTGTCAGCCGGGGGAGGATGGAGGGGCGGGGAGACTAGAGGACTTCTCTAAGAAAGTCATGGTATAAAGTGAATTGTCCACTCTGGGTCACTTCCGATGACTTGTAACGACATATGACCCCCGAGTGAGTGGGTGATGGCAGTTTCAGTGAGTCGGGCTGGAGCGATGACATCTTGTCCCCTTGGTCTTCCAGGTCAGGCCACACGTCCTCAGCAGGAAAACAAAACGTCTGTTACTTCACCTGGCTCTTAGGAGGATGGAAAACTGGCACCTCATCAACCCCAGCAGATCCTGGGTAACTGATTTTATATCTGACCTGAGCTGCCTGCAACGTTACGTAACAATCCCATTATTGCCATATTAAGTTTTAAACGTTTTAAAACCACTTACTGCTTTTTCTGATTATTTCCATTATGTAAAACTAAAACCCCAGAAAATTCTATTTAAAAAAACCCGAAGAAGACTGAGGGTGGAAAGAAGAATGCTCATGTGCGGGGGCCTCGGGGCTTGCGGGAGGATAGCTGGTAGAGTCCCGGATTTTCCTTTCACCTCTTCTGTCCTAGACCTGTCACTGAAGAAACCAGCCACACAGAAATGCCCGTACGCACAGAAAATTAAGCCCCAACGAACACCTGCTTTTTCTAGCTACTATATAGAAAGGGAAGCCTATCAAGATATAAAACTTTTAGATAGTAACTTTTCCACTGCAGCCAAACTCCACAGAAAAAACTGTGGCCGCCCCTATCCCTACTAGAAAAGGCCAAGGCCAGGGGTGGCGGGGGTGGGGGCTAGACTCCCACCTTTGAAAGGCTCTAATGAGGCACCTCAATATCCCCTTCAGGGCGATGTGACAGCAGATCGAGTAGAATAATAAAACTTCCACATGCACTGGCTGGTGCTAAGGCATCCCTGTCACAGAGTCGATGGAGACCATGAGGGGCGGGCCTGGACTTCACCCCCACCTTCTGGTAACGTGGTGCCCTTCCCTCTTCCCACTGCGGTGCCTCAGGGAGGCCCAGTAAATAGTCAGAGCTCTTTTCATTGTTCTCAGGCAAAGAGTTCACTACCATTGCAGGATCAATGGACACCACATGAGGAGCATGAACTCCACCCCCTCCCAGTAGTAACGGGAAGGTCCCCAGCCTCAAGTATCAAAGAAGGCCCACTGGGGAGCCTGGACCCCTACCTCCAACTGGCAGTTGCAAGGTGGGGGACACCCCTTTCTTACTGGAGCAGTATGAAAGAAAACTAGGTAAGGTAGGAGATTTCAATAAGGTCCATTTTTATAACAGAATGCAAATATGTCCACATTTTAATTAAAAAAAAATCCCTTGTCATACTAAGAACCACGAAGAGCTCAAAGTGAATTTTAAAAAAAGCAACGCACAGGTAATGGACATGTTAGAATGGTCTGACAAAGAGTTTAGAGCAGTTCTGCTACAAATGCTTCAGTGAGCAATTGTGAACATGCCTGAAACAAGTGAAAATATATAAACTTAACAAAAATGGAAAGTCACAGCAAAGAAATAGAAGATATAAAGAAGAACTGAAAGGAAACTTTAGAACTGAAAATTATAATAACCCAAATAAAAAGCTCAGTGAATGGCATGATGGAGGTAACAAAAGATAAAATTAGTGAACTTTAAGGTAGAATAATAAAATCACCCAGTTTGAACAACAGAGAGAAAATAGATAAAAATAAGCAAACAGAACACTCAGGGATATATAGGACTATAAAAAAAATCTAAGCTTTATGTCATTGGATTTCCAGAAAGAAAAGATAAGAAAGCAGGATTTAAAAAGTAACTCTACAAAATAATGGCTGAAAACTTGGCAAGAAATATAAACATACCAATTTGAGAAGCTGAGTGAATCCCCAGGAAATCTATGCCAAGACACATCATAATTAGAAAACTGAAGTCCCAGAAGAAAAACTTTGAAAGCAGTTACAGAAAAATGACACTTTAGCTACAGGGAAAACTGCTTCAAATGACAGTGGATTTCGTATCAAGAATGATGTGGTACAGAAAAAGTGGCATAATATTTTTAAATGATAAAAGAACAGAATTATCTACTAGCCTCTCATACTAAGCAAACACAAAACAAAAAAATAAAACCTTAGACCTAAGTACTAATATAGCAATAATTACATTAAATCATGAGAAGATCTAAATTCACAAATTAAAAAAAACAGAGATTGGCAGAGTGGATTAAAGAGAACATGATCCAACTATCGTCTATGAGGAACACGTTCTATATGTAGGTTAAAAATAAAAGAATGAGAATAGAGCGACTCACGTGAACCTCAATCACAGAAAAACAAGAGTGGATACATTAACATCAGATAAGGCAGACGTCACAGCACAGGAGATCAGAGACAATGCGGGACACTGTGTAATGACAGAAGAGGAAGTAAGTACCCAATATTTATGAACAGAGCTGCAAAGTATGTGGAATAAAAGCGGTTTCAACTAAAAGGAGAAATAGCTATAGTTGGAGGCTTTAACCTTTTTCTCAACAATTAATAGAACTAGACAGAAAATGAGTAAAGATATGGAAAAACTGGCACCCACTATCAACAAACAGGATCTAAGTAACACTTACAAAACATTCTGCATAACGAAGGCAGATACAGTTCTTTTTTCTTGTGTCCATGGAACACGCACCAAGATAAACAATATCCAGGGCCATAAGAGATCTTAAAAATATTGAAATCACCTAGATGTGTTTTCTGACTACAAGGGAATAAAACCAGAAATTAAAAACAGAAAGATAAGAAAATCTCCACTGGGAAATGCAACAGTGTACTTGAAACTCATCTATGGATCAAAAAGAACACCTCAGGAGAAATTGAAACAGACATTGAACTGAATGAGTATGAAAATAAAACCTACCAAAGTTTTGTGGAATACAACTAAAGCATTGCTGAGAGGGAAATTTATTATTAGGGAGGGCCGCTGACTTTATACATTACAAAAGAATAAAAGTATCAAATCCATACTATAAGCTCTCACCCCGGGATCCTAGAAAAAGAGTAAAAGAAACCCAAAGCGAAGGGAAGGAAGGAAATAATAAAGGTAAGAGGAGATAGCTAGGAAATTCAAACAGAAAAACAATAGAGAAAACCAATGAAATAAAGAACAGGTTTTTTTAAAGATTTAAAAAAATTATCAAACCTCTAACAAGACTGACAAAGTAAAAAAGAGAAAGGACAAATGATTGCTATCAGAAATAAAATATGGATATTATTACATACTCTGCAGACACCAAAAGAGAAACAAGGGAATGATACAAAGAGCTCTACACACATAAATGTGACAACTTTATTGAAATGGACTATTTCCTAACCACAAATTACCATGATTCACCCAATATGAAATCAATAATTTGAGTAGTCTTATAAACAAGAGGGAAATCGAGTTTATAATTTAAAAACACCCCCAAAGAAATCTCCAAGCCCAGATTATTTTATTGAATAATTCCATAAAATGTTTAAATAAAAGTCAATACCAATCTACATAATATCTTAGAAAATAAAAAAGGGAACACTTAACAGTTCATTTCATGAATCAAGTATTACTCTGATATAAAACCATACAAATGCAGTATAAAAACAACGACCAATGTCTGTCATAAATATCAATACAGAAAATCTCAGTAAAATATTCACAAATAAAATTCAGCAATATATAAAAAAATTACATAACATGACCAAGAGGGATTTATTCTGGAAATGTGACCTGCTTCGATATTTGAAATCAGTGTAATCCATCTGCCATTTTGGAAAATTTGAGGAAAATCAATAATGATAGTAATGGAAATAGAAAAGCATTTGAAAAAATTCAATATCCATTCGCAATAACAATTCTTAGAAAAATAAGAATAAAGGGGAACTTAATTTTATGAAGAGCATCTATGAGTCAAACCCTAGAACTAACACTACACGTAGTGGTGGAAAACTCATGCTTTCTCCCAAAGGTTAGGAAGAAGCCAAAGATGTCTGTCCTCATTGCTCTTATTCAACATGGGGCTAGACATTCTGACCAGCGCAATAAGGGGGGCGGGGGGGAAGAAGAAGAAGAAAGAAAGAAAAGACACACAGAGGACAAAAGAAAAAATAGAACTGTTTCTATTTACTGATATGATTGTCTACATAGAAGATACTAAGAAATATTGAAAAGAAAGGAACTCCCAGTAGTACAAAATCAATTGTTATTTTTTTATACTGGAATTAATTAAGTCATACAGTATTATTTATAGTTGCTCAAAAAAATGAAAAGCTTACATATAAGTTTTTAAAAATGTGTGGTGTGGTGATTTCTAGGGGAAGAGGGTATAGGGGGACTAAATGGTAATGGGAAAAATATAATTGAGATTAAATAATAAAATAAAATAAACAAATGTGAGACTTGAATGTGAAAACCACACAACACTGAAAACAATAAAAAAAGATCTACACAAATGGAGAGATACACTGTGTTCATGGATGGAAGACTCAACATAGTGAAGGTGACAATTCTTCTCAAACTGACACACAGGTTTAGTACAACTCCTGTAAATACCGTAGCAAGCATTTTTATAGGTGTAGATATTAGTATTCTAAAATTGATATAGAAGACAAAGAACTATAACAGCTACAACAATTCTGAAAAAGAATAAAATGGGTAAAGTTAAATACATGAGCAAGTATAGAAAACCGTATTACTGTGATTGATTTTGATTGGGACTCCACTTTTTTATTTTTACAGGATTTAAAAGACAGACACATGAAAATAATTACATATCTCTGTTATCGGGCACATAGTGCTTAAAGGTGACATTTGTGACATCAGTAGCACCAAGGGGCATCATGCTTTATAGGAACAGAGTTTCTACATGTGATTGAAGGAGATATCAATTCAAAACAGGTAGTTATAACCTTCGTCTGTTATATTTAAGCCCTACGGTAACAGAAAGAAATTTATAGAATGTATACAAAATATACACCCTACCAAAAAATTAGCTCAAAATGGACTAAAGACCTAAATGTAAGAGCTAAAACTATAAAACTCTCAGAAAAAACACAGGGAAAATTTCATGACATTGGATTTCATGAGGATTTTTTTAATATGACACCAAAGACATGCAACAGAAGACAAAAATAGATGAATTTGACTTAATAAAAATTTAAAACTTTTGAACATTAATCTCTATGAAGATATTGAAAAGGCAACCCACAGGGTGAGAGAAAATATTTGCAAATAATACATATGATAAAGAATTTACATCCAGAATATATAACAAACTCCTACAACTCAACAACAAAAACAAGAACAAAACCAAATGACCCAATTAAAAAATGGGCCAGTGTCTTGAATAGACATTCCTCTAAAGAAGACATACAAATTCCCAGTAAGTACATGAAACAATGTTTGACATCACAAATCATTAGGGAAATGAAAGTCGAAACCACAATGAGACAATACTTTATAACCATTAGGATGGTTATGATCAAAACAAAAACCGTAAAACAACAGTGAAAAATAATGTGTTAGTGAGAATGTGGAGAAATTAGCAGACATGTGCATTCCTGGTGGGCATGTAAAATATTGCAGCCACTGTGAGAAATGACATGGCAGTTTCTAAAAAAAGTTACACAGCATTACCATATGATCCAGGAATCCCATTTCGAGGTATGCACCCAAAGGAGTTGAAAGCAAATACTTCTACACCAATCTTCATAGCATTCGAAACCATAGCCTGAAATGTAGAAACAGTCTGAATGTCCCTTAATATATGAATGGGTAAACAAAATGTGATGGATTTGTATAATGAATATATATTAATATTTTGGAATATTATTTAACCTTAAGAAAGAACAAAATGCTGACCAATGCTACAACATGGAAGAATTTTGAAAACACTGTGCGAAAATAAATAAGCCAGACACAAAAGGGCAAATGTTATATGCTTCCTCTTTTCTGAGGTATCCGGAGCAGTCAAACTTACAGAGACAGAAAGTACAGCAGAGGTTACCAGGTGCTGGGAGGAGAGAGGAATGGGAGTTATCTTTTAATGGGGACAGAGTTTCAGTTTGGGGTAATGAAGTTCTGGAAATGGATAGTGGTGATGGCTTCACAACTTTGTGAGTGTACTTAATTCCACAGAATTGTACCCTTTAAAATGGTAAATTTTATGTTGCGTACTTATTTCCCTAATTTAAAAAAGCAAAAAAAATTAAAAAACCCTCACTCTCTGTTACCCTCCCGAGGAGCGCTCTGCCAGACCATCCTAGAAGGACCTGGCGCCGGGGCTGCCGTGCTGGGCCACCGTGCCTCCCTCTCCAGCCCCAGGTTTGAAGAGGGCAGGCTTTCTCTGTCTTGTTCACTGTGGCGCTCTGGGATCTGTTATGTTGTCTGGCCACCAGCAGGTACTCAAGTGTTTCTAGGACACATTAACAAGTCTCACAGATGTATAAAATGATAGAAATCCCAAGTCTTCTGACTCTAAATCGAGTCCTTTTTTTCAATTGGGAAAACTGAGTATTTTCTAACAACCTCTCTACTATTCTAGCATTCAAGCCACATCTGAATATAGGTACGGTTGGTAATTTTGTCTTTCCATGAAATAGTTTTTGCTTTAAGTTTTAATGGTGAATTACACTACAACTTTTGAAGGTTTTTTTGTATACTTGGCATCAACTTTACCTCACAATCTATAAGATCACTTATAGAAATATTAAGGCCAGGTTTTCCAGGCAAAAAATGAAATTGACAAATCTGTAGCAATACTTCTTATGAATAAACCAGAGATTTCATCACTATTATAATTCTTTCCTGGGAAGTTTTCTTTTCTTTCGCTTCTTCCCTCTTCCTTCCTTCCTTCCCTCCTTCCTTTTTTTCCTCCCTCCCTCCCTCCTTTCTTTCCTTCCTTCCAACAGTCCAGAGAATTTCCAAGTGACAATGTACTCAAAACCTAGGTAAGCTCAATACCAAAAACATGGGATGTTTCCAAATGCATTATTTGTAAACACTTAGCTATTTTGGTATTTGAGGAACTATAAAAGGGAAATAGCTGAGAATCACAAGAATTCTGGTTGGGGTCCAGGAAGGGAGGGGTAGAAGGCCTGAGATGTGCTGGTATTAGTCACCTGAACACTGAATGCCGTGGGCAAGCACAGTGCGCTAACCACATTTGGTGCTATGGTGGGCCTGTGACCAGCAGAGGGCGCTGTTGGTCTGTGTGAAGCCTCCTAGGTTTGCCCAGTATCCTTTGATCATTGCGGGTTTTATTTTTATTTTTGATCATTGCAGTTTTAAATTCTGGCCATTACTTTTAAAACCCAGCTTTGCTGACCATAACCTTAGTAAAACCTCATGATCTGAGGTTTGGGCAATGGTTCAAAGTTTATTGGGAAATACGGTATTGACTTTCTCAGGAAAGAGCTTTCTCGTTGGCACCAAAGACAGGGACTGAAACTCAAATTAACAAGAAAGCTTTCAAGGCAAACAGGCCCATCTATTCTCACAAACCCAACTTCCTGTTTGCTTTGAACACTTGGCTTTGAAATCAGACCTATTTTCTTCAGGTTGTAAAGAAATATGGTACCACATAAGTCCTGTTTAAGTACAGCTTGTCTCGGAGAAATGTGCTTCCCAGGCCAAATTAGCTGAGCATACGAGGAGATGACAGCCACGAAAGACAGGGGAATGATACATTTTTCATTTGACAGCAGGCGAACGGATATCTCTGTAGCTCAGGCAGAACCCTGGGAAATGCTGGGCAGTCATGACTGCTGAAGCCTTCGGGATTCCTGCCAGGGGGCCAGGCGTGCCTGCTGGAGGCCATAATGACAACTTCATAGGCAACGCGGAGAGTGACAGATCGGCTGATGCTGACGGCTTTACACTGTGTGTGCTCCAAGGCACCAATCAGCCACCACGCTGCACTTCTGCAGCCGCCTGCAGCTCCAGAGGGTTTGGAAGACACCTCCACACTTGCACCGACAGTGTGAGTGCAAAGAATGCCTGTGGTCTCCCATCACGGGCAGGTGCTGAGGGCATTAAATCATTAATTTCCTGCTTTAAAAGGTCAAGTCTCTTATTAATAGTGGGGTAAGAAGAGAAAATGAACATTTACTGAGCAGCTGTGATGTGCCAGGGGCTTTTCCTCCTTCAGCAGGTACAGCCTTGCTGCATCAGGGCCGTTGGCTCCTCTTTCACCCTGTGGTAAACGTAAGAGAGTTTAAGGACGCCCATCTGAGGTCACAGGGTTAGAGCTAGGATGGGACCCCGGTCTGTCTGCCTCGTTCTTTCCACTCAGCGACACGGGGCTCCGTGAGGCGGAAAGAGGTCAAACCTTGCTGTGCGTGTTACTCAGTTGTCTTCCCGGGAAGGCGCACATTGTCTGTGGGAAACGGAAGGGAAGTTGTGTTAGGCAAAAGTGGCCCAGGGAAGTGTGCGCATGAGCACCATAGCTTCTTTCTCGGTATCAAGGGTGCAGCCTGAAACCCCAAACTGCTTCCCCCACCCCGAGGAAGGTGCAGGCCATGCCCACGTGATCTGAGAGCCCTGTGAAGCGGAGCCCGGGCGGTTTCGCTCCTGGGGCCAACCTCTAAAATCTCGGTGCCCCATGCGGAGAACTCGGAGGCTTCTGGGAAGAAAATTTTCTCCCAGAGAGGTTGTTTGTGGCTTTTTAAAAAACCTCTAGGAAGGAGTTCATCTTAGGAAAAATAAGACATCACTGGATCCAATGAGCTAAATGTGTGGCACTCGGATGTGTCTATGACCAGCTTTCCCACTGTGGATGCTGAGGACAATGATGAGGACAGTCATGAGGCAGAGCGGCTGGCGGAGTGACGCACACACTCGGTAGATGGGGACTTGGCCCGTGTGGAAGCAGGGTGAGCTCCCGGAGAGGAATGAAGTGGGAACTGAAGAAAGCTAGGTAGGTATGTGGTGGAGACAGAGGCGGGGGTGGGACAGCAACAGCCAGGAAGCTTGTGGTTTGCCCCCAGGTGACTGGGGGTTAGTTGTTCCTTATTCCTAAAGGCCTGACTGTAGAGCTCTGCAGCCCCCACTCCTCAGCCGTGGGAGGGGGCAGCTTACTGAGTCCCTGTCCTTCCGCACAGGGAGCAGGTTCAAGTGTTTCCTCTGATACAACCAGTCGAAGGCTCAGGATGACCCAGGGCTGGCTCCCTGGAAGCATTCCTGTCTGGGCTCAGCTCTTCTCCTCACTTGGAAAGTTCTTCTCTGTCTTGCATAGCTGGTGAAGTCCCACTTACTTTTATAGACTTAGTCGTCACCCCTCTTTTCATTCTTTCTCCTTGTAGTCAGACGCTGGCACCCCAAACCTGTTGACAGGTCAGGGCTGAGTTGATTGCGTGCTGTGGTGAGAAAGGGCCTGTGTCGACAGAGCTCTCACAGGGTCAGGGTGGGTGGCGGGGCAAAGCCAGGGTTCTGAGGAGGTTTGGAAGTCTCCTTTAGGTGGGCCTTGAAGTGCAAGAGCTTGGTTAGGGTTGGGGGAAGGTCACGATGTGAGTTTACAATCGGTGAGTGCCAGGGAGGCGGGAGTTTTGAGGACAAGATCAGAAGTGACTTGGTTCATAAACAATCAGTTTGATGTTATTTATTGAAAAGTTGATCAATTTTAAATGGATTCGCAAAAATGTTCAGTTATTTGCAAAATTTACCTTACTGGGCAAGGTTCTTTTAGAAAAGCTGTCACCTTAACGAGGACAGCAGAGGAGTCAAGTCGTTTGGGGGTGACAGGTGTGGGCGCAGGTTTCGGTTCTCACTGTTCGTAGAAAAGCAGTTTCTCCCATTATGGTGAATATGCTGTGTATTCTGATTCCATCCCGGGCCTCACCGTGGCGGATGCCGATGTGACTCTCTGCTTGTCCCCACGTGTGAGCCTTTCGTGGTCTGTGTCAGAGCTCCCAGACAATCAAACATACAAACATTGAAAATGTCAGCGCGTGGCCCTTGCACCAGTAACAGGCTGTGTTCCGTACAGTTTACAGAGAATGTCTTCAGTACGTGTGCAATTGCGTTACTCCCCCATCTCCCTTCCTCCTGCATGACCTCCTACACTCGGAGAACCTGGGAGAGGAATGTGATCGATTTGTGGACAGGAAGAGATATGAAACTAAACCTTCATCATGTCTTTAATTGTAAGCATGGATGTATGTTTCTTCCGGCGGGGGGAGGTCAAAATCAGCATCAAAAATGTGATGTAACTTAGATAACCTGGCATGAGATGTTGGCAGCCTGCCTTTTTCTTCTGAATCAGTGCATGAATTTAAAGCCAGGTTACCTTTGTGGCTACAATGTAATGATGCCTTCATTTTCTTGCTTAATCTTCCAGAATCAATCAGAATCCAGCATCTGAGCTTTGCCACAGTAATTGCCTGGGAAGGAGCTCGGCCAAACTAATATGGGTCAGTCACTTCGTGAGTTTTCTACCCGGCTCAGGGCAGTCACCAGGAAGAAGGCTTGGCTGGGACCCAGAGCCCCCACTTTGTTTTCCATGTCTGTATTTGGACAGCACCTGGGAAGCATCTTCCGGCTGCTTCTCACCTACCCACGACTCCATGGAGCAGCATGGTCGTCAGCTTTTCTACTAGAGCCGTCAGTGGAAGGATAAATGAAGGTGAGGAGCAGGGAGCTGAAATGACAGGGTTACAGTAGTGCCAGATAATAAGAATGCCAATAATGCATCGTGATAGATTCGCATTTGCATAACAGCCTTGCCAATAAAAGCTCTTCCTATTCTCACTGAAAAAATTAAGAGGCAACAATCAATTCACTATTCCTGCCAGTTACTTGTCTGGGTCTCTTCGCTCCACCGGGGATCTAGCTGACCAAATAGCAGGTTTCAGGGGTGCAGAGTCCTGAGAAAAGGAGGTAGGACATAGGGGGTGCAGTCCACACAGGCCCATTGCTGGTCAGAGGGGCAGCTCTAGTCTGAAGACAATGTCCAATGAGCAAAAAGGCGACCCTTGGACTGAGCAGGGGGTGGCGCAAATTCAGAAAAGGGCAAGGAGAGACGGGTAGTACTGAGTTTGAAGTGAAAATAATAACGAACAGTTCCTGAGCCCTCAAATTATTTGTCTCACTACAGGACATTACGCAGAATTGAAAGGGAAGGAATAAGGTCTACATGACAGCCTGAAGGGATCTGCCTCACCGAACTTTGGGAGGCAAAAAACAAGTCCCATTGATGTCACAGGATACTGTTTTTATAAAGTTTAAAAACAACTAGAACTACACATATAGTTGACATAGTATATAGTTTATGAGAAAAATATATTTTCATATAAAAAGAAGCTGAGAAGCGACCCACACATGGTTTGGGATGGTGGTTATGGAGGGAGGGAAGAAGGGAGGGAGGATGAGAGGTCCGGAGGGTCTCGTTGGTTGATGGGTTACTGGAAGTTCGTGACATTATAAACAAGGGCACAAAATAAAAGAGACCACTGCTCAGACAAGTGATGGGAGTAAGTCACGGACCAAGGATGATCATTAATTCCAACCCTGAAACCTGAGGCGATGCGTCACATTATGTACGTGCACACAGACACCCACCCAGTGTTGCACAGTGGACAGCTGGACACAGCAGGTCAGCGCCAGGGTGCTCACCGTGGGCAGACACTGGGCTCAGCGTTTTGCACGTTATCTCGTTTAATCCTTATGACCACTTTATGAGGTGGATAACATCATAAACCTCATTTTACATGAGAGTTAAAGGGAAACAGCAAAAGCCTCCCCCAAATATGCCACTTGGCAGGTTGATTATTTTGAATTAAAGTTATTTAAGCAACAGCCAGTGCAAGAAGGACACTCTGACCTTTCTGTGTCCCCTGAAAGCTGGAAATAAATCTCTCCCGGGAAAGGTGCCCTCCCTGTGCCAGGAGATAAAGAGACATCCTTATCACCAGAGATTCAGAGCCGAAAAGGCTGTATGAGCAAACTTTGTTACTTGCTCACTAATTTACTACTCCAAACCCAAAACCCTTTGTCTTGTCAATTCTTCACAAATTGATTTTTTTTTTGTCTAAAGGGCAAAAAAGCTGCCTATTTTGGTCACTTCTTTGTGTCTCATTTTTCTATGGGCTCCTGTACATACAAAATTATATCTGTTTTTCTACTGTTCCTCAAGTCAGCCTAAGAACCTAGAGGGGAGGAAGGGAAACGCTCCATTCCCCTTCAGGGTATTGGGCACAGAGAGGTCAAGTTGCTTGCCCAAGGTCATACAAAGAGCAGATGGTAAAGCTAGGACTGGAACTAAGCCCAGCAGCCAAGCTCTGTTAAACGTTCGAGCTCAGTTTCTGCTTGCATCCTCCCACTTCCTGGAGCCCCTCATTTTGGTTAGTACCTGCCTCTTCAGGACCCGGTATGGCACCCGGCACTGACCAGTGTGCACTGGTCAGTCAGCACGTACACAAGCCCAGCATCTCCGCTAAGGTGATGCC
Source organism: Glossophaga mutica (assembly GCA_039655065.1). Taxonomy (NCBI): domain Eukaryota; kingdom Metazoa; phylum Chordata; class Mammalia; order Chiroptera; family Phyllostomidae; genus Glossophaga; species Glossophaga mutica. Next base: position 27,158,563 of record CM077310.1, read on the forward strand.
GCCAACCAGTGTTCCGTGCCTGGTGGAGCTGTGAGGGGCAGTCTTTGCATACCAGTGACCACCGGTCAACTGGACGCGAGCACCCTGCCGACAGGAGGTCTGGCTGTGTCCAGTTGCTGTTCTACGAAGCGGTCTGAGGTCAAGACCTTGGCCAAGGAGTGGGAAGTCCTTAGCCAACCAGACCTCACTCCCAGAATTCAGACTGTGGAGTATGGAGAACATTGGCCCACTGATAGAGGATGGGAAATACGCAGGAAGAAGAGAGCCATCGTGAGAAAACTGGCAGGCCCTGGGACACTCCAAGTGGGGTGAAGCCTTCTGCGCAGGGACATGGAACAAATTGTAACCTGTGCTTCTTAGATGCATGTGCGTCCTGCTCTTGCCCACTGTATTAAGTCGTCCTAGGGAGCACAGCAGAAGGCCGAGTAGGAGTAATCATGGGTGAGCTACGGTAAATTCCCTTATTTTTACAATGTGCGCAAAAATGGTTGCAAGCGCACTTGCTTTTCTCATACGAGAGATTTCCTCTTAGCAACCCTTTCTTGGGACCTGACTTGGAGGCCAGAAGTGGGGCCTCCTGAGAGCCCAAGGAAGAAACCAGCCCCAGGAATAAAATTAAGTTGAAAACCTCCTTTGACATTTAAGAAAAGTCAACAACCATCTAAGTGATGAGAGAGACCAGAAATATAACGGGCTGAATGTCAATTTTAAAACTAGAAAGATAGCTGCTACTTTATCTCGCTGAGCAGGTGTTTCTGAGCAGTAAATAACTCACGGATGGGCTATTAAGCTTTAATGCTTGTGATAACAGCAAAGAGCATGTTGCCACCCTCCCCAAAATACATAGATATAAAAACAAACAGCAATTTTCAACATTTGTGCTTTGCACCATTTTCTTTTCACAGTTGTTTTGCCGCATTATCTTGTGCTATTATCTTGACCACAAGCCTCTGCTGCACGAAGTTGATTTGCGATCGTGGGCAGAACAACCTAATGTAATTAAGTATCTGGCAAGTGTACAATGATTATTTCTACATAAAAAAAGATTATCTCCCCGAATGAACACCCTCCAAACAAGGCACCAATTTCACTGCTGGTAAAACAGGGGATGAGATTTTAATTTTTTTAGGAGGGGGAAAGATATTTCCTCTTGCTTTTTTCATTTCGTTCAAACTCATTTTTTGTGAGGTTTTTATTGAAATAGTGATTATGGTGCTTCAAAGTGACTTTAAAAAATATCCAGAAGGAAAAAAAAATGAAGCATCATAATTGGAAAAAGGTTAGATACGAAGAGATGTGCAATTTGAATCAGCCAGATGAGAGTTATTACCTAATAATGAGGCTTTGCACTCCTATTACACTGGCTTTTGTATCAGAGCCTTTACAAACCAGGAGCTAATGAAGCTTCCTGCCTCCCCCGTGACTGAGGTCGCTGCTGTTGCTGTCTGATGAATGGAGAAAATAAGCTGCCGAGACCAGGTGAACTTGGCTTCTCCTCAGTTCAAATTGTTTATTAATGTCACGGCTGGGAATAAAACTTAGAAACCTCAAACCCCAGGCTCTCTCGCTTCTTTGTTTCCTGCGGCTGGAATGCGTGGGCTTTCCATGCCTTGCCGGTACCTCGAGGTTGCCCGATGGGGAGGCAGTGAGACACAGTGGTGCCGGAGTCGGGAGCTGGACGTTTGCAGTTGAGACTAACTCCTCTGTGCGAGTGAGAAGGAGGGAAGGAGCCTGGCACCGCTGCGTGCAGGAGCCAGCGTGAAGCCTCAGGACCTCGCCAGCGGCTTGTTCAGTCTGAGGTAGCTTGAAATCAATCATAACGGGAGTGTAGCAGGCCCTAAAATACCAAGGTTTTGTTCAGTGTCATTTTGATATAAATGTTTTTGAGAAATAAAAGTTGATTCCTGGCCGGGGCCACTGTCTGAGTGGAGTTTGCACGTTCTCCCCTTGTCTGTCTGTGTGGGTCTCCTCCAAGGGCTCCAGTCTCTCCCCTACCCCCCGCGTCCCAGAGACTGTGAGGCGAGTGGGCATGTCTCAGCTGTCCTGTCCAGGTGGGTGGGCTCAGGTCTGAGTGCCACCTGTGACCAGAGAGTGTCCCATCCAAGGTGGGACTTGCCTCTCGCCCTGAGCTGCCTGCCACCAGAGACCCTGAACTGGAATAAGTGGCTTGGGAAGAATTATCTGACTTGCTTCTATTCATCTTTCTTGAATGCATGTATAGCTCACATTAATTTCTCTTTTTAAATTATATTTTATTGATTATGTTATTACAGTTGTCCTGATTTTTCCCCTTTTGTTCCCCTCCACCCAGCAAGCCCCCCCCCCCCCGCCTCAGGCATATTAATTTCAATGTTTAGCATTAGAAGTTTTTTTGAGTCTTTATTTAGAAGTTTAGTTATGTTTTTGTGAGCAGAAATATGCCACCAGAGCTTAACTCTTTTTACATCAGTTACTGGTTTCCTTGTGTGCCCTGACCCGATAGTTACATCAAGGTGCGGTTTCTAGGAACCCATCCCTGCTGTTCAGTGAGGACTTGCTGAGGCTACACCCCGATACCTGCAAACACTGAGATCAGGGCCCCCTCACCCCCAAGCCAGCGCCCCGGAGCGCCAGTGAGAGCCAGCGAAGAGCGGTGTGTGTTCCAGAGGGTCCTGTGAGTCCTTCAAAACTCTTTTGTATGCTGCATGAAAAGTAGTGTCTTCTAGCTGTAAATCAGAAGGTGATAGTGAAGTGAAGGCAGGAGAAACTCCGGGGAGTATAGTGAACGCAAGTTCGTGCCCTGTCCATTAAATCGGAGGTTTGGGCCAGGGAGTCCGCGACTGGGGGGAAAGTGGGCCACAGAAAACAGGAAGTGCCTCTTACCGTCTTCCTGGGCGCTTCGCCTTTATTTCTGTGTCCTCTGCCATCTCCTTTCAGTCCCCACTGTTTATTCATTAATCCATTCAGTAAGTTAGTGTTAATTCCTTCCTGAAGAAGTATTTTTATTTTAAATGGGAAAGCAGGAAGAAGAGGCCGAAACCAATTAAGTACTATTGTTATGTCTATTTTACAGATAAGGACACAGGTTCAGAGAGTTTACTGTCAAGTATTCTGTTTCGGACAGAGCTTGCTCAACAATGCTTAGACAGTAACCATGGGCATCAAGGTGTAAGGAAGGCCGTCTGGGGTCCACTTGCTTTCAGATTCTGCAGAGGAAACAACACTGAGTTAGAAGTCGAAGACCTGCATTCTATAGTTCTTCTCTGCTACTTGTTTTATCTCCTGGAGGCTTTGTTTTCTTATGCAAATGAAGGTAATGTTGTCTTTGTTTTCTGTATTTGTTTTGCTGGGGATGGAAGAGATAAGGCACGGGAAAGCCTTTTGGTTAATGGCGAATTGTTTTGCAGATGTAAAACCAATTGTTTTCTATTTGACTCATGCCTGAATCCCATTTTTTCCTACCATCTCCTTTTTCCCTGTGGTCTCCATCAACCTGGGAGATTAATTTCTACTCCAAAGAGGGTGATTTTTACAGCTACTTCCTTAAAACTTGCTGAGATCCTTGAACTGACAAGGGGTGTTTTGTAACAGCGCTGAGTTATCATACCCACGTCCAAATTTATGCCTGATCCCTGCGAAAGGCACCTCGGCTCCTCAGAGCAAGCGCTGGCCCATTATTCTTGCAGCTCTCCAGGCGTATAATATGCACACACCTAGACATGCAGTACACTCGTTTAAACTGAGATTGGAAACAGGGGGATAGACAAGACCAGCCATATGGCGAGCGACTCAAGCAGCACCAATAGCAAAGTTGCGCGTCATCTCCCGCTCTGCTGCTCTGCGCTTGCTGCAGAAAGCAAGGTCACCGCAGCAGCTCGTGGCTCCTGTCGCCCTGTCTCCCCAACCCCTTGCCGCTCCACCTGCATATTCAGAGCTTCATAGCCCCAGGTGCCTCCTCTCTCGAATCAGTCTCCGAGTCTAACGGTCCCCTCACCCCAGGAGGAAAGCCGGCCCTCCTACCCTGTGAGGGTCATTCTGCCACCTCGGCCTTCGGCTGCCCACTCTAAAGGAATGTGCCCCTCTCTCCCCATCCACTGGGCGGGATGATTCAGCACGGGAAGGGACAGGCTGCAGTGGCAGAATTGGGTTCAGAAAGCACAGCAGGCTTATACTGGTGACAAACGCTGCCCTTGGATTTGAGCAGTGGCTTTGCTTTAGATTCTCCCGGAGATTTTGATTTCAACAATTTATGACTAGACTATGTTCTGTTCTAAGTCTGGAGTAAAGAGGAATGTGTTATTAAGTTAAATGTATTGAGTGTTTATTAAGTGCCGGGAACTCTCCTAAGTGATTTAAAAGCATTATCTTATTTTATCCTTCCGTGAGGTAATTACTATTATGATTCCCATTTCATAGGGGAGGAAAGCAAAACATGGAGAGGTTAAGAAACTTGCCCAAGGGTACATCCTTAGTAAAACTGAGGGACTGGGGTTTGAACTCTGAATGTCTGGGCCAAGAATCTATCTTCCTAAACACTCCTTTCCTTCTTCCAAAAGCGATTTTATACTTCATTTTCTGTCTGAATCGTAATTACAGGGTGGACTGTGGTAGAATTCTGAGAAGGCCCCACGATGTTGCCCCACGGGTGCTCATCTCCTCTCTGTAAGTGTGGGCGGGACCTGTGACTTGCTTCTGGCCAATAGAATACAGCGAAGGTGATGGGCAGTCTGTCACTCCTGTGATACTCTTATATGTAAGACTGGTCTTAGCAGACAAGAGTGAGAGAGATTCTGTTGCCAGCCTGAGGAAGCAGACAGCCATGCACTGGCTATGGAGAGGGCCACATGGCAGAGACCTGTTGGGGGCCCCTGGGACACCATGACTGCAGCCTCACGAGAGCCTCGGTGGGGGCCTTGTTCAGCCATGCTGGGATTCCTAACACACAGAGACTGTACGATGGTAAGTATGTGTTGTCTACAGCTGGCAAATCTGTGGTAATTTGTTGTGCTGCTGTGAAAACTAACACAGGCGAAGAAGTTTGCCCGAGGTCACATCTTCAGTAAAGTTAGAGGCTGGGGTTGAACCCAGTCCTCTGACACAAGAGCCACAGTCTTAGCCACTTCTCCATTATGCCTCCTTCAACGGTGTGTTCATAGATGGTTTTCTGTTCAATATTGTAATTATTTCTTCAGGTTTCTAAGCTTTAGGAACTCAGGCCATAACACCCTTGACAGAAGAGGCCTTAGAGTAGGCTTTTGATATTTTTTCAAAGAGTTCTTCTCCTCTCTGACTTTCTTTTGTCATTGTTGACAATGCTGCCAATGGCACGGGTCCTGGTCAGCAGCCCTTCCAGACCGGCCAGCGCACTCGCAGTATCTCCAGACATCTGTGGGTCTGCACGTGCCCGGCATCTGTACTTCCACACCCCTACATGACATAATGCTACTTGGTAAGGAAATCAGATCTCTGTGAAAAGAGTCATAGGGATTTTTGATATAGGGAAATGTAGAATGGAAGAAGGATATCCAATGTACTTAGCTGGAGAAGCAAAGTAAAGAGACCAACTGTGAAAGAAAAATGACCAGGGCAAAGGGCTATTTCTGCCCCCACATAGGATGTTAGACCCCTTGTGAAGATTGTCCTTGCCCTTGAGTCCAGTTGGAACCAGTGACATAGTTTTCAGGGCCCAATGCCAAATCAAAAGGCAGGGCCCCTTGTTCAGAAGATGGTGACCACATGGCCCCTCTGAGCATGGGCCCCTGTGACTGCACAGGACACCCACCCAGGAAGCCAGCCCTGGGCACAGTTCACATAAATTCTGAGCAATATTGGGGCTTGTGGTGTTACTATTAGACACCTACTCTTATTGCAATAACTCTTTTTTTTTCTCTGTGCTTCTTAGCTACATATTCAAAAAAGCTTCAAGCTGATGTTTAGACTCTACCATGTGGTACCCATCCCACCCCTTCGGCCCTTGGCTACATGGGGATGTTTAATTTGTGAGGTAGGGAAGGCTCTTGTCTCCTTGTTTTACAGATCAGAGAATTGAATAGCAAAACTGATCAAAGTCACACAGGAAACATGGTTCCCTTATACATCATACAGCTAAGTGAGGGCAGATTTCCTGTTCTTGTTTTAACTTTTTTGCCTCCACCCTCCACCCCAGCCCAGTGTCTTAGTGTGTGTTACCCTTGGGGTGGTAGCTTGGGACATACTGATTCTTTAAAAGATTGGTTAAAATTTATTGGTAAATCCCAGGGAAGAGACTTTCGTGGGGGAAAAGAGAGTGAGCAGAGTTTTAAGTGAAAATGACTTTGTAGGAGGTGACTTGTTTTAGAGGCAGCCCGGCATTCCAGTTCAGGTCTTCTTCTCACCAACCCTTGTTTCTCTGTCTCTTCTGTCCAGTCAGAATGGGTGAAAGGATTGGGCATTGCTCTTGTCACACGCCATGTCCTTAAGTCCTGTGACATCTCCTTTTATGAACATTTCAACTATGTTATATAGGAGGGGAGTAACCTTTCCCTATGTTATGAAGGGAATTTGGAGATTTAAGATATCAGATAGAAGGCATTAGATCTTTCCTATCCCTTCACATCACCTGAAGCCTAGCTGTGCTCAATCACCTAGCGGCCAAAGCAAGTGGTGATTCAACCTTGAAAGTGTTCCTTTCACAAGACTTTCACAAAATGACGTTCCCTCCACCTATGGGTGGTGATCACTTGTGTATCAAACACCAAATAAATCAAATGTGGTTTGCTGATCTCATATTTTTTTCTTTTCTTTTCTTTTTTTTCTCTTTTTTCTTTTTCTTTTTTTGCTCATTCAAATCTCCGTTTGAGGGAAACAGGAGAACAGAATGGAGAAAGATAGGGCATTTGTAGAACTAATTTCAATTCATATTAGTAGCCATTTCTAACACATGGTCAGTTGGCGTCTCATACTTTTGAAATTCCACCATCAAAGAGGATGCCTTCTAGATAAACCACAGGGACAATCAGATAAATTCTGCAATAGAAATCATCATTTTGTTTTGTTTTGTTTGGGTTTGAACCACACGTATTTATTGATGGATTGGAAAATGCAGCTTTAACAGCACAAGAAGGCACAGTTGTGGATTGGCATACTCCTGCTGGTCTCATTTGTTATTGATTCACTTGCTCACACCCAGGCTGCCTTTAGTTCTCTTTAGTTCCTTCTAATTCTTCACTCTACAATCAGCGTAGTCTATGGTCTTAACTCTCCTCCTGTTTTCAACCCTATTTGGACAATTATTTGATTTCTTCACATATTGTATAATTACAGTCATTGCGCGGTAAAGTCCATTTCTGAAGTTTTAAATTATTAGAATAATTTAAGCCAAGCTATTCCTTTCTGGAAGAGGAAAATCAAGGTACTGCTGTTTTCAGGACAACGTGGTAATCACCAGCAGGTCCACAGCCAGGACTCATGGCTTCTAATTGTGCAGCCTCTGCTCTCTCCGCACGCTGAGCAACCCCTTTCTCGGCCGAGTCATGTATTACATGCTACTTACTGGCTGTGACCTCAGACAGTTTTTCTCCCACAGTTGCCCTTGGTCCTAAGATATGTCATCTTTCCCCAGTTGTGCCCAATGGACTTCAAAGACCACTGTTCCACCTGAGTCTTACTTCTTGGATTCATCTTCTTTCTCTTTCTTTTGTCAGCTTCTTCTCTTTGCAAATGTGGGTGTATAGTAGTGTTGGTGCATGCTAACTAGTTCCAATTCATTTCTCCCTTCTCAGTGTTTTATATTTATTGATATTCAACCACTAATATTACCAAAATTCTTGCCTGAACACTTTCTAAGTATTTAAGACCCAGTATCTCTAAAATATCATTAAAAAGCCCCTTTGCCTCCCTTTCCATCCAACCTCTTCTGGTCTCCGCTTTATGGTGAACCTCTGTCCTCAGTTGCTGAGCACTAATGATAATCTCCATTCTAGAGTCTGTCTTGTTGTCCCTACGGTTTACCCCAAGAGAATCCTCTTTCTTGGTAGGCTTTCCCAAAGACGAGACACCAGTTCCCCATGGCTTAGAAATGACTCTTAATATAAATTAAAGTTAGGTCTGCAAGTGCCCAGGCTGTTTCCATTTTGTTCTCCTCTTTACCTCAAATGGAAGCTTTGAATGAGAAAGAAACTATGGAAGAAATATGAGATCAGGAAACCACATCTGATTTATTGGTGTTTGATGCACAAATGATCGCCACCCGTAGATGGAAGGGATGTCATCTTGTGACAGGAACACATTTCTGTCACTGCTCTCTCCCTCCTGGCTGAGCTCTGGGACTTTGAGGGACTTAGCCCCACAACTGTATCATTTCATAAAGTTTAATACTATCCCAAGGTAGATCTTCTACCTGACACCTGGAAGAGTAAGGTTTAGGAATCAGAGGGAAAGTTGAAATCAAGGGCCAGTGGCCACAGTGACTGCCAGAGACTTGCGTGTGGAAGCATATTAATGACAAATGAGACCAGCAGGATGTGTCATTTGCTGGATGATGTGTCAGAAAGCTGTTCAAAGGTGGCTAATAGACATTATGCAAACCTCAGTTGGTGGTGTCTCTAAACTGTCTTGTCTTTAGTTTCCCTATCATTTTATATAATCCAAGCTCTTAACTCACTCTTCCTTTTTTTTTTTTTTTTTTTTTTTTTTTAGTTTTCTACCCTACTTCTTTTATTCCTTCTGTATAAACCTCATCCAGTGAGTCAGTGAAGTGCAGTTAGGCACATCTGTGCTGAAACCTAATTGGTCAGAATGCTGATGTGTCCACGGCTTTACTCAGTTGGGACAAAACAGGCCAGAGGTTGATTCTATACGTTTGCATAAGTTGTGTAGGGTGTGTGTGTGTGTTGCAGGATTGGCTGCAAGCCTTTGATAACAAATAGAATAATACTGTTTACATTCATATGGGGAAAGACTTGACTATCAGAAATGAGTTCTTCACAGCATAATTACAGCTTGCTCTGGTGAACAATGAAGATATAATCAGTGCACCTATTTGTCCTTCTGGATTCCAGCTGCTAAAGCAATTTCTTTTTCACAGAACTTACGATTTTGCGGTTCTTGTGAAAATCCACCGTTTCCCTCCTGAAATCCTGTGAGATGGAGCTCGCCAGAGGAAACGCTGCGAAAACAGCCTGGATCCTGCCTCTCCGTGAAATTAGGCAGATCATATTTCCAGCGCTACTATCCTGATTGCATGTTTGTTTAAAATGACAGTTGATGTTGTGTATCTCTTTCATTAGGGAGGCTCAGCGATCTTGACATTATTAACTAACTGCAGCACTTGCTGCATATAAACACTAATCCACAGAGACATCTCAGATGGCACTTGAAGAAAAATAAGGCTCTTGGAATGTGAGAAACCAACAGAAGGATCTTGGCCATATTTGTAATTTGGCAGGTGTATTATTAGCCATTCATAAGTAAAAGTCATTTTCTATGCAGCCTAAACACCAAGATTCAGAGGGCAAACATTCACATCTGGGTTCAAACACTTAAAGTGGCTGAATCAAGTGGAGGGGAAACTGGGGACTTGTGGAGGAGAGAGGGCTGGCTGGTTTCCCTGCCTCTCGTTCTTTGAGCGCTGGCTGCATAAACACCTGATGCTGGATAATGAATTGCATGCAGGCAGGAATGGTGACTTGTTTTGTAGACATTTTGAATTGTATAACACACTGAAGACTTGGTTCTATAAATGATCAGAATTTGGTGGGCTGGTGGACCTGGATAGGATTTTCATCAAGCATTTATGATGACCCTCCATAAGAGGCCTTTGTGATGGAGCAAAGTGGCAACGCTCACTTCTCTTCATCAGACTCCTCTGTGGTGCTCCCTTCCAGACTGAGTGCTGGCCTCCTCGTGCCCTCTGCCATGCTGCCTGGGAGGCTGTTCCATTCACTCCTGCCCATTTCCTGCCTTGTTATCTCCCTACTCAGCTGTTACCTAGCCCATCCCATTCAGTTCCTTGCCTTGGTCTGGGGACAGATCTACACACATCTCCCCCCCCCCCCAGCCCCCAACTCTGGCCACCTGTCCTCTCGTAGGGCTTCCCAGAGAAGCTCACAGGCACGCTGCATTCTTCCATACCTGATCCAGAATTAACTGCTGACCTCCCATGGTCCATGGTGGTTCCATGCAGGTCTGTTTCTGTCAAAGACATCTGACCCTCAATTCCATTCCTATGTCTGGAATGGTACCAATGGTAGGACAGTAATGATTCTTGCTGGAAGAAAGGATTGGGGTAAAGGAGTAAAGTTATTTTTAGGTTTATCTAAAAAGGGGAATCTTGGAATCTTATAATTGTTACTTTTACCCTCCTTATTCTTCTTTTCTTCTTCCCCACAGAAGTCATTAATTTACCTTGTTGATACTTCTTCAGAAGGGGAAATGAGAGGGTAGGGAGGACATTCTCACCCAGATAAGGGCTCTTGAAACCACCGTACACCACGTGGAGCAGTAGAGAGTCTATTATAGATGAATAAACTCTATAATTACCTTGACCACTCCTGACAGTTTGAATGCACACTTCACTAAACTTTCAAAATGCTAGTTCAAAGCCAGCATGAGACTAAGAAAGCTCAGTTTTAGAGAACTTGCATTATATTATTAGTTCATCCTGGAAATAGTAATACCCATATCCGTAGAAAAGGATTTTCTTTTTCTGATTTTCCCAGGACAATTCCAGTTTACATCCAAAGTCCTGGGATAATTATTCATAGCACCTCCTCTCACTTTCAGAAATATTCTGACTCAGATAAATTATGTGGTCTTCTTACCCCCAGGTTCCTTGGTGCCTTCAGTGGCCTTAAACCCCACATGAGCCCAGTTGTGGGAGTGACAGGGAAGAGCAACAGTCAAAACGTAAGGTAAATGATTTTTATGTCCAAATGAAGAATGGTTTGGAAAGAGAACAGGTTAAAAAAAAAACAAGAATATATAACTAAACCAAATACTAGAGACAGAGGAGAAGCGACACAAACTAGGAGGTTCCAGGGAAGTAAAGCTTGGGAATCCCCCAGAGGTGAGAGTTAGTAGGGAAAGAGCCTTTCATGGCCACTGCTCTTGAGTGGAAAGAGAGTAATCTTTGCCTCTAGGGGCTCGGGACATTAAAGTGTTTCTTAATCGGGATCCTTTGATCTTTCTTCCTAGACCCTTGTCCCTTCTGTTCTCTCAAGGGTCTATATGGGTAAAGGGTCAACCAGGCCCCTTTTCAGTGAAAGTGATGACATGTTCTTCTTGTTTTCCAAAATACTCTGTGGGAATTGTCAATTTCTTGAACAAGAGAGTCAAACTGGTGTTTGATCCGACAGGGGAAACCTACCATCTGTTATCGGCCCTTTGTCCTTCTGGAAAATTACTGAACTGCAGTATATCAAAACTATACACAAACAAGAATCAATCGTCTGAGATTCCAACTCTGACCACAAAGTCAATGAGAATGACAAGGATAAATTTGTTTTTCCCTTAAATGCTCTTAGAAAAGAAATGGAATGGAACTCAAATATGGAGTTATGTCTAGAGGGGCATCTGAAGATTAAGGATGAAGAAGAAATGAGAGAATCCAAAGACAAAGGTATGGTCAAGGAAAGAAAAAAATAGATACAATAGAAATTAACAACAATAACAACAACAACAACAAAAAACCCTATGAAATCTCCTTCCCTGAAACATTATATAAGCTACTTTTTTAAAGAGAGAGATGAGAGAGAGAGAGAAACATTGATTTGTTGTTCCACCTATTTATACATTCATTGGCTGCTTCTTGTATGTACCGCGACAGGGGATCAAACCCACAACCTTGGCATATTGGGATGATGCTCTAACCAACGGAGCTGCTCCCTGGCCAGGGCCTTCACATGTACCTCAAGGATAGAACAGAATAAAGAGGCAATTGCTAACAGCTCTGTTATACTCTCCAGAAGGTTGTAAATGAGCAGATTAAAGCCCTATAGGACAGAGTGCAGAATCAGCACATTTTGGCAAAGTAACAATAATGATGTTAATGTTAAAAATAGTAGTAGTACCTAATTCTTATTAAGCTCTTAAGATGTGTCTGGCATTTTTGAAGTGCATTATGTTTGTTGATTCACTTAATTTTTACAACTATTCTATGGCATAGATCCTGTTATTATTTTTAAAAAATGAGGAAATAGGCACAGAATGGCTAATTGTGCAAGTCAGGTAAGCTGTGATGGCAGGTCTGAGATTTAGGACAATTGATTGAGAATACAAATGAATGGAAGTTTCTGACTACAGCCAAGATTCAAAGCATGAAGTGAGGAACATTGTGGAAATTTTCCAGAGGCTGAATACAGAAAAAAAGGCCCCTTAATCACACATGTATATTCAGGAAAGAAATCAAAACCCATAATAGTGAGTGAAGAGAATGGTTACCAGATATGTCCTGTAGGTAGGTTTATAATTAATTCAATCTATTCCCTTAATATTCATTATATAGGCTGGGGCAAAAGTAGGTTTACAGTTGTAAGTCTGCAAAAATGGTTTATTCTTGTATTATTATTTATTAATTTTTGTATTATTTTCAGTACAAACAACTTTAGACCTACTTTAGCCCCACCCTGTGTATATGTTTGATAACTGAACTTATCACATTATAATTGTAACATTTTTATAAGCATGCTTGCCTGATTATTTAGCATGTGCCTTGCAGATGCAGAGGCTAGGTCAGACAACAATATTTTATGAAAATAATTATCTGGAGAAATTTGTGAAAGACAACATAAAGAACAGGAACTCATGGAGAAGGATGTGTGTCTCATAGGTAGGAGGGCATTCATCTGAGCTCTGACCACAGAATGAGCCCAAGGTTCCAAATTATAGGAAAATCATTTGAAATTAAGCTGATCACTTTTTTCCTAATTTTCTACTATCTTAGTGTATTACTAGTAAAGCAATTCTAAAGTATCTCTTCTCTCAAGAAGCTTACAATCTACCTGGAGGAACTAGATTTGTATAAAAATGTGTGTGGTAATATTCAGCCCAGGTAGACTACAGACTTTGTGAAGTCAAGGACTGTATTATCTCAAGATAAAGGAAATCCAACTGAAAGTGGTTTGACTGCGAAGACGTTTATGAACTCCCAGAGCAAAGAGTACAGCTAGGGTGTGGCCATGTTGATTAATTTGTTGCTTTAAAGGTATCCCAGAACTTCAAAATCCACTTTTCTATGATTTTCTGGGTTTTCCCCTCCGGATTACAAAATGGCTGCTGCAATTCCAGGAATCACAGCCAACGATGGTGCACAGTCCAAAAAGAAGATATTTGTTTTTTTGTTTATTTTTTAAGAATGAGAGACCTTCCAAAAATTTTCTCAACATTACTGACCTTCATCAATCATAGACCAAAGTTGACTCATATGCCCAGAATGGACGGATAAGTTGGCAAAGCAGAATGAAGTTACCGGGGCTGGCTTAGACCAGCAGGCCTCAAACTGTGGCTCTCGGACAGGTGAGGCTCTCCCGGACCCTTTCAGAGGGTTAGCAAAATCAAACTACTTTTGTAATTGTACTAAGATGCTATTGGTCTTTTAAACTGTGCAGGCGTCTGCAGTTCCAGTGCAGAGCGATGGTGAGTGAAACCACCGGTGCCTCAGCGTGAACTGGAGTGAAGAGCCGAGCTGCACAGGGGCCGCTGTGCACTCTGCTGCCACAAGCTCCTTGCAAAGAAAAATGCCAGTTTCACTTAAAAATGTCCTTGATGAAGCAGTCCAAATGACTAATTGCATTAAATCTTGGCCCTTAAATACTTCCTAAAGATACTCTGTGCGACAAGATGGGGCATGCACATAAAGAATGTCTGCTGCGTTCCGAAGTACGGCAGCCGTCTGGAGGCGTAAGCCGACCAGGCCATTTGAGTAGAAACCTGAAGAATCACAGAACAGCGTCTTTGCTGGAAAGAGCGACAGGCTATGGTTATTCAGGCCTGTGGACTTGGCAGAAAGGTTCCTTCAACTGAAATGTCACTTCAGAAAACAACGACAAAACCGGCAGTGTTTGTTGCCGATGATAAAATGAAAATTAGAGTTTTGTAAAAACCTGTACCTGTTACCATCAGCTGGACAGTTTCCCCATACTTAAAGACATTGCTGATGAAATTAGAGGTGATGCTAACAAAAGCTTGTTTTTTAAAAGATATTCTGTGGTGAAATAAGTCAACATTTGGAAGGTCTGCATAATTTAATGAACCAGAATTTTCCAAACGAGCAAAGCACGTTGTTATAAAACTCTACATGGGTAAAGGACCCACTCAAAGAACAAGATGAACCAATGGAGTTTAGTGCAACAAAACTTGGTTTAGGTCCCAATAAACCTGGGTTAAGACTCTACATTGCAACTAAGCTTGAAGAAACCACCACTTACAAGTTTTAGAATATCGAAGAAGAATATCCACAATTATCTGAAAAGGAAATACGCCTCTCTTTTGAAAATTATATACCCGTGTAATTAAAAGCTAAATTTCCTCCATGTACTTCAACCAAAACAAATATGACAACAGATTGAATGTAGAAGCAGAGACAGAAATGCAGCTGTCTTCTATTAAGCCATACATTAAAGACATTTACAAAAGCGTAAACCAATGCCACTTGTTTCACCAAATTGTTTTGGAACATGGAGTTTATTTCATTAAAAAGATGTTATTTATGTTAGTGTATACTGATTTATTATTGATCTCCCAGAACACAGTGATAAACAAGTATTTAAAAGTTTCTCAATTTAAAATTCTTTTACAGTAAATAGATATAATCCACATAAACAAAAGTCTTTGAGGTCCTCAATTACTCTGAAGAGTGTAAGCAGATCCCAAGACCAAAAAGTCTGGGAAATACTGGTTTAAAGAAACACAATTCATCCCTGTGTTTGGGAGAGACCCAGTCTGCGTGAAAGCACATGGCTACTGGAGTCCTGGACCAGTTAGAAATCCTATTAGGAAGGAACGGACGGCGGCTGGGTGGTCACCCAGGGTTTGCCACGGGGGTCACCGCGTGAGAAACGGAAGAGGAAGTATCAGTGACTCTTTCAAGGAGAGAAGACCGTGGCTCAAGGGAGGAGATGAGGCCTGCAGATTATTCCTCCTCCTCCCTGCTTCAACCCTCTTTCACTTTAGAAAAAAGAGATTCAAACAGTGTGTTAGGCAAGGAGGGGATGCATCGGAGGCGGGGAGACAGTATACAAAGTATAGAAAAAGTGTGTAGGAAATACTGCCCAAATCATTTTGTCTTAATTTTTTAACATTTAACAGTTCCCATTTTTTTCTGGATTCATAGGTACATGCACAGATACACACACATAATTTTGAAATAGGTGTATGTATTTTTCTAAAAGTGGCTTTCCAGGGGCCTGAGAACATGTATCCTACAGCCCAGAATACCCTATACTGTACATAAATGTTTAAGAGAAACCTCAGAGGAAAAGTGTTGCTTTGTTTTAATCATTTGTTTTTATTTTTAGGGGGGAGGTTCTGCCGAAAAGGGGAAGGGGAGAAAAGAAACAAGAAATTGTGTTCTGTGTTATGAAGCCAGATATAGACAAAGATAAAACTATTAGAATTGTTTTTAAAGACATGAACCCCCTGACTGGGCACCCACAGATCTTATGGTGGAGCAGACAGAATAGGGTGTGGCTGAAGCAAGTCTGAGTTTCCACGTTGACAGCAGTAAATAAGCAAAGGATGACGGAAACTACAGGAAGGCACCACGGATTCTTGAAGCTCTTCCCTGATACTGCCACCCCTGACTCCTCGTCATTCCCTGTACCTGCCCTAACCTCCCCACTGTGTAAGTGGTTTGACTTCTCTGTATCCTGGACTAGACCACGAGCTAATAGCAACACCTGCTACTAGTACGTGTCCTTGGACTTTGTATTCCTGAGCTTAAGCATGTTTTACATGTCTTGGGACCTAAATATACCTCTAAGGACAGGTGTTAGGACATGGAGCTATCTTGTACTCCTGAAGGAACGCAGGTTGGAGGGCACAGCCCAGATGCACCTGGAGCACAGCGGGTGGTCAGGGTCCAGAGGAGACCCCAGGCCTGGTTTGGGGACGACTTACTGGGCGGCCACTCTGGTCTCTTTGGCCACCTGCAACCATCTTGTCTCTGCCTCTTTCCTCCTTGATGCTTTGCGATTCTCTATTTCTTTTTCTGTTGCCTCTGATTATCCTTGAATCCCTAATGACTCTTTTTTTGCTTCTCTAAGCCCCTGGCTATGCAAATCTAGTTTCCCACCTTGCTCCTGGTTGTTAACTCTCTTGCTATTGCATGTGAGGCTACCTTGATCTGAAGCGTTCTTCCCTGGTAAACACCTACTCATCCCTTAAGACCCAACTCCAAAGTTCTGTGAAGTTTTCCTCGGTCCTCAAGGAAGAGGTAATTATTTCCTCCCCCCACTATAGCTTTGTATTCACGCCTGGGTTATAGCCCTTCTTATAATGGGTCAGGCTTTGCTGTTTCCACGTGTTCCCAGGACCATGCTGGGAATTCCCCGGGGGCTGAGGCTCGGCCTTACTCATCAACATGCATGCAGCGCCTCCCAAGTGAGTGGCACGGGCTACATGTCCCACAAATCCTCACATCCTTAGGATTCAGCGAAGGAGTGAGAGTAATGTCTCAGGTCTAAGTCTCTGAGTCACTTGTCTAATCAAGTCTTCACTTTCTACACAGTTCACCCCACCTGCTCATTCTCCTCTTTTCCCCTTGCTCTTCATACCTTCAACCAGAAGCTTGAGCCTTTCATCTGGTGTTCTGGGAGCCGCCTTCTCACCCAGGGTCCAGCTACTGAGAAGTTATTGCCCATTAGAATACATAGGCATTGTCATTTCCCATAGTTTTCACAATGCAGTGTTCTATCCACACTAGATAGTTAGACATCTGGGTATACTAGATGGAAGGTGTTTTCAAACAATGAATCAATTGATCTATTAACTAGTGGGTATCAAGCCCCTGCGCCATGCCTAGTGTTAGTGATATGGGGCGGAGGATGAGGGGAAAGAGAAAGAACTAAGTTCATTTTATGTATACGAATTTACTAACATTTGATTCTATAAAAGCATCTGAGTGGCCTAGTGGACATATATTGCACAGGCAGGGACCAGGGAAGAGTGAATGGACCAGAATCGCTAAGGGAGGAACAATGTGCGGTTGGGTCATTAGGGGGTCAGGATGCAGAGCTGGTCCTGGGTCCTAAAAGGGAAGCAGGTATCGAGGGAGTGTTACTCTCCGACACACCCAGCCGCTGGCGGAGCAAACAGACAATGTCACGTCTCGGACTGCCATGAGCCTGGTGGGGCACGCGTGCTGTGGCCTGTGGGGAGCCAGGCTGCAACAAAGTCGGGCCAGGTCGTAGGGGCAGTTAAGAATAAGCCTTGAGATATCATTTGATTTGGGTATTTTATGTTTTAAATGATGCTGCCAATTTCACAAAGTCGTGTTTGGTGCAGGTCAGACTGAAAATGTTCTGGGCTCCTTTGCTCGAAAAGCTCTTTTTTTCATGCAGAGGTATTAATTAGCAATGAAGATATGTTAGATTTACTAATTTCCTCCTAAGGATATTTCTTCTAAAGATTGCCTGGCTTCCCAATAAAGAGAGATGGTGAATAAGTTCCTTGCCCTACTTAAAATTTTGATGGTGTCTTTGGAAGCACGTTCTGGCTCTGCTCAGGGCCTGCAAAATGCACACTTAGCACTCTCTTCTTGGGTGAGATGTCGTGATGCTGGGCTTCCCAAGCCAAAAATGTCCTATCTGTGGGATGCTATTTCATCATCAGAACTCTGGCTCTGAGGCTTGTAGCAGCTCAGAACTGCATCTCAGAAGTTCACTCTCCCCAATGTCTCCTGCAGATACAAGCAATGGTCTGCAGTGCGTTATCTGAGTCCATTGGGACAAACTTGTGGATCTAAAAACAAACAAACAAACAAACAAACAAACAAACACCCAGGCAAGAAAGCTGTTGTATCACAGCAGAAGGCGGTACCATGTGAAAAATTTTCATGTTCTAAAAGGAAAAACAGCTCATAGCTTTTTTCTTTTGAGGTTTTATTTACTCTATTTTAGACAGAGGGGAAAGGAGAGAAAGAGAGGGAAAGAAACATCATCCTGTGGTTCCCTCTCAGGTATCCCCTACTGGGGACCTGGCCAGCAACCCAAGCATGTGCCCTGACTGGGAATCAAACCAGCAACCCTTTGGTTTGAGGGCCAGTGCTCAGTCCATTGAGCCACAGCAGCCAGGGCTGAGCTCATGGCTTTAATGTACTGTGTAATATAACCAACATTGATGTTGTTATTTTTATTTGAATTTCAAGTCAAAACAAGCATCTGGGGTGTCCAACCCACAGCCCAGAATAGCTATGTGACCCAACACAAAATCATAAACGTACTTAAAACCTTTTTTTTTTTTTTTTTGCTCATCAGTTTTTGTTAATGTCTGTGTATTTAAAGTGTGGCCCAAGACAACTCTTCTTCTTCCAGTGTGGCCCAGAGATGCCAAAAGGTTGGACACCCCTGTTAAAGCAGCCTCGTGAAAGGGAAGGTGATGTCAAATTTTTCTCTTTACACTGAGTCAGCCCCAGGAATGGGACTTGGAAGAGGGGTGATGGGGAACAGTGCAGGGTTTGAAGTTTTGTCTTGTAGACCTGTGGCTAGTGCTTCCTTTTATTTTGAAAAGTTCCCTGTTTGGACAATACAATGAAATCCACAAAACAGGCGATCGCTCAAATGAGGCTACCTCTGAGGCTGAGTGAGCTGTAACAGGGAAGGAAGGCAGAGCGTGGGGCGGGTGTCTGGGTACCAGTGGGGGCCTGGGGCTGTGCACGCTGCTGACTGCAGGCCCCAGAGGTTGCCTGTGGATCTCTCCAGCCACAAAATGGTTCCCAGTAAAGTCCCTGATGTGAGCACTGATTTCCACTTCGGGAAAAGTGTTTGTTTCCAAAGAGAAAAAGAGAAGCTGAGCTTGAATCGGGCTTTATGAATCTGTGCCTCTCCCACCACCATCTCTTCTCTCTTCTGGTAAGAGAGAGACAGCACGTTTTAGTCACTGAAAGTTCAGGTGACCACGGGAAGGAGTGGAATGTAGGCAGGTACTCAGAGTGTCTGTTTGGCATGCGGCTGCCTCCTCTCTGTTTCCTGTGCAACAAAACTGGCTGTGAAATGTCAGCGTGGGAAGACATGGCTGGGCCTCTGCTCCCAACTCCTCCCGAGGGCTTAGCGCCTGGCAGAGCAATCCTATCAGTTCTGCCAGTGATTCCCCCTGCTGTCAATAGGGGTTATCATATCAATAGACCCACAAATAATTGCCTCTCCCAACTGCTCCATTTCCCAGAGAAGCTAATCCCTAAGGGGGGAGGAAAGAGCTAATGAACCACATCAGAACACAGAGCAGAAGGAAAATCTCTCCTAGGAAGGTCAAGGCAGCGCATGCCTCTCCATGAGATGATAAGGCAACAGAGTATGGACTTGGAGAGAATCAGTAGCTGAGAGAAACAAGACTGAGGAAGTAGGGAAAAAAGAAGGAAAGGACAGAATCGGCTTTTTAGCCTGTGTGCCTCATAAAGTGAATGATCAAAAGTAAATTACAGACTTGCAAATGGGTGGTTAACGACTGAGACAATATGACTGCAGAGAGGAGCTCATCAAAACACACTGGGCAAGAGCAGGAGAGGGAAGGACAGAATACAAATGACACTCTATAAAGCTGGAGCATCAAAGCAGACGGCCCCCGGTGGAGGGCCAGGGTCATTCCCCACACCTGTCAGGTCAAGGGGAGGACGCGCGGAAGCTTCTTTCGAAGGCGGAGGAGATGAAGAGGCTGTGTGCATGGAGGAAAATAATAACAGAAGCATGACGGAGAGGAGGGGGAATGACAATGGCACAAAGCGCCCGCTCCTTGGGAAGCTGATGGAAACTGCCCTTTCTTCCCTCTACAGAGGGCGGGACTTCAGTGGGGCCTGGGGAGGGGAGGAGAGGCTGTGGAGGACAATGTATTCTTTGCAGCCATTTGCTGCCGCTGCACGCCATGCATGTCCTGAGCTGTAGAAGTCATAGCCTGGGGTGAGGCTGGGCCAGGGAGCCCCAGATTCACTTACGACCCATGTGTGAAGCCCCCTCAGGCCTTCAGCTGCTGCTTATTCCATGGGGGCTTCCAAAAGCTGAAGGACTCAGGCTCTGGGAGTGTGTCAGAGGGAAGGAGGTGCCACATGGAACCGTGCTACTGCAGTGGGATGGGTAGTTCCAGGGGGAGCACCGCCTGGTAACATCTCCACTAACCTGGGGAAGCATGGGGGACCAGAGGTGAACCACCAGGGCTGGCGGCTCTAAGGAAGACAGATGCTACTGCATACCGCAAAGTCATACACATTCACTGGACCATGGTTAATTTCAAAACAAGTGATTTTGAAGCCCTAGGATGTGCTGGGCCGTGTGCAAGGTGCTGAGAATGCACAAATGGTTATTTATAACTGTCCTCTGTATTTAAGAGGCTTATCGGACAGCAGGGGAGACAGATATCCAAATAAATGTTTGCAAGAATAATTGCAAAAAGAGAAAAGCTAGCCGAGCACTGTGAGAGGCTTCACAGAGCAGGTGACATAAGACCCTTGTCTTAAAATGCCGGATGAGGAGAGTGGGGCAAGGGTCCCAGGCCAGAAAGAGGATACAGTGGAGAGAAAAGAGCACAATGTCTTTAGAAAGTGGTGAGGAGCTCAGCGTGGCTTGAGAGCAGTAGATGAATGTGGGAGGTGAACGTGGAAAATTCGGCTGAGCATAGGTGGGGGAGGATCTTTAAGTCACGCTTAGGAGATGAAGTTTTATTCTATATCGGAGCCACTGGAGGTTCCTGAGTAGCAGAATGGCATGACGGGACCTGTGGTTGGAAAGCCCTTCCTGGCAGCTAGGTAGAGGGTACACACATACACATAGATGCCTGGGGACATCTGTACTGTGGTCATTGGGTACATCTGCTGTGCCAGGTGCCTACCTGCTTATACACAGGGATGAGGCCCAACAGCAGGAGCATGGCAGGAGCAGAATTGGCAGGTGCTAGCAAAGGGTATTAGATTTCTCTGTCCCACACAGAGGAAGAGCCACCTGCTCCACACAGATCTGAGCCAAGGCACACAGTAGGCTGCTTTCCAACCTGCCCTTGAGGTTTAGATGGTAAATGTTCAGCTCAAAGGACATAAAGTGCAGAGTGCAAGAGAGGTAAGGTGACCAAAGCCCCAGCGCTGGCATCTGCCCAGGAATTACCTTAAGAAGCCAAGAAACCAAGCAGCTTCCCAGTAGGTTTGAATTTCCGATAAATTAGCAAAGGCAACGAAGGTGGTCTCTTCACTCCCCTTGTCACTTAAGCGTGGCATTTGCCCTGATTTTAATTTTGATTTGTTGACATTTGCAAAGCCTTTTGGGGCTGGAATGCTCTTACTCTTCCCTTACCCTCGTGTTTGATTGAATCCCGAGGTTCCTCAGGTGGCAGCTAACGTGGCACTTCCTCAGAAGAGCCTTTCCCCAACCTTATAGACAGGCTTCGATCCTCCTCTGTTGTGTCTCCCTATGACTTCTGTTTTCGGCAATAACCCTGTTTCGGGGCTTCGCCATTTCCCCTTCTTTCTGCATCAAAACCTATCTGTGCCAGGGTGCATTCTCTTGAGACCGAAGGACTTGTTAAATGACTGACAAAAGCCATAAATAAACGCATTCAAAATTTAACGCATCCAAAATGTTAGGACTGACTATAGCTAAGTATATTAGTTTTCTGGCTTAAGCTAATGGGAATGGACAATTCTTTGAATTTCAGGCACTTGTTACTGGTTTATGAGGGCTCTCATCCCCCGATAGAAAGGGTTACCCACTCCATGAGAGGAAGAATGGAGCTATTTTGACTTGGAGGATCTTCCTCACCATTGTACAAGTCCCATATGCACTTTGTAAGTCCACCCCACGTCCGCACAGACCCTGTTATCTCTGAGAGCTCTGCTACCTCCAAGGCATTGGCTGGAACATATGCCCCCATTCCTCAGGGGACAGAAACTTGGAGACAACTCCATTCTCCCCTCCCTCCTAGAAAACAGGATTGTGTTAGACATGGTGACATACACAACTATAAAGAATACATTTCCTAGACGCCTTCGCACAGGGAGGTGGACACATGACAGTTATAGCCAGTAAGGTATCAGCGGAAGTCACTGGGTGAGGCTTCCAGGAAAACTGTGTAAGGGGATGAGACTCAGATACACTCTGTGCACTTCCCTCAACCTGGAACTAGGGTGTGACAACTAGAGCTGGAGCAGCAACCTTGAAGTTATGAGGCAAGGACCAAGCAAATTCCAGAGACCTTAGCTTTGACAGGGTTGAGCAATATCTGCAACTACCTAGATGTGGATTTCTCACTAAGTGAGACAAATAAACCCTGGTTTTGTTTAAACTACAACATTTTGAGGTTGTCTGCATGCACTACAACTTTGTTCTGAACTGACACACCCCTCTTGTTGTGCAGATAGCCTAGTAAGTGAGTCAGCCAACACTTGCTGTGTGCCCCTGTGTGCGAAACCATTTTGCCTGGGAGACCTCTGCCCTTGAGTGATAGGAGCAGCAATAAGTAAGTGCACCTGCCTTAGTGGGCCTTCAAGGCCCTGCCGGACCAAGCCCCTGTCCCCCTTTCTGTCTCCTCCTCTTCCCCTGCAGCAGTGTCCAGTCCCACTGGTCAAATGTGTGGAGCATACATTTCCCAGGGACAGGGCCTACTTTGTGCTCATTATTCTTCCTGCTGGATGCTCCTCCCTCCCTCTCCATTTCTCCCCCAACTCTGCAAAAGGCTTCTCAAAGCTAAGTGCAACCTGACACCTAAAACAAGCCCATCCCTATTCCCCTCATCATTCCTCATCTCAAAACTGTTTTTGTTTGTTTTATTCATAACACTATTAGGATTCGAAACTGCTTTATTATTTTTTGGTTTACATTTTTCTGGTCAGTTTCTCTCTCTCTCTGCACCCTGCTCCCCACCCCTCCACCCCATTGGAAGCCTGCAGGCAGGGCCACCCCTTTCTTACTCAGCATTTTGATCTTAGTCCCCACGGAGAGTATCTCGCAGAGGCTGACAGATACACGGAAGTGCTCAGTCAGTAGAGCCCAGTCTCATTATGGGTGGATTCCCCTGGTCACTGAGATTTATTTGTGACCTCCCAAATCAATCCCATCGTGCTTTTGCGGTTATTCCCAGACATGTACAAACTGGACAACTGGAGTTGCTCCACATGTGTGTTCCCAGGTGAACTCAAACAAGGCAAAGCTCTGCCTTCTTGTTTCAGCTCTCATGCTTAAGCAATGTCCCTTGGGTGGTTTCTTTCATGCTTGTTCACATTTCTGTTGGAGATTTTGCTGTTTAAATGGTCCTCATTTCAAGCATGGTGCCGCAGCGCTAATTGACCCCGACAGCCAGGAGGCAGCCAGGTGCCATGCGTAGAAATACGTGTGTCAGAAAAGCCTTGTTCAGACATGACTTACAGTACTCTGGGCTGTGAGCTTGCTGTTCATGGATCAACAATATATATTAAAGAAGATGTCTGTAAGCGTCAACAAGATTCTGTACTGTTGGGTGGGTAAAAATCTTGCGAAGAAAGGCTTGCGGGAACCGAACCCTGTGCTTCCCCTAGGGGTGTTGGTTGGCTGTTCTCTCGGTGTTTGTGGTGACTTTATAGAACATCCTTATCTCAAATAACGGGAGTAGACTGTGTTTGTTGATAAATGTTAGAGTTTGTACAGGGTGTGGCGGGGGCCCAGGGATCCTCAGCATCATAGCCAGGGCATAGTCAGACCAAGTGACCATATTTTGCCTTGTATAATTTGCACTTTTTTGCCCAAATTTTTGAGGGGAAAATAAGGATGTGCATTATATATACACGGGTAGTACTAACTCCCATGTGTAGTTCGGATTATACGTGGCAATTGGCACTAAAACGTGGGCGCGCATTATACACGGCAAAATATGTACTTCTGCTCACAAGTTGGCAGTTCCTGAGGTTGTTTGTTGTGGGTGGAGGGAGGGTTCTTATTCTTCCGCTGACAAGCTGCAGGACCGCAGTAGCGAGATGCCCCCGGATCCACAAGGTGCCCTGAGGTGGCCATGTGTTTGAAAAGGGAATTCAGAGCCAGCACCTCTCTGTGCCTGCCTGTGTCAGGTGATTACAGAGAAGAAGAATGACAAGAGAAAATGAAAAGGAAATGGGCTGATGGCCTGCAGAGTGGGATTTCAACTCCAACACAAAACATGCAGTAGTAATTATAGAATAACCTTCATTTAAATGCAAATAAGCCTGTAATTAAGATAAGGGACCTACCATTTGCCAGCGTTTTTGTTGTTTCTTTTTATTTTTAAATTTGGGGGGGTGGTGACAATTATGGCTTTCAGAGATTTCTCTGCTTTATTGATGAGTAGTCATTACGTTTATGGATTGTGTTGGGAGTGCAATATTTGGATAACTGCAGAATAGAAATTAGTGTCACTTACTTTCAGCTGCCCCCAGCAAAAGAAAAATAATGTGTACTGTGCATAATGTTGACATAAGCAAAACTTCCTAAGTGGCAGGGCCTGGACGACATCACATAATGCGCTGTCCCTGATCACCAGGAGCCTGAGACAAACCCAACGAGTCCCAATTACAGGAGGAAACAAACAGCTTCCGTGATGACTTCCAGCGGAGCTGCTGAGCCCTCCCAAAGCCTCTACAGTTGCACCAGTACTTCTCCTTGGTAGAAAATGAGCAGAACCAAGATACCAGTTTCGGACGTTTTCTGAGTAGGATCTTCGGAGAGGGAATATGTTGACCTGGCCAAGGTCTGCAGGTTAGTTAGTGACACAGGACAAATCTGTTATCCTCTTTTGCCAAGTTAATATCGATTGTTTCACTTAGTACTTGCTATTGACTCCGGTTGACTATTACTCTGGACTAGGAAAAGTCGAACCCCTCAGGTAGGTTAAAAACAAAAGGGCTACTTGTCAGGTAAGCAGTCATTCATTTATTCACGCAACAAAGACACCCTCCATTTGTTTTTCTTTCCCCTCCCCTCCCCTCCCCTCCCCTCCCCTCCCCTCCCCTCCTCTTCTGCTTCTACTAGTGCCAGGACTGTTCTAGATGCTTGTGGGGAGGATACAGTGGCGAGCACACACGCATCGACCCGAAACATAGCTTCAGAGCACTGCGCCCACCTCCGCGGGCCCACCTGGTTGCTGTTTCAGAGGGCCTGGTCCAACCACCCCAGCCAGCCCCTGTTGCCATCTTCCTTAACGGGTGACTCATCTTGGGACGGAAACCTTCTTTGCAGCTGGAAAGCATTAGAAGCAGAGGGTTTCAGAGCATCTGAAAGGTCCAGCAAGTTCAATTTATTCTTTTAATTAGCAAGGAGATGGTTTTAATAGATCATTAGCCTTCACTTAATTAAAGAAAACTATTTTCACCCCTAAAATATACAGACCTCAAACTAGAACTTGCTAAGATGTTGTTATTTTCCAGGGGGTTGTTAGGCAGACTGACTGCTATGCTATATCCTTCAGGATGAGGTCAGGTAACTGCCTTTCTTAGTTTTTTTTTTTTTTTTAATTGTGCTTTAAAGGATATAGTTAGTATATTTCTATGCCCCTTTGATGAGTTGGAGAAGTTTGGGACAATAACATGAGCAAAGACAAATTTCAGGCGTCATTCCTATCAAATCTGACTGCTTGCACAGGCCTCTCCCCCCTATTCTAACCTGTCCTCTGCCACTTTTCCCCTCAACACCGAAAAGATTTTATAAGTAACCAGGTGCTTTAAATGAACACACCTTGCCTAAAGTGATTCTATAGCTTTCCGTGCTCTTTCTTTCCTTCAGTTAGCTGTTTGTCCGGCCATCGGTGTTTCCTAAGGGAACTGAAGATGCCCCAGAGAGTTTATACACTGCTACCTAGGACTGGAATGTGCTTGATAGATTAACTGAGGAACCTACAAAACGTTAATGCCTTTTTTTCTTAAAGTATCTAACTTTGTATCCTCTGGGGTGATTGCTAACTTCAAAAGCCATTTCAAGGTTCAATAAAACTAATGGAGGTGAGATGGGCTAGTAGAGCATACTGATTCCTGTCCTCACGATTCGTTATCACCCTCACCATGAACTTGCTAGTAGTTCTGCCATGCCCACAGATACTGGACACTGACCCATCGTTTTTGCTCAGATGGCGCCTCCTCCATGCAGCCCTCTCTAAGGTATCCTAAAAACAGTAGAATTAATTAGCTATTCCTTCTTCCATGGTCTATAAGAAAGGCACCCCCTCTCCTCTGCCAGAAATACTATTTGAATGCTACAGTTATTCCATATTTCTTGAGGTCTTAAAATTGTTGACTGTGATCGTTTGAGGAATCATATGCAGCTTCTCCCCCGAGGGGGGAAGCCTGGGCATGTGCTGCCAGGCCTCCTTCTGTACTGGAAGGGGTCACCTTGTCAAGCGTTGCATTCGTGTAGATATCACCCGCAGTTCTTAGGAAGCCGAGACCTGCGGGGAACAATCTAAATTCAGGCTTAGACTTAATCTACTTCAGACTTAGATATTCCGTTTAACAATTAAATAAGTCTCTCTTTATATGTGTTTGTGGAGAGAATATTGTGAAGTTAATGGGTTTTTTGTTCCTGTAGTTAGAGCCAGAGAGTTGAGAACGGCAACCTGGACTTGGCGGAAGGTGGACAAGTTGGGGGGACTCCTGGCCTGGTGATCAGTGGGCCCCAGTCACGTGACGGAAGGTTGCGAAAACAGACCGCTGTGGAGGGCCTTGCCAGTGGACTCTGGGAGACTTACGTTCATAATTTAATTCTCTTTTAATTTCTGTAGTTTCATTTTCCCCTAAATTGCAGTCATGTTTTTAAACCAGTACTGTTCTCAGTGAGCTGTGCTCAGAGCCACAGTGAAAGTATTTATGGTGACACTTTGGAGGAAACGAGGGCGGGGGCCTGTGGCGGAATCGAGGAGCAGCTATGGGAGATCCGAGGTAGTGGGCGGGGAACCCCGAAGCGATGACTTGGAGAGAAAGCTGATGAGCAGCTACAAATAGATCTGAGCAAGGTTCAAGTCCTCCATCTTGGGAAGGGACTGGGTTTCTTGCAGTTATGCAGATGGGGGCTCAGTATAATAGGGTTGTTCTATAATTTGCTATCCAAATGAACAATAAACCCACCTGCCCCGGGAGGTTTTCTTGGAGAGAGAATTTACTCATTCCTCCTCTCCTTTGGCTTCTAACCAGTTAGAGTTGGATCCCAGGATCCATATAGAGATCAAAATACAGCCCTTGCTTTATTACCGGTACATTAAATATCGGAAGCTGCAGAATCCTGGTGTGGGCCTGAACTACCAAGCTGAGCAGGATGAAGCAGAGATGAACATAAAAGTCATTTTCACATAACTGTAACAGATACTGTGATACTGCTAATATATTCTAGGGTTTGTTGTATGCATGAAAATTATTGGAAAACATTCAATTCAGCCAGAGAATAGTAAAAAAAAAAAAAATTTTTTTTTTTTTTGCCATTCAAGTTCATGGACCCCTAAATTCTATCTTTGGACTTCTGAGGGGTCTGTATGCTCCAGATTAGGTAGTTCTTCCTTAGGAAGAAAATGAGCAAGAAACACATCAACAAGGCTTTTTTAGGGATTTAGTAGGCTGCAACGGCCTTGGTACCTTGACCACCCCTCCAGATGCGCCCCCACAGCAGATTCAAGTCAGCGAAGGTGGAGAAAGGTGTGTTTCTGCCCCCGGGTGCGCCACGCCACCCCTCGCTCTGCTTCAGACCTGCCCTGACTTGATTTCCTCTCTTTGCTAGCTCACTGCGCCCTCGGCAGCCTCCCACAATCTGCCCCCATTCTGAACTGGGTATCGTTTCTAAGTAAGAAAAGCTCCTTTAGTTTCCTGCCACTCTCTCCTGAAGAGAGAGCAAAACAAACACACAGAAAAAGGCGGCTATCTTTCCAGATGCAGGCAAATTTGTCTCTTTCTGGGACATTTTATTTTCCCTTATGACAGCAGAGGTAGACTTGGGCAGCAAGCTCTCACAGATGGCTCTTTAGGGAAGGGAGAGGGAGCACTGGCAACAGTCAGGGCCCTGGCACATGGCCTGCTGCCCGGAAGAGCCCCGGGAAAGGAGTGCAGTCAGAGAAGCGCCTGGCCGTTAGGGTGAGCTTTTCAGTGACCTGCCTGACAAACACACTGGAGAAAAAGCCCCTCTGCGACTTCGTCATTGTCTTTGTTATATTAACTGTATCTGAACAGGCCAAGGACTGCAAATGTCATCAGGTACCATTTAGCTGATGGCTTACTATGTTCCAGGCACTGTACAGGGTGCTGTGTTGGCTGCAACAATGACTTCAATGATAAAGAACAGTAAACATCAGTTTATCCCCACTTCCACTACGGATACTGTGATGGTTAATTTTATCTGTCAATGTGGCTAAATCACGATGTCCAGATGTGGTCAAACATTATTCTGGATGTTCCTGTGAAGGGTGTTTTTTTTTGGAGTGGGGGTGAGATTAATATTTAAATTGATGGCCTTTGAGTAAAGCACATTGCCTTCCCTAATGTAGGTGGGCCACATCCGATCAGTTGAAGGCATATAGAACAAAGTCTGATCTCCCCCAAGCAAGAGGGATTCTGCCAGCAGACAGCTTTTGGTGCAACACAGACTCTGCTCCAGGTGCACCCTGCACCCTGCCAGCTCACCCTGCGAATTTCGGACTGGGCAGCCTCCACAATCACAGGTGTTGATTAAGTAAAATAAATGTTTTTCTGCGCAAACACACAATTGATCCTGTTTCTCTGGAGACCCCTGACTAATAGAGATATTTTGCACCAGTCTCTTTCATATGATTTGCTACTTTTGGGCACATTTCCCCCTGGGGAAAGTTACCTATCACCAGGTTCTTCCGTACCAGCATCACTCTCTGGTTCCTTAGGGACCTGGTGGAGAAATTAAACTTCTCATGTATCTTTAACAACAGCCTTGGATTTCTGCAAGGAGCATTCAAACATACTGGAGGGGATAAAGAGTGATTTTTCTCATCCGATAATAAAATTGTTTTCAGCCCTTGCTACAGAGAAGGAGCTAAATCTCCATATGCCTAGTTCAAGGTTCAGAAGAAATAGGGTCCGACTGCTGCACAGGCTTTGGTTCTGCTAGCTTCCTGATCCTCCTACTCCACACACTCCACCCTGGGAGTGTGCTCACCCTAACCCCTGATGTCAACAACCAGGGTCGTGCTGACGACAGTTCTGACCCAGACCAGTCTGAGTCCCAGGTTCACACAGCCAATGTATCTTTTCATGTCCTCCTGGATGTCTGGTGGGCCTCTTAATCTTAGCGTACTCAGGTCTAAGTATATCATCTTTGCAGCACGTTCCAAATCTGTCCCCTCTCTGTCCTCTCTGTATCAGTGACTGTGCCTCTGCTCACCTAGTTGTAAGTTGCACAAACCAGAAACTTGGGCTTGGTAATGCAGCTCAGACCTTCTCTCTCATCCTTCCTTTCCAACTGTTTGGGTGCGGTTCCTTATCTGTTTAGAACTGGATTATTATGGTGGTCTCTTCTCAGGTATCTTCTTTCTCTTTCACATTACCACTGTTAACCCAATGTTCTTTTCAATATGCAAATAGTCTAGCCCTTTACAATTTTATCAGTTTCAGGATAATGTTCAAACCTTTCAGCATGGTATATTATCTATTGCTATACAGCAAATAGTCCCCAAACTAAGGAACTTAAATCAATAAATATTTACTATGTCATACCATTTCTGAGCATCAGGACACTGGGAATGGCTTGGCTGGCTGGTTCCAGCCCAGGGTCTCTTATTAGGTTGCAGCCAAGCTTTGGCCTGCATTGTAGTCTCCAAAGGGCTGGGGAATCTACCTCCAACTCACTCGTATGCACTTGACAGACGTCTTCAGTTTCTGAGCACAGCGATCCTTTCACTGGGACATGCTTTCCCCTCAGTGAGTGATCCGAGAGACCGAGAGGGAATTCAGGATGGAAGCCTCTGTCTTTTACAACCTAGTTCAGACGTGGCATGCTGTCACTTCCGCGGCACACCCCGGTCACACATACAAACCCTGGCAGAATGCAGGAGGAGACCGCCAAAGGTCTGGATGATACCAGCGTGTAGGGTTCCTTGTGGGCCATCTTGCAGGCGGACTCCCATATATAGCATTTAGCAACTTTCAAAGACCTTGCTTTTGCTCACTCCTCCAGTTTCTTTTTCTTTTGTACTGTATCAGTCTCCCTCATCACTGTTAACTACAGTTGACCCTGAACAACACAGGTTTGAATCGTGCATGTCTACCTCTACATGGATTTTTTTTTTCAAGAAATATATTGGATTTTTTTTTTTTTTGAGATTTGCAGCAGTTGTAAAAAAAACTCAGACAAACCTTTTGATTTTTCTTTAATAACATTTTCTTTTCTCTGGCTTACTTTATTGTAAGAATACAGTATATGATACACACACCATATAAAATATGTGTTAATTGACTGTTCATGTTATTGGTAGTTCCAGTCAACAGTAGGCTATTAGGAAAGTTTTAAGGGGAGTCAAAAGTTAAATGTGAAGTTTTGACTGTGTAGGTGGTTGGGGTCTCCAATCTCTGTGTTGTGTAAAGGTCAAAGGTACTTCTTCACTCTGGCTTTTAGCCAGACTAAACCTCCAATGCACCATGTCTTCAAAACTCCTTGCTGTTATATGCTGTTCCCTCTGCCTGAAAAATCCTTTTAACCCTCTTTATTTTTCTTGGATAATCCTGTCTTGCTTTTTATGACTCCCTCCAGCCCAAGGGCCTTCCATGACTTCTCTTCCCCCCAACTTTTTTTCTTTCCATGTCTTTCTATGTCTTTCTCTGTGCTTTCCCACACCCCACGTTCACCTCCCTCGTGCCGCTTTAAGGTCCACTGTAATCATTGGTTTACGAGTCTCCCACATTCTATGATGGTGGTCTGGTCCCAGATGCAGAGACAGTTGACATTTTCATCACTCATTTTCTTCCTAATGTCACTCAAAATGCTGGACACAGGAAGAGTTTAATAAACATGCGTTAAATGAACAAATCAATGAATGCATAGTTCGCTGCAGAATATGAATTTTGGGAAGAAAACATGCAAGCTCTTCTGGTAAATTTTATTATATTTCACAATTTTGTAGGTCAGGAATGTTGGAAGACTCCGCTTCGCTGTTCTTCTGCTGCATGGTCACTGAATGGAGTCAATCAGTGACACTTGGCGAGTGTGTGCGCCTGTCTGCAGAGTTAAAGATGGAGTCACTCTGTGACTGGCACCTTGTTGGCCATGGCTAGAACATTGGGCTCAGCTGGGAGCTCCTACGTGTGGTCTCACCAGACAACAGCTCAGGGTAGTCAGGTTTCTTACCTGACAGCTAAGGGTTCCAAAAGAGCTAGCCAGAAGCTGCAAGGCTTCTTCTGACTTAGCCTTGGAAGCATCACATACACTGTCTTTTATCGGTCGAGCAAGTTAGAGGCCAGTGCGTGTCCAAAGAGAGGAGATGAGAAGGCTCTGAGCAGCAGGTGGCATGGCTCGCTGGGGAGCTAACTTTGAAGATTAGCTTCTACAGCTAACTATACTCAACTATTGCCATGTTTCACCCATGCTAAGTTTCTCTGCTATTGTTCTGAAAGTGTGATTCTCAGACAATTCCATCCTGCCATTATAAATAAGAAGGAGTAATGACAGTTTACTGTTACACACTTAGGTGGATGTGTAGCTGGATGAAAAGCTTGCCCATAGAATATTCTCCATGAAATACATGTCAGCCTTAAATGTCGTCATCTGTGCGGACATGGCCAAGGGCTCTGTCCTCCATAGTCCAACATTTCAGTCGGTTGATGAAGATTCTCAACTTCAGTGGAATTTCTCCCCTGAGGGTGTTTTGGGATGTATAGAGTTACTCTGGACTCTCACAATGACATTCAAATATTGTCATTAACGCTGAATTGTATCCTGCAATACATGTGATAGTCCCATACAACGAGGAATTATCCTATCCAAAATTTTATTAGCAATCCAGCGGAGGAACACTGAATCGCTGAAGATAATCCTCCCGTGTTCGCTAGTGTCACAGCCTAATGTGATTATAATAGGAGAGAACTGGCTCAATTGCAGATCATGTGAAGGAAAAATCGTAGAGATTTTAGTTGGATTCAAGCTTAGTAAGAGCCAGAAGTTACTGTTATCTTAAGCTGTATTAATAGAAACTTCAGTCCACTATATTCAGTCAGGTGTTCTTGCAGTTTATTAAAAAACGGAATTAGGATAAATAAAGGAAGACTTTTTTAGCAATTAAAACAGCTTATCTAAAATGGGGTGTTCCGCTTGTGGGACACTCTGGAGTGTCCCTGTGGAGAGCAGAGCACTGTGGGCCGTTTTAAATGAACTGAGTGTCATGAAGGGGGCCCTGAAGGCTGCGTCATCTTGAAGTTCCCTCCCGTTACTTCAGCGCCTGTGAACTCACCGTCCTGAAATACTCGTGGGAAGGGGCTCTCCACACTTCTGAAGCCGTGTCCCAGCTCTTAATTCCTCTCTCTAGCTTTGAAACCCCAAGTAAGTTCCTTAAGTTATCTAAACTTTCACTTCTTTAATCATAAAATAGGAAACCCTAGTGCCTGACATATTTTCCTAACTAGATAACTACAATAAACAAATTACATAATAGTGGTAAACTGTAAAGTACAGGAAAATATTAGAGACTATTAATTTTTCTACAAAGGCTGTGGGCAGTCCATGTGCATTCCTGGAACTGTCTTATGTCCGAGAAAAATGTTTTAACACTTTTAAAAGGCCATGTGAATGACTTGTGATTGTTTTCCTTTTTCTGATAAGGTGTGAAGGTCTCTAATAGCTGTCAACAAAGTGTCATGTGGAGTGATTTAAGTAGCACTTACAGCTCTCTTATTGGTTGGCCTTTATTTGGTCCAACACAGAGGACAACTTTTGAACAAGGGAGACGACAAGAAGAGGTGAAGGGGAGATAGGCTGGATAAGCTTTTACTTAAATGATGTCAGTGGGGGAGGGGGAGGAAATGCCATCATTATTATCTTCAAAAAACAAATGTGTACTGGCCGCTGCTGTCTTTGAGTTGGTTCCATGTTTAGTGGGATAGTTCAAATTTCTTGCTGGTTACAAGGAATTATCAGAAGGGAGAAAGAACACATTGATTTAAACTAACTTTTGTTGTTGTTTTTAAGAGAGCCAAGTTAGCCAAATCAGCCTCAACAAGCCCCTCTAAGTTACAAGTAGAAAACCCAAATTATTGTTCATTGAATGTTTAATTATTACAGCAAGCACACTGGATTTGGGTTGAATTTATGGCCCACTAATGTTGCAGTTTTATGAGTTCTGTATACACTTTACAGCACATTGGGGTCTCTTGTATAACGAGAGCATATACAACACACGTGTGCCTGTTTTATGTGCGTGGGAGCACAATTTTACCATTTTAAATGATTATAAAAGCTTATTGTCATATTTCTTCCCTTTTATCGTATCGTGGGGGAAGCCTGTGATTTATCTGATGCCAAATGCCGGACGCGGCGCGCAGTTTCCAGTTACAGCAACCTTCCTACAGGAAAAGCGATGTTCCGTTCATAACAATCTAGTATGAGATTCCTAGAACGCTGTTACAACACGAGGGAACCACATGCATGTTTTGCTAGAGGTAGATTGCTGGGGGATTTTTTGTTTGTTTTCTAAAGACAAAGATGATAGTTCTTCGTGGCAGAACTGCTTCCCATGGAAGTGGAAGTGACCGTTGACCTCTCAGTGGACAAGCTCCGTGTGGGTCTTCCGTGGCATTCCATTCAGAGCCATTCTTTCCTTCACCCTGAGGCAGGTGTTCCCACATCGAGAAATTTTCAAGCACACCCCGTCCAAGTCCGACCCTGCACAGCGGAGAGAATGCCGAGGTCCGAGTGCTCCCGGAAGGACTTGCCCTGGCCCACAGAGCTGGTACAGGCAGGCAGAGCTGCATTTCAGTCCACAGTGGCTTTTGTGGTTTGCATTCCTTCTTACTATTGTGGGGCAATCGTTGCTGAAGCAAGCAGGAGGCACCATTATTTATCCGATGCTGAGCCTCCGATGTGGAGGCCCTCTCCCCACTTTCCTCTGTCCAGGTGTTCTGATTGTAATCCGTAGTCTTCCTGTGCATCAGGTCAAGTGTGGGAAGTTCTGCAGCCTCTGCAAAGCAAAGGAAAATGCCATTTGAGGTGCCAGAGGGAAAATCGATGTGATGGATTTCCTTACTTCTCAGGTGTGCCTCTTGTGATGATTGCCCCCTTATTCTCTGACCCTGCTGGGCCCAGACATCCCACACCCAGAGTAGCCGGCTCCTGTGCACGCACTTATGTGCCGCCAGCCAACATCCTGCGGCAGCAACCTTGATTTGTTTTCCTCTTTTACAGCTCTGTTGCTGGGAGAGGTGGTTGGAACATTTAATTTGGCATTAAATTCTATTCTGGGGCATCGTCCCCTGTGGCAAAGGTGATGTGGATGGTTTGCATTTATGATTTTGCTCAGTTCAATTCATTTTTATGCCCAGGGAAGAGTTTCTGCTCAAGCTTCTTCTTCTTTTTTTTTTGCTTCTCTTGCAGTTTTATTTCTGATTTCACATAGACGATTTCATACAGTGAGGCAGTCTGCTTTCCTTTTGTATTCAGACTGCTGCTTTTCCATCAGAAGTGTTGGCGACAGCCTCGTTTCTGCATTTACCTGCAGAACAGATGCTGCATTTGACTTCTGAGTGCTCGTTTTGTTCTTGAGAGTGGTGGTCTGTGTTAGGGGACAGACACGAAGGGATCTGCTTGCAGGCGGGGGGGGGGGAGGGATTCGCCTCAGCTCTTCTTTCTTTTTGCATTTTTACCTCTGATTTTCCATGCTGAGTGGTGCAGTGGAGGGTCTACTACTTCTTTTCCTCTTCTTTATCTTTGAGTCACCTTCAGCAGGCTTGACAGCCAGCTTGCTTCTGTGTATTAGTATGTTAGAGCTAGAATGCCTGGAAATCATTATCTCTTCTCCCAAGCTGAGGTCTCTTAAAGCCTCTCAGCTTTGCTGAGTCACTGCTGTTCCCCAGACTTGCCCACAGCCCCCACCCCTCAGGACCCCACGGCATTCCTAATCGCTGTTTCTCCAATCGGAAGTGCCTTCTGACCTCTGTTTCTTTTTAAGGTGGCCTGTGCTCCCAAGTTCTTCTTTTACAAACAGTAAAAAAAAATTGCCCGATTTCCTTGTCCCACCCCAGCCCTGACCACACTAGTCCCCTCGTCTTTTGTCTGGCTTCTGTCTCGTCTCTTCTTTCCCAGTGTGTCCCTGGCCAAGAGCTGCCTGTGTATGGACACAGGAATCACAGGGGAAGAAAACCAAGGCAAGGTGAAGAGGAAAACTGAGGCAAGGCAGCTTCTTGAGAAAAACTGGGCCTTGCCTCTCATTTTTTTCCCCTTCGAAGGACTTGATCACTGATTTTTAGGATGGTACTTGTCCCCGGCACCCAGCCTTTGTTGCTGAAGAAGTTTTGTTCCA
Organism: Glossophaga mutica; assembly: GCA_039655065.1. Lineage (NCBI taxonomy): Eukaryota > Metazoa > Chordata > Mammalia > Chiroptera > Phyllostomidae > Glossophaga > Glossophaga mutica. Next base: position 27,194,155 of record CM077310.1, read on the forward strand.
CGCGTTCATGAGACATGTTAAAGAAGAGAAAACAGGCCTGGCAGGGTGGCTTAGTTGGTTGAATCGTCATACCATACACTGAAAGGTTTCAGGTTCAATTCCCAGTCAGGGCAGTTACCAAGGTTGTGGGTTCAGTCTGTTTGGGGGGTGTACTGAGAGGCAGCTGATTGATGTTTCTCTCTCACATCAGTGTTTCTCTCTCTCTCTCTCAAATCAATAAACATATTCTTGGTGGAAGATAAAAGAAAAGAGAGACAATAGAATCAAAATGGAATCACTTATGCTCAGCCCCACATCTGCAAACTAAGACTTGATACTTAATCTAATTGCAATTTTGGCCTCTCCAAAAATGTAACCTTTCCCCAGTCAACCTGAAATTCCCTGGTCAGCACTAGTGAGATAATCAGCCCCATAGGCCCCTTCTTTTCTTCAGTGAAACGTGATCTTGCTCGAAACAATCCACTTTTTGCTAGAAACTTTCTTTTCCCGCCCCCTTCTCCCTATAAAAGCCTCCTCTTTGGGGCTCCTTTCTATTTATTTGCTAGATGGGATGCTACCCAAATTCATGAATCATTAAATGAAACCAATTAAATCTTTAAATTTACCCAGTTGATTTTTTTAAGAGAAAAAGAATAAAAAAGGAGAGAAAACCACAATTAAACTGCCAACTCTCTCCAGAGCCTGAGGCTGTTGAAGACAAAAAAGATTGTGCAAAATATATTGGGAAAGAGAAACAAGAAAAGAAAACCCACAAATTTTCCCTGTGCCTAATCTACTTCTACAATTCCACTGTTAATGCATATGTGGTCCATTGCTAGCAGTAGCTCAGGACGTGATAACTAGGAGTCAGTCCTCTAACTACACACATATCTGACTTAACCACACTAGAAAGCTCTGGGTGTGTACCACTAGGGTAGAATCTTCAAGTCCACAGTGAGTGATTCCAGCATCAACCACTAGATGGAGCTCTTGCTATGCATAAATCCAGCCCCAAGGGCCCTGGGGTAGCCATTGAAGCCTTCTAGCTGGAGGGCAGCATTTTTTAAAAGAGTGGTACTTGGTGAAGAAAATCCATTTCTTGTCCAGTTAGGCCAGCTGCTAATGCAGGCACTCAAAAACTCTCAGTATATAGAGTTATACACAGCATCCCTACACACACCCATTACCTTTACCAACTGTTTGTTGGAGGTCTGGGTGTGTCTCACTTGCAGCCTCTGTTCCTCCAGGTGTCTTTCCAATAGCTGGAAGCTCTTCATTTTGGGGAGAGACTCCCTGGCTTCATAAACATGCAGCTCCCATGCAATTAGCTGTCTAATTGTTCACCCACACTGAGCCCATGTGTATGTGTGCGTGTGTGTTACTAATTATGATTTATGTAAAAACTGTTTATTTGCCATTCTTTGTTCTCTTTTCCCTCCCTATTGAAGGGCCAAGGGAGGGATTTGACTTGTAAATTTTTGCGAATGGTACGTTAGGATTTACTTTCTTCTGCATGGTCTGGACTTCTTACAGTTTCAAAATTTATGTAGCTTCTAATACCTAACCTCCAGGTGCCTACCTGCTTCTTGCTACTTCTCCCTCCAACAACAAAAGGCATCGGGACGGGTGTGGCTATGCTACACTGTAGAAGTGACTACCCCAAAATGTCACATCGGCATTCGTGCTGCCACCAAATTTTTATTTCTAACAGAGATATTATACCCAAGCTTCAAACCCATGTCCACAGTTGCTTCCCAGACATTCCCACCTCACTGTACACAGTTAGCTCCAACTTTACACGTGCAAAGCTGGACCCCAAGCCCTCACTCCAAACCTGTTCTTCCTGGTGCCCATTTTCTCCATCCAGTGGCATAAGCCCTGCTGGGTCTCCACAGGAGCAGGTGCCAGCCCAGTCCCAGAGCACATTTGTCAGGGCCCTTATCACACAGCATCGCACTCGCCTCTCCTTGTGTGTCTCCCCCTAGAGACTGCAGGCTCCATGAGGCCAGGGACTGTGCCGTTCAACCCCACAGGTATCCCTGGTGCCTAGCACTCAGTGAGTGAATCGTTGGCTACAACTCGCATTAGCACTGTCCTGTGGTGGTGCTAATCAAATGCCAGCTGGAGTAACTGGTGTGTGTGTGTGCGTGCGTGCGTGTGTGTGTGTGTGTGTGAGAGAGAGAGAGAGAGAGAGAGAGAGAGAGAGAGAGAGAGAAAGAGATGCACACACAGAGAGAAACAGAAACAGAGAGAGAACATGAATTCAGGGCCTCACAACAGGTCCTCATTCTCTCCCTTTTAGTTAATTATTATCCTAAATGAAGAGCTGCAGGGTACATGGCATTTTACTTGCAGCCTGGGGGAGGCTACCTACAAAGTGAAATATTCATAACGAATACACCTGCCATACACACCAGATACGTGCCCTGAAGGTGAGAAGAACATTTGAAAAAGAGAGACCTGAATAAGCAGGGGACTGCTGATCAGAGACTAGTAATCGTGAACTCTGGATTCTGGACAGACCTTCACTAGTTACCCTTCTTGTGAGTTCTAATCAGTGACAAGGAGGCATAGAGCGAGCCAGAGAGAAAGCAGAGGGGTGACTGCAGCCATGTTTTTGCTTTGAAATGGTAACAGGAAGATATGATCGTGGGTGCAGTTCTTCCGAGCATGAGTGGAGAAGCACGCATTGCCCGAACCCCTAGAACTTGCTGCCCAGCTCTGTGACCCGCCTGCCAGCTCTCAGCCCTTCAGGGTCTGTCTCAATCGTACACAGCTGGCTGCCTCATCGCATCATGCCCTTCCTAGGGAAGTCACCATCTGGTGACTGAGCCTGTGGGAAGTATAAAGGCCCCGCCAACCCGGCCTGATAAGGAACAACACTGATAGGAATGGCCACCCTGAAGCTCCCTGGGGCCCGAATCACAGCTGGACTTCCTTTCTCCAGTTCCGCTGCTTCCTTCTTTTCACAGATGTTGACCCCTGACTAATACATTGGACCAGAGTTGGTTTTAGAGAATCCAGCCTACGATGGCATTTATGCAAGATGGTGCAACGATGGGGCCTAAGATGCAGTTTGGAGCTGGATCACTCACCTCCCGCCTGACAGGAGGACTTCACTGGAGGCAAGTGGACTGAAGAAAGCCTCTGGCACAAAGTGGGGGTCCGATGGTTAAGGCTCACTGGCAGAGGGAGCGCTAGTGGGCTTGGTATGTCAGGGGTTTGGAAGGAACAGAGAAAATACTAGTTACAAGGATGACCACTATTGCTAGGGGTCATGCTCGGTCTGCAGAATAATAATGAACAGCTGAGCCGCAACAGGCACTTGAGAGCCAGGTGTGAAAGCCAGAGGGCTTGTTTGATTGCTTACATAGCAGCTCAAGCAGGTGGGTGGAGAAAGCTGAGGACTAACCCCAGGACCCACAGGTAGAGTAACTGAGTTTCAATTACTTGGTTAACAGCTCAACTTAGGCAGGTTAGCTATGGGCAGGGCCTGGTTAGTAACACCTGACAAAGATGGGAAGCTCGTGGTGTGGGAGGTTTAGGGTAGGGACATGCGGATGGGCATATGGAAGTGAGCACCGTGGGTGAAGACCTTTGTGCCACATGATAATGCCCGCCAGAGATTATCTCCCAGGAAAAAGGCACTAAAAAGATTGCCAAGAAAACTCGATTTGCCCGTTGACATTAGCCATAGACACATGAATAAACGGCTGTGGTGGGAAAGGAGGAAAGCATGCGTGGGCCCAGCAACATGGACTGCTGTTCACCAACCTGACTGCTGCCACCGCTAAGGGTACCACCTACCTGCAACCGAGACTGACGCCGAGACTCCAGAATGACAGGATTCCTTAAGGAGAGCTAGTGAACATTTGACGGTAGATTGACTACTGTCCTAACCTGGCGATGATGACATACTGCATACTGGGTGGCTTTTCAACAACATAAATTTATTTCTTAGAGTTGTGGAGGCTGGAAAGCCCAAGAGCAAAGTGCTGGTAGATTTGGTGTTTGATGAGGACTTGCTTCAGGGTTCGTAGTTGGCTGTTTTCTTGCCATGTCCTCACACGCAGAATGCGTGGAAGGAGTCTCAAGGGGTCTCTTTTGTAAAGGCACTAATCCTGTTCCTGAGGGTGCCATCCTCATAATCGAAGCATCTCTCGAAGGCCCTACCTACCATCATACAGGGTGTGAGAATTTTGACATATGAATTTGGGAAGGATGTAAACATTTAGTCCATTGTAGCTACATCTCCATTCTGAAAGAGCCTGGGTTTTATTTTCACAAGGATAGACATACTTTGAGCATGGGTTTGGCTTTGTGGTCCACAGGTCTCGGCCGGCACTATTGTCAGGGAGCCCACGGAGAGCTGGATCCACTCACTCTGACCCCCACATTGCACTGTGCCAGGCCGGGGAACCCAGTTTACAGCAAAGCCGGTATGGAGTGGTCCCAGGACCAAGGGAGCCAGTAGAGACATCACATCCCACACTACTCCGGTTCCGGTGAACCGACAGGGCACTGGAATGGTTTGCTAAAGGCGTAGAGGGAGCGTTAGTTTGGAGGCAACGATATGCAAGGATGGGGTTCCATCCTTTGGAATGCATCACACTCACTGAATCAGAAGCCTTTACATGGCACTGTGTCCCCAATAGAAAAACAACCCCCCCCCAAACACATGATTCCAGTAATCAAAGGGTGGAAGCAGAACTGACCCCCGCCCAGGACATTCCTAGTGCCCGCAGGAGAACTTGCACAACTCAGGCTCCGTAGGGTGCGAGTCCTAGTTCCCCTAAAGGTGCACTGTCACCGGGAACGCAGCAAGATTTCTACTGAATTACATGCTCTGGCTGTGCCCTTCACACTTCAGGTACAGTTTCTTGTTCATGGATGAATGGACAAGAGGAGGAATTTCCAGCTTTGCAGAAGTAATAGATCATGATAATTAGGATTAGGTCAGGCTGTAGGACACGGGGTCCAGGGATCAATAACTGTGAGTGTTTCTTGGACACGGTCGCATTCAATCGTGACTGTAAATGGACAGGTGTAGCAACCCAGCCCTGAGAATGACCTGAGGGCCAGAGGCTCGGGCCCCTCTTGGATCAGAAGCATGCGGCTGGATAAGCCCCTGTGGCCCCCAGAGAGGTGCTCGCTGAGGGAGAGGGGAATCTGGATTGGATTCTACGGGGGTGGAGACAATAAGCATCTGTTACAACCCAGGACAGCTGGGCTGTGGGTCTTCTCATCACCCACCCCGTCCTAAGTTTCTCCTCAGGGAGCTGGGTCCCCCCAAATCCCAGAGGAGCTGCTCTCTGAACAGACGTGAGGCAGTGGATCCGCGTGGCAAGGGCGGGGCCTGGGGAAGATGCGGATCGTTAGATCCCCTTCAGGGAAGACTTGCTGCCCAGATGTGCAACGGGCATCTGCCTGCTCCCAGCCTCTCAGGGTCCATTTCAGCTGAAGGCATGGCCTCACCTGAGGTCATATTTTCTAAGGAAGCCTGTGTCTGGTGCCTGAGCAAGATGGGATTTAAGGCCTGGCCATTTGGGACCAGCACAAGGTAACCTGACAGGCACTACTTGCTCCAGAGCTCCCTGCTGGGTTGACTCGGCTGAGGCTTGAAGGGTGCACATCCGAGTTCCTCTTCTTCCTCTGCCCTGCCCTCCCCTCCGTCTCACAGTCTGCTCCCGGAGAGCCAGCCTGCGGCACTGCGCGTTACCATGAGCTTCCTGCCTGTGGCTGGGATGCTTCTAGGTTCCTATGTTTAGCTTCTGTTGGTCAGTATTGACATTGTGGAGCTGAGTGGAAGCTGAATTCTTCTTGGTAGATCTTGTCTATGGCACCACCTCCGTTCTGAAACACGGTGTACAGAAAGCCCAAGTGGAAAACCTTCCATCTTTAGTCTCAAAATGAAACTTCCCCATTGATCTTGAGCACACATTCCTGCTAAAATTACCTGGGAGACTAAAAAAAAAAAAAATCAGATTTCCAGGACCCATATTTGGGAAATTTTAATTAAGTATGTCTAGGGCAAGGTTTGATAATTGACATTTTTTAACGACTTTCCAGGGAATTTTAATTATCAGTTTGCTTAAGAAACACAGCACTTCGGGGGAGGGAGGTGGGGGGAATGGAAGCAACTGTACTTGAACAACAACAAGAAAGAGAGAGAGAGAAAAAACGGAAACAGAGCACTTAAAAGCCCATTTAATGGAGGTATAATTTGCTCCATTTCCAAGGTAAGGAAACTGAGACTTGGTGTGTTGTTACGTGTTTATTCAGTGTTCCCCCAGGTGTGGTGGAAGACGGCCCCAGCCCATGATGTCCCCCTGCCCTCACCAAAGACTGTTTCTCTTTCAAAGGCCACATCTCCTTACCCTCAGGGAAAAGGCGGGACAGTTATATGATGAATGGAATTCTAAGCCGGCTTCCTCCAAAAGCATCTGTATTGCCTTCCGATAAATAGAATGAAACATCTGAGTGGTTTTTCAAATAAGTTCCTTTCTTATCATTTTCTCTGCCATGGCCAGATTTTTAACATCCTGTGGCGGGATTATTGAAATGTCTTTCTAACTTGTTTTCTTCCTTTCAGTCATCACTTCTTCTAGCCCCATGACCCACCGCCAGCATGCCTTTATCATGCCATCCTCTTTCCTGGACCCCAGCAGGGCTCCTCCCCCTTACCTGTGAGACGGAGCACAGCCCCTTGGATGGCAAACAAAGCCCTCCAAAGCCCAGTTCCCACCCTGCATCACCAGCCTTCCTCTTGTGTCTCATGGATGATGTACCCCTTCAGCAATCAGGCAGGAAAAGAGAAACCTCCCTAGGTATTTGAACAGAGAGCATTTGAAACAGGGAACTGATTACATGGGTGTTGGAGGACTGAGAGAAACAAAAAGGGAACGTGGAGCTCTTACAGAGGTTGTAAGTGCAGGAAGCAGCTCCAGTCCTGCAGCTGGGGGGTGGGTCAAAGAAAAGGTACTGGGATTATTAGAACCCCAAGGCTCAGAGAAGGGGCTCCGTGGAGGTGAGGCTTTCTAAGGAGGAAGAGATGCCTCACAGCTCCTCAGAGGGGGCACCCACACCCCCAGGGAGGGAGGGCTTACTCAGCTCCTGCTGGACTTTAGGAGTTTGGAGAAAGGCCCTTGTGCTCTTGGGCTTGCATCTCTGATAAGGGGAAGGTGGGGGCTTGTACTTTCCGGGGGCACCATAAGGCTGGGCGTCAAAGGATCTTAGAGACTGGAGCCAATCCCTCCTTCCCCAGGTGAAAAGGCATTAATGAGGCAATGCTGACAGCAGGGCCACCCCCCAGGAAGGGGCAAACCCTGTGCTTCCCCTGCCTTCCAGTCTCGCTCTGGTGTCCTCTGTTTGTGGGACCTCCTAGGGAGCCAACTGACAACGCAGATGGGTAACCTGCAGATACACGGCCCCAGAGCCACATTGCTGAGAAAGAGTGGTGCTTCTGAGCGGAGCGACAGCGGCTTCGTAACAGCATGACCGCTGAAGTGGGGGAGCTCCTGACATGCCTGACCCTCAACCATCTGCTTTTGACAAGGGACTCAAAAGCTGGAAAATTGTAGTTTAAGGTAAAAAGTTATAAGCCTAGTAAGTAATGTATATGTTAAAGCTTTTGTTTCAGAAACTACAGATAGATAAGGCCCATCCTGGCTCCTGGGAAAACAGCTGACCTCCTGGGGCGCTGCTGAAGGTTACCTGGGGAACAGCTACCTGCCCAGGGCAGGAAAGGTCCAGCTTCTTTCACCTAATCCTCCCTGAATCTCAAAGCCCTCACTGCACCTTGTTTATTCCCTGCTTTAAACAGTCTGGAAAGAAAAGACAAGATGGACTGTCAGGGTATGAACCCACCGTGTTCTCACATCGCCGGCCATCTGAATAAAGCGCCCATAAGATTCAATGGCTGCCATTGCTTATTGGGTTTGGTAGTGACAGGCAGCCCGGACGCCGGTGTCTTTTCTGGTTTCACTTTGGCTAATGCTGCCCTACTTTGTCAGTTTTCTTTCCAACTGTGGATCGTTTCTTTCTAACCACCCTGTCAATGCTCAAATGTCCCCTCTTTGTGAAGCCCTCCAGGTCTATTTCCACACGCCCAAGAAAAAAAATCTTTCCTTTTTTGTTTCCCCCTACCATTCATGCTTCTGTAAAATAATTATTACATTGTATCACTTGCTTCAAATATGTATCTTCTAGCTGAAGGTGAACTCTTTGACAGGAGGACTTTGCTTCATTACTCTTTTTGTGTCCAAGAGTTCAAACAGCGTACGTCAAATTGCAAGAGTGGGCAGGCGCACGCTGCCTGCTTTCAGAACACCAGGCCCAGGCAAGTGCACGCATCCAGGGAGGTGGGTGGGCCTGGCCCATTCTCCCTACCAGCAATTTTAGCTGCTGAAAAACATGGAAAGAAGAAAATAAAACAAGCATTGCTTTTAGGATTGTTTTAGAATTTAGAAATCCCATTGGATTTCTAGCTCCCATGTTTCTTTGGCTTGAAAAAAATGGAGAATTTGACAGACAGTTGGTTCCATTCAGCACAACCGGCTTCTCTGTTCCTCTCTCTTTTACCTCTTTTTTCTTATTTTTGAAGGAACTTGATTGTTTACCCCTCACAGTCAATTCCCACTGAGGTGTTAAGTAATATTGTCTTGAGGTTCTGGAGTGTTTTAATTGTAACAGGAATTCCCAAAGACAGACAGCCCTTCTAGAAACCTAAAGTCTACATTGCTAGCGGTAGGCTTTTAGATATTTACAACAGGCTGTGAGTGAAGGTATTTTTGGAAGCCTTCATATTCATACTTGTTTTCTTAATAATGCTCATTTAAATTCATATCCAGCATGTGCTTACCCAGCAGTAGTACATTCTAAGCATTCCATTAAGCAATTTTGCATTCGTTGTATCATGCAATTTAATCTTCACAGCAACTTTGACGTAAAAATTATTATCTCATAGTTATACCTGAAGGAACTAGAGATCAGAGAGATCAAATAACTTAACCTGTGATCACAGAGAGACCAAATCAGTAACAGGCCTAGAATTCTGAAGGCAGGTCCATTTGATGCTGTGTTCACTGCTCCTTTTCTAATAATTCTGCATTACATGTGGGCTCAGATCCAAAGTGGACCCTTACGTAGAAGGAAAGGCATGTCCTTGGGGAAAAGTCCCTTTCTTCTCCAGACAGCAACAATAGTTGGGTACGTATTTCTCCAACCACCAGCCCGAGGTGGTGATGCCTGAGTTTCCTGATCCCAAGGGGAACCGACTGGAGGGTGTGATCCATCTAGCTGGGAAATCAGCTAGAGAAAGTCACTGGACTTTCCTGACACTGCTTTCTCAGTGGTGAAATTAGAGGGTTCAGCGATGGGATCTCCAAGGCCCACTTCAGCTCTAAGATAGAATGAATACCCTTGATTTGAAATACGGGGTCTTTCACCTTTAACCTCACGGCCTCTGTTGACTCTGTAAAGACTGTTGCAAGATGATGAAGCTTCGGAAGTGCCGGGAACCTTGAATCTCTGGTTAAAAGTCAGCTGTTTGTGGAGAGGAGCCTTGATTGCTGATTGATGATCTGTGAGGGAGATGAATTAGCAGGCCTCAGGCCGCAGCATGGATAAGTGTGCCCACTGTCAACTCAGTAGCCTAGGCCAACCAGTCAGGACAGGTCCTTACTGATAACCCAGTATTCACTTCCTCAGCATTTGGAGCAGGCCTTGAGTTGCCTTGGTTAAATGCTAAATAATTCATGACACTCTTCCTGCTTTTGTTGCCTGGAACAGCTCTTGACTCTGCCCTTTGCTGCTGCTCCCTGGGGCTCCCATGAGTTATGGTCTGGGGAGGAGGACAGGTGGGGATGCCAGTCCCAGGGGGAGGGAGACAAGCACCGTCATGGTTTCTCTGGCACCTCTGAGACCCCGCGCCGCTGAGTCTTCCACATCTCTTATCGTAACATTTAGAGCTGCCTTGTAGTTCACCCGAGGACATGTTCCCGGGAAATCACCGAATATTTATTAGCATTATTACATTTTCACTAGCACCTTTTATCCCAGAGGATCCCCAGATGCTCTGCTAACAAAATATCCAGGGAGATTTTACCCATTTCTAAAATCAAGCCAGCATCCTGTACTTTTCCCCTCACCCCTCTCTTTCTATTTGCCTTCTCTCTCTCCATTTCCATGTGAACTTTTAACACTCTGCATGGCTCAACGAATAACACTCAGATGCCTTAACCTGGTTGTAGTGATGTCGTGTGGTTGCCATAGCAAATAACTAAAAATGTATTGCTTATAATTTTAGTCTCAAGTTTTTTGAGGTCACAGATTCAAAACTTCTCTCACTGGGCTGCAACCACAATGTTGGCAGGGCCACACCCGCTCTCTAGGCTCCAGAGGACAGTGTTGGCTGTTCCACTCCTAGGCCTGTGTTCTTTGCATTCTTTGGCTCATGGCCCCTTCCACCATCTTTAAGGCCAACAACGTCGCACCTTCAAGTCTGTCTGTTCCATCTTCGCATTGCTTTCTCCTCTACTCTCAAAACTCCCTTGACTCCCTCATACAAGGACACCTGCGATTACATTTAGGGTCTATTGGATAATCCAAGGGAATCTCATCATATCCGCAAAATCACACTTGCCATGTAAAGTGACATTCCAGTTCCAGGAATTAGAGTGTGGATGCCTTTGGGAGCCATGATTTAGCCCAAGTGCGCTTGGTAATGAAAACTCTTTCCACATGACCAGAGTCAACATCTAATTTCCCAGCATTCTCTGTCAACAGGCCTTATATAAGCCTTAGCCAAACTGGACTGCTCCGTTCTGTTAGAAAAGTTTTGCGTCTTTCTGCTTCTGTGTGTGTATACTTATGATTTTCCCTTTGTTGGGACCAGAAATGCTTCCTTTCCCCCATTATGCCCTGCCCTCCTCATCCACCCAGGTAGCACATGTCCCTTTGAAATGTGCACCGATTCTGTAGCCTCGAGTACCTCTGGCTGCACGCAGCGCTTCCTGGCTTCCAGCCAAGCCTCACGCTTCCTACACATGGAGACTCTCTATCCCTCACAGGACCCACTTCCCGCCCTCTGTGTGGGGAGCCTTTGGTGAATGCCACATAAATTATTTCATGGGGACGATAGGACAGGGAAGGCTTTCAGGTTGATTCTTTAAGCTATGATTTTGTCATTCAACAAATATTCATTATTCATTTAAACCATTAAATTTTCCTCTGATTCCAGTCCAACTTGCAGGGATGAACAAGTATGCATTAGTCATGAAGGAACTTAAGACTTAGAGGGGGCTTTGGACACTAAACAAGCAAGTATGACTCCTGCTAAGTATAAAAGAAGAGCACCCTGTAGGGGCCTATCTGACTTCACAATGAGAACCAATGAAAATTAATTCAGCAATTAGAGATTCTACTAAAAGGACAATCATAATATTACTATTCATAACAAAGATCTATCTTCCATTAGCATAGTCCTTTTAGTGAGGTGTGACCATAATGTAATAGAGTGATTTTCTCTTAAACAAACATAATAAATTATATTACAGGGAATCTCCATGTTGGAAAGGAGCTTAAAGGCCATATTGTTCAACCCCCTTTCTGATGTAGCTATTCTCTCTAGAATATGCCTGACACGTGTTTGCCTGAGTTCTGCATGAACATCTCCAAGGAGTGCTGTTTTTCAAAAGTCACCTTGGATTCTGTGTGTACATTAGAGCATATAGAGGAAAGTTGGTACCATATACATCTCTCTCTCTATCTATGTATTTATCATCTATCTAAAATTTGTATGTATATCAATATATAAATACATACATCAATAAATATGTAGTATATGTAAACATGTATGTCACACACACACAGAATTGTGCTGCAATTCTGCTATTTTGAGAGAGAAGTTCCAAAGATATTTTAGAAAATGGCATTATTGTTGGAATACATTAGGATATATCTATACACTCTTAAAGTGACTAATTTGACCAAGAACACAAAAATGCATATAAAAGTCACGAGGCCTTTAAACATTATTTTCTTTGTAAGTATTTCAAAATAGTTTCACAGGGATAACATCTGCATATAGCTTTTCTTCTTTTCTACAATGGAAGCTGGTGCTTACAATGAGGGTGGTTTAACGGAAGGACTTGGTCAGGCCTTGGAGTCACACAGACAGGAGATTGACTCCCGGTTCTCCTACTGAAAAGCTGTATGGACTTAAAGATGCTAGTTAATAGATCTGAGTCATAGTTTTATCTGCAAAATGAGGCTAGTAACACTTTCTTTACAGGACAGTTATAAAAAGGAAATAAGCTTAGCACATAGTGAAAACGCGAGTTATTTTTACTCTTTTATGAAGAACTTTTCAGACTGATTTTATATCCTATTTTAAGGTAAACAAGCTAAGTAATAAGAATGTAAGATGATTTTTCTAAGATTCTAAATTTTCTAAATACAAACCCTGGGTTAATTATTTCTGATATACTATTCTTTTTTTTTTCTGTCCTAAAGGATGTGCATTATTTTTCCTTAAAAAAGTCCAAATCTATGCCTACATGCACACACATGTTTGTCATCTTCCAGCACTGTCTGGCTTTTCTGTTACATATGCGCATATTGGCCGACTCACAGACCTAAGACCTAAAAACCTTTTTTGAAATCAGAGCCTGTATCAGATGACTTCAGGGAGAAGCCTGTTTTAATTCAAAGATGTATCCTATAACTTTGGAAAGGTCTAGTAGTACCTGGAACTTCACCTGAGGTTTAATGTCATCTGTTTGACATCTCTCCCTGCAGTACTTTACTACAGGGCTGTGCCCCGGTCCTCCACCTGCATGCAGTGCACCGAGCTCACTTCGGACCTTTGACAGGGTTGCTCCATCATAGTCAGCGAATCAGAGTCATTCTAAGTGTTGTGGGATAAGGGATTTATTTTGGTACTCAGAGCTTACACAATCAGGAAGGAATTGGAAGAGTGAAGATCCAGAAATATAGCTGGAGGAACAGAAAATGAACCAGCCACTGGCTAGATAATCTGAGAATATGTGTGGTCTCTGACGTGGAGATACACAAGGGAGCTCTGGGGAGGGCTCGCTCTTTGGAAGAGAGCTCATAGAGGAAATGTTGCCTCTACGAGCTATCACCTCTGTGGCTCTTGAGATGGGTGTCTGGTGGTGAGCCTGACTTTGCTGTTGCTCAGCAGAGTTAGTAGTTGGTAAAAAGGGTTGGATGAGGAACAGATGAGAATGAGAACAAGATGAATGAGAGAATGGACAAGAGAACCCATTGGGCAATTGGACTATGGCAACCGTCAGAGAGTACTAGCTCCTGTTTCACTTCTGCCTTCCAAAATTTTGTGTGAATTCTTCTTTTGACCAATTCCTACTTGGAACTATATGGAGAAGAGATTTGGGGGTAAGTTGTTTTGGTTTAACCAAGCTGATACAGAATAATTTGTCAAGAGTTATTCACTAAAGGAGACAAAAAGAAAAAGAGGTTTGTAGCATGTATACTTGTCTTCCCTTATCTATACTCACCTGGGAGTCCCCTTACCTTCTTGTGATATAGTCTACCAATAGGATACTGCAGTTATTTATTGTATTTTTATTGTGGTAAATATGCACACAGTTAGAGACCTAGATCTCAAGTGTGCAATTCAGTATGTTTTGAAATATATATATATATATATATATATATATATATATATACTCCTCAAATTTGATGTGGTCGAATCAACCATAAATTAAAAACATGGTAAGCTGAAAGTGTATTTAATACATTTATCCTATCAAATATCCTAGCTTAGCTTAGCCTGCACTACACATTCTAAGAACACTTCTATTAGTCTATAGTTGCCGATTATCTTAAGTTTCATTTCAAGATTACTTCCTTTCTCTTCTTTCATCAGAAGCAGGAGACACAGAAGGGTGTTTTGTAGACATGATGGGATGCAAAAACACAAAACACACCATACAAAGAATGCCGGCAACATAGTGCACGGTGAGCAGCGATTTTCAACTGGTGCGCTGCAAGAATTTTTAAAACATGCACTACCTGACTGTTTAATCAAGGTCACCAGCCTCTTTTCCATTAGATTGCAAAATAAAGAAATGGCAACAGCCAACATAACAATGCCATCTTCTGTGAATGCCCTGTCTTGAACCATAGATATATAGGTCATATAATAGAGTGGCATCTAATTGGTCATGCCACATGATAAGGTTGTATCTGATCGGTTAGTTAATTCTTGGTACCAGAAATACTTATATACAAGTATAGGCACCTGAGTTTTTAAAAAGTCACTTTGGAGAAAACACAAGGCAGGTAGTTACTATTATTTTTTAATTCAATCAAAATTACACCTATCTTTATCAGACTGGTAAAAATATATTTCTTGGCGTGGTGCAGAATGTTAGTCATTAGTTTACATGTGCTGTGAGATGAAAAGGTTGAAAGTCACTGCTGTAGAATATCAGTTGTCTCCCCTCATGACTGCATGGCTGACCGGGAGCCTCACGAAAGAGTATCAGATGCACTGGATTAGCCCAGGAAGAGATCACGATTTGAACGTGCATTGCTTTTGCACCAGTATAAAGTCGATACACTGTAAGTTGAACCACGGTGAGTCAGGGACCCTCTGTACACCTGTGTGAAAAACACCCCAGTGAAACTTTGTAAGCCTGAAACTAGTTAATGCGAGCTTTCCAAATTTGTCCTTCCTTTTAGTGTTATATAGGCTATTGGAGCCTTTTTGCATTTTCATACATTTTAGAATTAATTTGTTCATTTCTGTGAAACGTCCAGTTGGGCTTTTCACTGATATTGCACTGACTATAGAAAATTTAGGGAGAAGTGACACTTCAACGACACTTGAGTCTTGTAGTCTGTGAACATTGCATATCTCTTTTCTCATTTATATTTTCTTTACTCTCCATAGTATTTTGTAGTTTTCAATGTAGTCTTTCACATGTACTCTTCCAATTTTATTCCTAAATGTTATGTCCCATGATGTTATTGTAAATGGCATTTTAAAATTTCATCATCCACAGTTTGCATACTAATATTTGTATAGAGACTTGTCTCCTGTGACCTTACTTCATTCACTTCTAACTCCTAACAGTTTTTTTTTTTGGAGAATTTTCTAGGATTTTCTGCAAAAATTCTCATAGTACCTATGAATAAATGGAATTTCTTCCTTTTCATCTTTATGTGTTTTTACTTACTTTTCTTGCCTTGTCTTACAGGCTAGAACCTCTAGTACAATGTTGAATAAAAGAAGTTAAACATTCTCATTCTTTTCTTTAAATAAAGGCTAAAGAATTGAATATCTCATCATTACATATGTTGTTAATCATCAGATTTTCGGGTAGATGCCCTTTATCATATTGAGATGTTTCCATCTATTTCTGCTTTGCTTTGAGTTTTAACTGTAAACAGGTATTAAGGTTGTCAAATGATTTTTAATTAAAATGGTCATCTATTGACATAATATTTTTTCTCCCTTGTTTTGTTAATATGGTGAATTATATTGATTGGTTTTTGAATGTTGAGCAACCTTGATTTCCTAATATAAACCCACATGGTCATAACTTGGAATGCTTCTATAATGGTGGTTTTGATTCACTAACATTTTGTAAAAGGGTTTTGTGTCTATGTTTGAGGACAGGGTATTGGAGCACAGATTTTTTTAAAATTGAAATGTCTTTGTCAAGTTTATTTTTTTAATTTTAATTGTTGTGTAAGTACAGTTTTCTGCCTTTTACTCCCATCCCAGCCCACGCCCCAGCCCTCCCCACCTCCTTCCCATTTCCACCCCCCCTAGTTTTTGTCCATGTGTCCTTTACACTTGTTCCTGCAAACCCTCCCGCTTTTCCCCTGAAATTCCCTCCCCTCTCCCCTCTGGTCACTATCAGCTTGTTCTCTATTTCAATGTCTCTGGTTACATTTTGCTTGTTTGTTTGTTTTGTTGATTAGATTCCTGCAAAAGGTGAGATCATATGGTATTTGTCTTTCACTGCCTGGCTTATTTCACTTAGCATAATGCTCTCCAGTTCCATCCATGGTGTTGCAAAGGGTAGGAGCTCCTTCTTTCTTTCTGCTGCATAGTATTCCACTGTAAAATGTACTATAGTTTTTTGATCCACTCATTTACTGATGGGCATCTAGGTTGCTTCCAGCACTCAGCTATTGTAAATTGTGCTGCTATGAACATTGGGGTGCATAGGTTCTTTCGGATTTGTCAAGTTTTGAAATCAGGATTTGTCTGGGATGATAAACCAAATGTAAAATAGTTCTTCTTTTTTTCAATTTCTGAAGGAGTTTGTGAATGACTGTATTATTTCTTCAGTATGTTGTATAATTACAAATAAAAGCATCTGGAGTGTATATTTTCTTTATGGTTATGGATTTCACATTTAAAAAAACTAGATATTTTTTATATTTTTGTGTTTTTGTGAGTTTTATATTTTTCTACTTTTATTTTTAGTTTTCATAGTGTTATGTTTTATGTCAGTTTTATAAAATTGTGTTTTCAAGAAATTTGTTTATTTCATCTAAGTTGTTAAATTTATTGGTATACAGTTGTTATAATATTGCTTATTTTCCTGCTTATAAGATGTATAGTGATGCCCCTTTTTATTCCCTATAGTAGTATTCTTTTTTAATTGTTCTCTGTTGGTCTCGCTTGGATTTTCTCGATTTTACTAATCTTTTAAAGACCACTTTTTTGTTTTATGCTTTTCCTACATATTGGGGATTTAACTTTCTCTTTTTTCTAGCTTCTTATAATAGAAACTTAGATGATGTATTTTCAATATTTACTTTTAATATAAGCATTTAAAATAATACATTTCTTTTTTATCACCATTTTAGAGTTATTACACAAATTTTAGTTTGATTTGTTTTTATTGTTATTCAGTTCACAGTTTTTTCTAATTTCCTTTATGTTATACTTTGATCCATGAGTTATCTAGAAGCATGTTAATATCCATATATTTGAGGACTTCTGCATATTCTGTTTTTATTTATTATTTAATCATTTGTTGTCAGAGAACATATGTAAGACTTCAACTTTCTGGGATGTTTGAGACTTATTTTACAGTCTCATATACAGTTTATACTGACTACAGGTGTACATATGTTATATCATGTATACCTGAAACATATGTATTCTATAGTTTTAGGGTTATATTTTTCTAAAAATTTCAATTAGATTAAGGCAATTTATAGTGTTGTCCAAATTTTCTACTTTATTTTCCCTCTAGTATTTGTAAAAATTTCTGTTTGAGGGATTTAAAAATCTATGACTATAGCTGTATATATTTATATTTCTCTTTATTTTTGTCATTTCTTGTTTTACATATTTTGATGCTCCATGATTATAAGCACTGATGGGGTTGTCATATTCTCCAGAAGAATTTATCTCTTTTATCATTGTGATATTTCTCTGTTTCGTTTTGGTAATACTCATTGTCACAATGCCTGTTTTATCTGTTATCAGTATAGCAATGCAAGATTTCATATGATTACTGTTTGTACGATTTATCTTGTCCTGTTCTTTTTTATTAACTATCAAGGTTTTTGCAGCATATGACAGTGCATCTCTTATAGACAACATTTAAGTTAATATTGGTTTTGTCTTTCTAACCTGGTCTGAAAGAGATATCTTCTCTTAATTGGAGTGTGCAGCACATTTGTTTTTAATGTGGTTGTCAATGACTTGGGTTTAATATAACACCTTACTATTTATATTTTACTTGTTTTATCTTTCTTTTTTAATTTTTAGCTTTCTTATTTTTTTTAGAATTCAATTTCATTTATTCTTTTGACTCTTTAGTTGTGCCTCTGTATTTTTTTAGAGTTGTTCTAGGAATTGCTATAT
Source organism: Glossophaga mutica (assembly GCA_039655065.1). NCBI lineage: Eukaryota > Metazoa > Chordata > Mammalia > Chiroptera > Phyllostomidae > Glossophaga > Glossophaga mutica. The sequence continues at coordinate 27,212,015 of CM077310.1, forward strand.
GATTATGAACTTTCACAGTCTACTCAGAGTTAATATTTCATATCATCACATGAAATATAAAACTCCTACAAAAGTGTCATTCCTTTAACCCTCATCTTCTGTGATATTGTTTTCATACATTTTACTTTTAAGTGTGTTAAAGCCGTAAAATATATTGCTTTATTTTGCTCCAAAAGTCAGCTGTTTTTTAAAAGAATTAAGAGGAAAGTAATGTTATATATATATTTATCTATATATGTATCTGTGATTTTGCTCTTCATTTAATGCATATCAGAAGTTCTATTCTCCAGTTTCAAAACTTTATTTTATAGAGTGTCTTGTAGTAGAGGTCTGCTGAACATGAATTCTTTCAGTTTCCACTTATCTAAAATATATTTATTTTGGTTTGAGGGTTATTTTTGCTAACTATGAAAGTTCATGCAGTTGTTGGGTTTTGTTTCTGTTTCCTTTTTTCATTGAGCACTTTATAGATTTTTCTCTTTTGTCTTCTAGCTTTGAATATTTCTGATGAGAACTTGGCCATCATTTGTATTATTGTTCTGTCTGTAATACATTTTTTCCCCACTGGCTTTTAAAAAGATTTTCTATTTATATTTCAGCTTGAGTAATTTAATTATGTTCCTACATTTTCTGTCTTTTGTTTTTTAAATTCTACATGAGTTTACTGGTCTGGTATTTAGTAGTCAGAGTCTTTGGTTTATTTGGAGAATTTGATTATTATTTCCTTAATTATTTTTCATGGTTTTATTTTGGAAATAAACTATGTGTACATTATAACACTTGTAGCTATTTTACAGTACAAGGAATCTCTGTTATTTTTCCTTAAAAAAACTTTTTTTCCTCTTTATTCTTTAGTTTGAATAATAAACAGGAGTCTGTCTAAACTCACTGACCCTTTCTTCTGAAATCTCTAATCTGCTTCTAAGTCCACTCGATACATTTCATTTCACATGTTATAATTTTAATGCTAAACTTTTAACTTAGCTCTTTTTATCTCTTCTTACTTTTAATCTATTTGCTTGGTTATATTTATATTATTTTTACCATATGTATAATAGCTGTTTTAAATTCTTGTCCACTAATTTTAACATCTGGGTCATCTTAGGATCTGTTTCTATTGTCTGTAGGGTCTTTAACTACTGGTCACATTTCTTCTGTATCTTTACAGATGTTGTAATTTCTTATTGTATGCTGGACCCTGTGGATGATACATTGTAAGGATTATATTGTCCTTTTGGTTCAGGTAAACAGTTACATTACTGGTGGGTTTGGGGGGCCCTGTTAGAACTGTTTGTATTCTATACTATGGTGAATGCAGTTCAGTTTTGTCTTTAGTCCTAGGGTGTGGTTCTTACTTTAGTGTATGGTCCTTACTCTTAAGGGATGACATTTCTGAGGTCTGAACTGGATACCTAAGGTTCTCAATGAGCTTGCTTTATTATGTCTCCTGAATTATGCATAGACAGCTGGTATATGCATTCACTTTTAAGTTCTCCAATAGGCCTGTGGACTCTCATCACTTTTGAGGTCAGCTTTTGAGGTCACCTTTCTCCTTTCCTTTATCCTGTCCTGAAAATTTAAGAATCTTCAGGAGTTTCGAACCCTGATACCTGCTTTTGGATCTCAGTGAGACTAACCTGCTCTGCTTAAGCTTTGTTTCCCGGTGCCATTTTCCAAAATGTGTTCTAGGTCTGAAAACATATGCAGGTGTAGAGCTCATCTTTATGCCTTCCTTTCTGCTAGCATTATTGTCCTGTGCTTCCTATTGCCCAAGGCCTGTAAGAGTTTCCTTGTACATTTCACTCAGTTTTGTAGTTGTGTGCAGTGTGAAGCTAAAACTCAAAGTCTCACAATTGCTTTTTCAACATCAGTTTCTTTGGGATACTTACATAGTCTTTTCCTTTCTTTTTCTTCCCCTTTTCCTTTCTTTTTCTTTCCTTTTTCTCTGTCCCTCTCTCCCACCCGCTATCCTTTCCTTTCTTACTTCCTTTTCTTCCTTCTTTCTTCTGCAATTAAAGATATCCCAGAATTAGTTTTTCCACTGCTTGAACTTCATCAGTATAATACTGACTCTGAATATTGATAACATGCATTATCTTCCTGGATCCCTCTATAAGGAAAAAACAGTGATCATTTTGAACAGCACATTCTAGGTCAGTAGAGACTATACAATGGAATTGCATAACAAGTTTCTTTGAATTCATTTCTTTGAGTGGTTAAGGTCTGTGTTGCTCAGCAGACTGCATCCCGAGAGAGATAAATGTGTACTAATGCAATGATGAATGTTGGAAGAGAGCTTTCCACCTAATCTATACATGAGTATTGTAATATTTAAAAAAATAACTTTTAAATTTCAATTACTCTTAAAGACAAAAGAGATTAGCATTGCTATTTTGATGTTCAGTAGCTGTAAGGGAATCTTCTTAAATAATTAAGATAGAGGGATAGTTCCATCCTCTTTTGGGAATCAGTTCATCAGGTGGCCAGGGGACTGCAAAATTTGCCCCAGATCCTGTACTTTTTAACCCATTCTCTGATACACATTTTCAACTACCTTCAAGTTCTTCTAAAGTTTTCAGTCACTAGCCCATTATAGGTACTGAATCACTTGCTTCACAAAGGTCTTGATGGGCAAATGAAATAAGTAGGTTAATATTTGCTTACTAGAGAAGTAAATTTTACATTCAGAGGTCTGGGGTGTTACATGTCCAATTCTGAAACTAGATCATATTTCTCATTCATCTACTGTGTCCTATGTGAAAAACAAATATTACACACTTTATCTCTTTCTCTATTATATCACATTTCATCTTGTATTGTTTTAATGTAATATATTATTTATTTATTTGTTTGTTTGTTTGCTTTTTATTATCTATTTCCCCCCACTATATGGGTAAGGTCTATTAGAACAGAGTGGGTTTTATCTATTTCTCTCTCTTCAGAGTCTAAATAGCAAATAGCATGTTCTTGGTAAGCATATTTTTTTTGCATATATATCTATTGCTTTTTGCTAGGTTATAATTCCTTGAGCGTATGTAGAGTGTTACTCACCTCTAAGCTTTGTTTGCCTGTGGACGGCTCAATAATGATTGACTAATTTGATGAATGAATGAAACCTCTGAATATTTCACTTAATGTCAATAAATATTAAATTGAATGAGTGTTTGATTACTCAGCATTGAGAAAAAGAGGCAAGATCCAGAGCTTGGAAGGGAGGAAGACATGTTTGTTTTTTTGTGAAGTTTTTTTGCTGGCTATGGCCAGCATCTACAAAATCTCTTTTGGCATTTTCTATAGAAACCCTGATTGCAGACAGAGCATTGTGGAACTACGGGGGTCAGGGACTGGAGGTCAGGATTCCACAGTCTTTTCTTGGCTCTGCAATGCTGTCTTTGCGCAGAGTGACCTTGGAGAATCATAGCCTCTTTGTGCTGCTCTGTCCCTATGGAGATGAGAGAGCAGAAGAGAAGAGCTTTCTTCCCTCTTCCCACATAAGTGTTTGTTTTTAGCCTCATGAATGTGCCAGAGTGCATAGATACCAAGGTGACAGATATCAGAGAAAATGTGACAACAAAAGAACTTGTTAGGAAGACATGTAGAAATGGAGTGCATTCCTAAAGGGGTGTGGAGTGTGGAGCATGGAGTCTGGAATCGTTTAGAGAAAAGTTTGCGGATCTTTTTATGAATTCAGTAGATAAGCAGCTTGGTGCTGTTCAGACAGGATCTTGGCTAAAGTTAAGGAAATGTGGTAGTTCTAATGAGTGGCGATCTGAGTCCCTCCTTAGGGGTCTTAGGTAGGTCCTGAATGGCAGACGCTGTCACCAGAAAGAATTAGAATTGAATGTGCCACCTGTCTTCCCTTAACACATTTGGCCTGTTGTGATGATGGCTATTCCAAAACCAAGAAGCCTGCTTCAAATGTATCTATCTATCACATACCCTAATGTCCCATGAATAACAACTTGCTGCTCTAGCTCCAGCATTCTCCAGTGCCATTTTTGCTATAGTAGTAAGTAACACTGCTGTGGGGGACCAGCAATATATGGCCTTTTACTTACTTGTTTTTTTGGCTTCTTTGTTACCTGTGTGTAGGTTGTGGGGAGTTTTGGGTAGAGATAATAATGAGGATGGGGAAAGGCTTAGGAAAGAGACTCTCAGGAGAGTTTTCAGGAGAGTAAAATCTGTCTTTATTTTGCTAACATCTTCATTTGCAGCCACATCAAGGAAGAGAGGTACTGAGAGCAATCTGGGGTTGCTATAACAACTAATAAACTATAATTAGTCAAAGAAGAGGGACAAGAGTCAAGAGTAACCAAAAAAAAAAAAAGAAAGAAAAACCCCAAACAAAAAAAAAGACAAAAACCAAAAGCTAAGAAAAAAGAAAGAGAGAAAGAAAGAAAGAAAGAAAGAAAGGTGAGAGACATCTAAGAAAGGAAAGAATAACTGTTTAATGTACATTGATATGATATAAATGTGTGCTTTATAACATATTGATGGGGGATATAGGGCAATATATAAAATATTGAAGGAGAGATGAAAAATGACAACAATTTGTGTAAGGGCATATTTTTTAAAAATTGAAATTCTGAAAGTGAGGGAGTTGATTTGAGATAACTAGAGGAACATCACACATACACACACACACCAGCAAAGAAGCAACTTGGAACAAGACGATTTGCGTTAGGAGTTTTTAAGAGTGCCTTTCCACGTTTGAACAGATGCATTGCACACAGGGGTAGCATTTCATCCTCCTGGGCCAGTGTCTTTTCATGGCCTCCCCTTCCCCTCAAAGACCACTGTTCTGTGCTGCAGCCACTGCCCTCCTGGCTGCCTGGAGAACTGTGCCAGCAAGAAGGGACAGAAGGATAGTGCCTGGGAGGGGGGATGGCAGGGAGCAGGCCTGCTGGATAGCGTTCTTCAAAGCCTGGGCTGCTCAGTTTCAGGAGATACGTGGGTTTATTCATTCAACAGGTATTTTTTGAGTCCCCAACTGTATGTTGGGCACAAGGTTGTGGAGAATGGGACAGATACGGTTTGTGACCACAGTGAGGTTGATGTTGTGTGTGTGTTCGTAATTGAGAGCTAAACTTAGGGAGTTGGGCAGGGAGGGAACCACATTGTCTTTAAATTCTATTTATAAGCTCTGCTGGGAATCAGGGAGCAACTCACTGATGGCTGTCCCAGAGCAGGAAATGGAAGAGGAAGCTGAGGATGTCATTCAGGAAGAGTAATGGGCATACTTTCATGCAGAAAAAAGGATTAAGGTATCTGAACCTCAGAAGATTAAGATTTCCAGTGATCAAACAGGTCCACATCTTTCACCTTTGATGAGTAACACAGGGATGCCCTTTGCTGCTGATGTTAACTCACCTTCCCTCTTGTGAGTTGGGAGGATCTTGGGTTTCTCAGTGGGCTCAACAGCAGTGCCTTAGAGAAGAATGAGACTGATGAAGCATGGCTGTGTCTGTTTTCAATTAGAAACATTACCAAACTCAACTACAAAAGGCCACCTTACAGAACAAAAAACTTGCGATGTGCAAAGTACAATGGAAATCTCCTGGCTGCAAGCAGAAGTATCTTTGGCTGCCAAGACAGAAGGACCTTGAGGAAGACAGAGCATGAAAGGGATTCAGCACAAAACAAAAGTCAGAGCACAATGGTATATATTTCAGGCACATGAAAGGATATGCAGCGGCATTACTAAAGAGACATGATTTTCCTGCAGAATCGGGGCAGAGGGAGAGCAGAAACCCAATCAGCCAATACAATTGTGGCAGAGAAACAGATTTGGTCCTATAAAGGGAGAGAGGAAAAAGCGTATTTTTTATGAATTAATCTCGAGTTGGTTTTCAGAAGTTGTTCAGAAACAAGCGAGCACATGAATAATACATGCTGTACACAGGCCCAAAAACACAGAGCTATCTCCAGTTGAGATTTTGAAAATGAAGGCATTCAGAGCCATATAATTGAATAAGGGGACCAGAGAGAAGGCATCTGGAGGTTGGATGTGAGCAGCAGCAGGGAGCAGATACCCTGGGGGGAAAAGGCACATTTCTTATTTCCCCAATTAGGTTTCAAATTTTGGGATAGCTGGAATAATCTTTTCATCTTTTACAAACTTGAATTTTCCCAAGTTTCATACCGCTTTGTACATAGTAGATGTTCAAAAATATTAATAGATGAATTGATTCAATGTTGATGTAGTGGTGAATTTATCTGATTGCTAAGCTGGTAATTATTGTAGCATTGGTATGCACACAGGAAAGAAGAAATCTGTATTCTTGGGCCCAACATCAACACAGGTGATATACCCTTTAGTTGCCTAGACTGATAACTAAATCCAGAGATAGTGAGCCTCCAGTAATGCCTTATATGGTGGTGCATTTCATTGATTAGCCAATCACCCCAGAGTAGCATGCTTACTTAATCTAAAGACTGCAACAGTGAGCTGAAGTTACAGGTCTTTATCAGTGCCTCCACAGAACAACAGTCCCACAAGAAGCTCTGTGGAAAAAGAATTCCATGCTCAATTAAGCTTAGGAAATGCTGCTTTCTATATTCTCCTCATTATCATTTAAAAGGCTCAGAGATCCTAGAGTAAATTGCCCCGTTGAACCTTGTTTAATCCAAAGCTTTCCAAACTAAGTTGACCATGTAAGCTTTCCTTTTTCTTTATTTCCTTCCCCTTCTCCTCCTTGTCCTCCTCCTTTTTCTTCTTTTAAATACACATGAGCATTTTTCGGAATTAGTTTTTCCATGAAGTGAACTTTGAGGAATTCTGGTTTGGGGAATTGTTAAGAAGCAGGGCATGTACACAGTATCTTCCACATTCTATGAATGGAGATGAGGCTGCAAAGAGTAACTAGAGCAAGGCTTATTTTCTGAGGGGCTTCTTTTTTTTTATCCTCACTCGAGGACATGCTTATTGATTTTAGAGAAAGGGGAAGGGTAGGAGAAAGAGAGAAAGAGAAACATCAGTGTGAGAGAGAAACATTGATTGGTTGCCTCCCTCATGTACTCCAACCAGGTACTGAATCCACAGCCTAGGCATGTGCCCTGATCAGGAACTGAACCCATGATCTTTCAGTTTATGAAATGATGCCTCATTGGGTCACACCAACTGGGGGTCCTATGGGCTTCTGGTTGCCAGTAGAAATGGGATTCCTGAGGTGTCACAAGAAAAGCATTTCAGGGACCACGCATGGGAAGACGAAGTGTGGTGGTAAGATTTATTAAAGCTGGAGCAAGCATGCAGGGCTGTCCCTAGGTGTCTGGAGTCTGTCTCATCCACGGCCAGATGGTTCGGCTCCATCCTGCTGTAGAAGAAGTCCAGCCTCGTCCTCATCGAGCCCAGGAAGGTCAGGGTTTAGAAAATCTATGCCATTAGTTCAGTCCATGCCAAAGCTTAGTTCAATTTTGTCTCTGTCCCCATCCGGCTAGCTTAGTCTCTGTTCCCATCTGCACTCTTGCTGGTGCTGTGCTGCTACATCCAGGCTTGTGCTTGGAGCTATGCGTGGAGCCTGTGCAGCTGCTGACCTGCACTTGGGCTCATGCAGCTGCTACTGAGAGAGAACGCATAAACAAACTGGTGAACACGCTCATGTTCTGAGCTCATGTACTGAGAGAGAGGCCTTTGTTAAGCTTTGATTATATTTCCTTAGGCTTGCGAAGGAGCCAGCTGGTTTTCAAGCTAACCAATAAACTTCTCAATCCTTCATGGGCTTGTGTTGGGCCCTCTCCCTAACCAACACATTTCCTAGATCTTCCAGGGCTTGTGTCCCTTTTTCAATCCAATCCTTTTCCCAGGCTAGGTTCTGCTCCTTTTGGTCACCATTGTGGCTCCTACTGCACATGACTCATAGAAGAACCTCCCCTGCACCATCTTGGCTTCTATGAGGCATGGGCTAAGCAGAGGAAGTTCCCCTGCTGTTTTATCCCTCCCCCTCAGTAATCCTAGCTAATGACCAGTAACTGATTCTTTCTATCTGCTACTCTCTTTGGCATTAATTCCTGGGGAGGCTATGAATGTTATAGCTTCCTAGTAAATCAGCCTTAATATCCAATTCAGCTCTCTAATATATTAAAATTAATGTCTAATTCTCTTTGCTCTCTTTCTTTATTTATAACTATCTCGTTACCTATGCTAACATTCTGATGTAGTAGAAGAGACAAACCATCAACCATCCACATGCCCATGTCTCTTACTCTAACAATAATAAGCTGTGATCCTTGTAAAGCAAAATGCAGATGAAATCTCATCATCCAGGAGGATCTTTTCACTCCAACCCCACCCCTAAATTACATATTACGCTTCCTTTGCTTGGGCCATTGCTTTCATCCCCCAACCTGATCAGCCTTGGACCCCCAATCATGGCCACTGTGGTTTGTGAGTAAAGCTATGAGTGTGTCTCTCTGTTGCACAGATCTGCTCCTACAAACTATAGCCACTCGGAACAGCTGTTGCTAGTATTCATGAAGTCCTCATTTTGCCCCACACCATAGCTGCTTGGAAGAGTGGCCCCATGCATTCTTTGCTACTCAGAAAAGGCAAGAGACTGCTACAGGTAACTCTGGCTGCTGACGTGCTCAGTAAACAGGTCATATTGTGCCTGTTGTACAGCTGTTTTTATAGCAACTTCTCCCAGGGAATGAGACCTGCATTGTTGAGTCTCTACCAGCACCCTGGACTAATGTGAGGAGGTTTTATCCAGCCTCAGTAACAGAGAGATGAGCCCACAGAATATCTAGAGGACCACTGTGATGATACATTTTTAGCCAATAGCATTATATGATCCTCATATGCATTCCCCCCCCGCCCCCCGGTACTGGGCGGTGTCATTTGTATGGCTGCTCAGTGCTCCCTCCCATATAAGTAACAGGACTGACATATCCATGGAGATGACAGTTCCTACTTCTCCCCTGGGATGTGCAAGGTGAAGAAGAGGGAGTCTACTTCTTCTATTAAAGTTAGTTATTTGCATTTCTAGCCCAACCCTTCATTATCTTCCATCTCTGCACCTGTATATACTTTCTGTACAGTTTTATGTTATTCACTTTGGTGCCATCTTAAGACTTACAGCAGTTTCAAGATTAGTCAATCCTAGATTCACCACATTTGCCACTGACTACGGGACTCTGGGTAGGTTAACCATCTTGACCCTCCAATTCTTCACTTGGAAAGTGAGGATGATATAGTCTGTCACAGATATTATCAGATTATATAATGAGCCACTGTATACAGAGATCCTGGTATAATGGCAAACACTTAACAATAACTAGTTTTCTCCTTTTCAATTTTCCTCTCAATCAATTCTGTCCAATAGAACTTTCTGTGATGATAGAATTTTTTTTTTTTTATGTCTGTGCTGTCCAGCATGGAAGCTACTGGCTGCATGCAGCTAAGTAGCACTTGGAATATGGCCAGTGCAACTGAGAAACTGAAATTTTAATTGCATTTAGTTTTATTAATTTTAATAGCCACATAGGGCCAGTGGCTACCATATTGGATAGCACAGCTCTAGCTCTAGATAAGTTAACTAGTGGTTTTTAATAGGGCCCAGACAGCAGGAGCTGCCACGAGGCCTTGGGAGAATTCATATCCCCATCTTATTGGATGTACTCCTCAGGGACAGAAGGCTGGGTCTTGGTATTTCAAATACATGTGTGCCAGAAGAAAAAGTTATGTGCTACAGAAATGTGGGAGGGTCATTGGACTCTATCCTACATTATTTCATACAATTATATCCACCTTTCCAATCATTAATCCAGAAATGAAATAATGTTATTTGCCAAGAAGATTTTAGAACCTTGCCAATTAACAGATTGCATCACCTAACCTTATGTGAAGTCACTTCTCCCTTAGATCTAAGCCAAATTTATAAAAATCAAGGTCTTGGAAATGTTAAAACCATTAGAAATAGGAAATTTGAGAACAGGGTGGAGGGATGTAAATTTGGTTAAAAATTAGAATAACATGCAATATTATTTTTACAGTACAATTTACATATCTAAAATCATTTTTCTAAGAAAAAACATAAAATGTATTATGTATAACTTGATTTTCTCATAAAATTATCATTTAAGTAAAATTAGAGATGTGAAGGACTGGAAAAACAAAATGGAAAAAATAGAATGGAACAGATTTTTTACTGATTTATTTTCTTTACATATTTATTTAACAAAAAGCATCCTCAAAAGGAAAAGTTCCTTCCAGATAATCTCTCTCTCTCTCTCTCTCTCTCTCTCTCTTTCCCTCCTACTCCTTCCACTCCCTCTCCCCCTTCCTCATTCCTTCTCTTTCTTCCCTTCCTTCCTTCCTTTCTTTCTTCCTTTTCCTCTTGGGTCTTCACATCATCTAAAACACACCCTTTCCAATTTAAGCCCATTTTCTTGTTATAAGTCCTCTTATATTGGAGAACAGTGAGCTACCATGGTCCTTAAACCATCCTCACCAGTTGTAGTTATTTGGAGACTTCTCAGGGATCCCTCCTTTATAGTTAGGCATCCCTAATTTTTTCCCATCCTCCCTTCCTGCACCATTTGTATCCCATCCATTCCTTGCCACCTTTTCTCCCTGCTTTCAAGCCCAGGGATCCAAAGGGAGCTGGTGTTGCTCAGTGGTCTGTTTCTCTTTGGCTGCTGTGTGGACCCATGGATCTTGCCAGTCTGGTCTGTGGGTTGGTAGTTGGTTGGAGGATGAGGGAGAATATGAACTCTAATCACAATGACTTGTATCTCTTAACTGTTTATTATGTGCCAAGTTCTCTCCTAAGCACATTGTATTTGTCATTCCATTAATCTTCCCACAAATGTGCCAAAAGTATACAGCTATAATCATTTCCTAGATGAAGAAAGTGCGGCTTTCGGAAGTTTAAGTAGCCCATTTGAGGTCATGCAGCCAGTAAGCTACTGAGCTAGTCTTGGAGCCTGAATTCAAACCTAATTTGTGTGACTCCAATCTTTGGCCTATTACCCATTTCCCAACAGTGCCTTAAAACAATAAGAAGTCTGTTTACAAAGAGCTTCATGGTATAAATATTTTCTATACATGCTAGCTTAGGTGATTTTCACTGTAACAACTTTGATGGGGGAGATATGGAGAAGCTAGGCTCCCCATTTGAGAGATGTACAAACAGGGTCAGAGAGATTAAATGACCTGCCCAAAGATATGCAGTAAATGGCGCTGCCGGTGTTCAAATAGTGTTTTCTGAACAGAAGTGTATTTCTTTTCCCACACGACAAAGGGAAATGCCTTTGGAACTAATGTATACACAGACACTATTGGAAATTAATGTGCACACACCCATAGGCTTCTCAGACCTGATGTCAGTGGATCAGAGTTGGGTGGTGGGGAGGAAAGCTGGCACAGCCAAGGGGACCTCCACCACTGTCCCCGATACCAAGTTTACAATAAGGACTGAGAGATGGCAGGAAAGAAGGCTTCCGGTCTTTCTTCTTGGCTGGGTGAGAACTCCTGTTGTTTCAGTTGGCTTTTGTTTACTTGTTTCTCCTTTTAAAATTCTTTTTTATGAGGCTGCCATAAAAACACTCATTAGGCAGTGTTGATTTTCATTAATGTTGATTCTCCAAGAGCTTAATCAATCTTCTGTGACCAATGGCCTTGTTCCCATGGGAGAGGAAAGCTGTTTAACAAATTAGCTTTACAGATTGTAGGTAAGGCATACAGATGTGAGGTAGCCTCTGTTGCCAAAACAGGACGTGGATTAGTGGTTTAATATGCACAAAAACAATAGCATTAAACTGTCTCCTTGCTGCTACCACATGCATCATTAGAAAGCAGCTGTCCTCCTTCCCTCTCATACCTCTGCCTCCCACCACTCGCCTTCCCTGTGCTCACTTTTGCCCTCTGTGAGATCTGTGTTTTGGAAGAACCTGGAGGCGACAGCACATCTGTGGTTAGTAGGAGGGGAAGGCGAGGCACAGATGCACAGAGGAAAGCAGGGAGGGGAGAGCAGCATAGTTACTGGTGTTGACTTGGAGCTTAGCAACCTCCCTAGGCACTCTGATTATTCACAGTTGACAGCAGAAAACTTGACTCTCAAATCACTTTGCCCATCCAGCTGAACCGCCACTGGTACAGGGACAACGTGCTGTGGGTTAACAGAGTACCAAGTCCTATCCAGGTGGCCTTTCCCAGTGTAGTATTTCCTGGACAGGTAGCCCCATCAGTCATCGGAAGCAACCCTGGAAGCCTTAATCAGAGAGTCATGGGCCTTGGGTCAGAGACAGGGCCAACACAAGCTTTTCCTATGCCCCCATGTCTCTTCCTGTGGCAGTGCCTGGTGGCACCGAGCTGCTCACTAAAGCCGGGAGTTTCTACCATTTGTGCTGGTCGTCTGATCCTCCTTGTACTGGGCATCTGGACAGAGGGGCCTCTCCTCCGGCCGACCTGAGAGGAGCTGGAGTCAGGGCAGCTCGGGGGCTTCCACAGCTGCCACCTGGTTTGATCTTCTTCACATTCCTGTGGGGGCCTGGAGGCACGGAGCTGCTTTTCTTACAGAGACATGGCTTCCCAGTGGCAGACCGGGGTCTTTGAAGACCAGCTCTTAGGAGGAGAGAAGGAAAAGATGGTGGAACTCTCTCCTTTGAGGAGACTGGCTAGTGGGCTGGGTGAGAAGTCCTGTTGGTTCAGTTGGCAAGTGCCCACTTTCTGCTCCCCCACCCCAGGCCATGGCCTCTCAGGCTCTGCACTCACTGCGAGGCTGCACTCTGTTTAGATCTCTCAGAACAGGACAAATTCGCATCCTGGTGTTCACCTGAGGCTGGTCTTTGAAATACCCTCAGCTTTCAGGTGCAGTGCAGCAGAGATGTGGCCAGGGGAGCCTGGAGGTGCTCCCAACCCCATGAAACACATCTTCTTGCTTGGGCCATGTCCCCAGATGGCCCTGCTTATACAGCAGGGAGCTTTTTGCACACTCCCACCGGCCTCCTGCTCCTGCAGCCTGCAGTACAGTCACATATTCAGAATCAGGCCACCGTTGTCATCTACGCAGCCGCATGGCACAGCGCTTCCGGCTCAGCCTGGCAGAATCCAGGCCTCCAGCCTGCAGAATCCTGCAGACGGGCTGCGGTGGTCAGGCTGGAAGGGATTTCGAACCTGGATCCCTGGGCATTGCTTGCCTTCCATTTCATTCTTATTTAAATTGATCAAATATATTTTGAGTACTGCTACATGTAGAGCCCTTTAATAGGCCCTGAGGATGGCCAAAGATGAGTAAATAAGACTCAATTTCCTGACTTCACTCAGGACCGTAGCCTCTGACTTCAGTGATCTTCCCTCACTCTGTAAGAGTTTACCAAAGCAGTGCGGTGCCTCCATCCTTCACTCCTAGCATACTAGCTATTTGGTTAGGATCCAGCACTCTGCCTGTTGCTTAGTTGGTCCCTAATCAATATCTGATGAATGACAAGTAAATGGACTTCTTGGGTAGGCCCATAGATACCCTTTTTTGTAGGTTGTAGAAGGAGAGTCCCAATCGATCAGTTGCTGTAATTTCTTGAGCACCTATCATGTGTGAGCTACTGTGCTCAGTGATTTAGATACATCAGCTCTACCCTTCACACGAGGCTGCGTGGTGAGCGTTTTATCCCCAGTGTGTAGATGAGACAAAGGAAAGGCAGAGCAGTTAACTAACTGTTCTAGGGTTACATAACCAGGAAGGGACACTGCAGGATTCAAAACCACATTTTTCAGTCCGCAGAGCTGCAGTGCTCCTCCCCGCCCCCACTGTTTATGGCCAGGTAGAACAATTGGCCCATCAGGCCAGTGTTTCTCTCCATTGGCTATTATATAAGAAAAGTCAAACAGCAGATACAGCGTCACAGCCCAGCTGTCTCCTGGAACAGTGGCTGCTTGATGCAGTTTCGGGTCATTCTGAGGAAAGTTTGTGACGCTGGGTCCGGCCAGGTCTCCTATCTTCCTCTATGTCCCCGGGCAACCCCTCAGCCAAGACCTCACACTTGCTTCTAGGGGATTGCAAGTGCAAGTCGGGTAGAAACAGACTTGCAAGCTTTTTCCTTGGAACTGGGCACAGCCCCACATTGAAACTCGGGTTCAGATGTTTCGCAATGATCTTGGAAGTTTTCCCTGAGAGCAATGACTTTCAGCTGCAGCCGTCCCTCAGGCTGGAAGTGAGGCGGTGACCTCAAGGTGAAAGTCTCCAGATCCCATTACCAATCCAATTACCTGGCACTTGCAGGTTAGATGAGAACTGCTGGACCGTAACCCAACAATGGATCATTTAGTTCTGTGTCTTGTCTCTGACACCAGTCAGGCCTGAGAGTCTCACTCAGATGCTGCTTCTTGTCAGTCTGCAGATTCACCAGCAGGTTTCCCTTTAAATGAAGGAGTAGGGCTGGGCACGACAATGGTGAGCAGCACAGAAGCCCACTCCATTAACACAGCTCCCAGCACTACCAGCCCTGATAGTCACATTCAAAAATTTATTGAATGAATATTTATTGTGCAGCTACTACATGCCAGGCAATGCTAGATAATGGGCATGCAATGGTGAATAATCTCTGCTCTCATGGGCTTTTATTGTAATGGGGGAGTACAGGCAGTAAACAATTAAGCAGATAGACATATTATTATGACAATTGTTTTAAATACGATGGGAAAAAACATAGCATGATAAAGAGGTTAGATAGTGATGGAAAATTGATACTCTGACTATCTGGTGGCCAGGGATGTTTTCTTGGACAAGGTGACCTTTTAACAGAGGCTTGAAGGCATTGAAGGGGCACGAGGAGGCTTTCAAAGGAAGGTAAGTGGAAGGTATCTGGTTTTTGTTTTCTGTATGGAGGGTTGGAGACGTCTTGATGCTAGAAGCAGAAAAGTAACCAAGTGCAAAATAGAAATATATTTGGTTGCTGGAAGAATAGCAAAGGTGGCAGATGTATTGCAGTTGGAGAGGAGGATAGAAAGACAGAGATGATTTCAGGAAGGCTGTAGGGAACCAGATCACAGGGGTTTTATGGACCATGTATGCGGTTTGGCTTTTTTTTTTCTGAATGACTCAGAAAGCTATTTGGAGGGTTTTGAGTAGCATAGATCACATAGTCACTAAGCATCCATTAAACATATCTTCATATAAATATTTGTTGAATGAATACATGAAATACTTGTTGGATGATTGAAAGAACAAATACCACTGAATTACACAAGTAATGACACAAAGAGTTCCTAGAATAACATACTGTGTCCATAATTGCTGAGAAGAGACAGATGTCTTCCCACTGAACAAGTAATTAGCTGTCAGCCTCTTTGCATTGTACCCTCCAAATGGAAGGTGGATCTTGTGGCTAACAGAAGAAAAGTAAAGGCAGAGAGGGCAGGCAAGGGAATGAGTGCCATCCAGCACACCTTTGGGTATCAGTGATTCTCCTGCTTTTCTGGAAGGGGCAGTCCCCAGGGCCCCTGTGATGCTGTCCTCTTGAGGATACAGAACAGGTGCTCCTTACTGAATTTGATTTGAGGTGTTCTTTCTGTTTCTGCCCAAATACCTACCTGCCCCACATTTCAGGGCCTGGAATTCCACATCAAAATCCCCTTCTTTTCTTGAGCCTTGAAAACAACTTCATTCTTTAAGGGTCTCCCTCAAACAGAATTGGCAGCTAAACCCCTTACTTTGTCATCTCCCGTTTGCAAGAAGTTTCCTGTTTGAATGTCACCTTTTAATTTTTTTGTATATTTTATCTATTATGCTATTACAGTTGTCCCATTTTTTCTCCCCTTTATCCCCCTCTGCCCTGTACCCACTTTCCCTTCAGTATTCCCCTCCCTTAGTTCATGTCCATGGGTCATGTACATGTAAGTTCTTCGGCTTCTCTATTACCTATACTGTTCTTTACCTCCTCCTGTCTATTTTGTACCTACCAATGATATTTCTAATTCTCTTGACCATTTCCTCCATTCTTCCCCTCCCTGGTAATCTCCCTGCTTGTGATCTGCATTTCTGTGATTCTGTTTCTGTTCTAGTTGTTTGCTTAGTTTTTGGTTTTTTTTAGGTTCCGTTGTTGATAGTTGTGAGTTTGTTGTCATTTTACTGTTTATAGTTTTGAACTTCTTTTTTTTCTTAGATAAGTCCCTTTAACATTTCATGTAATAAAGGCTTGGTGATAATGAACTTCCTTCTTTTTTTCTTTTTTATTGATTATGCTATTACAGTTGTCCCATTTTCCCCCCTTCGCTCCCCTCCACCCTGCACACCCCCTTCCATCTACATTCCCCCACTTTAGTTCATGTCCATGGGTCATACTTAAAAGTTCTTTGGCTTCTACATTTCCCATATTATTCTTGCCCTTCCCCTGTCTATTTTCTACCTACCATCTATGCTACTTATTCTCTGTACCTTCCCCCCTCTCTCCCCCTTCCACTCCCCTGTTGCTAACCCTCCATGTGATCTCCATTTCTGTGGTTCTATTCCTGTTCTTTTAGCTGTTTGCTTTTGTTTTTGTTTTTGTTTTAGGTGTGGTTGTTAATGATTGTGAATTTGCTATCATTTTACCGTTCACGTTTTTTATCTTCTTTTTCTTAGATACCTCCCTTTAACATTTCATATAATGAGGGCTTGGTGATGATGAACTCCTTTATGAATGCCACCTTTTTAAAGATGCCTTTCTTTACTCTTCTTGATTCTTTCTTGCAGGATCAAAAACTTCCCTCTTCCCCGATTCCTAGTTTGACCAAGGACCCTGGGCCATAGTTTACATGAATCTCTCTTCCAGAAGGGACGTTTCTTAACTCCAAAAACATTGATTTTCATCCTTGTCTTTAGCACCAGCCCAGTACGTGCACACAGTGTTCACAAAATTTTTTTCTTTTGCTTCCTTCTTTATTTTTGTTTCCTTCCTTCTTTTTACCTCTTGTCTTCTTGCTTTGTTTTTCACTAAGCAGTGTGACAGTCGTTAAGAAAGCACATTTTCATTTTGACAAGTCTTGGGGCAATCACATACGTGTAAGATTCATACTGAGCCACAGGCTACCTACATGATTGGATTAAAAACCTTTTGTTTTTATTTGTCATACAGGTAATATGTGGTCACCATCAAACAATTATAAAATATAGGTAAGTCTTCTGGGTATAAAACTCAGCTCTATTTTACCACTCCATGAAGACTCCTGTTAATATTTTGATGGCTACCCTTCTGAACTCTCTTTCTAAAACACAGGCTTTTCAGAGGCCCTGATTGCTGGGCTACTTAAAAAACACAGGGAAGGGGGTGAGGGTGGTGTGAGGGGCATGTGCCTGGGGAAGGCTGCCTATAGTCTGACTCTGATCTTGCCCTCAACATTTCCTTTTCCTTGTCAGACTCGAGGGCCCAGGCTTGCTGTTATCTTGTGGGATCAAGCTGTCATAGCCACCATCAGTGTGACATTCCAATGTCAGTCTGGCACCTCTGAACTCACCTTTCCCTTTTCTCCAGCTGCATGTCACCTCCTGTCCCAAACTCCCCAGTGTCCTCTTTGCCTGCTCTACAAATTCCCAGGAATCTTGTCTACACATCTGACATCTCTCAATCACAGAACTCAACATGTACCAGGGGCTTCATAGGTTTGACTCATTTACCTACCTGAATGTTACTACTTAATTGACTGAACCTACAAAAAACAAACATGTGCTGATCGATAGAGAAATAATTTTGCAAATTGTGGACATAAATCTTTAGAGATCTGTGTGTATGGCCATTTGTTAAAATGCTGAAAAGGGAAATCAATTTTCTTTATTAAAACACAATTGCTTTATCTATTGCTCATCTGGGCAGAGGCCAGCAGACAGGGTTTGGGGAGGAGTGAGGGAGGAGGCCTTGAATACTTCTTTGCCCCTTCATTCAGTGGTTATTTGTTAGTATAAAGATGGTCAAGTGTTGGGAAGGGGATGAGAGTTTTCAGGCTTGCAAATGCTTTACTATTAGAAGAAAGAAGCAGTTGTGGGCTAGTGTGATGTGCAGGGAAGACCAGCTTGAGACAGGGGAAGGGGTCTGAAAGAGGAAACAAGAAATCTTTTTTCTTCATCATTCCAGAGTGGATCATCCAGGGTAAATTAGGTTAATGTTGTGGTAACAAACTCAAAATTTTAGTGGCTTAAAATTTTATTTCTTGCCTATACTCTCTTGCATTGTTTATCAGCAGGGACTAAGCTCAGGGAGGAGCCACCACCTCAAACGTGACTGTTCATCATGCTCATGCCAGAGATAAAGAGAGGAGTCAGTCATGCTTTCGGGAAAT
Source organism: Glossophaga mutica (assembly GCA_039655065.1). NCBI lineage: Eukaryota > Metazoa > Chordata > Mammalia > Chiroptera > Phyllostomidae > Glossophaga > Glossophaga mutica. The sequence continues at coordinate 27,230,265 of CM077310.1, forward strand.
TAATCTCTTCTGCTCTCATTTCATTTGCCAAAGAAATGGGCATGGGGAAGTGCCAGCATATCATGTGCCCTGATGGTGGGGAGCCAGAGCACCACACATAGCAACCTGGAGCCTCTGTCTTCAGGTGCCTCACAGTGCACGGTGGTGGTTAACCTCATCCATGAGCACTGGGTGAGACTATTTCTGATTCATTTTAGCACCTGACATATAGTATGAACTAAAAAAAATGTTTGCTTTGCAGACTGAATTAATTAATTGAGAAGCAACAAAGAAAGGAAGCTACAGAACTTAGTAGAATGGTACAGAGAGGTGACTATGCAACAACGTCTGTGGAAGCATCTTATCTTGGGTCTGGCACAGGTAACATTGTTTTTATAGCATTTTAATGTGCCTGCCACTGGGCTAAGGTGTTTATACACATTATCCCATTTAATGCTTGCAACAGCTCTCTCCTCATGTTCACTTTGCAGATTTAAAAGCTGTTCCCTCTACATGAAGATAAGCATAGATTTTGGAGATGACAGGTCCCTCCCAACTACCATTACCCATCCTTTCATGATGAGGTGGAAAGGACCAGACAGTGCTGGTGGCCATGGTAGAGTCACTTACATTTGGGGGACCTCAGTTGCCTCATTAGCTAAAAAAGAAAGAAAGGTTGGCCCAAATGGTCTCTAAGGTCCTTTCCCAATAGAATTTTCAGGGCATACCTCTGAAAGCCTTGCACCTGCCTTAGCTGGAGGACTAGCCACAGGGCCGTGGCTCCCTGAGTCAGTGCATGCAGACAGCAGCCTGTGAGCTACTGCAGGAAGAGCAAAACCCAAAGCAGCCAAGTTTTAAATCCACAATGTCATTATATATAATGTTGTTCAACCAAAGCCTTCCCCGTGTTAACAAACCATTATTAATGTTGAATTTCGAGAGCCATTTAATGTCTTCTGCATAAAGAGAATATGCTCAGGAATTATCTGAGAAGGGAGGTTTCAGAGACAGAGTGTCAAGATACATTTCATTAAGCCCTAGGCCATGTTTGGATGCCATCCCTTAACAAATCTCAGAATCACTGGAAAATCAAGTGGGGCCTGGGCTACCCTGCTTCTAACTACTCTGCTTCAAACAGACACTGACTCAAAGAAAGTCCCCTTGGCCAGAGCTGGGAGACTGAGGTCTTAGGTGGTTTCTTCTTCAGATTTAATAAGACAGAATGACAAAAACAAAGACTCAGTGGACTGAGGGCCACAGAGAAAGGCAGCGCATTGTGACGGACCAGGGCACGGGACGGTGGCCAGGCCCCTCCATCCCCAGGTCCCAGCTGTCCTAGAGATCCCCCAGAGCAGCATGGCACAAGCTCACGAATCTTGGTAATTCACTGTGGGCCAGAGACTGTTCCCAGTGCTTTTCAAGCTTGTTTAATTTAATCTTCTTATTGTCCACACTTTGCCAAGGAGAAAACTGGGGAACAGAGAGTTTAGGGCACTTGTCTAACCACGCACAGGTGCTAAGCAACAGAGCCAGAATTTGCAACAAGGAAGTGACTTTACATTCTCAACGCATGTTTTGTAATCTTGGGATCAGATCATTTAAGAAATCACATATGATTGTGGGGGGCCCATGTAGTAAAGTCCAAATAGCATATAGAAACCACCAGGAGGTAACCTTCCCACCCTCCATGCTGCTGGGTGGCCTGTTGCTGCAATCTCTCTAGCTTGTGTGATTACAGGGCCTTCGTCCCTGTGGTCCTGGCCGGCAGGACCTGTGTCTCCATCGTTTCTGTTCCTAAGCATTCAATCACTTCCTGTGTCTGGTAACTAGTAGGTGCTCATTAACTGTTTGCTGAAAGAATAAACATGGTTAGATCTGGGCTTCCCATTTTATAAGGAATTTGAAAGATCTGGGGATAGGTCACTAGGTAACACAAAGAATGATTAATAAAACCCCCAACATTTGAGGGGGTTGGGAGTAAAATGTGGTCTGATTTTTTTTTAACTCAGAGAAAAGAAGGTTGGGAGCTATGAGAATGGTTTATACCTTCTGAGGTTTTACGGGGAGTTTTTGACCTACTTGACAGAAGTTTCATGAGCGCTCACTAGGTAGTGGGCACTGTTGTGTGTCCTGGCGGCGTGGGCTGCAGGGCAAAGGCCCACCCATCTGGGAGCGTGTGGCTGGCGCTCTTGCCCTGCACTTGGCACAGGAGGGGGTGTAGGCTGCCAGGATCCAGGAAGTTCCTAGCCCTGGCCCTGTGACGTGATGGACAGTAGGGGGGTGGGGCGGAGACACAGGAGGAGGCCGTCACCAGGACCCGGTATGCTGCTTCCAGAGACCTTGAAATATGGGACACTTCTTGGTTTGGGATAGACCTTGGAGAGGATAGAAATTAGCTCATGTTTGTATGAGAGGAATATAGCTGATGAAATCAAGTTTGTTATTTTTAAATTCCATTCTGTTGTTTCAGCCCTTTTTAATGGAATCCCAGAGTTCTGTGGGGTTGCTTTTGGGGCTGCTAGAGCCAGGGGGTGGGGAGAGGTGTTAAGAGGGGAAGACTTAGAGAGAAGTACAAGATTTCTCCTTCACTTTGATCAGAATAGCTCTGTTTTGTTCTGTACATTTAGGGTCCACATAGGAGGCCTGCAAATTCTGCCTCTGCTGCTTGTTGCCTGTGTGCCTTTCGACAGGTTCCTGAAACTCTCTGTTCCTCAGTTTTCTTTCTTGAAAAAAATAATAAAAGGATCCTGCTTCTTCAAACAGACAAACACGTATCACTTAAGAAGTACCAGTGTAGGATTTTGTCTTTTCCTCACAAGCACCTGCGGGAGCAGAGAGGAAAAGAAACTCAGAACCCAGCCCCTCCAGAGATGCAGTGCATCTGTCATGGGAAATTGGCCGCTGCATTGATTTCTGAAAACATAACATCCTCGCATGACAATGTACAGCCTCTGTTTGGACTAAAGGGGAGAGATTAGACTCCTCAGCCAAAGAACTAGAAGCATATTAGGCACACACTTAGCAAAGGGGTGGGGTCACTGTTTCCTTGCAGACAGTGGGTCTAGAACAAAGGGAAGTGGGTCTAGAACAAAGGGAAGTTGGTCTGAGAAGCATTGTCAGCACAAGAGGGCTGCTGGGGTGGAGGAGGAGGCTAACAGGGATGGCCCACCTGTGTCTGTAGCCTCTGTGCTCCTAGACTGAAGAGCAGACAGAGAAACATGGTGGAAAACAGCAGGCTCTGAGGCAGGGAACTTGGGTTCAAATGCGATTACATTATATAATGGCCATGAGGTTGCTGACGTTCTAAAACTTCAGCATATACACATTGGGAACGTCATATAGGTATTAACTGTCAATATAGTACATACTGACCACAGCCTCAACACATTTTAGTTGAAACCATTTTGAAACAAAACAAACAAACCTATCATAATGAGACACACTCCTTCCATGCAGAAGAGTCCTTTCTCATGGGACAAGATAGGACATGTAACCCCAGCATGGAGAGCAGGGGCCAATGCAAGTGTATGGAGAAGGTGGGCAGAAAACATCCTGGCAAAGCTGCATGGGTGAAGGAGACTTACTCTGATGTACAAGGGAGAGAAGTATGAGTTATTAAGGTCTGGAGGCAGAAAGAAGAGGACTGAGCTTCTCTGGGATCGAAAGCCTGGTACCTGGCGTCCTGGGAAACCATCTGTCCATCCATCAGCTACATCGGGAGGGGGAGCTGCAATCTCAGAGGACCAGGCTCCAGGATGGCCATGAGGAATAGGCCAAGGTTTTGAAGGGACGTTTTGCAGACGGTCGGAGAGAGGTGATAGAGGGCTCTGGGAGAGACGGTGGTTCCTGCTGACAAGATAATGGAGTAGTGAATAAAAAAATAAAGGAGAAGAAGAAAAAAACCCCATGATAAATCTACCTTTCACAGCCAGTGGAGATAGATAAACACTCCTCCTCAACATTAAAGATTGCTTTTCTCCTCTTTGCTTCTTCAAGTTTATTGAAAATGACACCAAGTTGCCTTTTTTCTTTTTCTTTTTTCCTGCTTGGCCTCCTTTGCACTGACTTCCTGACCTTTCCTGCTGGGGCTTCATCTCACCCAGGCTTGGTGGCTCTGTTGGTTGGAGCATTGTCCCATGAACCAAAAGGTTATGGGTTTGATTCCCAGTTGGGGTACATATCTAGGTTGTGGGTTCGGTCCTGGTTGGGGTGCATATGGGAGGCAAACTATTGATGTTTCTCTCTCACATCAATGTTTCTCTCTCTCCCCCTTCCTACTCTCTTTAAAGTCAATAAACAATCTTCAGGTGAGGATTTAAAAAACAAATCTTGTGCTGATTAGAATTTGAAAATACTGTAGGGAGAGTCTCTCCAAGGACCAGCTCAGCCCTTATCCCTGGTATACTCATTCCAAAATGGAATCCCAGTGTCTTCATAAATCACTAATCTTTCTTATTCCCTCCCTTATACTTTTCTTCTCATCATTTCTTCACTGAGTACTTATAATTCAACTTCTACTGTAGCAGTGAGTTTACATTCTTAACACTTCCTTTATGTGTAAAGTAGCTATAAATTATTATCTGCATTACAGTGATGAGAAACCCAGGATTTAGAGCATTTAGTTAGGATTAGAGTCAAGCTGTAAGGAACACAAAATCCCAAATAATAGCTATTATTTAAAAAGAAGGGAATTTATTTCACTCTCATTTCAAATAATGTTTAGAAGCAGGCAGTCCAGGGGTAGTATAATGGCTGATGAAATTGTTAAACGTATAAGCTCTACCATCACGAGGTGTGGTCCTCATCCAGATGCGTCCATGATGGTAACTCGAAACAGCTCCTGCTGTGGTATATGTAATTTCCAGGCAGCAGAAGGCAGAAATAGGGCAACAAGGGGGAAAAAAATCTCACTCACAACTTGGTCACATGCCATACCTAGCTTCAAGGGAAACTGGAAACTATTGTCTTTGTTCCAAGTGCCCATGTGCAAACTAAAAGCAGGAATTTTGTCATCAGGGATGAAGTTGGTAACAGATAGTGATGGACAATTTACAGTTGCATGCACATGTGTCTTGCCCAGGATCCCAGACCAGCAAGGGAAAGAACATAAACTTAAGTCTTTGATTTAGGGTCTGGAGCTCTTTCTTATAGCTTGGGGCAGTCCAAGGGGAACATGGCAGGCCCTGGCAGAACCCTCAACCAAAGATGAGATGCACTTTCTGCTCTAAAGGATTGTTTAGTCTTTGAGAAATTTAATGCATGAAACTTCTAATCAGTATTAAACAGTGTATGACTACTAAGAGAATATGCATTTATACACAACTGCATCAGGACATTCAAAGAAAGGTGCATTTCCATGTGGGCTGGAGTTGCCAATGATAGTTCTGGGAGTAAGAGTTTGAGGCGGACTTTGAGGGCCAGCTCAATTGTATGTAGAGAGAATGCAGTTTCTTGGGTGGGGAGCTTGTCAGTGAGGTTAATTTCTTATCTTTGGAGGAAGGACAGTGTGCTCTTGATATAGGAACTACTGCTCAACTGATGTCTAACCAAGATGATGTAATAAAACAAGCCTTTCTTTCTGCATACATATACTCCAAAAGCTCTTAACTGCAATAATAGTAAATATCCACAAAATCATCCTGGAGTAATAGTAATGGCTAACATTTAAAAAGTGCTTGTGTGTTCTGAGCCCTCACAGTCTTGAGGAGTAGGAATTGTGATGCTTTTGTTTTATAGTCCAATAAACTGAGGCATAGAGAGGTTTAATAACTTGCCCAAGATCATATGTTTAAGCCTTGGAGCTCATGTTCAAATCTAGGTGCTCTGATTCCAGAATCTGTATTCTTCATAGGAAGTTATACAACTTTTTCTGTAGCAGCCCTTGTCTTCAGGAGCTGCAGACTGAGAACTGTTCATGCTCTAAGACAAGTAGTTCCGGGGAACATAGGGAGCCATTTATGGAGGCTGAGGGCAAAGCCCAGGTCTTGAGTTACTTTGATCACTTTGCTATTGGTTTGCTTTATTGTGGTTAGGATTATTGTGTCCAAGCTTTTTGGCTAACTCTACTAACCTTAAAAACAAAAATGAGAAGAGTGAGGTCCAGAGATTTGGGTACATTTTTGGCCTTCTCTTGATCTTAATTTCTGCACTTGGGTGCTGTCTGGAGTTTGCAGTTGAGTCTACAAAGCTTTGTACTGTGCTAACACTCATGCCCTTTTTGATCCCCTTGCCCTTTGTTTATGAAACGTGAAAACATGGAACGAAGACTAGCCTAGGATGGCAGCAACAACTCTATCCTCATAGCTCCAGACACCACTTCCTAACTCTTAAGTCAGTAATACACGAGGAATGTAGCTCCTAGCGAAACCTACACATCCATGTCCCTAAGCTGCCATGTAAAGAGGGTCTGCGTCCATTCCCCAAGCACTTGTTAACACCTACTGTGTGCCACACATGACATCATGTCTGGAGACACAAAGATAGATATGATTGGCCTTAGATGGCTGAGTCAAACTAGAGGTTCTTAACCTGAGGTCCATAAATTATTTTCTGTGGATCTGCAAACACTCTTAAACTGGGTATAATATGTTGTATCTCTGCCAAGATGCTTACTTTTTTTTTAACTAGAGAGCAATTTCATAGTTTTTATCAAATTCTGTAAGGAGTTTATAATATAGAAAAGGTTAAGAATCACTGACTATGTTATCAAGACAGAAAGTCATCAAATATTCAGAACAGAGTACCATGGTTCTATGGTAGAGACATGAGTGAATTGCCATAGAATACAGAGGCAGGAGCAACTAACACTTTCCTTGGGGATGGAGGTGGATCAGGGCTCCCTTGGCAGATGCTATCAGCTGGGACTAAGGCAGTAAGTAGGAACTGGGTAGGCAGGAAGGCAAGTAGAAGGGCATTACATGGCAAGAGCTCAGGGACCCAGTAGATCTAACCTGTCCTGGACTAAGAGATGCACATCTGGGTTTTAGGGTTCAGTGTACAGGCTGTGAGGACTTGTGAGATGGGCATCAAGGAAGAGTGTTAAATCTTGGAAATCAGCACCTAGGATTTTCTGGCTGGATGAGGAGGGTGGCAGTTGGGAGGAGGTAGACGAGAGAGTCTCTGATAGGTCCCTAATGGTTCCTAGAGCAGAAATCTGATGTCTGGAGACAGGCTGCCTGAGTCTCAGAGAAGGTCAGCTTCACAACTCAGCTTCCTCTTCCTGAAAACCGGGCTTGATATTTGATAAATAAATCATGCAATCTTCCCTTCACACCCTGCTCCAAATAAAAACATTCGCCATTTCACAACTGGCCACCGAGAGCCCCTGACAATCAATTACCCACCGGAGATGAAATTATTGTTTAATGGCTCCTGGAACGGTCTCCCACTCAGACATTCATCACAATCAATAATGCATCAGCAGGGACAAAAGAAATTACCTGCCTCCTGCTAAGTGAGAGAGTCCATTTATATGCAGCATGGCCCCTTCATGCCCACTGAGCAGGCCTCCACCAGTGGGTTTCCACATTGCAGAACTACTCACCCCCCGGAGATGGGGAAGCAGGCTTTTGGGTGAGTAGGTACATTGTTACCCACTCCAGCTGGACAGAGTCAAGGCAGGTCTGGCGGGTGGGTCGAAGATGGGTGTGAGGAACACCTGGCAATGCCTGATCAGATTTACAATGAGCCAGTTGCCACTCCCCCTGTCCATACTTTCCCAATATACCTTACATCTTTATGATTTTTCTATAGAGATGGGCAGGGAATAATTTTCTTGTATAAATTTTATAGGCCACTAGGTTTGGCTTCTGGTGAACTGTGGCTCTGCGGGGTGACCATTCCTGTGGAATGACCATGCCTGAAGTTTTTACCTCTTGGATTTGAGTTTTCTCACCCATAAAATGGGCTTATAATACTCACCTTAGAGGATTTTTAGAGGATTGAGTGAAAGACCATATATACTGCATATACCAGGAATTTCTTTCCCTTCCCACTCATGTTTGGGAAAATATTCTATAGATAGTGTGATTCATCCTGATATTGCTGATGAGTGAGATTAATTTAAACGAGGGAAGATTAAAAGAAAAATCATATTTAAATTTTAAGTCTCAAAATCTTAGAGAAATTTCATGCTATTTCCAAGTTTATATGTCAGCAAATAACATGAAGATATTGGTTCTATTATTAGATCAGCTCAGAGGCATTTCAACCAAACCAGAATCTATGAGACAACATTTTCCCTTCTTTCTTCCCTCTCTTCATTCATCCTTCCATTCACTTGTTCATCAATTGGCTTTTTATTGGGTGCTGACTATTGGCCAGGAGCTTTGTAAGGCCCTGGGGATACACAGATAAAAATACATGTCTTCCTGCCCTCCATCCCCATCTCTGTCAAAGAACTTGCAGTATAGTGGGGGAAAAGAGTTTTAAGTCAATAACCACAGGGCAGCACAGCAAGTACCAAGTCCCTTTGGACAGGCATGGAAGGCTTCAATGAGGAGGTGAAGCCTGACCTCTCTCCCACAGGAGGGGCTGGAGTTTGCTGCTGCACAAGGCAGGGAGGGCCTGAGAGAGAGGGGGGCATCTTCCTGCGACTTGCTCAGGACTTTTCTCATCAGTGCCTTACTTTTTTCCCAATCTCAATATTTTGTGCTGTGCTCATTTTACTGATGGGTAAACTAATCCAAGGGAAGCCAGTGATTTGTATGAATCACAAAGAGGCGGGACACAAAGCTGGGCCTAGAGTTCACTTGTCTGGCTTGCCAGCCGGGGGCTTTGTAACCTGGGCTGTGACTGTGGGTGCCTTAGAGAGAAGAAGCAGGTTCATTCAGCAGGCATCAGTGCTCGTCAGGACCTGCCCCTTCTGAGCTGCTCTGAGGAAGGGTTGATATAAAGATGAAAATGTTCTCAACGTTAGACATGCAAATAAATAATAGTAGTGCCATATAGTGGTAGGCGATTACTAGGAGTACAACACAGTGGTAAGGATTTACAGAGAGAGGAACAATGAATTATAGGGTGGGAGAAAGCTTTCCAGGTCTGTTGGCATTTCAAAAGTTAATAGCAGCTATCTTTCCTGGAATATGCATAGCTCAGCTCAGAGTGGCCTTGAAGTAACAACAAATTCTAAGGTTATATAATTTCAACATTGCACCTGTTTGCTACCCAGCTGCCCCACCTTCTTGCCATGTGGGCTTCCTGACTAAAACAGAAATTTGCTTCTTCAACTACACGCTTAATACTTCCCTGTCTGAGGTTCCTTTTGAGCCAAGTCTGGATGCTTGGCAAGAGTGAAGCAACAAGGCCTGTGTAAATGCAGTCCTCTTTGCCAGCGAGAAGTGTTTTATTATGATTAAAAAATGTTATTCCTTAAAACAACAATCTATATTGGTAATTATGTGCTGAGACCCATCAGCTTTGCGCTCTGAATGGTGTGACATTATTGTCAAGAACACTCGACTGCTTGCCTCTTGTTTTATAATCTGCGTTTGCACTACAGGCTCCATCCGAAATATTAGTGGAGAAACCAAGAATGAGATAATGCTAAAGCCCAAAACATGGATGTGCTTCACCTTATATCCCTGCTTCCCTGCAGAGATGAGCAAGGACATAACCAACCCCAGCAGCTGCAGGCGCCTCTACCTGACATTGAGGAACATGAAACAGGGTCCTTCTGAACGAAGAGGGAGATGCATGGAGGGAGACTGCCACATCCAAGGGAGAGACTCCTGCTTTTGATCATGTTTGATGTTTTCCCGACAACTTCGTTTTGATTTTATTTTCCCATTGGCTAAACGTCCCGAACACTCATTACTTTGAGTTAACAAGACCTCCTTCTTGCTTATTCTCTTTCTTTTTGACTCTGTCTCATGCTTACGCTCTCCCTTGCTCTTTTTCAACACAAGTCTAGGGGCTTATTTTAGTCACAGTTTTATAAAACCAAAATCAAGTAAGCGCATTTTTCTGTGACTTGTTTTTCTCTTAACAATATATCACAGAAATTCCTCTGGGTCAATAGATATGGATTGAACAGGAACACACTCGTTTTGTGAGTTGAAGAACGTTTTGTGGCATGAGTATTCCACAGGGCATCTCACAATTCTGCTGTGGGCGGGCACTCCGTGTCTTTCCACGGAAGCCGCCACAAACTACGCTGCATGAACATCTTTTTACATGCGCTCTTTAGCACCCCACTTTCATTTTTAGGTTAAGGTGCTAATAAGTGTGATTTATGAGCAAAGTATATATATATATTTTGACTGAATAGCTCTTGATCTTGTCAGATTGTCATTGCTGTTCCTGGTCCCCGCCAGTAATGTTTGAGAGCATCCTACCTCCAGAATTCTTATCAGGATAACATCTCTTTTAAAATGCAAATACTCTGGAAAGGTGTTTAAATAGGAGTCAAAATAACAATGCCTAGAATGCATGAAACGTTTCTGCAGTTTACAGAGTGCTTTTCGCCACAATTGCTCTCTCATCCAACCCTCCTAACAGTCCTTCTGCATGATTTCTACAGAAGCGGAACTTCAAGACTAGTGTGCAGAGAGGTTCCCCCGAGGCCAGGCGACTTGTTGATGTCTAAGGGTGGTCCAGTACGGAACCTATACCCCAGGGTGCTTTTCCCTTTTACCCCACTCCATCTTTGTAGATAAGTGCAAATTATTTAATTTCAAAGAGTTCTGTGTCTGTGCTCATGGCCTGGCCCTGCTACTAACCACCTGGCTGGTTCGGGGCAAGTTATTTCTCTTCCTGTGTCACCAATTGCACACATTTAAAATGAGGGATTGAGTTAGACGCTTTCCCAGGTCCCTGCTCCCTCTGACAACAATGGCTCTGACAGGACCGACAGATCCTAATGGGTACAGAGGCCTAAGGAAGAGGGAATTCTTCAGGATACAGTGAGGAGAAGGAGGCCGGAGCTGTTTTAAATCACAGAATGCTGTACAAATCACAAGTTTCTGCATATTGTGGATTAAAGCAACAGAGCTGGAAATCTGTCCAGTGTGCGGCCTGGCCCACAGCTTCTGTCACTTGCTAAGTACTTACCGCTGGGATTATTGATACTGTGCGCACCCAGGCTGACAAGAGCAGGAAATGGGAAACGTGTGGTTTCTTCTGTCAGCAACTAGGGCCAAATACCTAAGTGATCAGGGAGCATGGATTCATAGTTCCTTACACATCCTGGCATTTAAAGACTTACATGTGCCAGGCAGAACGTCAGTATTCATGGAGCTCTCTTCCCTGGAAGATGGCCCCATTCTCAACAAGGGCTTTCCTGGCACATTCTTCAGGGCAGATGTACTTCCACTCTTTAGTATGGAGGTGACTTTTAGACGCCTCTTCTTTACCCACTGTCAGTCCAGTTTCACCCATTCTGTTGATTAATTTTTTCTATTTATAAAAGTAAGACATAATAATTATGAAGGTAAAAGTAACCATTATCAGGAGTATAAATAGCCTGACAATGGTTACTTCTAGCCATGAAAAGCAGTTCTTTTACACACACTTGAAGTCCTACTGTGTGTGCATGTGTGTGCATCATTTTGAGTCCTACGTCTCCACCTCACATCAAAGCATCAGCACTTTTGTACGCCCCCAACCTAGATGAGACTCCAGTTGTGCTTTCCCAGCCGGTGCAGGTAGAAAAGTTGGGAAGAGGCTGTTGTTCTCACAGCTGACCATTACCTTTCAAGGCAATGACTTCACCCACTGCTGAAATGAGGTCCCTTGGATCTTCAGCTCTGAACAGATGAGCAGCTCCTTCCTCCCTGAGGGAATCCTGGGGCAGTGCTGAGCAAGGGTGGGTGGCGGAGTTGCCTGCCTCTGGACTGAGGCTGTGGTCTAGGGAGAAAGTCCCCAAAATGTTTCTTTCCTCTACTGTCTTCAGGAAGACAACAGGATGAAATAGAGGCTGTTGGGTACAGATGCCTTGATTTGGTTTATTTCCCAGTGAAAACTATCAAGACATGGGATGATTGGGTTGAAGATACATATTTTAAAATTTCTACCTATTTGTGCAATTTAATTTTAAAACTGTAAAGTGGCATGCAAATAACACTAAAATCATCATTGCCATTACATTTAATTTGGATGTTTGGGGACCTCTTTTTTAGTCTGTATTTTAAATACTTAAGTACTTGTGAATGTTGATTAGGTCACATCAGTTTCTTCAGCTGTAAAATTAGTAGTATTATTAATGCCTACTTTATTTATTTTTTTTTGAGGACCATGTGAAATAATGCAGGCAATAGTGCTTTGTAAATTATACAGCAGTAATCAGGTGTCAATAATAATAATAATAATAATAATAATGTTATTATTAGCTTAGCCATCCCTTCTACCTTCCCATTACCTGAAGCTTTTTAGGCAAGCTGTCTGTATCTTCAATCGGTTTCTACTGAGGAGCATTGGAGATGCCCCAGAAAGAGAAAGAACAAGGCCTGATTCTGTGGTCCACAGTGGCTCCTTAGGTTGCTGCTTGATGGGTAACGTGGAGAGACTGGCACTTCATGGCTCTGTGGCCAAGTGTGTTGCCACCCTTCAAGGCCTGACAGGTTCATGGTATTCGTGCAGACAGAAACATACTCATGGAGCCATTGGGATGTCTGGCATGCCTTTATTCATGGGTGGGCAAGCCACGCACGCTGCAATCTGTGTCTATCTGCATGTCTCATGTCATGGTCCTTGCTCCCCAGTGTGGCACCCATTGTGGCACCTGTTTCCTTGGGTGTCTGTCATCATCATCGCCCCCAGCAGGGAGTGCCTACCTGTTTAAGTACTAGAGGGAAAGAAAGCCAGAAAACTGCCAGAACAATACATAACCTAACCTAATTCTGCACATTCGAGCCCACTTCATGTTATGGGAACAGTTCATCGGACCCAGTCTCAAGGCCATGAGAACGCTGGTTATCAGGGCCCTCCAGGGCTATGGGAATGCTGCTTCCCTTAGTTACCCAGACACCTGGGTGAGGGAACCAGACCGCCTCCACTTAGAATAACATATATTATGTGTGTAAGTGTGTCGGTTAAATGGAATAATGCTTGACAAATCATGGTTTATTAATGGTTACTGGTAGTTGAAGGTTACTTTTAGCTCCACGATAAAAGGCTGATTGTCATATGTTTGGGCTGTCCAAGCAGGGCAGGTTCAGATTGGCTGGTGAAGGGACCCGAGGCTGCTGAAGGATGTTTCTCTAAGAAATCTTTATGGAGTGCATGATACAAAATTTTTTAAAACATATATACACATTATTACCTTTATGAATAAGGATACAACCGAGCCAGTGCTGATTCTGGGAATCAGGTCATGGCCTTCTGTTGTTTGAACTCAAAGCGGCAGGCAAGGCACCTGAAGCAATGTGGTTTGGGGAAAACTACAGCAAAGAACAGGGTTTGTGTTCTGGTTTTGTCTCATCTGCATTGTGTGGAGGAGAAGCAGGAGCCTTGCCTCCTGACATACAGAAGATGGCACTGAATTTGGACTTCACCTCACAGTGCACCCCTGGGTTGCTATCTCACCCAGCCTGCTTCGGACTCAGGGGGCTTCCCCACCACCGCAGGAAGGCTCTCCAAGCGGAGGATTGTGTTAAGTTGTGGGGAGGGAGGTTCTGTTTGAGGTCAGGCTTTTTACAGACAAGATGTGGAGCCCTGGGAATTGAAGCAGTGTTTCTGAGTCATGCTGGCAAATGAAGCTGGGATATAGGGGTGGAGCTGAGCAGGCACCGAGGTCAAAGCTGGCAAAGGAGAAGAAAGAAAGAGAGGCAAATAGAAATCGCACTGCGCCTGTGTGTAGCTGTAATCTAACATGACTTTCCCCTCTGTTGGCAAAGGGGGCATATGATGTTAACATTCATTATCATGTCATATTCGATTGACTGCCAGAATTTATTATACTTTCTGCTGTTACGCACTGAATACTGACAAAACCCATTCCCTTGCCCAAGAAAGGTCTCTGCTTTCTAATCTTCACAGAATAACAGGGAGGTGGAAGGCCATCAATACCAGAGTAATGAGTGTCAGAGTGAGGCCAGGCCTGCAGCACCTTAATTCTAGAAGCAGCGGGAGAAGGAGAGAAGAGGAGGCGAGGGAGGGATGTCTATCTGCCTCGGGATAATACAGCACCCTGTCGGGGCTGGGTGTTTAACTGGGTGCAAGGAGTGCCGCTAATGGGGTCAGTCGCTGTGGGTGTGTCAGTGCAGGGAGTCAACCACGTGGCTTCATACAATCTTCTAGTATGAACCGAGGGCAGCAATACAGGAAGGAGGAGACGCCATCCCCACTGTTAGTATAATCCAGTTTATCGGTGTAGATGCATTTTGCCTACCTTAATTAATTAACTCAGAAACTATTTATTGAGCATTGCTTGCGGGCCAGGCATTGTGCCAAGCTCCTAGGGATGCAGGAAAAGGCAGATACAATTCTTCAAAATGTAACAGTCTCCTGGGGACTGGGGAAAGACAATCTAACAGCTATTGGACAATGTGCTAAATGTGGTAATAGAGTTTCATTGAGTCACTCAAATATTTATTAAGACTATTTGTTTAAGACACTGAGCTAGATGCTGGGAATATGGAAATAAATCAATAGGCTCACTGTCCTCAGGCACTTCACAGAGAGTGCTTGGGAACACAGAGCAGGAAGGCGGCTAGTGCAGATTCCACCTGAAGGAGAATAATGACAGGAACGGTGCTGGCATGGACTCTTGGCAGGTAACGAGTAGCCAGGCAGCTGTGGGACCACAAGGGTCTAGGAGGAAGGACTAGAGTGTGAAAGGATCAGAGCAAGGAAGAGAACGTCTGGTTGAGAAACCCCAGCAAGCACGGGGCATGCTGAAGCATAGGGTGTGTGAGAAGGGGCAGAGAGAGAAGTTGCCAATCTCACCCTGCAAAGTGCCATCAGTGGAAGGCATATGGTCTTGAGGAAGTCACTGTTCCATGCAGCATTTGCTTTTTAGCTCGTTCATTTCCCCCTATTTAGGATTCCTTTTCCCATTTCTACCCTACTTGTTCCCCACCTTATTTTAAAGTACGAGTCAATCAGCATTTTCATCTGAGTCAAGTAACCGATGAGTCCAAGGGAACTTACATTTTAATGGTGGCTCCTTAACATCTGTCGGACTTCAGACCTTAGACCCCAGAGACCTTAGTGGCATGTAAGGGGAGGAGGTTAATTTTCCTCTCAAATTAAGCTACCTGCTGCCATGGCTAGTGTGGCTCACTGGATTGAGTACCAGCCTGTGAACCAAAGGGTCGCTTGTTTGATTCCCAGTCAGGGCACATGCCTGGGTTGTGGGCCAGGTCCCTGGTTGGGGGTGTGTGAGAGGCAACCAGTTGATGTTTCTCTCTCTTTCTTTCTCCCTCCCTTCTTAACTCTCTAAAAATGAATAAATAAAGTCTTATAAAAATTAAGCTACTCACTCATAATACCCATCTGTGTATGGAAGGTGAGAACAGAAAGTGAATCCTGAGTGCTCTAAATGCAGGTAAATCTGTAATTAAAGAAATCAGGTTGCTAAAGGCCAAGCTCTGTGATCACCTGAATCCCCAAGGATACTACTTGGGCAGAACATTTTTTTTTTATTTGGAGACAGAAAATTCCAGATAGGTTTAGTTTTTTACATTTATCTTAGTCCTGAAGAACATCATGAGGAGTCTAAAATATCCTTAACGGGGAGCCAGAGACTCAATGTTTTAAATGCCAAAGGAATAGCTATCATATGGAAAGCTGGGGTCTATTTATATTAGAATGATTCAGATTTGCTGGAGCCCTAAGGATGGGTCAACTGAGGTAAAATTATCTTACCAGTTTCCAGTAAACTTACGGATACATTTGCATCTTTGTTTGTATAAATTAAAACAAGCATTTACATACACATTTGCATACTGTAAAAACTGTGTACATATGATTAAATTAATTAGTTGCTCTGATATGTAAGTTGCATCTAACAAGTACAACAATGAAGTATTGTGGAAATGACTCAGGCCTTGCAGTTTTTTCCTGCATCCACCACTTAGTAACTACATCACTTCTCGTTGAATCTCAGTTTGTTCACATCTAAAAATTAAGTAAAACAATATTTACCTTACATGTCTGTTGTTTAACGCTCAGATGGTTGAGTAATAGATATAAGTACCTAGCACAATGCCTGACACAAAGAAGGTGTGCAGTATTGATTTGTGCTTTTGACAACTCAGGACCCCAAGTGAGAAGAGCATGAAGAAGAATCTTTAGCCAGAGTGTCTGTCTTCCCAGGTCTAGTTCTCCATGGAAGGGCAGGTGGTCCCCTGCTCGGAGGTGACCTGGCCACATGGTCCAACTCTCCACTGGTTTAGATAGCATTGTCTTTCTCAGGGTCTCATTCTTCTTCTTACCCAGGGTGGCCTCTGTGTTTCAAGATGATCCCGCTATACCAGAAACTCTCCATTTCTTTGCTCTTCATGCTCACCTGGAAATGTCCAGCCCTCTGTTACTTCATGTGTGGACCATGACTGGAGCAGCTGATGGAACTGGAGAAGACTTGTATCGTGTGGTGTTAGCTGGGGTCTCTTGGAAGCAGGCACCAAGGTGGAGTTTGAAGAAGGCAGGGAAAGGGGGACCTGTCTAAAAGATAAAGCTGAGGGGGGAGTGAGGTAGTCAAGAAAAACGTTTAGAATAGGGGGCAAATCTGCTACATGGAAGGGAGCAAGGACAGCCTTGGATCACACTGCAATGCCGAGAGTCTTGGGCAGTCTAATGAGGATCCCCAGTGCCCAAACTGCCAACAGAGCTGCCTCACGAGGGGACTCCTCCTGGGCTCAGTTGTGGGCTTGGATCTGCCAAGAAGAGCATGTCTGTGACTCAAATGCCTGCCAAATCCCACTGCATAGGGAAGCCGTCAGTGAACTGCCCTTTCCAGGCGATGGCATGCTCTCTCTTGACAGGGGTTCCGAGTCACACACCTCCATGGCTACTGCACAGACCATGGGGCTTCCTTTAATTTGAGACCAAAAATCTGAAATGGATCCTTAGCACTACTGGCCATTCTACAATTCCCTCAGTCAAGTCATTCTCCCCTGTCTGAGTTGACTACTTGATGTCTTAATTTCTCTACTAAAGTTCTTAAACACCCTCTTCTACTCTCAGATAATTTCATACATCATTTTACTGAGACAAGAGCATACTCAGAATAATCCAGCACCCTAACCCTGTTGGAATTCGTGCATCTGTGCCCACAAGCCCTGCCTTCTCTCCTGTGAGAATTGACGAGGTCTGAGTCTGCTCTCATCTAAAGTAGACTCTCCCACGTGGGTACTAGATTTCCTCTTGCTCAAGGGCTTAAGAATCTTGCTCCTCACTTCTCATCACCCAGGAGAGAGATGCCTAGTTAGCATCTTACTTCTGCACTCCTCTCAGTAAGGCTGCTTGAGGTGGGTGTCTGTACTCCATTCTTTCACTTCCAAATTTTTTCTTGATCTCAGTCTACTGAAGGTTTTGTTGTGTGAACCACACTAGTGGAATTGTGTTGTCAAGGTCATCTTACATTATATCTTACTTGACTTCTCAGCCACATTTTGCTCCTTCCTCTTGAAAAACTTTCTTTACTTGGCTTCAGAGACCCTATGTTCTTAGTTTCCTCCTTCTCACTGCGATGCCTGAGTCTCCACTCCTAGTATCTCTGGATCTCCACAATCCCTTAATTTTGCTGCAGGGCTCAGTTTTTATGCCTCCACACTACCTACGTTCATGGCCTATTTGCATGGTTTTAAAAACAATTATTTTTTCAATTCTTCACCTGAGGACATTTTTTCATTGCTGAGAGAGAGAGAGAGAGAGCGTGCCATCAATATGAGAGAGAAACATTAATCAGTTGCCTACTGTATGTACCCTGACTGGGGGTCAAACTCTCAACCTTTTGGCGTACAGTACCATGCTCCAACCAACTGAGCCACACCAGCCAGAGCCGATAGCAGCTTTTACTGGTCTTCCATCTGTAGCCCTGTCCTCTTTACTTGCCTCCAGGCTGGTGTTTCCAACTATCTGTTTGGATATCTGATAGATATTTGAGAGTCATTAAGTTCAAAACAGAATTTTGATTTCTGCCCTTCCTCTAAACCTTCTTCTTTCCCATTTATCCAAATTGACTAAGACAAACAGCAACCATTTTTATTATGTCTCTTGATTTTGTGGGTCAGGAGTCCAGGCAGGTTGAGCTAGGTGGTTCTTCTTTTCTACGTGACATTGACTGGCATCACTTAGTAGGATTCAGCTTGAAGCTGTTCTGGTCCAGGGGGTTGAAGATGGCTCTACTCCTATTCCTAACCCCTTGGCAAGGAGGATTGGAAGGCTAAGTTCCATTGGGCCTAGCTGGGCCCCTTTCCTTGTATGTAATTCAGAGCATCTTCATATTGTCTCTCTAGCAAGACTTCTATATGGTAGCTAAGGACTTCTGGAAACCAGAATAAAAACTGACAACTCTCCTAAAGCCTAGGTCCAGAGCTGGCTCAGCATCACATCTGCCATAGCCATTGCACACAGCCATCACAAGCCAGCCCAGATCTAAGGGGAAGAAAAGCACACCTCTCCTCTCAATGGGGATTTGTGTTCACTGTGAATCCACCATGCTAAAATACAATTAATATTTTATGCATAACCATATCCTACATGAAGGGTCACTGCTCCCTACTCTCACTTCATTTCTTCTGCTCATTTTATTCCAGTCATTATAACTTCTTTGCTGTTTCTCAAATATTTTTTCTGATTCAAGACATTTGTACATGCTGGATGATCCTCAAAACACATTTACAACAATCTCTCCCTCTTTATTCAGGCATCTGCTCAAAGGCTATTACTTTGAGACCCCTCCTCACACCTGGCCTGGCCTCTCGCTTCCTGTAACCCACACAATTGCTCTTCATAGCCCTAGTCATCACCTGACTTTGTGTAACCCAGGTAACCTATGGTATGGTTAGTCTTCATCTTTCCACTGGAATGGAATGTGCTTATGTGTTTGGTTGGTTGGGTGTTTTGTTGTTTTTTTTTCCTCATCACTGAATCTCCAGCTCCTAGAAGACTGAAGGATACTTAGAAAGGCCTCAGAAAATGTTAACTGTTGAGGAAATCAAGTAACTCTCATTTTTTCAGGGAGTTTAGCAGTCCTATGTGGAAATAAGGTAGCGATAGAGCTTCTCTTACCCTCTTAGGCACCTCATTAGAAATGGCTTGCTTGCCTTGACTTGTATTTATTCACTATAATTGCATATGAGAATCAAGGGAAAGGAAAGTCCCAAATTTAGTGATAGGGAAGAGTCTCCAGAGGGCTTTCTTCCAATTGCCAAAGCTGGTAGACCCCCATGCTTTCTGTTCAGCCTAAGTATATCAGTATCGTTGAAGCATATGGAGAGGGGGAGGGTTCTGGGTTTGCAAATGCTCTTGTCTTGCTATGGTGGTGTGTGGGTTGACGCAGAGTGTTCAGCCAGAGTGAACGCTGCTTACTGAGAATTCTATGATAAAAATGAGTTTGAAATACAGTGGCTCTGCCAGCAAATTATTTTATTCTTTATGAAATACCTAGCACAGAGCCTAGTGCCTGTCCCATAATAGGTACCCAAAAATGTTAATAAAATAATAAATCATATTGGGGATTACCTACGTGGCTTCTGTTGAAAGCAAATGTGAGGCTTGATGCTATAGATATGAACCCCAGCCAACTCTGGTTAGTTTTAACGGCTGGAGGCAAAAGTGTAAAAAGGTTTCTGGAGAAGTCTCATGGCCCATCCTGTGTATAGCTAAGATTGTTAAGACTGCCATGCTTGAAAACAGCAGAGACCCAATATGAATGAGCTAAAGCAAAGCAACCATCCTGATGTCAGTGCCTTGTGGTATCTGATGGAATTCCTGGAGTCTGAATACCAAGGCAAATCTGGGAAGACTAAAAGGCAGCTGCATCTCTGGAGGAAGCATAGCTGGGACTTGAAGTGCTGGCAGGAGCCTCTTCATCCTGCATATCAGTTTTCCCCTGCTGCGTGTTGGCATCTTTGTCTTTCTGGATACCAGTTTCTACATATGGCAAAAAACACGGCCACCCCTAACGTTCAAGATTTATGGCTTTGGTGAAATGCAGGAGTATATGAATCTCTCATAAACTCAACTTTAGTCATTGAGGAGAAGGGAACCATTGGTCCAACTGGTTATAGGTGTAGCATCCTGAACAAACCAACAGTAGTTAGAAGGTGGACTTAGGTAAGAACAGAGATCACCTGGAATTGGAAATGTTGGGGGATGGGAAGATGTTTCTCAAAGAAGTGCAGTCACATGACTGTTGGCCTCATCTACCTTCCAGGTGAAGCTAATCTACATGTAATCCCTCTGAAGGACAGTAGCTGTGTTTTTTTTTCCTGTGGCCGCACCTTCCATCTACAGATGATTGTGCCTTTGCCCAAGGGCAACACCTCCATATTCTTCATAATGTATGCGCTAGTTCAGAAGGAAATATTGAGTGTGTGGTCAGATTAATCCTGCTTGGAGATTGAAGGAGGTAACAATGGGAGCAGAAGATGGAACAGTGCATTGAGAGATGACACAGGTAGATGTGAGCTCCACAGGAGAGCTGACGCTGCCTGCTGCTCTGTTACAAGGGCGCAGAAGCCATATGTAAGCAAAGGAAGGTGCTCAGTGGGATAACACTGGAGCTGACACACAGGCAGAAGCTGATTGTGGTGACAGAGGTGGAGGGGGCCAGGGTGAGAGATGGGCTTCTGAGCAAAGGGCCCACATCCAGTTCCCACCCAATAGGAGGCTTCCAGGATTCCTACTGACATTCCAGTATGAGTCTCGGCCTACCCAGAGTGTCAGAATCAACTCTGTTACGGAAGTATGTCTGGCCTCTGTTTCTTGAACTAAAGAAGTTTGAAGGAAAAGTTGGTCTTCATAGTGTTCTCTCCTCACATTACTGGTGGTATGCTCTGCCCCACTGGCTCAGGCTGGTTCTAGAGAACAGATTTGGAATTCAAGAGACTGGATATTTATGCTGAAAGTTTGGAAGATAAAGAGGATTCCCCCCATTTTACAGGTGAGAGAAGTATAACTGTATGAAGTGGTTACAGAGTTAGACGTTTGGCTAGAGGTTAGACAGTGGGCGAAGGATTCCAAACCAGGCACTTGGACTCCGACACTGATAACTTCTCCATCACCTTTGGTTACTTACCCTAAAACTCTTAATGCCTTAGCACTCTAATTGATCTGTAATAACATTTATAAGAAAAACTCTAGAAAGAAAGCGTACTTTACTTAGGCACCAATAAAATCAGCAACTTGCATGATGAAGTTTAAGTTTACCTGCTAGGTGCCAAACACACACACGCACGCACACACACACCCCCCCCTCAAATAGAAAATAACTACATAGTTCTACATTTAATCACTGTTGCCTTCTGAAAATATGTTTTGATTAAGATAAATATTTTTCCCACAGTGATGGACTAACTTTAATTAATACTATTGGGAATATTGTTTTTAAAATTTATCTTAACTAATTTTTACTATCTAATTCTTATTCTTAACTAAATTTTACTATCTAATTTAAATTTAACAATAATTGCTTAATCGACACCTGTAATGAGTTGGATGATGTCCCCTCCCCAAAGATATGTCTATATTCTCCTCCTCAGAATCTATGAACATGGTCTTATTTTGAAAAAATATCTCTGCAGGTATGAATAAATTGAAGATTTTGAAATGAGATTATCTGAGTGGACACTAAATCCAGAAGCAAGTGTCCTTATAAGACACAGAAAGGCACTGGCTGGTGTGGCTCAGTGGATTGAGTGCCGGCCTGCGAACCGAAGGGTTGCTGGTTAGATTCCCAGTCAGGGCACAGGCCTGGGTGGTGGGCCGGGTCCCCAGTAGGGGGCGCATGAGAGGAAACCACACATCGATGTTTCTCTCCCTCTCTTTCTCCCTCCCTTCCCCTCTGACTAAAAATAAATAAATGAAAATTTAAAAAAATAAAAACAACTTAAAAAACAGAAGAGGAGACGACACTGACACGGATTGAAGAAGCTGCATGAAGATGGAGGCAGAAGTTGGGGTCATGTGGCCACAAGCCAAGGAGCACCTAGGACTGTTGGAAGCTGGGAGGGGCAGGAAGGATTCTCCACTGCAGCATTTCGAAGGAGCTAGCACCTGTTGACACTTTGATTTTGAACTTCTGGCCTTTAGAGCTGTGGAAGAATAAATTTCTGTTGTTTTAAGTCACATAGTTGGTGCTAATTTGTTACTGCAGCCACTAATTAGCAGTACTAATAGAGTACATTTCCTTTTTCTTTTAAGAAAATCTTGTTTCTTTTGCCTCTACTTCCTCAAACTAATTCACAATATTTACTTGATAATTTGGTCATGTTTTTAAAATCATGTATTAAGTATTTACTACATTTCAGGCACTGTGTCAAGTACTTTAAAAGATTATCATCTTTTAACTTCACTACAAATTTATAACATTATTTTCCTCCTTTTGTGTGCAGGAAACCTTAGTCAGAGAGGCTAAACTATTTTCCAATGATCATGAAGCTGGAAAGTGTAATGATCACGATTTGAATGCAAGCCATCTGGGTCAAGAGCCCACAGTTGTACGCTCCAGGCTTTAGTTTTGAATCTAAGGACCTGCTCTGGCTGCTTTCAGGCTTTAGAGACGTAGGCATTTCAGAAAATCCGGCACTTTTGTCCTGAACTAATCTGTACAGGATGTCACTTGTTACCTGTCCCTTGCATTCCTTCTTGCTAAAATAAAAAAAGCTGCCCTCCTCCGTGCAGGTTCTGCCAGCGTCTCACCTTGCTTTATTTAGGCTGTCTTCTGTGCTCCATGCCTTTATTCTAAAACTATGCGAGATGTAAACGTGGAAATGGTTCCAGAGTGCCACACCCTGACCACCCTTTTTCAGTTACAGTGAACTTATAATATAGGAACTGCCCTTCTCAGCAATCTGCCATGTTTCTCCTCTCAGCTGACAGATTGAATTATTATTATTTTTTTCATGCAATACTAGAAATCATCTTTTAGATTCCCCGGTGAAAGATTTCTGGCACTTGTATTAAAGGGTTAGGGCTAGGCTTGCTCTTTCTGTCTCTTAAATTTACTGAACATTTAAAATGGAATTTGAGTGAGGGAAACATTTGTCAAACATACTTACGCAGCAGATTTCTCCCATCAAACATGGCTGGTTAGGATGTGTCCTTAACTGGCTGTTTTCCTGGCTCAGCCATTGTTTCTTATTCTAAGTAGATGGAAAGCTCCACGAAGCAATTAAACCTTGCCACCCCTTCCCTGGGACGCTACCAGGTTTGTTAATGTATTGGTGTTATCTAAGTCCCCATGGCTATTCTTGTCATTAATAGTCCCCTTTCTACCTGTGTTCTTACAAGTGATATAAAGGCCATTTGAAGACAAACAATCTCCTGAAACATTGAAGAAGCGGGAGAGGAAAGTGGGCATCGTGGCTAAACACCACTCTCCCTCCACACCATGCACACATGTGTGCGTGCACGCAGATACACACATGCGTACACACGTGCGTATACACATGCTAACACCAGACTTTTTTTTTTAAAAAAAAGAAGTGCACGTCTAGTCAAGATTATTTATGTAAATGCTTTAAAGAATGGGCCTAAAGATATTTTTTTCTCAGCAGCCTTTTGAGCAGTTTCTATCTTTTTCATCTGTTTTCATCTAAGCAGCACTTTAATGTCTTTTAACTGTATAGTTTTATGTGTCACCACTGACGCTAGTCGCCAGATAAATACAGCAGAGTGCTGGCATAGATCTTCTTTATGGGGTATATATATACAAAGTGGCTTCCACTTTTGTACACGTGCTCCATATTTTTGGAACCCGAAGCTGACAGGAGAAATAATAAACCAACTTTGTAAAGTAACAGATTCCCAATAGTTTAAGGCATTGAGGAAATCTTGACAACCCTCTTTATTATGATGTATAGAGGGCATTCATACAGCAGCAAACATTTATTTTGTTGCTAGCAAGTCCTAGGCACTCTGCTAGGCATTGGGGATACCTCCATGATTAAAATATAGGCTCTGCTTGATAGAAACGAGATGAAACAAAACAATGCAATAATTTAAATAGAGTATCTTGGGAACACAGGGGAGAGAGCAACCAACATTTTCCAAGAGTAGGGTCAGCAAAGACATCAGAGCACAACAAAATTCAGTGGCTTCCTAAGAGTTAACCAGAGTAGTTTCAGAGCTGAAAATAACATTTATTCTACCTGAAAAAATAGGACAGTGAGTGGGTGACAAATTGCTCCATGTTTATTTCTTCCTTAAGAAATGGAAATATTACAAGTCACTATGAACAATTTTTCCTGCTGGCCAAGGTCTGCCCCTATCTCCTGTAGGAGAAGAAAATAATAAAAAGTAGCTATGATAGCTGCCTTCGAATATTTGAGGTACTGTCATATTGAGAAGAAATAACACTTGCTCAGAGATACTCCGGAGAGTCATGGCTGGGACCCAATGGCAACCGCTGCAGGCAGAGAGATTTTAACTTTGTGTGAGGAAGAGCGCTCTCTCGTGGCACTGGCTGCCTTGTGAGGCAGTGAGCTCCCCACAACCAGAGCCAGGAGGAATAACCAAGCTCAGATTTCTTCTAAACCAATGCTTTTATCATTGGAAACATGGATTTGTGCTTGATCAAGGAGTAAAAAGAGGTTTCTGGGGAAAGGGCGAGGAAATAAGGCACAGAGGTGGTGTTTAATACAAAGGATTCTCACTTCTTTCTCAAGTGGAACAATTCTATCCTGCTAACCACTCAAATTTCTTCACATTTCTGGAGGGAAGAGGTATGGATATTATCATTCCAACCCTAGAGAGGAGGAAGACCCCAAAACTCAGCGAGGAAAACATCTACCTTCCGTTAAGGTAGGAGCACAGACTTACTTCATTAAGGGATGGCAGGGGCTTGCAGATTCTCCGAAGAAAGGAAAGCAGACGGGCAGCACAGTGTATATTCGTAAAGCCAGGTTTTACATAAGGTGCCCACCAAGGATCCCGTGCCAAGGATTCAGTGCCATGCTTCAAGTGGATAAACCCCTCCAGTGTCAGAGACATAAGGCGTTGTCAAGCTGCCTGGGAGACAGTGTGATCACAAAGTCTTAGAACGGAGAAACCTCCAATCACCTTGGTAAGCAAATAATCCTCTCTCAAGTGATGCTTTGTAGTTTAATGGAGTTGCTCGCTCTCCAGTAAATGAAATCTGGAGTTGTGCTGCCGTGTGCTCTGTGGGAGAGGCTGCGGAGCCCAGGAAGGATGCTTCTTTCTTTCTCGCTCCCAGCCATCCTTTGGCTGACCCCAATCTGCTTTTGTAACCCCAGTTCCTGTAACTGTCCTTTGCAAAACAGACACCTACTCAGCCTGCCCTGGAAGGCCATGGGGAAGAGCACAAGCCAGGGAAACTGCTCCAGTGGGGCAGGGGGTGGCCCATCTCTTAAAAGTAGGTTTGATGGTATAGGTAGGATAAAGTTAAAATGAAGGCCAGACTGGATTTTGTTTGTTTACGTAGCCAGAGATGGACCCAGTACTCACAGATGCATCTCGCCAGATGACTGGGGGAGGAGCCTAGCAGCAACGCCCCTTCTCAACAGTGAGGTCCTGGCCACATCACCATGGAGACCATGTGAGTATGGAGAATGGAACAGGAGGAGGGTGGCGATTAGTCTGAGGTTAGGAAAGCAGCATCAGAGATTGGGTATCAGCCAGTCTGCGGTCCCATGGAAGTCACGAAACTTACTGGCAGAGAGAGGAGTTTGCCTGAAAGAAGCCTGCAACAAATGCCATTTCAACCGAGAGAGGACTGCCTCATTAAAATGACGTTCTGTGTCGCAGTGAAGGGCACATCTGGCCCTGTTGTTGCTGTGTGCCGGAATCTTGACTCCAATCACCAGGAAGGATCTGACCTCGGGGGCCTGGCAGTTACATATAACAATGGCCAGAGAGATACTTCAACGTGGGGCTTTGTGAAGGTGACAAAAGGATGTAAGTGTGACAGAACTCACAACTTGTAATGAGAACTATCTACAGTTCATTTTATGTTGCAATATAGAGCAAAGGAAGTACAGGTTTCCAGCTTCTTTTCAGTAAGGAATCGGTGATAATCCCTACTGCGGTTAACCCATTTGGCTCTGATGAGTCCAGATCCCTCTGAGTGTTTCCCATATTGCTCTTCACAATATCCACGCTAGTATAAGTATTCCTTGCTAAAGGAGCTTATTTGCCGATGCACTTTTTTCCAAAAGACAATTTTTAAGCTCTGAGTCATTGTTATTAACCCAATTCATGGAAAGTTCTGCTTCCCCGAACATGTTCCTCAAATAGCTGGCTGTGCTAAGTGACTCTGAGGTGCACTCCGGCCTGAGCACTCTCTGACTTTTGTCTGGAGTGCTAAGGCCAGATGGTGAGATAGGAACCAGATTGGAAAGGGGTGGTTGTACGTGTGGAAGGCCTAGCCTTACGTTTTATGCTGTGGGCAGTGTGTGGGGGGAAGGGGGTCATTCAAGGGCTATTAATTAGGGCAGTGGATGAGCCTGAAAGTAGAACTTTGAGGGTGGATGGCAGACAGACTAAATCCTAGGAACCGATGGGCTTGTTATCCGATTTACATTTCTTGAGGCTGGACCCTTTCAAATATCCGCCAATAGGAAGATCATTTCCCAGGCAGAGCAGGTTGCTGGCAGTGAAATGCTAATTGTGCCCACAGTACGTGGACATAAGGAGAATTTTAAATACTTAAATTTGGAGATATGGGGTAAAAATTAATGGAAAAAAGATTTTGAGAAGGTAGTGGCCCTTGGTGATGGGAATGGAATTAACTTTATTTCTGGAAGTTTTGATTAGAAGAAACTACTAGAGAAACAAATTTGTCTTTGATTTGTCTGAGAATTGATGCTTTTTTTGACTTGAATCCAGTATAATTCTTTGGCCTTCTGAAGCCTGTGAAACTTCACATTTGTAGGGCGTTTGTCAATGGCTGGCCCACCTCCATGGAGGAGGTGACTTGTATACAAAACTTAGTTCTTCTGTTTTGTGAAGGTCTGGATGACCTTATGAGACCTCCTCCTGGTAGGTGGGTGGAATAACACTGGAAGGTTCTTCAAGGCCATTGGTCCTTTTTATCGGTCAGCCTAGGATAAAAAGAGTAGGATTGGTGACAGAAGTTGCAAAGTGAAGACAAAGTTCTGTCAAAACTGAAAAACAAATGGGGGCCGCTGGCCAAGATGACTGAGTGCATTAGCCTATGAAGGTGAAATGTTTCTTGGATAAATAAGTAGAGTTCCTTGCCCTGGTCAGGCTGCTCAGTTGGTTGGAGCATTGTCTCATACACCAAAAGGTGCAGGTGCCATTCCCAGTCAGCGCACACACTTAAGTTGCAGGTTCGATCCTTGGTTAGGGTGCGATGGTAGGCAAACGATCAATGTTTCTCTCGCACATCGATGTTTCTCTCCCTCTGTTTTCCCTTCTCTTCCTCTTCCTCTAAAAATAAATTTTAAAAATCTTAAAAAATTCATCATTGTTAACCTTGATATGGGTGGTGTCAGTGATAAAACACACCAACCAGGAAACGGGGTCAAGCAGATTTGGCAATGATTGGAGAAGATTTTCAGATTTCCTAGGTCCTCACTTGTCACAAATAGGTGCTTCACAGATACATGGATACTTTTGTATCTTCTTGATAAATAATGACCAGATTTCTGTCACTGAAACCGAAATGCTGAGTCGGAGCTAATGAGACAAGGAATTGATGGTGATAATAAGTTAACTCTGAAATATTCCTAAGAAAGAGAATACTATGTTCAACAGGCCAAGAGCAAGACATATCACACTGTTTTCAACATGTTGAAGGTGTGACATGATAGAGGAAAAGAAATCATAAGAAATAGGTTCATGAAAATCCTTGTAGGTCATTTCAAAGGATTTAGGCAATAAAAACTTTTAATAGATTTTAAACTGGAGAGTAAAGTCACATGTTCATAGTTGGCATTCAGGCAGGTCATGATGATATGGATAGCTTCCGACAGGGAGACTTGTTAAAGGAAAATGGGATGATGCAGATGAGAGATGATGAATATCTGAGCTAAGGCCTTGGCCTGAGAGCATGAAGAATAGAAAGTACAATTGGTCTGACACAGTGATTGTGTTAGTCAGGGTTCTGTGGAGAAACAGAATCAATAGGTTCTCTCTCTCTTTCTCTCTCTCTCTCTCTAATCTATATAAATATAGAGTGTATATATATAATATATACTATACAATATATATTATAATATATACTATATATATTTGGTATGGTAATTAGGTAATTGATTATGGAGGCTGGAAAGTCCCATGATCTGCTATCTACAGACTGAAAACCAGGAAGGCCAGTGATGGAATTCAGTCTGAGTCTGAATTTGAGAATCTGAGGCCAAAAATATAAGTCCCAGTCTGAGTCTGAAAGCGTTCGAACAAGGAGCTCCCATGTCCAATGTCAGAGGACAAAGAAGATAGATGTCTCAGCTCAAGCAAATTAACTCTTCCTTTGCTTCTTCTGTTCTATTTGGGCCCTCAATATATTGGGTAGTACCAGCCTACATTTGTGAGGGCAATTTACTTTACTCAGTATACCGATTCAAATGCTCAATTTTTTCCAGACACACCCAGAAATATTGTTTACCAGCTCTCTGGGCATCCCCTAGCCCAGTAAAGATGGCCCATGAAATTAACCATCATAGTGATGAATTAATATGAAAAGTTACTTAGAGGGAGGAGACAAAGATGACTGTCAGGTTTCTGGTTTGGATGGTGGTCTCATCAAAGCAGATGGTGGCACAATAAATTATGACAAGAAAAAGGCAGAGGAGAAGGTTTGGGAGAATGGAGGTCACCCATTTTTAGATATGCTGAGTATGAGGTATGCAAGACAAGCAAGAAGAAATATCTATCTGAACTCTGGTAAGAAGTCAAAGCTAGAAATTTGGATTTAGGAGATATTAACTTATGGGCAGCAATTAAGATAATGAAAGTGGATGTGTTGGCTAAGGGAAAGCCGTAAGTATACATGAGATAGAACACACTGGGCCTATGGGGATTAGGTGTTCTGGACCTTTGAGATTCATCCCTCCCTATTTTGACAGCTCAGCAAGATACCAGCCAGGCAACCCTGAGTTAGCTCGGTAAAACAGTCTAAAACCCAGAACCTGTCCCTCTTTCTAATAATGCCATTTCTTTGAAAAGGAAGTTCCCACTATTAAATTGTTGGCTAGATGTTCCCCACCCCTACTCAACTCTCCTGTCCATGTGTAGTATACTACAGACTTTTACAAAGTGATAGGGTCTGTGTCTTAGAGCCCCTTGCATGGTGCAATTGGCCATTTCTAGCCTAGACATAGTTCTCTGTGGGTCAGTAAGGAGGCCGTGTATTCTCTGCCACTTCTCTTGCATAGGTTCTCCCCTCAATACCTCCCTTTGACATTTCCAATGCATAACCCTGCTGATGGAGGTGGTTGTGGTGGGTGGGTGGGTGTGCTCCCTTATCATGGCATCTATCCTTACCTGACTTGAGGGAAGTAGACTTGAGTCAATGAAATGACCCCAAAAGCAAGGCTCTTGCTAATATACTTAGACCCCTCACTGGAAATTAGCTAGAGAGGTTGGGTGCATGTAATTTATTCCAATCGGAAGTCAGCGCGGGATTTTATGTAAGAGAATGACACAGCTTTCAATTTTCTTGTGGAGTATTAGCATGAAATTCCATAATAAAAATAAAACCAGATCCTTTAAGGAGGATGTCTTTGAAACGAGAACCTCACAGTAGAGAAGGGGTCCTGGATGCAGGACTCTCATTCTTCCTCTAGAAACGCTTTAGTATAAGTGTCTTTCTAACTTACTCTCAGACCCTTCCCTTTGCACCCCTACACTAAGCCCTTGCTGCAAGGCCCAATGTTTCCATGCATTATTTCAAAATTTTATAATTACTTAGTTACCCAAAGGAGACTTTTCTAAGATGAAGGAGTTATTTCAATGGCAAATACTTTGTAGTAAATAATTATTGAATGTTTACTCCATGCAGGGGGTTAGGTGGAGTGCATTGCATAAAAAACTTGTTTGCTCTTCACAGTAGCCCCATGAGGTAAGTCCTGAGTTTCTTCCCATTTTCAAGATAATGAAGGAATGTAGACAGAGAGTCAATAGCTTTCCCAAGATTACTCAGCTAAGTAGTGGTAGAGTCAGGGTATGACGGACGGCAGTTCACCTACACGGCTCCTGCTGCTGATATGGTGCCTCTTTGTAATACACAGAAATAACACACACATCTAAGGAATCTTGCAGCCTCTGGCTTGCCCTCGTAGGTTCCGAGTACTCTCCACAAATAGTGCATGGCATGAAACGAGTAATTTCTCCCTTTTTGCTCCTAGACTAGTCTCTTGTTCTAGACGTTAGTTCATGCACCCGGTGCCCGGGGATCACACCTGAACCTCTACCCAAGCCCTAAGGATCTCAGATCAAAGAGGGAGCTAAAAGGAGTCTCTTCCTCTCTAAATCCTGTTTTTATTAGTCTGGAGTTTCCACGCAAGTGCCTGCTTTCTCTGGTAGATTGTCAACAGGAATCCTGTCATTTTTCAGTCTTGGCCCTACCTCCACTAGGGAGCAGGTCTCAGCTTTGTGTTTCATCCATAGAGAAAACCCAAAATACACACAGAAACTGCCCACTTGTACCACCGTTGTGTAGGTTTCTGTGTGGGGTGGTTGGCAATTTCTGGATTCCCCTAGATAGACCTCACCTTGCTCCCTCTCTCTCTGTCTTTATTTCTGTCTCTCTCTCTTTCTGTCTCTCTGGTTCGCACTGTGACCTGCTCCTGGTTTAATTAATCAAGTGCTTGCTGTAGTCTCCTCTGTTTAGTCCACTGGCACGCTCGGACGGTGGCTGGTCCTTTGTTTCTGTTGCACCTCTCACTTGCACGTGGTGTGTTCATACAAAATACGTGTTCAGTGGATGACTGAGTAAACTTATTGGAATTCAATCCTATTTTTTAGCATCCAGTCTCCTGGTCTCGGATTCCTCTCTCTAAAGGTCTTCTGCATTTTTTAATTTGTTGAATATTTTAAAAAACAGATCACGCAGTTCGGTGGTAACTTAATATATTCCTCCAGAATCTTCTATTAATTAACTTAGTGATTTAACAACACTGAACTTTATTATCATTTTATAGTGCTTTGCTAATACTTCATTTTTATTCTCATCTTACTTCCCCACCCCCTAACCTTAGATAATTTTTACTATCTTCCATGCAGCACTTTTTATCCCTCACAATCAATATTAATTTCATTCTAAGATCATATTTTGAGATGGAGCTGTTTTCTTGGTTCAAGTTTGGAGATCAAGAGGTAGTTTGTAGCATCTGTGTTTTCAAAGAAAATTTCTTATTAGGATAATTCTCTGCCAGGCTAGCAAAATAATTTCAGTCTTGTTGGTGCAGAACTCACACACGGAGGTACTGCTGCTTCAAGGTGACTGGGTCACTCTTTGAGGTAGGTTGCCACAGCTTGGGTGAAGCTGGCATGGCAGGTGAGAGGGAGTGGAATCCAATAAGCAGGTGGTGCTCGCTCCACTGCCCTGGATTTCCGTGCAGTTGGCACAGTGGGGCTTGGCGATGGAAGACTGGAGCACGCCTCTCCCAGCTCTCTGAAGCATGCCACTGTACGGAATGAAGCTTCTAGGAACAGAGCCATCAATGGGAGTAGGCCAACAGGAAAAAAGGTAGGGGAGAGCCGGTGAGCAGATACCGAAAAGTAACTTTGAGGAGACTTGTAGTGATCTTTGGATATTGGTGGGAATTTTTGCTCTATATTCTAAGGACTTTGTTAATTCAAGACATTTCATTTGCCATAAAACTTAAAAGACTTTTGGTAGGGTTTACATTTTTTTAATTGGTTCCAGAGAGAGGGGAAGGGAAGGGAAAGAGAAGGAGAGAAACATCGATGTAAGAAACAAATGATTGGTTGCCTCAGGCATGTGCCCCAACTGGGGACCAAACCAGGAACCCAGGCATGTGGCATGACTGGGAATCAAACCTGTGATCTTTCAGTGTGGAGGATGACACCCAACCAACTGAACTACTCTGACCAGGGCTCAGTAGAACTTTTTAATTAAGGTGAATAATAGGATTTACTTATTCATCATTTTAAAAAGCCAAGAAGTTGCTATACAATTGCAGAATGGGAGCAAAATAAGAAATCATCTCTGTTCTTTCTGGAATCAGCATTCTGCAAATTCACAATGAGCCTCTATTATCTTGGCTTGTTTTTTTGTGGGGTTTTTTTTTTTTTGTCAGCAGAATGTTATCAATTGAGTAATTATGCAGAGGTTCACATGGGGAAAATGCAGATAATGGAGGTAGCTCTTTTTCAAAAAAGTAAATAACATCACGGCTTATTCAAAAAGGAGACTTTCTGATTCATAAATAGATCCAGGAGATGAAGAAACTGGAGGCAGAACTGGCATCCAGAGGATGAAAATGGACCCTTTACCTCTTTCATTTGTATTCACACATTAGCCTTTCCCTCCCCTACCCCATTCTCTGTTTCAAACAACTAAATGAAAACTCTTCTACCATCCTTTCTCTTCCTCCCTCCTTCCCTTCCCATTTTGCTCCTCCTTCCTCTCTCCCCTTATCTTCCTCCGTCTTTCTTCTCTTCCTCCTGTTCAACATTTTCTCTAAATATCTCTCTCAGATACCTCCCAGAATACATGCTAAGTTAAAAAAGTTACTATTATTTTCTTCAGGTGTTTCTTCAGGGTGGGCTTGTATCCTCAAGTGCTCATCCTGTGAGCAGCAGGAACCTAATACGCACATTTCAATTGCTTCTTTGCTATTAAGGTCCTAATATGGTTTATTTTGTATTTTCATTTTCGTGATTTCATGTAATGTTCAAAGGACCCTGGGAAGAGGTAAGAAAGAATCTTCTCCAGTTTTGTAGATTGGAAAAAACCAAAGACAATTCCAGTGCTCAGGCCTCCTTGACTAGTAAGGGACAGACTTCAGAACCAAAGCTCCCCTCCGCTTTTTCTTTCTTAAGCCTATCGCTCTTCCACTCTTTCCAGCTTTTTTGTGTTGCACTCCTGACTTGTCTCACACATTCACTCTTGCCACTGCACAACGTGCTCTTCAAGGAGAAGCTCACGGGGTCTTTTTAAAGTGCATATCTGACCTTGCAGTACCACGGCATAAACGGCTTCCCTCTTTTGACTCACGGGCTGAAGACTGAAATGTTTCCCATGCCCTTAGGTCAGGGCTTGGCCCCACCCATCTCTGGCTTCATTTTGCCTCGGCTTCCCCACCTCCCCGCTGCAGGCGCACAGCGGTGCTCCAGCCACTGGGTCTGCTCGGCCCCTCTCACCCCAGCCTCTGGCTCCCTCGTGTGGGGTATAAGCCTCTCCCTTGTTTCTGCCTTAGGATTTTGGCTCAAGCATCGATTCTTTGAGAAATCTCCTCGGACTACCTTTCCTGCCTGTCCCTACTCCAGCTCAGACCCCTCGCTTCTGCCTTCTCAGGGCACAGTGGAAACTTTACACTCGTGTACGAAACGTTGCATATACTTTACAAATACATGGTTAATATTTACTTCCTTCAGGAGACTTTAAGCTTCATGAAGCCAGAGGCTATGTCTTTATTAGCTCACAATTAAAATCAATAGGTGCTCAAATATATTTATTGAACCATGCAAGTGACAACAGAATTGAACTCAGTGGTAGATGCCAAGACAATATGATTTTACTATGTAACTTGTCCTTGGAGGGTGTGACTTTGGGGCCTAGCCAACAAAACAATTTTTTTAGGGACTGGGTAAACACAATGGTTAAGTATAAAAATTAAAGACAGTTCAAAGCATCCTTGAAAGCTGACAGAAACCATTGAAGAAGGTAGTAGTACACAGCTCCGCCAGAGTAGTGTCAAATGCCATGCCTTTGGTGAAGTCTTTCCCGATCAACTGAGGTCCGCTTGGGTGCTTCCTGCTCTTTTCCCCGAACACCTAACACAGTCCTAACTGTTTAAATGCCTGTACCCCAACTTAGCTCCAACTCTCCAATGGCAAGGACCACCTATTTCTATTTGCCTGCCCATCTCTTCACATGGTTTCTAAAAGGGCAGGAATTTAATGTTTGTGGAATGAATGTTTTGGCACTTACTAAAGAAAGACAAACCAGACCCATGTACAGTTAGGAAGAACGGACCAAACCAGTGTTACGTAGGAGGCCAACGGGACATATCAGATCACAAGCCAACAGGGCGTCGTTTCCAGCATTCTTCGTTCTCTCAACCACCCCTACGTCTGCTTCACTCAAGGACAGTGAGACATAGATGATAGGAATCCTGCTCTCCTTGTCATCATCCCAGATTCATTTTATCTCTTCCACAGGATGCCTGTGGTTTGGTGGGGAATGGTGGGCTTTATTGTCACATACATCCTGGTTCTAATTTTGTCGTTTGTTAGGTTTGTGACCTTAGGCAACTGGCTTGGGCTTCAGATCTCTCACCACGGAGTAGAGATCATTTCTTTTCAAGGTTGTCACATGGCTTTTGAGATAGGTGCCCATTTCCTCAGCCTGTGAGTGTCCCCCCCTCCCTGCCCCGACCCCTGAGCCCAAGCCCACTGAAGAACATTTAGTCTTTGCCGGCAGCCTGCACCGCTTTCCTTCCTCCTTCCCTGTAATGAGAATTTTGTCTCTGACAGCTAGTTCTGCGGGGTTTTGTGATGCGGAATCAAACAGATGAATAAAGAGAGCCAGGACTAGAGAAGTGGGAGGTAGCAGAGGAAGGAATAAAAGACCAGGGCCTGATGGCAGGAGCTCTGGGCATCTGAGGGGCCGCTGGAGTGTTCGGAGAGGGCTCCACGGGAGCTCTGGGGCGGGACAGAAGTGGAGCTGAGAGACGCTGTGTTATGGTTGTTTGTTTTGAGGAAATATTACTCTGTTTTATGAATTGGATTCTCTTTATACAGTTTAAGAGAGTTAAAATAGCAATTTCTTTGAAGCTCGATAATCACTTTCAGACTGTGGTCCTTTGAATGAAACACTGCTCCGGGATTGGGCCACACAGCGGCCGGGACCTTAGTGGGTGGATACCTAGGTGATGTGTTGTGTGCAAAGCCCCTGAGCACAGTCTGGGACCTAATGGGCACTTAATAAAAATGCTTCCATTCTTCCTTCATTCTATGGTCTTTCTGACACCAGCCTGAGTCAGATAGACAAAGTGCAAAGGCAGATGAAGGAGATTATTGATGCGGGTCACTCCAAAGCCCTCTGGCTTCAATTGTTTGAGAAATGTGTTTGAAGCTCAAATTATTCAGATAATTGATCCGAGTCTCCATTTCACTTGCCTTCAGGTCGGAAAGCACTGCAGTTGCAAAATTGGCTTCTGGGGTTTACTTTTCTTTCCTAGGCCGTTTATTGAAAATGGTGAATAAAATCTGATGTTCTCAAGCCAGATGCCAATCACGAGCGAGATCCTTGGGTCCAAATGGCTAGATCTGAGTTGATGTGAAGGTCAGCAGCCTCCGGGGCCCTGGCTGCGTGAGGATTCGAACTGCCAGACCTGGGCGACCTTTCCTATTGATGTTGGCAGGTTCAGGGCTCTGTGGAGAGACAACAGCTCCAAATGGCAGTTAAAAAAGGTGAGGAGGAGAAGGAGAAATCAGAAAACAAATAAATAAAACACAAGTGGAGAAAGAAGACTTCAACATCAAAGGAAATAAATGTTATGAAAGATGAAGAGAAGTTTCTGATGATTTAAACCTCACCGGTAGCTCCCTGCCTCTTCCTTTTGACTCTTGTCTGCATTCTGGGGAAAATGGAGGGAAGCATTCTACTGATTTTTGTCAAGTGAAAGATGTTTAATATGGTAATCAGCCCCTTCTGAGGAGAATGTATGTAGCAG
This sequence comes from Glossophaga mutica, assembly GCA_039655065.1. Classification (NCBI taxonomy): domain Eukaryota; kingdom Metazoa; phylum Chordata; class Mammalia; order Chiroptera; family Phyllostomidae; genus Glossophaga; species Glossophaga mutica. Next base: position 27,266,198 of record CM077310.1, read on the forward strand.
CTCATGCAGCCCCAGCAGCAACGATTATACATCCCCTAAGTGTCTCTGGTGTTGGCTCAGACCAAAAAAGATAGGAGGAGGAGGGAACCGCACTAGAGGACATTTTAATCGCGTAGCAAGGGACATCCCGGACTTCTCACATCATGGGGAGAACAGCCAGTCCTGGGGGACATTGTACAAATCCTCCTTTTTACCTTGACACTTCCTGATACCGGTTTTTGATGATTACTTTTGTTGTTAATTTCCATAGCTTCATTTGCCCCTGAAGGGGTTGGGCATTTGCTTGGGAACCTGCGCTGAATCCTAATCTGCTTGTGTTCTCACATGCTCTGTGACATTGACATGGAAGGGTGTGAGGGGTGACAGCCTTTGAACAGGCGTGACCTGCCCCTTTAGGCTGGCTCAGGGGACTGGAGGACAGCAGCTGCTGCTCTCCCATTCATTACTGGTTTAGGGTGTTCTCAAGGCCCATAAAAACAAGTCTTTACCCTCAAGGCATTTTGGAGCGAGTCCCTTTAGAGCAAATCTTGCCAAAGAGCCCTATGCTGGTTTTTCACCATACACCAGCCATCATCTGTTCAGCCCTTGCCTTGAAGGCAACATGATGTGGTGAGAACATGAGCTTTGGAGCCAAATGACCTGTTCAGTTATTTTCCAGATGTGCTACCTTGGGAAAGGGTGGGATTACTATGCAGGATACACACCTGTCAGGAGAGGTAGACAAACAGAGAAAGAGAGAGAGAGAGAGACAGACTCGCCCACGGCCTGGCATATAGCTCAAATGCTGAGGGCTGGCTCCCTGCCAGACACTGAGCTAGGCACTAAGTCACAGGAGGGAAAACATACATCCCACAGGGAATTGTTTGGGAATCTAAGATCATTTTTGATCTCTTGCACAAAGAAACTACAGGCTACACTGTAATCTTTGGGACTGTAGCAGCCACGCCTGAAGATCGCTGTGCAGTACAAACGGCAGGCAGGCATTTTGGCATGTTAATGATATTCTCCCACCACTAGCCACTTCGGTGTGCCTCTGGGCTGGTTCACATTACTGGTGATTAAGGAAACAAACACTCGGCTTGTAATAAACATTGCGAGTGCTGCTGCTGCTGCAGACTATTAAAAAAGCCCTGTGGGTGAGAAATGAAGGCTTAAGGGAAAATCTCACCTTATCAGTCATAAGGTTGCAGAAGAAGTTTGAGGCCTGCAGAAGTGGGACCCTATTTTAAAATGACTGTATGTTGCAACCTCTTTTTTAAAAAAATAATTCTCTTCATTGTGAAGGGATTATTGCAAGCATCTTTAGCGGAGCTTAATAGGAGATATTTGCGGGTGGGAAAGGGGATAGATTCTTTACGTGTTTCCCCTAAATCAATGCTTCTGAAGCTGTTTTTGTAGAGGTATTCAAATGCAGCTGATTCGGGGCAGGGCCTGGGTGTCTGCGTTTCTTAAGCTCTCGGGTACTGCTGGTCTTTGGACCACACTGTGAGTGACAAGACACAACATTTCAGCAGCTGCCTCTGCCCCCTACACTGAGAGCTGAGGGAGATTGCACCTCTGTCAGAGTCAGGAGGGGCTGGATCAGTAAACATCCTTCTTGGGCCATGTTTTACATCCCACTGGTTCTGCTTCTGCTGGGAATCATACTTGATTTGTCAGGTGCTCTCTCCCCAGCCTCCTGGAGACATGCTTAGAAAGTCAAACACACAATGGCTTTGTGGGGGATTCTATCCAGAGCTTGGTGGATGAGAGGTGGCATGACTTCCAGGGAATGAGCCAACAAGAACTCTCTGCTTGCTGCTGCTCTTCCCAGATTTGGACCATGATAATGAAAGGCCCACATGTTTCCAGCTAAGTGTTGGCGATTGGCCGGCAGGCTTGCAAAGAGCAGCTCCTCCAGAGGTCGAGAGGCTCTGGGGAAATAGTTCTGGTGCTGAGCAGGGCTCCACAAATTACCGGGCATCTGGAACAAATTGCTGCCTGGGTCCTGGGGCTGCAGAGCAGTGGGTGAGAAAGGGCTGCTGTCAGAAAGAGAAACAAAGGCTCGAAAGCACTGCAGGCAGGAGAGGGGGACCTGCAGAACTGCAGGGAGGCTGCGCGGCCTGTGTCCGATGGTGGGGAGCAGGGTGTCCTTGGGAGAGCAGAGGAGCAAGTCCACTCGAGAGCAACCGAGAGAACAGGGTTTTGCAGAGTGTTGAGAAATGTGGACTTTGGAGAGAGGAGGGACTCATGGGTTAGAGTATATGAATCACACTGAGTCCCGGGCACCAGTAATATTGGCTAAACTATCATCCGCTGTTTGCTAGTCCCTATGTACATTACTCTATGAATCCTCATATGAATGCTTTGAAGTAGGTAGGTTCTTTTTATTCCCACTTTATTGGTGAAAAAATTGAGGCTTAGTGAGGTGAAGTGAGTTGTCTAAGAACACATCCCTGGTTGGTGGAGTGCAGGGTGACAGGGAAACTCAGCAGTGTCCTGTGGATACACCCTTTGCAGACTAACAAACAGGTTAGGGTGCAACCAGTAGTCACTTCTCCTCCCCGGGGCACCCCTGCTTGGCGGGATTCCCTCTCCTCCCCTGCTGCTGTCTGTCTCCCACATTCCTGCCTCAGTTCTTCCCCTTTGGTAATAATACCACCCCCAGTATTGCCACCGGAAATCTGCACATCCCACTTTCATAGTCTCTTATCTGTATCCTCCTAGATGACCAAGCTGACGACGAGCAAAGCTGATGAAGCTGGTCCATACTGGCCCCCTGAGGGAGGGCCTGCTCAAGCCACCTGACTGTGCCGTCCTCTTCCCCACAAGGGGCACTCACAGGGTGAGATGCTGGCAGCGCACTGCCCAGCAAAACTGAGTCCTGAGTTCACGACCTGCAGCTGCTGGTCCTACCTGGGCTGACCGGTGGAGCGAAGTGGCACACTTAACCCAGCAACCACGGAGATTCGTGCTCTAAAAGCCAAATGTGACTCGCTGCTATTTTTACTTATATTTTCCATCGGTTCCATTCCTGATGCTTCCCAACTTCGAGGTTTTCTCCAATATTTTATCTCTTCTCATTTCTTTAATTATCTCTCTCCTTACTTTCTTCCCCTCTGCTGGGATGTATACTGCTTCCCCTGTGACGGATGGAAAAAATGACATTCCATGTACATGTTCCCTCCCTAAACCCTGGAGCCTATGGACATTGCCTTAGATGGCCAAAGCTGAGGTTATGTTAAATATTTCAATGGGTGAAGTTTATCATGGGTTATCAAGGCAGGCCCTCATTCAATCATCAGTGACTTTATAGGAGAAAAATAGGGGCATTTTGAAACATACACAGAGGAAAAGGCAAAAACAGAGATGGACCATTGTACTATTCAGGATTATAGACATATAAAATACATGCGGGTGTTATTATGTATGTATATGTGATGACACATGTATAGATATATGATACTCTGTAGACAGAGAGACAGAGACAGAGAGATTAAGAGAGAGACTCATGACGACGTACCCACTAACCTGATCACGGAGACTGAGAGGTCTTTGCAATCTGTGGCCTGCTAGCTGCCAGGAAAGCTGACCATGTGGTTCCACTTAAGCCAAAAGGCCTGAGGATGAGGAGAGCTGACGAGGAAGTCCTGGTCGGGGGCAGGGGAAGACGGACATCCCAGCGGGAGCAGTCAGGCAGGGTGATTCTCCCTTCTTCCGCCTTTCTGTTCTGGTCCAGCCCTCAGTGGACTGGACGAGGCCCACCCGCCCTGGGGAGGAGGATCTGCTTTACTCAGTTTCCCGACCCGATGCCAATCCCACCTGGAAATACCCTCCCGGGTACACCCAGAGAGAATGTTCAGGCCAGTATCTGGGTGTCCCACGACTCAGGGACATTGGCACATACAATGAGCCTTCACAGCATGGGAGGGAAGCAGCCACAAGTCGAGGTGCGCCAACAGCCCCCAGGCCCCGGAGGAGGCAGGAATCAGGACTTCCCTCAGAGTCTGTGGACGAGTCTAGCCCTGCCGACCCCTTGATGTTGGACTTCTGGCCTCCAGAAGTATCTGTGATACATGTCCACTGTTTTAAGCCACCCAGTTTGGGGAAATTGGCTGCAGCAGCTCTAGAAACGAATTCACTCCCATGAAACCATCCTTCCTATAACACTGCTCTGCCCAGCAGCTTTTGGATGTCTTTCCCTCTCTTACTATCCCAGTTTAACAGTCGGCAATCTCTTCCCACCTCCTTTCTCTATGTGCTTCTGCTCATCGCTCTCCAATCCAGCTCCGGGGGCTGATAAGGTCACAGCTGCCTCCCCATGGCCCAGCCTGCTGTCAGGACTGCTGTGTTCCTGTTTCCTTCCTCTCTGACGTCACATCTGCTTTGTCCATCCTTTCTGCGTGGCTGCTCCTTCCTTTTAGGCTTCCCTGCCTCTGCTAGTCTTTGGAGCCCTGCCTCTCATGTGGGTACCCTCCTGGATCCTCCTCTCCTCTCAGTCCACATGCCCCAAGGATTTCGCTAGAAGGCCCATGGCCATTCAGGGGGACTCTGCTCAAATCTTATTTCAAACCTCAATGGCTGCTTCCAGCTTCAGCAAACTAAGCTGACTTGAACTCCTCTGGGTTTGTTAGTACTGAAAGCAGCAATCACACATTGCCACTGAACCAAGAGTATATCAAGTTTGTCAGACGAGGCCGTTGACACAGCAGGATTTGTACCCACAGACTTTAATCAGAGCCTGTGTTGTCAGCTGGTTTTGCTTTCTAAACATGCCTTGTCTTGCTCTGTGATGGCCCAGCCTGAAGGGGGGAACAGAAATAGCTTCTCTGCAGCTGGGGGTCATGCAGGCCTCAACCCCTGCTCCAGGCAATTCCACCAGAGGTTGTTTTTTTATTTATATGTCTTTTAAGATCATTCAGTAGTTTCTGGAAAAAAAAAATGGGGGGGGGGGTAGGCTATCATTCAGCAGGACCCCAGCCTTTATGCCACTGGCTTATCTGACCATGTGACACAGCCCCTCCCCCAGGTGCTATCACACAGGAAAAGATCAGCAAAAGGTCTTGGCAGGACTAGGTAAGGGGCTCACTGCTGTGTAACTTGGCTGGGGAGGTGGCCCATGATGTTGGGAATATAATAGGCTCAGCCTACGCCTTTATATTTTGAGGCATCTCCAGCAAACTGAAAGCTGGGAACTAGAATCATTTTCCTGATTACAGTTCCTTGGGCAGAGGTGTTTTCAGCATTTGGACACACACGGTCCTCTGAGAATCAAGCTGCCAGGTCTGTGTGCACCGCGCCCAGTCTCCTCTCCTCCAGGCCATGCCTCTGAGCTTCGCCATGTCTTACCCGGATGTAATTAGTGCCTTCCAGTCCCATGTACACCTCACACTCAGGGTCCAAACTGAACCCATTATCTTTTTCCTCCTGCATTCAACAGTTTTTTCCTGTAAGTTAATTTCCCTATTTTTTAGTAAACCCATCCCCTGAACCCTGGGGAATCACTCTGGACAGCTCTCTGCCTTTCCCACCACTCCACACGTCATCTCAGCTGGCCTTTGAAGTCTTTCTGGGCCCTTTCTCCGCTCCTTCATCCTGCAGCTTCCTTGATTGTACAGCTTCGGACAAGCTCTTGGCCTCCTTGTACTTAATTTTCTCTTCTGTAAAATATAAATTTTAATAGTGTTTCCTAATAGAGTTACTGTGAAAATTAAATATGTCATAGTTTGAATTTGAATGAGGTCTGGAGCATAACAAGCACTCAATAAATATTGGTTCTATTGTTATTGGTTAAGATCTTCATCATCTTCTCTACATAAAATGACTGTGTTATTGACTATTAGATTTTCTTATTTTGTCCTGCTCAAAACTATTCTTCCCAGAGCTATCAGAATGACTGATGATTTAACACACAAATCTAAGTGCATCATTTCTCTTTTAAAACTCTTCAATGGTTCCCCATTTACTACTGGATGAGACAAGAGTTTCTGAAGAAGGAAAATAAGCTTTTCCATAATATGGCCACTGCTTAACTCTCCGGCCTTGCCTCTGGCATTTTCTGACTCATATTTTATTTTCTAGCAATACTAAACTGTGCAGATAATGACTTAATCAGGAGGTGGAGGAGTAGGTATCAGTGTTCATGTTATTCTTTTTCTCTGAAGTGCCCTGCTCCTACCTTTAACCCAACCCCAGTCAATTGAATTCTTAGTTCACATGTCTCCCCTTATCCTCCTCCCCAGTGGCCTTTACAGACGGAGCTGGGCACCTCTAAAGCACAGCCTCTGTACATACCCAGATCATAGGACTGAAAATGTCTGTGCATGTGATCGATTGTGTTTATCTCCTCTACATCTTTTCCTTTTTTGTATTCATGACATGTGGCACAGCATATAGTCTATGTCTGAAAATGCTCACTGTGTTTAATTGTCTCTTCTGTCTAGGTTTAGGTCCACCCTGGATGGATCCATGGAAACCATTGGCTTATGACTTTGGTGACTTGGGCAAGTGGGATAGCAGGCCTGGGCCATGTCAAGCATTCCCATTCTGGAAGGATGCAGCATGGACAGTCTCTTGGAGCTGGGCAACACAGTGGCCCTCTAGGAGAGGCCACAGAAATAGGAGACTATGAACATAACCACAAGGAAGCAATTGCTCTGCACACAGTTACCACAAACATTTGAAGTCAGTTAAGGCAACAGGGGCAGGTGGTGAAATGCAGAAGACTGAAACACCAGGTGGAGATGGGGTGTAGGAGAGTGAAAAGGCTGGGGGTGGCCACAGAGGCACAGCTTGATGGGACCTGCACAGTTCTTGAAATGGCCCCTATTAGAGGCAGATTGTGGAGAGTTTTAGTTGGGTTGCCTGTCATTTAAGATTAGTCTTCTGCCCCTGGGCAGGCAGATGGGGCCAGTCTCCCAGTCCGGGAAGGCACGTGAACCTGACCAAAGCAGGGTACCAATGTCTCTCAGGAGCTAAGTGGGTGTGGAGAGCTGGTTCAAGTGCTGCCAGGAAGGGTAACTGGCCGGAACCAGGGTGAGGTGACTCAGACAGGACCCAGTCAGTCATCTGAACACAGCATAACAGGGAGTGGGGGCAGGGTAGACCTCGACAGTCACAAAGAAGATGCCCAGGGCCATCCTTGGTGCTGTCTCCCGGAGGAGAGTGGCGGCTGGAAGCCATCTGGAGCAGAGGGTCATCAGGCCTCTGGGACGGGTGCCAGGGTCTTGTTTTGGGGAAGGCAGTTTACCCCAGACTTCACGCGGTCTTGCCAGCCCTGCTGATGTACCATGGTTTCTTGCTCTTAGATGCAGCATCATCTCGGTGATAGCGTGTAGCATCACTGTAGAAGTGCACACTCCGCCTGAAACAAGCACAGGGATTGTGAGAGGAGCCTGGATTCCAGAAACAGCCAAGTGGAAAAAAAAAATCCACCAAATTTGTCCTCTGTTGGAAGGAACCCAGTTTTTATTAACTCTCTGAGGAGCCTCTCGGGACATGGGCAGGACCAGTCCCTCAGGTGGGCATTCCCACAGGTGGAGGCAGAGGCAAGTGCTGCAGGAAACAGCATGCTGACACTCAGGGGGTCCTCAGGTTCCAGGGAGGGAGAGTGGGGAATGGCAGTGGCCCCTCTCCTGCCTCTGGAACCTCCTGCATCCCAGCTGCACCCAGTCCTGAAGCATTCCTTTGTCGGACTACGGAGCCCCAGGATGGTTTCACTCGCCCTTCTCCCTCCAAGCAGGACTGGGCCAGAGTCTCCCTTTGCCAAGGTGTTTTCCAGGATTTCTTCCTTTCTTTTTTTTAAATCCTCACCCAAGGACATGTTTGCTGATTTTTGAGAGAATGGAACAGAAGGAGAGAGGGAGAGAAACACAATCAGTTGTCTCTTCAATGCACCCTGATCTGGGACCAAACCTGCAACCTAGGCACGTGCCCTGATGGGTTCGAACCCACACCCTTTTGGTTTATGAGATGATGCTCCGGTCAACTGAGCCACATGGGCCAGGGCCAGGATTCCTTAAGGAGCTCCATAGTCCTTAGTCTCCTATCCAAGGACTCTGTGTCCTCTGTCATGTAAATGCGTCCCCATCTTCCCTGCCCACGGTGCAAATTTGGTTCTCTCCTCTGAGGAGTGGCAGAGCAGCTGTCTGTCCCTCTTTTGGGGTGTTTTATGCTGGTTTTTCATCTTTTCCTGGTTTTGCTGCTCCAGATGACAGATATTCCATAAAAGCCCTCTTCACCTCCTGTGCACTGGCAAAGAAGCAATTTATCACTGAATTTTTAAAATCCTCATTAAGGCAAATTAAGGCAGCAAAGCTGACAACAGAGGGTTTTTGAAAAAAAAATAGTATTCATGAAATATTTATTAAAACAGCCATTGTAATAAATATTTGAAAACCAGTTATTAACGTTAAATCATATCAGTGTCAAGCATACGTTATACACCGTCTGTTCTGCTAATTGAGTGTCAGGGTCAGACGCGATGTCTCCTGGCAGGTCGGCTGCAGCGGCATGTTCGTGCACTCTGATGGCTTCCCATAGTGTCCACCCAAGACCACTCCAGAACCCAGGTCTCCCCCCAGCTGGAGGAAATCCTGGGATTCTCGGGTCTCTAACAGCTCCTCACACAGCTGTAGAAAGACAGGAGGTGGGAGCAGCGGTGAACTTGGCAAAATCAGCATTGGGATGGAACTGCGGGATCCCTTGAGACAAAAAACCTATCTGCCAATGCTCAAGATTTCTTTGGAGGTGAGAGTAGTAGATGTAGAATCAGTTAATTGTAGGAAATACTGCAGATCCCATGGAGTAAGCCCCGAGCCTAGCCCACTATGGGTTTTCTCTACACCATACCTGCTTTGGTGTCTCTTTGTTTTGCTTCTCTGCCCATAAATGTAATGCATCTGCCCACCTGTGACCCCAGACACACCTGGCACCTGCACGTCCCATGCTTACTCATGACATGCGCTGACGTGTTCATGGAGAACACAGCACACGCCCTGCCAGTGTGGCCGCAGTTCTGACTTCTCCCTGGGCTGTCCTCTGCGTGTTCTGCTCTCAGTTTCTCTGGCCTCTACCCTGGCACATGTTTTCTCATTTCTACTCTTACCTCCTGGCTGGCTATTCATTAGTCTTTTCCTGTACCACAAAGAAATTGTGAAGGAGAAAATGCAAACAGTCCATAAACTCATCACTCAGAACAAACGTTGCCATCTGACCTTGCTCTTTAGGCCTTATATGTATTGCTGCTGGCTTCTTCCGTTGTGCCCACTGTCCCATGTGCCTTACCCTTGGCAGGGACATTGACTCTTCAGTTCCTTGGGCTTCCTGAGTTCCTTCTAGCCATGGGGCTGGTGCATATGGTATTCCTTTGGCCTGGAATGCTTTTCCTGCCATCTTAGCAAAAAGCTACCTTCTTCTTCTTCAGTTCTCTGCTTAAATGCCTCCTCCCAGGGTTCTGCTCCTCACACCTGTCCCCAGACCTCATCACAGCTGTTGTTTTCTGTTTGTGGGACGATTGGACCAATGCCTGTATTTCCAACTTGCTATGAGATCAATGAAGAGAAGGGTGTCTGACTCCTCTTGGAATGTTAACACCCAGCACAGAGCCTGACACAGAGCAGATGCCAAATAAATATGGTGGAGTGAATAAATTAGGGAGAAAACAAATAGGAGGATCTTCTCACAATGATGTTGCATAAATTCCTATATTTTGACTTCGTATAAATACATATTTATATATTACTTATATTTATGAACCACCATGTATGATGTTATTTATTTAATACACAGACCAAACAATAGGCATATTCCTGTGTTATTGTTCTTATTAAAACAAGACTCAGAGGCTCAGAGAAGCTAGGTAATTTGTTGAGGGCCACATAGCTACTAAAGAGTAGGTCCTAGGCTGGTTGACTTTGATTTCACTCTCTCTCTAATACATCTTTCAGCTTTCGCTAAAGTTCAGCCTCCTTGTGAAGTATTCCAGTGCATATACCATGCTGAATATATGAATATAAAGATTCATTTTCTTGCTGCTGTCATTGCTGTCGTTATTCCCTGTGACCACTACCCAAGATATTTTACATCTGGGCCTAAGGTTGGTTCCCTGTATCAATAAAGATACATGCAAAAGGCAGTGGCAAAAATTGGATCTGAGATGTGGAACATCAGTACACCTGGTACTGTTCAAAGCAAACAGGGTCCCAGGAAAGCAGGGCCCTCAATTGAGTGTATTCAGGTTACCGAGTTCCTAACAGTCCAAAGCCTGCAAGATGTTACCACGATGCACCAGCAAACATAAAAATAATAAAGCCATTCAAACCTGATGAGTGTGCAAAGCCAATTATTATTTTTCAATACAGTATAAGCAGAATGATTTGCCAATGGGGCAAGAGACTTATCCCACAAATTCCCAAAAGAACAGAATAAATGTTAATTCTATAAACTACAGTCTCATGCAAAGCAAAGCAAGAAAATAAATCTGAATGTCAGGATAATAACAGACACAGTAAAATCAATATTGATTATTTTGAGAAAAAGGCAGTAAAAATGTTAAGTTCTAAGGCTAAAATTATACTAAAAAGCTGGAGTTTAAGCACAGGGTATGGCTCAAGAATGCATATAAAGCATTATCTGGGCATCAATACAGGTGTTTTATTTCCAGTGTCAACACGCTCTGCTTTATGGGACAATGTGGCTGCGTGTCTAGAGTCCTCAGAAGTGGCAGGCAGGGAGAGTCCCAATGGTTGCTACTAATTAGGATCTCATGGGACATGTAAATCTCTTACCTTTGGTTTGGGCCCTGTCATAGTTCCACTCGGCTGTGAGGAGAAGGATGGAGATGTATGTGTCTTTCACATTGATGTAAGTGAAAAGAAGAAACAAAGAGAAGAACCAGCCAGGCAAAAAGTAAACTCAGCTCCTCCGTCACAGGATGTATCGTATCGGGTGAGTCGTTCGCTCAGCTCAGCTTTCTTCTCTGAAGTGAGGTCTCTTTGCCACCAGGATGAGAAAAACCGTCTCCCCTGGAGGCTGGCCAGCCCCCAGAGAGAGGAAATGGAACACCAAGCAGAAATGAAATGCAAGATAATTTAGTTTATTTTGGAAGAGAAAGTGGCCTAAAGCAGATTAAGCATATCCATTTTAACGACGAGAAAGCACATCCCAGTGAAGTCAGAGTGAACCATGTTCTCTGGGAGGTGTGTTCTGCTTTCTTTACTGTGCGGTTAAGCCAAGGGAGTCAGGAAAAGGTGGGGTGGTGGAGAAGAATGGGTGCAAAGGGTGCACTTGCTGGAGAAGGATAAAAATGAAACTAGGAGAGAAAGAAAGAGTGAGAGGGAGATGGTCCAGCAGAGGGAGAGACACAGAAGAGAGAAGTGTGCTGGCACCTTTGAGTCCCTTCCCTGCTTCTGACTAGTTTCATAACCTAAGGCAGCCAGTTACTCACACTGTGCCCAGCGTCCCATCTGGAAAAGAAGGAAGGAAGGGCAAGACGATGCCTGTAGACCCCTCAGCCCCAAGGCCCAGGGGGCTACAGTGCTCTCCGACCCTCATGACCTGTCCTCCTGGGCTCTGTACCTCAGCGATGTTCCCTTTTATTAAATCAACGTTTCATGGTGTCAGTGAAATTTCTATCGAGATAATGCATGCATATGGTAATAAACTGAAGAGTCAGGAGCAGCTGACGGAGCAAACAAAACGTCCCTGGCCCTGCACCTACCATCTAGTCTCGACCTGACCTCAGCCCTTTCAGGCCACTGACTCTCAGCCTGGACATCCCATCACCTGAGGATTTAACAAAATCTCAGAGCTCCAGCCTCCCCACAAGGGAATGACAGCTGAGCCCCTGGGGTGGGACCCAGGCACCTCCTTTCTCTGAAGCTCCCCATGTAATTGTTACATGGAGCCAAGGCTGAGGCCATGTTTTAATCTAAGACCTAATAGTAACCTAGGAAATCAACTGAAAACTTGATGTCTTGATTTTTAAATTTTAGTCTATATCAACATATTAATTCAATATTACGAATGGTGAGAATTTAAATTATGAATGCTCCCCTCTCACACAAGTTCTTCTCTCAATATTTGAAATTTTTAGTATAGTTTTAAAAAATATCCTATTTGGTTACATTTAACATATATATTTAAATATATTTAAATCCTCGTTTTTACAGCATCAACTTTCGACAGCATCGTCTGCATATTCTCCGGTTAAGATGAGGCTGTGAAGGGCCAAACACGCCATTCTTCCTTTCCTTCCCCTTCCCTCTCACGCCCCTTCTCTCACACTGACAAGGCCGATACATCATTTACGTTCTGGTCTGTGGCACAAACAAGGCTTCTGGTTTTTGTCCACAGGTTTTCTTTAAAAGTTGTAAACTAATGAATAGCATATACGTTCTTGTGACCATGAAAAATATTCTTCAATCTCTGGCAAAGGGGAGGGCTGGGCTTACATTTCCTTCTTTGTGGGCGCACCCTCTAGGAGACCGTTCCTGGATTCCAAGTCAACTAGATTCTCTTTTCTCACACCCTGCCATTTGCTTAAAAGCCTGCCTCATTTTACCTTGTTTCTTCTGCAAAATATGAATTTCTCATACAATATTTTTTTCATGAGGAATCAATTACCTTTCTCTTGGACCATAGCCTGTGTCATGCCTTCCATTATTTTTCAAACTCTCAATTACACCTTCTATCCTCAGAAGCCCCCGAGTTTTCCTGCTGCCTCCATGCTGGAGCCCCGCCCCGCTCCTCCCCGTGGGCGACTGAGTTCAGGCTTCACACCCCGCAGCTGTCACGGAGGGTCCTCCTCTGCTCTCTTACACGGAATCCTCTGTTTCTCGGCTCACGCATGTCCTCCTCGGGGGTTATGGAGCACATTCCAAAACAGTTTCCTCAGAAACAAGGCTTCTAAACAAATTTAGAAGTAAATTTGTTAGCCCTTACATTTTAAAAGTGATGCTATTCTACCTTTACAGGTGACTTATTGTCACCTGGATTAAATTTATATTCCTTTTGAACATTGGAAGCTTGGCTGCATGATTTCCTTGCAGCCCCGTGGCTATCTGGAAATCCAGGGGACTGCATGTCTGATTTTCATGTCATTGTAGGTAGTTTATTTTTGTCCCTCTGGAAGCTTTTAAAATCTTCTATTTAGAATGTAGTTTGGGTGTTTTTATTCATCTGATTTTTGTTTTGCCTATTTTTTTGACCGTTAGAAGCTTTTATAATCACTTTGTCAATGAAATAGGTCTTCATGTAAGGACTTTATCTTTCAAACTAAAAACTCATGTCCTTCAGCTCTGGAAGTGAAAATCATTTTCTTTTATTTATTGTGTTTTCTCTTTCTAGAGCTTTCATAAGTTGATGGATGTTAGATCTTTTGAATCACTCCTGTTTAGATTGTCATTTTTCCTCATAATTTCATTGTCTTTGAATTTTTGCTTTATATCTAAGAAATTTTCTTAACAGTGATTTTCAGTTATAGCGCTTAAACTTTGCAAGTTGTAGTTTTAGTATCTGTGAGCTCATTTTATGTTGCAATTATTCTCTTTTCCTAATGGAGAAAGTAGTACATTCTTCTCTGTCAGATGATGTGGATGATGTTGATAATGATGATGATGCAGAAAGTGTTTTCCTGTTTTCAAGATTGTATCTTTTTTCCCAGGGTTCTTTATTGTGTTTGTTTATCTAAGCTTTTCTCTTTCCTGCTTCTGGTTCTTATATTTCCAGCAATCCTTATTTGTATATTAATATTTAAGAAGGAATTATTGAGAATTCTGACCTTGGACTTTGAGCAGTATCAGGCATAACCATATAAAGAGGACCGACACGCTTAACTAAAAGCCTTAACTTCCCACAATTTGTTCATCTTCTAGAAGACATTCTTCCCCCTCTTTTTTGTCTTTTGAGTTTTTATTTCTTCCCTCTGCCTGCTCACCCACAACCAGAACCTAATTGGGTTCCATGGGGCAAGCTGGACCCCACCTCCTGATAGCCCCTTTTAGAGTTATTGCTTTGTGTCTCCAAGACATGCATTAAAATGTCTGTTTGTGAGCAACACCACATATCCAAGCCCCGCTTCTCATAGCTTTTGCATATTATTTTACTCCTTTCTATTGTTTCTTAGAAGGAATCAGAAGTACATGTGTGTGCTTCTAGTCTACCATTTTAACCCTAGCAGAGTACTTTAAGATGTTAAATTATTGCTAAGATAAAAGGTCCTCAGCTCCAATTTATCTTTTAGTCTTCTGAATTTATGTTCTGAGTAGGACAGTTATTTGAGAAAGAAAACATTTTCTGGACTCAATTGTCAGGGATCCAAATGATATTACCCTCAGTTAGATAAAACCCAGTCAAGGACTAGTGGTTTATATCCTCTGTGAGAGACACACTGATCAGCAAATCGCAGTCTCAGAGAACCAAACAGAATCAGATAAACCGCTCAGATAATCTGATAATAGTTTCTCATGTTAACAATTAGGAAGTGGCAGCTCTGAAAAATTAACCTGCCCAAATCACGTGGCCAATAAACCTAAATCTTCTCTTATTCCATTATTCTTTACATGATTCCACCCTTAATTTTAATTAAATGTGTGTTGCTTAAAATATAATTCAGACTTGTTCACATGTGGTTAAAAGCCTGTATTTGAATAGACATAGCTCAAGAAGTATAAATGTGATCATACCGGAGAACCAAAACTTCTACCAGCCACTTTAAAATAAAACTCAAACTCTTGTAGAATGTTTCTGTGAAGACTACATAGTGGACTCAAGATGTAGATGTGTAACGATTTCCCCTGGTTTCAGCATGGCATTTTGGGGACTGGTTCCTGCAGAGTTAGTACCAGTGATGGCCCCACCAGAGCACAGTGGTGTGACCCCAGAGGTCCTGGCTGTGGTTGGGGGGCGATCACAGTGCCTGGAAAATGACCCGAGGACCCACCTCCATGAGCAGGTGGCTCACAATATCATGCCAGAACACAGACCATGGGTGCCAAGAGGTTTTCTCTAAAAGAAAGTGAATTTGTGTTATTTACAAAGCAAATGATCTGAGTTCGTTGGAGACTACATTTTTCTTAAGTAAAAAAAAAAAGAGAGAGAGAGAAAGAGGAAAAAAAGAAGATAATGAAACCCAGCTCAGGCCTGGCTCACATAAAAGCTGATGTAAAACAGATTTACAGCTGGGCACTGCTGGGCTTTTATGTGAGGCTGAGCTTCAGAGGGGGCATATCCATCTCCAAGGAAGCGAAGGGAGATTTAAAAGGCAGCCTTTCTTTGTTCCATAATAGGTTGAACACTTCAGAGTAAAAAGAATCAAAAGGTGTTAAGCATGATATTTATAACGGCAACATTGCACACCTATTTTGGTAATAGGCTTTAAGTACTTAAGACATAGAATCATCTTATATTTCACATGCTAGGCTGTGTCTCATTCTTTGTAAGTTTGTCACAGAGGAGTGATGTCAATACAGCCTGAAAACAAATGCTTGTTAAACCCGAGAGTTGATGTCCAGGGCCTTAGTTAGCTTAGTGTACAAAGGTCTTAGATTCCCAGGATGATTCAGAGGGCATGTGAATGGATTACTCACAGAGGAGAGGAGTTTATCTACCTAATGTGAAAACCCTTGGTAATAAGTACAAAGTTTATTCAGCCTTCTAGAAGTTTAGTCAATATGTCATGAAATATTCAGAAATCGAAGGCATCTAAAAAGCCCCCTCCTCGCCTCTGTTTTTCGTTAATCATGGAAGCAGGGTTCGAAACATCCGTGATAGTTTTTGCAGGGTGGTCTTTGCTTTACAGGTGCAGTTATAAAAATTTTAGGGCCTTCACAAGGTCATGGAATAGTTGTCCCCAACACCTTTGGACGCTTCGGTTTTCCTCTAGATGACCAGGAGAGGAGAGAACAGGGTGTTGAGTGCAGCGAGGAAAATGGAGTTTTACAGGTGTGGTCAAGCAGGAGAGCCTCCGATACTGCACCAGCATCACGAAGGAAGCCAGGGAGCTCCCCTGATTGTGTCTACTTGAGAAACTGCCGGGGGAACCGAAGGCACATAGTGCGGGGTGAGGTGAGAAATGTGTTTCAGAGTCAGCTAAGGGCACCTGAGCTTCGTAGAGAAAGTTGAAGCGAGAACAATGTCTCTGTCCATATTGAGTGCAAAATAATTAGGTGAGACAGCAGAGAAGACATACCGAGAGAAAAAGTTGATTAATTTTCCCACTTCTGGTGTGAAAAGTTCATCAACTGAAAAGCCCAGAGTGCATGAATAACTAGGTAATAATGCACTTCACTGTCACAATGGCTTCCTTATTCATTCCTCCCCCACCTGCTCCTTGCTCCTGTCTTAGGTGTATAATATTAATGTACAGTTTTTGGTATCTCTGTGGATCTCCAAGTTCTTTTATGAACTCTCTGCGAGGGTCACTGGTAAGTTCCCGTTGTCAGAGAAAGAATAAGAAACTGACACAGATGAGAAGGCCAGACTTTCTTGGGCCTGCGCTGTTCCACTGAATGGGGCAGAGCAATCTAAGAGCATCACGGTAATCCCGAGGGCCTCGGCAAGCTCCTCACACCTGGAAAGGGAACCTGAGTTCACATTTTCTTCCTTTTTCTGTAAGAATCTGCAGTACACTGAGCTTTTGGTGTTCCGCAAGAACCACAAATGTATATTAATAAATATGTATACTTACAATTTTGCATAAGTTTCATGCCATCTTCCTTCCTTGTCAGTCAGGGACCCAATAATAGCAGCAGTGAGTATGAGAACAGCGTATGTGTTTTTAGAGTCACATCCTCTTTTTCTGGAAGATTCCTGGGTGGGGGACAGAGCTGTTAGCCTACGGACTCATGAGTATGCTTCTCCAGGGTGAACGAGGTCCAGATGTTCATAACACCACACTCAGGGCACATTTGGCCATTATCTGGATTTTGTTCAGTGGGGACAGCTCTGGACACGAGATGTTTTGATCTAATTTTGTCCAGTTTCCATCCTGAATCTTCCACCCAGAGACCCTTAGGGCTCACCCTCTTCAGTTCACGACTCAGCTCTATGTTGTTCTGTGCTGTGTTAGGTGGCTCCCCACCCCCTCCTTAGGCTCCCAGAAGTCTCCATGTGCACTCTCTGCAGTGTAAACGACAGGAGGAATTTCATTAGAGCGATAGAATTTAATTATCCATTTTTAGAATCAAGCGAGGATGCGAGGCTAACAGCTCGACACTTGCCAGAAGCTCCTGGGGCCCATCTTCTGAAGATGAGTGTGTGCGGCGCCTTCAGAGCCTGGGTTTTCATGCTCCTCCCGCCGACCTCCAGAGACTCTGCTCCATTCCCCACTGCCAAGCGCACTTCCAACCCTGCTGGGTTCTGAGCCTAGATCCTAGGCAGAGAATCCCAATCATGAGAACTCACGAAAGTCTTTATTTTGATCATGTTTCCATTTATCTTGTTTTTTTTTTTCCACTTACTCTTTTACTCCCAATTGTATATATGACCAGGTCAGTTTATTGTCTTCAATCATTGAGTTCTATGTCGCTTTGAGTTATTTTTTAAAGCTGGATTAGCTAGCTTGAGGAGGGAAATAGAATCATTTCAGTCTTATCCCTGTTTGAACTTAGTGTCTCCGCACCCCTGCCCTGAAGGAGTGGGAAGATGCGTGCCGTTGGAAACCACCTCCAGTCCTCCTCCGAGGGTCGGTGGGTGGAGAGATGCTATCAGCCCCTGGCTGAGGATGCTGCTCTGGCAGCCTTGCCTCCTGCCTTCCTAGATAGCATTTGCAGGCTCACGTGGGTTAAGTAATACATGAAATGTAAGCACGAGAGCATTTAAACGTGAGGCAACTTGTTCAGGTTTTCTTGGTGTACTCATTTCTCCTTGACGTTCTGTTTGACTGACCTAGTGTTCGTGCTCTGTGACATCCAGGACTCAGGGAAAAGAAAGAGCCTTGAAGTTTGCCAGGATGTCTTTTTAAAATATGTTCCTCTCCCTTCTGTCAGTTGGAATAACTTTTGACTTTATAGCTCAAAGCCCTAACCTCTCTTCTGAACTCTAGATTTGTTTCTCTCAGCTCCTAACTGACATACCTATTTGAGGCTGTAAAGGCTGCTCAGACATTTCCCAGCATCTTGATTTTCCCCACCAAACCTAGTTCTTTCCCAGCTTTTATCATTTTACTAGATGGTAACACCATTGATTTAGTTGCCCAAGCAACTATATTTAATTACTTAAGTGAAGATGCCTCCTTGCTTCCTCTTTTTTCATAATTGCATCATGCTAAATATAAACTCTAACAGCAAGTCCTACCAACTCCATCACAAACTGTATCCCAAATGCATCTTCTTTTCATCTCTACTGCTACCTCTCTGGTCTCAACCCCAGTGGACTTCTAGGGGACTTCTGCAAGAACCTCTCTCTTGCTCTCTCATCTATCAATCGTTTACCTACCTAATTTAAAAATAGGGAATTCAAGGGCAGTTTCTTGTGGTTTAATACAGCACAAAAGAGCACAGAGTAAAAAGTGGACTTCACAGTGTGGTACCACATCTATTCCTCAACAACAAATATCAAAGGGCAAACAAAACTAAATAACTTCTAGGCCAAACCGAATCAATTGCCTCTTTTAGGTTGTTTTTTATCTCTTAGTTTCTTATATCACTTTTAAATATTTTTCAATGTATATACACGCAAATACAAACAAGTATGATTTTTGCACCCCAATACAGCAACATTTACAACTCATTTGTACCAACTTTTTCCTATTTAATAATACATTTTAAAGATATTTTGTTAACTGTAAGAGTGTCTTTATTTTTTTAACAACTGTTGAACAGTCCCATGATATGGAGAGACTCTTATAAATTCACTTTCTCTGATATTGATAGACATTTTAGGCCATTTTCAATATTTTGCCATTATATAAGGCTGCAATGAATAACCTTGTGCATAAATTGCTTCATAAGCACTAAACTCTTAGCTGAACTCTTTACTGTTACTCTGCCCTTCCCCAAATCCATTCTTTGACAACCAACATGGTCTTTTTAAAACATAATTCAAATTATGTCCTCCTTAGGCTTAAGATACACTGATGACTCCCCATAACATTTAATATTAAAAAAACCCCAGTGTTGTGACAGGTGCACAGGCTCTAAGTGGCTCAGCATCCGCTGATCTCCATGCTCGTCCTATGCCCCTGTTCCCCTGTTACCAAACTCTGGCCTTCTTTGGGTTCCCTTATTCTACCTTGTGGGGCCTTTGCCTATTCTCTCCTGGATCTTCATATTGCCATCTCTTTGCCATTTAGTCTTTAGATTAAATGCAGTGCTGATAAGTGTTTAACAGCCAGCTCTCTGGGAAAAAAAAAAAAAAAAAGAGCCGTGATTTGCAGCATTTGCTAATTGATGTAAGTATTCTGCCACAGTCTACTTAAAGCTATCAATGCAATGTCAGACTGCTCGCAAAATTGCGGAAATCTTAAACTCTCTGTTCTTCTGAATGGGAAGCCAGCTTTAGCCCAACATTGCTTGAAATATTGCTCTTCTGTAATATTTAATTTAAAGTAGGCCCCGATCACTATTTGATTTATTTTATTTTTCACTTTAACCATTATCACCATCAATCTGATCTTTTTTTTGTTCACTTACTTATTTGCACTGAGTTCCAGGAAAGAAGAGACCTTGTTTGTCTTTATGAAGATTTGTATTTCCTGTGCTTAGAGTGGTACCTGGAAATAATATGTACTCTGAAAATGTTTGTGGAATGCGTACGTAAATGAACGGATTTCAATCTCTGATTAATTTCCCAGCCTAACTTGACTCCACAACTGCAAACATTGTTCTTCCTAGTTTCCATCTAAATGCGTTCCAAAGATCTGATGTGACTTTTTTTCATAAGAGCAGGCACATTTGAATTTTATTGGTGTGTAGTCACTGGTCCTTTGATGGCTTAAACTGCAAACCTCTCTGCATTCTGATTCCAGGGAACCTGTCCACCCTCACTCTTTCCACAAGGCAGCCTCTATCCCAGTTTCCACCTCCCACGAAAAGCCATTTTGATTCCCATTTTTGTGCCTTTGCATACAATAGTCACCTCCAACTACTTGAACCTTTCCCCCTTCTCCCCTTTTTAAGTATCAGTCCTTCACAGTCCAATTTAAATCCTATTTCCTTCCTGAAGACTTCTCCTTGCTCTTCAACTCATATAGATATTTTTCTTTCTGAACTTCTATTGTACCCACAGTTGAGAAGTATATCAGCCCTTGACCTAAAAATAGAAGGTACACTTAAATATATACTGTATACTCTGGTGATATCAATAAATTCATATTAATTTTCTAATGGGTTATATAGAATGCTTTTCTTTTTGGAAGGAATATGTTTGAAATATTTAAGAATGAAAGGTAATGGTGTCTACAATTTACTTACAAGTCATCTCTGATGTGGTGTGAAAAAGAGAGTGAGAATGGGGGAGATGTTAATAATTGTTGCATCTAGGTGAAGAGTATGTAGATAATTATTATATTATTTTTTGTTATTTCTGTAGGTTTGAAATGATCCAAATAAGAAGTTGAGAATAAATGATGCATTAGGAATACATATTAGGCTTTAAAACTTACAGTTGTCTGGACGCCCCCCCCCCAGGAAAACCTACAGATTCTGATTCTGATCAGGTATTTCAGTCCAGGCATAGGCATTTATTTTATTTTATTTTATTTTATTTTATTTTATTTTATTTTATTTTATTTTATTTTATTTTTTTAATTGTTGATCTTGTACAGTTTTCTGCCTTTTACTCCCACCCCAGCCCACCACCCCAGCCCTCCCCACCTCCCTTCCATTTCCACCCCCCATAGTTTTTGTCCATGTGTCCTTTATCCTTGTTCCTGTAAACCCTTCCCCTTTTCCCCTAAAATTCCCTCCCCTCTCCCCTCTGGTGACTGTCAGCCTGTTCCCAATTTCAGTGTCTCTGGTTATATTATGCTTGTTTGTTTGTTTTGTTGATTAGGTTCCTGTTAAAAGTGAGATCATATGGCATAGGCATTTTTGTAGGATTGCACAGATGATCCTGATGTGTAGTGTCTGATGTCCGGCTTCCTAGAAGCCTGGTGTGAGGCTGTGTGCTTCACTGGGGAACAGCTCTCAGGAGGAGGAATGAAGGCAGGATAGGACCGTGGGAAAAAGCTAAGCAACGACGTGTTCTAAGCTAGAGACTGACTTCAGGTTGATCCCAGGGGAAAGCTCTGGAGTGTAAGTCACACTGCAGCTTAGTTCCATTTTGAAGAAAGGGGCTGAGCTTTTTAATCCCCAGCCTACTCAGCCATTGAGGTCTAGTCTGGAAGACAGCTAATGATGCAAGTAGCTGCCCAGAGGAAGGTTCAACCAAGGGCATTTCTCTGTCAGAGACGGCCGTGAGTTGTCCATCAGCACTTTGTCTGGGGCACAGGAGCATGCAGCCCGAGTGTTGGGAAGAACCATGTCTCTTAAAGCAACATGGATTAGAAAAGTACTACTCCTTATTTTGTATGTCCTATCTCACCAGCTTGAAGGCAGGGACCATGTCTGCTGCTTTTAGTGTCTTCTACAGAGGTTAGCACAGTGTTAGGCACACTATAAACAACTGATAAATCCTTGCTGGCTAACTGATGTGGCCTGTCTCCATTCTCATATAGCAGCACCTACTCAGGCCATTAAAGAAATTCATATACGAGAAAGGACTCCTTGACTCTCGCATGCTGAGGGTCAGGGTGTAAGATGAACTGCAGAAGATTAAGAGATATGGTCTACTACTTGCACAAGGCTTCCTCATTATAGCCACCAGCTCCCTTTTATTCTCTGCTCTGTATCAAACACTGTATTTAGAGGAATACACATACAGTATTAGTTGATGTCACCTCAAAAGTAAACCCAAAGAATTCAAGTACAAATATATAGTTTATTTGGGAGGTGATTTTAAGGCACATTATTAGGACAGTGGGGACAGAGACAGGAAAAGAAAGGCAGCCAATACTTGGCACCATCAGGAAGTTAGCATCGAGGGTGCCCAGAGCTTAGTCCCCTGTGAAATGCTGGGCTCAGCCGGGAATTTGCACCTCAGCCTTCTTAAACCCAAAAGGCAGGAAGCTAAGATATTTATATACCAGTAGCTCCTGTGGGCTCTGCAGGCCTTGATTCTATGGCTCTTCCCTCCAGCCCTTGGGAACAGCAGAGCGCGTCCAGCCACAAAGCAGGCCCTCAGGCAAAGCGCTGCAGAAATGTAGGCCTGGTAAGGGGCAGCACCTGCAGCGCTCATCTCGTTCACCTGCACAATACCCCCCTTAAGAGAAGCAACGATATCCTCTTTTGTATCATTGTATCGCAGGACAGGGAGCCCGGGAAAGGTTCAGCAGCTTCCAAATGTGGCCTATTCAGTAGTTGGCAAAGCAGAATTTCCACTTGGATGCTCTGTCTCAATGGTCTGCTTCTTCTACCTGAAATGGCCCCCAACACAGAGTAGCAACACGGGCACTAATAGAGACTTGTGTCAACGGTGATTCCAGTGAGTGCTACTGCTGAATGGAGGAATGAATGGCTGGTCTTGGACGTTTCGCAGCTCTCTTCAGTCCAGACCTCAATGGCGAATAAACACCCACCAGGTGTGAGTCATTTGGAACTGGGCTTAGAGGAGCATGCACCCTACTAAGTAACAGAGGTCAGCCTGTTTAGAGAGCCATTCATGCAGGAGCCAGCTGGCGCTGAGTGATTTCTCTGGAACAGCCTATGCCTCTAATAACACCTGTCACCTCCCTGTCGGTCACAGCTCTGACCAAGTGGGGTTCCGGTGCCTGCCTCCCCACCCTTCACGTCAGTGCCAAGTCCCTCACTCACATCGTTCTGCATCTCCACCAGCTCTCTGTTAGAGCCCTGACAGTTCTCTTCTTGAGCAGTCAGCTAGGCTGTGCTGATGAAAGACTTGTGCAGTTCATAAGCAGAAGACAGAACCCGATGGGGAGGGGCTGAGGTCAGAAAAGAAGAGCAGCCTCCAAGTTCATTCATGTGTCTAGCAGCCCTGTACTGTTGACCTTGACCCACTGCAGGGGCTTCTGTGTTCCGGGTGTACATGGGTCTCTGATGTCTCCTGATTACTCTGGGCTGGTTCCCCCAGTACCCATGCCTAGCCACCACGTTGGCTGTTCTGGGGCCCCATTCTCATGAAAGTCTGTGTCTATGGTCTCCAGGCAGCTGGGTGCACAGCACCTCACTGGGCCTAGATCTGGGATGTGTAGATTGGAATCAGGAAAAAAAGTAGCTAATGTCTCCATTGCCAGGAAAGAGTGGCAGAGGAAACCACCTGGAAAGCTGTAAACTCAGAGAGCTTAAGAAAAGGCTGGCGGTTAATCCTAGAAATCCTAGCCAGCGAGAGTGGTAGCAGGAAGTTGGATTAAAAGTTCTCTAAATTTTCTTCCCAATTCTAAGTTCCTAAAATTCTATATAACTCAACACAAAGAACTTTCCATCCCTCTCTGTAAAATAAATGTGAGAGAAACTGTCTATATTTTCATATATTTATGTATAAATTATACATTTTATTGTACCAATGCATTGCTTACATTATAAAACTCATATGTACATGCATACATAATTTCAAAGGTGACATTAATTATAAGTAGACAAGCTAACATTTTCTTCGAGGTCTCTGTGGGTAAACTTACAGCTCCCACGAGGATAGGCTCTCTGGTGTGGTGACCACTGCTATAGACACAATACTTCCTTTCCCTGTCTCACCTCATTGAACTTTGTTGGACCAAAAGGATTCAGACAAGCAAAAGTTCCAGGTGGGCAGCTGGCAGAGCCATTCAGAGTACAGGAGCTGTGGAGTCGGAGGGAGCCAGGGTTAAATACTGGCTTTACTCTTTTCAGCCAAGTGACCTCACATTGGTTACTTAACTTAATGAGCCTCAGCCTTTTCTGAAATGAGCCTAATTATAATAATAGTACCCAATTTCCAAGGTTGCTGGGACAAAGGAGATAAAGCATGTAAAATGCTCAGTATCATGCACACGACAAGGATTCAGTAAATGGCAACTGCCACTGAGATTTTAAAATTGATGCACGCCTCCCCTGTCTGCCATCTCCTTCCCCAGCCCATATAGTCAACGGTTACTTTTAGCTGGAAGGTCCCTGCATCTCAGTGCGCACTGAAGCTCACGGTCGCACTGCTGGTACTGCCTGGGTGCAGGTACCAGCTGCTTCATCCTGGAGGCCTCACGGCCCCTGATAGGGGCCTATGGGGCAAATTCCCAGGGAGGTGCCTTCAGGGGTGGCCTCATCTGACCCACAGCCACCATCACGGAATTCAGTGTTACGGAGATGACTGGAGAAAATAGTCCCCTTCTAAGAGATGGGCCCAGTGACACAGGGGAGGGATCCAAGTGCCCTGATTTCGGAGGTGGCTTGAGAGGTCCCTGTGCTTCCATACTCCCACTTAAATGCCCCTTTTTCCAGATATAACATTACCTTTCATTACCTTTTTTTTTAGCAGAATATATTATAATTTTTCCTGGAAGTTTTTTTCCTGGCTATGATTAAAAAAATAAGAGGTAGATCCAGAATCTGCCACTTACTAGCTGTGTGACATTGGGGAAATCATTCACCTGAGAATCAGTTTATTCGTCTGTAAACCGGGCATATAAATTAGGATAAAAACGGGTAAGGCAAGAAAAAATGCTTTGCATATATTTCCATCCCCATGTAAGGGACTATTTTTGGTTTTTCCTCTGAGGGGAAACAGTATGATAAAGTTGTGACTGACAACACAGAAATCGTATTTTGATACTGCTTGCCTCTATGGATCCTATCATGGTGGTGGTGGGTGGGAGTGGACAAGAGAGAGCTAAGCAAGAGCTGGGAGGAAGAGAAGGAGAGAGTTCTCAGTGTAATTTAACTTAAATAAGTGGACCCACAGTTAGAGGGAAGCAAAATGAAAGGTAAGGAATTTAACTATTATAATTCTGATCTATTGCGCCATCTAAAAAGACATCTATATGAACTCCTGTACAAGCAGCAATTACCTGGAAAATAAATGTAATAAGAATCTCCTAAGTTGGCAGTAAAATTAACATTGCTGAATTTTAATTAATAGTCTAGCCTGAAAGGAATATACTTCTTCTTAGATGAAAAGAATGGTCTTAACTGTGGAGTGAGCTCACCTAAATCAGTGCTTTTAGTAAGTTTTTTTCTTGACTTCCTGGAGATTTTCTTTGTACTCCCCCTAGCACTGGGAGACCCATGAGGGCCTGAGTATTGTAATATAATATAGCAGCTCACCCCAAGGAAGGGATGCTGATCATTGGCTTCCTTTGTGGACCTCAGTTTCCTCCTTTATAAAATAGTAGAAGCATATTGTGGGTGGGGCAGATGTGGATCCATGACCTCATGGGTCCTTTTTACCTTAATGGCGTCGGTGTTTCCACCCAGACACCTGTTCCCCGGCTTCTCCATTTTCTGGTTTAAACGCTGCCTTAACAGTAGCAATGACGATGATGGAAAGGGGGAGAGGGGTCCACACACCCAGTGGGCAGCTTGGTAAGGTTTATTAATTGTGGCCTTCACAGCAGCCCTCTGAGGTAGCTATTATTTGTGCGCCCATTTTACAGATAAGGAGACCGACACTTAGCAAAACCTCACACAAGGCCATCCTGCTGGGCACCAAAGGGACATGGGTGGTAACAGAGATGGTAAAAATTAAGTGAAGTTTTTTTCACTGCAACTACCAGGAACCCCAGTGCTGTTTTTGAGAGTCAGAAATGTCCTGCTTACGGGACTCTTCGACTCGGCAGCGCCACGTCTCCTATAAGCGTCATGAAGTCTAACGTCACATTCCCCTCTGGATTTCGTGTTCCTTCCGGTCCCATCATATGCAAGGCACGTATTTTCCTCTTCTAGTACTCGGAACATTTTGAGAGCACCTTTGGTTATTTCTTCTTTCTTCACATCCAAGCATTCATCAAATTCCGTTCTTTCATTCCTTAATTAATTCAGTGATAATGTATCAGGTACTGCATGGAAAAACTTAGTAATAATAGCTCCTTAATTTATATAGTGCTTGAGAATTTTCAAAGGGCATCCACATGCATTCTCTTCTCTTTAATCCTCACAATGACCCCTGAAATGAATGATTGGTAGTTTACTGATGAAGAGACGGAGGCTCAGAGAGGACCACTGTCTGACAGAACGGAAGAAGTCTCTTGGAGCCCAGGTCTTCCCCACTTTTAAAGTCTAGTGCTCCCTGAAATGTGGGTTTCTTCTATATTTCCTATATTTCTTTTCCATTTTTCATTTCCACAGTTTCTGCCAAAGTCTAAGTCCATATCAGCTTACCTACATTTTCTGTAACAGCCTCGTGGCTAGTGTCCTGGATTTCTGTCTCCCTATTTTGATCCAGATTTAAACTTTAATTGCTTGTTTTTAAACCTACAGTGGATCTCTATTGACTTGGATCTAAGCTATCCTCCTCTTTCAAGGTTCTCCTTAATGTGTCCTTATTCTACAATTGCCAAGTACATGTTCCACCTTCCTCTCTTGTTGCGTGGGTCTCCCTATCATCCTCCAAACACATCCGGCCCCCTTGCTGCAGCGAGTTGTTTGTAGAATGTGTCTACCAGCATCTCGGTTCATCTTCGTATCTCCAGCCCCTGGTACCATGCCATGCATATGGTAGGTCCTCAACACCTTGAACAAATAGCCATGATCCTGTACATTCTATTCTCATTACTAAAGTCTCAATTCTTAAAGGCTCAACTTCAGTACCTTGGGGTAAGCCTAAATTCTAGTTAATACTTAGAGTTTATATCTTTGCTATTCAAAGCATAGACCAGCATGATAAGCATCACCTGGGAGCTTGTAAGAAATGCAGAATCTCAGGGAACCTCAGACTTACTGAAGATCTGCATTTTAACAAGGCAATTGGTATGCACGTTACGTTCTGAGAAACATCGGACTAAAGGCTCTGGTCATGGCAAAGTGTGCCAAACAGAGGGTCGAATTCATAAATGCCTGGGTTTCAATCCCATCTCTGCCACACTAGTTATGTGACCTTGAACAAACTTGTAAAATTCTTTGGGCTTCTGCTTCCTTATGTGTGAAATGAGGATAACAATAGTTCACCAAACAGGAATGAGACATTCTGTATGCATTCTTAGTAATTATCACAAACACTTGCCTCTCGGATAGTCTTATCCCATTTCAGAGCTGAGAAAACTGAGGCTGTGTGGTACTAGTCAAGTGAAACAGCACATTAGCTGGCAAGAGCTGCCATTCAACCCAATCACTTTGATGGTTAATGCCATTTGTTTCTCGCTCCACCATTCTGTCCTCTCTATTGTCAGGTGGGATCTCGCTCCACCATTCTGTCCTCTCTATTGTCAGGTGGGATCTCATATTGTGAAGACCAGATAGGATTCAGGTTATGTGCTTGGTGTTCTGTAAAGCTGCATACAAATGTTATTAGGCATTAATTGTATCACTGGCTCAAATTCTCTAATTGCTTTATTAAATATTGTGCTTTGTTTCATTGCAGTTAATAGTGTCCTTCTTTGTTGCTTGGGGTTTTGATGAATTTGAGGTATCACCTCTTGTTGCAAACAAGAAATACCAAACATACTCTGAATGTACATGTGGATGCTTGCACAAGCTGATTAGTGATGAGCCAGAGATGAAATGAAAGGAGGCAGAAAATAGGGGGGAAGAAGATAAATTGGCATGTGATTTATCTGGAGGATCAGAAAGTGTGAAAGAAAATTGATTAGCAGTCAGACCAGGAAAGCAAAAAAGATGAACCTGTAGTGTTTCAGATTATTCAAAGAGGAAGTTAGGGAGAGTTCTTGAGACTTAGTTCTGCAAAAGGCAGGAAAGAAACTGATTATTGGGTTTTGGACATGGACTTCTATAAGCTGTGGAATGAGTGTAGTATCTTTTCAAGAAGTTGGGCTTTCTCATGCCATGCTGTCTGTCTTTTTTGTATTATTCACCTGTCACTGCCATTGTGGGAGGTTTGAAATGCGAATAACAGGGTGATCAAAGGAAGACCTTAGCAATACCTACAAACTAGAGAGAGTAGGCCTTGTTCCTAGAAGCACGAGCACGATTTGCAATATCACCAAATATCACCTGCTGTTACCAAATGGACCATCTTCCTGCCACAGGAAATGGAATGGACCCCACTGTGTCCTGAGCACAGCTTTCAAAAGGGCTTTGATTTGTATATTCTTCCTTGTGTACCTCTCTGGGGTTCTCCATTCTCAGCCATAGGAGAGAAACTGAAGCAGCACGTTCAGTTTCCAACAGTGCAGGGAGATTAGAACCTGAGAAGACAGAAAATATCAACCAGCTTGCAATGCCAGGAACTGCTTGAGATTTTAACCTAAACCCAAGGATTGTGCATAGAAAACTGTGAAGAATGAATTTCCAAAAGAAAGGAAGCTGAGAGAGAGTTCTAGCTAGTCTAAACATCTGAAGCAGATGAAACTAAGGCGAGAATCCAGAATCCTAAACTGGTCAAGCTGGACTGCACGCCTACATTGTGAGCCTGCAATTTGCCAATTTGTATATAGGCTGTTCTGAGCCTCTTTGCTCTGTTTCCAGCTTGGTTAAAAGTAGCCCACTGCCAAGGAGAACTAAGGGAAGGACTGCAATTACAAAGCCCAGTTTAAAGAGCAAACAGGGTGTCACTCACTTGGGATCGGGAAAGACCTTCACATTTCGTTATACCTCCCAGTAAAATAAAAATCTACTTGGAGGCAGGGAGTGGGACAACTGAAATACAGTTAGGAAAACACTGACCTGACAGTCCAAACACTTGTGGTCCAGCTCTCAGCTTTGTTTCTTCATTGCAAGTAGGCTCTGCAAAGTCACTTAACCTTTATCTGTGAAATGGAATAAAATACAGTGCCTGGTAGTTCACGTTAAATATGATGTCTGAGAAGAATTTTGTAACTTCTGGTTTACCTGTTTTCATGTCCCTATACTGTATAAAGCTTGACTTTATGTAGAAAAACTTGAAAAATCAGTGATAGTAACTTACTGAGTGCTTACTGTGTCTAGGTAAAGACTGTGTGTGTGTGTGTGTGTGTGTGTGTATTCAGTTATATGGACTGAATATATATATAGTCTATATATACATGGATTATATAGAACATATATTCTATATGGATATATTCTACATGGACTATATATATGGATATATAGAATGTGTATGTATATATATATTCTATGTATAACACACATATTCTAAACCTTTGAATACCTGTTTGAAGAAGATACTATTTACCAGTCACATTTTATAGGTAAGTAAATTAAGGCTTAAAAATATTAACTATCTGACCATATAACATAGATGCTGGATGGCAAAGCGAGAACTTGAAGTTCCACCCACCCCTCTAAGTCCTAGACCACCTTGGCCTTTCACCTCCAGCATCATGAAGGACAATTGGTTGTCATTCTTAAAAATTTGTGAATCTGATTTGTAATAATGGAAAGGAGAAGTAGAACTATTGGATAAGTTAATCCTTTGTTGTCCAAAGTCACAGGCCAACCTTCTTGGGAGGCAAAGGCTCTTTTGTATAGGGACCCAATTAAAATTAAATTTCAGATGAACAACAAATAATATTTTAGTATTAACATATTCCATATGGAATTTTGAAAAATACTAAAAATTATTTGTTATATTTTTATTTGCTGAATCCGGAGTCCCTGAGACAGGAAGCCGTCGGCTCCAGCACTGATTCCGACCTAATAGAACCTGACCCTGTGATCTGATGTCAGAGCTCGGCTGGAGCCTGGACCGTGTTTCTGGAGCGGGAGAGAGGAAGGCAGGTCAGTGCGGTGCAGGGAACGGGCCTGGCCTGAGCCTCAGCACATCTGCGCTCTCGCCCTAGTTCCACCCTGCCTGGACAGGCTGCCACCTCCCCTTGCCCGCTGGCTGTGTGGCACCTGTGAGTCTTCCTACAGTTCCTGGCGGCATATAGTTTTGTGACTGGGCTTTGGAGCAGGAGGTGCTGGAGTCACTGCAGCACAAGCAGGTGTCATTTCCAGGAACCCACGGTCTGGGCTGAGAAGTGGCTGCGAACCTGGCACTGTCTCCGGACTGTCGATGTAAGTGAGGGGTGTGGAGGGAATTTACGTGTATAAACTGAAAGCCTAGTCATCCAGAGACAATTTCAGCTCAGGCCAGGGGGAAAATTGCTGTTCAAATTGGTATTTCCATTGCCAGGTTTATTGACAAATGAAATTTAAAGAAGCCTCTTTGTTTCATACATTTGTGGTAGATTACAAAAGAGGGGGAAGGGGGATTTATACTCCCCAGTTAGTGGCATACTAGATTCTGACAGGCCCTTCCTTTATAAACGTAAAAATGTTCATGGATGAGCTGGAACACACCCTCGTTCCACATGGAACGACAGCACTCCAGGTCTTTGCATAAATTCTTTCCTCTGCACAGGCATCAGCGAGTTCTGTCTTCCTCCCTGGAGCCTGGGAGCTGCTTGTCCTCATTTCCAAACTGAGGAAAGTAGAAGCCAGATGAGGAAAGGGACTTTCCCAAGGTCAAGGGTTGGCGAAGGTGGTGGTAGCCGCTGGGCAGAGCAGAGCAGAGGCAATTCTCCACAGCTGGGCCTACACTCTCACCCCCTACCACCCAAAAACCTCCTCCCAGATATGGTCGAGGAAGCTTCGGCTGCCCAAACCGCCTGGAGACATTTGGCATGTCCCAGCCTGTCCTCACACATTTACAGCTGCCCGGCGTCCTGGAAGCCTGCTCTTCCTCTCTGCAGCTCTGTCATCTCCCCGCCCTCCCTCACCGGTGTTCGCCATCCTGCTCAGCTTCGTTCAGTCTGAGGTGTGTAGGGATCATAACTTGTGGGGTCGAACAAGAAGCCAGCAGCCCTTTCATAATTGCCACTGACGTGGAAATACAGGAGCAAATGAGGAGCAATTCATATGGCGCTGCATGACAGAACAAAAACCTCTACTGAGGAATTAAAGCCATAAATATCCTACAGGGCTCCTACCTGGGAGCATGTTCCCGACATCTGGAATGGCAGCTCTTTGCCGTCAGCATGCTGGGACAGTGCAGGTTGCAATTAAGCCTTGAGAGCAGAAGGGACAGGAAAGCGAAGTGCTGTGGGGAAGGGACCAGAGTTGTTTGCCAATGGGGACCTGGTGACAAAAAGGCCCCTTTACCCTACAGTAACCAAGATGCCTAAGAGGCTCCCACCCACTCCTGCCCAGAAAGACTGCCTGTGACAAAAGGCTCTGTGCTTGCAAGAGGCATTAGCAGCTTTGTGGCTGGTATCCCATCTGGTTGACAGCAATGTGACAGCTCAGAGTTTGTGCTCCCAGAGGGGAAAGAACTGTGGGCTGAGACAAGGGAGAAGGTAGCTTGGAAATGCGCACGTGGCTGTCTGGGCTTGCTCCAACGGGCGGGCCAGGAGAAACAGCACATCGCTGCCAGGGATGAGTGAAATGTGCAGAAAGCTCAGAGAGATCCAATCGCTGATCCTTAGAAGTGGGGAATGTTGCTAATGGGCATGTCTTTTGCCAGTTGTTTACTGTTTCTGGAGGTGGGAGGGATGTTGACGGTGGAGATTGCATCCTGTGCTAGAAGCAGCTGGGGAAGTGTGATTCTCCTACTGTGGCAGGAATTCCCAGGCCTGGTGCTTTTCACTGGGCCCAACAGCGCTTGCTGAATGGAGTGGATCCTGAGTTACAACAACTTGCACAGTGTCCTCAGGGACTCCAGCAGAGCATTGACTGGAAACACCTCAGCTTTCCTTCCTTTTATCTCCTCCGCTCAATGCCCCAGCCTGTGCGTCCCTGTGGGTGAGCTCCTGCATGCGGACCTGTTCCAGGGAGCCCTTCTGCAGAAGAGTGGCTTTGATGGTCCTTGGAACCCTTTCCTAGGCCCTCTGTGCCTTAGTTTTCTGTTTGCAACATGGAAAGAAAAATATTGGCTGTGCACCACCTTCCTTTAGGTACTAAAGGGAGTGACTGAGGGTCTGAAATTTAAGATCTACTGAAGTCTTCATCACTGCCATCTTTGTTTCTGGGGAAATTGAGAAGGGTGGAAATGAGGAAAACAGACAGGAGTCCTTCCCCACAATCATGTAGAGATGTCATTAAAAATGTGATCCTTTCTGTTTATGCCAATTTTGAGATTTTATAAAATGGAGGTAAAAATAAACAGCAAGTGTCAAGATGTAGGGTGTCCGGTTTTATATCAAGGCAAAAATGAGCAGGCTTTAGTTCTACGTGTATCCCTCCTCTTGGTGGTCACGGGGCTCTCACTTTCGAGTGTCCAGGAGCACAGCTACAGTGAGTGCAGGCACTGACTGGCAGAGGAGGAAAATAGGATTCCGAGTTGACGATCACTACAGTAACAGAGAACCGAGTCACCAACCAGACCAAAGTGATGCTCTCAGGCTTACTGGTGGCACCTCACCAAGGCTTTGGTAATAGTCAAGCTATTTCATTTACCTTAACATTCACACATGTTGCTCAAAATTGCTGGACTTTTCAGCACTTTTAAGACATTATGGGACAGGTTGGTAAGGGGGTAGACAGGGTGGGCTAAGAAAATAGTTTCCTCTCCAAATCCTGCCCCTCCTGCCCCTCCAAACCCATGGAACTGTGAGCAAACCTTCCGAGCTCCGCTGGCTTACCTGAAAGTGAGAATGAGAACACTCACCTGGCAGGGTGCGGGAAGGGCCGGGGAGCCACATCGCACACGTGCTCAGCATGGACCAGGTGCCGAGTTAATTATTTCCTGCGGCCCCTTGCCCTCAGCAGTCATCATCAGCTGTCACTGTTTCTGCTAAAAGACAGAGTGAAAGGAACCAGCAACATAAACTCTTGATTTTTGTGTTTATTTTCGTGAAGCCCCACCACCTCCGACTTAAAACCCAAGATAGTGTACTTGCTAAAAAATGCTGAGATAGTATGTTTGACCTACTAGGCACCTAGCCATGGATGGATATTCATTCAAATTTAAAAAAAAAAAATCAAAGAATCAGAAAATCTTCCAGGAGTCTGAGGTCCAATCTTTAGGATGTAAGTATTACATAAATCAGAAAATCAGGTTTGAATCATTTAAAAATACTTCGAAGATCCCCATTACAAGGACTTAACTAGAAGAATATAAATCATATTTTACCATGTGTAAGATAAGGAGGAAAACACACCTGCGTATTTGCTTATATGTAGCACACCATTTCTGGAATGACTCCTAAGAACTTGGGAAAACGGAGACAGCAGGGAGAGATACTCGGGGAAGTAGAGTGGGAATTAGAGGACAGGGTTTCATGGGGTACCCTTTGTAGCGTTTGAATTTCGAACTATGTGAATGTATTGATGATCAATTTGAAGTAAAAAAATAATTTAATTAAATTACAACTTGAAATAGGGATGATATCCAGTGAAAATCAGGGAGGTTCCTGTTACTCTGTAGGAAGTTACCAGGACGCTTGTGAAAGCGCACCGTGGAAAACGCACTGCGAACGCGACATGGCATTTTCAGTTAGCTCCTGGAGGACATCACCTTGCTTTCCGTTACTGTCTCACCAAAAACGAAGGCACAGAGCGGTAGCAGCATTACCCGTGTTAACTTGCCTGTCTGTGGATAGTGAGCTCACCTAGTTAGGGCTCTGCCCCGTGAAGCTGAGGTCTTGGGTTTGACTGGCAGGTGACCAACTGACTGCACTCTTTTCTCGGGGCACAAGTTGCACCCCTCGTCCTGCTTAGCTGACTGTGAATGTGGCTGCTGGTCGTGCAGGAACAGCCCGGGGTGGAAATCTGTTGAAAGTCACCTAAGTGCACCTCGAGGAGAAAGCTAACTGGGGGTTCAGAGGTGCCCTCGTGGAAGGGTGGAGGCAAATAGGCGGGGCAGTGCGGGGATGCAAAGGACACGACAACTACAACGGGACCGAGTGCGCAAATGTTCCTCCACAGCAGGGCGACCTGACAGGCTTCCTTAGTCCTCTGCCACCCTCTCCTTCCTTCCACAGCTGTGACGCCTGGACTTCAGGGCCTGGTTGGCACAACTCCCTAAGTGTGTTGAGATGGGGTCAGAGGTGTGGCTGAAATGCCTAAAAATCTTCACTGGAAGTTCGAACTAAATATCTGAACATATTTGGGAGAGTCTTCAGGTCTGGCATGAATTCCTCCTCTGTATTCTGCTTAATAGTTTACCCAGGAGCAAGTTTTCCCAAAGTGGCGTTCAGGGGCAGGGTCTGCATGTGTGTTTGGGGGCATGAGCAGGAGGGAGATGCAGGCTGAAAAGTCTTTACCTCCCTTTATAATATTGAAGGTTTTGTAGGTTCCTCTGAGAGGAGGATTGGGCGGGGAGGGGTGTGACTCTTAGTTCCTGTCTAACCCTATCTGCCTCGTCTACAGTAATTTCTGATACAAGGTTCTCAGGCTCCTGTAGTGCAAGCCAGCCTGAGGTCATAGTTTTAATAACATGCACTTATGAGATTTTTACATTTCTAACCCTATTCCTGTGTCAATTGTTTTATTCACTGGACAGAATAAGCCCATGAGCTAGACTTATCTCCCTTTTACAGTGGAAGAGACTGGCGCTAGCCTCAAGTGTCTCCCTCAGCATCGGGTATCAAGACTCAGGCAAAGCTCTCCTGGTTCCTACACGCGGCTATTTCTCATGCACACATAAGACGTCTTAGGATGCTTAGTATTTGCGCTTCGAGGTCTGATTATAAAGCCAGGAGGGCAAGCTGTTGGTAGGGAGTTTGCTTACAAATTACATTATATGATTTGAGCAGAGTCTTCATTAGAGCCTAGATTTAAGGCAAAGTCTAGACTAGTTCTCATTTCACCTGAACTCAGTCCTAATAGCTACCTGTTAGTGTTCATTTGTGCTTACCTGGCAGAAAGTTATTGGTAAATATCGTGTGTTTACCCAGTAATCACATACCCATGCAGATTACTCACTAATTACACTCAGCAGGTGCAAAAGTCATTAGCACAACACATCCCTGACACTGGTGATAAAGGAGACACACACCATTCAGTATTAACTAGATAATCGTGTATTATTTACCATATTTAGGGTTATTTTGCCAAGCACGATACCCAAAGAGCTGTGTGGTTTACCTGCTGGAACCAACTGCCAGTGCAAGTCAAGGGCAGTGGACTTGCTCCCTCCTACCCTCCTCATGTGAACTATGGGGCAGCCGGACTGGGAGGGACACTTGGAGCTGCCATTATCCATGTATGTCTGTCCTAAGCAAATGTAAAACCCTGGGCCGGCATATCCAGGGCCCAGCATGTTGAGCCGCTGTGTGCTCAGGGAATTAAAACTAATTTTAATATTAGCCCTAAGCAAAGCATAATTAGAAAGATAAATCTTCAGCAACTTTCTTCTACCCAGACCTCCCCACTGCCACCTCCCAGCCTCATCCCACCTCCCTGCCACAAGGCATGATGAAGCCAAATATAAATGGATTGCAGAGTATCTGTAACAACACTCAACACATTTGTTCAGCTAATTGAAAGCTGGTTCCGCTGTCAGGCAGACACCAGTGGAGTGACACCTGGGAGGGTGGGACAGTCTCTGCCTTCAGACACTGACAGGAGGGAACAGCTGGGTGTGGACCTCCCCCTGCTCGTTTCTCAGCTAGAATACCAGCACATCATTTGTTCCTGCAGCAGCCGCTTGCTTCATGTGCCATGGAACTCATAACATCAATGGTGAGCTATTTCTTTTACTAAGTGCGGCTGCCTTGGGCTTCAAAAGCCCATCTCCACAAATAACTGTTTCTCTTCCGTAGCTTTTTATCACTGCAGAAGGACCCTCCTTGTTTCTTCTTGAAGGGCCCACGTAGGTCAGCAGGCAAGTGCCTGGTGACTTTAGGAAGGAGGGGCTATGACGGTGATAGACTTGGGCCCCTGAAAAGCAGGAAACGTGGTCTGAAGGGTGGT